>CM046660.1:183182678-184427299 GCA_025594165.1 Tamias sibiricus
TTATTTAGAGACAGGGTCTCACTGAATTGCTAAGTGCCTCGCCATTGCTGAGGCTGGCTTTGAACTCGCGATCCTCCTGCCTCAGCCTCCCAAAGTGCTGGGATTACAGGCGTGCGCCACCGCGCCCGGCTTCACCCCAGCTTTAAGGATACACAGATTAAATTTCTTTGCTCAGCATTTAACTCCGGTCAAAAGGCAGCTTCTCTTCTGTCTTCTTCTCTATTTTCCCCTCACCACACTTCCATTGGCTTTATGCCAACGACTGAACTACTTGGAGCAGCTCTGTTCTTTCTGCAATGATGAAGAGTAGTTCACATGGTGCTGGCATGACTATTTTAAATTCTAACAAATTTAAATGCAAGTCCCCAAAGAGAACTAGAGTTCCTTCAGTGGTTCACATTTCTATGACTTCATGTATGGGGGTTCCTGTCTCCTCTACCATCTTTTTGCTAATTCATTTTGCCAACTCTTAAAAACTCAGCTCAAACTATCCTCTCTTCAGAACAGCCTTCCTGAATCCACAGTCTATGATGCCTCTAATCCGTATTCCCACAGGCAGTTAAGGTATGTATACCCTGGTGGAACTGGGAATTAGACTTAGGGTCTCATGCATGCTAGGCAAGTGCTCTGCCACTGACCAATGTCCCTAGTTCTTCTTATTTATCTATTTTATTGTATCTATCAATCTATTTATTTATTGGTGGTACTAGGGATTGAACCTAGAGGCACTCTACCACTGAGCTACATCTCCCTTTATTTTTATTTTTTATTTTGAGACAGGGTCTCACTGAGTTGCTCAAGCTAGCCTCCAACCTGTGGTCCTCCTGCCTCAGCTTCTGAAACAGCCAGGATCATAGGCAAGCACCACTATGCCGGGCCCATTGCTCTGTATGTGTGTGTGTATAAAATGCATGTATGTATATGCATATATGCATATAATTAGCCTGTACATATATAATTTATATATATGCATACACACACATACTACACACACAAAAATTTTCTCGTAATGACTGAGTTACCTACCTATTGTCCACACAATTAAATTTAAAAACCCCTTAATGGTGGTGGTTATATGTGAAAAAGGGCTACCCATAGTAACTGTAAGTATTATTATAAAGTATACATTTGACACAATGTGATAAATACTATGGAAAGCAAATTAATGAATGAATTAAACAAACAAAAATACCCTGCAAACAAAGGTTAAACAGACCCAGCTCTAGATACAGTCTTGTGTGTCAATACACTTCCTCTACCTTTCTCCCGGACAAGCTCCAAATCCCGTGTAGCTATTTTGGTTTTTGTTGTGTTCTTCAAGTATTCCAGACTGATTTAGGGAA
The DNA here is from genome assembly GCA_025594165.1 of Tamias sibiricus. Taxonomy (NCBI): domain Eukaryota; kingdom Metazoa; phylum Chordata; class Mammalia; order Rodentia; family Sciuridae; genus Tamias; species Tamias sibiricus. Next base: position 183,184,022 of record CM046660.1, read on the forward strand.
CATACAAAGTTCTTTCTCCCCTCTTGATTTCTCACCTTCACGGGAATATAAAGTAAGTCTTACTAACACATCCACTTTTGGTTTGGATTTACAGGACTCTACAAGAAAGGTTTTTTGCCAGTTTCAAGACTTGTCTGTTAGCAATAGGCTACTTTCCCATCTTCTTTAGCTATGAACTTCTAGATTTCGCGGAAAAAGAATAATAATAGTTGACATTGCTGCTTGAGTACTTATGCGTACTACACTGTATAGTAAGGGCTTAAGCCCATTTATCCTTCAAGAACCCTATGAAGGAAGTAAATTATACTCATTTCACAGATGAGGAGGGCTCAGAGAAATTAAGGTCCTTGTCCTAGTTACTATGGCAAGTAGGAAATCCCAAACTCCATGCCTTAAACCTGAGTTGTCTCAACTGGCTAATCACATAATCACTTCCTTTTATGGCTTTTCCACCACATCCTGCCAACAGAATTCAAGAAATCCACATCTGCCTGGCTAACCTGGAAAATATTCACAATCACTGACACAAGAGTCTTGGACCTCCAGCTGTGTGTCTCAAGGTCACAGGCTGCAACACAGATTTGGGGGAAGGCTCAATTAAAAAATAAAAAAGAACAGAAGGCAGCAAAGTAAAACCGTAGGAGAGGGGCTCGAGTTGTAGCTCAGTAGTAGAGCATTTGCCTAGCACATGTGAGGCACTGGGTTTGATCCTCAGCACCACACAAAAATAGTAAATAAAATAAAGGAGTTGTGTCCATCTACAAATAAAAATATTAAAAAAAAAAAAAAACCCAAAAGCCGGGCGTGGTGGCGCACGCCTATAATCCCAGCACTTTGGGAGGCTGAGGCAGGAGGATCACGAGTTCAAAGCCAGCCTCAGCAATGGCGAGGCACTTAGCAACTCAGTGAGACCCTGTCTCTAAAAAAAAAAAAAAAAAAAAAAAAAGGGCTGGGGATGTGACCCAGTGGTTGAGTGCCGCTGAGTTCAATCCCCAGTACCAAAAAAAAAAAAAAAAAAAAAAAAAAAAGAATAATAATAAAACCCTGGGAGAGTACAGTAAGAAGTGACCAGAGAGTCTTGAGGATCAGGAGAAAGTACTTAAACTGGAGGGAACAGAGTCATGGAAGAAATGGCTTGAGAACTTCAGAAGAAAAGAGGTTTGAGTAGAAGAAACTTTAATGGGGGCTGGGACATAGCTCAGTTGGTAGAGTGCTTGCCTTGTATGCACAAGGCCCTGGGTTCAATCCCCAGCACCACCAAAAAAAGAAAAAAAAAGAAACTTTAACGGGTCAGTAATTACAATCTAAACCAGTAAAAATATAATGCCAAGGTCACTCCTCCACACTAGAAATCCTATGTATTCCTGACATTTACAGTATACAGGTAAAGCAAATATTTATTGCTTATTCACCTGTAATGGCTATTCTTTGTTTGCAAGTATGATCACCAAAATCCTATAGAGTATAAAAAGGTGATATGATAGTACTGAACCCAGTGTTCAGAGGAAATGGCCCAGAGAGGTAATATTTTTTGCTGAAGCTACACAGCAAAGAGAAGAGGTTTAAAAATAAGTCCACTTGGCCAGGCGTGGTAGCGCATGCCTGTAATCCCAGCACTTGGGAGGCTGAGGCAGGAGGATTGCGAGTTCAAAGCCAGCCTCAGCAATGGAGAGGCACTTAGCGACTCAGTGAGACCCTGTCTCTAATAAAATACAAAAAAGGGCTGGGGCTGTGGCCCAGTGGTCGAGTGGCACGGAGTTCAATCCCCGGTACCAAAAAAAAAAAAAAAAAAAAAAAAAAATAGGTCCACTTGACCCATTTTTAACACTTTCTCTTAAACCTCAGCTTAATTAGCAAACACTAGATATAAAAAGAGCCTCCACAGCAAGCTCCACTTGTGAATAAACACAATAGCACCAATTCTGGAATGATTTCTAATAAAATGAGAACTTACTGGTGGAGAAGCAAAGTGACAAGAGCCACAGGAGTTTCCAGGGACAGAACCAGCATCCGCAGGCTCTGGGACTGGGCAAGCTGGGGAATGAACACAGCCAAGAACTAGATCAATCACACTGTAGTACAATGCAAGACTCATCTACTAGAACAATGCAGCTGTCAAAACCACTACATCTTTGTGTGATCCAAGATTCGCATTCAACTACTTAGTAAAGCTGTCATGGAGGCGGCTAGAAATTACTAAATCTTTTTCAACTTGGATGTGGATGGAAAAAACAACTGCTATTTTATGATACAAAATATTAATTTTCCCATCAGCTTGCATTCACTCTTTAAGTAAAAAAAGAAAAGAAAAAAAAAAAAAAAAAAGAGTACTCACATTTTTTTACTGGAACCTGCTCTAGAAAAGGACGGCTAGAAAATGCTTCTGTAAGGAAAATGAGAATATGATCTCTAAACAGACATTGATCAATGGTAGTAATGGAAATGAGAATATGACCTCTAAACAGACATTGATCAATGGTAGTAAGGGAAATGAGAATATGATCTCTAAACAGACATTGATCAATGGTAGCACAAAGAGACAGGCAAGAAGGAATGGAATTATACTGGAGCCAAAAAAGTGACACTAAACAGTAATCTGAATCCACAAGAATAAATGAAGAATACCAGAATGACAGATATACATTTTTTTCTCTATTTTTTTCTCCTTTCTTCCCTTAACTTCTGAAAAAGACTGTATAAAGTAAAAGCTATAAAACCACACTGTTGAGATTATAACATAGATGTGATATATGTGACAATTACGGAATAAAGGGAGGAAGGAATGGAGCAATATCAGAAAAACAAAGTTTTAATATTTACTGGGATTCAACTAGTATGTATATGAAGTAGACTATGCTAACTTATGATGCGTGCTGTAATCCCTAAAGCAACCATTCAGAAATACAACAGTATTCAAAAAAAGAATCAATAAAGGAACTTAAACGCTATACAAAAAAATCAATCTGTTTTAATAAATATCACCCCATTGGCTGATAACTCTCAAACTCCCAACCTTTCCTCTGTAATTCAAGTGGCCTCTGACAGCTGCACTTAGATATCTAATGATTATCTTAAATGTAACAAACATATCCAGCTGAAACCCCTCTTCTGGTCCCCATAGTCTGCCCTATCCATAATCTTCCCTAACTCTGTAACTACCAACTCCACCCTTACAGTTACTCAGACCAAAATCCTCAGAGTTGTCCTGGAGTCTTTTGTTTCATACCCCATATTCAAACCAGCAGTAAACACTATTGCCTCTGCCTTCAGAAAGATGCAGAACCCAGCTACTGTTCACAACCTCCACGGCTATCACCCCAGTCTAAGCTCCACTTTGTCTCACTTGGGTAACCAAGAGTATCCTGAAGAGTCTCCCAGACGCGGATCTTTCCCTCACACACAGTCCATACTCAGGAAGCAGCCAGATTTTTTTTTTTAATATTTATTTATTTGCTTTAGTTGTACACAATGCGTTTATTTGTACGTGGTGCTGAGGATCGAACCCGGGCCGCGCACGTGCTAGGCGAGCCCTCTACCACTGAGCCACAATCCCAGCCCCGAGGAAGCAGCCAGATTTATCCTTTTAAAAACATTAGATCAATTTCCCTCAACTCAAAACCTTCCAAAGGCTCCCATTACACTTCAGAGAAAAGTCTGTCTGCTTTTGAGCTGTTCCTCAAGCTTCCATACATGCTCTCTACTCTAAAACTTTGAAATGGCTTCACTCTGCTTTAACAGCTCTTCCCGCACCTATCCTCATAGCTCATCCTCATTTCAAGTTGGTCAAATCATTTAAATGCCACTTTCTCAGTAAAGACCTTGCATCTGACTTTAAAGTTTCAATCCTGTACCCCTAATATTTCTCACAGTACCTTCCCACCTTCTAATATAGTTCGCAATTACAGTTTATAGTTTGTTTATTTTCTGTCTACTAGAGTTGAGCCCATACATGCCCTATGATCCAGAAATTATTCTCCTAGAGGCTGTCCCTATCCATTTCAGCACAGAAGAATGGTGAAGGGCAAACTGAAGGAGAAACCACAGCAACAAGCTGTTTTCTTTTTCTTTTTTTTTTTTTAAATATTTATTTATTTGCTTTTAGTTGTACACAATGCAATGCATTTATGTTTACGTGGTGCTGAGGAACGTGGTGCTGAGGATCGAACCCGGGCCGCACGAGTGCTCTACCGCTGAGCCACAACCCCAGCCCAACAAGCTGTTTTCACCGCTCTTATGAACCTCTTAAGGAGGCAGTGAGGTGGGGAGAAAGTAAAAAGGCTATAAAATTAAGAAGGAGGTCCGATTTGGAAAGATGTAAAGTCAGGGCCAATTAAAAAGAAAAAAAAAAATAAGTTTAACTGGGGATATAGCTCAGTGGTAGAGTGCATGCCTGCCAGGCTCAGGGTCCTGGTTTCGTCCCCAACATGGCAAAAAATAATAATAAAGTTGCATGCTTTCAAAGAATTTTGAGTGTAGGTATACTTGCATACATGCATTAATAAAGGAAAAAAGAAAACTCAAGTCAATGGTGTACACCTGTAATCCTAGCTATTTAGGAGGCTGAAGCAGGAGGATTACAAATTCAAAACCAGCCTGGGCAACCCAGCAAAACCCTGTCTCAAAAACATGGATATAGCTCAGTGGTAGAGTGCTTGCCTAGCATGCAAAGGCCCTGGGTTCAAAAGAAAGGGAGGGGTGAGGGAAAAAGGGAGCAAGGAGTAAGAGAGAAAGAGAAAAAAAAAAAAAAAAAGAAAAGTTCTCTATAAAAGCATATACATAAACTTTAGACAGATTTCCAAAACTGATGGCCAGTAAAAATGATGTTCATTCCAAGTTGATTAAAGTACAATTGATCTGGCTGTGCTAACAGAACTTTGGCTTCTACTCTGACAGAAATGAGGAGCCAGTGCTAGAGGAGCCAGTGTGCCCTGACTTACATTAGCAAACTCACTTTGATAAGAATGTTGAGAAGAATAATATTCTTAGGAGGATGGAAGCAAAGGAACACAAACAGGTATTACCAGGCAATATTATTTCAAAAATTGTTTTCACAATTCACACTTCTTTTTTTAATATTTATTTTTTAGTTGTAGTTGGACACATTACCTGTAAGCTACCTGGTACCGAAACCCGGGAAAAACTCTCTTACTTCTACTTTCTTAGAGAGAGCTTAGAGAGGGAAAGAAAGATTTTTAGAGAGAAAGATAGCTTAGAGTCTTAGAAAGAAAGATAGAGAAAGATTAGAGCTTCTTTCTTCTCTCTTCTTTCTTCCTTCTGTCTTCTGTCTTCCTTGGGAGCCTCGGCCTAACTCTGACCAGTCATTACTTCTTCTATCTGGTTTCTCTTCTGTAACCGCTCTGCCTACGTTCTGGCCGCTCTGATTCTTCTGACCGACCGAGTGACTGCCCCGGCTGACTGAATTCTCCGTTCTCCTAACTCGGACCGCTTTCACCCGGTTATATACCTTCAGCTTTGCGGGTGCCTACAGGTGCATCACATATGGCTTCCAGCTAGCTACAACAGCCCTTCCTAATTAGGGCTCCTTCAATTACCTTTATTTTATTTATTTATTTTTACATGGTGCTGAGGATCGAACCCAGGGCCAGGCATGTGCTAGGCAAGTGTTCTATCACTGAGCCACAACCCCAGCCCCCACGATTCACATTTCTGTAACTGGCACGTGAGACTATCTCATACCATTCTGTTGTACCAATGAGAACTACTGCACTTTTTAATTTCACCAATTGGATGGGTGAGAAGTGACATTTATCTCACTGCAACTTTAATTTACATTTCCCTGAGTCCTTGTGACTATAAATACACACGCTTATTAGTCATTTTTATTTTTCTTATGAGAACCAATAATTTATATCCTTTTCTTATTTTCTCTTTGGATTATCTTTATCAATTTGGGAGAATTTACAGGCTTTAGATATCAGCCTATGCCTGTCATGTTGTAAATATTTTCTCAAACTATTTTTTAATAAATTTTTTTGGAGTTGTAGATGAACAGAACGCTTTTGTTCATTTTTATATGGTGCTAAAGATTGAACTCAGTGAACACATGCTAAGCAAGCACTCTGCCACTGAGCTACAGCCCTGGCTCTTTCTCAACTTATTATTTGCCAATTATGCTTTTTTATATTTTCCTAGGTATAATGTATATACACTCACACAAACTATTTAAGTGTACAGTTCAGTGAATTATAACAAATGTGTGTATATATACTCGTGACTATCCTTCCAATCAAAACATGTTATATTTTCATCTCTCCAGAAAGTTCCCTTGTGCCCCTTTGACATCTGTCCCAGCTACCAAGGAGCACTTCTATTCTGATTTTCCTGAATTCAGTCAGCCTTGCTTAGTTCTGTCTTTTCTCAAAATTCACAAAATTAGATTCAGCAATAAGTGGCTGGCTTATTTTTCTTAACATGCTGAGATTCGCAAATGTTATATAGCATGTGCTATTTGTCCCTTTTTATGGCTGTCATGGTATTATTTGCCATAAAACAAGTTTAAAAAAAATTATGTCCCTACTAAGCTATGACCCCAGCACCCTCCCACCCCCCCTTTTTTTTTTTTTTGAGACAGGGTCTAAGTTTCCAAGGCTGGCCTCAAATGTGCAATACTCAAAGGGCGCAGTGGCGCATGCCTATATCTCAACAGTTTGGTACTAAGGATTGGGAGGCTGAGGCAGGTGGATCATGACTTCAAAGCCAGCCTCAGCATCTTAGAGAGGCCCCGAGCAACTCAGCAAGACCCTGTCTCTAAATAAAATATTAAAAAAAGGACTGGGATGTGGGTCAGTGGTTAAATGCCCCTAGGTATCAATCCCCAGTACAAAACAAATTAATTTTCAATCCTCCTGCTCTGAATGTCTTCTCTTCTCTTGATTTAAAATGTCTTTCTAGGGCTGAGGTTGTGGCTCAGTGGTAGAGCACTTGCCTGGCATGCATGAGGCACTGGGTTTGATCTCCAGCACCACATTAAAAAAAAAAAAAAAAAAAAAAAAAAAAAAAACCTAAATAAAGGCATTGTGTCCATCTACAACTAAAAATATTTAAAAAATAAAATAAGGGGCTGGGGTTGTGGCTCAGTGGTAGAGTGCTTACCTAGCATGTGTGAGGCACTGGGTTTGATTTTCACTTTCAGCACCGCATATAAATAAATAAAATAAAGGTCCAATGACAACTAAAATTTTTTTTTTAAATTAAATAAAATGTCTTTCTAACCCTTGGAGTATATATTGTCATCTAAATATCATTCTAAGTTTGTTATTATTTATGTTACATAGTTAAGCCTTTGATTCTTTTGGAAAATGATGAGAATGCAGTTCCAAATTTAATTTTTCTCATCTATTAGTTCTGTCAGCAATCAAAAAAAACAGGGAAGTACAGTATTCCTAACTGACAATACTTGCCTCATGCTTAGAATGCTCAAGATTTATCTTAAAAAAATGGACATGACTTCACTCTCCTGCTTTTACAACTCTTCGATGGTTTTTTGCACTGTCCTTAGAATAAAGAACAAATCTGGTCCCTTCTAACCTCTCCACCATCATTGAACACTACTCCCTCTCTCTCATTCCTGTGGTCTGGTCATACTGGCCTTCTCCCAGGTCCTCAAACTTAGTGATCTTTCTTGCCTGTGGCCTTTACAAAAGGCTTCATTCTCCCACACATGTACTCTTGCTCTTCTACCACCAACTCCTGGCGTAGCCTTTCTCCCACACACCCATCAAGACTGTTTAAACATCTTTAGGGAGCCTTCCCTAGATCAATCCTTCTGTTCCCATACTGTTTCCTCCAAGCCCCTCCCATAGTTCCTTATAGCACTTGGCACACTTAGAATTACCAACTATTTGCTTATTATCATCTTCCCCTTATATAGTATAAGCTCCACAAAGACAAAAACCATTTCTGTTTTGTTCACCACTATACTCCTATATATCTCATTAACTCACTCAAGAAATATTAATCACAAAGAAATCAGTAACAAAAACAAAAACACAACAGAATCATCATAGAACAGCAATGGAAAAGTTAGAAAGAAGAAACGCAACATGGTCCATATACTAAAAATTAATGAAATAAAAAGATAAAAAACTTAAAATATCTTCCTACTATGAAATTGTCAAAAAAAAGTCACTATTGGTAAAAATAAATAGGTTTAACCTTTTAGAAAACAAAATGATATATCTTTGATCAAGCAATTTCAGGAACACCATAAAACTAATCAAAGATATGTACACAACTTTCTGCAGCATTGTATCCAAAAGGAAAAGACAAACCAAAGGGCAATAATCGACTTTTACATAAATAAATTGTCATTTATTCCTACAATGTTATAATTATGAAAAGATATTCAAGATACATTAAGCTTAATAAAAGTTGTATTCCTGTACAAAATTATTAATAAATATCTCATATTGAAAAGTATTAAAAATATTGATGACAATAGATTAATATATTTAGAAAAATCTAAGAGAAATACACCAAACTGCTCTCTGGGAATTGTCATCTCTTTTCTAATTTGTCATTCTGATAATGTTTGATCATTGTAACTAACAGCATAAAATACTCTTGTAATCAGAGAGATAAAATGTGTTTTAAGTCTCATCTAAACTGATTTTTATCAAAAGATCTCAATTTGGGGGCTGGGGACATAGTTCAGTGGTAGACATGTACTTAGCAGTTTTGGTGCTAGTTCAAACCCAACACCAAAAAAAGAAACGGTCTCTATTTTAAAAAGCATATGAGCTAGGAATGATGGCATACACCTGTAATCCCAGTGACTCAGGAGGCTGAGGCAGGAGTTCAAGGTCAGCCTCAGCAATTTAGTGAAGCCCTAAGCAACTTAGCAAGATCCTGTTTGAAAACATAAAATCAGAAGAGCTGGGGCACCTAGGTTCAATCCTAGGTATGTGTGTGTATACAGACATATATATACTTTATATTTTTTATATATGTAAATATATCTATTTATTACATATATATATTTATTTATTTATATTTATGTAGCTCAGTGGTAGAGCAACAGCATGACTGAGGCCCTGGGGTCTAACACCAATATTTATAAATAAATTTTAAAAAGCATAAACATAGGGCTAGGGTTGTGGCTCAACAGTAAAGCGCTTGCCTAGCACGGTCCTGGGTTTGATCCTCAGCACCACGTAAAAAATAAATAAATAAAATAAAGGTATTGTGTCGAACTACAACTAAAAAATAAATATTTTTAAAAAAGCATAAACTTTAGACAGATCTCCAAAACTGATGGTCAGTAAAAATGATGTTCATTTCAAGTTAATAAAAGTACTCGTTTCTAAACCTACTATATCCCTTGATAAACAATCAGAATCAAGGAAGCAAATCTAAAATACTAGATTAAGACTGTTTACTTGATAGCCAAATGCTCAAGACGATATTTATTTGACTGATATTGCTTAACTTTATTTTTATACAATAGTTCCAGTAATAAACAATGTACAAGATAATAAAACATTTTAAAGCAGTCACCTTGAAATTCCTAATGGAAAATTCAGAGTTTTTGAGTACATGTCTCCCTAATGTTATCTCATTCTACAACCAAAGCTGGTACCTACAAATACTTCTCATTCTGTAGGAAAAAATCTAAGTATACTCCACTATAAAAGCAAAACGGACTCGGCAATGTTGGGGTTTTCCATTATCTCTCAAGAAAAGGGAAATTAAGAGTTAATATTATTTAACAATTTTTGTACTAGGCACTGGCTTGTACCACTTGGTGCCCTCTATCTATAGAGTCTAAGACAAACTACACAAACAGCTCTGAAGAGAATGGACATTTCAACTAGATGAATTTTCAACTGAGATGAATTTTGTTTTGAATTTAAAGGGGTTCCCCCCCTTTCTATATTGCTTTGAATTTCCTTAATGAAGGAATAAATTACACCTTTTTAACAGGTAATAAAATACACCCACAGCACTCATATATTCTGTGCATGGGAGTTTAAATTGCAAATTATTTGAAGCACAATGATACTCTATAATCAAAAACTTTAAACATATGCAGGCTATTAATCTGGTACTTCCAATTCTTGAACTTAAATAAACACATGGGGGACAGGGTTGTGGCTCAGTGGTAGAGCACTTGTGTGAGGCACTGGGTTCCATCCCCAGCACCACATAAAAATAAACAAATAAAATAAAGGTATTGTATCCATCTACAACTAAAAATACATATATATGCATATGTAAAATAAAATATATATATATAAATTAATATATAAAAATAAATATATATAAAGATACTCATGCTGTATCTTTTCAAAAAGAATTAAGATAATTTTAATTAAAATTCACTTAAATATATATGAAATAGAAAAAGAATAATCCAAAATAAGTTACCTGAACATCATAGAGTGCTACAATATTTTCGTGGTGAAGTTCCTGTTAAGGAAATCGAGAATTTTAAATATTAATATGTATCCTAGTAATTTTAATATATTTCAGTATGTAAATACAGATTAAAGTACATATATATATATATATATATATATATATATATATATATACTAGTTCTAGCACATTACACCTTTACTAATAGCCTGGAATAATTCAATTTATTACAATGAAAAGAAATATGCCCGAACAAACTTTACTTGGGATCTAAATATTTTCTTTACCATAATTTTTTAGATTTCTAATAAAGTGACTACTCTTGTTTGTGTACAACTAATAAATAAATAAATATTTTTTAAAAAAGAAAGTGTATTCAGTAACTGATGGATAAAATATTCTATATATGCCTGTTAAGTCTAAATTATCAATTGTATTTTTTTTACTTCTATAGCTTCTTTCGTTATTTTTTGTTTGGAGGATCTATCCAGTGGTGACAGAGGCATGTTAAATTTATCCAGTATTATTGTTTTGTGGTCTATTTGATTCTTGAAATTGAGCAGGGTTTGTTTGATGTACACAGATGCTTCATTGTTTGGGGCATAAAAATTTAAGATTGTTATGTCGTGTTGATGTATGATTCCCTTAAGCAGTATGAAATAGACTTTTTTGTCCCTTCTGATTAACTTTGGCTTAAAATTCACTTTATCTGATATGAGGATAGAAACCTCTGCTTATTTACGCAATCCATATGAGTGATAGTTTTTCCCCATCCTTTCGCCTTCAGTTTGTGGATGTCTTTGCCTATGAAGTGACTCTCTTGGAGACAGCATATTGTTGGGTCTTGTTTTTCTAATCCAATATGCCAGGCTGTTTTTGTTTGTTTGTTTATTTGTTTATTTATTTTAGTTGTAGATGAAAACAATACCTTTATTTATTTATTTTTACGTGGTGCTGAGGATCGAACCCAGTGCCTCATACATGCTAGGCAAGCACTCTACCTCTGAGCTACAACCCAGCCCCCAGGCTGTCTTTTTTTTTTTTTTTTTTAAGTATTTATGTATTTGTTTTAGTTGTACACAATGCCTTTTTATTTTAACGTGGTGCTGAGGATCGAACCGGGGCCACGCATGTGCTAGGCAAGTGCTCTACCTCTGAGCCTCAACCCCAGCCCCTCCAGGCTGTCTTTTGATTGATGAGTTTAGGCCATTAATGTTCAAGCTTATTTTTTTGGTACTGGGGATTGAACTCAGGGGCACATAACCACTGAGCAACATCCCCAGCTCTATTTTTGTATTTTATTTAGACACAGGGTCTCACTGAACTGCTTTGAGCCTTGCTAAATTGTTGAGGCTGGCTTTGAATTCACAATCCTCCTGTCTCAACTTCCTGAGCCACTGGGATTATAGGCTTGTGCCACCACGGCCTGCTCAAGCTTATCATTGAGATGTGATTTGCATTCTTGGTCATTTGGGTTTATTTCCAGTTTTCAATTTGGATTAGTTTCTCTTTTGGTTGATTATTCCTTTAGTGTAGTTCCTCCCTTGAGGCCGGTTTTCACTTTTTTTCATTTGGTCTTCATGGAATATTTTGTTGACAATGTTCTGTAGTGCAGGCTTTCTAGCTGCAAATTATTTTAACTTTTGTTTATCATGGAAGGTTTTTATTTCATCTTCAAATCTGAAGCTTAATTTTGCTGGATATAGGATTCTTTGTTGGCATCCATTTACTTTCAGAGCTTGGAATATGTTATTCCAGGACCTCCTAGCTTTGAGGGTCTGGGTTGAGAAATCAGCTGAGATCCAAACTGGTTTCCCTCTTTATGTAATCTGATATTTTTCTCTTGCAGCCTTTAAAATTATATCCTTTTTCTGTATGTTAGGCATTTTCATTATAATATGCTTTGGTGTAGGTCTGTTGTAATTTTGTACATTTGGGGTCATGTAAGCCTCTTATATTGATTTTTTATTTCATTCTTTAGGCTTGGGAAATTTTCAGATATTATTTCATTGAAAATATTGTGCATTCCTTTGGCTTGTATCTCCATGTGTTCATCTATCCTGATAAATATTAAATTTGGTCTTTTTTATGTTATCCCATAGTTCTTGGAAGTTCTGTTCATGGTTTCTTAACATCTTCTCTCTGTGGTCAACTCTATTTTTAAGATTATATATTTTGCCTTTATTGCTTGAGTTTCTGTTTTCCAAGTAGTCTAATCTGTTGATGATGCTTTCTATTAAATTTTTAATTTTGTTTATTGTTTCCTTCATTTTAACATTTCTGCTTTTTTTCAGAATCTCTGCTTTTTTATTGAAGTTATCTTTCACTTCCTGTATTTTCTCTCTGACTTCATTTGTTTTTTTCTTTTTTTAAAATAATTCATTCCTTCTTTTTTTTTTTTTTTTTTTTTTTTTTTTTCTTGTGGTACTGGAGATTGAACTCAGGGGCACTCGTCCACTGGGTCACAGCCCTTTTTTGTATTTTATTTAGAGACAGGGTCTCACTGAGTTGCTAAGTGCCTCGCCCTTGCCAAGGCTGGCTTTGAACTTGCAATCCTCTTGCCTCAGCCTCCCAAAGTGCTGGGATTACAGGTGTGCACCACCGCGCCTGCCTCATTCCTTCTTTTTAAAAAATATTTATTTATTTATTTTGGTCGTACACAATGCCTTTATTCTTACATGGTGCTGAGGATCTAACCCAGGCCTCGCAAGTGCTAGGTGAGCGCTCTGCCACTGAGCCACAACCCCAGCCCTCTCTGACTTCATTTCTTATAGCATCCTTTACTTCACAGATCAGTTTAACTGTGTACTTCTCTGACATTTCTTCCACTGTGGATTCTGTTATTGGAGTATCTTGGTTTGTTTGGGGAGATTTGTTCCCTTGCTTTTTCATGTTGTTTGTGTGTCTACCCATCTAACAGTGTGGATCTGAGGCAGTAGAGTTTCTGCCCTGTGGATTTATAGTATCCCTGAAGGCTTCCAGTACCTCACTGTTTAGGGAAAGACAAATAATAACAACAACCAATGCAAACAATTTACAACATCAAAACAAATATATTTAGGATCCTGTCAAATTGCTGGATCATATTACCAGACTATTCTCCAGAGTTACCACACCATTTTACGTTCCCATCTGCAACGTAGGAGGATTCCACTTTCTCCAGTGGAATGGTCAAAATTTACTGTCATTTTTTTTTTTTTTTTTTTTTTTTTTTTGTGGTACCGGGCATTGAACTCAGGGGAACTCAACCACTGGGCCACGTTCCCAGCCCTTTTTTGTATTTTATTAGAGACAGGGTCTCACTGAGTTGCCAAGTGCCTCCCCATTGCTGAGGCTCACTTTGAACTCGCAATCCTCCTGCCTCAGCCTCCCACGTGCTGGGATTACAGGCATATGCCACTGCGCCTGGCTTACTGTCATATTTTATATTAAGGATATCCTAATAGGTGTGAATTGGTATCTTATTGTGGTGCCAATTTGCATAACTAATTATGAGAGCATCTTTTCATGCACTTACTGGCCATTCATATATCTCCTTTGGATAATGTTTATTCACATTCTTTGTTCATTAAAGAAACTGGGTAGCCGGACGTGGTGGCGCACGCCTGTAATCCCAGCACTTTGGGAGGCTGAGGCAGGAGGATCACGAGTACAAAGCCAGCCTCAGCAATGGTGAGGCACTTAGCAACTCAGTGAGACCCTGTCTCTAAATAAAATACAAAAAAGGGCTGGGGATGTGGCCCAGTGGACGAGTGTCCCTGAGTTCAATCCCTGGTACCAAAAAAAAAAAAAAAAAAAAAAAGAAAAAAAAAAAAGAAACTGGGTAATCTTATTATTGAGTTGTAAGAAGTCTTCAAATATTCTAGATACAAGTACTGTGGAATATGCCTATAATATTTACTCTGGAGTCTGAAGCAGGAAAATTGCAAGTTCAAGGTCACCCTGGGCAATTTAGAGAGAACCTGTCTCAAAATATAAAAGGACTGGTAATGTAGCTCAGTGAGAAAGTGCCCTGGGTTCAACATGTAAAATAATAATAATAATAATAATAAATTCAGGATATAAGTTCCTTAGTAAAGATTTACATCATGTTCTCCCATTCTGTGGATCACCTTTTTACTTTCTTTTTTCTTTGTCTGTGACACTGGGATTGAACCCAGTCCCTCATGCATGCTGGGCAAGCACTTTGCCACTAAGCTACGTCCCAAGACCCCTTCACTTTCTTGATAGTCTTGCTTGAAACACTAAATTTTTAAATTTTGATGAAGTTCAATTTATCAATATTTTCTTTTATCATTTGTGTATTTGGTGTGCATTATCTAGGAAAGTATTGCCCAACTCAACATGCTATTGTTTCCTCTAGGGGTTCTGTAATTTTAACTCCCACACAGACGTTTTTGATCCATTTCTTTTCTTTCTTTCTTTTCTTTTTTTTTTTTTTTTTTTTTTGGTATTGGGGATTGAACCCAGGGGGCATTTAATTACTGAGCCACATTTCCAGCCCTTTTTATTTTTTGAATCAGGGTCTTGCTAAATTGTTTAGGGCTTTGCTAATTTACTGGGGCTGGTCTCAACTCAAAATCCTCCTGCTGCAGATTTCCAAGCTGCTGGGATTACAGGTGTGCTCCGCTGCACCCGGCTTTGTGATCCCTTTCAATCCAATTTTTGCATATTGTTTAGGTAAGGATCCAAAGTCATTCCTTTTCAAGTGAACATCCACTTTCCCCACTATCACTCGGGGAAAAGACTATTCTTTTCCCATTGAATTGTCTTGGCATACAGGCTTGCACCTTATGCTTAGATGTCTGAAGAACCCTTAATCCTTGAAATTCAGAAACTTAACCAGAGGTAGTCTTTACAGCAATTGTTCTTATCACTGCTTTTATCACCTTTTCCTTCTTTCCCTTTGTTATGCAGCTAAGGTGTCCTCAAAGCTCCTGTTACTGCAAGAATGTTAGAGGTGAAATGTGAGAGCTGTAACCTAATGAGTAGATTAGTCCACTTAATGGATTAATAATTTGAAAGTCTACTATACTGGGAGGGTGACTGGACAGGTGGGGCATGGCTGGATGAAGTAGGTTACTCAGGGAATGCCCTGGGGGATTTTATCTTGTCGCATACTGCTTCGGTCTGCTTCACGGCTCCCATGAACTGAACAGTTTTCCTGCGTCTCACATCAGATCAGAGCGAAGGAATCAACAGATTACAGACTGAACCTCTAAAATCAGGAGTCCAAAATGAACTTTTCTTTCTCTAAGGTGTTCTTGTTGAATACTTTTGTAATAAATAATAATAATAAAAAAGTTAACTTACATATTTGTTTTGTTTTGTTTTTCCCTGGATGTGGGGGTCTGACTGTGTTGCCCAGGCTGGCTTTGAACTCCTAGGCTCAAGTGATCCTCCTGCCTCAGCCTTCCAAGTGGCAAGAAATACAGGTGCACACCACCACACCATTTGTATTTTCACTTCAATGTACTAAAAGTGTTTTTTTTTTGTTTTGTTTTGTGGGGGTTTTGCTAAATTGCCTAGGTTACCTCAACCTCCTATGTAGCTTAGTTTACAAGCATTTGCCACTGTTCCTGGCTGAAGAGAGATTTTTAAAAAATATCTATAGTGCAGTGGTGCATACCTCTTATCCCAGTGACTTGGGAGGCAGAGACAGGAAGATCACAAGTTCAAGGCCAGCTTAGGCAATTTAGACCCTATCAGAAAAATTTTTAAAAGGGCTGGGAATATAATTCAGGGACAAAGCACCCCTAGGTTCTATCCCTAGTACTGCCAAAAAAAATTTTTTTTTTTAAATTAACAAATAAATAAATAAACATAATTACTATCTTTTGCTAAAATTAGGTAATTCCTTCAAATACCCCCCCCCTTTTTTTTTTCATTATCTCTTATCTCTTTTGTGGTGCTGGGGATAGAACCCAGGCCTCAAGCATGCTAGGCAAGTACTCTCCCACTGAGCTATACCCCAATCTTTAAATTCAAGCAAAATAATATTTATGTATGTGTGTGTGGGGGGGTATGTATGTGTATGTATGTGTGTGTGTGTGTGTGTGTGTGTGTATAGATATGTAGATTGATTGATCTTGTATGACACAGTGATTTCTATGTGACATCTCAATTATCTTCTCATCATCGTAGAGTGACGTCTAGAATTCTGGTCACCAAAAATTTAAACTGAGCCACACTGGTGGCGCATGCCTGAAATCCCAGCTTGGGAGGCTGAGGCAGGAGGATCCTGAGTTCAAAGCCAGCTTCAGCAAAGTGAGGCACTAAGCAACTCAGTGAGACCTTGTCTCTAAATAAAATGCAAAATAGGGCTGAGGATGTGGCTCACTGGTCAAATGCTCCTGAGTTCAATTCCCGGTACCCACCCCCCACCAAAAAAAAAAAAAAAAAAAAAAAAAAAAGGAGTTTAAAATGATTTTTTTTTTTTCAAGCAGAACTTTGGGAGATTTGCTAGTAATAAGCAGTAGTTGCATTGTGTTCTTGACTCTTGTGTTTTTATAAGAGATGATTTCAAGCAAGACATGAAGCATAGTAAAAGTATAGCAAAGTTTATTAGAAGAAAAAGAAGAGCTGGGCGCGGTGGTGCACGCCTGTGATCCCAGCACTTGGGAGGCCAAGGCAGGAGGATCGCGAGTTCAAAGCTAGCCTCAGTGATGGTGAGGCACTCACTCAGTGAGACCCTGTCTCTAATAAAATACAAAAAAGGGCTGGGGATGTGGCCCAGTGGTCGAGGGCCCCTGAGTTCAATCCCTGGTACCAAAAAAAAAAAAAAAAAAAAAAAAAAAAAAGAAGAAGAAAAAAAGAAGAGAAGGAGGGGAAATCACCTTCAAGAGAGAGAGTGGGTTTTCTCAGGAGAGTGAGGACTCCCTTTTTTGGGTCCCAGTTTTTCTTGGGGTTAAGGGGCAGTTTCTGGAGAAACCAGCATAAGCACCACCTCCTACTCTGATAGCTGGATTGTAGAGAATTTCTAAATCCCTACTACACGTCTTACTCATGAGTGTCTAAGTAAAAATTTATAATTACAATAAGATTAAATAATATGCCAAGGACCTAAAGGCAACTTTTGGTCATTGTGGCCTGAGCCAATTGATTTTATATGGAACTTGATTTCACGGACCTTGAGGCCATTGGGCTCTCCAGCCTCTCTGGTCAGGGTAATCTGTCATCCTCTTGTTAAATGACAAGTCTTGGGCATGCGAATACTGTGTTGTTATAGGGCTGCTATTTTAAGTCACAGCAGAGCCAGGGTGACTCCATAAGTTGTTTCTTTAGAAACATGTTGAGGGGCTGGGCTGTATCCCAGTGGTAGAACTCTTGCCTCACATGGGTGAGGCACTGGGTTCAATCCTTAGCACCACATAAAAGTAACCAGATCAAATAAAGGCATTCTGTCCATCTACAACGACAAAAAAAAAATTTTTTTTTAATAAAAAAAATGTTGAGGGATAGCACATAGGCTAAGTCTACAGAAATAACCCCTTAGTCTCCATGTTTCCACCACTCAGTGCTGCCTGCTACCTCTCACGAGTATCTACTTTGTCTTTCTATGAGTGGATTAAGTTTTTTAAATAATGAGAATATATAATTTTTATATGAAAATAGAGGTATAACTGAAAACATCACCACTGCTGGGCACAGTGGTGCACACCTGTAACCCCAGCCACTCAAGAGGCCGAGTGAAGCCAGCCTGGCAACTTAGTGAGAGACTCTGTCTCAAAATGAAAACTAAAAAAGAAGGGATGGGGGTGTAGCTCAGTGGCAGAGCGCCATGGGGTTCAATCTCTAGTAACACAAAACAGAACAAAACAACAAATATTTTTCTTTTGTTTTGGGGCACTCAACCACTGAGCCACATCCCCAGCCCTATTCTGTATTTTATTTAGAGACAGGATTTCACTGAGTTACTTAGTGCCTCACTTTTGCTGAGGCTGGCTTTGAACTCGCGATCCTCCTGTCTCAGCCTCCCTAGCCGCTGAGATCACAGGTGTGTGTACCACGCCTGGCAACCCCCACCATTTTCAATTTGTTGTTTGGTTTGCAAAGCTGGGGAACCAGGGCCTTGCACATGTTAGGCAAATGTTCTACCACCAAGCTACACCCCTAGTTCCAATTATAGTTTTTCAAATACCTTTAAACATGTTTCAAAATGATTTCATTCCTTACCACTGTTGCAGTGTTACACTTTACAAATTTTTGGCCTAAGATTCTTCGTCTCTTATCAAACTAGCTAAATAATATTCATCACTGCCAAACAATGGCTCCTTGGCACCATATTAAAAGTTTTGTACAGAGTATACCCTTTTCATTATATCAACACCTCAGACATGGTGTTATCATCCCAGTTTAACAAATGTAGGGACAGAGGCTTAGAGATGTCAATAAGCTGACCAGTGTTCACTAAAATAATTCCAAGAGAAAAAATTACACCTTTGGTGCCATTCTCTACACCACTTTTTTTTTTTTTTTAATGCTGGGTATTGAATTCAGGGGTACTCTACCACTGAACCACATGCCCATCCCTATTTATTTATTTATTTATTTATGTATTTATTTCTTTATGTATTTATTTTTGTGGTACTGGGAATTGAACTCAGGGGTACTTGACCACTGGGCCACATCCCCAGCCCTTTTTTTTGTATTTTATTTAGAGACAGGGTCTCACTGAGTTGCTAAGTGCCTCGCCATTGCTGAGGCTGGCTTTGAACTCACGATCCTCCTGCCTCAGCCTCCCAAGTGCTGGGATGACAGGCGTGTGCCACTGCGCCCGGCTCCTTTTTATTTTTTTATTTTGAGATAAGATCTAAGTTGCTGAGGTTGGCCTTTTCGAACTCGCAACCCTTCTGCCTCAGCCTCCTTAGTCACTGGGATGTAGCTTAGTGGTAAAGTGTCCATGGGTTCGATCTCTAGTAGTGGGAGGGAATACCTGTAAGACTTGGTCTCTGCCCATGTTTGTGGGCATCTCCCTGAAGTCAGCCTTCCCCTTGCATCCTGCCCTGCAGCATTTCCTGCCATTCCCTTCTCTGCAATGGTATTTTAAACCTCCACCATCTGGCAGACTCCTACTTACCTTTTAGATTGATGGAATCCCTTTCCTATGTATTCTACCTCTAATCCACCAGCGTTTTAATCTGCCCACATTCATTTTGTTCAGAGTTTGTCTCTCCCACCAGACTACACATTCCTGGAAGGCAGGGAATGATTCATCTTTCTACCCGCACAGGATCCTGCAGGGTTCTATAAATATTTGTTTAATTCAATTTTGAGATCCAACTCAGTTGTTGCCATACAAAATTTTCTCTGCCACTCCTGCCCTTGCTGATCTTTTCCTTCCCAAACCCTGAAACCATTTTTATTTTACACTTCTGATTCAGCACTTAGTACATGCTGCCATTTATTGTTGATTTCTTCTTTCTTTCTTTCTTTCTTTCTTTCTTTCTTTCTTTCTTTCTTTCTTTCTTTCTTTCTACTATATGCAGTCTATAATAACATGGACAGGAAAGTACCAATCATGTTTTGCTCTTTTTATCTTCAAACTTAGCCTAAGTGCTTGCTCACATCAGAAACTCAAGACATGTCAGGCCCAGGGATATGGGAGGCTGAGGCAAGAGGATTGCAACTTCAAGGGCAGCCTAAGCAATTGAGTGAGACCTTCAGCAACTTAGTGAGACTGTCTCAATGTTTAAAAAAAAGCGTGGGAGGCTGGGGATATAGCTAAGTGGTAAAGTGCCCCTGGGTTCAATACCTGGTGCCAAAAAAAAAGAAAAAGGAAACCAAGACCAAGACATACAATTATTATATACATTTAGAAAACACTAAACAAGGACTAAGTGGTAGAGTAAGTGGTAGAGGTGTAGCTAAGTGGTAGAGTGCTTGCCTCGCACGTGAAATGTCTTGGGTTCCATCCCTGGTACTAGGGAAAAAGAAAAGAAATAAAGAACAAGGCTCTCTTCAATCCATTTGTGGTAGGCAGACATGTAAGTTACCCCAGGATTCCAGCTCTCTGATGTTCAGAGCCTTTTTAATAATCTTTACCCTTGAGTATGGGTAAAATTTGTGAACAAGATGGGATTTCACTTGCATGAATAGTTTTTTTTTTTTTTTTTTTTTTTTTTTTTTTTTTTTGTACCAGAGATTGAACTCAGGGGCACTTGACCACTGGGCCACATCCTCAGCCCTTTTTTGGTATTTTATTAGAGACAGGGTCTCACTGAGTGAGTACCTCACCATTGCTGAGGCTGGCTTTGAACTCGCAATCCTCCTGCCTCACCCTCCCAAGTGCTGGGATTACAGGTGTGCGCCACCACGCCCTGGCTATGAATAGGTTTTATCTTACAAAAATATGGAGATTTCTCAGGTATTATTAATATCCCCAATCAGTTGACTTTAAATTAATTAAAAGGAAGATCATGGTGGGTGATCTTGGCCTAATCAGGTGAACCCTTTAAAGTTTGAGGGCAGGGCTGGGGTTGTGGCCCAGCGGTAGAGTGCTCGCGTAGCATGTGCGCGGCCCGGGTTCGAGACTCAGCACCACGTACAAATAAACCCATTGTGTACAGCTAAAGCAAATAAATAAATATTAAAAAAAAAAAACAATAAGGGGGCTGGGAATATAGTTCAGTTGGTAGAGTGCTTGCCTCACAGCACAAGGCCCTGGGTTCAATCCCCAGTACCACAGAGGGAAAAAAAGAAAAACAAGAGGCAAGACGAATTGTAATTTAGAGGTATATACTTGGCTGGTAAAACCACAAAGAAATTTTAAAATGTAATTATTATAAAGTCAAGATTTATGAAGGTAACATTCTGTACCATAATACACACCTTAAAAACTTTAAAAGAATAGAAATTATGGAAAGTATATTGTCATATCACAATGAATTAAACTAGAAGTCAGTAATAGAAAACCAGAAAATTCCAAAGTATCTGGACATTAAGCAACATATTCTAATAATAACATATTCTAAATAACATGGGTCAAGAGAAAGGAAATATTTTGAACTAAATGAAAACATGTTATCAAAATTTGTGGAATGGGCTGGGGTTGTGGCTCAGCGGTAGAGTGCTGGCCTAGCACGTGCATGGCCCGGGTTTGATCCTCAGCACCATGTAAAAATAAAAACACATTGTGTACAACTAAAGCAAAGAAATAAATATTTTTAAAAAATTTGTGGAATACAGTTAAAGTCCTGTTTTGAAGAAAATATATATAGTAGACACAAAGAAAGATAAAAAATCAATAATCTAAGTTTCCATGTTGAGAAACTAGAGAAGGAAAAAAACTTAACCCTTAAATAATGAATGGAAATTATAAAACACTCAGGGGAAGTCATGAAATTGACTTTAGGAGGAATGATCAACAAGAGCAAAGTTGGTTCTCGGACAAGAGCAAGAATATCGATGAACTTCTGGTCAGGATAACCAAGGAAAAGGTAGGAGTTACAAAGTATTATTATAAGAAACAGAAGAGGAGTCCATTGTGGTGGTGCACATCTGTGATTTCAGCTACTTGGGAGGTAGAGGCAGGAGGATCATATGATTGAGACCAAGGGCGGCCACTCAGTGAGGCCCTCAGCAACTTAGCGAGACCCTGTCTCAAAATAAAAAATAAAAAGGGCTTGGGATGTGACTCAGTGATAAAGTCCCAAGTATAAAAATAACAACAACAACAACAAAAAGAAACTTCTCAAAAGAAAGAAATAGAAGAGGAGCCGCGAGTGGTGGCTCATGCCTGCAATCTCAGCTACTCAGAAGGCTAAGCAGGAGGATCGCAAGTTCAAAGGCATCTCAGTGAGACCCTGTCCCTCAAGATAAAAAATTAAAAATGATGGGGCTGGGGTTGTGGCTCAGTGGTAGAGTGTTCGCCTAGCACGTGCGCGGCCCGGGTTCGATCCTCAGCACCACGTAAACATAAATGCATTTCGTTGTGTACAACTAAAGCAAATAAATAAATATTTAAAAAAAATTAAAAATGAAGGACTCAGGGTGTAGCTTAGTAGTAGAGTGATTGCCTAATGTACATGAGGTCCTGGGTTTGATTCCCAGCAGTGTGGGAAAAAAAAAAAGAATTATAGGTACTACTTGAAACAGCTGTATGCCAACAAATTATATATAACTTAGATGAAATGGACAAATACATAGAAAGACACAAACTACTAATACTTATCCACTAAGAAACTGAAAATCTGAATAGATGTATAATATGTAACACATAAAAACTTCCCACAAAGATTATCCCAGAACCAGATAGCTTCACTGGTGAACTCTTAACAAATGTGTAAAGGACTAATATAAATCCTTTAGAAACTTTTCCAAAACCTAGGAAAGTGAAGAATTCCCAACTTTCTTTGATACCAGTGTTACCTTGATATTAAAACATCATACAGCTGGGCACAGTGGCACATGCCTGTAATCCCAGAAGCTCGGGAGGCTAAGAGAGGAGGATTGCAAGTTCAAAGCCAGCCTCAGCAACAGCAAGGTGCTGAGCAACTCAGTGAGACCCTGTCTCTAAATAAAATACAAAATAGGGCTGAGGATATGATTCAGTGGTCGAGTGGCCCTGAGTTCAATCCCAGTACTCCTCACCCTGTCAAAAATATCATACACGGGGGCTGGGGTTGTGGCTCAGCGGCAGAGCGCTTGCCTCTCACGTGTGCGGCCCGGGTTCGATCCTCTGCACCATGTAAACATAGATGCATTGCATTGTGTACAACTAAAGTAAATAAATAAATATTTTTTTAAAAAAATATCATGCAAAGTACAGACCAGGCCGGGCGTGGTGGTGCACGCCTGTAATCCCAGCACTTGGGAGGCTGAGACAGGAGGATCACGAGTTCAAAGCCAGCCTCAGCAATGGCGAGGCACTTAGCAACTCAGTGAGACCCTGTCTCTAATAAAATACAAAAAAGGGCTGGGGATGTGACCCAGTGGTCGAGCGCCCCTGAGTTCAATCCCCAGTACCACAAAAACAAAAACAAACAAACAAACAAAAAAACACATTGTGTACAACTAAAGCAAATAAATAAATATTAAAAAAAAAAAGAAATGCTAAAGGCAGTTCTTTGGGTTAAAATGAAAGAACACTAGGCAGTAAGTTAGACATAAGAAAAAAAAATTAAGGAATACTAATGAACCTAATTTCATAGGTAAATATAAAAGCCAGTATTATTGTACTTTTGGTTTGTAACTTCTTTCTTTTTCCCGTGTCTTAAGAGGAAAATGCGTAAACTAATAATTATAAATCTGTGTTAACAGGTGTGGGACAAAGCAGGGATTGGTTAACATCTGGTTACTTCAGGTTATTTTCCTTTCCAGGTAGAGGGCAGAGGGGACTGCTTAATTAGGCCGGCTAAATCCAGCCCGTGCGGAGACTTGGTTCTCTCCTTTGCACTCTAATTTCTTTCAAAAATCTTTTTTGAATCCGGGGCCTCAGGCATGCTAAACAAGTGCCCTAGCCCTAAGCTACACCCCAGCCCTTTTTATTTCATTTTCAGACAGGTTCCGCTAAGTTGCCCGGGCGGCCTCAAACGTGCAATGCTCTAGCCTCAGCCTCCAAGTCATTGGGATCATAGGTATGTACAACCATGCCCAGCTTTCTTTTCTAATTTTTTTTTAAATATTTATTTGCTTTAGTTGTACACAATGCGTTTTATTTGTACGTGGTGCTGAGGATCGAACCCGGGCCGCACACGTGCTAGGCGAGCACTCTACCGCTGAGCCACAATCCCAGCCCCTCTAATTTTTTTGAGATGGGGTCTGCTCTGCTGCACAGGCTGGTCTTGAACACACTTTTGGTCAGGCTGTCACTAAGGTGAGAGAGAGTGTGACAAGTCTTACGGTGTCAGCATCACTCTCAGCATGTCCTTGTCATCACGCGTTTCTTTTGGTTTCTGTTACTCCAGCTGGAGACAGACCATCTAGTATTCAGCACAGAATGCACACAAGCATTTAAAACTTTTGAGAAAATTCAGGACACCAGGCTTATTAAGACTGTGAGGAGGATAATACCAAGAGATTGGAGCATTCTATAACCAAGGTCCCCATGATTTAGATCAACTAAAACCAATAGGTTGAAGAATGAGCCACATGAGGAATCTATCCATATTAGTGAGAATAAGTGGGTCTCAAAAATCTGATTCTTGCCAGGCGCGGTGTCGCACGCCTGTCATCCCAGCACTTGGGAGGCTGAGGCAAGAGGATCGTGAGTTCAAAGCCAGCCTCAGCAATGGCAAGGCACTTAGCAACTCAGTGAGACCCTGTCTCTAAATAAAATTTTAAAAGGGCTGGGGATGTGGCCCAGTGGTCGAATACACCTGAGTTCAATCCCTGGTACCACCAAAAAAAAAAAAAAAAAAAAAAAATCTGATGCTTTAAACGAGAACACTAAAATGCTGGGTACAGTGGTGCAAACATGTAATCCTATTGACTTGGGAGCCTGAGGCAGGAGGATCACAAGTTTGAGACTAGCCCTAGCAACTTAGCGAGACCGGTTCAAAAAAAAGGGTTGGATATGTAGCTCAGTGGTAGAGCACCACTGGATTCAATCCCTAGGACCACACATACACACATACACAAGAAATATGTTAGATCAATAACCTAATTATTCACTAAGAAACTAGAAAAAGAAGAACAAACTAAACTCACAGCCAACAGAAGGAAGGACATAATAATGGTAGAGTAAATAAAACAGAGATGAGAAAAACCATAGAGAAAATTCATGAAACTAAAAATTGGTTCTTTGGAAAGATGAAATTGATGAATTTTTTTTTTTTTTTTTTTGGTACCGGGGATCGAACTCAGGGGCACTCGACCACTGGGCCACATCCCCAGCCCTTTTTTGTATTTTATTAGAGACAGGGTCTCACTGAGTTGCTAAGTGCCTCGCCATTGCTGAAGCTGGCTTTGAACTCGCAATCCTCCTGCCTCGGCCTCCCAAGTGCTGGGATTACAGGCGTGCACCACCACGCCCAGTGAATCTTTTTTTTTTTTTTTTAATATTTATTTATTTGTTTTAGTTGTACACAATGTCTTTATTTTTACATGGTGCTGAAGATTGAACTCAGGGCCATGCACGTGCTAGGCGAGCGCTATACCGCTGAGCCACAAACCCAGCCCCGAAATTGATGAATTTTTAGATTGACAAAAGAAAAAAGCAAAGACAAATTACTAAGATCAGAAAATGAGAGTGTGGATATCACTACCAATGTTATAGAAAAGGATTATACAAGAATACTGTAAACAGTTAGATACCCACACATCAGATATCCTAATCCATCAAAAACTTAGACTAACTTTAGTAGAGGAAATGAACAAATTTCTAAAAACAGCCAATCTACCAAAAGTGACTCCAAAAGAAATGAAGAAAAGTAGGGGTTCCTGTTGGAGGCAAGTTAGCAGTGTTGAGAGCTGCTGGGGTAAAGCATCCGAGACAACACTTTTAAGGCCAAGCCCAGACATCCCTGTCCTTGTAGGGAAAAGCCTTCAATGGGAGCCTTCTTCCGCAAAGACACAAAGAATACAGTAGTCTGACAGACGCTTAAATCAGTTCTCATCTCAAAGAACCCAGCATGAGGGTCACAGTATGAAAACTCAGATGCTGGAGAATAATCTTTGATAAAAGCAGACTTCCTATCACGTGATGAGCTCTTTGGATCCATTTCCTTGCATTTGCAATTAGACTTGGCAAGGCTTCTGAAGACCTTGTACAGTTTTTAATGATCTTATAGAAGGGCACACTCCTCAGAGATATGCAATATTTATATACAGTCCACTGGTATATATCGAATCTCTAGGGAACACCAGCATTATCATTAAAGAACATATTAAACAGCATTATAATGAAACATTACTATCCTATGATCTGATAGTAAAATTCTCAGAACTGGATCCTATTTCTGCAAAGAGGTGTTCCTTTAGAGTCAATGATAGTGCACAAAACTTACACATTCATGCAGGGTATGTCCTGAAGATTTTAGAAAAGAAACTGAAGATGCATTCTGTGTTGTGGGTATTACAATGATTGATGTTTACCCAAGAGATTCCTGGAATTTTGTATTTGGACAGGCTTCTTTGACAGATGGTGTGAGGATATTCATCCTTGCCAGGGATAGCAGTTGATTTCTATAGCTCATGATACAAAAAAAAAGCAAAGAGGCTCCACAAAACATCTTCAAGTGACTTATCAAAAAAAAATTTTTTTTTAAATTTTTGTACTGGGGATTGAATCCAGGGGCACTCTACCACTGAGCTACATTCCCAGCTTTTCTTCATTTTATATTTCAAGACAGGGTCTTGCTAAAATGCTGAGGCTGGCCTTGAACCTATGTGATCCTCCTGTCTCAGCCTCCCAAACTGCTGGGATTATAGGCGTACCCCACTGGGCCTGGCTTGTGACTGTCAACTTTTTTTTTTTCTTTTTTCTTTCTTTTTTTTTTTTTTAAGAAGGAAATCAAGTTCTTCTTTATTCAGTAGGAAAAGAATACTCAGTGCAGATAGCGGATTTACATAAAAGGAAGAAGTAGACCATAAATAATAAATACTTGAAAGTTTTTTTTTTGTTATAGTTAAATTACCTTAAATGATAGTTGACTGAAATAAAAATATTAAAAGTTATTGTGGGTTATAACATAAAAGTAAACTGCATGATAACATCAGCCCACTGGCAGAGAGGGAGAAATGGAAGTGTACTATAACAGTTTTTATGCTCTGCATGAGGTGATTTAATATTACTTGAAGGTAGATTTATAAGTTAAAGATGGTGTACTATGACAGAGCAGCCACTAAAATAGCTAAATACATAGTTGTAACTAATAATCCTAAAAGGGGACATAAAATGGAATCAACAACATAATCCAGCATAAACCAAGAAAAGGGGGCTGGGGTTGTGGCTCAGCGGTAGAGCGCTCACCTAGTACGTGCGCGGCCCCGGTTCGATCCTCAGCACCACGTACAAATAAAAGCATTGTGTACAACTAAAGCAAATAAATTAATATTAAAAAAAAACAATAAAAGATTAAAAAGGAAAGACCAGATAGCACAACAAAAACAAATAGTAAAATGACAGACTCAAAGTAACTGTATGAATAATCACATTAAATGTAAATAGTCTATAGTTTCTTAGCTTAGTTTTTGTTTGGAAGATCTATCCAGTGGTGAAACAGGTGTGTTAAAGTCACCCAGAATTATGGTGTTGTGGTCTATTTGACTCTTGAACTTGAGAAGAGTTTGATTGATGAACATGGATGCTCCATTGTTTGGGGCATATGTATTTATAACTGTTATGTCTTGTTGGTGTATGGTTCCCTTAAGCAGTATGAAATGTCCATCTTTATCCCTTTTGATTAACTTTAGCTTGAATTCTACTTTATTTGATATGAGGATAGAAACTCCTCTTTGTTTATGTAAACCACGTGAATGGTATATTTTATCCCAACCTTTCACCTTCAGTCTGTGGGCATCTTTTCCTATGAGATGAGTCTCTTGAAGGCCCCATATTGTTGGGTCTTTTTTTTTTTTTTTTTTAATCCAATCTACCACCTGTGTTTTTTTGATTGGGAGTTTAGGCCATTAACATTCAGGGTTATTATTGAGACATAATTTGTATTACCAGTCATTTTTGTTTATTTTTGGTATTTAGCTTGACTTGGTTTCTCCTTTGGTTGGCTTTTCCTTTATTGCAGTTCTTCCCTTTGCAGATTTTCATTGTTGTATTTCATTTCCTCCTTGTGGAATATTTTGCCAATGATGTTCTATAGTAGCTGGGCGTGGTAGCTCATGCCTGTAATCCCAGCACTTGGGAGGCTGAGGCAGGAGGATCATGAGTTCAAAGCCAGCCTCAGCAATGGTGAGGCTGATAGATAGGCTTCGGCTGACAGGCCACCTCCCCCATGGAAATTTCCATTAGGAGCAACCTGGTTTCATTTTCCCCAGGCAGGAGCCAATTGGATCAAAGGTCGCCCTGTTTACTGGGAAGAGAGCCAATAGCGTTAAAGGTCGCTAAGGCACACCCCCCCCCACCAGAAATCCCTACTTAAGTCCCTGCCTGCCCGGAGCTCAGACACAACAGCTCGTCCCTGCGGAGAGGAAGCAGCCACTGCAATAGCTCCAGACTCACTGTCTCCAGCCCGAAGGCTCCTGTGGAGGACACCCCGAACGCAGGAGCAAGGCACAAACGTCGACACTGCCTTCTTAAAATCATGCTCTATTAATTGTCATAATTAGAACTGTTTAGAAAGTACAGCCCCTATGCTAGAAATATCTGTTCTTATGGTGATATTAGGCTCGGTTGCTGTTTCTTCTCCTGCTCTAGTTAAAGAAATCCATATAGCTAATCATGTCAATACTTTATCTTATAATGTTCCTACAGCTATGGCTTTACAGGAAAAAAATGGATAAAAAGTTAAAAGCTAACATAAATGTTGTAAAAAAAGCAATCCTCTATATTGGCAGCCAAATCCAAAATATAAAGACTCATATGACAACCAAATGTCATGTTAATTATAAGTAGATCTGTATTACTCCATTAAAATATAATAACTCTAAATATGATTAGACTAAGGTTAAATGTCATTTGATGAAAATTTGAAGTAACACAGATATGGCTCTAGATATCAACTCTTTGCAAAAACAAGTAAGTGATATCAGCCACGCTTATCTGGCTACAGATTCCACTATAGATTTCACTACAGATCTGTTTAATAATATAAAATTTGCCATTTTTAATAGCTCTTGGTGGTCATATATTATAAATCTTGTTTTCGCTGTCCTGTTTATAATAATTTTGTGCTTTATTCTTCCAGTCTTCTTCAGACTTTTCTAGATAAGAATCAGAGCTACATCTGCAGAGATCACTTCCCCTCATGGCATCTTCCTTAAGGACAGGGCAAAATCGGTACAGCCTATGGTGGTCCACCAACAATATGCTGCCCTCAGCAATGATGGTCGGGAGCCCTATGAACTAGGCTACGGTCCTTGACAGGATGTGGAAGTCTAAATCATCCATGGGAAGCCTTCCCAAAGGCGACTGTTGTGTCCCATGTCTTACCCCCTGGGCACCGCGGCTTGCTGGCCTTGGGTAAGTCCACCTGAAGTGCTAGGGTGGCAGTCAGAGACGGGTAAGATCTTCAGAGGGGGGGAACCTAAGACAGGCGCACTCTCGAGTAGGGTGGACTCCCATCAACAGAAAAGGGGAAAAGAAATGTTGGGGACATTGAGAACACGTCAGCCAAAAATATGACTTCCTGATATATAGACTTGGCCTAGCCCAGGGGTGTTGCCCTGACATATGATGAAAAATCAAACCACCACAAGGATTGGCTAATGGCTGTTACGCCAATGTGATCTGCTCATATTCTCTATGCTTGGCTATAACCTTTCTGTTGATAAAGCCCTCTTTTTTTTCATGAAAGATATCTTGGTACTGAAAGAGTTAACTTTGACGGTGAAGGTTCTATTTACTTACTGTTCAGTTCTTTATTCACATATATGGCCACCAGGTATTTCAATTATTTAGATCCAGACTAACTCTGTACATTTATCTTTTCTTGAAGAGTAACATTCAGCTTTGCCTCCACTTTCCCTGCTTCTAGGTTTTATAAACAACTGCGATAAAAGAAAAACAATAGTGCTTTAGAATCCCAGACAGAGAAAGTTGACTTTTATCAGACAGCCTGAATGTTGTGCAGAAATATGCGTCTAACAGAAATGGTTTGAGTCCTGGTTTAACTTTTCCCCCTGGCTTACTACCCTAATATCCACTTTAGCAAGACCCCTAGCATTATTATTACTAGCTTTAACTATAAGACCTTATATAATTAATAGGTTAGTTGTTTTTGCTAAAGATAAAATAAATGCGGTACAGCTGATGGTGCTGAGGGCCCAATACCAGCCCGTCAACCCCGGACAACAAAAGTCAGAGCTATAGAGACCCAAGATTGGCTCTCAAGATGTTCTTGGAAAGGGGGGAATGAAAGATGAGAAAATGCAAAAACTTGTGTAAGCACAAGTCCTTCCCAAACCGTCCTCAGTTTTCAGAAAAACTGCAGAATGTTCCTGCTCTTTATTTTGTCTATTTTGCAAAAGCCGGATGGCCGACCATCCTTCCCCTAGCGGTCAGGTTGACCCAAAACAAAAATAAAATGCTTTGTAGAAGAACGCTGTGAACCCCCCTTAACCTGTTTGTATTTCATCATAAAAACCCTGCTAAATCTGAGCTAGGGGCCTCTTAGCGTCACCGGTTACCGAGTGCGCGGAGGACCAAGCTCGAGCTTGCTAATAGATGACTCTTTGTTGCTTGCATTGACCAAGGACTCTGGTGGTCTTCTTGGGGGTCCCAAGCCGCGGGGCACAACAATGGATGTTGTTAAAAAAAATTAGGCAACACAAAGAAATAAAACACATCCAAACTGAAAAAGAAGTAAAATTATTTCTGTATGCAAATGACATGATTGTATATGTAGAAAAACCGTAACAATTCCATAAAACAATTTATTAGATAAATTCAGCATATCTGCAGGATACAAATTAACATGAAAAAATCAGTTGTATATTTTTACTCTTACAACAAATTATCAGAAAGCAATTTTTTAAAAATATTTTTTTAGTGGTAGCTGGACACAATACCTTTATATTTTATTTATGTGGTGTTGAGGATTAAACCCAGAGCCTCACACATGTGAAACGAGCACTCTACCCCTGAGCCACAGCCACAGCCCCCAAAAGCAATTTTTAATAATTCTATTTACAGGCTGGGGCTGTAGCTCAGTAGCAGAGCATTCGCCTAGCAAGTGTGAGGCACTGGGTTCAATCCTTAGCACCACATAAAAATAAACAAATACAATAAAGGCATCTGCCCATCTACAACTACAAAAATAATTAAAAACAACAACATCAAATTCTATTTATAATAGCATCAAAAAGAATTTAAAATTCTTTTTTTTTTTTTTTTTTTTTTTTTTTTTGTGGTACCGGGGATTGAACTCAGGGGCACTCGACCACTGGGCCACATCCCCAGCCCTTTTTTGTATTTTATTTAGAGACAGGGTCTCACTGAGTTGCTAAGTGCCTCGCCATTGCTGAGGCCTCCCAAAGTGCTGGCTTTGAACTCGTGATCCTCCTGCCTCAGCCTCCCAAAGTGCTGGGATTACAGGCGTGTATCATCCCCGCACCCGGCAGAGTATCTATGGAAAATAATTCGGTGGTTCCTAAGAATCGCCATATGAGCCAGCAACTCCACTCCTGGTGCACATCTGGAGGAATGGAAACCTGTTTCTTAAATAGAGACATGCACATTTCAGCATCACTTACATGAGCCAAAATGTGAAAAGAACCCAAGTATCCACCAAGATAGATGGATAAAACAGTGACATATACATACAATGGAATGTTATTCAAACATAAAAAGGAATGCAATTACATACTACATTGTGTGATACAATGATACATACTACATTGTAAATGAAACTTAAAAGCCTATGCTAAGTGAAACAAGACAGATAAAGAACAAATATTATACAATGTCACTTCTATGGGGTGCCTCAAATAGGTAGATACACAGAAAGTAGACTAGAGTGTATCCAGGAGTCAGGGTAAGAGGAAGTGGGAGGGGGAGTTACAATGGGGAAATTTTCAGAAAGAGGGAAGTTTCAGAAATCGTGGTGATAGTTGCATAACATCGTGAGTATAATGAATGCCACTGAATTGTACATTGAAATGACAAATTTTGTTATATATATTGCACTACAATTTAAAAAACATTATGTAATACATTGAAAAACTTTGTATACTTTAAATGGGTGAATTATATGTGTGTGAATTACATCTCAATAGAGCTGTTTAAAATTTTTAAAAATAAATATTAAAAATTAATTGTAGGGGGCTGAGGCTATGGCTCAGCGGTAGAGCACTCGTCTCGCAGGTGTGAGGCCCTGGATTCGATCCTCAGCACCACATAAATAAAATAAAGGTATTGTGTCCACCTACAACTAAAAAAAAATTAATTGTATTTCTATGCTGTAAAAATGAGCAAACTGAACATAAAATAAGTAAACATTTGCATTTACGACTACATAAAAAAACAAAAATAAAAGACTTTCAACACACTAAAAAGAAAAAGTAGGACTGGGGGTATATAGCTCAGTGATAGAGCAATTACATAGTATCATGAGGCCCTTGGATTTATCTCCCTCCCTGCAAAGCAAAACAAAACAAACAAAAACAAAAGATCAATAAAGTATTGAGGAATGAATTTAAGCAAATAAAGTGAAAAACTTACACTTGGATTAGTATAAAACATCGTTGAAAGAAATTAAAGTAGTACTAATTAAATGGAAAGACAACTCAGGTTCACAGATCAGAATAGCAAGATTTCTCAAATTGTTCTATAGATTCAACATAATCCATATTAAACCCCAGATGCCTTCTTTTAAACAATTGACAAGCTGATCCTAAAGTTCACAGGACTCACAACAGCTAGATCAATCTTAAAAAAGAATAAAGAATAGAGAGAAGACGGGTGCGGTGGCGCACGCCTGTAATCCCAGCACTTGGGAGGCTGAGGCAGGAGGATCGTGGGTTCAAAGCCAGCCCCAGCAATGGCGAGGCACTTGGCAACTCAGTGAGACCCTGTCTCTAATAAAATACAAGAAAGGGCTGGGGATGTGGCCCAGTGGTCAAGTGCCCCTGAGTTCAACCCCTGGTACAAAAAAAAAAAAAAAAAAAAAAAAAAGAATAGAGAAATCCGGGTTGGGGTTGTGGCTCAGCAGTAGAGCACTTGCCTAGCACGTGCGCGGGCCCGGGTTTGACTCTCAGCACCACGTAAATATAAAAGGCATTGTGTACAACTAAAATAAATAAATGTTGCTGTCTGAAGCGATTGCCGCTTGGAGCAACGACGCTGTGGGAGAAACTTCGGAGGCAAGATGGAAATGAGAAAGTTCTTTTATTCTTCTCTCTCTGGCTCCAGCAACCTCCAACACCATACACACTCTTACAAACACCACCACACCACACACACAATGGCGTTGACGCCTCCCGCAGTCCGGGCCAAGTCTCGCGAGACCATGTAAATGGCGCCGACCCGATCCACAATGTCCCAGGCCAAGTCTCACGAGACCATGGAAGGTGGTAATGCTTATGGCTCACAGCTAACCGCAATCTTAGCTATCTCCTAAATTAGGGCTCCTGCAAATAAATATTAAACAAAAAAGAATAGAGAAATCCTATGTCCCAACTTCAAAACATACTATAGTTGGGTACAATGGAGATTCTGAAGAGGCTGAAGCAGGAGGATCACAAGGTCAAGGCCAGTCTGGAGGCAATTTAGCAAGACCTTGCCTCAAAATAAAATTAAAACGGAAGCCGGGTGCGGTGGCACACACCTGTCATCCCAGCACTTGGGAGGCTGAGGCAGGAGGATTGAGAGTTCAAAGCCAACCTCAGCAATGGCGAGGCACTTAGCAACTCAGTGAGACCCTGTCTCTAATAAAATACATAAAAGGGCTGGGGATGTGGCCCAGTGGTCGAGTGCCCCTGAGTTCAATCCCCAGTACAAAGATCAATAGGAGCTGAGGATGTAGTTCTGTGCTAGAGTGCCCCTAGATTCAATCCCCTGTACAAAAAAATCCAAATCAAAACAAAACAAAAATTATTAGAAGTTACAATAAGCAGAAGTGTGGAAGTAGCCTAAGGATACACATATAGATCAATGGAATAGAATTGAGTCCAGAGTCCAGTCCTTTACATTTACAAGTAATTATTTTTAACAAATTACCAAAATAATTCAATGGGGAAAGAAGATTTTTTCCAACAAATGGTTCCAGGACAATTGGTCAGCCACATGCAAAACATTGAAATTGAACCCCCACCTCGCATTATGTGCAAACATTAACTTAAAACAGATTAAACACTCAGATGGAGTAATAGTTGTGGAGTGAAGAGTTTACTTTGGGGACAAGGAAAATGCTCTACAATGACTGTGGTGATGGATGCACAACTCTGTAAACACAATAAAAGCCATTGAATTGCATACTTCAAGAAGGTGAATTGTATAGTATATGAATTCTATCTCAATAAATTGTTTCCAAACATGAAATTAAAGTCTAGTATGGTAGAGCTTGCCTATAGACCCAGTTCCTCGGGAGGCTGAGGCAGGAGTATTGCTTGAGCCCATGCGTTCATAGCAAGTCCCTATATAATGAATGAATGAACAAATTAATGAAAAAGGGTTATCACGACTGATCCCATGGACATGATAAGGATGATAAAGGAATACTATGAACAATTCTATGTCTACAAATCACTTAGGTGAAATGGCCCAAATCCTTGAAGACAAAAACTAATAATGGAACTCACACAAGGAGAAATAGGTAATCCGAATAGGCATATATCTATTTTAAAGGCTGAATTAATAATTAAAGACTTTCCCAAAAGGAGAGCATCATGTTCAGTTATATTCACTAATAAATTTTACTAAATATTTGAGGAATATACCAATTCTCTAATCTCCTCCAGGAAACAGATGCAGAAAGAACACTTCCTATTTCATTCTATGAGGCCAGCATTACACTGACACCAAAACCAAAGATAGTACATAAAAGGAAACCACAGACCACTATCTCATGTGAACACAGATGTAAAGAAATATTGGGAGGTTGAATTTAACAATGTATAAAAATAACTATATACTACAATTCAGTGGGATTTAGTCCAGGTATCCTGGTTTGACAGGCTATTTC
Source organism: Tamias sibiricus (assembly GCA_025594165.1). Taxonomy (NCBI): domain Eukaryota; kingdom Metazoa; phylum Chordata; class Mammalia; order Rodentia; family Sciuridae; genus Tamias; species Tamias sibiricus. Next base: position 183,219,136 of record CM046660.1, read on the forward strand.
AACATAAAAAAAAATTAATGCAAACCATCGTATCGATAGGCTAATACAGAAAACTGACATGATCATATCAGTTATAAAAAGAATTTGCGAAAACCCACCATTCATTCAAGGATTAAAGACTCTAAGCCAGCCGGGCATGGTGGCGCACGCCTGTAATCCCAGCACTTTGGGAGGCTGAGGCAGGAGGATCAAGAGTTCAAAGCCAGCCTCAGCAATGGCGAGGCACTTAGCAACTCAGTGAGACCCTGTCTCTAAATAAAATACAAAAAAAAGGTCTGGGGATGTGACCCAGTGGTTGAGTGCCACTGAGGTCAATCCCCAGTAAAAAAAAAAAAAAAAAAAAAAAAGACAATTTCCTCAACTTGACAAAGAACATCTACAAAAACCCCTATAGCTAATATCATAGTGGTGAGAAACTGGACATTTTCCTCATAAGACTGGGAACAAAGCACTCCACACTGTCCACTCTTGATCAACATCCTACTGGAACTCCTACCTGATGCTATAAGACAGGAAAAGGAAATAGATGGCATACAGATGGGAAAAGAAAAAATAAAACTACTTGTACATGATGTTCTGATTGATTCTGAATCAACACATTAAAAAACATTCCAATATAGCAATATTGTGATATCCAATATTAACATATAAATAAATGGCAATTGCTTTTCTATATACCCACCCTCCAGAAAAACTGAAATTCAAAGTTAAAAACACAGTAGCATTTACAATAGTACCAAAAACAATAAAATATTTAAGTACTGTGATGGTGTGTCCCCCAAAGATCATTGTGTGAAAGTCTTGGTCCCCAGTATGGCACTATTGGTAGGTGGTGGAACCATTGGAGATGGGGCCTGGGCTGGGGCTGCAGCTCAGTGGGAGAGCGCTTGCCTAGCACAGGCGAGACACCAGGCTTGACCCTCAGCACCACATAAAGAGTCAATAAATGAAGTTATTGAGAGAGAGAGAGAGAGAGAGAGAGAGAGAGCGAGCGAGCCTAGTGAAAGATCCTTAGTAACTAGGGGAGACCCCTTTGAAGAAAATGGTCTCTTGGCTTCCTGGCTCATGATGCAAGTGTTTTGCTCCGCCCTTCCCAGAGGCCTAAAGCCTCTTTATAAAACTAATTGTCTCAGGAAAAAGCTGGGCGCAGTGGCGCACGCCTGTCATCCCAGCACTTGGGAGGCTGAGGCAGGAGGATCGCGAGTTCAAAGCCAGCCTCAGCAATGGTGAGGCACTTAGCAACTCAGTGAGACCCTGTCTCTAATAAATTACAAAAAAGAGGTGGGGATGTGGCCCAGTGGACGAGTGCCCCTGAGTTCAATCCCCAGTACCAAAAACAAAACAAAACAAAACAACAACAAAAAAAACCACAACCTAATTGTCTCAGGTATTTCATTATAATAATAGAAAACCAATACAGGGACAAATCTAATAAGATGTACAGGATATATATGAAGAAAACTACAAAACTGATAAATCAAAGATCTAAATAAAAGGAGGAATAGTTCATGTTCGTGGATTACAACACTAAATGTTGTAGAGTTGTCAATTTCTCCTAACATAGATTCTATGAAATCCTAATCAAAGTACCAGCAGAATATCTTATAGATATCCACAGATTCTAAAATTTATATGAAAAGATGCTACTCAGGGAAAGCTAACTTGATAGTGAAAAGCAGAGGTGGAGGACTAATATTTCCAAATTACAGACTTATTATAAAACAATAATAATCAAATATAAATGGTATTTGAAAGCATAAACAAGTATAAACAAGTAGGTCAATGGAACAGAATAGCATCCCCTCCAAATAGAGTTAACTAATCTTTGACAATGGAGCAAAGACAATTATATGGAGAAAGGGCAGTTTTTCCAACAAATGGTGCTAGAATACAATGAAAAAAAAATCTTGACAGAATATATCTTTCATAAAAATTAACTCAAAATGGACCATAAGAAGAAAAGAATACCTATGTACCCTTTGGTTTGGCAATGAGTCTATTTATTTATTTATTTATTGCTGTGCTGGAGAGTGAACTTAAGGCCTCATATATACTACACAAGTGCTTTACCACTGAGCTACAGTCCCAGTCCTTATAATGCTAAACACATGATTTATGGGAAAAAATTGGTAAGCTGTACTTTATTAAAACATTTGCTTTCAAAAGGAACTATTAAGAGAATGGAAAGAGAGTGACTGTAAGAAAACATTTGCAAAACATATATTTGATAAAGGACTTGTATCCAAAATATACATAGAAAAAAAAAAGTCACCCGATATGGTAGAGCCGGCCTATAGTGTTAGCTACTTGGGAGGCTGAGGGAGTAGGGTCATTTGAGCCCAGACGTTCAAGTTCAGCCTGGGAAGAATTATGAGACCTCAACTCAGAAAAGAAAAAAATTGAGAGACAACAAAATATATAGATAACTCTTAAAATTCAGTAAACAACAAAACAAAAATCCAGCCTAATTAAAATATGAGCAAAGACCTCAACAGATACCTCACCAAATACCATATTAAAGATGGCAAATCGTGGGGCTGGGGTTGTAGCTCAGTGGTAGAGTGTTTGCCTAGAACGCTTGAGGCACTGGGTTTGATCCTCAGCACCACATTAAAATAAAAATAGCCGGGCGCAGTGGCGCACGCCTGTAACCCCAGCACTTGGGAGGCTGAGGCAGGAGGATCGCGAGTTCAAAGCCAGCCTCAGCAATGGCGAGGCACTTAGCAACTCAGTGAGACCCTGTCTCTAATAAAACACAAAAATGGGGTTGGGGATGTGGCCCAGTGGTTGAGTGCCCCTGAGTTCAATCCCCGGTACCAAAATAAATAAATAAATAAATAAATAAATAAATAAAAAAATTAAATTAAATAAAGATATTGTGTCCACTTACAATTTAAAAAAAATTTTTAAAAGATGGCAAAGCAGCTATGAAAAGATGCTTAATGTCCTATCTCATTAGGGAACTGCAAATGAAAATAACAATGATATACCACATGGCTAAAATTCAATAACACCGACCCTACCTTGTTGGCAAGGACAGGGAGGAACAGAAACTCTTGAGTCATTGCTGGTGGGAATGTGAACTGCTACAGCCACAGCTGTGGAAAACCGTTTGGCAGTTTCTTAGAAAACTCAGTTTTACCTCAAGATCCAGCAGGGTTTTACCTACTTATTTGAAGTTATTTCCACACGTTTATACAGTTTTATTCATAACATGAAGCTACCAACATGTCCTTCAATAGGGAAATGGACAAACAGTTCAATGGAATAGAATACATACAGAATACCACTTTGGCAATTTAAAAAAATCTTACTGACAACAAATGGATACATCTCAAGTAATGTTAAGCAAAAAAGCCAGACACAATTATGTACTCTACGAATCAGTTTATTTGAAGTTAAAAAATTTAATTCACAGTAAAAATCTTTTTTTTTTTTTTTTTTTTTTTTTTTTGCTACCGGGGATTGAACTCAGGGACACTCGACCACTGGGCCACATCCCCAGCCCTTTTTGTATTTTCTTTAGAGACAGGGTCTCACTGAGTTGCTAAGTGCCTCGCTATTGCTGAGGCTGGCTTTGAACTCGCGATCCTCCTGCCTCAGCCTCCCAAGTGCTGGGATTACAGGCGTGCGCCACCGCGCCCAGTTTAAAAATCCATTTTTTGTGTGAGTAGGTTTTTGGCTCTCCCAGCCCAGACTGGCCTCGAACTTGCAATGCTCCTGCCTCAGCCTCCCAAGTAGCTGGGGTTAGAGGTGTGCACCACTGAGTGCCCATCTATGTTAAGAGATGGTAGATTAGTGTCTACTTCTTGGGATGGGTGAGGCAGAAGTGTATTAATCAGAGAGGCACTCCTTCTGGTAAAAATGTGTCTTATTTGGTTGTTGGCTGTATAGGTACACACTTGACAAAACACATAAAACTATATCTTTAAGATTAGAACATTTTACATCTTAAGTATACCATAATAAAATGAGAAAATTTATGTAATCTAAGGAGAAATCAGAATATTATATATCATAACTAAAAATGCTTATTTGAAAAAAAGTTAAGATGGTTTTCGTGTAGGGGAAGCAGAGGATTGTGATCAGGACGTTAACAGTTGTGGGACTTCTGAGGTGACTGGCAAGATCCTATTTTTATACCTGGGGAGCTTATTTCAAGTGTTAAAAGTGGTCGGGCATGGTGGCGCAAGCCTGTAATCCCAGAGGCTAGGGATTGTTGAAAGTTTACGAAGCTATATATTTGCTCTGTGTAGTTTTCTTATCTGTGTGGTATTTTATAGTAAAAAAGTAAAAATATATGCTTTTTAATAGCCTCCAAATAATTTTTCAAACCCTGAAACTGTTGTTAACTGTTAATGACTATGATAAAGTTGTTGGAAATGAAATTATTATATGGTTTTTCTACTTAGTGATCTTTCAAAATATCCAGGTTTTAAAAATAGTGATTTTCTAAACGAGGCAGATGGATTAAACTTTTTTTTTCAGATCAGCTTGATTTTTCCACTGTAAAGACAGAAGTGTTATCTCAAATATACTCCAATTTCCTCTATTTTTTTGGGGGGGGGTACTGGGGATTGAACTCAGGGGTACTCGGCCACTGAGCCACATCCCCAGCCCTATTTTGTATTTTATTTAGAGACAGGGTCTCACTGAGTTGCTTAGCGCCTCGAAGTTGCTGAGGCTGGCTTTAAACTCATGATTTTCCTGTCTCAGTCTCTCAAGCTGCTGGGATTACAGGTGTGCGTCACTGTGCCCAGCCAATTTCTTCTGATTTTTAAGTACGCATTTTTCTGGAGTTAACTTGGAGCTAAGTGCGGTGGCTCATGTCTGTAATCCCAGCGACTCAGGAGGATGTAGCAGGATGATTACAAGTTCAAGACTAGACTCAGTAAGTTAGGGAGGCCCTGTCTCAAAATAAAATAAAAATGGATGGGGATGCTGGGCACGGTGGCTCACGCCTGCAATCCCAGCACTTGGGAGGCTGAGGCAGGAGGATCGTCAGTTCAAAGCCAGTCTCAGCAATGGTGAGGCACGTAGCAACTCAGTGAGACCCTGTCTCTAATAAAATACAAAAAAGGGCTGGGGATGTGGCCCAGTGGTTGAGTGCCCCCGAGTTCAATCCCCAGCACCAAAAAAAAAAAAAAAAAAAAAAGGATGGGGATGTAGAGCTCAGCGGTAGAGCTCCCTTGGGTTCAATCTCCAGTACAGGGGGTGGAAAAAGTCACTTGGACTCTGGGCTTATCAGCACTATCTCACACAACACTGAAGTAAGCACAACTTAACATAAAATCACCAACTTTGTATAGAAGCAGATGTCTATACAAATAATATGAACGTATAAAAACTATATTTGTGATATTCAAAACTTGCTAATAACCCAAATGCCTTTCTACAGATGCATAAGCAGCTTGGGGAAGACAAAGACAAAACTACTGAGCAATGAACTTCTGAAAAGAAGCACCATGAATAAATCTCAGCATTAATTTCTACTATATTGAATAGTGAAGCCTGACTCCCTCTCCATAATAAGTACATTCGGTATGACTGTATTCTGTTAAAATTCTAACAAATACAAGTTAATCTAGAGTGACAGAAAGCAGCTTAATATTTGCCTGGGGATGAGAAGGGGGCAGGAGGCAAGAAATCTGAGTCGAATGGAAACTCCGGGGGCTGACAAATTCACTATTTTGATTGTGGTGATTGACTCACAGGTGTACACAGTCAAAACCTACAAGATCATTTACTTTGAAAACTAGTTTACAGCCGGGCACGGTGGCGCACGCCAGTAATCCCAGCACTTGGGAGGCTGAGGCAGGAGGATTGCAAGTTCAAGGCCAGCCTCAGCAATGTCGAGGCACTTAGCAACTCAGTGAGACCCTATCCCTAATAAAATACAAAAAAAGGGCTGGGGATGTGGCCCAGTGGTCGAGTACCCCCGAGTTCAATCCCAGTACCAAACAAACAGTTTATAAAAACCTTGTGTTCATCTATCTGGGGCAGTGGTGTACACCAGTAATTCCATCTACTTGGAAGGCTGAGGCAGGAGGATCAAAGGTTCAAGGCCAGCCTCAGCTACTTAACAGGACTCTATCTCAAAGAGCTGGCAAAGCAATAGAAAAATAAATAAATAGCTGGTATGTAGCTCAGTTGTAAACTGCCCCTAGGTTCAGTCTCCAGCATGAGAAAAAACAGTAACAACAAAAAACCCAGTTGTGTTCATAGACAAGATTTATTCACTCAATTCTCTCAACTTCTTTTTACAGTGCTGGGGCTGGAAAATAGGAGCTCCCACATTCTATGACGATACTGTACCAAGTGAACTACACCCTAACCCTCTCCCAAAGCCCTCACAAGATGAGGGAAAACAGTGTTTGTTCTAACCCGCACTGACTTTCAAGGCTTACACTGGCAAGATGACAAGGTGCCTTTGGAAGGGGTTAAATCATGTTTAAATGGCGACACCTCTGTAACACAGGACCCCGACATCCAATCCTACCCTACCCCAGCCAGCAGACCACATGTGACCACCGCGGGTGAATGTTCATAGACAAGACTTGGGTAAAGGAACCCTATTCATCAGTCACACTCTGCTCACGCCTAAGTCAACAACTGGGAATTTAAATTAGCTCCATATCCCAATGAAACTCAGGCAACGCTACCTTGTCTGCTTTGTGTCTTTCACCCTAATCACACAACAGATGAAAACTCACCATGCCAATACAGGGGAGGCTGTCTTGGGAAAGCTGAAGCGTTGGTCCCACTGGCCCAGGCAGAAATAGCATACACCCCATTTCAACTCTGTTCAGGTCAGGGCAAAGAGAAGAGCTCCAGGTCCAAGACCTCCCTCCTTCCTTAGGACACGTTTCCATGTGTCTTAGGACACGTGTCCTAAGAGAGGAGAGAGGTCAGGTCTTGTCTCCTGGGGAGGAGGCTCTGAGACAATCTTCCCTGGCCTGTCTAATGGAGGCCAGATAGAAGGGAGACGGCCAGTCTTGTGTCCAAAGGAAGCAGGACTGGGCCTTAACACACAGATCAGTTAGAGAAATGAGCAGTCTTCTGTGAAGAGAACCCGGCCACCTGGAAGTTCCCCCCAGTCCTGCAGTCCTCACAGTCCTATGATTTAATCATTTACATCAGGTTTGTATTTAAGACAACCACGAGCCAACAGACTACACTTCTGTAACAACTGGGATAAGCAGAACTCCTACACGGAATAACAAAACTCTGTAGGATGAACAATGTGTGAGAAATGACTGCTGTGAGAGACATAACTGATGTGCAGAAAGTACTGATGCCCTTTAGAAAAAGATGCAAACCGCTCATGTACAAAAACCTCTTTGAGTCCTTTATTAAGGTTTGGAGATGCGTGGTACATACATCTAACAGCATCACACCAGCTGCGGAAGTACAGGTGACCAAGAACGTACTTCAGAACGGGTCTCAGAGCAGCTTATGGCGTCACCGGCTCTGAACCTCCACAAAACCCAATGTGGACACACAGGACAGACAATATAACAACTTCACTTGGAAACGGTTCTTTAAAAAAGCGACAAGAACTGATACTTTGAACCCTTTAAGTGTCTGATGTGGCAGCTCTCTTGGTGCTGTGGCACTACTGAAAAAGGCCAACTTGGGCATCTGAAGGTCAGATAGAAGAAGAACTGACTGGGGTGAGAAGAGGTCTTATTTTCAGTGTAGAGAGAGAACAGATGGTCCAAGTGGAGACTCTCAGTCCAGGCTCAGTATGGGTCCTGCAGGAATCCACCAGATAAATACAGTCTATAAACGGGTAGGCTGAAGAACGCCTGTCAGCCATCTGTGTCACTGTGCATAAGGAGTCACTTATGACACAGGGCAGGTTTAACAGGGATGTGCCTGAAAGAAAGAATGGGGCTCACTGTGTCAGGTCAACTCTGATCCTTTGTGCCACTGGATGCCACGGGTCCCTCTGCTTTCATGTGTGAATTAAGGAACACTTCCTTTATTTCAATGTTCCATTTTGAAAACAGTCAAACCCCTCCCCCCACCCCCCGCCATCATTCTTCATAAATTCTGTTTCCAAACTTGTGATTCTTCTGGGTCTAGACTTTTTCCTTTCGCTTCAATTTTGACACTTTCTTGACAGTCCCATTCTTGTTTAGAAGCTTCAGAACACGATCTTTATGATCTAAAACCTTAAGCATGGAGTCTCTGGCCTCACTGATTTGATCCATCACAAGTTTACACCTCTGCATGTTTCCCTGGAACAGAAGACGGCACATCATCAGTCAGTGGCCAGGAGGGTGACATGGTTTTTTGAGAAATGGTGCCCTTTGGGCAGAGGTCATTTTAAACATTTTACATGGAGAAAATGACCCAGTGTTTCTTGGCAATGTAGGCTGAAATAAATAATAAGTTTTTACTAAAGATGCTGGTATATGAGGGAGGGAAATGGGAGAAGTAAGAGTCCGCAGTAAATAATCTCATAAAGTGGCTGATCACAAGGGAAAGGGCTCATTCAAACCTGTATTAGTTCATTTATTCGGTGCAGATCATCATCAGTTGCTGCTTTTTTCTTTGGGATAATCCCTTCCTGTAGGTTGGTGAGTCTTTCATAAACATCATGTTCTAGATTTGTCTACAACACAGAAGAAAGAGTACATTGTGACCTCAGAGAAACTTTTCTATGTTAACCTCAGGTAAATGAACCCACCTCCAATCAACTTTGAACAGTGGTGTAAAGAGCTATTTGAGTGATAAAGTCCTTTCTCCCAGGGACTAAGGTATAGAAAGTTTACCAAACAGTGAAGGAAATTGGTCAACAATGGTTTGCAATATAATGTGCCACAGTTCAGAGTCCGTCCTCAACGGTAACTTTTTAAAAACTGCTCTGAATTCACCATTTCTCTGAAAAGCAACTTCTTTCATCTCACAGAAATTTGATTTTCTGCTAAGTAAAAACTAGCTAAGGCACTATGTTTTTTAATTAAAAAAAAAAAAAAAAAATTTTTTTTTTTTTTTTTTTTTTTTTGGTACCAGGGATTGAACCCACAATTAAAAAGGGTTGGAATGTAGGTCAGTTGTTAAAGTCCTTTTTGATATTTTATTTAGAGACAGTGTCTTGCTGAGTTGCTTAGGGCCTCAATAAGTTGTTGAGGCTGGCTTTAAACTTGCAATCCTCCTACCTCAGCCTCCCAGGCATGTAACACCGTGCCTGGCTCAGCAATATATATTTTAGAACTTCATAGTAGACAATATTCTTGAGAACACTGGCACTCCAAAGATGGGAAAACTTTATGAGGTGTTTTTTTGTTTGTTTGTTTTTTGTTTCTTTGTTTTCTTTGGTGCTGGGAAGCAAACCCAGTGCCTCATGCATGGTAGGCAAGTACTCTGCCACTGAGCTACATTCCAGCCCTTTTTAATTTTTATTTTAAGACATGGACTTGTGCTAAGTCAACCCCAGCACTGAACCTGTGCTCCTCTTGCCTCAGCCTTCTGAATAGCTTAGATTCTATATATGTATCACTGTACCTGGCTAGTTGCCTCCTCTTTGCTTAGTTGGTAAAGGAGAAATTCCTATCCCAAGGTTATGGAAAAGGCTGAACATATAAGATCCATAAACGGACAGAGGAGATGAACATCAGTTGATCAGTTACATATACTTATGGCCTAGAAAGGAGGACAGGGCATGCCACTCAGGGACACAAAGGGGTTGCACTCAGAGACAGAGTAAATAAGCAGGGGCTGTGGGAGGCAGATTTATTGTATTCAAGAGGGAGGGGGTCACTTCTGTTCCCCAAAGGAAGACGTGATAGGTTTGAGTAATACTGAAAACTGGTAGATAACTCACTGAAGCCCACTACTCAATGAGAATCAGGAACTGTAACTGGTCCATAGAGTTGAGGGGAATTGTTTCGCTAGGGGAGTTGGGTGCGGAGGTGGGGCTTATGGGTAGGCTATTTAAGGTTACTGCCATTTCATATGTCACCACAAGACATAATGTTTAATGTTAGGTCTTACACCATAGTTGATCCATATAAACTAAGATTTAGATTATAATCATATGTAATTGACATAGTGCTTATGAAATACAGCAACACATAAAAAATCCTACCACAACCTATACTAGTTGAGAATGCTTCCAAATTACTCAAAAGAAAATGTCCTATGAACTTAAGACTTCTCCAGCATCTTTTCCTCTTTACCATAACAACTGTTAGAACTGTACCTACCAGCTGTAATAACTGGGCAGCACAGAGATGGACTTTCCAGCCTTGGGCACGACAGGATACTCCTTTCTGATTAGCTATTTCTTGCAGCATAGCTTTCTTCTCCTCTGGAACCATATAAAAACAAGTATATTTCAATTTTCATAAAGCTCAGCTGTTTACATTAAAGCTGGCTAAGTGCCAGTATTACATCAAAATTTCTTTGCTTAAATATTTAGAATTAAATCTTCGGCATTTAAGTCATTAGGAACAAGGTCAACAAGATGAATAAAAGCTTCCTCTTTGTTTACTCCAGAATAAAGTTTTGAAGACAATACTCTGCTAATCTAGTGAGTTAAAAGAGCACATTAATGTTTTAATCTCTTTTAATTTTGGTGCTGGGGTCCACTAAGTTATATCCCTACCTCTTGCCTACTGAGCTGCTTGGATTACAGGCATGAGCCACCACACCCGGTTCTAATTTTTTTTTTTCTTTTTTTTTTTTTTTTTGTGTGTGTTATTGGGGATTGAACCCAGGGGCACTACCACTGAGCTACATTCCCAGCTCCCTTTATTTATTTAAATTTTGAGATGGGGGTCTCCCAAGGTTGTTTAGGGCCTTGCTAAGTTGCTGAGGCTGGCCTCAAAATTGCAATCCTCCTGCCTCAGCCTCCTGAGTCACTGGGATTACAAGGTGACACTGTCTTCAGCTCAGCTCTAATTTTTTAAAAGAGGGGAAATGGTCTTTAGTGAGTAGAAGCCTTACTCAATGTGATGTTTACAAGTGTGTTGAGGGCTAGTCATTAAGTCTGGGAAGCTTCTTGGTATTATTCAGTTCTTGGGGAAATCTCATGAATCAAGTGTGAATTATATTTCAAATTTAGAAGAAAAGTCCAGTGACCAAAACTGGAATAAAGTAAAAATAAAATCTATCAACAAGACTGGGCAGAATAGGACTAGTATTGAGGGATGCTTGTCAAAGTTGACTTTAGCTGTATTAGCAGTCTTTTTTTTTTTTTTTAATATATTTTTAGTTATAGATGGACACAATACCTTTATTTATTTATTTTTAATGTGGTGCTGAGGATGGAACCAGTGCCTCACACATGGTAGATAAGTGCTGTACCACTGAGCTACAACCGTGCCTAGACCTCAGCACGGTCTTAATTACTCTTTAACTAGGACTTAAGATAATCAAATGTAACATGAATAACTGAAAATTATATCACAAATTAATTTTGAAAAACTTAATCTATATATTTACTCAAACTTACAGGATATATAACACCAAGAGTGAACCCTAAAGTAAGCTATGGACTTTGAGTGATAATGTGTCAAAGCAGCTTATTAGCATGAATACGATTTAAAGAATTTCTTAACTTTTTATGATAATTATAGGATCACAAGTAGTTACAAGAGATGACAGAGTTGGGCATGGTGGTGCATGCCTATCATCCCAACAACTTGGGAGGCTGAGGCAGGATGATCAAAAGTTTGAGGCTAGCTTTAATGAGACCCTGTCTCAAAATGAAAAAAATAAATTAAAAGAGCTAGGGATGGATGGGGCTGGGGTTGTGGCTCAGCGGTAGAGCGCTCGCCTAGCATGTGCGCGGCTTGGGTTCGATCCTCAGCACCACATAAAAATAAATGCATTGTGTACAACTAAAACAAATAAATAAATATTTTTTTAAAAAAACCTAATAAAATAAAGAGCTAGGCTCAATCCCTAGTATCACAAACAAAACAAAAATTAGCAATAGACACATGAAAAGTTGGTCATCATCAGTTATTAAGAAACCTTAAACCAAAACCACAATGGGATACCCACTAGGATAGCTATAATAAAAAAAGATGGAAAGTAATGAGTGTTGTTGAGGATATAGAAAAAGCAGATCTCATAGTAACAGCTGGTGGGAAAGCAAAAATGGAGCAGAAGATTTGAAAAAATAACATTATGACAGTTCCTAATATGTAACACAAATAATTACCATGCAAACACAGAAATTCCATTCCTAGGAGAAATGAAAACAGATACTTGCCCCTAATACATATTCACAGCAGCATCATTCATAATAATTGAAAAGTGGGAACAACCCAAATACCCATCAAATGAAGACTAGATACATAAAATGTAGTATATCTAGAAAGTGGTATTAATATTTGCTAACAAAAAGGAATGTTATAACTGGATGAACCTTGAAGACATTATGCTAAATGAAAACGCCTGTCACGAAAACCACATATTGCATGGTTCCATTCTTACGAAGTATCCAGATTGGGAAATCTATAAAGACAGAAAGTAGAACAGAGGTTGTCTCGGGCTAGAGGGAAGAAAGAGAGAGATGCTGTCAGGATAGAAGGTGACAACTGTGGTGTACGGAGCCTTTTTAAGGTAATGAAAACATTTTAAAACTGTGGTGATGGGTGAACAACTCTGTGCAGATACTAAAACCCATCAAACTATACACTTTAACAGGCGAATTGTATGCTATGTGAATTATAACTCAGTTAACATTGTTTTTAAAAAAGATAGTTGAGCATGGTGGTGCATGCCTGTAATCCCAGAGGCTCGGGAGGTTAAGGCAGGAGGATCCACAGGTCAAAACCAGCAACAGTGAATCGCTAAGCAACTCCGTGAGACCCTGTCTCTAAAATAAAATACAAAATAGGACTGGGGATGGGGCTCAGTGGTTGAGTGCCCCTGAGTTCAATTCCCGGTATGCCCTCACCTCCCCCCGCACCCCACAAAAGAAGGATAGTTGATTCTTTTGTGGTTCATAAACATGATGATTGAACTTTTACAACATCATGTGTGATCTGCTTTTCTTAAATTTTTTTAAAAATATTTTTAAAATATTTATTTGTTTGCTTTAGTTGTACACAATGCATTTGTCTTTACATGGTGCTGAGGATCGAACCCGGGTCGCGCACATGGTAGGCGAGCGCTCTACCGCTGAGCCACAACCCCAGCCCCTCTTAAATTTTGTTAGGATTTCAGAACATCTGAAGTGGGGGTAAAAAAACGATAGTAATATTCTATTATGCATATTTCCCCATCTTTTAGTAAAGTGAGGTCTCATATAATCCTTCACCCATTTTGCCCCACTAGTTACATCTTTTGCAAACTACAGTACACCTTGATTTCAATAGTTGATGTTGGTTTAGATCCCTAGCACTGACAAAAAAACAAACAAACAAACAAAAATCACATCAAATCCTGAAGTTTTCCTCAGGATTAGACTATGTTCCCCCCCTGCTCCCTTCAGTACTAGCGATTGACCCCAGTGGTGCTCTACAATTGAACTGTACCCCCAGCCCTTTTTTATTATTTTTGAGACAAGGTTAAGACTGGCCTGAACATGTAATCCTCCCACCTCAGCCTCCCCAGTAGCTGGGATTATAGGTGCAGGCCATCCAAGGGTTTTTGAGAGGAATAGCAAAGAGGTTAAGTGTCATTTTCATCACATTTTAGTATTTTTACACGCTTCACTGTGGTTAGTGTTGACCTTAATCACCTGGTGAGGTGGTGCTTGTCAGGTATCTATCTCCACTGTAAAGTCATCACTTCCCCTTTCCACACTGCATGCGTTTTGGAAGTCTCTATGCTTTTAATGGCTGTAAGATTTGTAATAATATCCTGTTTCATTCTTTATGTTCATGATTCATATCCTCTTTTATTTCAATCTTCCTAAAGATTCATGAATTTTTTTTTTTTTTTTTTTTTTTTTTTTGTGGTACCGGGGATTGAATTCAGGGGCACTCGACCACTGGGTCACATCCCCAGCCCTTTTTTGTATTTTATTTAGAGACAGGGTCTCACTGAGTTGCAAAGTGCCTTGCCATTGCTGAGGCTGGCTTTGAACTCGCGATCCTCCTGTCTCAGCCTCCCAAAGTGCTGGGATTTACGGCGTGCGCCACCGCGCCCGGCTCATGAATTTTATTTTTTTAAAAAAACTAGTTTTTTGTTTCTCTTTTTTTCCCGATTGTTTGCCTGTTTTCAATTTCACTAATTCCTCCTCTTATTTTTACTATTTTCTTCCCTGTGCTCACTTTGACTTTGCTTTTTTTTTTTTTTTTTCTGGAGAGGAAACCCAGGACCTTCTGAATACTAGGCAAGCATTCCACCAAAAAGTTAGGTCCCCAGTCCCTTTGAGTTTTATGTTTTTTTTAAAATTTCCCCCGAGACTTTCTCTTTGCCTGTGGATTACTTAGACATGTGCTATTTAATTTCCATGGTTTTGAAACTTTTTCTGTTATCTCTCTCCTTGTCTTCTAGTTTGATTCCATGACGATCAGTGAAGATACCCTATATGACTTCAATTCAATTCCTTTAAATTAGCTGTTTGTTTTACATCCAGGATATGATCTATCTTTACATGATCTATAGCATTTGAAAGAACTGTATCCTATCAATGTCTATTAGATATTGTTAGTTCATTGTGTTTATTCCACATTCTTGTTTCCTGAGAATTGATTTTGCTAATTGCTGAGAATAATGTGTTAATGTTCTAAATATAACTGTGCATTTGTCTATTTTTTTCTTTCAGTTTTGCTTTTAGTTCATATATTCTAAAAGCTCTTGTTTTGGGTTGCCTATACACTTAGGACCATTTCCTGGTCAACTGATTTTTATTTTGTTTTGTTTTGTTTTTTTGTACCAGGGATTGAACTCAGGGGCACTTGACCACTGGGCCACATCCCCAGCCCTTTTTTGTAATTTATTAGAGAGAGGGTCTCACTGAGTTACAAAGTGCCTCACCATTGCTGAGGCTGGCTTTGAACTTGCGATCCTCCTGCCTCAGCCTCCCAAGTGCTGGGATTACAGGCGTGTGCCACCGCGCCCGGCTAACTGATTTTTTCTAAAAGCATATGTTTTTCTTTGTCTCTAGTAATTTTATTTTCTATTATCTAACATTAATCTAGCCATTCTTGCCTTTTTTGAAATTTTTGTCTATATTTTCCCATCTTTTTACTGTCGAACTATCACTTCCATTCAAAATAAGTTTCTTATATTCAGCATATAGTTAAATTGTACTTTTTCATTTACTCTGTGCCAGTCTGTTTTAATTGCTATGTTGAGACTTTATATTTAACTGAATATAACTGAATGTTAAGTCTCATGGCCATCATATTATGATTTGTTTTCTGTTTGCTTCTTGTGTTTTTTTCCTGTTTGATTTTTCATTCATTGTAAAAATTTTTTCAATATTCCAAATTGATTTATTTATATGACTACAAAGTTTAGGTAACGTACTTCAACTAAACTTTAATAGTCACAAGGCCTGGTGAAAATGAGATGTTAGTACAAAAATACCCAACTAGAATATCTAGGAATCATAAATCTTTCAGCTGTCAAGCTATCTTTCTCAAGATAATTACTGAAAGGTGAGTCTCAAAAACAATAAGAATCTTTTTAGGTTAAAATACTATCACTTTGGATTGGGGCTGTAGCTCAGTGGCAGAGTGCTTGCCTAGCATGTGTGAAGCACTGGGTTCGATCCTCAGCATCACACAAATATAAACAAATAAAATAAAGGCATTCTGTCCATCTACAACTACAAAAAATTTTTTAAAAATACTATCAGGTGAATCCTTAAATACTTCACTGCTATGGAATTCTCATGGCATTAACCAATGTTTAGTGATCTATGTTCTGTCCTGGCCCCTGAAGGTCAACACTCTCTGACTCTGGAAATCACACCTTCTTTTTAAAAAAATTTTATTTATTTATTTTTACGTGGTGCTGAGGATCAAACCCAGGGCTATGCATGTGCTAGGTGAGTGCTCTACCGCTGAGCCACAACCCCAGCCCTGGAAATTGTACCTTTTTTTTTTTTTTTTTTTTTTTTTTGGGTACTGGGGATTGGACTCAGGGACACTCAACCACTGGGCCACATCCCCAGCCCTTTTTTGTATTTTATTAGAGACAGGGTCTCACTGAGTTGCTAAGTGCCTTGCCATTGCTGATGGCTGGCTTTGAACTCGGATTCCTTCTGTCTCAGCCTCCTAAGTGCTGGGATTACAGGTGTGCGCCACCGCGCCCAGCTTGCACCTTCTTTTTAAACAATTTTAGAGTACAGTTGGTTTTCTGCACATGTGGATTCCACATTCACAAATTCAACTGTGGATTGTTGATACTTGAAAACCTGCATCTGTACTGAACACGTACAGACTTGAATTTACATTGTATTATATAAGTAATCTAGGAATGACAAAGTACAGAGAAAGATGTACATATTTTATATGCAAAAACTATGCCGTTTTATATAAAGGAACTTAAGCATCCATGGATTCTAGTATCTGAGAATGGTCCTGGAATGAATTCCTCATTTATATCAAGAGATGCCTGTATAATTGTGAGGAAGAATGGACATAGCTGGGAAGCATAGTCATCTTCGTACTTCCATTGAGACTGACCTGTCAACACCTTTGACCCCAATCACTGACATTCATGAATACCCCACTGAGGCCTCAGGAAAACCAACAGAGTTGGGCATGGTGGTGCATGCCTATACTCCCAGGAAGACTGCAAGTTTGAGGCCAGACTAGGCAACTTAGCAAGATCTTGAGCAACTTAGCAAGACCTTGTCTCAAAATTAAAAAAAAAAAAAAAAAAAAAAAAAAAAATGCTCCAGTACCAAACAACAACAACAAAAAAAATTGCCAAGTTTCCAAACTGAATTTATATAGGAGAATGGGAAATGTGATAAATTATATGGAAACTCATTTGGTGCATTTATTTAAACTCAGATGAATGACAAAGTTCATCAGAAGAAATATCTATTGACATTGTGCAAAGTATCATTTAACGATTTTCATTTATATGTAGGTTTATTAAAATGTTCTCAGGTTCAAAACTTAGGATTTAACATATGTTAGGCAAAGTGCACTACTACTGAGTTACACCCCTAGGTGTGTTTTTCTTTTCCTGTTTTTGGTACCAAGGACTGAACCCAGGGGCCCTTAACCACTATACCACATTCCCAGTCCTTTTTTTGTATTTTATTTAGAGACAGGCTCTCACTTGGTTGCTTTGGGCTTTGCACTCATGATCTTCCTGCTTCAGCCTCCCGAGCCACTGGGATTACAGGCATGTGCCACTGAGCCTGGCCTGTTTTCCTTTTTCTATTGTGATTATAATAATATAGCCAATAAAGGGAAAAATGAGTCATCATAAGTGTAAAAGGTACCCAGACCATTAGGGGATCAGGGAAGGGAAAGAGGAGGTAAGGGGAGGCACTGGGGAGTGAAATTGATCAAATTACTATATGCATGTATTAATATGCCTCAATGAAACCTACTGTTCTGTGTAATTAATATGAACAAAGAACTAAAAAAATAATATAGACAAGTGTTACATCAGTTTCATGCATTAATATTTGATGTTTCCAGGGAAACTGACCTTTGACCCGGACATCGCTGTACCTCTGAAAATGGTGGTAAGCAGCTTTCCAGGGGTTTCGATAGTGACGAAGCAAAGTGATGGGAGGTCTTGGACGCACTGGGACATACCTCACACCTTCCTCATCTATCCAAAAGGGAAGAAAAAAGACATTAAAGAGCTAATTACATATTTTCAACATTCTCCAAGCTTAATTCCAACAAGGGGAACTGACAATGGGGCCACCCTCTGGGAAGCACACTTGACGTTCAGTGAGAAGTATCAGGAGACAAGAGCTAGCCTAAGTGACCGTTACCAATGTATTCCTTGGGAGGAGACTTCCGCTTCTCAGCCTTCACCAGAAGGCCTTTGGCAGTGGACTTCTCGTCATCAGTGCTGTGTGTCTCCATCATGTCCCCTTCTTCTGTCGAGATCACGTGCTGCTGTTTCCGGGGCTTTTTCCTTGGGGAGGCACCAGGTGGCAGGTCACTTGGAGGCATAGACAGGTTGTTTGCCAGCAATGAGAGCGATGGAGACACAGTGCTGGTAGCCAGGGGAGGAACTGCTGTCAGAGGAAACGGGCACAGACATCCATGAGAACCCACACGTAAAGGAAAGCTTCGCGTGATTTCCAGCAATAAGCACGACTCAGAAGAGAGTACAGATACCTCGTATCCCTGAGCCTTTCTCCGGGCTCGTCACTGTGCTAAGCACTCTGAGGCAAAGGCTGTCAGATGCTTTGTAATGCCATCTTCACCTTCTGTCATTCTAACACAGACACAATGCCACTAAGCTAAAAGAAGGTATTTCTTATCCTCTGTTGTAGGTGTGGTTAGATAAGATGAAAGCTGAAGAGCTTTGTAGTATTTTTAAGGAAGTTTCCTTAAAAGAAAAGATGTGACTTTCTATTCCTTGTCTTCTTTCTGTGCTCTAGAACCGATGTATGACTGGAGCTTCAGTAGCTACCTTGAATCAAAAAGATGAACATCAGATCCTAGGAGTTGCTGGGTGAAAGGTGAGAGGACCTAGACCCCAAGGATGGAGTCCACATACCACTGCGGGGCCGTCTGCTTTGGGCAGAGTATGCGTCAAGGGAGATAAAACCTTACATGTTTAAGACACTGTATTTCTGGCCTTTAAATATAAATCCCTAGCAGGTAACATACAATCTTAGGGAAAAAATCTAAATATAGGAATTATTATTATCATCTCTGAGTTCAAAGATGAGAAAATATGACACAAGCCACTTACGTGCCAAGTAGCAAAGTTGGGAGTTAACAGAAGCAGTATGGCTTCCGAATTTGTACCGTTATCTACCATAGGACACTGTGTCCAGATAAAAGCAAGGGAGTAAACACTAGTTAAGAGTTTATAGGGCTCATATATCCAGGGACATAAACATCACTCTAAAGGTTCACTGGAACTCTTACTTTCAGTCTATTATCAACTTGCCCGACCCTTTCTCTATCCAACCTCGGCTACCCATTCCCAATAGCCACGCCCTACACTGTCATCACTAACATAATCCCAATACACCGGACAGCCCACCTCAGCATCCAACCCAGTCCAAACTCTCTTTCCAGGTAAGTCCCCCTTCATAGCCAGCCTCCAACAATCCTTAGAATCCACGAGAAGACATCGGCCATTCATCTCACCGCTCTCCTGCTGCCGCAGCACTCATGTCCACTCTCTGCCACTGCCAGATTTGACCCTATATTTTACTCATTTATTCCTTCATTGTCCTCTTCTTGCTTTGCTGTTCTCATTTAGTAAATGCAAAAGAGATTGAATCCAATTCTCCAACTATGCAGCTGAACGTAGCCAGAGACACACAGCAATGCTGACTAGCCTCATTTGGACAATTCTATTGTGTTTTCTAAGTCCATTCCTTTCTTGGATGATTATTTTATCTCTTCCCTTCCCTCAAGCCTGTGACTAGTCTTCCTCTATCTTCACTCTAAGTAGATCATCTTGCTTCTACTATTTACTGAAAATGAAACAATCAGAAGGAAATGTCCATAAATGCCACTACTACATCTCCCCACGTGCACTGTGACCATATGTTATCTTCCTCCTTTAGGTTATCCCAGAAAAGATCAACCCCTTCAGGAACACACTGGACCCCACCTCCTCCCCTGTCCTGAGATGCTGCGCCAGGAATTCTCCTAGCTTTCTCTTGCATCATCAAGTCTTCTTTTCTTGGTGGATTACTCCAATTAACATACAAAATTTGTTTCATCTTTTTAAAAGTTTTTGCTTTGATTAGTTATACATGACAATAAGAATGCATTTATGCACTCTGAAATATCATACATAAATGTGGTATGATTTCTCACTTTTCTGATTGTACATGTTGTAGAATCACATCAGTCACGCAGTCATATATGTACATAAGGTAATAACGTCTGTTTCATTCTACTTTCCTTCCTATCCCCATATCTTCCCTCCCTTCTACCTAATCTAAAGTAACTCTATTCTTCCCTGCCACCTCCACCCCCACTGTGAATCAGCATCTGCATATCAAAGAAAACATTCGCCTCTGGTTTTTGGGATTGGCTTATTTCACTTAGCATGATGTTCTCCAACTCCACCCATTTACTGGCAGATGCCATGATTTCATTTGCCTTTAAAGCTGAATAATATTCCATCAAATATTTTCTTTATCCATTCTTCTACTGAAGGGCACCTAGGTTGGTTCCATAGTTTAGCTATTTTGAATTGAGCTGCTATAAACATTGACATGGCCATGTCACTGTAGTAGGCTGATTTTAAGTCCCTTGGGTATAGACCGAGGAGTGGGATAGCTGGGTCAAATGATGGCTCCATTTCAAGTTCTGAGGAATCTCCCTACTGCTTTCCAAAGTGGCTGGACCAATCTGCAGTCCCACCAGCAATGTATGAGTGTACCTCCCTCCCCCACACCCTCGCCAACATATATTGTTGCCTGTATTCTTGATGATTGCCATTCTGACTGGAGAGGAGATCTTTGAGTAATTCTGATTTACATTTCTCTAATTGTTACACATGATGAACATTTTTCCATGTTTCTTTTCTTTTTTTTAATATTTTTTTTCCTAGTTGTCGATGGACAACTTATTTATATGTGATGTTGAGAATTGAACCCAGTACCTCACACATGCTAGGCAAGTGCTCTAACACTGAGCTACAGCCCCAGCCCTCCATGTTTCTTTCTTTTTTTAAAAGAATTATTTATTTGTTTTAGTTGTACACAATGCCTTTATTTTGACGTGGTGCTGAGGATCAAACCCGGGCTGCGCTAGGCGAGCGCTCTACTGCTGAGCCACAACCCCAGCCCTCCTCCATGTTTCTTGATCAATTTTATTTCTTCTTCTGTGAAGTCTCCATTTCCTTAGCCCATTATTTGACTGGGTTATTTGTTTTTTTGGTGTTAAGGTTTTTGAGTTCTTTACATACCTATAGATTAATGCTTTACCTGAGGTGAACGTGGTAAAGATTTTCTCTTCACATTATTGTTTCTTTTGCTGAGAAGCTTTTTAGTTTGATGCCCATCTCATTTATTAATTCTTGATTTTACTTCTTGCACTTTAGGGGTCTTGTTAAGGAAGTCAGATCCTAGGCTGACATGGTGAAGATTTGGGCCTTCTTCTTCTTCTTCTTCTTCTTCTTCTAGTAGGTGCAGGATTCTCTGTTCTAGTGTCTAGTTTTGATCCACTTTTGAGTTGATTTTCGTGCAGGTTGTGAGAAAGAGGTTCAATTTCATTTTGTTACATGTAGTTTTCCATTTTTCCTAGCACCATTTGTTGAATAGGCTATCTTTTCTCCAGTGAATGTTTTTCTTAAAACGACGACGACGACAACAATAATAAAAAGCAACCATCTTAGGGCTGGGAGTATAGCTTGTGGCAGAGAGCTTATCTAGTATCTACAAAGTCTGGGGCTCAACCCCAGAACCACAAAAACAAAAAAAGAACCAACCAAGAACGTAGTCTTGACATCACTTCCCTTCAGTTACTACCCTTCTTTTTCCTATCCCTTTAAAACAAATTCCTGAGAAGTTATTTGTATACAATGTTTATATTTCCCAATGTTTTCTTGAACTTTCTCCCAATCACCCTCAGGTTCAGTCTACAGACTGTTTTTATTGGCATTTATTCCCAAGATGACCTCATCTACTCACTGAGGCTTACAGCTTTAAAAATAATTTATATATACACTAATACCACCTCAATATATCTGCAAATTCACTTTCTATTTCAGGCTCATAGATCTTACTACCTACTTGATGTCTACATTTCGATGTCTAACACACACCTTAAACTTTGCATATTAAAAACTGAACTCGTCATACTAAATATGATCCTCCTGTGGTTTTCCCTATTTCAGTCAAGGGCAACTCCATGGCCTCTTGTTGCTAAGACTAAAAACCTTGGGGTTGCCCCAGACCCTGTTCTCTCACATTCAACATTTAATCTTTAAAGAAATCCTCATAGAAACATATCTAGAATTCAACCATCTCATGTCACTTCCATGGCTACTCCCCTAGTTGATTCTGCACTCTTCCCTGAAATTAATGCAACAGTCTTTCCAAAATCTCCCCATTTCATCCTTGCTCCCACAGTCTTTTCTCTACACAGCAGCCAGAGTGTTCTGCTTAAAATATAAGCAGCTCCTCCCATCCCTCTTTTCAAGCCCCTCTAACAGTTTTCCACGGACCTTGGCAAAGCTAAAGTCCTACACAGGCTGGAGAAGTTCTGTCAAGGCAAAATAAACCCATGGAAGGATGTATTTATGGAATAATACATTACAATAAAAAGTAAATAAATAGCAGGTTTAAAAACCTCCAGACAGATCCAGATGCACTAGCACATACCTGTAATCCTAGCTGTTTGGGAGGCTGAGGCAAGAGGGGTCTCAAGTTTAAGGCCAGCCTCAGACATATTATTCATACATGGAGAATAATTTATCCTAAACTAGGATCCCATTTTTTTTTTTTTTTTTTTTGGTACCAGGAATTGAACTCAGGACCACTGGGCCACATCCCCAGCCCTTTTTTGCATTTTTATTAGAGACAGGGTCTCACTGAGTTGCTGAGGGCCTCGCCATTGCTGAGGCTGGCTTTGAACTTGCGATCCTCCTGCCTCAGCCTCCCAAGTACTGGGATTACAGGCGGGCGCCACCGCGCCCAGCTTAGGATCCCATTCTTACAGTCGTACATGATGTGGAGTTTCACTGGTTGGGTATTCATATATGAATACAGAAAAATTCTGTCCTTGTCTAATCCAATGAATTTCTATTTTCGCCCCCCTCCTTATTGCATGTTAGCATTCACATATCACAGAGAACACTTGGCAGTTTTTTGGGATTGGCTTATTTCACCTAGCATGATAGTCTCCAGTTCCATCCATTTACTAGCAAATTTCATAATTCCATTCTTCTTTAGGGCTCAATAGTATTCCATTGTGTATAGATACCACATTTTCTTTATTTATCTGTTGAAGGGCATCTAGGTTGGTTCTGTACTTTTGCTATTGGGAACTGAATGTTATAAATGTTGATGTGGCTGTGTCATTGTAGTATGCTAATTTTAAGTCCTTTGAGTATATACCAAGGAGTGGGATAACTGGGTCAAATGGGGTGGTTCCATTCCAAGTTTTCTGAAGATGGAGCATAAATTGTTGTGTGTGTGTGTGTGTGTGTGTGTGTGTGTGTGTGTGTGTGTTGTTGGGGACTGAACCCAGGACTCTGTGCATGAGAGGCAAGCACTTTACCAAATGAGCTATATCCCCAGCCTTGGAGCACAAATCTTGATTTCCACTTTGCATTTTGTACACTATGTTACTTTTATAGTCAGGATAAATGATTATTAAGAAATAAAACAAAACAACAACAAAAAACCCTCCAAAATGATTTGACTTTCACAAACTGGAAGTTTACAGTTGAGAGGAAAGAGGTAGTGAATAGCTTTAAGATTCTACTAATCACATTTATCAAGAGAGTATTTTCAATTCGGGCGCAATGGCATACACCTGTAATCCCAGTGGCTTGGGAGGTTGAGGCAGGAGGATTGAGATTTCAAAGCTAGCCTCAGCAACGATGAGGCACTAAGCAATTCAGTGAGTCCCTGTCTCTAAATACAATACAAAATAAGACTGAGATTGTGGTCAGTGGTCAAGTGCACTGAGTTCAATCCCCAGCACCCCTGCCTCCCCCCAAAAGAGTATTTTCAACACTACACATCTTACTTCATTGCATAAAAAGATAACAAAATTTGGGCTGGGGTTGTGGCTCAGCGGCAGAGCGCTCGCCTCTCACGTGCGCGGCCCGGGTTTGATCCTCAGCACCACATAAACATAAATGCATTGCATTGTGTACAACTAAAGTAAATAAATAAATATTTTTGAAAAATTAACAGGAAATAAACTATAAATAAATAGTACTTATTAGCTATGACCATATCCTGACCTCCCTTTCGCAGTAATATTTTCTTTTTCTTTTTTTTGGTACCGGGGATTGAATTCAGGGGCACTCAACCACTGAGCCACATCTCCAGCCCTTTTTTTGTATTTTATTAGAGACAGGGTCTCACTGAGTTGCTAAGTGCCTTGCCATTGTTGAAGCTGGCTTTGAACTCGCAACTCCTGTCTCAGCCTCCCAAGTGCTGGGATTACAGGCATGCACCACCCTGCCCGGCCACAGTAGTATTTTCTTAATGACTGCTAGGAAGTTATACTGAAGAAATTAATATACAGAATTATTAATCTCTTTTCACAATTTTGGTTGAAATTAAAATTAATTACAAAAGGGAAACAAAATTGGCTTCAAGTTTTAAAAAATAATTTCTTTCATTTAGTAAAAATTAATGTAATGCAACTCTTTTTTTTGGGGGGGGGGGTGAGGTTTGGTACTGGGGATTGAACCCAGGAGTACTTTACCACTGAGCCCCAGCCCTTTCTGATTTTTTATCTTGAGACAAGGCCTCACTAAATTGCTTAGGGCCTCACTAAATTGCTGAGGCTGGCCTTGAACTTGTAATCCTCTTGCCTCAGACCCCCAAGTTGCTGGGATTACAGGCTTGAGCAACCACATCCAGCAATGAAATGCAACATTTAAAATGGGCTCCATGGGGCTGAGGATATAGCTCATTGGTAGAGTGCTTGCCTAGCATACTGAGGCCCTAAGTACAAAACAAACAAACAAACAAAAACCAAAAAAGGGCATCAGGCAGTTGGGTTTCCTTGCTGATGGTCACACAGAGATTGAACTCTAGAGAGGAGAGTCAGGAAAAGGGAAAGGAGCAATTGCCAAAAGTGAGAATTATGTGAATAACTTACCAGAAACTGGCCTCATGATGTCCATTGGTTCTACTTCTTCTTTCACTTTGATCTCAGGTACAGGAGGCCCCAAAACAGAGGAGAGGCTGCCCCCAACAGTAGCTGTTGGTGGTGGTGCAGCTGCAATGGTAGTGATGGGTGGAGTGATGGGGACTGCTCCAGGAATGGTTGAAAGGGCGACAGCTGGCTGTGACGGGGGACTGGCTGCTGCAATCATGGTGGGAATGGCTGGTGGAGGCTGTTGGGCAGTGGGAGGGACTGCGATGGTAGGCTGGTCGTTATTTTGATTGGATACTGTCTCCATGGACACAGTGACTGGAGTGGCCATAGACACGTGGATTTCAGATTTAGGTTTGGCACTGAAACACAAAAGCAAAGCACACACAGCAGATAAGAGTAAATTGCCTTAACCTGAAACATCTCAGATGCTGGTATTTGTCTAATTATTTCTATACAGCACCTAGCACAAGTAACTCTCTTTTCGTTGATTTTTAAAGTTCAATTTTAAGGTAACTTTTAAAAGGAACTCAGGTATGTATGTATTTATGAAGTTGGACACTGAACTCAGGGCCTGGGCATGCTAACTAAGCATGTGTGCTATCACTGAGCTACACCTCCAGCCTGGAATTCGGGTTTGTTCTTTGTTTTTCTGGGTCCTGGGGATTGAACCCAGGGTGCTTTACCACTGAACTACGTCCATTTATGTATGCTACACTCCATTTATGTATGACAAGTCAAAATACATTCTACTGTCAGGTATAACTAATTAGAACAAGTAAAAAATATACACATAGGGCTGGGGCTGTAGCTCAGCGGCAGAGCACTTGCCTAGTATGTGCAAGGCACTGGGTTCAATCCTTAGCACAATATACAAATAAAATAAAGGCATTCTGTCCATCTACAACTCAAAAAAATTAATTATATGGGTGTATGTGTATATATACATATGTAAATAAAATAAATAAAATTGGCTAAATCTAATGGGAACAGCAAGCTTGACTGCGTTTTTTAACTTGTCCCAAAGCAGTCTTTTAGCTCTATAGTAGGTCTGCACAGCCAGTCCACACTGAAAACCAGCAGCCTAGCTGTACAAGAGGTTGGAGTGCCTTCAAATTCTCATTTTCAGAAAACTGTCACTATGGGACTAGTCTGGTTATGAACCCAAAGACCCCACATGAACAACTGTATCTGATCTGACTTGGAATGTATCCACTAGAAGCACCTTTCTCCCAAGAGACATGTGTTTAAAAAAAAAAAAAAAAAAAAAAAGGCCAGACATGTTAGTTGGTGCACACCTGTAATCCCATGAAAAGTTTGAGGCCAGACTTGACAACTTATCAAGGCCCAAAGCAACTCAGGGAGATTCTGTCTCAAAATAAAAAATCAAAAAGGCTGGGGATGTGGCTCAGTGGTTAAGCGCCCCTGGGTTTAATACACAGTACCTTAAAAAAATTTTTTTTAAAAAGCAACTGACTTCACAGTGGTCTGAGGGTCCAAAGTGCTTAAAGGAAAAGGTGAGGAAGGAAATATCCACATATATCTTCTGGCAATCTAGGAAGCAACATCTATGTGTAGGACTGTGTGCATACCAAAGCTGTGTACACGGCCAGTAACAGATGAGAAGACTTTAAGCTTTCCTGTTTCCTTCAACTGACCTTGCAACTAGTGTAAGAAGGAAGTGATGGGGGGGTTCTCACCATTTTACCAAGTTGATCTCAAACTTGTGGGCTCAACTGATCCTCATATCTCAACCTCCTGCATAGCTGGGACTATAGGCATGCACCACCCTGCCTGGTTTAGGCAGAGTTTTAAACTGCCTGTAAGGAAAATGAAGGGGTAACCTCAAGACATACAAAGGGCCTCTCGGCAAATGCATGGAGATATACTGGTTTTATGCATTCAAGGAAATTTCTGTTGAGAGAATTCAGAGGCCACGTAAGATGAAGATACAGAATATATAGGATTAGCCTAGAAAAGGCACTACACAAACTACAATAAACAGCATTAACAACACACTCTAGGGAGAGAATCTGACTTTTAAAGCTGTCACACTATACAGTATATAACACCCAAGTTTTCAATAAAAACTTATAAAATATGTAAAGAAACAAGAAACTATAACTCATACACAGAAGGGGGAAAAGCAATCAATAAGTGTCACTAAAGAATCACAGATGTTAGACAAAGAATTTAAATCAGCCATTCTAACTATATTCAAAGAACTACAAGAAACCAAGTCAAAAGAACTAAAGGAAAACATGAAAATGACATTCTTAGCAAATTGAGAATATCGATAGATAGAAATGATAAAAAGGACCAAAGAGGGAGTCTGAGGTTGAAGGGACTAAATGCTGAGGGGTAAAGAGTCACTATAGAAGCTCAGCTGTATTCTTGGGCAGGCACAAGAGAGACCCAGTGAAGTTGGTTGTGGTGGCACACACTGTGATCCTGCACTTGCCTAGCATGCATGAGGTTCTGGGTTTAATCCAGAGTACTACTAGAAACTGAGCAAGGCAGTGCATGCCAGTAATCCCAGTTACTGAGGCGGCTCAAGAAGGAAGATTGCAAGTTCAAGGCCAGCCTGGGCAACTTAATGAGACTCTACCTCAAAATAAAAAATAAAAGCCGGGTGCGGTGGCACACGCCTGTAATCCCAGCACTTTGGGAGGCTGAGGCAGGAGGATTGTGAGTTCAAAGCCAGCCTCAGCAATGGCGAGGCACTTAGCAACTCAGTAAGACCCTGTCTCTAAATAAAATACAAAAAAGGGCTGGGGATGTGACCCAGTGGTCAAGTGCCCCTGAGTTCAATCCCCAGTACCACAAAAAAAAAAAAAAAAAAAAAAAAAAAAAGGCTGGGAATGAGGGTAAAGCATCCATGAATTTAATATCCAGTACTTAAAAGAAAAAAAGGTGGGGTGGGGGGGAGGAAGGAAAACATTAGTGAGCTTAAATAGTGTCAACTGAGATAACCAAAACCAAAGAAAGACACATCAAGGAAAGAAAACTTCAGATGAACATAAATGTAAAAATTCTCAATAAAATTCTGACAAATCACATAAAAATATTAAAAAGAAAGTGTACGATGATCAACTGGGGTTCATCCCACGGATGCAAGTTCAGTTCAACACACAGAAATCAATAAACATAATATATCATATCAACAGATTTATGCAATTATCTCAAATAGATGCAGAAAAAGCATTTGACAAAATATAGCACCTCTTCATGTTCGAAAAACTAGGGACAGTGGGAACAGACTTCAACATTGTAAAAGCTATCTATGCTAAACTCAAGCCCAACATCATTCTAAATGGAGAAAAAAATGAAAACATTCCCTCTAAAAACTGGAACATGACAGGAGTGTCCTCTTTCACTACTTTTATTCAACATAGTTCTTGAAACTCTAGCCAGAACAGACAAATGAAAAGAAATTAAAGAGCCGGTGCGGTGACCCACACCTGTAATCCCAGAACTTGGGAGGCTGAGGGAGGAGGATCACAAGTTCAAAGCCAGCTTCAGCAATGGCAAGGCACTTAGCAACTCAGTGAGACCCTGTCTCTAATAAAATACAAAAAATGGCTGGGGATGTGGCCCAGTGGTCGAGTGCCCCTGAGTTCCATTCCCAGTACCAAAAAAACAAAAAAAAAAAAAAAAGAAAAAGAAAAAGAAAAAGAAAGAAAAGAAATTAAAGGGATACAAATAGGAAAAGAAGAACTCAAACTCTCACCAATGCCAATGACATTATTCTATACTTAGAAGATCCAAAAAAATTCCACCAGAAAACTTCTAGAACTAATAAATGAATTCAGCAAAGTAGCAGGATATAAAATCAATACCCATAAATCCAATGCATTTCTATACATAAGTGATGAATTCACTGCAAGAGAAATTAGGAAAACTACCCCATTCACAATAGCATCAAAGAAACAAAAACTGCTGGGCGTGGTGGTGCACGCCTGTAATGCCAGCACTTGGGAGGCTGAGGCAGGAGGATCGCGAGTTCAAAGCCAGCCTCAGCAATGGCGAGGTATTTAGCATGTCAGTGAGACCCTGTCTCTAATAAAATACAAAAAAGGGCTGGGAATGTGGCCCAGTAGTCGAGTACCCCTGAGTTCAATCCCCGGTACCAAAAAAAAAAAAAAAAAAAAAACCAAACTTGGGAATCAATCTAAGAATGAAAGACCTCTACAATGAAAACTACAGAACACTAAAGAAATAAATAAATATAGGAGATGGAAAGATCTCCCATGCTCTTGGACAGGTAGAATAATATTGTCAAATGGTCATACTACCAAAACTGTTATACAGATTTAATGCAATTCCTATTAAAATCCCAATGACATTCTTCATAGAAATTAAAAAAAATCATAAAATTCATTTGGGAAGAAAAGGAGACCCAGAATAGCCAAAGCAATCCTTAGCAAGAAGAGTAAAGCAGGAGGCATCACCATACCAGACCTTAAACTATACTACAGAGCAATAATAGCAAAAACAGCATGGTATTAGCACCAAAATAGATATGTAGACCAATGGTACAAAATAGAAGACACAGAGACAAACCCATATAAATACAGTTATCTCATATTAGACAAAGGTGCCAAAAACATATATTGGAGAAAAGATAGCATATTCAACAAATGGTGCTGAGAAAAATGGAAATCCTTATGTAGCAAAATGAAATTAAATCTCTATCTCTCACCTTGCACAAAAATCAACTCTAAGTGGATCAAAGACTTAGGCACTAGAACAGAGACCTTATGCCTACTAGAAAAAATAGGTCCAAATCTTCATCATGTGGGCTTAGGACATGACTACCTTAACAAGATGCCTAAAGCCCCAAAAGTAAAATTAAGAATCAACAAATGGGATGGATTCAAACTAAAAAGTTTCTTATCAGCAAAGGAAACAATAACGTGAAGAGAGAGCCTCCAGAATGGGAAAAAATCTTTACCACACACAGCTCAGATAGAGCAGTAATCTCCAGGATATATAAAGAATTCAAAAAACTTAACACCCAAACCCCCCCCAATAACCCGATCAATAAATGGGCTGAGCTAACAGACACTTCACAGAAGAAGAGACACAGCTGACCAGGAAACGTGGAACAATGTCCATCATGTCTGACAATTAGAGAGATGGATATCAAGATCACTCGAAGATTCCATCTCACTCCAGTCAGAACGGCAATCATCAAGAATACAGCAACGAAATATGTTGGCAAGGTTTGGAGGAAAAAGTACTGAAAGACGAGAAAATGTAAATACTTGTGTAAACACAAGTCCTTACCATGTCGCCCTCAGTTCTCTAAAAAAAAAAAAAACGCAGAATGTTCCTGCTCCTTATTTTGTCTATTTTGCAAAAGCCGGGTGGGCCGACCACCCGACCCCTTGCGGTCAGGCTGACCCAAAACAAAAAAAAAGTTTCATGCTTTGTATGAAACTTTACATGTCAACCAATCAGAAGAACGCTGTGACCCCCCCCCCTTAACCTGTTTGTATTTCATCATAAAAACCCTGCTAAATCTGGGCTCGGGGCCTCTTAGCGGCACCGGTTACCGAGTGCGTGGAGGACGAAGCTCGAGCTTGCTAATAAATGACTCTTTGTTGCTTGCATTGACCAAGGACTCTGGTGGTTTTCTTGGGGGTCCCAAGCCGCGGGGCACAACAGTACACTCTTACATTGCTGGTGGGACTGCAAATTGGTCCAACCACTTTAGAAAGCAGTATGGAGATTCCTCAGAAAACTTGAAATGGAACCACCATTTGACCCAGTTATCCTGCACCTGGGTTTATACCCAAAGGACTTAAAATTAGCATACTACAGTGATACAGCCATATCAATCTTTATAGCAGCTCAATTTACAACAGTGAAACTATGAAACCAACCTAGATGCCCTTCAACAGACGAATGGATATAGAAAATGTGATATACATACACCACGGAATATTACTCAGCCTAAAGAAAAATGAAATTATGGCATTTGCCAGTAAATGGGTGGAGTTGGGGAATATCATGCTAACCAATCCCAAAAAACCAAAGGCTGAATGTCTTCTCTGATAAGTGGATGCTGATAAATAGTGGGGGACAGGGTAGGGAAGAATGAAGGAACTTTGGATTGTGCAGAAGGGAGTTAGAGGAAGGGACGGGACTGTGGGGATGGGAAGGATAGTAGCATGAGACAGACATTACTACCCTATATACATGGTACACTTTTTTTTTTTTCCGGTGCCGGGGATTGAACTTAGGGGCACTCGGCCACTCAGCCACATCCCCAGCCCTATTTTGTATTTAGAGACTCACTGAGTTGCTTAGCACCTCGCTGTTGCTGAGGCTGGCTTTGAACTTTCGATCCTCTTGCCTCAGCACCCCCAGCTGCTGGGATTACAGGTGTGTGCCACCATGCCGGGCTACCCTATATATACGTATAATTACACTACTGGTGTGGTGTGACTCTGCACCATGTATAGCCAGAGGAATGAGAAGCTGTGCTCCATTTGTCTGTAATGTGTCAAAATACATTCTACTGTCATGTATAACAAATAAAAAAAATGGAGGGAGGGAGGAGAGGCAAAGGGGAGGTACTGGGGAACGGAATTGATCAAATTATACTGTTTTATTGCGTGCATGTATGAATATAGCAAACCCCACTGTTGTGTATAATTTCAATGTGCCAATAAAAAGGGGAAAACAAACTATCAATAAGCTTTTCATAAAAATAAGTGATATGGTGGGGCTGGGGTTGTGGCTCAGAGGCAGAGCACTTGCCTAGAACGTGCGCGGCCCAGGTTCGGTCCTCAGCACCACGTAAATAAACATTGTGTACAACTAAAGCAAATAAATAAATATTAAAAAAAGTGATATGGTAAATAAAATATCCTGTTTTGCTTAGCTGTAGCATAATTTAAGGATATTGTGCCTCCCTTGCCAAATATTGAGTACAAAATTGTACTTCTGCTTTTTATATTATTCATACACAAAAGTAAAAAATATTCAGTTCTTTGTTTCATTAAAAAAAAAAAAATAGTGCCAGCTGAGATTTCCATTGTGAAAAACAAAAACTAAATTGTGAGGAAAAATAAACCAAGCCTTGGGGACATTTAAGATACTCCCAAGTATATCAACATTCACATAATGAGAATTGAAGAAGAAAGGGGCAGAAATATTATTTGAAAATAAAATGGCTGATGAAAAACTAATAAGTACATCCATGTTTAATAAACTCCCATGAAGGATCCACTGAAACCCACACCTAAACCCTTCATAATTTAACTACCAAATTGCTGAAGAAGGTGTTATTAAAAGTGAAATTCTGTAAATTAGGTAAAAACACTAAATGTGGCAAAATATTAAAACAATTACATCAAGCAAATTAAGTTATTTTGTATTTTCCCATACATTTGTAGATTTAAGTCTTTAAGAAAAAAAATGACAATATCACCTAAAATGAAAAAAAGAGGTGGCACAAAGACGGTAAATGGGAGACAATATTTTTTTTTAGAAAATCAAGCCATTCCAGAAGTGTATCTGACAAATTCTGACAAATTGGAGACTCTCCCCCAACTCCCAAAAAAGTATAGGGGTTGGAAACTGATTAGCAGGAAACAGATTATGAAAGAAACAAAGATCAAAAGGCCATGGAGTACCAAGCATGCACACACATACGCACACAAAGAACTAACCCAAATGTTACTGTGGAACTTCTAAACACTGGGAAGTGAGATTATTAAAACTTTCATAAATAAATAAATACATTGATATATGGGACTGGGGATATAGCTCATTTGGTAGAGTGCTTGCCTTGCATGCACAAGGCCCTGGGTTCAATCCCCAGCACCACCCACACAGAAAAAATCAATATGAAGGTCATGGTTCAAGATGGCATCAGGCTTTTCAAGAATAACAACAAATACACAAGACAACAGTAACACTTTAATATTTCTAAGGAGGGGCTGGGATTGTGGCTCAGCGGTAGAGTGCTCGCCTCACACGGGGCGACCCGGGTTCGATCCTCAGCACCACGTACAAATAAAATACATTGAGTAAAACGCATTGTGTACAACTAAAAGCAAATAAATAAAAATATTTAAAAGAAATTTCTAAGGAATAATAGTTTCCAATCTAAAATTCTCCAAGCCCTATCATTTAAGAGGGGAAGAAAGTAGTTCTGTTTTTAGGTTGGGAAGATAAAATAGACATACTCTTTTCCTATTTCTAGTACTAAATATAGCCAAAAATCTGAGTGCAATGTATAGCAAGCAGCTGTAGGGTAAAGGGAAGACACACTAGCTAGGGACCTCAGGACCTGAAGAACAGCACAGCAATGAGGGGAAGGGTAGGGATGGTGCTACCTGCTCAGGAAAGCTGCACTGATTCAAGGTTCGGGCAAACCAGTTGATTTCCTTATGGAGCCCTTCCATTCAGGAGCTTTAGTTCTCAGCAACTTTTACCTTGACCCTTTGATGAGTGCTGATACATCTGAACAGTAAATTCCCAGAGCTAAAGCCTTTAATTTTGCCTTTCCCATAGGGTTTTAACATTTTTTACTTTGCACAGTTTTTTCAACAGTGTGGATCAAATCCTGGAGTTTTGCCAATATATGTATATAGAATATTTTTAATTTGCTCTTTTCTTCACATAAAGAAGCCAAGCATCATTCCACATGTGAAAGATTATAAACTATTACAGCTTCTGGTCCATTTTGCAAGACTTATTATTCTTCATTCTTGTAATTATTTACAAATATTTCTCCCTAATTTATCTTCTGCTTTGCTTATGAATTTTTTTTCTTTTCTTTTTTGGTCCTGGGGATTGAACCCAGGACACATTGAGCAGCATGCTAAGCAAGCATTTATCACAAAGCTACATTTCCAACCCTGAAGTTTTTTCTTGATAAGTTAAAAAAGATTTTTTAAACTGAGTCAAATTTCTCAATACTTCCTTTTTAAATATAGCTTCTAGATTTTCAGATTATAAATAAATTATAAACAAATTTACTCATTTTCTTCTTCTTTTTAAAAAATATTTATTTATTTGCTTTAGTCGTACACAATGCATTTATTTTTATGTGGTGCTGAGGATCGAACCCGGCCGCGCACGTGCTAGGCGAGCGCTCTACCGCTGAGCCACAACCCCAGCCCCTCATTTTCTTCTTTTGGTATTTGCATGGATCTGTCTTTTGAGGGTTTTCTTGTTGTTGTTTTAAACTTTTTTCAGCTTCTCTGGTTATTTTTTTCTTTTTGCAGTTCTGGGAATCAAACTTAAAACCTTCAGCATGCTAGAAGCAATCTATCATTGAGCTACATTTCTTATTTCACTTGTGCTTCTGTTTTCTAAATCTCTGATTTCTGCCTTTATATATATTATTTCCTACATTTTTCCTTTTTGTTTTCTATTATTGTAGGTTGATGATTTCCAATGTTTTCTTTGACGTAAGTTTTTAAAAAGTTTTTTTTAAGTTGTAGGTGGACATAATACCTTTATTTATTTTTATGTGGTGCTGAGGATCAAACCCAGTGTCTTGCATGTGGTAGGCAAGTGCTTTACCACTGAGCTACAACCCCAGCCTTGCCCCAAGTATTTTAAGAATATGAATTTTCCTCTACTACTTTAGTTGTAGTTCAATGATACTAATAGTGTTTTCCCTGGGTTTGTGTCTGTCCTAATTTCCCCTTTTTTAAGAATACTGGCATATTAGATCAGAGACCTAATCTATTACAGTATAACCTCACCTTAACTAATTATATCTTCAATAACTCTCTTTCCAACAAGGTCACATTCTGAAGTAGTGGGGATAAAGAATTCAACATAGGAATTTTGGGGGAACAGAATTCAATCCATAATAAGGTCATTTCCATAGGTCCGTACTAAGTTGCTTATTAGGACCTTGCTAAATTATTGGGATTATTGGCATGTACCACCATACCCAGCCATGATGGAATGTTTTGTTATAAATCTCATGTTCCCTGCTGAGCGTTTTAGTGAGCAAATTAGTAATATTTTGCTGCTCTTCCCTGTTTTATCTTCCTATCAATTTCTTATTATTCCTCATCAGAGAATAAGTTAGGCTATCCCTAAAAGCAGTCATTTATACGACATTCCTTTTCCTTGGGTGTAGTATGAGGCGGTTGTTTTTCCAGCAAGTTATTTTTTCACAATCCAAACACTCTCATTTCAGGTGCCACAGAAACAGAGTGACTACTTCATATAAGGACACTTTGAGTGCATGTGTGGGGCCCCACCTCCACAATGTCTCTGAATCACACTAAGTCCAAAAATGATTCTACAAAATAGTCCCTCCCCACCCCAAATTCTGCATCTGCTGTTACAAATAGGGAGACTTGACTACTTCTTGTTATACTCTTCATCTTCAGGAACTAGACACATTTTCTAGCACTTTAAAACTAAGTCCATACTTTACTTGGTATTTTAAAAAATACATTTTAGGGTTGGGATATAGTTGGTAAAGTCTGACCCCCAATTTCAAACAATAAAACCAAATGTATTGATTTAAAACTGTTAATAACTAGGGTAGGAGTAGGAGTATATCTTAGCTCTAGAGCACTTGCACATGTGAGGCTGCGGGTGCAATCTCCAGTAATATGAATAAAACCAAAACAAACAAAAATGTAGTATCAAATGTTGGCAAGAACATGGAGAAAATGGAAACACACATTTCATGTGGATGTAAATGGATACAATGATTGGAAACCAGAATTAAGCTACATTTACTTTGACCCAACAATGCTACTTTCAAAAACACTTCAGAGAAATGTCTGCAAAGGAGCTCAATGATGGAGGAACAAAGAAATGCATATTTCACTTTTATTTCCATTTATTACTATAGTAATACTATAATAAATGGAAATAACTGAAGCATTCGGTAGCCAAGAACTAACAATGGCCCCACAATGGCAGGAACATCATGTTCTCCTCTGGTGGTTCCCATTTTCCTGACCTCTGATGATGACAGGTCCTAAGGCATGGTCCTTATTTTACTCTAGTCTCTACTTACACTCTTCCAGCCTCATGGCTTTAGAGACTATGTCTGCTTGTGACTCCCAAATCAACATCACCAGCACGGATCTAGTCGCTTAGGCAAAAATCTTAAAGCTATTCTTGACTTTCCCTTCCTCTCCACTCCATCAAAAAATTCTGTTACCTGTGCTTTCAAAACATATCTAGAATCCAAACACTTAAGACTTTCACTACCCCCACACTGCTCCAACCATTAAGACAATTTAAAAGATTCTGTAATCTCGCTCTTGGTGTCCCCTTGCTTTTACCCTTGCAATTTATTCAAAACATATTGGCCAGAGTGATCCTTTTAAAAATATATTAAGTCAGGAGCCAGGCGCGGTGGCGCATGCCTGTAATCCCAGCACTTTGGGAGGCTGAGGCAGGAGGATCGTGAGTTCAAAGCCAGCCTCAGCAATGGCGAGGCACTTAGCAACTTTAGTGAGACCCTGTCTCTAAATAAAATACAAAAAAGGGCTGGGGATGTGACCCAGTGGTCAAGTGCCCCTGAGTTCAATCCCCGGTACCACCAAAAAAAAAAAAAAAAAAAAAAAATATATATATATATATATATATATATATATGGTCAGGTGCAGTGGCACACACCTGTAATCCCAGTAGCAAAGGGTGCTGAGGCAGGAGGATCTCAAGTTCAAGGCTAGACTCAGCAATTTAGTGAAGCTCTGAGCAACACAGAGAAACCCTGTCTCAAAATAAAATGGGCTGGGGATGTGGCTCAGTGGTAAAGTGCCTCTGGGTTCAATTCCTGGTCCAAAAAAAAAAGAAAAAAAGAAAAATCATGTTACTTCTGTGCTTTAAGGCTTTACTGGGACTCTCTTAGTATAAAATCCAAAGACTTTGGAATGGTGCACAACTCTTGATAGTCTCTCTAAATCATCATGTACAACTCTTCCCCTTGTTCTAGGCTGGCCTTCCTTACTGTTCATGTGTATTCCTAACATACACGCAGTCCTTACTTTGCATGATGTCAATGTGTGTGAATTTCACAAATATATTTTGAGCTTTATTACATGAGTCTTCTAATAATACTATTCAAATTTTAGTAACCACTACATATTCATTATGAATAACTGCATAAATTACAAACTTTGCATTAGCTCTATAGCCCCCAAATTACTATGCAACTATCAGATAGGGATCATGATCAGTGAGTAATGTCTCTTCTTTAGAAGTCTGGTGGTGATTGATCACTGCTCATCTGAACCAGTTATTTCACAGTCCATGAGAGCAATGAAGTGTACAGGTGTGCTCTTCTGCTTCCCCAGCAATAAATCCAAGTGAATTTTTTTTCAAAAATGGAGGACTGACAGAAAACTGGACAACAAAGATGAAAAAGGCAGCAAAAAATTTCAAAAAACTTTTGAAACAAGAACAGAAACAAACAACACACACACACACACACACACACACACACACACACCCAATTAAAAAAGTGATGCTGTCGCAGAAAGGAAACTGGCTGTGACTAAATATAAAAATGGTCCAGCAAAGAGAAGAAAGGACAAGACCTAGGCTTATATGAAACTATGGTATGGACCACTCTGAAGTCTAATGAATATTTTTTAAAAAGGTAAAGTTGCTTTAATTTTGTCTTTAGTTTAAATTGCACTAGGAGCAGAGAGCTATGGTGGATGGACAGTTTACTGAGGAGAACTAAAAAAGAGTGATTTTTTTTTTTTTTTTTTAAATCACAATCATTCAAGGCCAAAGTGTTGAATATATTTGCCACAATACCAGAAAATGGTAGTTACCAGAAAAATGAAAACCTTTTACTGTGGATAAAGCTGGTTTCATCATTTCAGAAGTCGGCATGAATATGACTGATCTTAAATACTGGTGAAGCTGCTAGCACAGAAAAAGATACTGCTGTGAAATATACACCCAGAATCTAAGCAGCAGCAAAGTCAAGTGGTTTTGAAGGAAAAAAAAGAAGTACCACCAGGTGTGCTGGTGCACGCCTGTAATCCCAGGACTAGAGAGGCTGAAGCAGGAGGATTGCCAAGTTTGAGGCCAGTCTCAGCAACTTAGCGAGACCGTGCCTCAAAATAAAAAGATTTAAAAAAAGTAAAAATTCTTCCACTTAAGGAAAAAAAAAAACCTGGGAATGAACCTAGCAAAAATCTTCACATTACAGGAACTGTGAGAGATATTTCAAAACACTGAATATGCAAAGGATAAAACTTAGAAATGGATCCTATCTTGTTAAGAAGTGTAACAAACTGGGTACAGTGGTGCTCGCCTGTAATCCCAGCAACCCAGGAGGCTGAGGTAGGAAGATCAGAAGTTTCAGGCCTGCTTTGGCAACCTAGCAAGACCCTGCTTCAAAATAAAAAATTTTGAAAAGGGCTGGGGATGTCACTCAGTGGTAGAGTACCCTTGGGTTTCATCCTAAAGATCCCCCTCACCCCCACCTCCACAAAAAAAAGTGTTAAAATTTGCAAAGGCTTATAAGGATTTTTGCTTTGGACCTTAACTTATAAAATGAAAGAAGGCAAGAATGGTGGCATCCACTCTTGTTTTTCTAGCATTTTAAATTTTTTCCCCACTTTCGTACATATTATAATCAACAGTAAGCCGGGCTTGGTGGCGCACGCCTGTAATCCCAGCACTTGGGAGGCTGAGGCAGGAGGATTTCGAGTTCAAAGCCAGCCTCAGCAATGGCGAGGCACTTAACAACTCAGTGAGACCCTGTCTCTAATAAAATACACAAAAGGGCTGGGGATGTGGCCCAGTGGTCGAGTGCCCCGGAGTTCAATCCCTGGTACCAAAAAATCAACAGTAGGTTTTTTTTTTTTTAGTATTTTCACAGAAGGTTTTACAGGTCACAGAATAATTGTAACTTTCCCAATGATTAAGATAATATGATCTTATCTTAAGACACTGACTGCAGGCTGGTGATACAGCTCAGTTGGGAGAGTGCTTGCCTCAAGGCCTTGGGTTCAATCCCCAGCACCACCAAAAAAAAAAAGAAGCTCATATTGTAGTTCGCTTCCAGCATCATTTCTCATGCTCCTGCACTCATGTGCAGAATGACAGCTGCAAGTACCTCCCACACCAAAGTCCTGGTCCCTGCTCTTTTCTCTGCCAGACACACTCTGACACCAGAGAGCACATGGTGTGTTTCTTCATGCTTTTTACCTCCGCAAAGGTTCACCTCTGTGAATCATTAGCTCTTTCTCCCATTACTTTTTATTCCCTTTATACTGTTTGTTTTTCCTAATTTATCTCCCTCCTCCCTCCCTCCCTCTCTCTCTTTCTCTCGGTACCAGGGATTGAACTCAGGGGCATTCAACCACTGGGCCACATCCCCACCCCTTTTTTGGGTTTTATTAGAGACAGGGTCTCACTGAGTTGCTAAGCACCTCACCATTGCTGAGGCTGGCTTTGAACTCGGATTCCTCCTGTCTCAGCCTCCCAAGTGCTGGGATTACAGACGGGCGCCATGGCACCCAGCTTCCTAATATATTTCTTATTTATCTGCACTTACAGGAAGTAAGATTGAAGGGAATGGACATTTTGTGTCACTGCAACATGTCTCTAGATGCCCAAATGATACCCAGAAAAAACAAGGCATTCATAATTTTCCTTTTTTAAATGAAGTTTTGTGAACAGTAGGTCGACATATACTATATACTAATATGATTAAGTTATTATTTATACTAAGAAAAAAGTGGAGATGTAAAATAATCTTATCAGCAAAACTCCTTTTTTTCCTCCAGTACTGGGGATTGAACCCAGGGTCTCATGTGTGCTGGGCAAGCACTCTACTACTCATCCACACTCCAACACTTTTAAAATTAAATTTACTTTTTTATTTGTGGTACTAGGGGATTGAACCCAGGAGTACTCTACCACTACGCCACTAAGTTAAGCTACATCCCACAGTCCTTTTTATTTCTGTGATAAGGTCTCATTAATTTGCCCTATGCTGGCCTTGATCCTGCCTTAGCCTCCCAAGTAGCTGTGTTATAAGCATATACCACTGTGCCAGCAAAACTCCACTTTAAAGAATCTGTTAAAGCTGGGCACAGAGGCACACACATATAATTCCAGCTACTGGAAGGCTGAGGAAGTTTCAGGCCAGCCTGAACTATTTAGCAAAGCCTGTCTCAAAAAAAAAAAAAAAAAAAAAGGGCAATAGAGCACTTGCCTACTATGTTCAATCCCCAGTAATGAAAAATGAATGAATGAATAAATAAAAATAAAGGTAAAAAAAAGAATGAATTGAATTGTTACACATGGTGGCACACTCGTAGTTCTACTTTCAGCTCCTCAGAAGCTGAGGTGGGAGGATCACTTAAGCCCATGAGTTCAACACCACTTGGGTATATCAAAAACAAAAATGAGCCAGGTGCAGTGACCCACGCCTGTAAACCCAGCACTTGGGAGGCTGAGGCAGGAGGATCGTGAGTTCAAAGCCAGCCTCAGCAATGGCGAGGCACTTAGCAACTCAGTGAGACCCTGTCTCTAATAAAATACAAAAGAGGGCTGGGGATGTGGCCCAGTGGTCGAGTGCCCCTGAGTTCAATCCCTGGTACCAAACAAAACAAAACAAAATAATGAAAAAGAACGTATTTATCTATAGGTGTACATAGAAAAAGACATGAAAAGAAACTTCAAAAATGTCATCAATTAATGATATCATCATGGTAGTGAGACTGGCAGTGAGGGTGAGGGACAGGACGATTTCTTACTTCATACGTCAAATAAACACATGCACGTGTGCCTGTGCGGGCGCGCATACAAATATGTCACCTTTCCTTTTATTATCTTTATTTTTGTGTAGTGCTGAGGATCAAGCCGAGTGCCTCACAGGTACTAGGCAAGCGCTCCACTACTGAACTACAACCCTATCCTCACCACCTTTCATTCTAGAAAGTTTTATTAATTTTTTTTTTTGGTTTGTTTTTGCAGTGCTTGGGATCAGACCCTGGGCTTCACGTGTACCAGGCAAGAACTCTTCAGCACTGAGCTACACCTGCAGCCCAATGGGAACGGACATCACTATGTTAGTCAGGCTAGTCTTGAACTCCTAGATTTAAAGCAATCC
The DNA here is from genome assembly GCA_025594165.1 of Tamias sibiricus. Lineage (NCBI taxonomy): Eukaryota > Metazoa > Chordata > Mammalia > Rodentia > Sciuridae > Tamias > Tamias sibiricus. The sequence goes on from CM046660.1 coordinate 183,260,104, forward strand.
TCTTGCCTCAGTTCCGATTAGCTGGGACTAGAAATGTGCACTACCATGCCTGGCTTTTCACACTTGAATATTTTTATGTTGTCTCGTTAGTAGTTTTTTTTCCCAAAATAACATTACTTTTAGAATTAAGAAGAAAATGAACATAGAAAAAAGCAAGCATTGACTATTGTGATTCTCTCCTTTTTTTTTTTTTGGCAGTGGGGATTGAACTCAGGGTCTTGTTCACATGAAGCAAGCACTCTACCAACTGAGCTACATCCCAGCCCATGACTCCATACACCCCGCCCCCCAACCCATACTGGGGATTGAACTCAGGGCCATTCGACCACTGAGCCACATAACCAGCCTTATTTTGTATTTTATTTAGACAGGGTCTCACTGAGTTGCTTATCACCTCACCAATGCTTTTTTTTTTTTAAGTACTGGGGATTGAACTCAGGGGCACTCGACCACTGGCCACATCCCCAGCCCTTTTTTGTATTTTATTAGAGACAAGGTCTCACCGAGTTGCTAAGTGCCTTGCCATTGCTGAGGCTGGCTTTGAACTTGCGATCCTCCTGTCTCAGCCTCCCCAGCCGCTGGGATTACAGGTGCACACCACCGCGCCTGGCCGGTGATTCCAGTTTTGAAAGAAGTAACACCAGGGTGTTTACTATAAGGCAGACTCTGTGCCAGTGCTTTAAGTGAATCATTTAAATGCACAAGAATCCAATGAGGCAATTTTATAAGTATGCTCATTTTACAAATGAAGCAAACAGAGGTCTGAGAAATTGAGAAACCTGTCGAGGTCAAGCAGCTAGAAAGGGCATATAAAAAGATGCACAAGAGGAAATCATGTGAAACTGGTCACACTTATTAGACTCTTCCCTTCACAAAGACGTATAATTAAAAGTAACAGTGGTAAGAACATTTTAGTGCTCACCCTGCAGGCCTGGGTGACCCGGATGTACTCCGCATGGAGCTCTCTACTCGGGGACTAGCCACTTCAGGAGGCTGAGGAGGAATGAGGGTTTTCCGAACTGCCATTCTGAAAGAGAAGAGAGGAACCGGGAAAAGAGCAGTCTAAGGAGATCAGAGGACATGGAAGTACAAGACACACATTTGTCAGGCATATCCATAGCAAAATAAAAGCACTACACTGATTATATATTTAAAATGGATTTTTAATATATCACATAACACAGGAATGTTATTTAAAAAGCCAAATATTACTAAAGGCTTTTAACAAAATTCAAGTCTGGTCCTTTTCCCCATTCCTACTCTTTTCTTGCCATCTCCATCCAGGAAGTAACCACAGTGACTCTTTTCTCTGCCGCTTCTAGCATGTCACACCTCCCTTCTACCTAATGTTATTAATATGAAATGCTTATGATCTTTATTATGCCTATATATTGATATAGACCTGATGAGGTTCTCAGAAGCTAAGTGAAAAAACTTTTGAGATCAACTGTATTGTGCAATAGAGGCCATGTAAGGCTCTGATGGAGAATTTCCCACTGAATTTAGCAATGCGACATCCCAAGTGCTCTTCACACATGTGGCTTGAGTAGAATGGTGGGAAATGATGCCTGACAAGAGCTGGTGTAAGAGGAAATGGCTAGAGCTAGAACATGCCATTTTTCAATGCCTAATCATTGGGCAGCTAGTATCTCAAAAAGAGTGATCAACTACCAGACAGCCCAGGTCTCCTGGTAAAATAACTATAAAGTAGTCTTCCCACAGAAGTGATTAAAAAAAAAAAAAAAGTAGTTCTAAAATCTCATCAAACCTTTAGGTTTAACTAACAACTTACAGAAAATACAAAGGACAGATATACAAACGCAACTACTCTGTACGTGTAGTGTTATGGATTGAATTCCCTGTAAAGATACTGTATATTCAAGTCCTAATCCTTATACCTATGAATGTGACATGACTTTACCTGAAAATGTTTTTTTTTGTAAATTACAAATATCAAATTAAGACCATTATAGGCACTCCCTAAATCCAATTACTAGTACCCACAGAAAGGAGAGGGATGTTTGGGACATAGACACGTGAATATGGAGGATTTTCCAAATTGCCATTTTTTTTTTTTTTTTTTTTTTTGGTGGTACCGGGAATTGAACTCAGGGGCACTCGACCACTGGGCCGCATGCCCAGCCCTTTTTTGTATTTTATTAGAGACAGGGTCTCACTGAGTTGCTAAGTGCCTCGCCATTGCTGAGGCTGGCTTTGAACTCGCGATCCTCCCCGCCTCAGCCTCCCAAAGTGCTGGGATTACAGGCGTGCGCCACCGCGCCCGGCTTTCCAAATTGCCATTTTTTAAGAGAAGAGACAAGCTCAGAAGAACAGCAGTTTGAAGATACTGAAGGTCACAAAGCATAAGACAACGGGAGTGAGAGATGCTCTCTAGCCAGGAATGGAAGGACTGCAACAGCCACGAGCACTCTGGAGAGAGTGAGCACATCCATCCTGAGCGCCTTCAGAAGGAGCCATTCCTGGGGACAGTGACTTCAGATTGCTAGCCACCAGAACCATAAGGTAACAAATTTGTGCTGTTTTGAGCCACAAAATTTATGGCAATTTGTTATAACAACCCTAGGAAACTCTTACAATAGTGATGGCCACTGATGATATCCAGAGAGTAAAGTTTAGAAAATCAAGTTTCTTCAATGAAAAAATTGCAAGAAAAAGTGGGGCACAGTGGTGCACGCCTGTAATCCCAGCACTCGGGAGGCTGAGGCAGGAGGATCATGAGTTCAAAACCAGCCTTAGCAATGGCGAGGCACTTAGAAACTCAGTGAGACCCTAACTAAAATACCAAAAAAAAAAAAAAAGAAAGAAAAAAAAAAGGCCTAGTGCCCCCGAGTTCAATCCCCAGTACCAAAAAAAAAAAGGAAATGGAATAAATCTATATATTAAAATAGTCTTGTGGGCCATATCAACTAATCATAATGTAATGTATGCATATTAGCAGAATACTGATTCAGGGTAGAGGTATGGCTCAATGGTAGGCTACAGGTGTGGCTCAGTGGCACAGTGCTTCCTAGCAGGTCCTAGGTTTGATTCATAACACTAAAAAATTAAACTCATTTAAATAAAGAACATGGACTCAAAAAACAGAAAACAAAACTTGTGACGTTTGAAACCACTTCAAAAGTAAACAGTGTGTGGATATTTGCTGATTTTTTTTTTTTTTGGTACCGGGGATTGAACTCAGGGGCACTTGACCACTGGGCCACATCCCAGCCCTTTTTTGTATTTTATTAGAGACAGGGTCTCACTGAGTTACTAAGTGCCTCGCCATTGCTGAGGCTGGCTTTGAACTCGTGATCCTCCTGCCTCAGCCTCCCAAAGTGCTGGGATTATAGGCGTGCGCCACCGTGCCTGGCATATTTGCTGATATTAAAAGGTTATGGTTTTAAAAAAATTTAAGTATGCTAAAACATACACAAATAAAATTATATGATGTTCAGAATTTACTTCAAAATCATGATAGGCCAGGCACAGTGGTACATGCCTGTAATCCAGTGACTCAGAGGTTTCAACAGAGGGATCAGAAGTTCAAAGCCAGCCTCAGCAACTTAGTGGGACCCTGCCTCAAAATAAAATTTTTAAAAAAAGGGCCAGGGATGTGGCTCAGTGCCCCTGGGTTCAATCCTTGGTAGTATTTAAAAAAAAAAAAAATCATATGACAGGAGGTGGTAGTTGGGCACATAGATAAATTAGATTCAGTTACTAGCTGGTAAGCTGATAACTGAATCTGGGTGTGCATATTTACACATTCAAGTTTTTACTACGTTTAAACTTAAAAAAAAAAAAAAAAAAGCAAGACCGACCTTTTTCCCAACTCCTCACTTTCACCAAGACAACAAAACTAAAGCAACAACAAGAAAACATCAGGGCTGGGGATATAGCTCAGTTGGTAGAATGTTTGCCTTGCATGCATAAGACCCTGGGTTCAATTTCCAGCGTCTCTCTTTCTCTCTCTCTCTCTCTCTCTCACACACACACACACACACACACACACACACCAAAACAAAAAAACCCCTAACTTTCAGTAGATGTTTATACCAGCTCAATTCACAATAGCTGAGCTATGGAACCAACCTCGGTGCCCCCTTCAGCAGATAAATAGATAAATAAATAAAATGTGGCATATATATGCACAATGGAATATTACTCAGCCATAAAGAAGAATGCAATTATGGCATTTGCTGGTAAATGGATAGAACTGGAGATTATTTATGCTAAGTGAAATAATCCAATCCCAGAAAACCAAAGGCTAAATGTTCTCTGATATGGAGGAGGAAAGATAGAAGTTCATTGGATTAGATAAAGGTGAATAAAGGGAAGGGGGAATAGGAATAAGAAACACAGTTGAAGCCAGGCGCGGTGGCCACGCCTGTAATCCCAGCACTTGGGAGGCTGAGGCAGGAGGATGGCGAGTTCAAAGCCAGCCTCAGCAATGGTGAGGCATTAGCAACTCAGTGAGACTGTGTCTCTAATAAAATACAAAAAAAGGGCTGAGGATGTGGCCCAGTGGTCGAGTGCCCCTGGGTTCAATCCCCAGTACCAGGAAAAAAAAAAAAAAAAAGAAACAGTTGAACAAATGACATAATTTTCCTATGTTCATATATGAATACATGAGCAGTAAAATGCCACATCATGTACAACTAACTGCAAGAATGGGGTCATAATTCAAATAAGTTGCACTCCATGTGTGTATAATTCATCAAAATATACTCTACTGTTATATTTATGTACATATATATTTACATATATATAAAAAGAACAAATAAAAATTAAAAAAAAAAAGAACTTCAGTAAAAACATGACAGTAGTAAGTGCTGGCGAAAACAAAACCAATGTTTCCCACAGCTGGTAAGAGTGTATAAGGGTGTAACTACTTAGAAAAACCACATTATCTACTAGAGGTAAAAATAAGCAAACCCCATGACCTAGCAAATTCCTCCTCAGTATATGTAAGAGCTGTATCCATTTGTGCATCAAAACTCATGCACAAAAAAGTTCAGACTAACATTCTAAGCAAAACTTAGAAATAACTCAGATATCCATGGATAAACTATGGGGTTATTATATAATGGTTACTGTATATAGCAATAAAAAATTACAATCACATGCAGTAATATAAATGGATCATACTAAAACTAAGTGAAAGAATTTAGACTCACACAAAAAAATGCATAATGCTGGGTATGATTCTATTTATGAGGTCACACCTTAGGAAAACGTGTTATTTACCTTTGTGAGAAGATGCTACTTAACTACTGTAGTGATTATACACTGCATTCACTTTGTGTCAATTCATTAGGTTGTATATGCAGAGTACAATGAAAATCCTAAAAGATTAGCAGAAGATTCTAGACAGCAAGGACAGATAACTCCTTTATTTTCACAAAGAGGAGCAAAAAACAAAAAAGGCCGGGGATGGTGGTGGTAGAAGATGAAACAACATGGGCTCTTCAGGATATTTTTTAAGACAGAAGAAATGACAGCATGCATTGGCTAGCATATGGAAGGCCCTAGGTTTGATCCCCAGCACTGAAAAACAAAAAAGAAAAAGAAAAAAATGACAGCATGTTTATATTTTTGATGTGATTGATCCTCTAAGAAGAAAAACCTGCTGGGCGTGGTGGCACCTGCCTGTGATTCCAGTGGATAGGGAGGGTGAGGTAGGAGGACTTCAAGTTCAAAGTCAGCCTCAGCAACTTAGTGAGGCTTTAAGCAACTCAGCAAGATCTTGTCTCTAAATAAAATATTAAAAAAGGACTAGGATTTGACTTAGTGGTAAAACACCCCTAAGTTCAATCCCTGGTACCTAAAAAATTAAAAAAAAAAAAAAAAAAAAAAAAAAAAAGTAGAAAAACCTGCTAATGTGCCAGAGAGAGGAAGAAGAGCTCCCTCTAGAGCACTGATCTTGAGTATGCAAGAGAAGAGGGCATTTTTTGGACCCACCTTAAGATCCTAGCTGAGATTTGTGAGGATAAGCACTCGTTTTGACAAAGGCAAGGGGAAGGTAAAGAAATTGAGGGAATTCACAAGGAAATGACTGCAAGTGACCACAGACTGATTTGGGAGAGCAGAGAAAGAGGCCAAGAAAGGCAGTGAGGGACACTGAAAAGGTGGTTAGGACAGGTGGCCAGAAGACTCATGTGAGGCCTGCTGGAGAACTGCTAGGAGGGAGGTAGAAAAAGGTGGTGAGCAATAGGACATAAGAGCAATAGAAGGCTGGGGTTGTGGCTCAGCGGCAGAGCGCTCGCCTCGCACGTGCACGGCCCGGGTTCGATCCTCAGCACCACGTAAACATAAATGCATTGCATTGTGTACAACTAAAGTAAATAAATAAATACTTAATAAAAAAAAAGAGCAATAGAAACAAGGTCAGTGAAGTATCCACGATGCTAACAATGTGTACACATGGGCTGGGGGTATAGCTCAGTTGGTAGAGTGCTTGCCTCACCTGCACAAGACCCTGAGTTCAATTGCCAGCACCACCAAAAAAAAAAAAAAAAAAAAAAAAAAAAGTGAACACATATTGCTCAGAGAGGGTAGAGGAGAAGACTCACTCAAACATCTGAGCAGCCAAAGAATTGGGGGAACAAATTTTTTTTTTTTTTTTTTGTACTGGGAATTGAACCCAGGGGTACTATACCACTAAGCTATATCCCCAGTCCTTTTTTTTTTCAATTTTAAGACATGGTCTCACTAAGTTGCTGGACTGGCCTCAACCTTGCAATCCTCCTTACCTCAGCCTTCTGAGTCACTGGGATTACAGGCGTGCACCTCCACACCCAGCTCATTTCTGCTTATATTGAAGGGAAAGACAGGAAGGCTATCTTCACAATTGCCAGCCAGGCATGTGGTTCTGAAGGGGCAGAGACATACTTGCAAAACTAAACCTGAATCCAATCGAGTCCTATGGATCTGCCCTGTCTAAAAAAGGAGCTATATGGCACTACTGAGTATATGAAATGTGGCAACAACAACTGAGAACAAAATGTGTTGTTATTATTTATATTTTTTAGCTTTTACATTGCTGGGGACCATTGCTGGGGACCAAAGCCAGGGTCTTTCACATGCCAGGCAAGCACTCTATCACTTAACTATGCCCTCAGACCCGTATTACTTTATTTTAATTACTTCGAACTTAAAATCAGATATTCTATTTCAGCTATTGGTACACTTTTTCACTGTGCCTAAAATAGTTTGGCTATATGAAAGTACTTTTTCCAACACAAACATGAAACCTAAGTACAGATTAAGTGCTTTTAAGGTGAAATGGCTTGAAAATGGCAGCAAGGCACGATGATAACCTACCCAAATTCCACCAAGTGATGGGATGAGAAGACACAGTCACCACTTGGGAGAGCTGCGGGGGAGGTACAGTCCCTGAGGAGGAGCCGTGTTTAAGGCAAGAAGACACGAATAAAGCAGAGGGCATCCTGATGACGACAGATATGACAGAACACAAAGGGTCTTTGGAAGGTGACAAAGTATGGAAGAAGGGACAGATCCTTTTGTGTTCAGTGTTATAAAATCTTAAATTACTGGTGTGGATTTACTGCACCCATCTATCTATCCATGCTGAGCACTTCTTTAAATCAGGAAACTCTTGCCCTTCAGCTTTGTTAATATTCTGTGAGTCACTCAATAAATGATTCTCTTCCATTTCTCTAATCTCTCCTATTGAAATCCCATTAATTAGAGGCTGGATCTCCTCAATTGGTTCTTTTCCTGCCTTTTTACTCCACTTTTCAGATTTCTTATCTACAAACCCTTCTGAGTTTTCAATTTTTATTATTATAGTTTAAATTTCAGGACAAGCTTTTCTTGTCTTCTGAGTGTTCCTTTTCTATAGGACCATATTTGTACAACTTTTCCTTTTATCTTTCTGAAGATATCATTGATAGCTTTTGTCTTTGTTCATTTTAGTTTTATTCTCCTTGTCTTTCCAGGTACTTATATGGGCACATTTATCAGGGTTTCTGTCTTCTAGTGTTAGGGGACCCCTCAGATACCTGGTTATGCTTGGTGGCATAATCATGACTAGAAGGGAGGGGACAAAAAAGCGGAAAGGAAGGGCTTGTCTACCATGAGGTTCACTGGAGGGCAGTCCAGCCCTGTACTCAGGCAACCCCTAGTGTTAGTATCATTGAAGCTTCCTGCTTGGGCCAGGGAGAGGCTCCAGAGGAAAGCAGAGTTCTCTCTCATTTTCTCTCTACCGAGTCAAGTTCAACTGCCAAGGCTAAAAGGGGAAACGGGGCTGGGAACTGTATGCATTCCACCAATGGCTGGGTGGTTACTCAATTCATTTTTAGTAAGATATCTGTGGCCTCCACTGTGCTGGTTGATCCTAGTGGACCATCTGCAGAGTTCGCACCTCTAGATCTCTGATGGGGTCAAGAAGGAGCAATGTGCCCACAGTGTGGATAGAGACCAGCATTCTGGGATCTAAGTACCGCTCAAACAGATCCTCAACAAAGATGTTCTTAGCTCCCCCAGTGTAGGCTCGAGATCTAGCTTTCTCGCAGCTAAGGTTAGGATCACTTGCCTAGCTACTTTGCAGCTTTGATGTTTTGTTGCTATTGTGACCTCTCCTGTTTTCCTCATCCTTGTATGTCTGTAATCTTTCTTTAAAAAAAATACCCAAGTTCAGGGCTGGGGTTGTAGCTCAGTGACACAGTGCTTGCCTAGTATCTGTGAGGCACTGGGTTCAATTCTCAGCACCACATGTAAATAAATAAAGGTCCATCAACAACTAAAAAATATCTTAAAAAAATACCCAAGTTCAATCAGGCATTATTACCCCATGTATATATATGACTACATGATGGGTGTGATTCTATATCATGTACAACCAGAAGAATGAGAAATTATACATTTATGTATGATGTGTCAAAGTACATTCTACTGTTATGTATAATTAATAAGAATTAAAGAGAGCCGGGCACAGTGGTGCATGCCTGTAATCCCAGCACCTGGGAAGCTGAGGCAGGAGAATCGCGAATTCAAAGCCAGCCTCAGCGATGGCGAGGCACTTAGCAACTCAGTGAGACCCTGTCTCTAAATAAAATACAAAAAAGGGCTAGGGATGTGGCCCAGTGGTTGAGTGCCCCTGAGTTCAATCCCCGCTACCAAAAAAAAAAAAAAAAAAAAAAAAAAAAACCCAAGTTCTACAGGGTTTTGAGAGGGAGACAAATTTAGATGTGCATGATCAATTTGGTATCATAACTAACAAGCTTTGCTTTATTAATAGGGTTATTTCATCAGGGCCTGCTTATGCTTTAAAAAGGACCTTCTTTACAAAGTATTCATAATGAGTAAAGATAGAAACTCTGGTCATACAAAGCTCTGTGCATTTGAAAACCTTGGATGACCCTCGTTCCAGCAATTTAAGTTTGTGCTAAGCTTTAATCTTTTGATGCTGATGCTATCAGCTCAGCTAAGCCACAGAAACTCTGAAATGTGGCTGCTCATCTTCCCCCACCAGAGTGTTCAATAGCACAGCACATATCTTCCTGCCTATCCCACCAAATGAGGAGCTTACACAACACAAAACATGACCTGCTACTAAAAACGAGTCTGAATACACTTTGAAAACTGCTTGCCCTTTGCAACAACTCTTGTTGAATGGGGAGGAAAAAAGTATACAGTATGCATGAATTTAATACCCAGACAGGTCAGGAGAATTAATTATAAGCTACTTTCAAGTTTCTAGGATTAAACTTCCAGTACAAGAGAGAACTCCCATAACATTATGCAACAGATAGGTAGAAACTGATACCCCACTGACTTGAGGATTCTTAATATCCTATAGTCTGAGCTGGACACGGTTCTACTGAATAATCCTCTGTTCAAGTTATTTAGAAGTAAAATAAAAAATGCTACAGAGAAGAGAGATTAGGTTGCTACCAGCACTGGATATGAGGACCCAAGGTGTCACTTGGCACTTTTGGGCCTACTCACCCATCTGTGGCAGGTTTTTTTCCGGAGGATGCTTGGCCGAGGGAGGAGCCCTGGGCTGGAGCATTGGTGCTAGCACCCTGGCTGTGGGTCTGCACCACCGTCGTTGCTGCTGGAGCAGCACTGAATGGACTGCTAATAGGGTTGGCGACAATTGTGGCTCCATCTGCCAATACCACTGCTGGAAGAAAGGGAGGTGGTAGCAAACAACAACAAAGAGGGAAACAAAAAACATTACTAAAATATCACATAAGACATCAATAAAAACAATGAGACTACTGGCGTTAGGTATCCGGTTCATCACTGCTCCACTCTGAGAAGACGAGAGGTCTGAGGGTGTAGCTCTGTGGTGGAGCGCTCACCCAGCATGCATGGGGCCGTGGGTTGGTCCTCAAAACCATCAAAAATAAAATATAAAATAAAAGAATAAGGGATAGAGCACAATGTTCATCTGCCTAAAAGCAGACAGCACAGTGGGGGAGGCTATGAAGCCTACTCATGAAGACCGATATCATTATTTTCCTTTGCTCTACAATCAGTTACTAATAAGTGAGATAAGATATACAAAGTACATACAGTATCTCACTCTACTATCTCAGTTCACATTTTTACTTACATAATCCTTCTCATCATTATTTGTATTATAAAAATGGGAGAACTGAGAGTCAAGAAAAGCCAATTTAAGAAAGAGCCCATAGGGGCTGGGGTTGTGGCTCAGCGGTAGAGCGCTCACCCTAGCACGTGTGCGGCCCGGGTTCAATTCTCAGCACCACGTAAAAATAAACACATTGTGTGCAAGTAAAGCAAACAAATAAATATTAAAAAAAAGAAAAGAAAAGAAAGAGCCCATAAATAGAAAACATGATCTGCTGGCTTGATAGCATGCCTCAAAGTGCCCTTCAAGAAATGTGCTGATGCAGTTTTTGCAAAATATGACTCCCTTTGATTCTTAAAAATGGTATCATCCCCCAGTCTATATTTTGGAAGACACTTGACCAACAGATACTTGAACTATATACTTTAAGTTAGCACCAAAATACTGGTGACCATGAGACCATAATCAGAAACTATGCACATCTGACAGTTTTTAACCTACAAAAACAGCAATTTCAGGGGCTCGGGTTGTGGCTCAGCAGCAGAGCACTCGCCTTGCACGTGCGTGGCCCGGGTTCGATCCTCAGCACCACGTAAACATAAAATGCATTGCATTGTGTACAACTAAAGTTAAAAAAAAAAAAAAAAAAAAAAGAGGCAATTTCATAGGAGTCAACCTAATACAAGTTTCCTAGCAGGTTCTATAAAAGATGTAGGTACATCATTCTTTCAGCTGGGCCTCTATGGACAAATTTCATCCCTATGACAATATTTTAATGATTAAGAATCTGAGACTTCAATTAAATAGTTAAATCTGAGATCTATGTGGCAATTGAAATTCTTAGTTTCAAGCTGATCTTTTTTTAAAAAAATATATTTCCTATTATTTTATTTTTTTAAATATTTATTTATTTGCTTTAGTTGTACAGAATGCATTGGTCTTTATGTGGTGCTGAGGATTGAACCCAGGTCGTGCACATGCTAGGCAAGTGCTCTACCACTGAGCCACAACCCCAGCCCCTCAAGCTGATCTTTTCATATTATAGTTAACATGAAAAGTAATCTTTATGATCAATACCTAGGCTAAGAAACAACCTAACTACATAAGACCAACCACTAATTAACAATGCACGCCAAACAACTTTAAAAAAAAAAAAAATGCCTATTCCATTAGCATTTCTTTTTAAGTAATGACAATATTAGCTGACACTAATATGAGATTTTACAGCTTTATATTCACCTCTGAAGAAAATTTTAGACTGAATGAGAACACAACTTATAAGGTAAAAGTTGCTTCCTCAACTAAGCTTTTTATAGAATGTTTCCTGCTACGTGCAAATGCATACTGTGCATGTCATTTCTAATGTTTATAATGACCCTGAAAGTCACGTTCTAAGCAACTCGTTATAAAGAAAATTACCTGAGACCAAAAAGTCATCAAGTGGCAAAACCAGTATTAAAACCCAAGTGTATTTCTGTTTTCCAAATCAACTCTTATGCAAAAAGTTGGATTTACCTGAAGTTTTTCCTTCAGGCTGTGGCTGCTGAGTACCCATTGGTGCAGGCTGAAGCCCTTGCGTGTTGATTGGGGTTGCTGAGTGGATTCCCTGGGTGCCAATTGGTGCTGGCTGTATCCCTGGTGTCCCAATGGGGGCTGGCTGGATACCCTGTGTACTGATGGGTGCTGGCTGGATCCCTTGGAGATGTCGAGCATGTGATGCATCCACTGTCATCAACTGCATGGGGTTTAAGTGGACAGTAGATGCTACACCAACTCCAGTCTGAGCTGTGATGGCAGAGTTTGGAGCCTGAGCTGAAACTAGAAATGATGCAAACGGTGACTACAAGAAGGTTAGGATTGAACCAGGGGCACTTTGCCATTGAGCTACATCTTCAGTCCTTTTTAAATTTTATTTTATTTTAGTTGTAGATGGACACAATATCTTTATTTATTCATTTTTATGTGGTGCTAAGGATCGAACCCAGTGCCCCACACATGCGAGGTAGGCGCTTTACCACTGAGCCCCAGCCCAGACCTTTTTATTTTTTATGTTGAGACAGGGTCTCACTAAGTTGCTGAGGCTGGCCTCAAACTTGCAATCCTCCTGCCTCAGCCTCTCTGGTTCCTGGATTATAGGTGTATGCCACTATATCCAGCAGAAGGTTAGCATTGATCAGACACAGTCCATAAAGGGAGAAAAACACTAAAATAAGACAGAATTTTGGGCTGGGGTTGTGGCTCAGCGGCAGAGTGCTCGCCTCACACGTGCGCGGCCCGGGTTCGATCCTCAGCACCACGTAAACATAAATGCACTGCATTGTGTACAACTAAAGTAAATAAATAAATATAAAAAAAAAGACAGAATTTTCCCACTATATCAGATATAAATGACTGGCTTTAAAAAAATAATATTATTTTTATACAAAACTATGCAATTTTTATGTATAATACATAAAACTATGTTCTGGCAACTATTTTTTTTTTAAATTTTCTACAATCTGCTATGAACTTTCTGTGAATTAAAAGAAATAGGTTGTAAACAAGATCCAAGCATAGTAGTGCACATCTGTATTCCAGCGACTTGGGAGGCTGAGGAAGGAGGATCACAAGTTCAAAGCCAGCCTCAGTGACTTAGTGAGACCCTGTCTCAAAATAAAACATTTTTTAAAAAAGGGCTGGGGATGTGGTTCAGTGGTTAAGTACCCCTAGGTTCAATCCCTGGTAAACACCCAATACCCCCAACCCCCAAAAAAATCAGCCATTCAATTCCAAATATTAGCTAGGCAACTGTGCTAAATAATATAAAACTTCTGAAATAAAGCCATGGGTCCAAGGTTAAGAATTTTTGCTTCAAATCATAAGATCATAGGCACTTCTGAAATATAATAGTTAGAATTTCAAATAGTTCATGGAGAGAAAACAAGCAAGTGTCCTTCTTACAATGCAAATCTCATCTGCTGTATATATTAAAACTGAGAACAAAAGCATTCCTGAAAGAAGGGATTTCACAAAAAAAGAAGGGATTTCACACTATTCAAGGAGAGAAACAAATACGAAATGACAACTCTTCTCAGTCATCAGAACAACTGAGAGATTTCTGAATATATTCAATACCATACAATGTTTGAAATTTTTGAACAGCATTATCCAATGAAAATAGTCATGTAATTTTAAATTTTCCAGTAGCTACATTAAAAGGTAAAAACAGATCCAATTTTACTAAAATTTTTTGTTTAATCCAATGTATCCAAAATATTGTCATTTCAAAATGTAATCACTATAAAAATCATACATACATGTATATTATGTATATGATACATGCATTATATATATGTATATTGTATCTAAATATGTATTTGGAATGCAGGGTATATTTTATTCTTAAAGCACATCTCAATTCAGACACTCAATATTTATCAAAATACTTTATCTAGCCGGGTGCAGTGGCGCACGCCTGGAATCCCAGCACTTTGGGAGGCTGAGGAAGGAGGATCGCGAGTTCAAAGCCAGCCTCAGCAATGGCAAGGCACTTAGCAACTCAGTAAGACCCTGTCTCTAGTAAAATACAAAAAAGGGCTGGGGATGTGGCCCAGTGGTCGAGTGCCCCTGAGTTCAATCCCCAGTACCACAAAAAAAAAAAAAAAAAAAAAAAACAAAAAAAAAAAAAAAACTTTATTTATCTTTCTATTTTATAAAGTATATGATTAACAAAGTAGTTTTACCTTGCTAAGTTGTTACAAACATATTTGAAACTTGTTCAATTTTAATTAAATTTTAAGAGTTTAGTTTTTTATTTGTATTATCCCCTTTTAAGTTCTCATGGCCACACGTGGCTTTGGTTGTTATATTGGACAGTGGAGCATATCTATAATCTGGACAACAAGGTTTCTGAGGACGATTGTAAGCTATCTCACAGGAAAATATTACATAAACTCAAATTTAAGGATTATTTTTCTTGAATTAGAAAAATACCGCACTATTTACCAATCAGCTTGGACTAAAATTTAATACACAACAGGTATTTCACAAAACAAGAGAAAACCTCCCAAAATACAGCTTTATTCATTATAACTGTACTATATTTTAAGGTGTAGCAAAAATTGTTAATGTCATTATCTTCAGGGTGGGATAAAACTATGCAAATATCACTAATAAGTGAAACAGTCCTTTCATAGATCACAAAGGTGGTGATCTATGCAACTTCATATTTAAGTCTTCTCTGAATCTGGAAATAAAAACTATAGCACATTAAATCCCATACTAGAAATACCCCCTAACCAATTTCTTTCTCACTGTTGGCAAAAATAAAAATGTAAAAAGTCATCTTAAAGTGGGGCTCATACCTGGGTACTGTCGGATAGTGGACACAGAACTGGTGATTGGTGTGTAGGTATGGGCAGCCAGAGGGTATGCAGAGGGTGGATAAGTTGGCAAAAAATACTGGAACTGAACAGGAACAGATGGTCTAGAGATACAGTACAGATCATATTAAACAAAACTGTTATTTTCTTTTTTATCTTTAAATTATCCTATCACTCCCGATCCTGCTGACCCTCTTCCCTCCTAACTGCCACACCAGCTTCTCCCAAATTGTTGTTCCAAACTCTAAGATCAAGGGATATATACTGAGAGAGTGTAAGCTTTTACAAAATAAGTAGTTACTGTAAAGACCTACGTCAATTAAATGTAAACACACAGATAATATTTTATGAATTATTTTTGAGGATAACAATTGCCAAAACTGCCTCACAAAAACTCAATCAAAATTCTTCCCTGCTCAATGCCACTTAAAAGCACTAAGCTCATATTGTTTTTACTGGCAAATTTTATCAAATATATATATGAAACACATAATCCTAACCGCATTCAAACTGACCCAGATACCAGAGAAAAAGAAATGAGATTTAACTTTCCCTGCTACCGCTGGTACTGGGTATTAAAGTAAGGGCCTTGCACATGCCATGCAAGTGCTTTACCACAGAACTCCATCCCCAGTGTTGATTTTATTTTGAGAGTTGCCCAGGCTAGCCTCCAACTTGCAATACTTCTGCCTCAGCCTCCCAAGTAGCTGGGATTATAGGCAATGCCACCACACCCAGCTCCAACTTATTTTTGAACTTAACATAGCTTTGATACTAAAATCTGACAGGGAGAGTATGAGAAAAATGTTATAAGTCAATTTCACTCCTTATAATGATGCAAAAATTTTTAAATTAAACTGAATTAAGTACTATATAAAATTAAGTACAGGGGCTGGGGTTGTGGCTCAGCGGTAGAGCGCTCGTCTAGCACGTGTGCTGCCTGGGTATGATCCTCAGCACCACATAAAAATAAAGGCACTGTGTACAACTAAAAAAATAAAACAAATAAATATTTTAAAAAAATTAAGTACACTGTGGTTAAATTAGGTTTATCACAGAAAATAGGAATGATTCAACATTAGGATTTCTATTCATGCTTTCAATATTAAAAAGTCCAAAGATAACAATCATTTGAAATTGTTGCAAAACATGTTGCAAAAAATATGACAGCATTCATACCAATTCATAACATAAATGCCAAAGAAAATAGAATTTTTTTTTCAAATTGAAAATAGTATCTAACAAAATCTATAGTGAAATTTCAGAAGAATTTCCATTCAAGTTAGAAATAAGACAAGAAGAGGTTGGGGTGTAGCTAAGTGGTAGGGTGCTTGCCTCGCAGTTGTGAGGCCCTGGGTTTAATCCTCAACACCACATAAAAATAAATAAACAATAAATAGAGATATTTTTAAAAAAAGACAAGAATGCTCACCATCTCAGTTCAATTAACACTGTACTGGATGCTTCTAACCAACGTTAACAAGAAAAAAAATTCTGTACAGAAAACTGGAAATAGATTGTCTTGGGTATCCACAAAATCTGTTCTTATTTGTAGATGAAATAAAAATCTACTTAGAGAATCTAAGAGACTCTATAAACTTTTAGAGCTAAAAGGAGTATGTAGCAAAATAGATGAACACAAGATCAATGTATTAAAACTTATATGCATTCCTATACACATTAAAAATCAAATAACAAGATTTAAAATCACTCAGTTCTGAAATGACTATGTACACTCACTGTAGGAGAGGGAATACAAATACAGAATGTGGAGGGAATGTAGAGTTAAACTGGAGGTATCAGCATATACTCAAATCATTAAAAAAAATGTTAGATACTTCCTACTTTTGCCTGACAAAAGGGCCTAGAAGAAAGCCTTAGCAAAAGCAGAGATAATGCCTGAATGTTGGTGTTGACAAAAGTGCTCCTTTGAAAAAACAGCAGATCCCAGGACTCAGTAAGACCTGGAATAACTTGTGGTGGAAAATAAAGAAGAGCTAGACTGGAGGACATGGCGCAACCTACACAGGTAGTCTAAAGGGGATCTCAAGGGCCGAGCTGGAGGTCATTTTGAGCACCAAAACAGATGATGGCAATGGATTATACTAATGAATAAAACAAATCCATAAGCCCAAATTGATTTTAAAAAATACAATACTCAATAAATATAGTAGATAAGAGAAACTTTCTTAATGTGAAAATGCCAACTAATAAATGTGAAAGAAAAGATATTTTGAGTAAAGTACATTTTGCAACTCTCATATTGATAATTAATTTGCCCAAGAATTATCAATCCTAAAATTACTGGGTGAAAGTTCACTGTAGAACAGGAATATTTATGGTCTCCAAGCATTTTCATACAGATCATTTGTTTACAGTAGGGAAAAAAAGGGCAAACATCACGTTTATTGAGTTAATATAACCAATAATGGGACAAACAGCATGAACTCTGATGATGCAATAATGGTGAGAACACCTCTCTCTTTTTTTTTTTTTAATTTTTTTATTTTATTAGAGACAGGGTCTCACTGAGTTGCTAAGTGCCTCGCTATTGCTGAGGCTGACTTTGAACCCGCAATCCTCCTGCCTCAGCCTCCCGAGTGCTGGGATTACAGGCGTGCGCCACCGCACCCAGCTCGAGAACACATCTCTTAAATGATAACTCCTCCAAAAAAATGTATAACCTGAATCTAACCATGAAGAAACAATGTGACAAAACCAAACTGAAGGATATTCTAACAAAACAACTGGCCTATATATAGTTTTAAATAATATCAATGTAAGAAGGACAATGGAAAGCTAAACAATTATTTACAGAAATCTGTAACTATGGTTAAATAAGAGAATGTGTTGTTTTAGGAGTTACAAATGGAGGCACTTGTGGATAAAGGGTCATAATCCTGCAACCCTGACACTCAGAACGGCTCTAAACAAACACACACACACACATAAAAAACAAAAACAAAAAAAAATGGGTGCTAGAACATCCATCAAAAAGAGAATGGCTTGGATTGGGGTTATAGCTCAGTGGTAGAACGCTTGCCTCTCACGCATAAGGCCCAGGGTTCAATCCTCAGCACCACATAAAAATAAATAAATCAAAATAAAGATATGTGTCCATCTACAACTAGAAAAAGAAAAAAAGAGAGAGAATGGCTTAATAAAAATAACACATTTTCCTATGAACACTGAAAAATAAATCACACAATGTGTTATTTTCAGGGGGAAAATTTGAAAATATAAACCATGCCATATTTTGTGGGACTTTTTTTTTTTTTTTTAAATATTTATTTATTTGCTTTTAGTTGTACACAACGCATGTATTTTTACGTGGTGCTGAGGATCGAACCCGGGTCGCACACATGCTAGGTGAGCGCCCTACCGCTGAACCACATCCCAGGCCCTGTGGGACATTTGATTTTAGTGAAATACCAAAACAATTGATGACACAGTGGGGCAAGCTAACTGGCCCACTGCCTCCTACCTGTTGTCACTTCGGGTCTCCATGGCCACAGGGTTTGGAGAGGCCCGATGTCCTGAAATGGGAATCAGGCTGCTCCTCTCTGCAGGGTAATCAGGCTGGATCCGAGGAGAAGTGTGTGTGATCTGCTGGGGTACCACCTTAGCTACAGACAGTGAGAGTCCAGTTACATCACTGCTCACGTGCTCTTACTGGCATGCCAAGACATCTTTGCTAGCAGCAACTTTACAAATGCAGTTATAAGGTGGGATTTTTAGTGTTAATAAAAATAAAAATGAAAGATGACTATAAGAGAGTCGACTGAATTACTTCAATAATTCACTAATATATTCATACGATTATCTCTTAAAAAGGGTTAATAATTTAAAAAAATTAGCAACCAGGTTCTCTTTTCTCAACCTGGCTTCTTTTTCTTAAAAAATAATTTGGTACCAGGGATTGAACTCAGGGGCACTTAACAACTAAGCCACTTGCCCAGCCCTTTTTAAAAATTTCTGATTTTGAGACAGGGTCTCACTAGGTTGCTTGCAGCCTCACTCAAGTTGCTAAGGCTTGCTTGTACCTGTGATCCTCCTGCCTCAGCCACCTGAATGGGTGGGATTACAGGTGTGCAATCAACTGGCTTCTTAGAGACCCCACGCTTTTTTTGCAAAAAAATTTTGAAGAAGTGAACTCTTTAAAAAAGAAAATCAACAAAATTTTGAACACAAAAATGGCAAAGAACTTAGATTCTACTTCGGAGTCAGTCTTTTTTTCCCCATGACTCAACACATTCCTATTAGTAACAATGGTTAAATTCAAGATTTAATCTCACCTGGAGAAAGCAAGTACAATGTGGAAAATGCAACTTAGGTGATTTTAATATATTCTGTAGAACCCTAATTTGAAAATTAATGCTTTGCAGTTATATCAGGTTTCCCTTTCTCAATTGAGAAATCTTTTTAGAGGAATTCAATTATGATGTAACAAATATTTGAATTACTCTATAAGAGAGCAAAACTAGAACATATGTCCTCTGGCACTTTGGGTGAGTTTACTTCCAGTATAATCTCTTAGGAAAGTACAGGGACACTAACAAGAACCACTTCTTAAAAACAATTCTTCACATTGCAGGTGTTAAGAGGAAGCCTCACCGTCCCTTTAGGATACAATGTCCGGTCTGAGTTTCCTCATAGCTGCAGATACCCCAGATACTCCTAGCTATTAAAAAAAAAAAAAAAACAAAAACAAAAAACAAACAAACAAAAAAAAACAGGCTTGGCTTTGTTCTTGTAGCACTGAGGACAGTTGATGACCTATCAGGTGAAGCCAGAAAATGGTCTGAAATGGATATGGAACAACCCATAATCTTATCCAACAAAAGGGCATTAATGCTAAAATAATAAATATACACACAAAATAAACTTCATAAAAGTAAATCAGTTTGAAAGTCTGAGAGAAGTTTGTTCTTTCCACTGCCAAGTCATAGTGAGCAATAATGTGAGAAAGACCAGCAGCGCAACATTATCTCTGCTAAAGGCTTGATGTGGGGTTCAGCACATATTTTAGAGCTGGCATGGCCTGCTTACCTAAGGAGGAGTGGAGACAGTCTGGGTCCTATCATTATTCCAGGAAAATGTCTTCAAAGTTTACTGAGGGGACCGGAAGCTACAGCCTATCTCATTTACATAGGAAGAAAGACCTACCAGGTGGGGAAGTCATACCTCTATGTCAGGTTACCAGACTTCTGACAGTTCAGTATGTCAGTATGTCCTCTTCACAAAAAGCACTCTTCCAAAAGTATATTATATTAAAAACAGGGCAGATGTCTCATATCTTTGGAACACACTCACCATTACAGAACCAAAACAGAGAAAACACTGGCAACACGGGTCAGAGAGAGCTATATTTTCTGCGTCCTAGGCCACAGCCTCTGCTTTGGACATGGTAGTAGAGACATATTAGCCTATATGACAGGCAACAAACATTGGCAAAGTGTGGTCTGTGAGCCAATCCAGCTTGCTGTTTCTGTATGGTCTGTGAGCTAAGAATGGGTTTACATTTTTAAACAGTTGAGGGGGAGGATATTTCATATGACATGTGAAAGTAATATGAAATTCAAATTTCTCTGTCCATGAGTAAAGTCTTACTGGAACACAGTCACACTTTGTTTTTATATGGTCCATGACTGCTTTTATGATACAAAAAGGAGAGTTTGAGCAGCTGTGACACAGAACTACATGGCCTACGAAGCCCAGAATATTTACCATCTGGTTTTTGAAAATGTTTAATAATCCCTGCTCTTCATGACTAAAGTTTAGCTGCCAAAATGTTTCAAAGATTTAAAAATATATTCATAGTATTCACATATTTAAAACAGGGGATAAACATGGTCTAAAATAAATTATTGGATGATCATGAAATATCATCAGTTAGCACTCAGATGACAACTGAGGTTGATCAACTTGAGGCTTAATGCTCTTCCCATAGTTGCATCACCCACAGATTTTTTTTTTCCTGAGCAGTCTATGGAAGTGTACAGGCTTTCATTTCAGATCTTTCTTTTCCTATGGTTCTTATCTAACTATGTCAATAAAGTTAACTTATTTCTATATGAAGTACATATAAGAAGCACAGTTTGATAAGAAAGGCAGTCAAAACCAGGATTAAAGTTTACTTTCAGTACTTGAAGACCATTATCCTCTCTTTTCTTCCCCCTACCATCAATGCCAGATCTGTATGACAAATAATATTAAAAGTCAAATTCAGTGTTGCTTTTAAGATCAGAAATTAAAAACAATAACAAAAATAATACTAGCCCTGGACATGAAGGCCTGGACAAAGAGGCTGAAAAATTCCTCAGAGGCTTCTGTGTGAAGGTCACACGGCACTTACCAACTGGGATGTTTGAGGTGGTCACAGCAGTGGCGTGGGATGAATGGGAGGGCATTGTCATGGTAACAATTGTACTCGTGGGAGCTTGTGTGTGTGACACAGATCCTAAAATGAGGGAAAAAAGGAAACTCTTTAACAATGGCCTTTCTGCACATATTAGAGATTCTTAAAAACCTTGGAAAAGGTCTTGAAAAGTTGTAAGAATTTTCCTAGCCTGTTGTTTTTCTCTGAAGGTGACAAATGAAAAATTCACTCACCCCTTTTGCCCCTGGCAGGAAGGAGAGCAGGGCAACTGACTTACCGGCTGTGGTTGCTGAAGGAAGGGTGTTGGTTGCCAAAATAGGTGCTACCGTTGCTGCAGCCACCGGTGTGCCAGTACTGAAGATGGTTTTCTGTGGGGGGGGAACCCCACAAAACAGTTATAAACAAGAACATTTCCCTCTCCATCCAGTCCAAAAGTAATCATCGCTTTCATATTGCCAGGTCCTTAGCAAGCTGTGCACGATTCTGGGTTTATCCCACAAAGTACACAGGTGATTCTTCACCTCTGGTTTTACCTGAGCCATCGTATGAAGCTGCTGTTTTGGCGTCCCTAATGCAGGGTGAGATGGTAGTGTGATTCTTGTTGTCACATCCCGCGATTGAGCAGGACGCTGAATACTAATTGCTGCAGATGGTGGATGCTGGATAGACAAAGTGGGCCGACTGAAAAGACAGAAAAGATATTATGTGATTTATTACTAGTGCACAGACACAGTGTAGGCACCCAAGGTCATTTACTATCTTGTACTAGATTATAGTCACAAATTGTATCTTTCATAGGTCTGTGAAGTCCACAGTTAAACTAATATTTGGTCTTTAAGTCGTACCAGTGAAGTAAATGGTCTACTGAGTTACTCTCCTGAAACTGCCATAGTCTTTTATTTTGAAAGATATGAACATATACCACAAACTGAGTAAATTAAGCCTTAGTCATGAGGTAGTTAATCAAACTCCATGCTTTTTTGTTTGGTTTGGTACTGGGTATGGTAGGATGTCAAACCCAGGGCCTTAGTAAACAAGTGATCTATTGCCGAGTTACACCCCAGCCTTACATAACAAACTTGAGTGAGCACTATTATAATGATTACACTTTGGAAAAATCTAAAGATATACAATAAGGTTCTCACATGAATTTCTGACAAGTTTTCCAAGGAAGATTACAGGTGATCACAATTAACAACACTTAAACCTGACTCCTGAAGCACTGACCTTCCCCCTAATTTTATATCATACCTTACCAGATGGAAGGACATTCTTAAAATGACATGAAGTTCCAGTTACGACTGACTAATGATTGAAAGGGATAACAACATAGCATACCAATCAGTTGATAGTAAGGTACAGAAATTGCAACAATGGCAAGAACACTTACAATATAACAAAACTGTCTTCTCAAATCAGAGGGAAAAATAGACTATCTAATACATGGTGATGGGAAGACTATGAAGGCATTTGGAAATTATAAAATTGTATCCCTACCTCACATAGTACACCAGATGAATACTAAAAGAATTAAAGATTTAAGGCAACTAGAAAAGCATAAGAAGAAAAGACAGGAGACTTCTTTATAACCCTGGAGTGTGGGAGCTTTCTATCTTTTAAAAGCTTTCAGAGTTGGGGATGTGGTTCAGTGGTAGAGAGCTTGCCTAACATGCATGAAGTCCTGAATTCAATCTTCACCACTGGGAAGAAAAAAAATGCAAAAGCTTACAAAGACCAAAAGATGAAAATATATATATGTATATATGTATATATACACACATATTTTACAGATGTGTGTGTATATATACATATATATGTATTTGATAAATTTGACCATGTGAACAAGTAAGCAAACCTCCTATACATGGCAAAACATACTATTAAGCAAAGATAAAAGTATAATCTTACTAACAAACTACAAGCTCCTAGAAACCAACCAGAAAAATAAGCCAATAAAAATGGGAAAAAAGGGGGCTGGGGTTGAGGCTCAGTGGTAGAGTGCTCACCTAGCACGTGCGCAGCCCAGGTTTGATCCTCAGCACCACGTAAAAATAAAGGGATTGTGTACAACTAAAGAAAATAAATATTAAAAAAAAAAAAAAAAAAAAGGAAAAAAGGAGCAAAAGTATGAACAGCCAGTTCACTTAAAAAAAAAAAAAAGTTCCTTAAGAAGAGCTCTTCATTCTCTCTTTTTTTTGAGACAAGGATTCACAATTTGCCCAGGCTGGCCTTGAACTCCTGAGCTCAAGCAATACTTTCGCCTCAGCCTCTCAAGTAGCTGGCACTACAGGTGTGTGCCACTGTGCCCAACTCATTCTCATTCTTAAAAAGAGAGAAATTCAGGGCTGGGTTTGTGGCTCTCCGGTAGAGCGCTCGTCTCGCACGTGCGTGGCCCGGGTTCAATCCTCAGCACCACGTAAAAATAAATGCATTGTGTACAACTAAAGCAAATAAATTTAAAAAGAGAGAGAGAAATTCAAGGCAAAATACACTGAGATAGCATTGCTCACTGCTCACCTATCAGATTTTTTAAGAATGTAGAAGGAGGGTACACTGATTGCCTAAGAAAGGCAATCAGATGGTAGATATCAAAATGACAATTGCATATACCCTCTGCTCACATGCAGAATGACACAACTATAAGCTTATTCACTGTGATATTATCTAAGATAGTAAAGAACTGGAGATAACCTCAAATCCATTTACACAAGGGATCACTATGTTGCTACTAAAAGAGTGACGGCACCCTTTCAATATGTTATATGGAAAAAAAGTAAAAAGGAATATTATGAATTAAACATTCTTCTGGGTAAATAAGATAAAAATAAGAACTGCACTTGAAAATGAATGGATTTGCATAAAGAGATATAGGAGGATATCCAAAAAGCTATTAACAGGTTGCCTTAGAAAGGTAAAGGTCTCTCTCAGATCTTTGCTTCCAAGATGAAAAAAACAAAAATGGAACAATGATTGTGCCCAAAAGGGCCACATCCACACAGAGCCTATTTGCATCTGTGCTCAAGGACAAAGTCATTCACAACAAGGTGATTAGAAATCACCCTAGCAAAGACTAGAAGACCAGACACCCTTACCCCAAGCCAGACTTGCTGGTGGTGCTGCGGAAGACTACTGAAGGCCAGGGAGAAGGTGAGTCCTTAAGGACTAAAGAAAAACTGTCCTCTGGGTAAAAAAATAGAATGGAAATTATACTAAAAGAAAGAAAAAGGCAAAGAAACAGAAACTTGGTAAGTGGCGGACAGAAGAGAGAGTAACTCCTTATTACATGACTTTTTATGCTTTTATATTTTGGAACCATGTAAATGTAAATGAGCAAAGGGGCTTTGGGGGGGGGCATGTGACTCAGTGATAGAACACTTGCCTAACATGCACAAGACCCTGGGTTCCATCCAGTTGTGCAGAAGCACAGCACACACGATGTGTGATGATGCACACCTGTGATTCCAGAGATGCAGGAGGCTGGGTAGGAGGAGAGCAGGTTTGAAGCCAGTCTCAGCAACTTAGCGAGACTCTGTCTCAAAACAAAACCAAAAAAGGCCTGGGGATGTAGCTAACTGGTAAAGCACCCCTGGATTCAATCCCCAGTACCATGCCAAAAAATAAAATAAAACAAAATAAAAGAAATAGGGCACAATTATGTACAATACATGATACTTGAAAATAACAACTGTTACTGATTTATATGTTTGCTATACTTTATATTGTTAGAGGATACTCCTACTAATTAAAACTGTTCACTGTAAAAGTTGTCATTTTACATTGACAGCAGTCTTACACATCTGATGTTTACTGTTTCTTAACTGTATCAAGAGGTGATGCTGGGTGAGTGACCAATCATCTTAGGTTTATGTAAGTATACTCTATGATATTTGCACAATGATGAAATTGCTTAACAATGCATTTCTGAGTGCATTTCCCTGATTATTAAGCAATGCATGACAATGCATCACAAACATTCAACAGCATATGGAAAAATGAAAGAATAAGTTAGGAACCCTATATACTGATTTGGAGTCATCTCCAGAATATACTGTTAAATGGTAAAATTTTTGTATAAGATGAAAAAAGCAAATAGTTACATTAATGTCTTTAAGAAAATAAGTTACTTTTTATTTATTTATTTTTTCTAGTGCAAGGAAAAAGATACACAAATATAAATTCTAAGAAAGCAAGAAAAAAGTGATATTAAATTTTAATTGGAAATTCCACTCCAAAAAAAGAGTCCCAAAGCAATAACACCCCAGAAGCAATGAGTACCCCTAGCACCCAGATCTTGGGATCTAACTACTATTCTCCACCAAAAGGAACCAAGATCTTATAGAAATGGCTGATTTCAAGACTAGATAAGTAGAAAAAATAAAGAGAGCCTGAGACATCATGCATCAAAAAGAAGTACTCAAAAACTATTGAGTAATCAAAAACGACACTCAGGCCAGCTCAGAGGGTTTCTCACCAGCCAAATTCAAGGCAGCAAGAAAAAGAAATAGACTCTAAGACACACTGAATAAATGGAACATCCATGAGTTCATGGTGTGATAACCTCAACTACCACAAAATAAGGTCACACAGATTTAGTCACTCAGCTACAAAATGCTCCTTAATCTGTTGGCTTAATCTTATATTTCTCCGAGTTTTTTTTTTTTTTTTTTTTTTTTAAAGCACCCTGAAAAGGCAGTTCCAGTGATAGAGACCCAATTTAGTCACTTGACATCTACAGAAAATAATGGGTTGGTTTCCAACAAGTGGACTTAGGATCACCTTCTGATGTTCAGTTGAGTTCTTTTCTGACTTTAGAGTAAGGACAAGAGGACTGTAGGCAGAGATTAGTAGTGTGGTATTTTCTCCTCTCACCGAACAATAACAAGAAAAATAGAGGGGGTGGGGTTGTGGCTCAGCGGTAGAGCGCTCGCCTAGCATGTGTACGGCCCGGGTTCGATCCTCAGCACCACGTACCAATAAAACACATTGTATAAAACTAAAGCAAATAAACAAATATTTAAAAAAAAAAAAAAAAAGAAAAATAGAAAAATAATTTAGTTTTTTTAAAAATATTTATTTATTTGTTTTAGTTGTACATAATGCCTTTATTTTTATGTGGTGCTGAGGATCGAACCCGGGGCCGCACACGTGCTAGGCAAGTGCTCTACTGCTGAGCCACAACCCCAGCCCCAAGAATTTAGTTTTTATATGTGAATATAAAACTAAGGCAAAATTAGGAGACATCTTTTTATTTTTTATTTTTTTTTTTGGTTCCAGGGATTGAACTCAGCGGCACTCGACCACTGGGCCACATCCCCAGCCCTTTTTAGTATTTTATTAGAGACAGGGTCTCACTGCGTTGCTAAGCGCCTCACCATTGCTGAGGCTAGCTTTGAACTCATGATCCTCCTGCCTCAGCCTCCCAAGTGCTGGGATTACAGGCGTGCGCCACCGCACCCGGCGGGGACACCTGAAATCTTATGCCTCAGAATGGACAGCAGAATGGGCAAAGGAAGTGATAACTAAACATGGATCCAGGAGCAAAGGAACAGAGAATTTCTAGGGCTATAATTTCAGGGATAAAATCCAGCAAAGTATCATTCTTCGAAGTAAGGAACATACTCTGACATAGGAAAGCAAATTCTTTTGTTTGTACCACTGGGAATAGAGCTGGTAGTGAAGCAGGACATGGACCAATTCCAAGGGTTAAGAAGTAAAGAACATAAGCTTGAACCAGGAATTGCATAGATACAGATGAGCGAGGGAGACAGTGTGCAGTGAGACCTAGGAGAGAAGATTTTCTGTTTTGAGTGGTCTATCTTCACTGGCAGGAGAGGTGGCCAAAAAAAAAAAGAATCACAAATATAGGACATTAAGTCATTTAGGAAAATTTCTCCTAATCCAGTATATAGCCCAGGCTACAGGAACCAATGACAAATAGCGGATTCAAAATAAACAAAATCCAGTCAAAGATGAGTACTCAGAAGGGAACCAGCACAGTAACTTTTTAAAAAAAAAATACATTTATTTACTTTCAGTTGTACACAATGCATTTTTACGTGGTGCTGAGGATTGAACCCAAGCCTCGCACGCGTTAGGCGAGCGCTCTACCACTGAGCCACAACCCCAGCCCCACAGTAACTTTTAAATAAGTGCTATAAGAAAAAAAGGTGGAAAGAAATGGGAAACACACTAGACAGGCTTATACTAGGCAGATGAAAACTGTGCCAGGAATTTTAAAACTTATTAATGAAATAACTGTTTCTATGAAATGAAAATACAAAGATCTAAGAGCTCACTGGAAGTGATGGCAAGACAACAAAAGGAGACAAAATAAATGAGCAGAGCTCAAAAGAAACAAGACAATTGTTCAGCCACTTAAAGAATGAAGGCAAAATTAAAACATAAAGAGAGCAGGCTGAAAATGCAGAAAGGGATGGAGAGAATCATGGGCAAAATCTAAAGAGAAAAAGTAGTTTAAAAGGATTTAGATGGGAAGCAAGCGCTCGCCTCGCACGTTGCGCGGCCCGGGTTCGACGTAAACGCTAAAGTAAATAAATAAATATTTAAAAAAAAAAAAAAAAAAAAAAAAAAAAAAGATTCAACGCAAAAAGATTCAACATACCATAATTGCTCTTCTCCAATAGGACAGAATAGAATGAATATGTAAAACTATAATTCAAGGAAATTTTTGGTACAGTTTTATGTTACAGATTAAAAAGGCAAACCATGTTTCAAAACAAACTATACACAATAGTCACCACAAAACATATCTTAGTAAAGCTGCTGAAACCCAAAAGATAAAGACTCTTGGGCGATCAAGCAGAAAGATCAAGGTCTTTTTAGGGGTTAGAAAATAGATCAGGTGGGGCTGGGGTTGTGGCTCAGCGGCAAAGCGCTCGCCTAGCACGGGCGTGGCCCGGGCTCGATCCTCAGCACCACGTAAACATAAATGCATTGCACTGTGTACAACTAAAGCAAATAAATAAATATTAAGAAAAAAAAAAAAAAGAAAAAGAAAATAGATCAGGTTGGCAGCAGACTTCTCAATAGCAGTACCCAGCTCTAAAGGATAGGGAAGAAATACACGTAAAGTACTCAAGGAAAGTACATACTTAAGTGTAAAGATATCTGGGAAATGATTCTGAGCATGTGAAAATTTAAACTATCAGTCCTTTAAGATAAGGTCTTTTAGGGGTTGGGGTAGGTGTAGTTCTGTGGTAGAGTACATGCTTAGCATGTACAAGACCATGAGTTTGATTCCCAGCAAATACACACACACAAAGAAAAAGATTATCCCTTTTTGAAAAAAATAATAAAGAATATATATTATTTAACCAAGTGACAAATGAAAGAAAAGAAAAAGCCAAAGAACTGGCATACAGGATTGAATGCACTTAACACTCAATAAAACTTACCTTAAATTTTTCTGGAATTTTACTTCTTTTTGTATACCTGGAACCAACGTCATTACATTGGTTTATTTGGCCTTTGAGAATTGGTAGGATTTTACTGAACCACTTGGGCCTATTGCTTTTCTGGGAGACAGTATTTTGAATTCTTTGTTCTATTTCTTCCATGGAAATAAATTGGTCTGTTTAAACTTGCTATCTACAGAATTCAGAGAACTAGATATTAGAAACTTATGATAATTACAGACATAAGTAGAAAAAAAATCATTTGGTCACTAGGGTTTATCTGTGTAATTTACTAACACATCTCCTATGCACATAGAAATTCCTACAGCAGTATTTGTTGTCTGAGTAAATACTGAACGCTCATTTGGCAAAATTCAAGGTCTATTTTTTAATGAAGCACTCAATACATGGGAGAAAATATTTTGATAACTCGTTGAAAAAACAAAAACAAACAAAAAACCCCAACCCTAGCTGGGCAATGGTACCTCTTGGCCTACAGTCGCAAACTACTCAGAAGCCGAAGCTGGAGGATCGCCTGAGCCCCAGGGTTTCAGACCAGCCTGGGCAACAAAGTGAAACCCCATTTCAAAACAAATACACTCCTAAAACTATTTTTTAAATACATTTTTTTTGTAGATGGACACAATGCCTTTATTTTATCTAATTTTTTAAACTTTTTATGTGGTGCTAAGGATTGAACCCAGTGTTTCACATGTACTAAGCAAGTGCTCTACCACTGAGCTAAACTCCAGTCCTAAAACTAGTTTTTACTGTACATCCACTCATACATTTTTTAAAAAATATTTATTTATTTGCTTTAGTTGTACACAATGTGTTTATTTTTATGTGGTGCTGAGGATCGAACCCGGGCTGCGCACGTGCTAGGTGAGCGCTCTACCGCTGAGCCACAATCCCAGCCCCTCACTCATACATTTTTAAAAAATATTTATTTATTTAGTTGTACATAATGTTTTTATTTGTACGTGGTGCTGAGGATCGAACCCAGGCCACGTACATACTAAGCGAATGCTCTACTGCTGAGCCACAGTCCCAGCCCCCCACTCATAACATTTTGAATTTCATCATATCCTCTGAACATAGTAACTTTAAAAAATGAATATGTGAATATAAAACTAAAATGAACAAGTAGTCTATTTTATGTTGGGCAGTTGTGTGTCTTTATAACTAAAACAACATTTTTAAGTAGCACAAAGTAAAGTATTCCTTGGAAGGAACTAATGATGAGGGAAGTTGAGAAACTTGCTTAATGTCAAACAGCTAGCAGGTGAGAGTGTTAAGGGTTAAAGATAAACCCTAGGCATTATTATTCTTCACTTAAATGTTACTATCTTCAGATATTTGTTCTAGATCCTCTTTTTCAACTCTGTGACTGTGGACAGACTCAAATTACCACAAAGCTTTAATTGTGGCCCACATGCTGATTCCTTCTAAACTCTTTATGTCCAGCACAGACATCTCTTCAAGTACCTGTTGACAAGAGCCACTTGACTGTTCCACAAACTCAATATTTCCAGTGTCACTAATGAAAAGCTTCTGTGACCATCTCTCATCAACCAGTTTTCATCTCTGGATGGCTCTGTAAATCTCTTAATAAGTACTATCTCTTCCCTTTTCAAATACCCAACCTGTACTCTCTGGACTTATAATTCATCTTTAGCAAAAAAGTTATGTCCTCAACCTTTTCTCTGAATATACCCTTCCCTTTCTGCCTAAAGGAACCTTGGTTGTCCCCAGAGAATATTCCTGCCTTTCAGCCCTCTCCAGCAGGAACTGTTTCTCTTATAACCCTGTTCCCCATCTATACCATCTCCCTGGATTATTTCCTTGAGATCTTTTCCTGAACTCCAGACTCATCTATCAATATCTCCACATGGGTACTTGGAAGTCATCACAACCTTAAAATGACCCCAAAGTCTGGAATTCATCTCCAAAACCTTCCTCCCCATTGTTCTCCCTTTCAAATTAGTGCACTTCTACCCTCTCAGGTGCAGAGGCCAACTAATACCAACATAATCTCCTCTTCTCTCACACCCCTATCTAATTCCTCAGAAATTCTTTCTACTTCCTCTTCTAGAATCAAATCTTGTCATTCTACCTCCATAATCAACCCCAGTAGATTCTGCCTATATACCCTCCTTTATGATCTCTGCTTCCCAACTGTGCCATCTAACAGCCAAGGTGATCCAATTAAAACTTCAGTCATGGCATGGCTCTGCTAAGGATCACATCAAGGAAAGCCTAGATTCTTGGAGTGTTCATAAGGTCCTGTTATTTAGAACTCCTGCTACCTCCTAAACTAATCTCTGTCCCTCTCTTTGACAGAGACCTCCTAGCTTCTCTTTATATGTGGCAAACATATTTCTATCTTGGGATCCTTTGCACTGACAATTCCTGCTGCCTAGAATACTCTTTCCATATAGCTATAACCATATAGTTCTTTCCATTACAGATTTTCTGCTCAAATATATTCTTATCAACAAAGTCCTCCCTGACCATCTTGTATGAAAATAAGCCTCCTATGCCACCTCCCTCCCACTCCAAATGCTCTCACCTCTTTTCATCGCTGAAAAACACCATTATTCATTGTACCACTAGGAATAGAATCTCTACAAGGACAAATTTCTTAACGTGGTCATTGTTTTATGTAGTGTCTAGAACACTATAAAAAAAGCATTTGAGCCAGGTGCGGTGGTGCACACCTGTAATCCCAGCCACTTGGGAGGCTGAGGCAGGAGGATCGCGAGTTCAAAGCTAGCTTCAACAACAGTGAGGTGCTAAGCAACCCAGTGAGACCCTGTCTCTAAATAGAATACAAAATAGGGCTGGGGATGTGGCTCAGTGGTTGAGTGCCCGAGTTCAATACCCCTTGCCCAAAAAAGAAAAAAAAAAAAGCATTTAATAAACATTTACTGAGTTGAATAAAGAAAGGAAAGGAAAAAGGAAGGGAGCAGGGAGGAAGCCAGGACGGCCCCGTCTTCACACCCCCAAGCATACCTCAATGCTGAGTCAGCTGCATGTGCTGCTGTTGTGGTGACGACAGGAGACTGAGCTCTGGTGGCTGAAACAGTCGCAACCACGGCAGGAGGGATGGCATTGGAGGTGGTAACAGGTGGACGAGACTATCGAGAGAAGAATAAAATACTTCATTTAAAACAAAAGGCAAAATAAAACACAGTAAGTCAAACATTGAAAGTATAAAAGTATAATTTGAAACTTGGCTGTTAGATGGCACAGTGGGGAAGCAGAGATCATAAAGGAGGTACAGAGGCAGAATCTAGTAGAGTTGATTATGGAGGTAGAATGACACGGTTTGACACTGAAAGAGGAAGTCAAAAGAATTTCTGAGGAATTACATGGAGGTGGGAGAGGAGAGGAAATTACGTTGGTATTTATTAGCTTCTGCACCTGTGCCCAAATGAAAGTAAATTCTCACAGTCCAACTAAAGAATTCTTTTTCCAAATCAAGAGTCTTATTTTGGTTGAACAGTACATGAGTCTCTCCTTTCCAACTATAACTAGAGTTAAAATATTGCCTGACTCTGTACAAACTAGAATTTAACCCTTCATATCTGTAGTTCCTAGAGTCTGTTGTGGGTAGAGACATTTTATACCACTTCTAAACCAAGTGCCCTTCTCAAAGGGCTTACCCAGATACTCTTAGCTTTCAGGTGAAGTTAGCATTCAAAAGGCAAACTCAGGTTAGAGCCCCAGCACTGCAAAACAAAAACAGTAAACAGGGCCAGGGAGGTGACTCAGTGGCAGAGTGCTTGCCTAGCATGCAAGAGGCCTTAAGTTTCGTCCCTAGCACTACAAAAAATAAATTCAAAAAAACAGCAACAACAACAAAAAAACCACAAACACAGTGTAACGGTATTCGGTGCTGGCAAGTCAGGGTGCTCAAAGAAAACAAAGTCAGGATGCTTAGATGTATTTTGGGTATTTTCATACACGTACACAGCCCTCTAACTTACCACATCAATGTGTAAAATCTTCATCTGATAGAAGAGCCTCACACTGGGATTCACTCACGTGCTTACAGTCATTCTTCCACTCACATGTGTTCTGATTCAGCCCTGCTTTTTGACCCTGATGTCAAATCCCCAAAATCTGCCCATTCTTTTTTTTTTTTTTTTAATATTTATTTATTTACTTTAGTTGTACACAATGCAATGCATTTACATGGTGCTGAGGATCGAACCCGGGCCAGGCACGTGAGAGGCGAGCGCTCTGCCGCTGAGCCACAACTCCAGCCCCTGCCCATTCTTTTTGGTATCGAAGATTGAACTCAGGGGTACGTGAGCACTGAGCCACAACCCCAGCCTTTTCTAATATTTTTATAAAGAGACAGGGTCTTGCTGAGTTGCTTAGAGCCTTGCTTAATTGCTGAGGCTGGCTTTGAACACGTGATTCCCCCGCCTCAAGGCTCCTGAACAGCTGGGAGAACAGGTGTGCTGCATGGTGCCCAGCACTCTGACCATTCTTTATCCTTGCTTTTCAAAAACCACAGTCTTGGGCTGGGGTTGTGGCTCAGCGGTAGAGTGCTCGCCTAGCACGTGCGCGGCCCGGGTTCGATCCTAGGCACCATATAAATATAAATAAAGGCATTGTGTACAACTAATAAATAAATATTTTTAAAAAACCCTCAGTCTTTCATGTGCTGCTCCTACTGTGTACAGGCTGCATGTCTCACACTAGGGCTACTGCTCCACTTCCTCACTAGTGAGTTCCTAGTCTTGGTTCTCATACTTTTCTGATTTCCGTATATTCTATACATACTCCTGAAAGCCAATGCCCTCCACTGTATTCTGCTGGCAAGGTCTTTTGTTTCACTGTCTCTCACCACAAAATCACTGCCACTACATTAATATATATTCACGAGTACTCCATGCACCTTGATCTTTGCACCAAGGAGACTTTAGTAATAAATGATTTTTAAGTAATACCAGCATGATATGTAATATCATTTATGTAATAAATGTAAATCATTTATGTAATATCAAATGATAAGTAATATCATTTTAGTAATAAATGATTTTTAAGTAATACGAGTACTCCATGCACCTTAATCTTGCACCAAGGAGACTTTAGTAATGATTTTTAAGTAATACCAGCACAATTAAAAAAAAAAAAAAAAAAAGCTTTATATAATGGTCACACCCCAATTTAAAAATAACAAAAACTGGCATAAAATCTGTGATGATATATACAATGAAATACAGTAATTTGAAAGCTTTAGGTAAAACATGTACTACTCACTGTCCTAATCAGGACTCTGCCTTACTATATAAAACACAACTGTTTCACACACATTACCTAAATGACTTCTAAAATCATTAGAATTTCCAACTCCTGTATGTAATTCAGTTAAGATTAATCTTTCTGGGTTGGGGTTGTAGTTCAGTGGTAGAGCGTTTGCCTAGCATGTGTGAGGTACTGGGTTCGATCCTCAGCACCACAATATAAAAAAAGGTGTTTTGTCTATTTACAACTAAAAAAAAAAATTAATGAAAAAAAGTTTTAAAAAGATTAATCTTTCAAAGACTTTTTTTAAAAAAAAGTTGTATATGGACACAATATTTTTATTTATTTATTTTTATGTGGTGCTGAGGATAGATCCCAGTGCCTCCCTCATGCTAGGCAAGCACTCTACCACCAAGCCACAACCCCAGCGTGACTTTTTTTTTTTTTTTGATTGGACATAACCAGTTAAAAAGAAAAGTCTCTCTTGCTGGGGCGCGGTGGCACACTGCCTGTAATCCCAGCGGCTTGGAAGGCTGAGGCAGGAGGATCACGAGTTCAAAGCCAGCCTCAGCAAAAGTGAGGTGCAACTTGGTGAGACCCTGTCTCTAAAGAAAATATAAATAGGGCTGCAGAAGATGTGGCTCAGTGGTTGAGTGCCCCTAAGTTCAATGCCTGATGTCATCCCCCCCCCCAAAAAAAGTGGCTCTCTACACAAAAATCAACGTTATAGTCCCTTAGCATCCCCAATTTACAGACATATCTTCTACACTGTACTTTGGTGGTTCCAAGGCCATAGATTTCCTTGAAAAGAAGTTGAAAGGCACAGTCTATCTTCTTGGAAAAGCATATATATATACACATATATGTGTGTGTGTGTGTGTGTTTATATATATAAATGTGCATAAAGCCTTTAGGGATTCACTGATCTCTAGAAAAATTAAAATCCCTTTCAGGTCTAGCTACCCTTCACTACACAGTATCACCATTATTCTCTTTCTTGACATTATTTCATTTCCCTCTGCACTTCTCTGAATCCTATCACTTCCATCCCAACAAAAAGCCTTCCTTTAGTATCTCTGTTTTATATTCCAACAACTCACATGACACTGTGTATCTTTCAAACTTCCCTAAGTCTTAAAACTAGGTTAAAAGTCAATGAAGTCAAGGATTCTACCAGTGTCTGGCAGTAACTAACTCGAATTAGGCACTTAACACTTGCAGGATAAGAAGCCCTGGCCCTGACGTGCCTGGATTGGTTGATGAATGATGTGCTGTACTGCTGGTTGGGCTGCAGCAGCATTTGGCAACTGTGAAGTCGGCCTCAGGACTGTGGTTACTTTAGAACTGGACATCACAGCCGCAGCGGCTGCACCTGAAAAAAAAAAATTTTTATTAGTATGGTTTATGTAATCACAATTTAAATAGATCAAATTATATACCCTAGGAAAATGACTCCTACAACTCAAATAATGTTAGTATTCAGATGAAGTATGTTATATATACTTCCCATTTCATCATAAAGAAAATTAAGAAAAGTGGGCTGGGGTTGTGGCTCAGCGGTAGAGCGCTTGCCTAGCACATGCGCAGCCCGGGTTCGATCCTCAGCACCACTTTAAAAAAAGGCATTGTGTACAACTAAAACAAATAAATAAATATTAAAAGAAAAGAAAAGGCCAGCCAGGCACGGTGGCGCACGCCTGTAATCCCAGCACTTTGGGAGGCTGAGGCAGGAGGATCGCGAGTTCAAAGCCAGCCTCAGCAATGGCGAGGCACTTAGCAACTCAGTGAGACCCTGTCTCTAAATAAAATACAAAAAAGGGCTGGGGATGTGGCCCAGTGGTCGAGTGCCCCTGAGTTCAATCCCCGGTACCACAAAAAAAAAAAAAAAAAAGAAAAGACCAGGCACAGTGCCTATGGTCCCAGCTACTCAGGAAGCTGAGGCAGGAGGATTAATCGAAGGCAGGAGGATTAACCGGGAGTTCCAGGCTGGCCTGGGCAACATAGCAAGACACATAGTCTCAAAAATAACAAAAGAAAATTAAGAAAAGCTGTACTTAAGGGTTGACATTTGTTATGGTGGTAACTGTAGGCAGACAGGGTGTGGATGGAGGAGGTGGATCACTGGGGCATGCCTTCGGGTAAGTATTTTGACCCTGGTCTGCTGTGTCTCTCTCTGCTTCCTGGTGCCCTGTCCTGAAGCCTTCCCCCACCACACTCTTCCATCGCAGTGTTCTGCCTCACTAAGGGCCCAGAGCAATGGAGCTGCTGTCTATGGGCTGATACCTCTGAGACCATGATAGCCAAATAAACCTTTCCTCCTCTAAAATTGTTTTTGTCAA
Source organism: Tamias sibiricus (assembly GCA_025594165.1). NCBI lineage: Eukaryota > Metazoa > Chordata > Mammalia > Rodentia > Sciuridae > Tamias > Tamias sibiricus. The sequence continues at coordinate 183,296,424 of CM046660.1, forward strand.
GACTTTTGGTTAAAGCAATGAAAAAGCAGACTAAAACAAGATTTAATAAGATAACATACTGTTACTTCAAGGATATTCTTAAATGAAACTAGCTAGTGTTTTGTTTTGTTAATTCCAAGTACAAAACAAAATGAACAGCACAGTGTGGTGCTGCTGTGTAGTTTCTGGCTAGCGCTGGAACACTTAAACCATCAGACAGTGACACTTCACTTACCCACCACTGCCTTTGTTCCATTAATGCAGATATCAACGCTATGAAAAAGGCAGAGTATCTTAATGCTTTCATGAAAATAGTTCGGACCCTATAGCCTCTAAAAGAGGCCTGTGAACATCACATGTCAGCAACCACTTGAGTTATGGTATGACTAAGCAAAGCTGGTTTTTAATTTGTTAGTCTGATTTTGCTAAAACTCCGACTGTTTTACATTCTCCAATAGAAGGTAACAATTTCTTGTTTAAAATACATGAAGTTTAGTACTTTACAACCTGTTAGAATGTATTTATTAGGAAAAATTAATCTTATTGCTGTGTGAATTTAAAAAATTGAGTGATCACTGGGCACAGTGGTGCAAGCCTATAATCCCAGCCACTCGGGAGGCCGAGGCAGGAGGATAGCAAGTTCAAAGCCAGCAACAGCAAGGTGCTAAGCAACTCAGTGAGACCCTGTCTCTAAATAAAATACTAAAAAGGGCTAGAGATGTAGCTCAGAAGTTGAGTGTTCCCCGAGTTCAATCCGTGGTACCCAAAAAGGAAGAAAAAAAAATTGAGTGACCACTTTTAAGAATTCAGTATTGGCCTGGAATGTAGCTCAGCGGTACAGTGCTTGCCTAGCATGGGCAAGGCCCTGAGTTTGATTTCTAGCTCCATATACATGTACACCAAAGAGGAGAAAGAAGAACAAAAAAAAAAGAAATTTAGTATTAATATGTGACTTATTTATGAAAAATAAAAACCATGTTCAGACTATCATAGCCTTCTGAGTTCCTCAGAATAAAGAACGATTTTTAGACCACATTAAAAATTCACCCTGTTGTTCTAATCCAACTCTAAGAAGCACATCTTAGACCATATTAAAAATGTATATTACCTTGGCCGGGCACGGTGGCACACACCTGTAATCCCAGCACTTGGCAGGAGGATCTCAAGTTCAAAGCCAGCCTCAGCAATGGTGAGGCACTTAGCAACTCAGTGAGACCCTGCCTCTGATAAAATACAAAAAAGGGCTGGGGATGTGGCCCAATGGTCGAGTGCCCCTGAGTTCAATCCCCGGTACCAAAAAAAAAAAAAAGAAAGTATATTGCCTTAAGTTTATCTCTACTGTCCTGCAACTTAATATGCTGATTATGAATTCATTTTTTGTAATTATATCTTCAACCAAATGTGTGTGTGCCACTGCATTTCCAGAGTTTGAACAAAACATGCAGTCTTTACCTCGAGGTAAATGAGAAGCTCCAATATGAAGAGGGGGGCCAGGAGCGTTGCTACGGATAATAGACATCTGTACATTTGTGGTCATGATGTGATGCAGGTTACTGGGATGTCCCTGAAAGAAATGGGATATGATATCATTTTCATGTACTTGGTCTTAGCTATTGCCTCTAGAAGTCAGTTATCTCCAAATGTGGGTCAGGTTGTTCTTTTAGATAGTTAGTACCCCAAGGGAAAGGGCTAAGAACATTTAGCTTTATCTGTTTTATGCACTGTACTACATAATGATCTATGCCAACCAACAGTCATACCACAAGTGACTCTGAGGTACCTTCAATTGCTTCAGGCCCAGCTAGTTGCTAGATCCCAGTAATACATGACATATTCTACCATCTCCTTTTCATCTGCAATATAAGCCTTTCATAATTATTTTCTCTTTCTTGGCCAAACGTTTACTTTGTGCATTCTCACTATTTGTATGGCCCCGTTTCCCTCATTCCTTATGCTATTGAGGATTTCCAAATAAATGTCAGTACTATCCATTCTTTGCTCATCCCTCAAACGTCCCAACCTTTGATATCAGTGCTACTCAGATGGCAATTCTTGGACTTCTGGGAATACTGAGCTATATGACTAAAGTAAAGCAACACAGGGACTGTTTTGGAATATTAATTTTTCTTGAAAATATGAAAGGGAAGAGTCCTGGGAATTAGTTTTTCTCACAGGTGGATAATTTGAAATATTTAATAAGTCAAATACATATAAAGGAATAAGATTACAACTTTTCAATAATTTGAAAACCAGGAAACTTCAATATTAATGTTCATAGCTAGAGGGCTGCCTGAACAAACCCACCAGTATCCCAGAGATACACATTTGCTCTCCTGAGGAAAACCTGGAGAAGCACTGCCCAACACTGCTCAATCCTTCAGAGCTATCTCCCCATAAACAAGGAGGATTAGACTCTGACGCCTCAAGGACATGGACCATCCAAACTGGATTTGTATCTCACTGGGGCAGTGCCTAGTAGACAGCAACAGATGCTCAATAAATACAGGTCACACCACCACTACACATCCTGGCCTCTACTCCTATCCCTTCTCTCAAATCTACTATCTTGCCTTTGTAGATGTCAGTGACTATTTACTTTTTTATTTAGGATAGTGCCTGATGTACTGCTGGCATCCAATATATAATGATCAACAGTTTGGAATCTTAGTTTGAAAATCAGCAAATTAAGAGGAAAAAACCTGTTGTCCACTGATTGTTGCCACAGGAATGGCTGAAGCTTGCGGGATGCTACTCTCCATGGTAACGGTAACCTGCCCTGGAACCTTGGGGGGAAGTGACAAGGTAGAAGGTGGAGCAGGAGCAATGGGACGGCTAGGCATGGTGGGCTTCGGGGGCGGCTGCAAACAGAAAACCACACGAAACATATCAAGAGCCTTGTCCTAGTAATGCAGTTTACTCTATAGTTAAAAGTACACAAATCCACCTAGCGAGTGCCAGGAGAGATGCCACAAGCCTTATATGCTTTATCTGTCAGCATCATAGCTGTTCCACTGAAGTGCTAGCACTTTCTTTTCAGAGAGAAAGAAATGTACAAAGCAAGGCTAAGTGACTTGCTCAGCGTCACACAGACAGTAAAAAGTAGAACTGGGATTAAAGCCAGATCTATATGGCACACAGTCCATAAGTTTGGGCAAAAGTAAACAAAACTCTCAATAACTGAAACATAATTGCAAGGAAATATACAAGGCAATATGCTAAAATACCCCCAAATTAGCCAGCTACTAAAATAAATCTTGGAGAAGAGTACTACCCCAAGACAAAAACTAACTAGCAACCCATAAATTGAGTAACATCAACATCAAAATGAATAATAAAGATCCTGTGATGCCAACTGCCCAAGTCTAGGTACTGCAGGCAGTGAGCTGAGTTACAAAGAAGAGCTGAAATGGTAGGCCAATGGAAAAAACACCAAAGCATGATTCTATGAAACAACCCAAGATTTTGTTAAAACTGTTAAAAATATTTGCCACCATTAGCTGTGGTTCAATGTGAAAAAAAAATTTTTTTAAATTTATTTATTTGCTTTAGTTGTACACATGCCTTTATTTTTACGTGGTGCTGAGAATCGAACCAGGGCCGCGCACGTGCTAGACAAGCACTCTACTGCTGAGCCACAACCCCAGCCCCTCAATGTGAAATTCTAAAGCTCTCCATTACCTTCATAAGTCCCTCCGAAAATGGGAGTGGCACTGCTGGCGTCAGGTGTGCTGGCGGGGCTGTCACTGCAACAGGTGTGGCTGATGCGACAGCATGGTGTGTAGACAACATCTGCACCTGTGGATACGGCCTCACCACAACAGGCTCCTGCTTCTCTTCCCGGGACTGGAGGGAGCTGCTGGAACCCACGTGTTCCCTGGCCCTGACTTCAGCATCTCGACCAGAGTCATCGTTGACTAGGAAAGACGTGGAGGGAAAGTATGGCACGGTTGTCAGCATTGACTAATAGTGAAGAATGGACAGAGTGGCACTCTCAGTTAAGTTTCAGAGTTGATCAACTGACCACATTCTTGGGGGCTTTCTTAAAGAGGAGGATTTGGGTGTTGGATTGTTTTGATAGACATCAGACCCAAGAGTTACAACTATGAAGCACAGAATGGAAATTGTGATTTTCTCAAATTTACAAAGGGTCTGACAACCACTTAAAATAAGCTCAAATAGTTGAAAGACAAGATAAAAGACAATTTCATTTAAAATGCCTTTAAAAAAAAAAACCTTTATATTAAAAAGATATGTTTAAGCCGGGCGTGGTGGCACACACCTGTAATCCCAGCACTTGGGAGGCCGAGGCAGGAGGATCGCGAGTTCAAAGCCAGCCTCAGCAATGGCGAGGCACTTAGCAACTCAGTGAGACCCTGTCTCTAAATAAAATACAAAAAAAGGCTGGGGATGTGGCCCAGTGGTCAAGTGCCCCAGAGTTCGATCCCCGGTACCAAAAGAAAAACAAGATATGTTTAGGGGCTAGAGTTGTAGCTCAGTGGTAGAAAGCTTGCCTGACATGTGGAAGGCACTGGGTTCAATCCCCAGCATCACATAAAAAAAAAAATAAATAAATAAATAAATAAAACAAAGTTTTTTTTTTTTTAAAAAAAAAGAGAGACGTTTAATATGATTCCTAATTCTAAGAACATAATTTTTCAAGACTGGAGGACAGGGATGCTGGAGATACTTTTCACTGAAACTTCTTTAACTTCTGGAATTTTAGACTGCCACAACACATGACCTATTTGAAAATTAAGATAATCAATGAATACTAGTGTAATAAAGGAAGAGAGTTACACTTGTTTATCATTCTTCTAAAATAATACTAACAGCTTTATCTTTCTGAATGCAAAGATAACACTTACTTATGTGGAAAGTTTAAATTATTTGGAAATCTATAAAGAAAATAAACGTGCCCCAAAATCTATAACCCAAAGGCACCAACAGTTAAAACTTTCAGATACTTCTTATTAGTTTTTAATTGAGTAGGTTTTTATCTAACCATTTTCCATTGACATGTAACCTTCTTGAAGATGAGTGCACAAATGTCCACTGTGCAGCTCAATGGCTTTCACAGACCAGAGTGCACCTGGGTCACCAGCATGCAGCTCACGGGACAGGACATTCATGGTTCCTGGATATCCTCCCTGTCCATTCTGCTCCACTCCAGTCCTATCCCTCCCAAAGATATCCACTATCTAACTTGTAGCACCAGGTTGTTGACAAATATGCCCTGTTGTGTCATGCTTCTTTCACTTGTAGATAAGATGATCCACATTACCATATAAAGCTGTAGATTTTTCACTCTCAAAGCTGTATAGTATACCAATGTGAGAACAAGGCACAAATTATCCATTTTATTGTTAAGAGGCATTTAGATTTTTTTTAAGCAAAAATATTATGAATAGCTATTACTATTCTTTTCCCCTGCCAGAACTGGGAATTGAATCCAGGAGTGCTATGCCACTGAGCTACACCTCCAACCCTTTTATTTTAAGACAGGATCTCACTAAGTTGCCCACGCTGGCCTTGAACTTATGATCCTCCTGCCTCAACCTCCCCAGTAGCTGGGATTACAGATGTGTACCACTGTGCCTTACTGTTAGTGCTAGTAATATTTTTGTATTATGTCTTTTGGTGAACATAAGTACCATTTCTATTGGATATATACCTGAAAGTCGAAAAGCAGAGTAATATATAATATGTATATATTGCATTTAAAGGTTCTCGGGAATTCTACTGCACAGATAAAAAACCACAGTTCTTTAAAACCACTATGTTACTTTAAATTATTTCTAAATTTTCCTTGTCCAGTGGCCTCTTCAGGAAAAAATTTATGAAAGTAGAAGTGATGGGTGAAAAAACTGATGCATTTTTCTACTTTGCTATATACTGACTTTTCTCCCAGGTCATTCAGAATTCTTTGAATTCTGATTTATAAAACCTCTTGACTGGGCTGGGGTTATGGCTCAGCGGTAGAGCGCTCGCCTAGCACATGCGCGACCCAGGTTCGATCCTCACCACCACGTAAAAATAAAGGCATTGTGTACAACTAAAGCAAATAAATAAATATTTTAAAAAAAACACCTCTTGACTGAATTATAAGTTCCATACAATAAAATGGCTACTCTAAAGAATGATTTCCGCATCCCCTATGATACTGGGGAATAAACACAGGGCCTTGCACAAGCTTAGGCAGGCATTCTACCACTGAGCTATATTCCCAAACTGTTCAAAAAATTTTATCTTGAGAGAGTCTTGCTAAGTAGTCCAAGTTGGCCCTGAACTTGCAATACTCCTGGTTCCAGCCTCCATTGTGGCTGGGAGACATAAGCCATCACACCCAACTCTTCAATGATTTTTAAAGAAATATCCTCAGCAATACCTAGGAGAAGAAAGGTAGGGTCAAATGTTAAGAACTTGTTTAGCTTTCTAAGAAACTGCCAAAATACTTTTGAAAGCAGGTGCATCATTTTATGTCGAGTGTCAGCTGCGTCTTATCCTCACCAATGCTTGATATATAGCCTAGATCTAGTAGGTGTTTTCATTCTCAGTGCTGTATAGTATGCCAATGTGCGAGCAAGGTACAAATTATCCATTTGGCCTTAGTATTTCCATGATGACTGGAAATGTTGCACATCTATTTTTTTTGTTGTTGTTTTGTTTTGGTTTGGGTTTTTTTGGTACCAGGGATTGAATTCAGGGGCACTCGACCACTGGGCCACATCCGCAGCCCTTTTTTAATTTTATTTAGAGACAGGGTCTCACTGAGTTGCTAAGTACCTCGCCACTGCTGAGGCTGGCTTTGTACTCGCAATCCTCCTGCCTCAGTCTTCCAAGTGCTGCGATTACAGGCGAGCACTACTGCACCCGGCTAATGTTGCACATCTTTTTATGTGACCACAAGACATTCAGATGTATCTTTTTGTTGTTGCTGTTGCTTATGGCCTCGATAAGTTGCTGAGGCTGGCTTTGAACTCATGATTCTCCTGCTCAGCCTCTCTCAATGCTGGGATTATAGGCATGTGCCACCACACCCAGCCTTAGATATATCTTCTTTTGTGAACTATGTGCTCATCTTTTATCCATTTTTAGTCAGTCAAATTTAATGAGGTATAATTTACATATAAAACTCACTAATTGTGTATAATTAAATTTTTGCAAAAGCACACAGTGATGTAAACAAAACACAATCAAGATATGCAACATTTTTCATTACTCTGACAAGTTCAATCATGTAAGTGGAGAAAGTATGGGTCAAGGTTCATTTTTACCCCCCAAATGGATATCTCAGCATTCCCATATTACTTTGAAGAGTCTATCATTTTCCTATCAAATTACTCACAAACCTTTGAAAAAAAAATCAATTGATCAAGCCAGGTGTGGTGGTACAGACCTATAATCCTAGCAGCTAGGGAGGCCAAGGCAGGAGAATTGTGAGTTCAAAGCCAGCTTCAGCAAAAGCGAGGTACAAAAGCAATTCACTGAGACCCTGTCTCTAAATAAAGTACAAAACAGGGCTGGGGATGTGGCTCAGTGATCGGATGCCCCTGAGTTCAATTCCCGGTACCAAACAAATGAAAATCAATTGATCATACATACAAACACTCTCCCACTGAGTTATATCCCCACCCCTTTTAAAAAGTTTTATTTTCAGACAGAGTCTTACAAGTTGCCCACATTGGCCTTTAACCTGTGATCCTCCTTCCTCAGCCTCCACAGTAGCTGGGATTAAAGATGTGCATGAATGGGCCCAACTTCATCATCTTGATTAGTGTAGTTTTGTAACAAGTTTTGAATAAGGCAGCAGTGTCTTCCAACTTTTTCTTTTTTGGTCAAAACTGCTTTAGCTATTCTAAGTCCTTTGGATTTCCACATATTTTTAAATTATGCTGTCAAGTTCACAAAAAAAGCCTGATGGGATTTTAATTAGAATATCTTTGGATCTACAGACCAATATCCTAAAATATTGGGTTTTCCCATTCATGTTTTTAGATATAGATGTTTTTAAATAGATGTTTTAACATAGATGTTTTTAAAATATTTATTTATTTTAGTTGTACACAATGCCTTTATTTGTATGTGGTGCTGAGGATCGAACCCGGGCCGCACATGTGCTAGGCGAGCGCTCTACTGCTGAGCCACAACCCCAGCCCTAGTTTTTTCATTTACCTAGTTCTTTAATTTCTCTCAGCAATGTTTTATAGTCTCCTAATCCCAGGTCTTAATTTTGTTAAATTTATCCCTCTGTAATTTTTTTTGTATGCTACTATAAATGACGTTTTAAAGGTTTTTTTTCTATTGCCAATGTCCAGACATAATTCATTTTTGTGCATTGATCTTGTATTCTACAACTTTACCAATTTCACTTATTAGTTGAAATAGTTTTTTAAAAGATTCTTTTGGATTTCTGCATACAGTGTCATGTTGTTTATGAATATGACGGTTTTACTTCTCTCTTTCCATTTTCTACTGATTTTTTAAAAAATATTTATTTATTTCCTATAGCTGTACACAATGGGTTTATTTGTACGTGGTGCTGACGATTGAACCCGGGCCGCGCACGTGCCAGCCGAGTGCTCTACCGCTGAGCCACAACCCCAGCCCTCTACTGATTTTTACCTTCCCTTTTTTTCCAAATTGTCCCCTAAATAAAGTTAAGAAAAAGAACAATTCCGTACCTTTTCCCACAATCTATTTGTCCAAGACAACCAATTTTTAACAACTTCATTAAAATAGAATGCATTGATCATTTCCTATTAGGCTCTTTGGGGTTCATTTATCATTTCCTTCCAGATATTTGGATTTATTTCAGCTCATTTCTATTAGGAAAATATCTTGAAGCATTAGTAATCTATGTTTCTTATCTTTGAATATGAACTTCAGAGCCTGACATGCTTAGAACATCAAATCCTCTTATGATACAAGCCATAGAAAACAGAGACATCTAACTACTAAGAGAAAACTTCTACTTTATTTCTTTAGAGCTACTGAAATAAACATAAGCACCCTTGAGAAGTAAAATTTCAGACACTTTTGTTCTAAGTTAAAAATTTGTTTTTCAGAAAAATTTGAGGACAATAATTGCTAAGTAACACCTTTTTAAGTGAGCAATATAATTCCTTGCAAGGAAAAGATGTTTAAAAATGTTCTCCTTAGCTATGCTCCTTTCAATGATCCTATTGTAAATTTATGCCACAAAGTATTGTCAAAAATATTTGTAAGGAATAAAAAACTTTAGGAGGTTTTTTGGTTTTGTTTTGTTTTTGGTACCGGGGATTGAACTCAGGGGCACTCAACCACTGGGCCACATCCCCAACCCTTTTTGTATTTTATTAGAGACAGGGTCTCACTGAGTTGCTAAGTGCCTCACCATTGCTGAGGCTGGCTTTGAACTCGTGATCCTCCTGCCTCAGCCTCCCAAGTGCTGGGATTACAGGCGTGCACCACCACGCCCGGCTTTTAGATGGTTTTATGAGAAGTCATTGACCATAACTTTGTGCCTTCCACTATATCAAGTACAGCACATGCAAAGATGCAAGAGACACAGATGGCCTTGGCTCTCATGTGGGCTTCACTCTAGAGGAGGTCACAACCTGATTGCTATGGAAGATGAAATCAGCAAAGACATCCTGAGAAAATGACATCTAAGATGAAACCTTTAGGAACAACAAGAATTAGCCAAATAACTGGGTATCAAAAGGAAGGTGAAAGATTGTGGCTTAGGAAAAGAATGTGCAAAGTTCCAAGGTCACAAAAACTATGAACCTGAAATTATTCCTTGAAAAAACATGAGTAGCTCCCATCTAGCAGGAGGCAAAACACAGCCTAAAGTAAATTTGAGACTAAAGAGAAATAAAATAAATTTGCAACAAAAACTAAACTGAGCCAGGCGCACTGGCGCATGCCTGTAATCCCAGCACTTGGGAGGCTGAGGCAGGAGGATCGTGAGTTCAAAGCCAGCCTCAGCAATGGCGAGGCACTTAGCAACTCGGTGAGACCCTGTCTCTAATAAAATACAAAAAAGGGCTGGGGATGTGGTTCAGTGGTCCAGTGCCCCTGAGTTCAATCCCCGGTACAAACAAATAACAACAACAACAAAAAACTAAGTTGGCAGGAGGAGGCAAAGCAATTTGAAATGAAACTGAACATTAGACAAGGATCAAGGGTCATAGGTAAAAGACAATGACAGCAATTAAAGATGCCTCAGATGCTCATTTGAGCAATGGTACAAGTTACCATAAGGAATAGAAGAACTGGGTAGTAAAGAACAGAAAAAGTAGTTTATTTTACTTTGCAATATCATGTTTTTCCTTAACATACAGAGAAAATGGTATTTGAAGGAATTCCTCAACTTCAGCACTATTGACTGGACAGGATAATTCTTTGAGTGGGGAAGAGGTTGTCCAGTGCATGTTAATATATTCAGCAACATCCCTGGCCTCTAACTTATCAAATGCTGAAAGCTCACCTAGTTGTGACAACCAAAAATGTCTCCAGCCATATATTCTCCTCATGACAGTGTGTACATACACACACACACACACACACACTTCTTTTTTCTAATTAGCTAGTTCTTAAGAGGCAAGACCTATCTTTACACACTGTCGGGCTCCCTCATGGTTCTACTATACATGTGGATGTTAATTAGATGAGAATATATCCATGCATTAAAAAATAGTTCTTATAGGCATGCTTTACTATAAGTTGCATGTATACTCAGTACATGTGAATGAAATGGTTAAAAAAGCAATAAAAATGTCTTATTTAAATCAGCATAGTAACATACCCTTTCTTCAAATTCAGTAACCTAGTATTTAAATCCTAGAAGGAATCTGCAATTTTTTAGTTAGAAAACTGGCATTAGTCTTGAAACAGGAAGCAATATAGAAAAATAATACACATCTCACCTGTAGCAGCTGGGTTTATCAATCCTGCAGAACCACTATTTGCAATCTGTGAAGGTGCCTGGCTCAGCCCAGTGGAAGGGGTTCCTAACCGAGGAAACTGTTGAGAACTCATTTCCACCTGCAAGTACATAGTCATATAGTTGTTACTAGATTCTGAGATTAAAGTCAGAGAAATCATAGCATCTTTGGTATCCATGATATGTTTCCTTGGAAAAGCAAATGCAGAATCATTTATCTAGAACAATAATCAATGATCAACATGAATGCAGACATTATCTAAATTATGAAAGTTTTTCTAATGCACATAGGTTAAATTAATAATAACATCATTTATACAGCACTGGGGGATACTATGACCCACCATAAATACTTGTGTGTTTCGATGTGAAAAAAATGGACATTGAATCCTGTACAACAGCCACATGACAGGTATTACCACAAGGCACATCTATCTGTTCGTGTAAACTTTTATGGAAAATAGTATGTCTCTTTTAAAGACAAACCTCACGCCAAAGTAAAAAGAATAGTAATTAGGATGTCATAAAAAGATGCAAGAGGGGAAATGCCCAGCCCCAAGAAAGGATTAGAAATCTTACATTAAGACCTGATGTAAAGGGAATTCTCAGACGCTTTTCTGCAAAGGCCTGCATTTACAGATTTCCTTTTTTTCTCTTTCAAAGACACCCCACTGAGCCAGAAGGACCCAACACCATCTGCACCTTCGCAAATCGTCCCCTACTTTTCCCTCAGGAGTCAAGCTCCCCCGATTCGACCCCAACCCCACCCCATCCCTAACCCCCCTCCCTGAGATCAGAGGACACAAGATTTGTTTCCAGATACTTCGGGTGACCAGGACTCCGGCTCCCAGGGGAAGGCAGCAAGCATTCTGGGGAGTACCTCAACAAGACAGGCAGTGTCTCTTTACCTGTAGCCGCCGCCCGCCGCCCGCACCTCCCGTTTCCACCTCTCCGGCCTGGGGGTGCCGCGGAGGGCCCATCGTGGCGGTAGCGCTGGGCTCGCGGGACAACAAGAGGACTCGTGCCGAAGCGCGCCCCGCCCGCCGCCGCTGTCCAGCCCCGCCAACCCCACTCACCCCCGCCACCCGGCCGCCGGTCGGCTCCCAGTCCTCTTCCCCCGAACCTGCCCCTACCTCCCCCGCCTGCCCATTGGCCCCACGCCCGACGCGTCACTGGAGGCCCGGCACCAATCTATAGAGGCCTGCGCGCTCTGGACCCGCCCCACCCTCCGCCGACCGACAGCCAATCAAAAGCGAACCTCGCCGGGGCAGCCCAAACCCCTCGAGGCTGGGCCAATGGCAGAGGAAGACAAGCACTCCCGGAGAGGGGGGCGGGGAGTGGGGAGGCCCCGCCTCGGTCGGGGTCTGAAAGCGGCGGGCGCAGGGCCCGGATGTGGAGAGTCACTTTAAACTGCTCCAGGAGCCAAACTCCCTGGGCCGCCCGCCCGCCCGCGCTCCCCCAGCCACCCCGCTTCCCTGCCTAGGCTCACGTCTGCCACGCCCCCACTCTCAGGTTGGCCCACCCCTCCCGGTTCTTCTCCCTTCCCCGCCACTAAACACCCAGCTCCTGCCGCCGGCTTAACCGCCGTGCCCAGCTCGCGAAAGAGCTGAAGTCCCAGCCACAGAAGCTGGGGCACCTCTGCCCTTCCCCGGGGACGCGCAGCGGGACGGACGCTGCAGCCCGGCTCGGCCGCCCCGCCCCCTCGTCTCCTCCCCTGCCCTCCTGGGACGCCCGTCCCGCCATTACCTGAGTGCTGCGAAGAGTGGCCGCCGCGCCGCCTCGAGCTCGCTCCCGTGCGCTCTCCGACTGTGGAGCCGACGTCCCCGGGCTCCGGACCCGCAGCCGCCGCCGGGGCGCTAGCACTCTGTCCCCCACCCCTCACTCCAGCGCCGCTGCTTCCGCCGCCGTAACGAGCCTTCCACCTATTGGCTGGAGCAGGCCCCGCCCCACTCACGGGAAGCCAGTCACCGCTCTGCGTGAGCGGGAGAGCGGACGGTCCCACCCCCCAGGGCCGCGGAGACCTCCGGGAAGCGTAGTCCCCGGCGCTTGGAGGGCGGGGCCGGGAAGGAGGTGGTTAGCCGGGGCGGGGCCTCCTGCGACCCTGCGGGGCAACACACCCCTTCGCTGTCTCGAAGTCGGTTCTGCCGTTTCTCCTTGCGGAGTGAGAAGACCGTGGAGCCCACCCCTTGGTCTAAGCCTGATTCTACTGGCTTTCGTTTTTCCGAGGTGGGGGAGCTGCGACGTGGGAAGGGCAATGGAGGACGATTCCGGCGGCCGGAGGGGCCGCAGGCGGGGTCGAGGGCGTCCAGACTACCGGTTTCCCTTTCCCTGAGCCCTGCGGGTCTTCAGGTCACCACCGAAAGCCATGGCCTGGGAAGCCTGGGCGTCGTGGGAGTTTCGGGCGCGCAGCACTGGAGCGCTCTGGGAGTAAAGCTGGCCGTCCGGAGAGCGACTCGGGGCACACGACTCGGGAAGGCACTTGTGCACCTGCTCAGGAGGGGGGAGTGTTTGGTTTGGGGTGGAGAGTTGGGGATTTATGCACGTGTAGAAGTCTTAACCAAAGCTACTGAGGCGAAATTTGGGTCTGACAAGAGATTAGGATCTCCTTTTCCTTTCCCAGATGGTCTTTTAGGCCTGGAGTTTTGTGATTAGCTAAGAAATAAATGGGGCTCAAAATCCCTTCTTTCTGCCTTGCACAGTGGTATAAGTCAACAGCTTGAAAAGAAAAAGTAGCGCCGGACTACAACGATGAGTCTCAAATATCCTTTCTCCTCTCTCAAGCCACTTTCCTTTCTCACTGTATCCCTTCATTCTCAAACTTATACAAGTTACTGACCTTAGTATATTTTAGTCTGTTTGGCAGTCTCCTTGTTGAATTCCCCTCTCACCACCCTTCTCAAACTGCTCCCCCAAAGTTTCAGTACCTACTCACCTTCCAATCCAGTGGTCCTTGCTTAGATCTCCTCTTGTTTAGCTTACTAACAATTCATCCTTAAAACATTCTTCTGTCGTCCTTTAGAACCAAGCTCTCTCCTGGTTCTACTATCCACATTAAGCTCCATAATACCTCCTCTTTCTCATAAATACAGCATTATATAAGGCCACAATACTCTTTTTATAGTATTTATTTATTTGTTTTAGTTGTACACAATGCCTTTATGCCTTTAGTTTTACGTGGTGCTGAGTATTGAACCCGGGCCCCTCACGTGCTAGGCGAGCAGGACTCTTAATGTTATCCGAGCTTCCTAAATGGATTAAGGTACTATGGCAGTTCCAATGATCATCATTGAAGATGTTATCTACAGGGGAACTTCTCTGGGTTTTATACCTGTATTTCCACCAGCTGTACCAATCCACATAGATGTCTTACAAGCCCTTTGAACTTAACACATTAAGTGTTAAGATTGAGCCGGGGGCTGGGGTTGTGGCTCAGCGGTAGAGCGCTCGCCTAGCACGTGCGCAGCCCGGGTTCGATCCACGTACAAATAAATGCATTGTGTACAACTAAAGTAAATAAATAAATATTAAAAAAAAAAAAAAAAAAAGATTGAGCCGGGCACGGTGGCGCACGCCTGTAATCCCAGCACTTTGGGAGGCTGAGGCAGGAGGATCGCGAGTTCAAAGCCAGCCTCAGCAATGGCGAGGCACTTAGCAACTCAGTGAGACCCTGTCTCTAAATAAAATACAAAAAAGGGCTGGGGATGTGACCCAGTGGTCGAGTGCCCCTGAGTTCAATCTCCGGTACCCACACACACACACAAAGTGTTAAGATTGGTTCACTTATTTATTCCTGATTTCTGGTTAGTGGCATCGCCCTTTTCGGTATCATACTTGTTTCCCACTCTCATCTTCCAGAGTCATCATATTGCATGATGTGTACCTCTGTACCTCTTTTCTAATCACTTACATAGTCTTGGCTCTAACCTTCATTATTTTTTGTTTTGCTTTTGTTTTATAGATGGGAGTCTTGCTATGTTGCTTAAGCTGGTCTCTCAAAGTCATGGGCCCAAGTGATTCTACTACCTCAGCCTCCTTGAATAACTGGGACTACAGAGTTATGACACCATGCTGCTCAACCCTTCATTATTTTAAAAGCTGGATTATAATAGTTCAGCTCCAACTCAAATCCCTTCCTACCCTTAATCTGTCCTCCATTGAATTGTTTTTCCAAATCACTAATGTGAATCTGTCTTTCCCATCCATGGTGGTTCAGTAACTCAGAATATATTTCAAACCCTTAAGTCCATTATTCAATAGTCTTTTAAAAATTTAGTTCCTTCTACATCTCCAAACATTGGATACTCTCTCTTTTTTTAAAAAAAAATATTTATTTATTTGCTTTTAGTTGTACACAATGAATTTGTTTGTACGTGGTGCTGAGGATCAAACCCGGGCCGCGCACGTGCTAGGTGAGCGCTCTACCGCTGAGCCACAACCCCAGCCCCTGGATACTCTCTTAACAACAGTTTCTACCAGTTCTCTGCACAGTTTGGCTTCAGGGGTTTTGCTCTAGCCTGAAATTCCTTCTATTTATAGGATCCAATTCTTGGCGATCATCTGGTAGATGCCTTAACTGAAAAGAAAATAATTTCTTCAAGAAGCCTTCATCAAGCCAGATAGTTTGGCACATACCTGTAATTCCAGAAACTCAGGAGGTGGAGGCAGGAGAATTGTGAATTCAAGGCCAGCCTTGGCAACTTAATGAGACCTTTTTTTTTTTTTTTTTTTTGTGGTACCAGGGATTGAACTCAGGGGCACTCAACCACTGGGCCACATCCCCAGCCCCTTTTTTTTGTATTTTATTTAGAGACAGGGTTTCACTGAGTTGCTAAGTGCCTCACCATTGCTGAGGCTGGCTTTGAACTTGCAATCCTCCTGCCTCAGCCTCCCAAGTGCTGGGATTACAGGCGTGTGCCACCACGCCCGGCTGTTCAAGCCTTTTGCCAGTCTCAGGGGCTAATTAGACTCTTGGGTTTTTTTTTTTTAATATTTATTTATTTGCTTTTGGTTGTACACAATGCATTTATTTTTACGTGGTGCTGAGGATTGAACCTGGGCCGTGCACGTGCTAGGCAAGTGCTCTACCACTGAGCCACAATCCTAGCCCCAGACTCTTGGGTTTTTGAAAATGATGTTTCCCGCCCAAGATAGTTTGACTATATTAAGCAAAGATATCAACAGGCACCATATGTGCTGGGTGGTATTCTAGAAAAAAGCAAATACCTACTGCCCTTTGTCTACAAGGAGAACTAGTTCTTCACACAGTGACCTGTGGTCAGTGGAATGTTAGCTAGTGGTCTGCAAGTATTGGTGACGTTCTAGTGGGCCCCTCTGTCACTAGACCCAGATGTTTCTCTCTGTCACAGCCTGAGTGATCTAATGATATTGATTCTGTGAGTCCTCTCTCTCCAAATACTCCCCTTGCCCCAGTTTTCCTGCTAGGGAACACCTTCTCCCTTCTAGTTCACTCATGTGTAAGATGAGGATACCATTACATATCTCAATCTTTTTAAAAATATTTATTTATTTGCTTTTAATTGTACACAATGCGTTTTATTTTTACGTGGTGCTGAGGATCGAACCCAGGCTGCGCATGTGGCGAGCACTCTACCGCTGAGCCTCAACCCCAGCCCTCTCAATCTTATTGCATGGGTTAAATGAGCTACATTTACAAAGGATGTGAAGCTTTTGAACTTGCCCATTGTTTTTATAACTTTCATCTCTTCAGTACCCAGGCCAAACTCAGTGTCTCTCTCCTCTCAGCACATTCTGTTTTGGGGGTTGTATTTGTAATGTGGGGGACAATCACAGGGCCTGTGGATGATAGGCAAGCACCCCACTACTGAGCTACATCCCCAGAACCAAGTGCCACGTTCTAGCACTGTCCCCACCCAAGTGCAGCTTTGCTAGTTGTGACGGAAGGACTCTAGGATGGTCTTTCATGGTCCCTTTCTGGTGTTCATATCCTTGAATCATTCCATTCCCTTGAGTGAGGGTGAGGCCTGTGACTTTCTTCTATCTCAGAGCATATGACAGAGATGCTGGGGTGTACTTTCTTTACCATGTTTACTTAAAACTCTGTCTTGCTACCCAGCTCATAATAGAGACTCTCCTTGATGAAGCAGTGATAAAGCCCACATGGCAAGAAATTACAAGTAGCCTGTAGGAACTGCAGCAGCACCTAGGAGTTAACAGGCAGCCTCCCATCAAATACCTGCAAGAAATCAAGGCTCTCACTTCTGTACATCAAGGAAATTAATTCTTCCAATAGTTGAGTGAGCTTGAAAGTTGTTTCTTCCTTAGTCGACCCTGAAGACGAGGACACAACCCAGGGGCTATCTTGCAGCCTTATGGGATCCTGAGCAGAGACCTAGCTATGACACACTTGGACTCCTGACCCACAGAAGCTATGCCATGATAAATGTTGTTTTAAGCCAACTTTGTGGTACTTTGCTACACAAAATATGACTAATACAGCAAGTGTAGAATGACATCTGATCCTTAAGATCCACAAGGGTCCCAGGTAGTTCCCAGGCCTGGGTGAGGGGGTCCTTCTGACTTACTAATGGGTGTTTTCTCATCCCGCACCCACCAGACCTCTCTCTGTTTCTGCTTTTACAAACTTCCCATGACTGCCAGTTGTCTCTGAAAACTCCATGCTGCCCTTTTCTCTTTTAGGGTTTCAGCTAGTTCTCTTTTTTAAAAATATTTATTTATTTACTTTAGTTGTACACGATGCAATGCATTTATGTTTACGTGGTGCTGAGGATCGAACCCGGGCTGCGCACGTGCGAGGCGAGCGCTCTGCCACTGAGCCACAACCCCAGCCCCTCAGCCAGTTCTTGACTTGGCTTTCTTATGGCTTTCATGGGGTTCAGGCTTCTCAGCTCTGCTCCTTCTAGTCTCTCCACATTATTTTCAAATTCTGGAAAAAGTCGAGAAGCTTAGCTAATTACATTTCTCCTACTTTGAGTCAAACTTTTATTCCAAACAGCCACATTTCCTGTCTCATCTCTGATGCACTCATGAGAGGTTTTCTGACTTTAAGGACTCATGTGATTCAACTGGACCCACCTATATAAATTAGGGTCATCTCCCTAATTTATCTCAACTACCATTTCCTTCATCACTCTACATACTCCCTTTTTCCATGGAGGGTGATTCAATAACAGTTTACATTCAGGGATTGGGATATATGCATTTTGGGGAGAAGGTGTTATTCTACCTGTCACACTGTATGTCTGATTCATTCCTGGGATTCAGGGGACCTGGTTTCTCTTTCAACTCTGCTACCACTTAGCTTTTTGACACTGGTCAGATACTTCTAACTTTGTGCTAGCAGGTCACATCAGGAGTTCATGTCCCGGAAGCCACGTTGACACTGCTGCCATACAGACTGATAGTGAGATAGGACTCATGGGTCCAGGGTAGATGGAATAGGTCAGCTACCTAGAGGGAGCAGGGTAGGTTGAGCCTGAGTATGAAAGCCAAGTTGTTCCTGAAAAGGGGAACCATAGGGCAAATTGGAGAAGCCCATTAGCTGTTTATGTTAGTCAACTTTTTTGTTACTGTGACCCAAATACCTGATAAGAATAACTTAGAGGAGGAAAAGTTTGTATCGGGCTCATGGTTTCAGAGGTTCAGTTCATGGTTGGCTGACTTCATTGCTCTGAGCCTGAGATAAGGCCGACTGTCATTGTGAAAAGGAATGATGGAGGAAAGCTTCTTAGCTCATGGAAGTAAGGAAAAAAGAGAGAATATATGTTCAAGGGGCCAGGGGCAAGATATAACCCTAGTGGCCTATTTTTACCAGCCATGTCTTACCTGCTTACAGTTACCACCCAGTAATCTATTCAAATAATCAATTTATCAAAATGGATTAACCCACTGATGAGGTTATAGCACTCCAATTGTCTCATTCTGAACATTACTGCATTATTTAACACGTGAGATTTTGGGGGGACATTTCTAGATTCAAACTACATCACTATTATATGGCAGGGCTGAGCCTACAGAGGTAGAGTAGGAGCACTGGAGCTGGGGGATTTCCGCAAAGGCCAGAAGAAGCTGGGCTATCAGAGCTCACCGTGTGAGTGCAGCCACACTGTGAGTGCTACCTCAGCAGAACAGGGTCTCACACCCACACCCTGAGCCCTGATTCCCCTGTGAACTCTAGGAGTCTTTTGAGATGCCCAGCCTGGCCCCTTGTGATCTGTAGTTATCTCATGGGCTCAGGCCCTCAGAACAGTTGGGATGTGATCCATTCCTAGGCGTGAAGGCCATGTGTCCCTATAAAACCCCAGTGGGTGCTTCTGGTCTGTCTCCTTTCCTATAAGCCACTGTTTGGCAAGCTCCCCAGAGCTCCCTGTTGTCTAACCACTTCTACTGATCGTACCTTTGGTCAACAATGCCACAAATTCCACCTCTTCAGGAGAAAGACAACTAAAAATTAGACCTAGTAGTCACAGGACCTGGGATAGGAAAAGTAGAGATGGCTGGTTAGACTAGTCCAGGCTGTTTCCCCCTCTTTGATACACATACCTCCAAGTCACACAACAACTTCTCTCAAAAGGTTGGGCCTAAATTATTATAGAGATGGAAATACTATTTTCAGTATTCAGGTATACCTTGCTATTTCCTTTTTAAATCATGAAATTTTTATCTACCCCAATACACATGTTTTTGTGAATGTAATGCCATTAATTTAGACATTGATCAGCCCCTTTTTTTTACCTCTTAACTCAGTCTCCAATCTCTCTGCCACTCACCTAGTCATCCCTGATGCTCTTCTACTTCCTTGTCCTTTTCGAGCCTCCTCCCTGGCACTCACCACACCTCTACCATTACTCACTACAAAAAGAAAAAACAGAACAGTGTCTTAAATAGGGACCCAGCAGAGGAGCCCTCTGGGGAAGGGGTGTTGCCGGACTATTTCAATAGCCAGGCTGTGTCTCAGATTGGTGAGAGAGGAAGGGAAATGACTTCAGCGTAGACCCGACTGGACTGGATTGCTGCCCAGAGATAGTGCTTCAAAACCCTGCAGGGGGGCTGCATACAGCAAAAAGGTGGGGAGAAGCCACCCAGGACCCTGGAAGTAGCACTCCCAGGAGTCTTTTGGATGGAGGAACAGAAGGTAAAGGAAGCATCAAAGTATGGAGGGACCAGGGAAACATCTGTAATAGTCACAAATGTTCGTATTTGAAATGCTTTCTTTTATCATCTTAGGCATTCTGTACACTCAAAATACAATGCCACTTCTAGCTCTGGTGCTCCTGTCTTTCAAGTTAAAATGACAATACGGGATTTGACTTCCGTTCCACCGTTGCAATCACTTGGTCACTGCAGACTTGAATAGGGTCTGGAAAATTAGTTCACATGGGATGAAAGAAGCTGCCTCCTTCAAATATGTTTGGAAAACCAACTGGGCCTGTGTGCTAGAGAGCTGGATAACCGGAGAGCAATGACAACAGCAAAACATTAGAACAAAAAAGTTGATATAGCAAGCTCAGGGGATACAAGGTCAATATATAGAAAAATTAATTGTATTTCCATTTTCTAGCCATGAATTTTTAGAACATGCAATTTTAAGCAATACTGTTATAATAGCAACAAAAATTAAAATAGTTAAAGACAAATTTAACAAAATGTGTGAGATCTAAGTAATGAAAAGATTGAATAATGAAAAGTTGTTGGTTTTTTTTTTTTTTTTTTTTTTTTTGGTACTGGGGATTGAACTCAGGTGCACTCAACCACTGGGCCACATCCCCAGCCCTTTTTGTATTTTGTATTAGAGACAGGGTCTCACTGAGTTGCTAAGTGCCTCGCCACTGCTGAGGCTGGCTTTGAACTCGCGATCCTCCTGCCTCAGCCTCCCAAGTGCTGGGATTACAGACATGCGCCACCGCGCCCGGCTGAATAATGAAAAGTTTGCTTAGAGAAACTCAGGAACTAAATAAATGGAGATACAAACTGGGATTTGGATTGGTATGCTACATGTTAGGATAACAATTTTCCCCAAAATTGACCTATAGATTCTGCACAATCCCAATCAAAATTTCATCAAGCTCTACTGGCAGAAATTGACGAGCTGACTTTAAAATGTATATAGTGCTAGGGCTGGTGGTACACACCTGTAATCCAGCACCTAAGGAGACTGAGGCAGGAGGATTGTGAGTTTAAGGCCAGCTTGGGCAAGTTAGCAAGATCCTATCTCAAAATAAAAAATAAAAACATTCTAAAATGTACATGGAGATGTAATATACTTAAAAAAGCCAAAACAGGGCTGAGGTTGTGGCTTAGTGGTAGAGTGCTTGCCTAGCACATGTCCAGCACTGGGTTCTATCCTCAGCACTACACAACAATGAAATAAAAACCGGGTGCGGTGGTGCACACCTGTAACCCCAGCACTTTGGGAGGCTGAGGCAGGAGGATCGTGAATTCAAAGCCAGCCTCAGCAATGGTGAGGCACTTAGAAACTCAGTGAGACCCTGTCTCTAAATAAAATACAAAAAAGGGCTGGGGATGTGGCCCAGTGTTTGAGTGTCCCTGAGTTCAATCCCCGGTACCAAAAAAAATAAAAATTTAAAAAAAAAAATGAAATAAAGACATTGTGTGTCCACCTACAACTAAAAGGATAAATATTTTTAAAAAGAGCCAAACATCTTCATAAAGGAGAATAAAATCTGAGGACACACACTATCTGATTTCAAGTCTTTAAGACTTACTTCAAAGCTACAGTAATCAAGACAGTGTGGTATTCTTGCAGTAAAGGTGTTGGGCTGGTAGTGTAGCTCAATGATAGAGCACTTACCTAGCATGCCTGAGGCTGTGGGTTCCAAACCCAGCACCACAACAAACAAAAATAGGCATGTTGATCAATGGAATAGAGAACTTATAAATGAACTCCTCCACATATGTGGTTAATTGATTTTCAAAGAGGCACAAAGGTAATTTAATGAAGATATAACCATCTTTTTGATAATTGTTGCTGGAAAAACTAAATGTTTGTATGGAGAGAAAAACAAAAACCTTGACCCTTACCTCAAGCTATTTGCAAAAATAGACTCATGCTGAATTTGTGGATAAACCCTTCAAATATGTTCAAGGAAAGAGAAATTTATCACTCCAATAGCTTCTTATGTGAATATTAACAAAATACTGGGCATGGTGGTGCACGCCTGCAACTCAGGAGGCTGAAACAGGAGGATCACAAGTTAGAGGGCGGTCTCAGCAACTTAGCAAGACCCTAAGCAACTTGGTGAGACCCTGTCTCAAAATAAAAAATTAAAAAGGCAAGGGATGTATCTCAGTAGTAAAGCACCTGGGTTCAATCCCAAGTACTCCCCCAAAATTAACAAAATACCTTATAATTGTCATATATGATGGCATAAAGTGTAGCAAAAGAAGAGGATATATAGCGCCAGCCAGGTGTGCGGGTGTACACCTGTAGTCCTGGAGTCTCAGGAGGCTTCGAGGCAAGAGGATCATGGGTTAGAAGCCAGCCTCAGCAACTTAGTGAGAACTTGCCTCGAAATTAAAAAATAAAAAAACCGAGCTGGCCATGTAGGTCAGTGGTGGAGCAGCCCTGGATTCAATTACCAGTACTGAAAAAAATTTCTTCCAAAAGAAAAAATAAGTAAATAAACTTAAAAATGTCTTCTATTATGCATTTGACTTTTGATATGTGATAAATTTATAATACCTTCAAGTGGGGGCTGGGGTTGTGGCTCAGGGGCAGAGCGCTCGCCTAGCAAGTGCGCAGCCCAGGTGCGATCCTCAGCACCACGTAAAAATAAAGACATTGTGTACAACTAAAAACAAATATTTTTAAAAAGAGTACCTTCAAGTGACAATATATTTGATCTAATCTGTGCCATTAATAAATATTGACAGGAATATTTATAGAATTTGCAGTTCACCTTGATGGTGTAAGTCTTGCAACCCTTTAATTCTGATATGTATACTAAGACTATCATATACAGTATTTGTTTTTACTTATCACATATTTATTTAGTGCCTAATATGGGCCAGGCATTATCCCAGGTGGTAGGAACCTAAGATGAACTTAACTCTATTTGCGGCACTTGTCGTTGGTGGGTCGAAAATTAGCTTCCAATACAAATAGACGTTTATATAATTGGAAAAATACAATGTTCAACAATGTAAGTCTAAAATGTAAGCAAAGAATTAGAAGAGGGCTGGGGTTGTGGCTCAGTGGTAGAGCGCTTCCCTAGCACGTGCGCGGCCCGGGTTCGATCCTCAGCACCACGTAAACATAAATGCACTGCATTGTGTACAACTAAGGCAAATAAATAAATATTAAAAAAAAAAAAGAATTAGAAGAGACAAAGTAGTAAATCTGACCAGAAAACAGCATAGATCATTAATATCCCTGCTGCCAATAGCAGTACAGATTATTCTATTCATCTTGAAACTTTGATGTCCAGAGAAATTTTGCTAATTCTCATGTAAATTACTGAAAACTTTAATGAAAGTTGTTCATTTTATTTTGATATAGTTAATTTGCCAAATAGCCTTGTAGACATGTACTGTATGGTGGCTAGGGCAAATCAGATCCACTTTTTGTATCCTACTGATGTTCTTGCTAGGAATAGTCCTAAATGTAGATATGAAGGTAAGGATGAGAGTTACATTTTGCCAGTTAGAAAGCAATCTCATCTGGCAAATATTTTAAAGGTTATATTTGGGCAACAAAATTGGCCTCTTCAAATAAAAATTTTCAGACATTTTAAACTAAATTTACAGTCACAGGGGAAGCATAATTTCAACACAGGCTATTTAAGGGCTCAAAAGACATTACTGTTACAGCAAGTTTTTTAAAAAAAAAAAAAAAACTATTGCCCAGCTACAATATAAAGAAAATATTACAATAAATGTAGTTTGAATAAACAAAATTAGAGCTATTGTTGCATCTTACATCTGTCTGAAACATTTGCTAATTGACTTCCAAAGACTATTTGCAACATTAAAGAAACATGTTAATTTTTATTTATTTATTTGGTACTGGGGATTATAGGGGTGCTTTACCATTGAGCCACATCCCCAGTCCTTTTTATTTTTTATTTTGAGATAGGGTTTTGATGAGGGTCTCAAACCTGCAATCCTCCTGCCTCAGCCTCCCATCACTGGTATTATAGGTGTATATCACCATACCCAGCTAAAGAAACATATTTAGATAAAATATTTATATGTTGATCATGGCATTATACTGAGGTGATTTTTTATTTACATTTAAGGATGGTTATAAAACATGAAGCAAGGGCTGGGATTGTGGCTCAGTGGTAGAGCGCTCACCTAGCACATGCGCGACCCGGGTTCGATCCTCAGCACCACGTACAAATAAACGCATTGTGTACAACTGAAAGGAAATAAATAAATATTTTTAAAAAATGAAGCAAAATGAAAAAATATCAACTGTCTAGCATGACTGTTGTTGTTATTTCACCATACTAGGGATTGAACCTAGGGGCGCTTTGTTATTGAGCCACATCTTCAGCACTGAATATTTGTGTCCCACTATTCAAATTCCTATGTTGAAGCCTAAATTCCCAACGTGATGGTGTTAGGATGTAGGAACTTCGGGAGACACTTAGGTTATGAGGGCGAGGCTCTCATAATTGGATAAGTGCCGTTATAAAACTGACACAGGAGAGACGGTTCATTCTCATTTCCCCCACCTCTCCCTCTCCTTCTCCCTCCTACGTGAGGATCCAATGAAAGTAGGGCAAACCAGGAAGAAGAACTTTGCCAGACACTAGATCTACCAGGGCCTCTAATCTCAGTCTTCCAGTTTCTAGAATGAATGTCTTGTTTAAGTCACCCTATGGTGACTATTACAGCAGCCCAAATGGGAGACACTTTGTATGTGGCATGCATGTATTCATTAATTGTTATTATTATAATTGTGGTACTGAGGATTGAACCCAGGGGTGCTCTACCACTGAATTCTATCCCCAGCCCTTTTATGTGTGTATGTATGTATGAGATAGTGTAGTTAAATTGCTGAGGTTGGCCTTGAATTAGTGATCCTTCTGCCTCAACCTCCCAAGTCACTGATATTACAGGTATGCCTACTTCCCCAGCTGACGCTGTTGTATTTGAATACTAGTAAATAATATTTTATGTCATTGCTTTTATTTTATGTTATGGGATAGATTGTTTTCTTCCTAAATTTCCATGTTAAAGTCCTAATTCCAGAATTCCAGTACCTCAGTATGTAACTATATTTGGTGATAAAATGAAACTGCTAGGGCATACGCTAACCCAATCTAACTGGTATCCTTTGCTGAGGTTGGCTTTGAACTTGGGATCCTCCTGCCTCAGCCTCCTGAGTCACTGGGATTACAAGCAGGCACTGCTCCAGCTAACTGGTATCCTTCTAAGAGGAGGAAACTTGAATACACAGACTCCGTGGGCATGCTGGTGCACAGAGGATAGAAGGCACTAGGACACGTGGAGGAGGTAGGCACCTGCAAGCTAAGGAAAGGGCCCTTAGGAGAAACCAGTCCTGCTCAGACCTTGAACTTGGACTTTTAGGCCATGGAATGTGAGAAAATAAATTTCTGTTGTTTAAGCTGTCTAGGCTGTGAATTTTGTTATGGCAGTCCTAGCAAGTTAACATATCATACAGAGTAGGGTTTTCACCTTATGAATTTGTGGTTTCAGTTATATGTATGCGTATTGAGACATGGGTCTCAATGCAAGATGAATTTCTTATTAGGGACCATAGATCAAAATTTTTGAAAAACACTGAGTAAAAGAAATGAAGGATTTTGCCTTTCGCTCTGAAATAAGTCAGTTGAACGAGAAGCTTCCACAAGGGAAACCTAGAGATATTCTGGCCCCACATTATCTGGGGGAGGAACGAAGGAAGAGACGTGGCCTGTATTGCTTTGGATTCTGTATGAAAAAGAGTTTAGAGCAGTGTTCTAAAGTAGAACTTTGGGGATAGAATCTAGATACAATCATCTTTTAGAATTCAGGGGGATCGTGATCTTGGATGGGAAAAAGACATTTTCATTAATATCTGTAATAAAATTGCCATTCCTGCCGATGACAAATGGAAGTGACAGGTCTCAGTCATATCGTCAGTATCTGCAGATCTGTCTCAGTAGAGATCATGTTTTCAAGTCAAATTACACAGACTGTACCTCAAAACATAAAGTGCATCACTATAGCAAAGATTTATTGGTTGGGAGGCTGAGGCAGGAGGATCGTGAGTTCAAAGCCAGCCTCAGCAATGGTGAGGTGCTGAGCAACTCAGTGAGACCCTGTCTCTAAATAAAATACAAAAAAAGGGCTGGGGATGTGGCCCAGTGGTTGAGTGCCCCTGAGTTCAATCCCCAGTACCAAAAAAAAAAAAAAAAAAAAAAAAAAAGATATATTGGTTATTAGATTTACTGATAAGTTTTGGTATTCAACACATTAATAAAGAAGCACAGGTATTACTATGCACAGAGTTATTTTTAAATATATTTTAATAAAAACCACATATGTATTCAATTTGTTCCCTTTTGAGCCCTAGGTATATTGTCTTATGCACTCAAGAACATGTTTGAAGGCTGGGGATGTAGCTCAGCAGTAGTGCACTTATCTAGCATGCATGAGGCCCTGGGTTTGATCCCCAGCCCTGAAGGGGGGGGGGGTGAAAAAAAAAGAAAGAAAGAAAGAAAAAAGGAATGAAAAGGAAAAATGGAATATTTTTTGAGAAGGGTTCAATGGCTTCATGAGAGTGTCAAAGGTAGTCTGTGTCATAAAAATTTGAGAACATCTTCTCTAGAGCTAAATTCTTATAGACTCAGGCCTTGCCTCCTCGGTACTCGAAGCCAAATCTTTTCTGATCTGCTTCTTCCAGCTTCTATCCTTTTAGCTACTACCAGGACTCTTTTGACTAGTCTCTGCTAACTGAGGGATTCTTGGTCCTAATTCTGACTTGACATCTTCACAAACCTGCCTCTTCACTTACCCGCTCTGTGTTGGCAGTGCAGCCCACGGGTAGTGGCCCTGTGCTGGTAGGTCCAGGAAATTACCCTCAGGGCCTGCATTCAGGACAGTTGAAGACCATCCAAAAGAAAGTATGTTAGCCACCCTGGGCTACCTAAGTAACTGATGGCCCTTAGAAAACCAGCTAATGTCATCAGCAGTATGAAATGGGTACTCCTTCCGTTCTAGGTCCTATGGAAACTGTTGGCTCTTTGTGGCTTCCCTGACCGTCCCCCTAGTTCATAACTTGAATTTGTAGCATCACACAAAGTCCTACCCACCAAAGACATCCTTTCTATTGCCCACTTTGCCCCATCAATGGCCAAGTAGAATATCTCTACTGCCCACAGCATGTCCATGCATACCACATTTGCCAGCCCATGGTGATTAGGATTGTCACTCCCTTGGTGTCCCCACGTACACAGAACTCCCATCCTGGCACCTGGCAAACATTTGAAGGCATTTCATGCTCCCACAGAATAGAATATTCCTTTTTGTCATGGGTGAGGACCCTACTAAATCTCCAGCCAACTCCACAAGTGCGAGAGGTCATAGGGAAAAGAATCACGTGCAGCAGCTGCCCCTACACTGCCCAGGTGTCAGTGGCTCACATTGGCCTCTAGAGGGAGCCCCAGGAATGGGGAAGAAGAGAAGGAGCTGCTCAGCAGCCTGAGGGGCTGAATGGGGTCCGGAAACTTGAACCACCAGCTATTCTTGAGACTAGAGTTCAGCTCTTGGCCACACAGCCTGTCCTTTGCTATTCTTCGGGCAGGAATGCCCACTGTGATGTGCTCTCTGCTCTGTTTTCTCACCAGTCTTCACTTAGCACCACTTTAATCTCTCTGATGGTGACGATGCAGATAGATTCCTGATTGCAGAGGCTGAGCCTGGCCTGTCAGTAAGTGCTCTCTTAACGGAAGCTCCAGATTTGGGCAAACAGAGCAGGGGGTGTATCTAGAAAGCAATCAGTTGGCTGGGGGTAATCCCAGCTACTTGGGAAGCGGAGGCAGAGGATTGTAAGTTTGAACCCAGCCCTAACAACTTAGGAAGACCCTGTCTCAAACTAAAGGGTAAGAAGTGGCTCAGTGATAGAGTGCTAACCTAGCATGCAGGAGGCCCTGCATTCAACCACACATACAAAGAGCGACCAGTTGGGGGCAAAGAAAAAAAGAAAAGAAAATATCATATAATGAATAGCTATATCCCCTCCACTTAGATTCAATAATTTTTTTATTTTTTTTTATTTTTTATTTTATTTTATTTTTTTTGTACCAGGGATTGAACTCAGGGGCACTCGGCCACTGGGCCACATCCCCAGCCCTTTTTTGTATTTTATTAGCGACAGGGTCTCACTGAGTTGCTAAGTGCCTCGCCTTGCTGAGGCTGGCTTTGAACTCGAGATCCTCCTGCCTCAGCCTCCCAAGTGCTGGGACTACAGGCGTGCACCACCGCGCCTGGCTAGATTCAATAATTTTTAACATCTTGCATATCTGCTTTCCTTGTGCCCTCACCTGTTCCCCCAAATGTGTGTGTGATTGTGTGTGCTTGCATACATTCACCTTTTTTTTTTTTTTTCCCCTGGACCATTGGAAAGTAAGTGCAGGCATAAAGTTGTTTCACTCTAACATACTGTACTATGTAATCCCAGTGGCTCAGGAGGCTGAAGCAGGAGGATCACAAGTTCAAGGTTAGCCTCAGCAACTTAGCAAGGCACTAAGCTACTTAGCAAGACCCTGTCTCAAAATAAAAAATAAAAAGGACTGGGAGTGCTGCTCAGAAGTAGAGTGTCCCTGGTCTCAATCCTCAGTGTCCCCAATAAATAAATAAATAAAACAAAATACTGCATTAGGTATTCCCTAAGAATCAGAATTTTATCCTACAAAATTTATTTACAAAAAATTGACCTTGATATGTTGTACTGTTTTGTGCTTTGGTCTGTTTAACTTTTGCTATAAAGTAACATTTTAGTATAGAACACCCCAGTCTGTCAGATCTGCACCTGTCTGAGCACTGCACTGTCACAGTCCAATTCTGTCTGCAATTTAGAAAAATGGTCCCAGAGCCGGTGGTGCACACCCATAATCACAGTTACTTGGGAGGCTGAAGCAGGAGGATCACATGTTCAAAGCTAGCCTCAGCAATTTAGCAAGACTCTGTCTCAAAATAAAAAGAACTGGGAATATAGTTCCAAGGTAGAACACTCCTGGGTTTAAAATCTAGTACAAAAAACTAAAACAAAAACCATTCCCTGATGCAGAGGTATTCAAGAAATGCTTTGAAAATAGTCTACATTTTTTTAAAAAATTTTTTTTCTTTTCTTTTTTTTTTTTTTTTTTAAGTGTGGAGATTAGTAAAAGGTTTTTCCTTTTGGTACCAGGGATTGAACCCAGGGGCATATAAACACTGAGCCCCATCCCTGGCCCTTTTTATTTTTTGTTTTTAGACTGGGTCTTGTAGTGGTGCCCCCTCCTCCACAGAAAATCTTAATTAAGCTTCTCCAGAAATCTTCACCATAATTGATTTCAGGACTATCAGCAAAAGAGTCTCTACAAAAGAGTTCAATGTAGTTAAACTTCCTGTTTTCCTGTTTCTCTTTTTTTTTTTTTTTTTTTTTGGTACCGGGGATTGAACTCAGGGGCACTCGACCACTGGGCCACATCCCCAGGTCTTTTTTGTATTTTATTTAGAGACAGGGTCTCACTGAGTTGCTAAGTGCCTCTCCATTGCTGAGGCTGGCTTTGAACTCACGATCCTCCTGCCTCAGCCTCCCAAAGTGCTGGGATTACAGGCACGTGCCACGGCGCCCAGCTTTTTTCCTGTTTCTCTATCTTACTTGGCCACCGGCCTGGAAGAAATCAGCACTCCAGGTGCTGAATGCACCTTTACTAATTTTTCACAAACATTTATCCAGTATACTAGTTTGCAGAAGTGTGTTTGCAAATGCAAAGTGTGTAAAAAAAAAAAAAGAAAAAAAAAAAAAAAAAAAAGACAAATCCTTTAACAAGGCTTCTAGCCTTGAGCTGGAGCTTCACAGAGATGTCTACATTTCTAAGGTTCTTGCCTTAGAAGTTACCAATTGGGCTCCATTGTAACAGCTGGCAGGGGGAGGGGAAAAAGGGGAGAAGAAGCTCTCCCCTTCTCAGGCACAGTCCTTGAAGGGCTAACTTGCCCAGAACAGTGAAAGAAAAAGCTGCTTTTATGTGAACTTCTGCAGACTGTGAACTTCTGAGTGTCTCCCCTTACACGCTAGGTATAAAGTTCTGAAATTACCTGAACTCAGGGTTCAGGGGATTAATTGATTACAGCAAGAGCTGTACCCTCTGAACCTGGCTGCAGCCAAATGAAACTGTTTCTTGCTATCTTTGGTGCCCTGCCTCGTCTGTCCCCAACAACAGTCTCACGAAGTTGCTGGGCTGGCTTTGAACTTGTGATCCTCTCTGTAAATCTCCCAAATTGCTGGGATTAGAAGAGTGTGCTACCATGCCTGACAAGAATAGTTTATAGGTTTTTAGTTGTCTGAGATAGAAAACTTACAGCTGTAAAACAATAGACAGCATTGGGACTGAAACATGTCTCTGTTTTGAATAATTGTGCAAAGAAAATATATCCCTGCTATAGTATTTTTTTTTTTTTTTCTTTTTTCTTTTTCAAACAGGGTCTCACTATGTTGCCCAGGCTGGCCTCAAACTCAGTCTCCAGATTAGCTGGAACTACAAGGGTGCACCATTGCACCCATTTTATAATTTGGATCTGGAATGTTCTCCAAAACCTATGTGTTGAAGGCTTGGTCCCTACCCTGTTGGGATTTGGTGGAGCCTTTAGAAAATTGGGATTAATGAAAGAAGGTAGTTCAGTGGGGGCCAATGAAGGGGATATTGGGACCCTGACCGCTTTCTGACTCTCATGCTTGCCACGGTCACCACCATGAGGTGAGCGTGATGCACTCATACCATGATGTACTGAACTGATATAAGCCCATAGACAACCAATCCAAACAACCATGAACTGAGACCTCTGAAACTGTGGGCCAAAATAAACCTTTCTTCTTATGTTGATTATCTCAGGTATTTTGTCACAGTGATGCAAATCTAACAATCTCTCTCTCTCTCTCTTTTTTTTTTTAATGTGGGTAATAAGTGGATTACAATCTAATGCCTAGAATTGCAAAGAATAAAATGAAATCAAAGGTTTCTTGCTAGTAAAATGAAATGTTGGTAACAGTATTAAAATATAGATCCCTACCCTAAGGATACTTACGTGGAGCACAGTACAGTACCTGTTAATAGGTCACACAGTTTGAGGAGGAACCACACAAAATTTTAATACCATTCAGTTGCTATGATAAATGCCAGGGTCCCCAAAGTACCTGGAGCATTACTCAGTCGCCCAGGTGTCTTCTCAGCAGGTGGATTAGCCTTCCCAGTTACTAGGTGCCAAATTGTATGTCTGGCGGTTGCCAAGGGCCAGGCACTGGGCTTCTCTTATAATGGTTCAGCTGGGCCTTATCCTGATTCTGATTAAGGGGCCAGGTGTTTGGGGTCTTGATTGTCCAGGCATACATAACCCACTATAGAAGTATGTACAGGCAAAGGCCTCTCACTCCCGTCTCTCAGTTCCTCAGTTCCCCTCCCTGGAGGAAACCTTTTTTTTCTTTTCTTTTCTTTCTCTTTTTCTTTGGTACCAGGGGTTGAACCCAGGGGTGCTTAACCACTGAGCCACACCCCCAGCCCTATTTTATTTTTTAAGACAAGTTCTTGCTAAGTTACTTAGGGCCTTGCTAAGTTGCTGGGGCTGGCTTTGAACATGTCATCCTCCTACCTCAGCCTCCAAGACAATTGAGATTACAGGTATGTGCCACTATGCCTGGAGGAAGCCAATCTTTATAGTTCTTAAAGATTGCCCATGTATTCACAAGCATATATGTGTATTTAAATTGTCCCCTTCCATTAAAGAAGCAGTAGCACATTATACCCACCACTCTGCCCCAATTTTCACAAATACTTTCAAAAATTTATAACTAAAAGACAAACACATTCTTACATTTGAAACTGGTATTTGACTTCCAAATTGCTCTGTTGTGAAACTTAATCAAGCTTCCACAGCCAGCCAAAGGTGAGAGGTTTCTACTACTTTAGATAGATAGTCTACTGGTCACAGAAGATGGCACTGATTTGCTCAGGGAGCTTCATTTCTTACAAAGGGGATTTTGCTAGAGGGTCCTGCCAAGCACTGTTGTCAGAAATCAAACCCTGTTTAATGTGAAAGGCAATCCAAACATATTCCTAAGTAATATAGTACTGACACTATCCTTACACAGAGAAAGGTAGTTCAGACTTGTAAGATTTTGGAGCAAAGTCAAACCAACTTTTGAAGATAGCTATTCTTTTTTTTTTTTTTTTTAATAGATCTCTTGAGTAATTATCACCCAACTTTATATGCTTATCCTGATCTCAGTGTTTTTTTTGATCCATGAAGCCATAAAGTTGATCATGCATAGCAGTAACTCAACATCAGGTGGAAACAGTATATATGAAATTGTGCCTGAACACGTCCTGATGGCACAAGTGAGTTGCGGGAACCAATGGCTTAGATGTCCACGGTTGCTACTTCTACTATATTGATACTCCTCTCAACCCCATATATGGCTTCATGGAAATTTGCCTATGACTAATTGGTGAAAAATACTTGTCTCTTTCTCAGGTCTAGTTTATAGATGGTTCTGCATGATAAGCTATTACTTACCTTAAATCATTTTTGTTAATTATTAACTCATAATTTAGGCTTTAGATGACAGTACATCAGAAGCGGGGTGAGGGTATAGCTTGGTGGTAGAACATATGCTTAGCCTGTGTGATTTCCTGGGTTCAATCCCCAGCAACCCCCCAAAAGATAAGTAAATAATTGACTGTATTTGAACTAGAAAAGGAACCTAGGGCTGGGGTTGTGGCTCAGCGGCAGAGCGCTCGCCTCGCACGTGCGCGGCCCGGGTTCGATCCTCAGCACCACGTAAACATAAATGCATTGCATTGTGTACATCTAAAGTAAATAAATAAATATTAAAAAAAAGAGAAAAGGAACCTAGAGCCATTTATGAGACCTGGCGGGCGGGGTGGGATGCTTACCTTTTCAGGGAGCATGGGAGCATCTTTGATGGCGAGGGCTAGCAGGCATGATGTTAGGCAGAACCTGGATGATGAAATTGCTGTTGCTTGGTGGCATTTTCAAATGTGAGTGGAAGTGTACGTGTGCATGCTGAGTTTTCAAAGCAGGGAACTTGCTAGATGGCCTGTTGTAAGCTGGTCATCACTATTGCCCCCCTCGTACAGTACTCTCTCAATCACAGAGGAAAAGCCTGGAATCATGTGACCCAGCACCCCTTGCCCCACATTGTTCCAGGTTAGGCTCTGGCAATGTACGTCGTTTCAAGCATTTCATTTGAAAAAGTTTAGACTTAAAAAAATCGTGAATGTATTATAGAGAGTTCACATACACTCTTTGCTCAACTTTCCCTAAGATTAAAAACATATAATAGCAGGGCGCGGTGGCGCACGCCTG
Organism: Tamias sibiricus; assembly: GCA_025594165.1. Lineage (NCBI taxonomy): Eukaryota > Metazoa > Chordata > Mammalia > Rodentia > Sciuridae > Tamias > Tamias sibiricus. The sequence goes on from CM046660.1 coordinate 183,329,887, forward strand.
TAATCCCAGCACTTGGGAGGCTGAGGCAGGAGGATCGCGAGTTCAAAGCCAGCCTCAGCAATGGCGAGGCGCTTAGCAACTCAGTGAGACCCTGTCTCTAATAAAATACAAAAAAGGGCTGGGGATGTGGCCCAGTGGTCAAGTGCCCCTGAGTTCAATCCCCGGTAAAAAAAAAAAAAAAAAAAATATATATATATATATATATATATATATATATTATAATACTCAAACTCAAGAATTAATTATGGCACAATACTATTAATTAAACTATAGACCTTAACATTTCTCAAGGTTTTTCCTTGATGTCCTTTTAATGTTCCAGGATCCAATCCAGAATCCCACATTGTGTTTAGTTTTCATATGTTCTTGTTCTCTAACTTGTGTTTCTTGATTCTATTTTAATTTATTATTTATTTCCTTATCTTTCATGACCTTGACTTTTTTTAAAAATATGTATTTATTTGCTTTAGTTGTACACAATGCGTTTATTTGTATGTGGTGCTGAGGATCGAACCCGGGCTGCGTGCGTGCTAGGCGAGCGCTCTGCCGCTGAGCCACAACCCCAGCCCATGACCTTGACTTTTGATGAGTTTTTTTTTTTTTCAGGTTTTTTGTTTGTTTTTGTTTTTGTTTTTGTTTTGTGGTACTAGAGATTGGACCCAGGGGCACTTAACCACTAAGCCACATCCCCAGCCCATTTTATTTTTTTTATTTTGAGACAGGGTATTGCTGAGTTGCTTAGGGTCTCCCTAAAATGCTAAGGCTGGCTTTTTTTAAAATTTCATTTAAAAATATACTTTATTAAAATTTTAAACAAATCATTTGCAAACTTGTGTGCTTTGTTATAGTAACAAAGCATAAATTATATAGATTAGGACAAAAATGCATGTTGGTATATAATGGCTGAGACCTGCTGTTCTGAAGAATTCAACCTGGATGGGTGGGTGAGAAGGAGCCCAGGGTTTAAATACATGCACTGATGGTGCTATACGTATGACTGCTCTGCTGGTCTTTCCTGGCCTATTATTGGACTTTTTCATTTATTGATACCACACATCAACCTTGGACCTGACCTCAGCAAGGTCACTTTGACCACATCCCTCAGAGCACAGTCCATGGATGCTGGACTAGTTAGTGATCTACATGGGATGTGTCATCCCAGTGGGTGGTTGTACTAGTTAGTTAAATGGACTGACCCCACTGTCCACACTCCAGCGTGATCAACATTACTGTACAGTGGCCATTGCAAGACAGTCAGGTATTTTGGAGAGTCTTTCTCCTATTTGGTTTTGTCTGATGTTTCCTCTTTATTAAACTGAAGTCATACATGCATTTTTTTTCTTCTCAGTGCATTTCATCAGGAGGTAAATCTCACCACTTGGTTAAAATGGTGTGTTAGTCAGTTTCGTGTTACTACAACAAGTATCTGAGATCATCAACTTATATAGAAAAAAAGGTTTCTTATATTTCACAGCTTTGGAGATTTCAGTCCCAGCTTGGTTGGCTCCATTGCCTTTTAGGTGTGTGTGTGTGTGGCAGTGGGGGACAGGTCATCGTTGTGGGAGTGTATGGCAAACAGATTTGCTCAGGGGCTGGGGTTGTGGCTCAATGGTAGAGTGCTTGCCTGACATGTATGAGGCACGGGGTTCCAGCCCAAGCACCACATTAAAAACAAAAAACAAAAAACTAAACTAAATCAACAAAATAAAAGTATAAAAAATTAAAAATAAATAAAGGTATTGTGTCTATCTACAACAACAACCAAAATAAATAAATAAATAAAATAAAAAGCAAATCTGCTCTCCAGGTCCTAACAAAAGAGGATGGGGAGGGCCCAAGTTTCCATTACCCACCTTCAAGGAGGGCACACCCCCCATGGACCTGAAGACCTCCCACAAGAGTCCACCTCTTAAAGTTTCCCACTAGCACCAAGCTGGGGACCAGGCCTCTAAGACACAAGCCTCTCAGGAATATTCCAGATATAAACTACAGCAGATAGTATTAGCTGGGTGCCTCCAAGGTAAAATTATTATCTTTCCTTTTCACCATTGATAACCTATCTTGTGAGAGAGTTTATAGTAATATTCTGGTTTGCCCACTTATTTTAGTATCCATTGGTGGATTTTGCCATGATATTTGCCTAATAGTTATTTCATACTTCTCTTATTTCTTCTATATTTATAATTGGTATAATACCATAAGGAAGAAATATTCCTTTTCTGCCATTAGTTTAAGTTTTCAGTTATTTATTTATATCAATATTGATACTTGTTTTATTCTATGAGTTATTGTTCACTACTATTATGGTTTACTTTCTTTTACTTTTTTTCCTTTTTCTTTATTTGCAGTGTTGGGTATTGAACCCAGGGCCTTATGCACGCTAAGCAAGTGCTGTACCACAGAGTTGTACCCCTATTCCTTTATTTTTCAAATTGTTCCAGCTTTGGACATTAAGAACTTCTGTGGTTGGCTCTGTGTCTTTTTGATATCCCCCTGTATTTGTTTAGGCACATCTGTATTTTATGGTATCACAAGATATTTCACACTCATCTTGTATTTCCCTTGTGTAATTTTTTTTGGAGTACATCCCCAGCCGTATTTTGTATTTTATTTAGAGACAGAGTCTCACTGAGTTGCTTAGCATCTCACTTTTGCTGATGCTGGCTTTGAACTCACGATCCTCCTGCCTCAGCCTCCTGAGCAACTGGGATTACAGGCACACACCACAGCGCCCGGCCTTGCATGATATTTGAAGGTGGGGAGATGGGTGCTCAGTAGTGGAGCCTTTGCCTACCATGACTGAGGCCCTAGGTTTGATCCCTAGCACCACACACATGCAAAAGTTTTGAAGGCAGGAGTGAATCCACAGTGGCAATTTCTGGCAGATAAAGGGGAGAAGCTTAGTTCTTAACCACTATGGTACTGCAAATGGCTAAGATAGTCAATAACAGCCTCCTAGACTGTTAGACCCCTGTTCTTTGAGCCTTCTAATAATTGTTGTATTAGTTTTCTATTTCTAAACACACACACACACACACACACACACACACACACACACAAATGTATGGCTTAAATTGTCTCACAGTTTCTGTGGGTCAGGAGTCTGGTCATGGCTTGCTGGATCTTTGCTTGTAGTTTGCTACCATACTGTAATTAAGTAGTTGGTCCAGGTTGGGGGTTTCTTCCAAAGCTTTGCTTGGGAAAGGACCCATTTTCAGTGTTAAGTGATTATCATAATTAAGTTTCTTGTGGTCTATTGACTTAGACCCCGAGTTCCAGCTGGGGGTGGGCTGGAGGGCCACTCTCTGTCCTGTGACATGTAAATCTTTCCAACATGGTTACTTGTTTAATCCACATATGTAAAGAATGAATAGAGGACGTTGGCTAACCAGAAGGGAGTCTCAATCTCGTATAACCAACTGATCAAGGTGACATTTTTGATGTCACTAGAAAATGCCATGTTTTGGGGCCGGGGTTGTGGCTCAGATTGCATGTGCTGTGAGCACCTGGAGATGGGCATTGCTGTGGCCATATTCCTGTGCCTACACTACTTGCCTTTAACTTTTTTTGAGTACTGTTTAGATGGCCTCTGCTTTCCTGGTGGAATTGTCAGGGTGCAGCTGTACCCCTTCTGTGAAGTAGGCATCACTCTCTGGCCCAGTTGACGCTGTAGTGATTGTAAAACCTGTGGCTTCCATATAGTGCACTCAAATAGCCTTCCCCCCAGCACACCAGGCTGCTTGGACTTAAGCCCTGCACTGCACCTACACCCCCTTGATACTCTTCAACTTCAAGTGGTGTTATAGGATTTGACCCAGGCCTTCCCTGGGGCCAGTTTCTTTTTTTTTTTTTTTTTTTTTTTTTTGTGGTACTGGGGATTGAACTCAGGGGCACTCGACCACTGGGTCACATCCCCAGACCTTTTTTGTATTTTATTTAGAGACAGGGTCTCACTGAGTTGCTAAGTGCCTTGCCATTGCTGATGGCTGGCTTTGAACTCGCGATCCTCCTGCCTCAGCCTCCCAAAGTGCTGGGATTACAGGCGTGCGCCACCCGCGCCCGGCTGGGCCAGTTTCAACACAGACCCCTGAGCAGAGTGTGAATGAGAGGAACTCTTCGCCTAAGTCTTCCTATATAAGGATTTGTGAGATGAGATATTGACATCACATACCAGGCCCGATCAGAGGTTCCTTACCATTACCCAATAGAAGGTAGTAGAGACATATTTCAGGGCATGGGAGGCTGAATGTCCACACTACATACTTCCCAATGTATTTTCTTTTTTCAATATTTATTTATTTCCTCTAGTTGTACACAATGAGTTTATTTTACCTGGTGCCGAGGATTGAACCCGGGCCGCGCAGGTGCTAGGCGAGCGCTCTACCGCTGAGCCACAGCCCCAGCCCCCCAATGTATTTTCTAACAACAACATAAACCACATGGATGAGGTAGAGGCATAGCACCTAATCGACAAAATTTGAAAAGAGGTAGCAACTACAAAGGGAGAGAGACAAAGGCCTTTTTATTCTTGATGAAAACTGCAGGAGTTCTGCTTGAGGTCTCAGGGTTGCAGGGCTGTGAGAAGCCAGCACATGGCTAGGTTGAGTAATAACTAACACAGCTGTGGGTTCCCACGGGATCAGAGGGACAAGAGAACACGTGCCAGCAGAGCCACTCAGGACATGGGGACTTTTGTGGGGACACTCCTACGGCTGTAGCCTCATTGGTCTGGAAGAGCAGAAAAGAGAAGGGACGGATGCTCAGGGGCAGCCTGACAACCTCGCACAACCACCACTGCAATGGCAATGATTATCGAGTTCACATGACATATCTGATGTTAATGAAACTCCTTACCATTAAAAATACCCTGGAGTGGGCCGAGGTTGTGGCTCAGCGGCAGAGCACTTGCTTAGCATGTGTGAGGCACTGGGTTTGATCCTCAGCGCCACATAAAAAGTAAATAAAATAAAAGTGTTGTGTCCATCTACAGCTAAAAAACAAACAAACAAACGAACAAACGAACGAACAAAAAACCCCTGAAGTATGTCTCTACCATCTACTATGGTGCAATGGTGGGGAACCACTGATGAGGCCTGGTATATGTATATTTTTTATGTAGGAAACAAAATTTCAATAGGTAATGACTCTTATTACAATAAAAGATACCACAATCATAAGACTCCCGGAGACAGAAAAATAAAAGTCAGGAAATTCAACTGAACTAAATAATTATTACTGTGAATGGTAAAAGACAAAGGTTCAATTGACAAGTTAATTTGATGAGACAAGAACAGAGGGGGTAAAAGGTGGACTCAATAAAAAGGTTAATTACATAACCAAATTTCAGAGAAAGAAGAAGAGATCTTCTAAAACAAATACAAGAGGAATAAAGACAAGAACCATATTATTGCTTCAAATGAAGAAACCTTTCTAGTGGAGCATATTTAAACCAGTTTATTTATTCAACAATCATTTTATTTTTTTAATATATTTTTGGTCGTGGATAGATCTTTATTTTATTTATTTTTATGTGGTGCTGAGAGTCAAACCCAATACTTCACACATGCCAGGCAAGTGCCCTACCGCTGAGCCACGGCCCCAGACCTCAGCAATCATTTTATTATGTCTACTTCAGGCCAAGGGATGTTCCAGACATAGGGAATGCAGGTATAAACAAAATAAACAAAATACCTAGGCTCAGAAGTTTAAATTCTTAGAATAAATGAGTGGAGACAGAAAAGAAACAAAATAATTCACAGGTATAGTATGATAGATAGTGAAAGAAAAAAAAAAACTAAAGGAAGAAAGGAGAATTGCTAAGTGTAACTTTAACTTCATCCCCTTGTGTTTGGAGAAATGTATCTGTGATAGATTGACTTGTGAAACATATAAATTGTTGCTGGGCGCGGTGGTGCACGCCTGTAATCCCAGCACTTGGGAGGCTGAGGCAGGAGAATCAAGAGTTCAAAGCCAGCCTCAGCAATGGCGAGGCACTTAGCAACTCAGTGAGACCCTGTCTCTAATAAAAATACACAAAAGGGCTGGGGATGTGACCCAGTGGTTGAGTGCCCCTGAGTTCAATCCCCAGTACCAAAAAAAAGGAAAGAAATGTATAAATGTTTATGATCGTTATGCCATCTTTCTGTAATAAAACATTTGTTAATGTGTCATGTCTTTGTCTCTAATAACTTTTTTGGACTTTGTCTGATATTATTCTATATATCCCAGCTCTCTTTTGATTACTATTTGCATGGATTATATTTTTCTGTCCTTTCATTTTAAAGTTATTTGTGTCTTTTGATCTTAATTATGTATCTTGTAGACAACATATTGTTGGATCCAGGTTTTTATAATCCATTCTGTTAATCTGTTTTTAAAAATACTTTTTAGACATTTGATGGACCTTTGTTTTATTCATTTATTTATGTGCGTTGCTGAGAATTGAACACATACTAGGCAAGTGCTCTACCACTGAGCACAACCCCAGCCCCTATTAATCTGTTTTTTGATTGGATAATTTAATCCATTTGTATTTAAAATAATTAATTATAAAAGAGATTTACCTTGGCCACTTTTTAATTTTTTTTTATTTATTTCTTTTTTTTTTTTTTTTGTGGTACCGGGGATTGAACTCAGGGGCACTTGACCACTGGGTCACATCCCCAGACCTTTTTTTGTATTTTATTTAGAGACAGGGTCTCACTGAGTTGCTAAGTGCCTCGCCATTGCTGAGGCTGGCTTTGAACTCGCGATCCTCCTGCCTCAGCCTCCCAAAGTGCTGGGATTACAGGCGTGCGCCACCGCGCCCGGCGGCCACTTTTTTATTTGATTTCTTTATGCCTTATAGTGCTCCCACCCCAAGTTTTTACATTATTGTCTTCTTTTGTGTTTAGGTGATTTTTTTTCTAGAGAAATACATTCATTCACTTCTCATTTTCTTTTGAGTATTCTATAGCTATATTGTTTGTAACTACTATGGGATTTACAAATGTCATCCTAAAGTTGTAATACTCCAATTTGGATTTTTTGCTATCTTAACTATAACAGTACACAAAAACTCCACTCCTATACAGCTCTATGTTTACCCCCTCTCAGTTACTGATATCATGAATTACACCTTTATAAACTGTGTAATCCAACATGTTTTTATGTATATGTTTTTTAAATCATGTAGAAAATAAAAATGGAGTTAAACACCAAAATTCCAATATTACTAGGTTTTATAATTGTTCAAGTATTTAACTCTATTTATCTTATTTATTAAGGTACTATGGATTGAACCCAGGGGTGTTCTATCAGGAAGCTACATCTCCAGTTCTTTTTATTTTTTGAGACAGGGTCTCAATAAATTGCTGAGCTGGGCGTGGTGGCACATGCCTGTAATCCAGCACTTGGGAGGCTGAGGCAGGAGGATCCCGAGTTCAAAGCCAGCCTCAGCAATGGCGAGGCACTTAGCAACTCAGTGAGACCCTGTGTTGTACCAAAAATGTTGTATCCAATGAGATGCCAAATAAAACTCCAAGCCACGTCACACTTGAGCCAATAAAAAGCCTTTATTAAGCTGATCAGCGGCCACCATCCTCACACATCACACAGTGTGACAAGATGGCGAGCAGGCAGTGATTTTTCAAGGGTTTATAAAGAGCAAAATCACAGAGGGCGGAATATTCAATTGCAGGGTTTCAGCCAATGCAAGCAAGCCACAGTACAGAAGCTGAATCTAGGCAGTTAGCAAGACAAAGCAATGGGTACAATAATATTTCCCAGGGGACTTTCCAGGTTGATATAGCAACGATCAAGTAGAAGGGAATGGGGTCAAGATGACCCTAGTTGGGTACATGTTAGAGAATGGTTACTAACGTCCAGACAATCAATCTCTGACAAGGTATTTGCCCAGGAAAAATGGAAACCAAAGAGAGCAATTTTACATTGTATAGGAATTGCTGTTTTCATGCTGTCAAGCGTATTATGCTAGGTAACGATTAATGGGTACACAGGCAGGACTTTCCGTATTCTATTATTTCTAAGAAACAGAACTAGTTCTCGGAACTCCTCAGATGGCTGCTGAAGAACAGGATGGGGTCCCTTCAGTTCTCTTATCACACCTGTCTCTAATAAAAATACAAAAAGGGCTGGGGATGTGGCCCAGTGGTCGAGTGCCTCTGAGTTCAATCTCTGGTACAAAAAAAAAAAAAAAAAATTGCTGAGGCTGTTACTGAACTCATGATCCTCCTGCCTCAGTCTCCCAAGTAGCTGGATTACAGGCTTGTGTCACCATGGGTGTCCCACAAATCTAACTTTGTTAGAGATCTTCATTTTTGTCAGGCAGCTTCAAGTTACTTTCCAGCATGTACTCATTTAGACCTGAAGGACAGGTTGCCGAGAGGATACAGGATAATGAACTCTTTCAGCTTTTCTTTATCTGGGAATTACTTAATTTCTCTTTTTTTGAAAAATTATTTCTAAAAAAAATATTATGTATTTATTTTTAGTTGTACACAATGCCTTTTATTTTTACGTGGTGCTGAGGGTCGAACCCGGGCTGCACGCGTGCTAGGCGAGCGCTCTACCGCTGAGCCACAATCCCAGCCCTTGAAAAATTCTTGATCCTCTTCTCCTCCTCTTCTTTCCTCCTCTTCCTCCTCCTCATTCTTCTCCTCCTCTTCTTCTTTCAGTGCTTTGAATATATTGACCCACTGCCTTCTGGCCTCCAAGGTTTGTGATGAAAAATCTGCTAATAAACTTATTGGGAATACCTTGTGTGTGGGGTTGGGGGTGGAGCTCAGTGATAAAGTGCTTGCCTAGTGTTATGGTTTGGATTGAGGTTCCCCCAGAAGCTCATGTGTGAGACAATGCAAGAAGGTTCAGAGGAGAAATGATTGGATTGTAAAAGTCTTGACCCAATCAGTGAATCAATCCCCTGAAAGGGATTAACTGAGTGGTAACTGAAGTGGTAGGGTGTGGCTGGAAGAAGTGAGAATTGGGGTGTGCTTTGGATATGTGTTTGTATCTGGCCAGTGGAGTCTATCTCTGCTTCCTGCTGCTCACGTGAATTGCTTCCCCTCCACCACCCTCTCCAGCCATGATGTTCAGCCGCACCTCCAGCCGAGGAATGAAGCCGGTCATCTATGGACTAAGGCCTATGAAACCCTGAACCCTCAAATAAAGTCTTCCTCCTCTACAATCATGCTGGTTGTCGTTTAGTCACAGCAGTGAAAAAGCTGACCGAAACACCTAGCGTCCACAAGGCCCTGGATTCAATCCCTAGCACTGAAAAATAAAAAAACTAAACAGACAGAAATCGAGAATAACTTGAATATGATCAGTTGTGTCTTTCTTGCACTGATGTGGATCCCTTTGGTTCATCCAACTTGGAGTACGTTGATTCTTGTATTGAACATTCATCTTTCATCAATTTGGGGATTTTCAGCTATTATTTCTATTATTTCTCTGTCCCTTTCTCTCTTCTGTCCTTCTAGGATTCATAATGCATATATGTTGGTCTCCTTGATGGTGTCGCACAGGTCCTTTAAACTCTGTTTGTTTTGAAAGACGAGAAAATGTAAATACTTGTGTAAACACAAGTCCTTACCATGTCGCCCTCAGTTCTCAAAAAAAACTCAGAATGTTCCTGCTCTTTATTTTGTCTATTTTGCAAAAGCCGGGTGGCCGACCACCCGACCCCTTGCGGTCAGGCTGACCCAAAACATAAAAATAAAATGCTTTGTACGAAACTTTACATGTCAACCAATCAGAAGAACGCTGTAAAAAAAGCGCTGTAAAACCCTGCTAAATCTGAGCTCGGGGCCTCTTAGCGTCACCGGTTTCCGAGTGCGCGGAGGACCAAGCTCGAGCTTGCTAATAGATGACTCTTTGATGCTTGCATTGACCAAGGACTCTGGTGGTCTTCTTGGGGGTCCCAAGCCGCGGGGCACAACAGTTTTCCTTCAGTCTTTTTCTGTTTCCTCAATTTGTTAGTATAAATTGTCCTAGTTTCAAGTTCCCTAATTCTTTGCCTGCTCAAATCTGCTTTTGAATTCCTCTAAAGAGCATTTTATTTTAGTTATTGTATTTTTCAACCTCAGGATTTCTGTTTGGTTCTTTTCATCAATATTTTCATTTCATTTACACATCATTTTCCTGACTGTGCCCATGTTTACACATCATTTTCCTGAATTGTGTCCATATCTTTCTTTAGCTTTTTCAGCATCTTTTTTTTCTCTTCTTTTTATTGTTGTACTGGGGATTGAACACACAGACACTCTACTACAGAGCTATATTCCCAGCCATTTTTGTTTTTTATTTTGAGACAGACCCTCACTATGTTACTGATGCTGGCTTCAAGATTGTGATCCTCCTGCCTCAGCCTCCCAAGTTGCTGGGATTATAGTCACCTGGATTCTTGCAGCATCTTTAGGACAGCTATTTTCAAGTCTTTTTTTTTTTTTTTTTTTTTTTTGGTACTGGGAATTGAACTCAGGGGCACTCGACCGCTGGGCCACATCCCCAGCCCGCCCCCCCCCCCTTTTTTTTTTTGTATTTTATTAGAGACAGGGTCTCACTGAGTTGCTGAGTGCCTCACCATTGCTGAGGCTGGCTTTGAACTCGTGATCCTCCTGCCACCACGCCCGGCTTATTTTCAAGTCTTTCTATAGTATGTTCACCATCTGGTCTTCCTCAGGGGTAGTTTTTGCTGATTAATTTTTTTTTCCTTGAAATGGGCCATAATTTCCTATTTCTTTGTGACTTTTGTTGTTGTTTAAAAACTGTACATTTGACCGGCCGCAGTGGCACACGCCTGTAATCCCAGCACTTTGGGAGGCTGAGGCAGGAGGATCGCGAGTTCAAAGCCAGACTCAGCAACGGCTAGGTCTCTAAATAAAATACAAAAAAAGGGCTGGGGATGTGACCCAGTGGTCAAGTGCCCCTGAGTTTAATCCCTGGTACCACAAAAAAAACCAAAACAACAACAACAAAGAACCTGTACGTTTTATCATGTGTAGTGGCGCTCATCTGTGATCCTAGCTATTCAGTAGACAGTGGAAGGAGATCTCAAATTTGAGGCCAACCAGAGCAACTTAGTGAGGCCATTTACCAAGAAAAATATTTCAAAAGGGCTGTGGATGGCTATCTCACTCCTGGGTATTTTTCTAAAAGATCTAAAATCAGCATACTACAGTGACATATCCACATATCCCCTGTATAGCAGTGTGAGGCACAATAGTTAGATTTTAGAGCCAACCAAGATGCCTCTCAATAGATGAATGGATTAAGAAAGTGTGATACACACACACACACACACACACACACACACACACACACACACACACACAATGGAGTTCTACTCAGCCATTAAAAAGAATGAAATTATGGCATTTGCCAGTAAATGGATGGAAATGGAGACTATCATGCTAAGTGAAATTAGCCAAAGTTAGAAACTCAAAGGTCAAATGTTTTCTCTAATATGCAGAAGCTAGAGTAAAATAAAGGAAAGGGGTAGGGAAAGATAAGATAACATAAAGAACCAATCAAATACAAATTTATAGATGAGAGAAAGGAATTCTAGTAGAGAAAGGAGAAGCAAGAGGCAGAGGACAGGAGAGGGAAGGGGAGGAAAAAGGGTAGATCATGAACTGAAATTGATTTTGATGGATGCATAAGTCTGTCAAGATGAATCCAACTACTATCTATCACCACAAAGCTCTAAAAAAAAAGGGCAGGGGGCTGTGGGTGTCACTAAGTGGTAGAGAGTTTTCCTAGCATGTGAGGCCCTGGCTCAATCTCCAGTACTGCAAAAGCAAACAAAACAACACAAAACCAGCCCCAAATTACCTATATATTTGAGTGTAATAGTATGGCAAATCTGAAAAATCACATTCTTTACCTTCCTTAAGGTTTATTCATTTAAAAATTATTGTAGAATTTCTCCGTGCTGGATATAAACCTACAATGTAAATTCAAGATTTTCCTACATCTTTTCTGAGCCTGTGTTTCTCCCTGGGCATGTTCCCCTTCGTGTGTAGTTGCTTTGGAATATTCCAATCCTTAAGTGTCTGATGCATAAAAGGGGGGGGAAAAATGAAGGAAGGAAAAGACTGGTATTCAAATACTTGGAAAAAGGCCAGGCGTGGTGGCACATGCCTGTAATCCCAGCACTTGGGAAGCTGAGGCAGGCGGATCCTGAGTTCAAAGCCAGCCTCAGCAATTGTGAGGCACTTAGCAACACAGTGAGACCCTGTCTCTAATAAAATACAAAAAAAGGGCTGGGTGAAGGGCAAAGCATCACACCGGGGACAGCCGTGCAGCCAAAAGATTTATTCAACAGCCTTCGTGGCTGGTAGCGAAAACCGGAGAAGAGGTGCTCTGGTCGAAGGTCGAAGAGGTGGGAGAGGGGAGTCAGGGAGAAGGGAGTGTGCAAGCTCTGGACAGAAGGTGGGTGCTTGGTCGCACCGGCTGGGATCTCTGGAGCTGTCGGCTAAAGCAGCTGCCGTCTGGCTGGAGGCTGGAGCTGTCAGCTGGGAGCGGCCGTCGGGCTGAAGGTGGTCGGTCTGGAGCTGTTGGCTGGGGCAGCTGCCGTCGAGCTGGAGGTGGTGGGTCTGGAGCTGTTGGCTGGGGCAGCTGCCGTCGGCTGGAGGCGATGGGTCTGGAGCTGTTGCAGTGGCTTCCTCCTCTCTGCAGGGACGAGCCGATGTATCTGTCTTCCTCCTCTCATCAGCGACCAGCTGATGTTGTGTCCGTGTGTCTCTCTCTGTCTGAGTCTCTCAAACAGGGCCTTATATAGGGATTTCTGGTGGGGGGGGTGCACTAGAGCAACCCCAAACACCATTGGCTAGAACAGGGTGTCCTTTAAGCCTATTGGCTCTTGCCTGGGGAAAAGAAACATTCTGCCCGGGGAAGAAACATCCTGCCGAGAATGAAACAAGGTTGCTTCTCTCAGGATGTGGAAAACTGTGAGGGCGGGGGAGGGTAACCTATCTATCACTGGGGATGTGGCCCAGTGGTCAAGTGCCCCTGAGTTCAATCCCCAGTACCAAAAAAAAAAAAAAAAAAAAAAACAAAAACAAATACTTGGAAATAACTTTGGCCTGTGGAGCTACAATAATGGTGGCCTGCCTTTGGGTTATACCTTGCAATCCAGAGGAATCATCTGCCAGGCTTTTGCAGGCTCCTCTGGGAATGCTGGTATGGTGTGCTTGTCAGTTTTCTGTTGCTGTGACAAAATACCTGAGATAACTTAAAGAACAAAAGTTTTATTTTGGCTCATGGTTTCAGAGATTTTTTTTATTTGCTCTAGTTGTACACAATGCAATGCATTTGTGTTTATGTGGTGCTGAGGATCGAACCCGGGCCGCGCACGTGCGAGGCCAGCGCTCTGGCGCTGAGCCACAACCCCAACCATTTTTTTTTTAATGGTTTCAGATATTTCAGTCCATGGTCACGTGTCCCCCTTTCGGAGGGCCGGTCGTGAGGCAAAACATCACGGTGGAGGGCATGGCAAAGGGAGCTGATCACTTCATGGCAGCTGGGAAGCAAAAAAGAGAGGGTGCCCAGGACTCAATACCTTCAACGACAGGCCTCTAATCGACTAACTTCCTCTCCTGGGCTCCACCTCCTAAAGATCACGCCGTCCCTGGGCCTCTGGGGCGCACTGGAGATTGAAAACACAATGTCTTCCTACCATGAGGCTGGGTAGTTACTACCCTGCTAGCAGTGGAAATTGAACAAAAATAACTAGAGTTTATCGGTCAAGCTTTTCTTAGAAGCTGCAAGCCCCTCAAATACACTCCAGAGTTCCACAAGAGCTCACATCAGAGAGATTCTATGATGCAGTTGTTGCTCAGGTGGAGACCTGGATTCTTCGAGCTTCCTGCTGCACTCTCTTCCCTGACATCTCTCTGTAGCAGATATAATTTCAAACAGAGTTGCTGATGATGACCTTATTAAGAAGGCAACACTTGCCAGGCATGATGGGGATACCTGTCATCCCAGCAGCTCCGGAGGCTGAGGCAAGGAGATCACGAGTTCAAAGCCAGCCTCAGGGACTTAGTGAGGCCCTAAGCAACTCAGCAAGACTCTGTCGCAAAATAAAATATAAAAATGGGCTGGGATGTGGCTGAGTGGTTAATTACCCCTGGGTTCAATCCCTGGTATCAAAAAATTAAAAAAATTTTAAAAGAAGGTAACAAGCCGGGTGCGGTGGCGCATGCCTGTAATCCCAGCACTTGGGAGGCTGAGGCAGGAGGATCATGAGTTCAAAGCCAGCCTCAGCAATGGTGAGGCACTTAGCAACTCAGTGAGACCCTGTCTCTAATAAAAATACAAAAAAGGGCTGGGGGGCTGGGGTTGTGGCTCAGCGGTAGAGTGCTTGCCTAGCGCGTGCGCGGCCCGGATTCAATCCTCAGCACCATGTAAAGGTGAACGTATTGTGTACAACTAAAAGCAAATAAATAAATATTTTTTGAAATTTTAAGAAATTCGTCACTTTAAAAAAAAAAGGGGAGCCGGGCGCGGTTGCGCACGCCTGTAATCCCAGCACTTTGGGAGGCTGAGACAGGAGGATCACGAGTTCAAAGCCAGCCTCAGCAATGGCGAGACACTTAGCAACTCAGTGAGACCCTGTCTCAGAATAAAATACAAAAAAAGGGCTGGGATGTGGCCCAGTGGTCGAGTGCCTCTGAGTTCAATCCCTGGTAGAAAAAAAAAAAAAAAAAAAAAGAAGGTAACACTTGAGTAAAAAACTATAGGTAATGAATGCTATGCAGGTAGACCAAGGGAAGAGCATGTGCAAAGATCCTAACATAGTCATTGCCTATTTAATTGGAGGAAGAGCAGAGGAGACCAGAGTAGGTGGACCAGAGTCAGTGAGAAAGTAATGGTAAGAAATGAGGATAGAGAGGACATGGGCACCACTGCGCAGACCCTTGCTTTATGCTCTGGGTCTGATGGGAACGTTTTGGAGGGTTTTTTTTTTTTTTTTTTTGTACCAGGGATTGAACCCAGGAGCGCTTAGCCTCCAAGCCACATTTCCAACCCTTTTTATTTGTTATTTCGAGACAGGGTTGCACTAAGTTGTTTAGAGCCTCACTAATTTGCTAAGACTGCCCTCAAATTTGTGATTCTCCTGAGTTGCTAGTATTAAAGACGTGTGCCATCACACCAGACTCCTTCTGAAGAATTTTTTTTTTTAGTTGTAGATGGACACAATATCTTTATTTATTTATATGTGGTGCTGAGGATCAAACCCAGTGCCTCACATGTGCAAGGCAAGCACTCTACCACTGAGCCACAACCCCTGGCCCCTTCTGAAGATTTTTGAGCCAAGAAATGGCATGATCTGATTTTTAAAATTTTAAATATTTATTTATATTTTTTGCTGTGGAAAGAATAATTTATTACTGACATTTTCTATGAGCATACCATGCAGGGCCACATGGGGAAGTACCAGGTTTGGGTCAGGAGGTAAAAGGCAAGCTGAGCCATGACCTTATTGGGGCTTTCCATGAACAAGGCAGGGCAAGGCAAAGAGATAGGATTGCTTGGTTTGAATAATGTCATCAGGCTCTGGATCATAGGAGTGGATGGTTTCTAGTTGCCTGATATTTGTCCCTGGAATAACTTAGAAGGGGAATTATGGGTTTGGTGTATGAGTTAGAGAAATGGAGAGGTTGGAGGTAAAGTCTTAAAATTGGCTGGTTTGCAGATGAAAGTTGCATTTCCAGTTAAAGCCCTTGGCCATCTCTAAGAATTGGCTATCCCAGCCGGGCACGGTGGCGCACGCCTGTAATCCCAGCACTTTGGGAGGCTGAGGCAGGAGGATCACGAGTTCAAAGCCAGCCTCAGCAATGGCGAGACGCTTAGCAACTCAGTGAGACCCTGTCTCAGAATAAAATACAAAAAAGGGCTGGGGATGTGGCCCAGTGGTCAAGTACCCCTGGGTTCAATCCTTGGTACCAAAAAAAAAAAGTAAAAAAAAATCATCACATCAAACTGATAGGAAGGAATGTCCTTGAACTGAGACTCTTGTAAACTACCATAAATTGATAAAATGGACAGATAAAAATAAACTAAATCTAAGCCGAGTGTGGTGGCACACGCCTGTAATCCCAGCACTTGGGAGGCTGAGGCAGAAGGATTGCAAGTTCAAAGCCAAAGTGGCGAGGCACTTAGGAACTCAGTGAGACCCTGTCTCTAAATAAAACACAAAAAGGCTGGGGATGTGGCCCAGGGGTCCAGTGCCCCTGAGTTCAATCCCCGGTACCAAAATAAATAAATAAATAAATAAATAAATAAATAAATAAATAAAAATAAACGAAATCTGTATATAGCTATTACAAAAAGAGAACAGAAAATGGGAATCAAAATAGTTTAACCCAGCATGGCAGTTTGTGCCTGTACTTCCAGCTACTCAAGAGGCTGAGTAGCACAGCTAAGGGGGAAATTCAGAGCACTAAGAAGAAAGGTCTGAAATCAATGATCAAGGTTTGCTCCTCAAGAAACCACAAAAAGAAAGGCACAGTAAATCCAAAGCATTCAGATAGAAGAAAATAAATATAAAAGCAAATTTAAATGAAAATGAAAACTGAAAATCAATAGAGAAAGGCAATGAAAGAACATAGCTGCTTCTTTGAGAAAAGCAATAAAAATTGATAAATCTTTAAGTAGACTGAGTAGGAAGAAAGAGAGAATACAGAAATTACCAATACCAGAAAGGCAACATCTTTATAGATTCTACAGGCATTAAAAGGACAGAAAAGGAATATTATGAACTTTATGCCAAAAAAAAAATTATTTAGGACAGGAATCACCAGATTTTGGCCTATGGGCCCATGGAGACCATGAACTAAAAATGTTTTTTGTGACTTTATTTCCTTTCTTCTTCCCTTTCTTTTCTTCTTTCTTACTTTTTCCCCCCTTTCTTTCCAGAATGGGGAATGAACTCAGAGCATCATGCATGCTAAACGCATGCTTTACCACTAAGCTACACTCTCCAGCTGGTTTTTACATTTTTAAAAGTTTGTTAAAAAAGAAGAAGAGGCCAGGCATTGTGGCACATGCCTGTAATCCTAGCAGCTTGGGAGGCTGAGGCAGGAGGATGGCAAGTTCAAAGCCAGCCTCAGAAATTTAGTGAAGCCCTGGGCAACTTAGCAAGAATCTGTCTCAAATTATAAAATAAAAAGAGCTGGGGATGTGACATGTTCAGTGGTTAAGAACCCCTGGGTTCAATCTCTTGTACCAAAAAAAAAAAAAAAAAAAAAAATCTGAAAAGCCTAAAAATATACTATATGAACTAGAGACAGAATGTGGCTAGGTAAGGCAAGTGAGGCAAAGCAAGATTGCTGCTTGAGTTTTGTGCCACTCTGAGAAACAGGCAATTTTCTATAATTAGTATATATTTACAATATTACCCAGAATACTCCTCCTGTGTATTGATCACAGAAAATGAAAACGAATACTTAAAACAAAAGTATAAATGAATGTTTATCATAGCTCTATTTATAATCACCAAAACAACTTAAATATTCAAAACCTGGTGAATGGATAAACAAATTGCAATGCATCCATTCAATGGAGTACTACTCAGTAATAAGAAGGAATGAGGGGCTGGGGTTGTGGTTCAGCGGTACAGTGCTTGCCTAGCACGTGCGCAACCCGAGTTCTATCCTCAGCACCACGTAAAAGTAAAGGCGTTGTGTACAACTAAAACAAAACAAAACAAAAAGCTGGGCGCGGTGGTGCACGCCTGTAATCCCATCACTTGGGAGGCTGAGGCAGGAGGATGGCGAGTTCAAAGCCAGCCTCAGCAATGGCAAGGCACTTAGTAACTCAGTGAGACCCTGCTTTTAATAAAATACAAAAAAGGGCTGGGGATGTGGCCCAGTGGTCAAGTGCCTCTGAGTTCAATCCCCAGTACCAAAAAAAAAAAAAAAAAAAAAAAAAAAAAGCCAGGCGCGGTGAACGCCTGTCATCCCAGCACTTGGGAGGCTGAGGCAGGAGGATCACAAGTTCAAAGCCAGCCTCAGCAATGTCAAGGCACTTAGCAACTCAGTGAGACCCTGTCTCTAATAAAATACAAAACGGGGCTGGGGATGTGGCCCAGTGGTGGAGTGCCCCTGAGTTCAATCCCCGGTACCACAAAAAAAAAAAAAAAAAAAAAAAAAAAAGATATATTTGGGCCATGAAGGCATAGATAATGTTTTCTACATTTGAGTTTTTCATTTTTTTTTTTTTTACCAGTGAGTTAATTATTTTGTAATGAAAACCATTACCACATAAAAGACAGGTACATAGCAAACTGCTTAGTAGCTTTCAGTGCACGGGCACTCTGTTCTTCCCGAAGCCCTCCCTGCCTCTCCTACCTGTCCAGTGCCCCTCCCATGGACCACCACAGTCCAAGGCAGCCTCCATCCTGGCCTTCTATTTATTTGATAGCTTCTGTATCTGTCTCTTTCCCTATAGCCTTGAAGGCAAGCATTGTTTCTGACGCAGAGTAAGCATCAAAGAACTAGAAATATCATCCTTACATCAAGAAAAAAGAAAAGTGGAAGAATTCTGTGGTGACAATGGATTTGGAGTAGGAGCCAGAGATCTTGCTTCTGGGTGTTAGTGGTGGTCACAGAGGCCAAAAGACTATGACGAAGCCTCAGCCTCACTTAACCTACCTTCTAACAATTGGCCAGTGATTGGGTTGATCTCAAAACAAAGGGTTTGGGGAACATGAGTCACCAGTGCTAGAAATTCTATAGAAAGTTTCTGTACAAGTTGGCTTGGGGCCCAAAAGAAGATTCTTTGTGTACTAAATAAACAACTAACTTTTTGACATCCCTCAGGTTCTTCATTACCAAACTGGACTCAGCAGAATGGCTCCTGCAAAGGCAGGAGTGAGAAGAAAAGCCACTCTGTCCTCGATGAGGTGGTGACCCGAGAATCTGTCATCAACATTCAAAAATGCATCCAGGGAGCCGGGCGCGGTGGCGCACGCCTGTAATCCCAGCACTTGGGAGGCCTAGGCAGGAGGATCGCAAGTTCAAAGCCAGCCTCAGCAATGGCGAGGCACTTAGCAACTCAGTGAGACCCTGTCTCTAATAAAAATACAAAAAAGGGCTGGGGATGTGGCCCAGTGGTCGAGTGCCCCTGAGTTCAATCCCTGGTACCAAAAAAAAGAAAGAAAAAAAATGCATCCAGGGAATGGGCTTCAAGAAGTGTGTGCTTGGGCTGGGCTGGGCTCAGTGGTGAGTGCTTGCATTAGCATGCATAAAGTCCTGGGTTCCATCCCCACATTGCCAAACAAAACAAAGTAAAAAGTATATCCTTCAGGTACTCAGAGAGATCTGGAAATTTATCAGGAAGGTGATGGAGACTCCAGATGTGTACATTGATACCAGGCTCAGCAAAACTGTCTGGGCCAAAAGAATAAGAAATGTTTCATATTGTTTCTGTGTGTGGTGGTCCAGAAAATGTAATGAGTATGAAGATTCACTAAATAAGCTATATGTCCCCTATGTGCCCATCACAATTTAAAAAAAAATTGTTTTTAGATTTGATAGACCTTGATTTTATTTATTTATATGTGGTGCTGAGAATCGAACTCAGTGCCTCACACATGCCAGGCAAGTGCGCTACTGCTGAGCCCCAGCCCCCGCCCACCTCATCACAATTTTCATTTTCAAAAATCTGTAGTCCATGGGGGCCAAGAACTAACTGCTTAATTTCAAATAAAGTTGTAAAACTGCTGAAAAACACACAACCTCCCCCTGCCCTCAAACCCCTGACTTTCCCATTCAGGAGACTAAGCCTTTACATATGACTAGCTGGGGTAGAGAGGAAATTCAGCCCAGTCTGATGCCATAACCTGGGGCCACATCCAGGAAGATTGATGGTTAGATTCACGGTTAGCAATCTGGAATGGAAGAGCCAGTTTGTGATGGAAAAGAACTCAACTGGTACGAAGTGCTTCCATGACTGCACTAGTAAGCTTTCCATCACTGTGATAAACTACCTCAGTTAAACTGACTTAAAAGGAAGAAAGGCTTATTTTGGTTCACAGGTTCAGAGTTTCAGTCCATGGCAACTTGATCCCTTTGCCTTTGTTCCTGTGGGAGCACAGTGCACCATGACAGGGGTGATGGTGGAGGAAGCAGTTTACAGCACAGGGCCAGGCAGCAGAGAGAACGAGGAAGAGGACAGGGTCCCAATATCCCCTTCAAGTGCAATTCCAATGTCCTAACTTGCTTCCACTAGTCTGTTGGAGTCATATTTTTCGCTGCTGTGACTAAACGACCTGCCAAGAACAATTAGAGGAGGATAAGTGGTTTTTTTTTTGGTACCGGGAATTGAACTCGGGGGCACTGGACCACTGGGCCACATCCCCAGCCCTTTTTTTTTTGTATTTTATTAGAGACAGGGTCTCACTGAGTTGCTAAGTGCCTCGCCATTGCTGAGGCTGGCTTTGAACTCGCGATCCTCCTGCCTCAGCCTCCCAAGTGCTGGGATTACAGGTGTGCACCACGGCGCCCGGCTAGAGGAGGATAAGTTTGTTTTGGGGCTCATGGTTTCAGAGGTCTCAGTCATAGAAGGCCGGCTTCCCTCCCCGGGGCTTGAGGTGAGGCAGAGCATCTTGGTGGAAGAGTAAATTAGCTCAAGACACGATCAGGAAGTAGAGAAAGAAAAAATACTCCACTCCCCAAATACGAAATTTATACCCCAAAGATAGGCCCCCAATAACCTGCCTCCTGTAGCCACACCCTACCTGCCTTCAGTTACCACTCAGTTAATCCCTATCAGGGGATTAATTCACTGCTTGGGTTAAGGATCTCATAACCAGTCATTTCACCTCTAAGCCCTCTTGCATTGTCTCACACATGTGTTTTGGGGGGATACCTCACATCCAAACCCTAACAAGGCTCCACCTCCTAAATGTTCCACCACTTCCCAATAGCTTCACAGACTGGGGACCAAGCCTCAAAACAGGAGACTTTGGGGGACATTCAAGATCCAAACCATAACAATGGCCCTCTGACCAAAACTGATGCATTGTTTTCATTCTGTGTGAACATGTCTTTTTTTTAAAAAAAATATTTATTTATTTATTTTAGTTGTAATCGGACACTATGCCTTTACTTTATTTATTTATATGTGGTGCTGAGGATCGAACCCAGGGCCTTGCACATGCTAGTGCTTTACTGCTGAGCCACAAGCCCAGCCTGAGTATGTCTTTATTCAGTTACAGAAGACTGAGAAAAACACACATCATCAACACCGTACAGAGCTCCGTCACAGTTGCCCGGGAATCAACTGTAGCCGACATCCAACATTACACTACAGATTTTCTGTCTGCCACTCGAAGGTTTTCCTTTTTCACATCTACCAAATTACAAGTAAAGACTGGTTGAGGTTTGTCTCCTTTTTTATCTTTGGTATTCCTCTGTGTTTACACCTAAACATGAGTCCCCTGTGCTATTGTGTATACCCAGATTTATGCATAGGCATTAAAACACCATCTGGAAGAGCAAATGACTCTTTGAAGCCTATGGAGAAAGTGCCAGATGGAGGTTTCTAAGGCTCTGGTTCCCCAAAGTCCTGCATCTAAAACATTCCCATGTTTGATCGAGAAAAAAAAAAATCCATTCAGTAATCCTAGTCTTTGTTATCAGTAAAATATACATATGTAAGCTTGTATCTGAAAACGAACAAAAAATTGTTATTGTTGGGGTTTGAACCCAGGGTCTTCCTGCACATGCTAGGCAAGAGCTATGCCCCTCCCTGCCGGACCCATAAGCCTATATCTACATGGTAGTGTGATCCGCAGAATAATGGTACCCAACGTTGTCCATGCTCTAATTCTTGGAATCTTTGAATATGACCTTACATGACAAAAGTGACTCCTGGTGTGGTTAACGGTAGGGAGCTTCAGATGGGGAGATAATCCAAGTGGGCACAAGATAATCAATCACATGAGTCCTTGAAAGTGGAGAAGCTTTCCAGGTTGAAGTGGGAGAGCTACAACAAATTCACAAGTTCTGTGAGGGGGATAGTTGGGAATTATGTGTCCAGTTGCTACCCAAAAAAGTATCAAGTGATGGCCTTACTTCCTGTGATAGGAGACCTTTGAGGTTGATTGCCGTACATGTGTCCTAATAGAGATGGTCTAGAGAGAGTGGAAGGACTATCGTGGTTTGGAGACGGCGTGTCTCCCCAAGACTCCTGTGTTGAAGACCTATTCCCCAGTGAGGCGGTGTTCAGAGGTGGGGATTTGGAGAAATGAATGAACCATGAAGGTTTTCACCTCATCAGCAGATTAATCCGCTGCTGAATGAGTCATTGGATATCATTTTGCTGGTGGTAGGGGGTGGAAACGGTAGGAGGTGGGCTTATTTGGAGAAAGTCAGTTACTGGAGACGTGTGCTGGAAGGCTGTCTCTTGTGCTGGGTGCCTTCTTTTCTCTGCTTTCCAGTTGCCATGAGTTGAGCAGCTTTTCTCCACCACACCCGTCTGCCATGACATTCTGTCTTGCTTCAGATCCAAAGCAATGGGGCCATCTAACCATGGAATGAAATTTCTGAAAGTGTGAGCCAAAATAAATCTGTCCTCCTCTACGTTTTTCTTATCAGGTATTTTGTCCACAGTAGTGAAAAGTTGGCTAACACATGGATCAAAGGCAACAACTCTCAGGGAGCTATTAGTATTTTTTTATTTTTTTTTGTGGTACCAGGGATTGAACTCAGGGGCACTCGACCACTGGGCCACATCCTCAGCCCTTTTTTGTATTTTATTTAGAGACAGGGTCTCACTGAGTTGCTGAGTGCCTCACCATTGCTGAGGCTGGCTTTGAACTCATGATCCTCCTGCCTCAGCCTCCCAAGTGTTGGGAGCTGAGTTTTCCCCCAGAGAATGGGAAAGGAATGGTAACAGGGAGAGTCCATTCTATACCTGGAAAGCTTGCTTAACTCAGGAGCACCAGCATGAAATACATCCTAACAGACTGGTGAGTACTGAGAGTGATCCCTGAGCTTGAGAAATGGGAGAACTGGTTTACCCTGGCTCTGTGATTTTCCTAAAGGTCAGGCTTGATCATAAGCCCTGAGGGGGTGATTAGTCAGATTGTATAATCAGGGCTTCTTGAGTAGAGGAGGAAAACAGCACCTGCGGAATTTACCACCCAGCACTGCTGCCGACTGCAGACCCTGCAGACCCGTTAAGCTCATGCTTGGTCTCACAGATGTGTTAGATAGCTTTGCATCTCTATAACAAAATACCGGACACAGGATACTTATGAAGTAAAGAGAAGTTAATTTTGGTTCATGGTTCTGAAGGTTCAAGATTGGGAAGCACTGCACTGGGGTAACACAATCCCCTTCAGAGGCATGCCCCTGATTACCTAAGAACCCTTTAAAGATCCACGGCACCCTGTCTCTAATAAAACACAAAAAAGGGCTGGGGATGTGGCCCAGTGGTAGAGGGCTCCTGAGTTCAATCCCCAGTTCCAAAAAAGAAAAAAAAAAAAAAAGGTCCACGGCACCTCCCAGTACTACTACTCCAGGAAACAAACTTTAAAAAAAAAAATTTATTTATTTGCTTTAGTTGTACACAATGCATTGGTCTTTACGTGGTGCTGAGGATCGAACCCGGGTCGTGCACATGCTAGGCGAGCGCGCTACCACTGAGCCACAACCCCAGCCCCAGGAAACAAACTTTTATATGAAGATCTTGGGAGACACTATCCATATTTGAACTATAACAGATAGATGTAGGTATAGGTATTGCCTTCTCTTTTCTTTGTACCTTCATCAACATATTCTTTCTGCCTCATTTCATTTTCTCTATTTGGCCACATGTTTAAAATATGTTTTAAAAATAAGTTCCCGGGCTGGGGATGTGGCTCAGCGGTTTAGCGCTCGTCTAGCACGTGCGCGACCCGGGTTCGATCCTCAGCACCACGTAAAAATAAAGGCATTGTGTACAACTAAAACCAATAAATAAATTAAAAAAAAATAAGTTCCCTGCTGGGCGCGGTGGTGCACACCTGTAATCCCAGCACTTTGTGAGGCTGAGGCAGGAGGATCATGAGTTCAAAGCTAGCCTCAGCAATGGCGAGGCACTTAGCAACTCAGTGAGACCCTGTCTCTAATAAAATACAAGAAAAGGGCTGGGGATGTGGCCCAGTGGTCGAGTGCCTCTGAGTTAAATCCCCAGTACCAAAAAAAAAAAAAAAAAAAAAAAAAAAAGGTCCCTTTCTTGTTTTCAGACAGGTGATATTTAAATGTTTTAAAATTCAAAAGTTACAAAAGGAAATAGTAGTGAAGTTTCCTTTCCTTCCAGAGTTGGTAAACATTTAACAACTTTCTCTTAAAAAAAGACTTGAAGGCGGAGGTATAGCTAGCTGAGTGGTAGAGTACCTGCTTCCTGGGGCAATGCCCTGGGTTTGGTTCCCAGCACCTGGAAGCAAAACAAAAAAACATGGTATCTCTCTCCAGCAGGGGAGGTGTTGACTTCTTTACATGGGGGTTGGGTCCACATGTAATCCCAGCAGTTTTGAAGCTGAGGCCGAGAATCACAATCTCAAGGCCAGCCTGGACAACTCAGACCCTGTTTCAAAATAAAAAATAGAAATGCCTGGGGAAGCCAGGTGCGGTGGCGCACGCCTGTAATCCCAGCACTTGGGAGGCTGAGGCAGGAGGATTGCGAGTTCAAAGCCAGCCTCAGCAAGGACGAGGCACTTAGCAACTCAGTGAGACCCTGTCTCTAATAAAATACAAAAAGGGCTGGGGATGTGGCCCAGTGGTCGAGTGCCTCTGAGTTCAATCTCTGGTACCGAAAACAAACAAACAAACAAACAAACAAACAAAAGAAATGCCTGGGGATGGTAGATCAATGGTAAAGCATTCCTGGGTTTAATCCCCAGGACCTCACACACACACACACACACACACACACACACACACACACACAAAGAAGAAGGAAAAAACTGAAAAAAAAAAAAAAATCATATCCCAAGGCCAGCTTAGACTCAAAGGATGAGGAGACAGACTACTTCTTTTTGGGGGGTGGCTGGGGGAAGGGGAGAGAGTACCAGGGATTGAACTCAGGGGCACTCAACCACTGAGCCACAAATTCAGCCCTCTTTTATATTTTATTTAGAGACAGGACTCGCTGAGTTGCTTAGCACCTTGCTGTTGCTAAGGCCGGCTTTGAACTTGTGATCCTCCTGCCTCAGCCGCTGGGTACCACCGTGCCCCACGAGACAGACCTACTTCTTGATGGCAGAAACTAAAAAATCACTCAGCAACAGGGAGGCCTGATTCACCGGGTGCCACACCACATGAGATGGGTATGCTAGGCCTCTGATGCTGACCCCTAGGCCAAGACAGATACACACAGGTGCCTGACGATGCATGTAAGAGGGCTGTGGGACAGGTGACAGAATGTCTCTGGGAGTTTGTCCCGTTAGCTAGGAGGCATTCAGCTCCCCTTCTAAGTACTACCTACTAACCAATTGTGCCACAGGAGCTCTGGAATTTGGCTCTTGTAAGGGAATCCACTTCGGTAAGGCTTGTTTTCTTCCAGTTTTCTCCCTCTCCCCCAAAACTTAAGTACTAGAAGAAATCTAATCCCCAAATCCTGACCTCAGTGATTTCTCTTCCATACCTCCCTTTTTTTTTTTTTTTTTTTGTACCGGGGATTGAACTCAGAGGCACTCGACCACTGGGCCACATCCCCAGCCTTTTTTTGTATTTTATTAGAGACAGGATCTCACTGAGTTGCTAAGTGCCTCGCCATTGCTGAGGCTGGCTTTGAACTCGCAATCCTCCTGCCTCAGCCTCCCAAGTGCTGGGATTACAGGCATGCGCCACCGCGTCCGGTTTCTTCCTTACCTCCTTGATGGACCCATCTCCCTTTTAGAGTAGCTTCTGCTTTTCTCTGTCTCTGTCTCTCTCTTTCTCTTCCTTCTTTTCTACTCAGAATTGAACCCAAGGGCATTCTACCACTGAGCTCCATCTCCAGTCCTTTTTATTTTGTATTTTGAGACAGGTTTTATAGCTGGGTATGGTGGGGCACTCCAGTAATCCCAGTGTTTTGGGAGGTTGAGGCAGGAGTATCTCAAATTCAAGGCCAGCCCTAGCAACTTATCTAGATCCTTTTCTTTTTTTTTTTTTTTTTTTTTGTGGTACCAGGGATTGAACTCAGGGGCACTCGACCACTGGGTCACATCCCCAGCCCTTTTTTTGTATTTTATTTAGAGACAGGGTCTCAACTGAGTTACTAAGTGCCTCGCCATTTCTGAGGCTGGCTTTGAACTTGCCATCCTCCTGCCTCAGCCTCCCAAAGTGCTGGGATTACAGGCGTGCGCCACCGCGCCCGGCTTAGATCCTTTCTGAATATAAAAAAAATAAAAGATCTGGTGATGTAGCTCAGTGATAAAGCACACCTGGATTCAATCCTCAGTAGAAAGATAGAGACTTGCTAAATTGCTAATGTCTTGCTAAATTGCCTAGTCTGGCCTTAAACTTGCAATCCTCTTGCTTTAGCCTCCTGAGTAGCTGGGATTACAGGCGTGCGCCCCCGCGCCTGGCTTGAGTACGAAACTCTTGATGAATGAATGGAAATGTACTCTAAAAGCCAAACATAGTAGCAGATGCCTGTAATCCCAGCAACTCAGGAGGCTGAGGCAGGAGGTTTCCATGTTTGAGTCCACCCTCAAACTTAGAAAAGACCCCGTTTTAAATAAAAATTAGAAAGGGCAGGAATGAGCCAGGCGTGGTGGCGTACGCCTGTAATCCCAGCACTTTGGGAGGCTGAGGCAGGAGGATCGCGAGTTCAAAGCCAGCCTCAGCAATGGTGAGGCACTTAGTAACTCAGTGAGACCCTGTCTCTAATAAAATACAAAAAAGGGCTGGGGATGTGGCCCAGTGGTCGAGTGCCCCTGAGTTCAATCCCTGGTGCCGCCCCCCCCCCAAAAAAAATAGAAAGGGCAGAATGTAGTTCAGTGGTAGAACATCCCTGGTTTAATCCCCAGTACCAAAATAAATAGATATGTAAGAAATGTAAGCTTACAGTGTATACTAGATTTCAAAGATGTGCACGCGCGCACACACACACACACACACACACACACAAACACAGACACACACAAGAGTAAAATATCTTAATAACATTTTGTAATTATATGTTTAAATGATAAGGTATCAGATGTATTGGGTTCAATAAAATGTTATCAAAGTTAACTTTACCTATTACTTTGTACCTTCTTAATGTGGCTACTGGGAAATTTAAGATTGCATATGTGGGTTGGGAATATACCTCGGAGGTAAAGCACGTGGGTGGTGAGTGAGACCCTGGGTTCAATCCCACTTCCAAAAAGATGGAGCTGGACACAGAGGCTTGTAATCCCAGCAGCTCAGGAGGCTGAGGCAGGAGGATCATAAATTCAAAGCCAACCTTAGCAAGTTTTCAAGGCCCTAAGCAACTTAATGAGATCCTGTCTTAAATTAAAAAATAAAAAAACAGCTGGGCAGGTGGCTCAGTGGTTGAGCACTCCTGGATTCAATACCTCATATCAAAATGATGATGATGATAATTGAAGGGCAAAGCATCACACCGGGGACAGCCATGCAGCCAAAAGATTTATTTAACAGCCTTCGTAGCCGGTAGCGAAAACCGGAGAAGAGGTGCTCTGGTCGAAGGTCGAAGAGGTGGGAGAGGGGAGTCAGGAAGAAGGGAGTGTGCTAGCTCTGGTGGGAGAAGGGAGTCAGGGAGAGGGGAGTGTGCAAGCTCTGGACAGAAGGTGGGTGCTTGGTTGCACCGGCTGGGATCTCTGGAGCTGTCGGCTAAAGCAGCTGCTGTCTGGCTGGAGGCTGGAGCTGTCAGCTGGGAGCGGCCGTGGGGCTGAAGGTGGTCGGTCTGGAGCTGTCAGCTGGAGCAGCTGCCGTCGGCTGGAGGCGATGGGTCTGGAGCTGTTGGCTGGGAACTGCCGGCGGTGGAGGGGGCAGCTGCCAGCTCGGGCTGGAGGCGATGGGTCTGGAGCTGTTGCAGTGGCTTCCTCCTCTCAGCAGCGACGATCCGATGTTAGTGTCCGTGTGTCTCTCTCTGTCTGTCTGAGTCTCTCAGACAGGGCCTTATATAGGGATTTCTAGTGGGGGGTGCACTAGAGCAACCCCAAACACCATTGGCTAGAACAGGGTGCCCTTAAAGCCTATTGGCTCTTGCCTGGGAAAAGAAACATTCTGCCTGGGGAAGGAACATCCTGTCTGGAACATCTTGAAACAAGGTTGCTTCTCTTAGGGTGTGGAAAACTCTGAGGGCGGGGGAGGGTAAGCTATCTATCAATAATGATGATAAATAAACCCCAATAATATTGTATATGTGCCCCACATATTGTTTTTTTAAATGTTTATTTATTTGCTTTAGTTGTACACAATGCAATGCATTTATGTTTATGTGGTGCTGAGGATCGAACCCAGGCCGTGCCCTTGCTAGGCGAACGCTCTACCGCTGATCCACAACCCCAGCCCCAACACATATTGTTTTCTTAAAAAATATTTATTTATTTGTTTTAGTTGTACACAATTCCTTTGTTCTTACATGGTGCTGAGGATTGAACTCGGGCTGTGCACGTGCTAGGCGAGCGCTCCGCCCCTGAGCCACAATCCCAGCCCTACATATTGTTTTTATTGAATAGCATTGGTCTAGAGGCCTGGGTTCTGCCACTGATTTCATCTTAGATGGTCTGAGTCTTGGATTTCTAGCTTCTGTTCTATCTATAAAGAGCTTGGCCATCATCCCACCTGCCTTCACAACAAGAAAAACTAATCAACCTGAAAACCAACAGAGAACTGAAGTTGAGGGACCAACTGCCGTTCTAAATCCAGAGAGCAGACACATTGAACAAAGGTTAGCTCACTTGAAGCAGGTGCCCTGGGTTCAGTAATGGATTGGAACATTGAATAAGTTGACAAATTTCTAGAGCCTGAGTGTAGGCTAGTTTGAGAGGTGAAACTTTGTCGGGGGTGGTTCCCAGACTGATGGATCTCGCCTGCTTTATTGTAGTTTTTGCCTCTAGGAGCTTTACCAGGTTTTCACAGTGAAGATACAATAAATAAATAAATAATTCATTCATGTTTGGTCAAGGGGTGGGGGAAAAGTCACAATTTTGAAATAAACTGAATATTCTCCATAACAAAGGCTGAAAACCTTACATAAATGACTATTTGCCTCAGTTTCTTTCATTTTCGATACCAGGGATTGAACTCAGGTGTGCTTACCCACTGAGTTACATCTACAGCCCTTCAAATAATTTTTTAAAAATGTTGAGACAGGGTCTTGCTAAGTTTCTAAGAGCCTTGCTAAATTACTGAGTCTGTGATGTTCTTGCCGCAGCCTCCCAAGCCTGGGGTTACAGGTGTGCAACACTGTGCCTTGTTTGCCTCAGTTTCTTTTACCCAAACATCATATCCATCTTTTAACATAAAATTACAGGCATATAAAAGGCAAGGGAAAAAAAATCCAACTGAAGACAAGAAGCAAGAATCTGAATCACAATCAGATATGCCAAAATTTCAGAATTATCAGACTAATATAAAGTGACTTTAACAATCTATAGAGTCTGATGAACAAAGTCAATGACATGCAAGAAAACATGGGTGAGCTGGGTACTATGGCCCACTCCTGCGGTCCCAGCAACTCAGAAGGTTGAGGTGGTAGAATCTCAAGTTTGAGGCCAGCCTCTGCAACTCAGTTCAATCCTGTTTCAAAACAAAAAATGAAAAGGGCAGAGGATATAGCTCAATGGTAAAGCATTTCTGGGTTCAATCCCCACTACCAAACAAACAGATAGGTGATAAAGCACAGGGACAGAAACTGTGTAACAAGAAAATATAGACATCAAAGCCCCTTTTACCAAAACAAAAAGAATAACTTTGATGGACTAAGCAACCTACTGGACATGGTCAAGGAAAGAATCAGTGAAATGGAAGAAGGCATATCAATAGAAACAGCTCAAACTGAAACAGAAAAAAAAATGATAAAACCAGAACAGAATTTTCAAAAACTGTGAGATAATTGCAAAAGATATAACACATGCATAATGTGGATAATATAAAGAAGAGAAAAAGAAGCAAAAAATATACTTGAAGTAAATATTAAGAATTTTCCAAATTTAATGATGGTATACAAACCACAACTCTAGGAAGCTCAGAGAACACCACATAGAATAAATAATAAACATGTACGTGTAAGCATATTGCATTAAAACTACAAAAACCAAAGATGAAGAGAAAAATCTTTATTTACTTATTTATTTATTTGCTTTTAGTTGTACACAATAAGTTTTTACGTGGTGCTGAGGATCGAACCTGGGCTACACACATGCTAGGCGAGCACTCTACCACTGAGCCACAACCCCAGCCCAAAATCTTTTTTTTTTTTTTAAATATTTATGTATTTGCTTTAGTTGTACACAATGAATGCATTTATGTTTACGTGGTGCTGAGGATCGAACCTGGATCGCGCACGTGCCGGGCGAGCTCTCTAACACTGAGCCACAACCCCAGCCCTGAGGAGAAAATCTTGAAAGAAGTCAGAGGGGAACTGTTCCTGTTCCTACATAGGAACAGGAATAAGAATTATAATCAAAAAAATTTTTTTAACAAAACATGCAACAATAACAACAAAAATCATGGTGGTAGAAATGCACAATGGCATAGCCATTGTAGAAAATAGTTAAAAAAAAAAATATATTTGCCATATAATCTAGCAATTGTGCTCCTGGTTACAATTTATTTGAATATATTTGTTCTTTAGCATTTCTTTTCTTTTCTTTTTTTACATTTTATAACTTTATTTTATTTATCTATTTGTATATGGTGCTGAGGATCGTACCCAGGGCCTCGCATGTGCTAGGCGAGTGCTCTACCACTGAGCCACAGTCCCAGCCCCTCTATAGCATTTCTTTTTGGTTCCATTTCTCAGTTCATATTACTTCTGTCCTTGCATGTTATTTACTTTTTCTTTTAAAATTCTTAGTTCTATTACAATCATGATCATAATTATTTTATTTTATTTTATTTTTCTGATATAGAGTGTCATTATGTAGGCCAGATTGGCCTTGAATTTGCAATCCTCCTGCCTTCCAAATAGCTAGGATTACAGTTACAGTGCCCCTCGCCTGGATACGAACATGTTTTTAAAATATATCTACTGGGGCTGGGGTTGTGGCTCAGCGGTAGAGCGCTCGCTTAGCACGTGCGCGGCCCGGGGTTCGATCCTCAGCACCATGTACAAATAAAGGCATTGTGTTCAACTAAAAGCAAATAAATAAATATATATATATATATTTTTTGGTACCGGGGATTGAACTCAGGGGCACTCGACCACTGGGCCACATCCCCGGCCCTTTTTGTATTTTTATTAGAGACAGGGTCTCACTGAGTTGCTAAGTGCCTCGCCATTGCTGAGGCTGGCTTTGAACTCGTGATCCTCCTGCCTCAGCCTCCCAAAGTGCTGGGATTACAGGCGTGCGCACCACTGCGCCCAGCTAGTAGTAATAATATTTTATTTTTTAAAAAATAAAATATATTATACTAGCCGGGCGCAGTGGTGCACGCCTGTAATCCCAGCACTTTGGGAGGCTGAGGCAGGAGGATCACGAGTTCAAAGCCAGCCTCAGCAATGGCGAGGCACTTAGCAACTCAGTGAGACCCTGTCTCTAATAAAAACCAAAAAAAAAAAAAAAAAAAAAAAAGGGGCTGGGGTTGTGGCCCAGTGGTCGGTCCAGTGTCCCTGAGTTCAATCCGTGGTACCCAAAAAAAAAAAAAAAAAAAAAAAAAAAAAACTTTATATTTTTTGAAATATACACATCTCAAATTCAGTCATAAAAAACAAATGGAGAATGGGCTAAAGCCTGAAGAGACATTTCACCAAAGACTCTACAGATGGTAAATGAGCACATGAAAATATGTTCAACATTAGCCATTATGGAAAAACAAATCAAAACCACGATGAGTCTTACTACAGACCTATCAAAACAACTAAAACAAAAAATAGTGACAGTATCAAATGCTGATAATGATTCAAAGAAGCTGGATCTTTCTATCACTGGTGATTGGAATGTAAAATGGTATAGCCATTCTAGAAAACAGTTTGATAGTTTTTTTTTTTTTTTTTTTTGGTACCGGGATTGAACTCGGGAGCACTCGACCACTGGGCCACATCCCCAGCCCTTTTTTGTATTTTATTAGAGACAGGGTCTCACTGAGTTGCTGAGTGCCTCGCCATTGCTGAGGCTGGCTTTGAACTTGCGATCCTCCTGCCTCAGACTCCCAAATGCTGGGATTACAGGCATGCGCCACCATGCCTGGCTGGAAAATGTGAATTTTTAAAATAATTTTTTTTTAGTTGTAGATGGACACAATACCTTTATTTATTAATTTATTGTTTTATGTGGTGCTGAGGATCGAACCCAGTGCCTCACATGTGCTAGGAGAGCACTCTACCACTGAGCCACAACCCCAGCCTCTGAAGAATATGAATATTCATAGTTGTGTTTGTTATAGCACAGAATTGTAAAAACCAAATGGCCTTCAACTAGGTGAATAGTCAAACTAACTTGTAGGTTTCTATCATAGAATATCACACAAAAATAAAGAAGAATAAACTATTGATACATACAACTTGAATACCTCTGAAGGGCATTATGCTGAATGAAAAAATAAAAAGGTCATGTATTGTCGCTGCCTGAAGCGGAAGTCGCTTGGAGCAGCGAACGCCACAGGAAAATTCGGAGGCAGGATGAAAATGAAAAAAGGTCTTTTATTCTTCTCCTCTCTCCAGCTCCAGCAATCACTCCAAATGCTCTAACTCCAACCACCACCTTCTTCTTCCCCACACACACTAACGAACCTCACCCAGTTATATACATATAGCTTTAACAAGGACACGTGCTTACAGCTCAAGCTTACAGGTGCGTCACGCAGTGTTCACGGGCATACAAAGATTCTTTGAATAATGTATCAACATCAGGTGGAAACTAGAACATCTTTTATGGCTCTCAGCTAACCGCAATCTTTAGCTATCTCCTTGATTATAGGCTCCTTCAATGTATTATTCCATTCACACAACATTCTAGAAATGAAAAATTTTAGATTTATCTATCAAATCTATTGTTGCAATTGACTATGGAGTCTTTGGGGGTAGGAAGACAGCTGTGACTATAATTAGTGTAGCACAATGGAGATACTGGCATTGCTGGAATAGTTGTGTATGTTGGTTTTGGTGATGGTTACACACATCTACACATGATAAAAATGACAGAAATATACATATATACATTATACAAAATCAATTTCTGGTTTTGCTATTGTACTACAGATATTTGAAATGTAATCATTGGAGAATAGGCTAAATAAAGGGTACAATGGGCACTCCTTTATACTATTTTGAAACTTGTGAATTTGTACTTATTTTTTCAAATAAAAAGTTAAAAATATGTGTTTCTGTTCAGATAAGATACCACTTTTAAGAGAAAGGCTTAAAAAAGAGAAGTTTAACTTTCTTAGAAGCTCTCGGTTACTCTAGGTATGATAGGGTAGCCAACTCTTTTTCTACTCTGCCTATGGTAACCACCTTCATATGGAAATCAATGCAATAAATAATTCTAACACCTCCCCCCAAGCCGGGCGCGGTGGCGCACGCCTATAATCCCAGCACTTGGGAGGCTGAAGGCAGGAGGTTCACGAGTTCAAAGCCAGCCTCAGCAATGGTGAGGCACTTAGCAACTCAGTGAGACCCTGTCTCTAATAAAATACAAAAGAAGGGCTGGGGATGTGGCCCAGTGGTCGAGGGCCCCTGAGTTCAATTCTCGGTACAAAAAAAAAAAAAAAAAAAAAAAAAAAAAAAAATCTATAGAATAAAATTTTTTTTAAAAAAAATATTTATTTATTTGCTTTAGTTGTACACAATGCAATGCACTTATGCTTACGTGGTGCTGAGGCTCGAACCCGGGCCGCGGCGAACGCTCTACCGCTGAGCCACGACCCCAGCCCTACAGAGTAGGATTTTGAGTGATTTGAATGAATCAAGTATGGAGAAGGGCAGAAGCACGTGGACACCCTTTATTTCTCCCCCTCGACTGCATAAGTCGCACCTTTGCCCATCGCGACAAAATTGGACACTTTCTATGTGCTTTTCCAAGTACCCTTGCCTTTTAGTTTTGTTCATTCCGACTTAACAGTTAATAATAGACCCTTGAAAGAGGCACTCACTTCTGCGGGCGCCAAACGATCCGTTCGGTGGTCACATACTCTAGAACAAATGCACCCCGACTTGCATTCACAATAAACAGAAAGTCATAGGACAAACATTTCAGTTCCTGGGGGCTAAGGCGCCACCGCCCCTGTAAGGTGAGCCAAGGGGCTCACGTGATTTGGTTCTCCTCCCGCACATCCCACCCGAGGTCCCCCCGGAACCGAAGCTACCGCATTCTGGGTTTCCGACGGAAGGCTAAGAGGCTCAGAAACGTGCAGACAATTTGTGTTCCGTCGTACCACAGCGGTTCTCATTAGAGAGACTGAGAAGGCCACACAGTCCAGATCGGAAGAACAAGAGACCGCGCTCCCTTCCCGGCCTCCCCAGTTCGTGGAGCCCTCGGGTCTCCGCCACCGGCCGCACCTCGCCGGGACCTGCAGGGCTCCCGGCGCCTTCCCCACGCTGGGGGCGGGGCGAGACTACGGCGAGGGGGGGGTCTGCTGCTCGGAGAGAAGATGGCGGCAGCGCGACGCTCTGGGCTGCCGTGGTCACAACTCGGTGTTCGGAAGTCCTCCGGTCTTCGCCTGTAGGAAGCGGAAGTAGAGGGGCGGCTGGCTGCTGGGCTTTTGCTCTGGGGCCGGCTCGTGAGCCGAGCCGCGGGAAAGGCGCGTGTCGGCTTCTCACTGGCGCAGCCTCGGCCGCCGCCGCCCCGCCCCGGCGTAGTCACAGGCGCTGTAGTGGACGGAGCGCGGCCGGCGCGTGGGCAGCCGGGGGGTCGCGAGCGGCGCGCTGTCGCGGTGGCGCGGCCAGTGACAGGTACCCAGGGGCGGTATGGGGAGGCCTCGTGGATGAAGAGAGGGTCTGGAGCGCGAGGCGACCCTGTGCTCAGGTCACCTTGAGCTTCCGCCTGTACCCTGACTCAGTTTCACCTCCATTGTCCCAGCCTGCCTCCTCCTCATGGGCGCCCCAGGTTGTCCCCAGTGGTCGTCCGTGCCAGGCATCTCCTGCTCAGGGGTGGTGGCGGACTCTTCTGTGGTCCCAAGCCTTCTTTGAAGAACTCTCAGACCCACGAACCAAAGTGCAGAAGGAGGAAGTGCCCTAACATGAATTTAGATCAAGCCTGACCCTAAGTAGGTCGAGAACCAGCACTTTGCAGGACTCTGATTGATGAACTCTTTGGTCTTTTTATAGATTTTTATTTTCCTTACAGTGAATTCGGATGGTGCATATTGGTTGCCGTTTTCATTTAATGCTAGGCTCTGTTGGCTGGAAATTGGATGATCCGCTTTCACTTTTAGTGTGGGACCTTCCAGAAGAATATCTGCGTGAATCGCCAATAAGTTATGCATGGCAATTGTTCTTGTTCCTTGGCCAAGATCTCTATCTTGTTTTGCGTTTTTTACAGATTTGTGAAGGAGCATATTTTGTTTATTCTTAGGCCTGGGGTCTTATACCTTACTGTGCCTTGGAATCATTCATCGGTGCACTTCCTAGACAATTTTAGTATAAAGTGCCCTCTTTTCTTGAAATACCTTGTACCCTGGCAAGCACTTGAAGGCATTTTAAATAGTTTAACAGCACAAAAGTGGAGATGATTGTAATCTTTCCACTAGGTTTGCTTTTGACAAACTTAGCTGAAACTTTTTATTAAGAGAAGTAAACATAATACTTTTTTTTTTTTTTTTGGTACCGGGGATTGAACTCAAGGGTACTCGACCACTGGGCCACATCCCCAGCCCTTTTTTGTATTTTATTAGAGACAGGGTTTCACTGAGTTGCTAAGTGCCTCGCCATTGCTGAGGCTGACTTTGAACTCGCGATCCTCCTGCCTCAGCCTCCCAAGTGCTGGGGATTACAGGCGTGCGCCACCGCGCCCAGCTTAACATAATACTTTGTACAGTTGCACGTTTAAAAAAAAATTTTGGGGGGGTGGGGTGGGGTTGTGGCTCAGAGGTAGAGTGCCTGCCTAGCAAGTGCGCGGCTTGGGTTCAATCCTCAGCACCCCATAAAAATAAAGGCATTGTGTACAACTAAAATAAATAAATAAATATACTTTTTTTTTTTTTTTTTTTTTTTTTTGGTACTGGAGATTGAATCCAGGGGCACTTAACTACTGAGCCATATCCCCACCCCTTTTTTGTATTTATTTAGAGACAGGGTCACACTGATTTGCTTAGGGCCTTGCTAAGTCACTGAGGCTTGGCTTTGAACTTGTGGTCCTCCTGCCTCTGCCTCCTGAGCCGCTGGGATTACAGGCGTGCACTACTGTGTCCAGCTGCACCGTATTTTAATGCAGGTTTAACTTCAAGGAAACAAGTTTAACTATGAGAAAATTTAATTATAACTTCTGCAGTTTAACTTCTCCTGATCGTTTTCAGATCAGGTGTAATATACTTTTAGCTGAAATTACATTTATGTGGTTCACAGCAGATGGCTTTGCTAATTGATATAAATGTATCATTGTAAACCTAATTAGTTGAGAAGTTAATTCTCAGAAGGTGCTTCCTAATAATTTTCCTCTTTGTTACCAACTATGTTGAAACTCAGTTGGCTACATAAACTTGCATATTGCAGGTTATTTTTAATTAATTAATTATTTATTTTTTGCATATTGCAGGTTATTTTTAAAGTGTTTGTTAGCTGTTTTCTCCAGTGTAAAAGTGGAAGATGAGAAAGTTGGTGTTGACTTAACATCACTCTGCCAGTTGTTTTCTAAAAAATGACGTGTTTACCATACCTAATTTTTTTTTATATTTTCTATATCTTACTCTAGATAAATGAGCTAGAGGTATTATTTTAATTTAAGCATAGTAGTATCTTACAAATATTTGACGGACTTAGAACTTAAGAGTGTTTTCTATTTATCCATCATAGTACAAGTATTGTGCCTGTGATTGTGCAGTGCCACACTGCACAGTTTGACAGCTCTTATCAGACTGTTTTTCTTTATAAGCAACACTGAAGAACTATTAGGATTTGAATAATAAAGAATCTCAAAAAATGAAGACATCCACAAACAAAAAACCACTTGAGTGAGATTCTTCTGTTTCTTTGCACAACCTTTTTCTGCGGTGTTACTTGTAGAAACAATGTGGAGCTAGAGAGGCAAAATTCTTTGTATACCTTTTCTCTTGTTCTCATCTCTAGTGGTGCTGTGCCTTCTCAAAAACAGACACTTTCTCGTGGTTTTTTTTTTTGTTTTTTTTTTGGTACTGGGTATTGAACCCAGGGCCTTGTGCAAGCAAGGCAACCGCTCTTATCAACTGAGATATATTCCCAGCCCCACACTTTCTCTTTAAAACAGTGCAAGGGGACCTCTGGGTAACTCATAGGTATATAGTCTGTTTGTATTATCTTTACTCTTGGTGCCACACTCTTATTTTATTTTGTTTTTGTTTTGAGGAGAGGTCTTGAACTTCTTGGGCTCAAGCATTTTTCTCTTGCCTCAGCTTCCCAAATGCTGGAACTATAGGTGCACATCACCATGTGCCTGGCAAATTTTCTATGTTGCCAAATAGGAATTTGTTTGGGATGGGGGGTTGGGAGGGAGGTGCTGGGGAACCAACCCAGCTCCACACTTCCTTCTGTTCTGTTGGTTTTATTAGTCCTTTAATGAATGAAGCTTGTTTATTTCAGGCTGAGTGTCTCCTATGTTTCAGGCAATATGCTAGGCATGTGACCATGACAAAATTTCCTGCTTTTGGGGAGCTCACATTCAGTCCTTGAAGCCAACCTAAGCATGGATTTGTCAGGCTTGTTTGTCAATTTGCTTTCATTCCAGTCTCAGGCCCACTTCCTTGGTTTTGGGTTGAAACTGTTTCTCTCTCAGCCACTTGTGTTCCAAATACTTGTTTCACAAAAATCCTTGGATTTGCCTTGGTTCTCACGGTAAATACCATTGCTCATTCTCAGTCTGCGCAGTATGAATTCTTATTCTAACACCAGAGAATAAGGGGAGATAGGATAGTACTATAGAACTTTAAAAGCAGGCAGGTATGGGTTCCAAGTTGCTGTTTATTAGTTGGCCAGTATGCCTAAGTAAAAAGCCTTTTTGAGCTTTTCTTTTCTTAAGGTGGGGATGATATTATCCATTCACATAGTGTATTTATGGACTACCTACTGTGTGCCAGGTGCTTGAACTATTTACTATTTTGAAGAAAGCAAACAAGATTGCTACCCTCCAAGAACTTCAGTTCCCAGATTATTATGTAAAGATTAGGTAACATGGTATATGTAGAGCATCTAACATGATCCTTAGCCCACAGTCATTGCTCTGTAAATGCTGAGGTTTCTCAAGGGGCTTTTGTTGTACCCCCAGTTCCCTTACCATTCTCTACTTGCTATCTGCCTGGGGTTACTGTGTAGTGGTGTTCAGTTATCATCAGGAATCACCACTTTGTGGGTTTTAAACACCTAGGCCCTTTCAGGACAAATTGTAAACATAGCCAGAATCATAATACTGCTTCGATACACTTCATATGCGCTGTCTCTAATTTAGAAATTCAAGTGACTTTTGGGGAGGATTTTTTTTTTCCTCCTAGCCACAGAGGATAAATTTACAGGGCCTATTTTCGATGATATGCCATTCTATAATTTACAATTTGTTTTTCTTATGATAAAAATGTTTTACTACAATGATTAATTCTGGATCACTTTACAAAGTGATTTTTCATATTGCTTTTTCATTTTCACAGTGATTCTGTTTGATAGATATTGTTATTCCTATTTTGTAGTCTTGAGTGATCTAAAGTTGTATGTATAAGTTGGGGTCCTTGCTTTCTCTTCTTTGGGATATGTCAGTAATTTTACTAGATTCCTGCCAGTAATTACTCCTTATAGGTTTCATTGTCAAATATCTGATTTGGTTATCACTATTTTCCAAAGATTTTATTTTTGTGCATATTTTCTTTGGTAGCAGCAGGCATTCCTTGGCTTGCAGTATAGTTTGAACCTGTCTTCACCTGGCATTCTCCCTGTGTCTCTTCATATTGTTTTACCTCAGTGCATGCTTGTTTCTGTGTCCAAGTTTCTCTTTTATAACACTGGTTATATTGGATTAGTCCATCCTAATGGCCTCATCTTAATTGATCACTTGTGTAAAGACCTTGTCTCAGCCGGGCGTGGTGGCGCACACCTGTAATCCCAGCATTTGGGAGGCTGAGGCAGGAGGATCTCGAGTTCAAAGCCAGCCTTAGCAATGCTGAGGCACTTAGCAACTCAGTGAGACCCTGTCTCTAATAAAATACAAAAAGGGCTGGGGATGTGGCCCAGTGGTTGAGTGCCCCTGAGTTCAATCCCTGGTACCAAAAGAAAAGGAAAAAAAAAAAGACCTTGTCTCCAAGTAAGTTCACATTCTGGAGGCTAGGTTACTGGGGGTTAGGACTTCAACACATCTTTTTTGGAAGATAAAATCCAATCCATAACAACCATCCATCATTTGTGTTTCATCTGTCTTAGCTTCATGTGTTATAAAATCTGGTTACATGCAACCTGCTGTGCCACCCACTGACTTTTATATTTCTGTGCAGTATAGACTGGAGGAAGTGAAGTGGAGCCTCTGTGGGAAAGAATGTAATATGCTACCTGCCTTTAGTTATGTATCAGTTACTCCGAAAATACCTTTTGGACTGTGTAGCTATTAAGTGCTATATATCTTTCAAAAGTGTTTCTATTTATGTTACTTTAATGTTATTTTGTGGCTCCTAGTATTAATATTGTTATTTTTGTGTCTCTAGGTACTAAGATTGTTATTTTGTGTCTCCAAGTATTAAGATTTAAACTTTTCCTTCTTTTCCCTTTTTAGGGCTTTTCTATAAAATGGAACTTCTGATTGCACTCACTGGACTGTGGCTGTTCTCTTCAGTAAAGGCAGATTCAAAAGCCATTACAACCTCTCTTACAACAAAGTGGTTTTCCACCCCACTGTTGTTAGAAGCCAGGTAAAAAGACATTTTTCTCTTTCACCTATTGGAGTATAAAAGTAGGCTCTGCCATGAATATTCAGGAATTTTTTAGGGAGTGAGATTATGATCCTCAGATGCATCTATTAAGAGCTCCTTTCACTGTGCACAATAATACTTGTGATAGAAAGCCTGTTAGGATACAGAACGTGTCTTTCCCTAGACAGGGCTCTATTGATTGATAGAGACATTTAGGAACTTTCTTAGATAAATATAATGAACTAATTAAATTATCATGTTACTATTTTTTTTTTTTTCTGGGAAAAGTTTAAGTGTGGGAATAATAGAAGAGAGTATTATACTTAAAAAAATCTTCTATTTATTTGAAGAAATTTTTAGAGATGTTTAATAAATGGAATAGAAGAGAGGTTGTTAAGGTCGGGAATGAAGACACATTTTTCCTGAGAACTTGGAAGAAGACTCCAGGACATAAGAGAGCAGGGGGAGGGGAAGAGTCAGGAAATGACCAGGTTTACCTTTTCTAAAATGTACATTGTTTACATTTTAACATTTCCAAAATCAGGGTGTGTTTTTTTTTTTTTTTTTTTGTGGTACCAGGGATTGAACTCGGGCACTCACCCACTGCGCCATATCCCCAGCCCTTTATTGTATTTTATTTGGAGACAGAGTCTCACTGAGTTGCTAAGTGCCTCACCATTGCTGAGGCTGGCTTTGAACTCGCGATCCTCGTGCCTCAGCCTCCCAAAGTGCTGGGATTACAGGCGTGCGCCACCGCGCCCGGCTCAGGGTGTGTTTTTTAATCAAATTAAGAAGTTATCTTATAATTAAAATTGGTAGTATTTTCAACAAAACTCTAGTATGTCTTCAAATCAATAAAATATTATATAGACAATAATTTTTTGGGAAATCTTGTATTCCCAGTGTGCTTTTTAGCTAAAGTGTTTATAATATAACTATCAGGAGACACTTCTTTTTACATTCAGTTTTTATATGTTTATGCACAAAAATTTATTTTTATTGTATCTCAAGTAATGTATAGTTAGGACACAAGAGAATGTTTCCAAAGGATGAGTGTAGAGAGATTGAGCAGCAAGCACTTGGTAAGTCTCAGTGTTTGATACAAGAAATTTAAACTGTCAGGTTATTTCAGTTATCTTTGTGGTTTATCTTTGTCATCTTCAACTTAGAATTTTGTCTTCTAACATTTCCCCCTTAATTCCTCAAAAAATATGAAGGCAGAATTTTGTTACATTGATTATTTATATGAGTATTTGCCCCTCCTAAGAAAAAAAGCATCATTTGGCATTGCTAGGAGGGTCCATGGAGAGTGGGGCACATGGGAGCTAAGCTGGACATGTACAAGGCCAAGTAGACTTTGTTCTTAACAGATCTTCCATTCATTACTTCTGTGCCCCCCTTTTCCCAGCAGTGAAATGGCAAAAAAGACAAAAGGCCCACCAAAACCAAATCCCAAACATCCACTCTATTTCATAGTGATGTTACAATAACTAATTTGATAAATGGATTGGGCTCTTCAAATGTCAGAACTTCATCAGTAGTCATAAAATTAAAGTGATTGAAGGTTATTTGAGAATCTAGACTGCCTGAGCCAGGACTCTAGTAACTAAAGTTTTTTTGTTTCCTTTTTGCTAATTTAATTTTGGATAATTTGTTAGGTGTAAATTGAAGTCATTGAGATTCGCTGTTATTCTCTGAATAATCTTGAAGAATTAACTGTAACAGATGTTTTGTGATATTCTGTTTAACATTCTTAACTGACTTACATTTCCATTTTATCACTCTTATTTATATTAACTAATTTCTTGGTATTCATACTTTGTCCTAGAAGATTCTTATGGCATATACTTATGGATTTTTGGGAGTACATGCTAAAATTGTAGCCTTAATTGCTCTTTTTTTTTTCCTTTTCAGTTTTTTTTTTTTTATCACTATGAAATAGGTAGAATATGATGTTTCCTTCACCAACTTCCTCATCACAAACATCTCCCCTGTTCATGATACCCCTGGTTGTTTGCCTTTTGGGTCATTATTTTTAGGCCGTTTCTGTGGCTATTTGCAAATAGGTGTCCAAGGTAATGAGACTCTTGGGCAACTCAGAAAGGAACTCTTCTTATATGAAACCACTCCATGTTTACCTCCAGAGCTATCTGAGGCCACTATTTTTCCCTCCTGTGTATGATGATGGGTTATGGCACTTTGTCCATCTGGATGAGGATGATGGGTCAGAATCCTTTTCTACACATAAGGTGTGCAGCTATTA
Organism: Tamias sibiricus; assembly: GCA_025594165.1. NCBI lineage: Eukaryota > Metazoa > Chordata > Mammalia > Rodentia > Sciuridae > Tamias > Tamias sibiricus. The sequence continues at coordinate 183,372,322 of CM046660.1, forward strand.
CAGACTGTTTTGCTTTCCTTGCCTTTACTCCTTTGGGACTAAAAATATTCCTGCATATATTTTAGATTGTGCCCAGTGTTCTATGAAGGGGGTTGTAGTTTCTTGGTCACCCATGTAATTATATGTATTTTTGATTGAAGTATAACCTGAATTTTTTTTTTTTTTTAATTTTTAGATGTTGATGGATCTTTATGTTATTCACTTATTTGTGGTGCTGAGAATCGAACCCAGTTCCTCACACATGCTAGGCAAGCGCTCTACCGCTGAGCCACAACCCCAGCCCCATAGATGAAAAACTTTTTATTATGAGATTTCTTGGTAATTTTTTTCACATCTTGTAGGAGCCCTGTTTGGGGAGAATGGCTATGATTGTGGTTGACTTTGGGCCATGGAGTTTTGGACATTGCCGCCTTTTGTAGTCTCACGAGACTTGGCCTGGGATCTCGAGAGACTTGGGCCGAGTGCGGAGCGGGTTGGGGCCATTTTGGTTGTTGGGTGTTTTGGTGGTGTGTGTGGTGCGTATTAAAGTTGTTGTTAGAGCCAGAGAGAAAAGTTATCAAAATAAAAAGCTGTTTGTTTCCAGTTCGCCTCTGAACTTCTTCCCGTGGCTTCATTGCTCCAAGCGGCCATCGCTTCAGGCGGCTACAACATCTTGGACATTTCTTTCTTTTTTGCCCAGACTTTTGTTTTTTTGGTGCTGGGGGTCGAACCCATGGCCTCTTGCATGCTGGGCAAGTGCTCTATCACTGAACTACATCCCCAGCCTTATTATGAGATTTCAAGATACTTACAAATGAAGAGCAGTATAATCTGCTCTCCCCGTACCTTTTAGCAATTATTATTTGAAGTCCAGTAACCCCACTCTTACCACCCTGTCCCCTTCCCTACTGGCATATTTTAAAGCAAAATCCTAGTTATTATATAATTTTCATCTATAAGACCACAGATTTACTCAGTAAAATGAGTATAAGAAACAAAACAAAAAGTGAACTTAGTTATATTGTAAAAAAATGGCAGCCTTCTTTTTAATGTCTTCTATTTATGTCTTTCTTGGATTATTTCAGTGGATCCAGTAATTAATTTTCTTAAGACTGTTCTAAGCTAGAATTGTAAGACTTATTTATGTGGTGGGATGAAAAAGAGTGTATATTTCAAGAAATTTTCCTGTAATTGTATGAAAAGCACATATTTAGCCTAAGTGCATCTTTGTTCTTATCACAACTGACGAGTATGTCATACCACTTCCTCTGCTAACTTATGAATACAGTTTTAATACATGACTTTTGTGTTTATTTGCAAATCATGACATGTTAGTACCTATTTTCTTAGACTATAAGGTATTCTAAGGTTGGTTTTGTGTCTATGTCAGTTACTAGAAAGCTGAGAAAAATAGTACTTTCAGGAGGCACTAAATAATTTAATACATTATGATAAGGGGTATTTTCAGCAACCTATTTTTAGAGAAGCTGTGCATTATCAGGAAATGTTTCTTATTTTTCCCATATTTCTGTGTCTAGCTGTGGAGTAGAGTGAGAGTTGTACACCCCAGTGTTGACAAGTAATGGGAAAGTCTTCCTTTGGCTAGGTAAGCAGAGATACAGATCTGTAGTTTGCTTTAAGACACTGAAAGATCACCACTGCATTAGTACTGTGGCTCGGAAGCTAAGATAACCAGTTTACATGAATCATTCTTTCAGTTACTACATGCATTTTCTCTTAGGGATTTTAAGACTCTTCAATAAAGGGAAATTTAGGATAATAGTTTAAGATTGAAAAAATATTAAGATAACATTAAGTTCTGAGATCTCATTTTGTTAGATCAGTGCTAATTTTAGACTCAAATTTGATGATTTTGAAAATTTTGATTTTTGGATGTTAACATTAAATTTTAGTCTGCTAAAATTTTTTAGGGTACATGTTTACTGTGGGAGAACCTTAGGCAAAATACATGTTTTATTCTTTGTAAGGTCTTTCAGAAAATCACTGAGCAGAACTAGAACAAGAATTATCAATTCCTAATTCTGCTTCCATTACCAATAGCATTTTTGCTAATGAGGTTTCATAAGCTTTCTTTATATTGGGACTTCCGTGCTAACAACGTTTTTTATTACTCCAGGTTTCTTAAGAAATGGCTGTTAAGCTATTAAATGAAAAGCTTATTAACTTAATAAGTTATTAATAATTAATGAGCTAATGAGATAGTAAGACTTGCTTATTTTTAAGAAAATATATATTGTACGTAAGAGTGTATAATATATATTATAAATTAAAAGCTAAACTATGGACATTTGGAAACTTCAAAACCTCTTTTTATTCTCTGTAGTAATATAGTTTATATTAGAGTATTTTATTAAGTTTTTTTTCTGACATTTACCCCTTTTCTCCCAGTGAGTTTTTAGCAGAAGACAGTCAAGAGAAATTTTGGAATTTTGTAGAAGCCAGTCAAAATATTGGATCATCAGATCATCACGGTAAAATTGAAGCAAATGCTTCTTTGACTTTGGTGTCTGGGAAAATATTAGAAAAAGCGGTTTCTTTTATTGTATGTGTGACATGACAGTTAATGGAAAACATTTTTATCTGTAAGGGCTAGAGTTGTGATGGTAGGCAGGAAGAGCCAACACAACACACAGTGATTTTATTTTATTTTTGGTGCTAGGGATTGAACTCAGGGCCTTGTGAATGCTAAGTACATGCTTTACCACTGAGCCATACCCATAATCCCCATAGATTTATTCCAATCATTTATTTATTTATTTATTTATTTTAAGTGATGGGATCTCACTGCATTGCCCAGGTTGGCTCTAAACCCCTGAGCTCAAGCAGTCCTCTTGACTTAGCCTCCTGAGTGGATGGGACTATTGGCCCAAATAATAATAACAACAACAACAACAATAGCAATAATAATTTATTATTATTATTATTTTTTAAAAAAATATTTATTTATTTGCTTTAGTTGTACACAATGGGTTTATTTGTACGTGGTGCTGAGGATCGAACCCGGGCCGTGCACGTGCTAGGCGAGCACTCTACCGCTGAGCCACAATCCCAGCCCCAATTTATTATTTTTTTTACTGGACATTTAATCCAGGGGCACTTTAGCATTGAGCTGCATCCTTAGCGCACACCCCTGCTCCCCCCACCCTTTTTTTTTTATTTTGAGATAGGGTCTCACATAGTTGTTGAGGGTCTAAGTTGCTGATACCGGTCTTGAACTTGCAATTCTCCTGCATCAGCCTCCCTAGTTGCTGGGATTACTGGCCTAGATCACTGCTCCTTGCCCAAATAATTATTTTTGATGCAGTTTATAACTTGAGTATATGCCTTGACTTTTTGTCCCATTGTTTGTGTTGTTCTTTTATTAGAGTGCTATGTGAACATTTTGTGGAAGTACATTTTATTTTAAACCATTTAATATTAATTTATATCCATCTGACTGATTCACTCTTTCTTTTGTTATGAACTAATTACACAAGGATCTATTATCTATTAAAGTTTTATCATTAAGTTACTGCCATTCAGAATGTTTTCCATTATGCCTGCCAGCTACCCACCACTTGTGTCAAGGTATCAAATTAATGACATATCCTGGGTCATTCATAACTGTTTATGATGTGCTTTCACAAACATTCTCTAATTTGATATAAGTGACATAGACTATACAGTCAAAGATGCTGATGTATGAGTATAGTCATGCACTGCATAACCATATTTTGGTCAATTATGGACCACATATATGATTGTGGGCCCATAAGATTATATTGCCTAATGACATCACCGCTGACTTAGTTTGTGTTAAGTACACTAATGTTTACACACTGACAGAATCACCTAATGATGTAGTTCTCTGAACACATCTTTTTGATAAGTGATGCATGATTGTAGTTCAAACCTTGACCTGGGCATGGTGGTGCATGCCTGTAATCCCAGCAGCTTGGGAAGCAGGAAGAACACAGTTTGAGACCAGCCTCAGTGATTTAGCAAGGCCCTAAGCAACTTAGCAAGATGTTGCTCAGTGGTAAAGCACCTCTGGTTTCAATTCCCAGTACAAAAAAAAAAAAAAACCCAAAACAAAACAAAAATACCCAAACTTATACCTTGAATATTACATTAACAGGTGTAAGTCCTTATTAAAGAAGAAATATTTGGGGCTGGGGTTGTGGCTCAGTGGTAGAATGCTCGCCTAGCACGGGCGCTGCCCGGGTCCAATCCTCATTGAAGCATGGGGTAGAGATCCAGAGCACCATGTAAGAATAAAGGCATTGTGTACAACTAAAACAAATAAATAAATATTTAAAAAAAGAAGAAATATTTGAAAACTATGTGACTGCTGTTAATTATTAAAATTGATTTTTAACTTTTTTTTTTTTTTTTGAGATGTGGGTCTTACTATGTTGCCCAGGTTGGTCTTGAATTCATGGGCCCAAGCCTGCCTTAGCCTTCCAAGTAGCTAGAACTATAGCCATGTGGCACCATGCCCAGTATAACTTTTTAATTTCATTAACATAACACTAATTTTATTAAAATAATATACATTTTAATACTTGTCTGAATCTCTTTCTTTGTGATAGAAATATATAAAGGATTTGAATAAACATCCTTATATAATTTAGAGTCAACTAGAATTAAGTTATCAAAAATGATTTTACTTCAGGATTTCATGGAACAAATTTATCAAAGTGGATTTTATAATGAAACTTGAACTTTGACATTTGAAAGGAAATTTCCTCAATATATTTGATATATTTTCTTGGTTAAAGTTACAGGAATATGAATTCTTGGAACTGATTATAGAGTATGTTAAACATGTTATTTATTTGAAATATTCATATTTCTACCACACAAAGATTGACATCATTAATATTCTGGCAACATTTTGAGGTATTTCTTTCTGTTCTTTTTTTGTGTGTAAAAGATGCTAATAAAGTGTAGAACCTATTATATTCACCTTTTAAAAATGTTAATACTTTTTCTTTTAAAACTGAAGAATAGCTGGGCTTGGTGGTGCACGCCTGTAATCCCAGCTCTTGGGAGGCTGAGGCAGGAGGATTGTGAGTTCAAAGCCAGCCTCAGCAATGGCGAGGCACTTAGCAACTCAGTGAGACCCTATCTCTAATAAAATACGAAAAAGGGCTGGGGATGTGGCCCAGTGGTTGAGTGCCCCTGAGTTCAATCCCTGGTACCAAACAAACAAGCAAACAAACCAAGAAAAACTGAAGACTTTTTTTTTTTTCTTTTTGGATTGGCTAATATGTAATTCAGAAGTCAAGCTTTATGAAAGACTATACACAGAAAAATTTTGTTCCTCTTTGTCCCCATTCCTTCTGTTTTTTTTCCCTGATTTTTATAACCATTTTAAATTGATTTGTTTAGCCTGGAGTTGTTTTTTTTTTAAACAACATACACAGACGTGTGTGTGTGTGTACATATACGCACACACACAGATTTGTATTCTCATTTCTCATTCTTTTGGTAAAAAAACATAGTTTATTATGTACATTGTTTTGTACCTAGTACTTTTTGTTTACCTGGGAAATTTTTTATACCAGTAGATAGATTTCTTTTTCCCTTTTAAATAATTTGATCCAACTTTTTGTTTAAATGTTTTTCAAATTTTATGAATTCATCAATTTCTTTTAGTGCCTTGTATTTTCTTATCACATTGCTCAGTTTCTATTTTTTTAAAAATTGCTTTTAGTTATTTGAGTAAATAACATGCTACGTAGAAAACATATGCTAGGTACTCAGGATATACAGATAAATAAGACATGGCGTCTGCCTGTGAGGCCTGAAGTTTAGTTGGGTGGTAGACAGACAGTGAATAAATAATTTAGTAAATGATGTGAAAGCAAAGAAATATTCTGGTATCCAAGAAATGCTGTAACCCCATTGAAGCATGGGGTAGAGATCCAGGTGACTTCTTAGAGTAGGTGATTTCACAGCTAAATACTGCTTTTGAAAGTAGGGAAGAATAAGTCATCCAGGTAAGTGGCAAAATAATAGTCCAGGAAGAGGGACTAGTTTGAACCAAAGTATGAAGAGAAGAATAGTCCAACTGCTTTGTATATTCTAGGGAATTTTTAAGCATTTGACAAAAGTTCAAAGCAGTTTGCTATCACATACCTTCCTAATATACAGCTTTATACTTATAAACTACCTTATTTGGATATCTCATGTCATATACAACTATTTTGGTTAATGTTCTTCCTCGACAGGTACTGATTATTCCTATTATCATGCGATTTTGGAAGCTGCATTTCAGTTTTTGTCACCTCTACAGCAGAATTTGTTGAAATTTTGTCTGTCTCTTCGTTCCTACTCGTCTACAATTCAGGCCTTCCAGCAGGTAAATCTAGTGCTTCTAGATGACACCATTTTGAATGGTGTATGACATGATAATTGGATAGATGGCAATTGTTCTGGAATTGAATTGCAGAGCTATCACTTTTTTGCCTGATATTTTCTGGGATTTGTGATTTATTTATAAATAATAAGCAAATTGATGTTAAATCTTCAAATCACAGGTACTTAAAGATGTGATTTGCACTTATGTTTATATGAGAAAGGAAAAAAAAGTATCTACACAAAAAACAGCAACCTGACTTTGTGTGTGTAACATGTAACACTGTCTGGGAGGTGTAATCTTGCTAAACTAATAAACCTAAATCTGATCACAGCCTGTAGATCTGAAAGCAGTTCACAGGAAAGTGAACTTATAGGAGACAGAAAGTGTCAAGCAACACCACAGGGATGTAATCAGGAAAATCTATTATTAGGGAAACTTTTTGTAGTCAAGTGATTGGTTACTTCAATAAATAAATGATAAGGGAAAAGAAAAAGGAACAGAGCAACTTCAGGAGAAAATTTAAAAAATGTTTAACGTACAGGGATCTTGTTTGAATCTTGATAAAGAGGGGAGCATAATAGACAAAGGTGTGTGTGTTAAGTGGACATTTGATATGAAAGAAAAGTTCATTTAAAAAGTATTTTGTATTATAAAATAGATATAGAGAACCACTCACAATGGATATATAGTATAATGAATTATTATAAAGTGAGCATTCTTGTGATTTTTTTCACCTAGTCAGAGAAATAAGACTTAGCCAGGCACCCTAGAAGCCCTCCATGTGCTCTGACTAAATCACAGTCACCTTTGGTCTTCTGAAAGGAACCAAACTGTCATCTTCTGTTGGAATCATCTCCTATGTTCCTGTATCATTTTATTGTGCTAGCATGCACTTCGACACAATAGAGTTTATTTTGTCTTGCCTAGTGTTAGAAAATTTGATAACTTTGGAAGGGGGTCTCTTAATTTATAGGTTTTCCTTCCATCCTTTTTCTGTTGTATGGCTTGGAGTGTTTGCACTGTAGATTTTTTTTTTTTTTTCATGGACTATATTTTGTTGATCACATACTTTTGACACAGTTGAACTTTTTCCTCTGTTGTCTGTTTCCTATAAATTGGCAGCTGGGTCTGGAGGCTTGATCAGAATTGGGTCTTTGTTAAGTCTATAGGTAATGTTCTGTTCTTCAGAGCACCTAATAATTGGTTTCTTTTTTCTGATTTAGCAGTCATTATTGCTCTATGCTTTATTCTTTAGGGGTTATAAAGAATTGATTCATCCTCTCATATTCATTTGTTTCTGGAATGTGGCTATATATCCTCATCTGGTACTGTTTGGTGATATTGTTCAACATAGAAAGGCAGAACACCTGCTTGATTCTTTGCCTTTATTTACCAGGATGCAATATCTTCTTTCTAGTTTAACCATTTAGGTTTTTGTTTCTTTTTTCCTTTATTTTGGTAAAATACATATACCATTTATGATTTTTACTGCTCTTGAGTTTAAGTGTACAATTTTTTTTTTGGTACCGGGGATTGAACTCAACCACTGGGCCACATCCCCACCTCTTTTTTGTATTTTCTTTAGAGACAGGGTCTCACTGAGTTGCTAAGTGCCTCGCCATTGCTGAGGCTGGCTTTGAACTTGCGATCCTCCTGCCTCAGCCTCCCATGTGCTGGGATTTCAGGCGTGCGCCACTGTGCCTGGCTTAAGTGTACAATTTTTAAAAAAAAATTTTTTTAGTTGTCAATGGACCTTTATTTAATTTATTTATATGCAGTGCTGAGAATCGAACCCAGTGCCTCATAAATACTGGCAAGTGCTCTACCACTGAGCCACAACCCCAGCCCCTTAAGTGTACAATTTATTGATACTAAATGTATTAATGCATCTTCAGAACTTTTCTCACCTCACAAGAAAAGATATTATTTCACTGTTGTCCACATCATTTTACATTCCCACTAGTAATGCATGAGGGTTCTAATTTCTCCACATCTTCCTCAGCACTTGGTATTTCCTGATTTTTATTTTCGGTACCAGGGATTGAACTCAGGGGTGCTCGACCACTGGGCCACATCCCCCACCCTTTTGTTTGTATTTTATTTAGAGACAGGGTCTCACTGAGTTGCTAAGTGCCTCGCCATTGGTGAGGCTGGCTTTGAACTTGCGATCCTCCTGCCTCAGCCTCCCAAGTGCTGGGAATACAGGCGTGTGCCACTGCGCCTGGCTTCCTCAGTTTTTGTACGTTAAGGTAATTGTTTCTATGTGGCCTTTGCACTTGAAGTCTGGATATAAAACTTTGGTTCATATTTTCATTTCTTGGCTACCTTAAACATTCAGTTATCTTTCATAATACTCTTCCACATGTAATGTGATGATAATCTCAGTTTCTTTCCCTTGAAAGTGTTTTGCATTATTTTTTTGGCCTCAGTAGTGCTGAGATCAAACCAAGGTCCTTATACATGCTACTCAGGTTCTCTACTTTTGAGCTATATCCCCAGTCCTCTTTGTCTAAAGGATTTTTTATTTTATATTGTAATTTACTAGAATATAACTTAGTGGTGATTTTTATGGGCCAATATTATTTGACATACAGTATGTGCTTTTAGTACAGTTTCAAATAGTTTTTTATTTCAGAATATTTTTCTTACATTATAATTTGTTCTTTCCCATTTTTTTTGTTTAGCTATCTTCTCCAGCAATTCATATTATCTATGTTGATTTTTCTTTGCTGATCTTCATTGTTCATCCTATTTTCTTTCTTTTTTTTATTATTTTTTAAATACTTATTTATTTGCTTTAGTTGTACACGATGCGTTTATTTGTATGTGGTGCTGAGGATCGAACCCGGGCCGCGCACGTGCTAGGCGAGCGCTCTACCGCTGAGCCACAACCCCAGCCCCCATCCTATTTTCTTGAATGTCTTATTTCTTAATTTTTTCTTTCTTTTTTTTGTACCAGGGATTGAACTCAGGGGTGCTTAACCACTGAGCCACAGCCTTAGCCCTTTTAAAAAATATTTTATTTTGAGACAGGGTCTTGCTAAGTTGCTTGGAGTCTCACTAAATTGCTGAGGCTGGCTTTGAACTTGTCATCCTCCTGCCTTAGCCTCTTGAGCCTTTGGGATTACTGTGTGTACCCAGCTTTTTTTTTTTCTTTTCAAAATTTAACAAAATTGCTTTTCATTTCTTTATCTCTCTTGTGCTGGGAATCAAACCCAGGGCCTTATGCATGCTAAGCATGCACTGAGCTATACTCCTAGCCATTATCTCTAACTTATTTTTTAGTTTTGTTTTGTGGTGTTGGGGATTGAATCTAGGGCATCAAACATAGGGCTTTGCACATGCCAGGCAAGTGCTGCACCCCTGAGCTACTTTTAATTTCTTTTCTTTTTTTAAATTTTAGTACTGGAGATTGAACCCAGGGGCACTCTACCTCTGAGCTACATCCCTAGCCCTTTTTATTTATTTATTAATTTTAATTATTTATTTATTTGCTTTAGTTGTACACAATGCGTTTATTTGTACGTGGTGCTGAGGATCGAACCCGGGCCGTGCACGTACTAGGCGAGCGCTCTACCGCTGAGCCACAATCCCAGCCCGCCCTTTTTATTTTTGAGACAGGGTTTTGCTAAGTAAGCAACCCAGGTGCGTCTTGAGCTTGTGATCTTTCTGCTTCAGCCTCCCAAGTTTTTGAGATTACAGGCATGTACCTCTGTGCTTGGCTGAGCTACTTTAAATTTAAGTCATTACTTGTTGTGTTTATTTTCGTATTCTTTCTAGCTTAGATTTTGTTTCTAAAAATTTTTTTTAAACCTCTAAATTCTTTCTTGTTTTGTCACTTCATTTGTGATTCTGACAGCATTGTTTTTTATATCTTGTATTATCTTTTTTAAAGAAATATTTTGTTGTAAGCCGGGTGCAATGGCGCGTGCCTGTAATCACAGCAACTTGGGAGGCTGAGGCAGGAGGATCCCGAATTCAAAACCTGCCTCGCAATGGCGAGGAACTTTAGCAACTCAGTGAGACCCTGTCTCTAATAAAATACAAAAAAGTGCTGGGGATGTGGCCCAGTGGTCAAGTGCCCCTGAGTTCAATCCCTGGTACGAAAAAAAAAAAAAATTGTTGTAGATGGGCATAATGCCTTTATTTTTTTTATTTTTATTTTTTGGTACCGGGGATTGAACTCAGGGACACTCGACCACTGGGCCACATTCCCAGCCCCTTTTTTTTTGTATTTTTTTAAGAGACAGGATTTCACTGAGTTGCTAAGTGCCTCGCCATTGCTGAGGCTGGCTTTGAACTCGCGATCCTCCTGCCTCAGCCTCCCAAAGTGCTGGGATTACAGGCACGCGCCACCATGCCCGGCATAATGCCTTTATTTTATTTATCTATTTTTATATGGTGCTGAGGATTGAACCCCCCCAGTGCCTTACATGTGCCAGGCAAGCACTCTACCACTGAGCCACAACGCCAGACCTTGTATTATCATCTTAATACATTTTAACTTGTTTGTAATAGATTACATTTCTTTTTTTGGTGGTACCAGGGATTGAACTCAGAAGCACTCGACCACTGGGCCCCAGCCCCAGCCCTTTTTTGTATTTTATTTAGAGACAGGGTCTCACTGAGTTGCTAGGTGCCTCGCCATTGCTGAGGCTGGCTTTGAACTCATGATCCTCCTGTCTCAGCCTCCCAAAGTGCTGGGATTATAGGTGAGTGCCACGGCGCCCGGCTTAGATTCCGTTTTTAATCTGTCTTCTGGCTGTATATTTCTGACATGGTTTTATTGACTCTAGCTATACTGTCCAAAATGGTAGGATCTGGCTATGTGTGACCTTTTAAATATAAATTAATTAAAGTTAAATAAAAAAAAAATTATCTCTTTACTTGAACTTGTCACAATTCAAGTGCTCAGAAGCCACATATGGCAAGTAGCTACCACTTTGGACAGTACAGATATAGATAATCTGTCTCTTTTTTTTTTTTTTTGTGGTAATGGAGATTTAACCCAGCGATGCTTTACCACTGAGCTACATCCCCAGCCCTCTTTACTTATTAACTTGAGACAGGGACTCATTAAATTACAGAGGCTTGAATTTAGGATCTTTGAGCCTCAGCCTCCCAAGTCTCTGGGATTATAATTGTTTGCCACTATGCCAGGCAGATGTGGATAATTTCTATCCCTGCAGTAATTTCTATTATGTAATGTTGGTCTATAAATGTTTTTCTGTTCCTTTTTATGCCCTTTACAATTGCTTTGTATGGGATTTGATATATAGACTTTTCTGACCATTTTCATGTGAGATTAGTTTTTCTTAGCTTTTAGAAAGTAACATTGCTCCCCCTGCTTTTGATTTTATATAGTGTTAAGAAAATACAGTTGCTTGGGCTGGGGTTGTGGCTCAGTGGTAGAGTGCTTTCCTTGCACATGTGAGGCACTGGGTTTGATCCTCATCAACACATAAAAAAAAAATAAACAAAATAAAGGTATTGTGTCCATTTATAACTAAAAAAATGTATTTAAAAAAACACTGTTGCTTTGTTTTTGAGATTTTATTATTGTTCCCTTCCTGCATCTTTATTTGGACCTTTTCTTCCATGGTTTCTACGTATTTGTCCTCAAGTTTTATTTTCCTTTCAGCAGTTTCTCCTTACAGTGGAGCTCTGTCCTGAAAGGGAGTCCTGGCTTGTGAGTTTTGAGAGAGTATACAGATGTCTATACCTCCCAGCCCTTTTCAATTTTACTACTGATGCTTCACTCTCACATGTTGCTTAGTTGGCAGAAATCATTGGGCCACCTTCCTTTCCATTGAGAAACTATTGTCCATTTTTTAGTTTTCTTGTTCCATGGATCTCCAAGGAAGCATCCTCTATTGTTTCCCACTACATGACCTCTGCATGTTTGCAGATGTTACTGTATTTTGTGTCATAGAAATGCCTTCCCATGGAGCTTTGCTGTTTAGTTACTCTGTTTTTATGGAAGAAATTGGGAAGATTGAACAACTATGAAGCCATTTGTCATCTCTGCAGAATTCCATTGATTTAGAAAAAAGTGTGATAGTGGTATGGTTTTAAAAAAGATCTCTTTTATTGATATAAATAAGAGACATTATAATAAATTATTTGGGACTTGTGTCAAAATGATTCAATGGAGTATGGTGGAAAGGTGGATGAAATAAGATTGACCATGAGTTGATATTTATTGAATTTGGGTGATGGGAATGTGAAGATTTGTTATATTATTCTTTTTTGTTCGTACTTTTTAAAAATAATAATTAATCAAAAAATAAAAGAATTGATAAAAAACATTAATATTTTTTATAACAGACTTTCTATTTCTCTCCTTTTTTTTTTTTTTTTGTGGTACTGGGGATTGAACTCAGGGGCACTCGACCACTGGGCCACATCTCCAGACCTTTTTTGTATTTTATTTAGAGACAGGGTCTCACTGAGTTGCTAAGTGCCTCGCCATTTCTGAGGCTGGCTTTGAACTCGCCATCCTCCTGCCTCAGCCTCCCAAAGTGCTGGGATTATAGGCGTGCGCCACCGCGCCCGGCTTTTTCTGTTATTTTTATTACATATATAGAAAAGGACATCTTAACATTAGTATGTTACAATGATGATATGAGTGCATATACCAGTGCTTGTCATTATATCCTTTTCTTTTCCCATCTGTCATAATCCTCTTTAAAGTTTATCTCCTTAAAGTTGCAGATCAACTTGTCTCTTTTAACCCTTTGGTGTTAAATGTGTTTCACTCCACACAAAAGCTCATGTCTCATTCAGCCTTGTTTTTTGTTTTTTTTTTTTTTTTGCTTGTATTGATTTTTTTATTCTAATTTGTTATACATGTTTACAGAGTACATTTCATATTACATATAAGGAGCACAATTTTTCAAGTTGCTCGTTTTATATAAAGTATTTTTACAACAATTGTGTCTTCATGTATTTCGGGTAATCATGGATAATTCAGTCTGCTATTATTCCTATCCTCTTGTCCCCTGCCCCCCAGCCTTGTTTTTAATATCTTACTGTGTAGTGTATATAATTTTCCTTTCCATCTGTATGGCTTTTTTTTTTTTACTCAATTGATTTTTAGATTCTATGTAATTCTTCCTATTGCAGTGAGGGGCTTAATGTTAATTTACATATTATCTTTAGTTAGAATAGTATAGTTATACCTTGGCACTTCAAATTGACATTTTGAGCTTCATTTTTTACAATCTACATTCCGTAGATATCTTTCAATGTTTTCCAGAATATAGTTTTAACATTTATTTTGGAGAACTACTAGCACCTACCTCCTGGTGTGGGAGGAACTGAGTGATACACAAAGAAGAGCACTGGCCTGGAAATCTCTTACTTGTCTGGCCCAGAGTGGGTGTTGAGTAGATGTTAGTTTTGCCTTTATTGGTGATACCTTTTTGTAATTTAATCACATATTTAGAATACACATGTTTTTAACTCAACTTTTGTTAGAAGCTATAAATATATATATATGTGTATATATATATTGTCTTATATGACAGATAGCAGCTAGTGAGCCTCCACCAGAAGGATGTAATTCATTTTTTTCGGTGCATGGAAAGAAGACCTGTGATTTTGATACCTTGGAGACTCTTCTATTAACAGCATCTGAAAGGTAGATTTTATATTTATTTATTTAAATGTCATGTGTTTCTTCGTGTTTTTTTTTTCCCCCTGTATGAAGTCTTCCTTCTGGTTTTTCTTATTTATTTTGTAGTCTATAGATGTAATAGTTTATAGTACGGATTCTGAACCCAGACTGTATGTGAATCTTGACTCCATCACTTAAAAATAGTTTTGCAAAATGAAGCAAAGTTCTGTCTTTCCTATTCTCACTTCAAAATGGAGATAATAAAAGTATTTAATATTCCTGTTAATTTAGTACTACTGTCTGAGATATATTAACTGGGCTTCATCATTAGCTTAGCAGGAATACTGTCTGTATAAAATCCAGTGCCTAAACTAATGACATAATTTTAATGATCTCTCATGATATTATTAGCTTCAGACAAAGCAAAAGATAATTGCAACCTGATTTTAATATGAAATTGGTCTGGGGGTATAGCTCAGCTCAGTGGTAGAGCTCTTGTCTATTATGCATAAGGATATGGGTTTGATCCCTAGCACTGTAAAAAAAAAGCAAAACCAACCCCCCACCCCTTCGGCCAATTACGATTCTTTGCCTAAAGTGGTTTAGGTAGTAAAGAGCAATGATAAGTACGTACTTTGCTGTCTGGCTGTGGCAGCAAACACTCAGTACCTCCTCTAATGCTGCTATAATATAACATCGTCGTAGTCTGCTCTTATCAGAAATGCTAATGGCTTTTTAGTGGTGTGAGTCTTCTTCATAGACATTGTGTACCCAGCTGTGTCTGCCCACCTAATGGCAATAGTGCTCTTATTGAGGGTGACAACCACTGTATACAGTGTATGTTCTAGGTAGCTCAGGGTCAAGGCAAAGGCATTCAAGAATGACTACATAGTAGAATGGTGCTCTTTTAAGCAAACAAAATTAATAACGTAATTATTTAAAAACTTTAATTTGTTACAACCATGATGCAGACCTTTAAGAGAGTAATGGTGTCTCCTGAGAGCCTATAAGTACTTTTAGTAGTTTGGCATTTATTCTATGAGATTTTTTTTCATGGTTTTAAATTTATACAAGTAGATATGTTTATTTTTGTAAGAGGCATCTTTCCATTTGGTGCATGTAGGTGTACCTCAGTGTTTTAAACACATGCATAATAACTTGTGTAAGAATGTCTTACTGATGGTTTTTAAAATAATTTCCTTTTTTGGTTTTTATTTCTTTTTGCGGTTCTAAAAAGGCTATAATGAACAATTTCATTCATATATCATCATTCCGTTGACTTCATCATAGTAGGGGTTAGTAGATCATTAAGATCTATTAGTATCATGATGATACCCTTAGGGAATTTATTTTTTAATAGAAATTTTAAAATTTGTGAGGAAAACTGAAATGTTAGATCCATTAGTAGAAAGACTATAAAAGTAACAATGGTAGATGAGAAAGACTTGCTATAATTGGCATCAACTTTGATGCTTTTTGCAGTATTGTACTTAGGTTTTCAGATGAAAGAATGATTATTTTTATATGGTAAAAAAATATCCTGCAGATTTAGTACTGAGAGATTTGGATATGTATTCTTTTTCTGGCCTTTTCCCCATCTCTAGGAATTGGAAATAATTATTAATCTGTGTCTGTATTTATAGTTTGTATTTTTATTTTTTGTAATCATGAACAAGTCAGGCTTGTACCTGACAATATTCTTACCAAGTGGAGACTAAGACTGTGATACCATTTATATAAAGATACTTATAATCCTTACTTAAGTCATTGAGCTGTACTTTATATTTTGTACCTTTTTTTAATGTTTAAAATCTTTTTTAACTTGATAATTTTGAACTTCTAATATTTATTTCCAGACCCAAACCTTTGTTATTCAAAGGAGATCACAGATATCCCTCATCCAATCCTGAAAGCCCAGTGGTGATTTTCTACTCTGAGATTGGTTATAAGAATTTTTCTAATTTCCATCGCAAACTTGTATCAAAAAGCAGTTCAGGCAAAATCAATTATGTATTCAGACATTATATATCTGTAAGTATTGAATTATTTTTTAACTTTTGCATATTAATTTGCCTGCCATGACCTTAGAACATAAGCTCATAATTTTCCTTTTTATGAAATAATTTAGGAGCTGGGTTGTGGCTCAGTGGTAGAGTGCTTGTCTAGCACATGTGAGGCACTGGGTTCGATCCTTAGCACCACATTAAAAATAAACAAACAACATAAAGGTATTGCGTCCATGTATAACTAAAAAAATTATTTAAAAAGTAATTTAGTTATTTGAAGTTCTTTTTGAGAAATTGAGTACTTTTTATCAGATCTGTTATTTGCACGTAGGCAGTGCCCAGCTTACCTTTCTGAAGAAATGTAAAACAATTTTACTTACTTTTTGGCACCTTTTTTTTTTAATTAATTAATTTATTTGTTTTAGTTGTACACAGTGTCTTTTTATTTTTACATGGTGCTGAGGATCGAACCCGGGCCGCGCACGTGCTAGGCGAGCGCTCTACTGCTGAGCCACAACCCCAGCCCCATTGTCACCTTTTTATTGGGTAGGAATTTATTTAAAATTAAGCTTTTTGTAACACTTAGCATTTGAAATATTTTTATGTTAAGATTGTTAGCCTTCAAGGTTTGTAAATGAGTTTGGTGAACATTGGTGCTAAGTTTGTACAAGTAAAATAAAAATTTTAAATGAAAATTTAAATGAGCAGAAACAAATTTATCAACGTCCAGTTTTTGACGACTTTTCTCCCTCCTTCTGCTCGCTAGACCCTTGCTGGTTTTTAAAGTTAAATGTCTGAAGGGGCAGCCACGGTAGTACAAGCCTATAATCCTAGCTGATTGTGGAGGTTGAGGCAGGAGGATTTCAAGTTTGAGGTAGCTTGGGCAACTTAGTAAGACCCTGTTTCAAAATAAAATAAAAAAAGCTTGGGATGTAACTCAGGGCTTAGATAGCCCTGTAAAATGTCCTGTGTTCAAACCCTAGTATTAAAAATAAAATGTCTAAAAGGACCATCATCTATTAGGATGGTGGTGAGCCTATGGCATTTTGTTAGTCCATGCTCTGCCAGAAGCATTTAAATTTGTTAAAAAACAAAAACAAAAACTGGGTGCAGTGGCACACACCTGTAATCCCAGTGGCTCAAGAGGCTGAGGCCAGAGGATCTTGAGTTCAAAGCCAGCCTCAGAAAAAGCAAGGTGCTAAACTAATCTCAGTGAGATGCTGTCTCTAAATAAAATACAAAATAGGACTGAGGATGTGGCTCAGTGGTTATGTGCCCTTGAATTCAATCCCAGTATCAAAAAGAAAAAAAATTCAGCAAAAACATACATGTACACATATGGTACTAACAAAGCCCCTCTGGGTTTGAGACCTCATCAGTTTTCAACCCTGCTCTGTAGGTAGGTTCAGGAGCTGCTTTTTCTCCCTTTCAACTGTCCATTCATCTGATTTTTGCTTCCCACAGTCCTAGACATGCAATATGTAAAGGAGGCTAGGATTTTCTGGGGTGAGAAACATTGTTGTCGCCTGAAGCGATGACCGCTTGGAGCAACGAAGCTGCGGGAAGAAGTTCAGAGGCAAACTGGAAACAAACAGCTTTTTATTCTGATAACTTTTTTCTCTGGCTCTAACAACGACTAACACGCGCCACACACACCACCAAAATGGCGCTAACCCGATCAACAATCTTGGCCAAGTCACTCGAGATCCCGGGCCAAGTCCCATGAGACTACGAAAGGCAGCAATGTCCAAAACTACATGGCCCATAGTCAACCGCAATTTAAGCCATCTCCCCAAACAGGGCTCCTGCAAAACATAAAGTTGGAATTGATTTTTTTTTTAGTAGAATGAATATTTTAATGGTATGTAAGTACTTTTATTACTGTTGATATGTAGCAAACTCTCTTGAACACACAGTTAATATCTTTGAAAAATAAGCTAAAGATATTTTCAGTACATGATCTTAAGTGATAGCTACTAGATGCAATTTTAATGAGGTATAGCTGTGCACTGTGACCCATAACAAACTTAATTTTTTTTGCATTACTGGGGGTTGAATCCAGGGTACTCTACCATTGAGCTATATCACCAGCCCTTTTTATTTTTATTTGAGACAGCCTCTTGCTAAGTTGCTGAGGCTGCTGTCCAACTTGCTGTCTTCCTGCTTCAGCTTCCCGAGTTGCTAGAATTACAGGCATGTGCCACTGTGCCTGGCTTATAACAACCTAGATAGTAATGATGGAATGCTTGCTTTATTTGCAGAATCCCAGAAAGCAGCCAGTTCATCTCTCTGGCTATGGTGTGGAATTGGCCATTAAGAGCACTGAGTACAAGGCCAAGGATGATACTCAGGTGAAAGGTGAATTTGTAAAATTAAGACCAATGTGTTTTCTTTAAATATGAACTAAAAGGGAATTTGCTTCCATATGAAAAATAATAGATTTAGGAGTCATTACTGCTCTTTGCTTTATTCAATAATTCTTTGGAGGTTGACCTTAAACAACTTCTGTAGGTCCTAATTTCTTCCCACTGTAAAATGCAGGTGATGATAATATTCTTCTTTAAGTATTTGGGAGGAATAAATAAGTAAAGAATTTAGCATAGTTTTTATGCACAGAAAATTTAATAAGTAGTAGTAGCTGTTTTGTTGATATGATTTACAAATAACTTAATTTGTAATTGCAATGTGAAATTTTAAATATACTTTAATGAACAGTTTTATGTTCTTTATTATTTTCTTAGAATAGTTTACTCTGAATTTCTCTTGGTCTAATTGTGTGGGATTTTGAAATCATTATTTCAACCACAAGTTTTACATGCTGTTTTTTTATTCTTCTGTTTAAACATAAAAATTACCAGTTTGGATAGTGAAGCTAGTAGAAAATAGCCTAGTACTCATTTTGGTTTTTTAATAATTCTATTTAGGATTAGGTTGCCTACTTGCAGATTCTTTACAATTTTGACTTTGAAGAATCCTTTGTTCATAATATGTGTGTGTGTGTGTGTGTGTGTATATATATATATATATACATATATATATTTAAATATTTATTTATTTGCTTTTAGTTGTACACAATGTGTTTTATTTTATATTTACATGGTGCTGAGGATCGAACCCGGGCCACGCTCGTGCTAGGCAAGCGCTTTACCGCTGGGCCACAACCCCAGCCCATCATAATATTAAAAGCTGTTAATTTTGAAATTTTAGCATCTAAAAATTTTTTCCAGTTTATGGGAAAAATACATTCTTTATTTGTGATCACAAGAAATGTTAAACACATATATTGCATTTGTTTAAAGACTCATTGCAAAATGTTAATTGGGTAGTTGACATTTTAAATGGTTTTATTTCAGGTGTTTCTAACTTTTATTATCAAATTAATAACATTTTTATTTCTAATCTGAACCATTAGACATGTATTTGCTGTTTTTATAGGAACTGAGGTAAACACCACAGTGATTGGTGAAAATGATCCTATTGATGAAGTTCAGGGGTTCCTCTTTGGAAAATTAAGGTATGTATGTATATTCTATTCATTTTGAAAATGTCCTTTATTCTCTTTAAATCTTTAGACTTCTCTGCATTCCTAGCATCATCTCCATATATTCTATTTATTTCGAAAATGTCCTTTATTCTCTTTAAAATCTTCAGACTTCTCTGCATTCTTAGCATCATCTCTTTTGTTATTATCTGACTACAGATCTCATAGTACTTTATATTTGTAGTCTAAACTGGAGAAATACCCACTTTGCTTCTAATTAAAGTGAGCAATTTCCAGTTATTCTGAAACTTGTTTATTTATTTTTTTTGCATTACTGGGGATTGAACCCAGAAGTACCCTACCATTGAGCTACACCTCTACCTCTTTTTGTTTTATTTTGAGACATGTCTCAGCAAGTTGCTGAGGATGGCCTTGAACTGGAAATCCTCCTTCCTTAGCTTCCTGAGTAGTTGGAATGACAGGTGTGCCCCACCACACCTGACTAAATCTCTTTTTTTCTTTTCTTTTTCTTTTTTTAAAATATTTATTTATTTGCCTTAGTTGTACACAATGTGTTCATTTGTATGTGGTGCTGAGGATCGAACCCGGGCCGTGCACACGCCAGGCGAGTGCTCTACCGCTGAGCCACAACCCTAGCCCATAAATCTCTTTTTTTCTTAAATGATACTATAACTACCTGCCTGTAGCTTCAATTAATTTACTTACCCTCTCTGTTGGTGGCATAAAGTTAAATACCAGTATTTTATTGAATCCAATAACCAAATTGTTTCATTTAATTTTTTTCTCGTGGATGGGTTTAACTTGGAATGATTGTGGCTATTTGCTTATGTGAAACATAATCTGAAAAATGTAAAGATGTATACTAGATTTTGTGCTTACTCAATTAAAGTACATTTTATCAGACTGGGCTTTATGTGAATGGGAAGAAATTTATTTTTTTGTACTGGGGATTGAACCCAGGGGTGCTTAACCATTGAGACACATCCTTAGCCCTTTTTTCTTTTTTTGTTTTGAGACAAGGTCTCACTGAGTTGCTTAGGACCTTGCTAAGTTGCTGAGTCTGGCCTGGAACTTGCGATCTTCCCTCCTCTGAATCCAGAGTTGTTGGGATACGGGCTTGTGCCACCATACCCAGCTAGAAAATATTCTTTTTTTTTTTTTTTTTTTTTTTTTTTTGGTACCAGGGATTGAACTCAGGGGCACTCAACCCCTGGGCCACATCCCCAACCCTATTTTGTATTTTCTTTGCTTAGCACCTCGCTTTTGCTGAGGCTGGCTTTGAACTTACGATTCTCCTGAGCTGCTGGGATTATAGGCATGTTCCACTGCGCCCAGCTAGAAAATATTCTTTTTTTTTAAAGAAATGTAATTTGGGTGTGATAACTAATGCCTGTAATCCCAGCACTTGGGAGGCCGAGGCAGGAGGATTGTGAGTTCTAAGCCAGCCTCAGCAATGGCAAGGCACTTAGCAAGTCAGTGAGACCCTGTCTCTAATAAAATACAAAAAGGGCTGGGGATGCGGCCCCAGTGGTCAAGTGCCCCGGAATTCAATCCCCAGTACCAAAAAAAAAAAAAATTTTTTTTTTTTTAGTTGTACATGGACACAATATCTTTTTTTTTTTTTTTTTTAATATTTATTTACTTTAGTTGTACACAATGCAATGCAATCATGTTTACGTGGTGCTGAGGATCAAACCTGGCCGCGCACGTGCGAGGCGAGCGCTCTGCCGCTGAGCCACAGCCCCAGCCCATGGACACAATATCTTTATTTTATTTATTTATTTTTTATGTGGTACTGAGTATTGAACCCAGTGCCTCACACATGCTAGGCAAGTGCTCTACCACTGAGCCACAAACCCAGCTCCTAGAAAATATTCTTTATGATACTATTTAAAGTTTCATAATTCCAAACCATTTTATGAAAACATCATAGTATTTTATAGAGAAAAGTCTTCTTTGATGTTATTTTATCTTACCATTTATTTATCTTGGTACTGGGAATTGAATCCAACGGCATTCTACTACTCAACTACATCCCCTACCTTTATTTTTTTTTTTTTAATAACTTTTTTCATTTTGAGATAGGCACTCACTAAGTTGAACTTGAGATCCTCCTTCCTCATTTTCCCAAGTCATTACACCTGTGCCACAGTGCCCTTCTTGTAGAACCTCTTACAAGGGCATAAATTTCATGTATTAAAGCTCTACCCTCATGATTCAATCACCTTCCAAAGGCCCATCTCCTCATATGGGGCTGTGGCTTAGCGGTAGGGCGCTCGCCTCGCACGTGCGCGGCCCGGGTTCGATCCTCAGCACCACGTAAACATAAATGCATTGCATTGTGTACAACTAAAGCAAATAAATAAATATTACAAAAAAAAGATTTCAACATGTGAATTTTAGGGTGTGGTGGGAACAAAGAGTCTATAGGAGTTATCTATAGATTCAATATTAAAAAGGCCTATCAAAACTGGATATGGTGGTGTATACCTATAGTCCCAGCACTCTGGAGGCTGAGTCAGGAGGATCACTTGGGTTGTTCTGAAGGTGAAGGAGCTGAGAGAATATTTTAATTTCTTCATGTTGGGTTTAAGAAATTTTGAGTTTCTAGCTGGACTTACTCATGTAATTCCAGCTTTAGGAGAACTGAGTCAGGAGGATTGCAAGTTCAAGACCTATCTTGGGAATTTAGCAAGACTCTCTCTCAAAATAAAAAAATTTAAAGAAGAATTGAGCATGTACCTTGGTGATTAGAATAGGCTAGAGTGCCTCTCGGTTCAATCCCTAGTACTGAGAAGAGGGTTGGGGAATTAAGTTTTTAGCACTTGACAGAAACTAATCTCGCCAGCCATATGTCTGTCTGACATAAATGTTACATCTATATCTCTGATAATTATTTCACTAGTTTTAAATGCATTGTACTATATTTCAGGATAAGAATTCATAACTGATTAGAAAATTTATCATAATACATAGGCTGGAGGAAATTCATCTTGGGACTGGCAGGAATTTTTACCCAATTTTCTTTTCTTTTTTTTTTTTTTTTTGTGGTACCGGGGATTGAACTCAGGGGCATTCGTCCGCTTGGTCACATCCCAGCCCTTTTTTTGTATTTTATTTAGAGACAGGGTCTCACTGAGTTGCTAAGTGCCTTGCCATTGCTGAGGCTGGCTTTGAACTTGCGATCCTCCTGCCTCAGCCTCCCAAAGTGCTGGGATTACAGGCGTGCGCCACCACGCCGGGCCCAATTTTCTTTTCTTTTTTTTTTTTTTTTTTTTTTTTTTTTTGGTACTGGGGATTGAACTCAGGGGCCCTTGACTACTGGGCCACATCCCCAGCCCCTTTTTTTTGTATTTATTAGAGACAGGGTCTCACTGAGTTGCTAAGTGCCTCACCATTGCTGAGGCTGGCTTTGAACTCGCGATCCTTCTGCCTCAGCCTCCCAAGTGCTGGGATTACAGGCGTGCGCCACCGCGCCCGGCCCCAATTTTCTTTTGAGAAATTAAAAAGACTTTGAAAAGTATGGAGAATAATATATACCCATACAACTCACCACCCAGAATTGATTTGTTGGTGTACTTGTTTTTGTATTCCAGAGAACTACTTTATAAAAATATTCTTTTTTTCCAAATCCCAATATAAAATCCCAATATAAGACTTCTTTTGCTTAATAATAAAACAGTTCTAATAAAAAACTACAGGTAAAGTTGAAGGCCCTATTACCTACTCTTAGTTTCATTAACTTCTCCTATAGTTAGGAATCCCTGTTGTAGTGCTTTATATTTCAGTGTGTAAATTTTACGGTGTTTGAATTAACTTATTTCCTATCTTAACTTATTTTTAGAAAATAATTGTACACTAATTTTTTTAAAAAATATTTTTTTAGATGTTGGTGAACCTTTGTTTATTTATTTATATGTGGTGCTGAGAATCAAACCCAGTGCCTCACACATGCTATGCAAGTGCTTTACCACTGAGCCACAACCCCAGCCCTGTACTTTAATTATTTTTAAAATATTTATTATTTTAGTTGTACACAATGCCTTTATTTTTACATGGTGCTGAGAATCGAACCCTGGCCGCGCACGTGCTAGGCGAGCACTCTACCGCTGAGCCACAACCCCAGCCCCTTTAATTTTTTTACTTGTATTAAAGAATGTTTTTCAGGATTGGGAGGGGAAAATTTGTGAAGATAAAGTTGGAGCCCTTTCTTGTACAAGCATACTTTGAGAGAGAAAAGACAATTGAGAGGAAAGGACTGATTTTATATTTCTTTCAGAGACTTACACCCTGACCTGAAGGGACAGTTGAAAGAACTCAGAAAGCATCTTGTGGAGAGTACCAATGAAATGGCACCTTTAAAAGTTTGGCAGTTGCAAGGTGATGAAAATTTAGAGAGATCATTACTGTCCTTATTTTATAAGTTTTGTTGTATTAAATGCAGAATTTGAATTTGATTGATTATATTCACATAATTCCACAGATTTTAGAGACCAACCAAGTCTGATTAATTGACAAGAAAGGAAGTCCTTTTGCAGATAGAGAAGATTAGACCTAAAGTACAACATAAATGAATGCTAGATCTGTGACCAGATATATAAGCTGGAATGCCAGAAATATGTATCTTGTCTTTATGTTCTTATATGTGTACTTTTTGTTAAGTATATTTTTTTATTTATAGGTGGCCACAATACCTTTGTTTTATTTATGTGGTGCTGAGGATCGAACCCAGGGCCTCACACATAGGAGACGAGCACTTTACTGCTGAGCCATAGCCCCAGCCCCTATACTCTTATTTTTCTTTTTGTGATACAAAGGATTGAAATCTGGTACTTGCTATGCAAGGACTCTGTCATTGAACTACAACTCCTATTCCCCATTTTTTTTTTTTTTTTTTTCGTACAGGGATTGAACTCAGGGGCCCTTGACCACTGGGCCACATCCCCAGCCCTTTTTTTTGTATTTTATTAGAGACAGGGTCTCACTGAGTTGCTAAGTGCCTCACCATTGCTGAGGCTGGCTTTGAACTCACGATCCTTCTGCCTCAGCCTCCCAAGTGCTGGGATTACAGGCGTGCGCCACCGCGCCCGGCCCCAATTTTCTTTTGAGAAATTAAAAAGACTTTGAAAAGTATGGAGAATAATATATACCCATACAACTCACCACCCAGAATTGATTTGTTGGTGTACTTGTTTTTGTATTCCAGAGAACTACTTTATAAAAATATTCTTTTTTTCCAAATCCCAATATAAAAATCCCAATATAAGACTTCTTTTGCTTAATAATAAAACAGTTCTAATAAAAAACTACAGGTAAAGTTGAAGGCCCTATTACCTACTCTTAGTTTCATTAACTTCTCCTATAGTTAGGAATCCCTGTTGTAGTGCTTTATATTTCAGTGTGTAAATTTTACGGTGTTTGAATTAACTTATTTCCTATCTTAACTTATTTTTAGAAAATAATTGTACACTAATTTTTTTAAAAAATATTTTTTTAGATGTTGGTGAACCTTTGTTTATTTATTTATATGTGGTGCTGAGAATCAAACCCAGTGCCTCACACATGCTATGCAAGTGCTTTACCACTGAGCCACAACCCCAGCCCTGTACTTTAATTATTTTTAAAATATTTATTATTTTAGTTGTACACAATGCCTTTATTTTTACATGGTGCTGAGAATCGAACCCTGGCCGCGCACGTGCTAGGCGAGCACTCTACCGCTGAGCCACAACCCCAGCCCCTTTAATTTTTTTACTTGTATTAAAGAATGTTTTTCAGGATTGGGAGGGGAAAATTTGTGAAGATAAAGTTGGAGCCCTTTCTTGTACAAGCATACTTTGAGAGAGAAAAGACAATTGAGAGGAAAGGACTGATTTTATATTTCTTTCAGAGACTTACACCCTGACCTGAAGGGACAGTTGAAAGAACTCAGAAAGCATCTTGTGGAGAGTACCAATGAAATGGCACCTTTAAAAGTTTGGCAGTTGCAAGGTGATGAAAATTTAGAGAGATCATTACTGTCCTTATTTTATAAGTTTTGTTGTATTAAATGCAGAATTTGAATTTGATTGATTATATTCACATAATTCCACAGATTTTAGAGACCAACCAAGTCTGATTAATTGACAAGAAAGGAAGTCCTTTTGCAGATAGAGAAGATTAGACCTAAAGTACAACATAAATGAATGCTAGATCTGTGACCAGATATATAAGCTGGAATGCCAGAAATATGTATCTTGTCTTTATGTTCTTATATGTGTACTTTTTGTTAAGTATATTTTTTTATTTATAGGTGGCCACAATACCTTTGTTTTATTTATGTGGTGCTGAGGATCGAACCCAGGGCCTCACACATAGGAGACGAGCACTTTACTGCTGAGCCATAGCCCCAGCCCCTATACTCTTATTTTTCTTTTTGTGATACAAAGGATTGAATCTGGTACTTGCTATGCAAGGACTCTGTCATTGAACTACAACTCCTATTCCCCATTCATTTCTTTCTTTCTTTTTTCGTACCAGGGATTGAATTTAGGGTCACTTGACCCCTGGGCCACATCCCCAGCCCTTTTTTGTATTTTATTAGAGACAGGGTTTCACTGAGTTGCTAAGTGCCTCACCATTGCTGAGGCTGGCTTTGAACTCACGATCCTCCTGCCTCAGCCTCCCAAGTGCTGGGATTACAGGCTTGAGCCACCACGCCCGGCCTTTTTTGTATTTTATTTAGAGACAGGGTCTCACTGAGTTGCTAAGTGCCTCGCCATTGCTGAGGCTGGCTTTGAACTTGTGATCCTCCTGCCTCAGCCTCCCAAGTGCTGGGATTACAGGCGTGTGCCACCGCGCCTGGCTCCCATTCATTTCTTTAAAATATGTACCTATAGAATGTTGAAGGCATGTAGGGGGTAGAATGTGTGTGTACTTCTCTGTTCCAAAGAGCAAGTTATCTAATTTTTCGCCTAATGTGATTTGCTAAATGTTATATTGTGTGATATATTGTAAATTCAGAAGAACAAAAAGGATCTGGGCTCAATTTAGCCTCTGCTAAAGGTGTTAGTACGTACCCTATGTTTTATTACAGGAAGATCAGGATTGGCTCAATGAACACTTTGGGGATCAATGAGGTTGGAAACCTGAAACTGCACCATGGGCACTCTTAAATGGTTGCATTGTATGGCATTCTTTATTATCAAGAAAATAGTGGGAAGTAAAGGTGGTTTTCATGTGCTTCTCATTGTGTTAGGTAACACCGTCTAACTTGTACTTGGCATTGTTGCAGACCTAAGTTTCCAGACGGCTGCCCGAATCCTGGCTGCTCCTGTGGAGTTGGCTTTGGTGATGATGAAAGATCTTAGTCAGAATTTTCCTACCAAAGCCAGGTAACATCGAGTAAGACTTTGATATGTTCTTCTTCTTCTTAGTGATATATCAATTATCTTCATAGTTACATGCCAAATGACATAAGTAAAATATGAAAATGCTTAGAGAGTATAATTTTTTTATTCACCATCATTATTGTGAGTGGAACCCTCTTTGTGAGAAGACAAGACTATGCATTGTGTGGTTGAGACAGATCCAGGCAACATTCTTGGCCGCTTACTAGATGAAGTGACCTTTGCAAATGAACAATTTCTCTTTACCTCACTTATCTCAGTGATAGAGTAGGAATATCTGCCTTTTAGAATTGGGTGAGTTAAGCCGGGCGCGATGGCGCACGCCTGTAATCCCCAGCACTTTGGGAGGCTGAGGCAGGAGGATCGCGAGTTTAAAGCCAGCCTCAGCAATGGTGAGGCACTTAGTAACTCAGTGAGACCCTGTCTCTAATAAAATACAAAAAAGGGCTGGGGATGTGGCCCAGTGGTCGAGTGCCCCTGAGTTCAATCCCCAGTACCAAAAAAAAAAAAAAAAAAAAAAAAAAAAAAGAATTGGGTGAGTTACAGAGAATAGCATATGCTGATGTTACTAATCTAGAGTGTGGCACAGACTAGCTTCCTCAGGGGTTGCATGTGTAGCATCTCATTGAACCTTTAAGAAGAAACTGAATCAGGGAGGTAAAGTGACTTGTTCATAGTGACAGAATAAGTTCTTTTTTTTTTAAAGATCATGCTGAGGATCAAACCCAGAGCCTTATGCATGCTAAACAGGTGCTTTAGCACTGAGCTACCTCCCCCAAATAACATTTTGATTTTTTGTTTACATTGCTTTCTATTATTTAAGGTTGCCATACATCTTGTAATGCAAGGCAAATTGTTTTAAAAGCCAAAATTTTAGAAACCATTGAGGTAAATAGTTGCCTCTTTCTTTCTTGAGTCACTGCAGTGTTTTGACTTTTTTTTTTTTTTTTTAATATATTTTTTAGTTGTAGGTGGACACAATACCTTTATTTTATTTATGTGGTGCTGAGGATCGAACCCAGGGCCTCACACATGTGAGATGAGCGCTCTACTGCTGAGCCATGGCCCCAGCCCCGTGTTTTGACTTTTGACATGAGATATTTTATAAATAAATTTATTTTTTACTATATAATTTTAAGTCTTTAGTGTTTTTGGTATAGCATCCTACTTGAAGATATAGATGGAGAATTCCAACTTCACTATAAGTGCTTAAAAAGGATGCACAATCTGCTGACTTAGTTACTTAATATTATCTTTTGGTCTGTGAGCAGTAGAAATCATATATAGGAATATGGTCCATATTTAAGTAAGAACTTGGAAACAACTGCACTTGTTTTTAAAGTACTGCTATTATGCTTCTTTTCTTTCGTGGTGTTTTATTTGTTTTTTATTTTTAATTTTTAATTGATTAACTAATTAATTTATTTATTTATTGGTACCAGGGATTGAACTCAGGGGCATTTAACCACTGAGCTACATCCCCAGCCCTTTTTTTGGATTTTATTTAGAGACAGGGTCTCACTGAGTTGCTAAGTGCCTCGCCATTGTTGAGGCTGGCTTTGAATTCGCGATCTTCCTGCCTCAGCCTACCAAGTGCTGTGATTACAGGCGTGCGCCACCTGGCCCAGCTCCTATTTTATTTCATTATATTTATTTTTTGCAGTACTGGGGATTGAACCCAGGACTTTGTGCATGCTAGGCAGGTGATCTTATCACTGAGCTATATCCCTAGTCCTGGTATTATATTGTATAGTGATTTAAAATTTGGACATCTAAGAGAGGAGAAATATGTTTATAAATTATATAGTTTTAAGGTTTTTGTCCATTTTTTGTAATTTATTGAGCAATATGTTTCATACTTAGAAAAATGGAAATTGAAGACATGTCTAATGTTAAATCAAACTCTGATTTTATTCCTTAGAGCAATAACGAAAACAGCCGTCAGTTCGGAACTTAGAACTGAAGTGGAAGAGAATCAGAAGGTATTAAACATTGGGAAGTATTGATTGTCTGTATTGTATCTTTCAAGATGAAGAAGTCTGAGTTTAGTCAGTAGCATTTAATACTGCTACTTTCCGTTTATCAAGGATGGCGATGTTTTGTTCATTTCTATCTTATGTTTTAGTTTTTAACCAAAATTGAATATAAATGTAATTGAAAGCATCAAGTGGTTCTACCACATTGTTTGAAAAACAGCATTATCTGATGTTTCACCCCCTTCCGTTCCTAGTATGTTCCTTAACAACCTTCTTCGAGCACCCACTTTCAACTTTTAGCTGATCTTTCACATAATTTTCTTCAGATTTCTAGTATGCCCAAGTTGGTATTTTATTTTTTAGTTTTAGACATTGTGTATTGGCCTTCTATTTCAAGGATGATATTTGTCTTTTTCCCACTGTCAATCCCTTAGTGTCCCACTACTTTTCCATATTGGTACTTGTCCCATTTCTCCAGCCTTCCCTATTGCAATTTTATCCAGTTTTGACCACTCAAATTTGGACAAGTTGCTTTTTTTGCCAGATGTGTACAAGGCATCGTGGGGGCCTTCCTTTAACCGCCTTTCTTGGAGTCCATATCTTCTTTGTTTTTCTCTTATTTTGATGCAGTACATCCTTTTTTGTGAGAAAGTTGCATGGGAAGTTAGTTTGAACCTTTGTGACTTAAGTTTTTCACTTGTTTTTACTGATTGGTTGATTAGGTTCATTGCTTTAGATTGGGAGTCATCTAGAAGTTTGAATCATTAGTCCTTGAAATTTTGATGTCCATTTTGGCTGTCTGAGAAGTTTGAAGCCTTTGTATAAGACTTATTTATTCTTCCTGGAATTATCTGGGACCCTTTTTTTTTTTTTGACCCTAGTGATTTGAAGAAACTGATTGGAAGCCTTAAGGATAAGGCTCTTTGACTTTAGGGTATTCTGGTGTCGCCATTTCCTAGGGTACCCTGGTTCTTAGAGACTGACCAGCCCAATTCAGTTTCTTAGTGTTTTGCACTTCAATATGAGCAGTTAGCCACCTGAGGAAATCCTCCAATGCCAAAGACAAAGAGACTGACATCCCACACAGGATACTTAAGAGGAAGTAAGCTGGGCACTGTAGTCCAGCTACTAAGGAGGCTGAGGCAGGAGGTTCATTTGAGCCCAGGAGTTCAAGGCCAGCCTGGACAACAAAGCAAGGCCCTGTCCGTAAGAAGGGGGGTGGAAACAAAAACAACAAAAAGAAGAGGAAGTGGGCATTGCAAAGAGAAGAAAAGAAAGGCGCTGTTTTCATCCTTTAGAGCATCATGAGAATACCAGGAAAGAAGAATCCAAGTGGATGAAAAACTTCTAGAATTTTGACAGCTATAGGAAAACTCTCATCAAAGAGACTGATCAGCCTGCAGAAGAATTCTGAATCTTTTGCCCGGAGGGTACAGTCTGGCTGCCAGGGTTATAGAAGCCCAGTAGGGCAGAGCATTTGGAAACACCCTCAACCTCCCATTTTCAGTAGGGACCCTTGGCCTCATCTCATTTCCCACAGCCCACAGATTCTCTGTTTTGCTCTTTCCAGGCCATGAACCTCCATTTTTCTGGAGTGTGGGGTTCAGTGACAATATCACCTGGGATCAACAGGAGGGCCATGTCTTAAAGAGGCTTTCTATTAGCCTCTTTTATACATGTGTCCTTTGGCCTGTGAATTCCTAAGTCTTTGGGTGCTCCACATGTTAACTTGGGTTTCATGTTGACTTTTCCTACCTTCCGCCTAGCAATCAGCCTTCTTGGAACTGCTAGGCCAATTATTACTCACCCCTCTCCCTTCTGCTTCCAAAATGTGTTGGCCTTTTTCTTTTCTGTTCTTTTTGCCCTGTGAACTCATAAATAAAAAAGGTTCTTTTCCTGACTTTTCAGTAGAGTTTCAGGAGGGAAAAAAGTGCTTGTGTTCAATTCACTGCCTTTACACCAAATTTCCTTAACTTTTATGTATAGGATACTAATTAATTAAATAGATCAAACAAACCAAGTATTTCTTGAATATCGACTAAATTGACAAAACTATATTTATTTAATTTAAATTTCCAGAATAATAATATCAAATATTACTTAGGCTTTTCCCCACCAAGAAGACAGAACATCAAATTGTGCAGGCTATATTGGTGTTTCCTGGGTTCTTATTTCTTTTGAATAAAACATTTTGTTAAAACATAAAGTACATACAAAATGCATCCAAAAGTATAAAACATACAAAAATGTGCCCAGATCCCGAATCTTTAGTGTGATAAATTTTCCCAAAGTAAACTCCTGTGTTTCTAGTGTCCAGATCTAAAAACAGATATAAACTGTATTTACCAGCTGGGAGTCAGTTTTTCTAAGGTTCCAGAATGAGTGGACGTGTATATGTTCTCTCCTATGGAAGAAATGCCAATTCTTTTTTTTTTTTTTTTTTAGATTGACAAATATGTATTTGTGGTATATAACCCAATATTTTGAAATATGTATATATATTTTAATATTATCCCCTTAACTTGCTTACCATTTAATCCTGATGGCCATGAAGCAAGAGCCATAGCTTCCTCATTGTTTTGTTTTTTTTTTCCCATGCAACACTAGATCTTAAAAAGTATATTTTTTCTTAGTCTGCTGACCACTAGTAGGTGAAGGGACCTCAGTGGTCCCTGTCCAGCTGTAGGTTCCTAAGGGATTAAGTTTTGTTTCTGGTATCTATTTTTTTCTGTTTTTCTCTGTGTGATTCAGCTTCCTGTGGTGTAGAATATAGAAATAACAGTTTCAGGTTCTTTTGAGAGAAAGGAATTGAGTGGAAAGGACATTATTCAACAGATGCTTCAACCTGAAGTCAGAGCAGTTTCCATTGGGTCAGGCAAATCTCAGGGACTGCATAGTCACCTGAGTGCAGGGCTGTCAACATCTGGGGCCTGGCAGGTGAAAGACCCCATGGAGGCCAGATCTTGCAGGGCTAGGCAGTAGGAGGCATTGTTGTCCCCAGCACAGCAGCTTCGTGTTTTTTTTTGGTGTGCCTTAGTTTGAAGGGAACCCTTTTTGGTGTGATCCCTGGACTTCATCAAGGGGGTTCAGTTGTTATTGACTGCTGTCACAGCCTTGATTGGTATCACAAATAGGAAAAGCAACAGAATTGTAAAAATGGCAAGGGTAGAAAACTCATACACTGTTGTCTGGCACGGGTGAGCAAAAGTAAGGGAAATTCTAGAACCTGTCTAACTTGACATATGAGTGGAAGTGAGAATTCCACTTCAGATGCTTCCTTTTGTGTTTGATATTAAGGGACAAATCCGTTTCTTTGATTATGAGGGACTTACTTCATTGCTAAGGTAAAGAACAAATGTCTGTTCCATTTGTGTTTTGCTTAAGGAACACCAGTGGCAGGAACTAGCTTCAGTTCCTTGGATGCAGTTCAGAGAAGTATTATTGGAAAAGGAAATCATGTGGCAGGAAGAAACATGTTTTTAAAATAGAGATAATTTTTAAAAATTAGTACTGTTTTATTTACGTTCACTTTTTGAAAAGCGACTCTCAGTGCTTAACTTATTCTGTTACCCAGATCTTATAGGTAGCAGTCATATCATCATCAGAATGAGGGAAGAAGGGAAGGGAAAAAAATCCTTAAATCAGCACTTTCATTTAGTGTAGTAAATTCAAAGAAGGTGTGTGAGTGTATATGGAAGGAAATCCTAACCCAGCCTTAGAATATCAAGATTTGTATAGACAATAAACTTCAGAAATGCAGAAGGTTTTGTTCAACACTCTCTCACCACTTTCCAATAATTTTCTTTTTCTTTTTCAGTATTTTAAGGGAACTTTAGGATTACAGCCTGGAGACTCCGCTCTCTTCATTAATGGGCTTCACATTGATTTAGATACACAAGATATATTCAGGTACAGATGATATTTTTTTTCCCCTTGTTTTGTAAGTTTTTGTAATAATGTGTAGCTCCTTGTGATGTGTTCAGATTGTTGTCCCTTCTTACTGTGGCATGAGGTAAGGACAGACAACTTACCAGGCTGCACTCCCCAACCCCAAGGGTATGGAGGTGGGTCTGTGCTGTGCCTGGGGTGGACATTGTGATCTAGGACTCAGTGTTTTTCAAGGATGCCCTTTTCGAGCTGTAGTTGTCCTGTTAAGGATAGTATCAGAAAAGACTAAGTTCTCTTGCTTTTGTAATAGTGTGAAGTAGGTTTATTCAAAAGGCTGTCTCTGAAGGCATTATTATTTGAAAACCTACTTCTTTGTTATTCTGAAAATGTAGTTTAAAACTAACTAGCCCCAGGGCTGTGGCTGTGCCTCAGTGGTAGTGCACTTGCCTCGCATGTGTGAGGCATTGGGTTCGATTCTCAGCACTGCATATAAATAAATAAAGGTCTATCAACAACTAAAAAAATATTAACAAAACAAAACAAAAAACTAAATAGCCCCAAATTATCTTTATGATATTGGTTGGGGGGGAATGGATAGTCAGGTAGAATTCAGATTTTTTCCTTGGGATTAAAATCAGGACAGTTCCTAATAGCAAAAATAAAAGTAATTATTAATGCTTCAGAAGTAGTTTACAAAATAAAATATTTTCATATTAATTATTTTAATTAAATACTTCTGCCCATTTATTGCATTATGGAGCTAGTGATAAGTTAGTAAAATGGATGTGAATACTTTAAAAGATTGTCCACGTGTGAATGGTTTATTATAAACCTATACAGTCCTTTTCAGTGTGTTAAAATGGTGTGTTTGCTCATTAAAACCAATTCAAAATAATACAGAGATAAAGGAAGTAAGAAGTACAGTTTCATCCCATCTTACTTCATCCCACTCCCTGTCTTTCTTCCTCTGCAGCCATTCTCCAGACTTTTTGCTGTGGTTTTTTTTGCGTGTGTTGTGTGTGTGTGTGTATACATGCCTGTGTCAATTAATATTGATATTGAAACATACATTAAAGATGTATAATTTAGTATCTTTTTGTGTTTTTTTTAACTTTGAGATAATTGTAGATTCACATGCAGTTATAAATAATACAGAGATGCTAGTATACTGTTTTAAAAAACATGCAGTGTAGTATAGATTGAGGGTTATTTTATCCCCAAATTATATTTATACTAGAGATAATCTGTATATACACTGAGAAGTGTAAATAAATAGGAGCCAAGAAGCGTGTCCTACCCCCTCTGTCCTGCACACTTTGATGGGATAAAACAAAAGGAAAAGCTCCCTTGTTGAGTTTCTCAGTTTAATTTGGCACTGAGTTTTGACCTGATAAATCCCCCCCCCCCCCAAGGATTTAGAATTTTTTTCTTACTAAATACCTGGGTTTGTTTTTTTGTTTTTTCCCCCCTAGTTTGTTTGATGTATTGAGGAATGAAGCCCGGGTAATGGAGGGTCTTCATAGACTGGGAATAGAAGGCATCTCTCTGCATAATATTTTGAAGCTGAACATCCAGCCCTCTGAGGCAGACTATGCTGTAGACATCAGGAGTTCTGCTATTTCAGTGAGTATTCCATTGAGATGTCAAGGGGCATTCTAGCCAGACATCTTAATTATAATTATGGATTTGCAACTGTTTATGTGGAACCATGCATATACTACAAAGTAGCTCTTAAATGCTCCTAAAAGTTGAGTTATTGTTGCTGCTTTGGTTGATAATAATCTCTGTCTACATTGTACCCCTAGGGTTCAGCTGAACACCTCTCAGGAAAGAGGGTCTAGGTTTGTGTTTTCTCAGCTGCATACAGGTCTTGTGAGATTTTGTGACAATGTGTGTGATTTAAAACTGCTTTATAATTCACAATTTGGTGGGTGGGGGGCTAGAGAAGAATAGAGTTACTTTAGATTAGGTCGAAGGGAGTAAAGGGAGGGAAGGGAGTATGGGGGTAAGAAGGATAGTAGAATGAATCAGACATTATTTTCCTATGTACATATATGACTACATGACCAATGTGATTCTACATCATGTATAGCCAGAAGAATGAGAAATTATACTCCATTTATGTATGATGTATCAAAGTTCATTCTGCTGTCATGTATAATTAATTAGAACAAATTAGAAAAAACTAAAGAAAAAGTATGATGTTTAGTGAATAACCTTCCTTTCTAGTACTTTTATTACCTGCTATGTGATCTCCCTGAGCTTTGTCACCTTTAAAGGAGAATGTAGGGAATTGTGTCTTCGTAGGTGGTTATGGTAATAAGATTGGAGTAGACCTCATATGGCTAGTACACCTTAGGCACCCTAGGAATTTTGATAGAAAAATAATGTAGAATGGAGATGATCAGTACTTGAATTTTCGTGGGTGATAAAACTGTTGTGTATTTTCATGAATACTGTTATGGCATTTGTTTTTTATGACTAAAATATTTTACTTTTAAAGAGTAAACAGGATAACATAAATATGACATATACTTGTTAACAAAGAGGTCAACAACTATATGAGCCATCTATACTTTTTAAATAAGCATTTTGTATAAAATCACTGGGCAAAAATATTTCAGTATATCCCTTCCCAAGTTTCACCTATTTCCTCCATGAAAGTAATTATTTTCTGAAGTTGATATGCATTCCCCTGTCCCTTATTTTATTATGTTATTTCCTACTAAATATTTTAAATATTTGGATAGTCTATTCTCCTATCAGTATCCTTCATCAGCTTCCTTTTTTTTTTTTTTAAATGTTTATTTATTTGCTTTAGTTGTGCACAATGCGTTTATTTGTACATGGTGCTGAGCATCGAACCCTGGCCGCATGCTGCGCACGTGCAAGGCGAATGCTCTACCGCTGAGCCACAACCCCAGCCTCTCAGCTTTCTTTCTTAAGCAAGTTTTTTCAAGACTTATAGGTTGATGTTGATCCATAGAGTTTCTTACCTCATATTTTATATTTTATTTTTTTAAGAAAATCTTTTATACATTTTAAGTTTTAAGAAATAAAACCTTTATGTAGTGAAAATCCTCATCCAGCCATCAGTTTTCTCCTCAGACTCAGCAAACATTGGTATTTAACTTGTATCCTTCCAGAAATACTCTATGCATCCATTAGCAAGGAAGTAAACACTTAACTTCCTTCACCCTACCCTTTTTATTTTTTATTTATTTTTTGGTACCAGGGATTGACCACTGGGCCACATCCCCAGCCCTTTTTGTATTTTATTAAGAGACAGGGTCTCACTGAGTTGCTAAGTGCCTTGCCATTGCTGAGGCTGGCTTTGAACTCTCGATCCTCCTGCCTCAGCCTCCCAAGTGCTGGGATTACAGGCATGCGCCACTGTGCCCAGCTCCACCCTACCCTTTTTAAAGAAATAATAGGTACATACTATTTGTTCATAGTTTTCTCTATGGACATTAAGTTGTTTCTACTTTTACTATTGAAACAGTGCTTTAATAGATCTTTTTGTACATCTTTCCTTGGGCATGTGTATGTGAAATGTCTTTGGGGTACATACCTAGATCTGGAGTAATTAGGGGTAGGGTATGAATTAAGTCTTCAGCTTTATTAGGCCTGTTTCTCTAAAGTGAATGTTCCAGACATCAGCATTGGGTGAGAGTTCATATTGCTGTACATTTTTGCCTGTTCTTGGATATTGACAAACTTTGAATTTGTTTTCCCTTTAATGAATGAAATTTCATTGTGGTTTTAGTTTATATTTCCCAGATTACAATTGAGGGTACATGCTTTCCTTGTATTTATTGCCCATTTGGATTTCTTCTGTAAATTTCTTTCATATTCTTGATAACATTTCCTTTGAATTGCTTGCCTTCTTAAACTGGTATTTCGTGACACTAGTCCTTTATTGTTTTTATTGGCTGAAATAATTTTATCTATACTGTGGCTTGTCTTTCAGGCATTCAGTTTTCTACTTGATTCTTATGTCTTTGAAAAGGGTCTTGTCCCATGTGATTCTTCTCAAAATAAAGCCATAACTGCAATTTTAGTAACTAGTGACTAAGTGCCATGTTGTGTTATTTTTTTCTAGTGGGTCAACAACCTGGAGGCTGATAGCAGATACAATTCATGGCCTTCTAGTCTACAAGAGTTGCTTCGACCCACCTTTCCTGGTGTTATTCGGCAGATTAGGAAAAACTTGCATAACATGGTAAATAAAACTTCTACTTATTGTTTGCCTGTGAACTCTATTTCTCCCTTCCCCTCTTCCTATCTTTTTTTTTTTTTTTTTTTTGGTACTGGGGATTGAACTCAGGGGCACTCGACCACTGGGTCACATCCCCAGCCCTTTTTTGTATGTTATTAGAGACAGGGTTTCACTGAGTTGCTAAGTGCCTCACCATTGCTGAGGCTGGCTTTGAACTCGCGATCCTCCTGCCTCAGCCTCCCAAAGTGCTGGGATTACAGGTGTGCGCCACCGCGCCCGGCTCTTCCTATCTTTTTGTCTACTAGTTTCTTCCCCTCAACTACTACCACTACCAGTTGAGCTTCCTGTTCAAACAGAAAAAGCTTTGGAGTATATGGATCTTTTGTTGTATTGTGATGCTACGTAAGCATTACAGCCTGTATCAGCGTGTGAGGAAATGCTCCTCATCCGTAACACAAAGCTTTAGATTTAGGCTGCATCATTGTAGTTTTTTGTTTGTGTTTGTTTTTGCAGTGCTGGGGATTGAATCAGGACCTCACATGAGTCACACATTCTGCCATTGAGCTCCAGCTCCAGCCTCTGGTTTTGTTAAGACTATTTTTTAAGAGCAGTTTTAGGTTCATAGCAATTTAAGTATTTAAGTTTTAAGACAGTTCTCCTTTTCACTTAGTAGATGCATATTATAACTGGTTTTCTTTAATGTCTTTTTCTTTTTTTTGGCAGTACTAGGGATTGAACCCAGAGATGCTCACTAACTGAGCTACACACCCAGTACCTTTTATTTTATTTTGAAACAGGGTCTTGCTAAGTTTCCCAGGCTGGCCTTGAACTTGCAATCTTTCTGCCTCAGTGTCCTGAGTGCACCAGGATTGCAGGTGTGTGCCATCATACCCTACTGCCCTAGGGAAAAAAAAAAAAGATATTAATTCCTTAAATTTAGTGGTTCATTGTAATCCCTTAAATAGGTCCTTTCATCAGTTTCTACTTATTGTTCCTCATTTCACTGCTTTAGAGAAATTGAGCTAGAGAGTTCTTAGCTGGTCCTCTTTTTCCTGCTCATTTCTTTCTCTTCCCTCAGATAGTTGCAGAAGAAAGTGTGGCCGGTTGGTGCTAGAGTGGCCTTCTTTAGAGCTTGTGGGGAAACTGCATGCTGTACTTTTCTCTCTCTTTTTTGTGGGGGGGTAACGGGGATTGAACTCAGGGGCACTCGACCACTGGGTCACATCCCCAGCCCTTTTTTGTATTTTATTAGAGACAGGGTCTCACTGAATTGCTTAGTGCCTCGCCATTGCTGAGGCTGGCTTTGAACTCGCAATCCTCTTGCCTCAGCCTCCCAAGTGCTGGGATTACAGGCGTGTGCCACCGCACTCAGCACTTTTCTCACTCTTTAAAAACTATGTTTTTCCTTCCAAAATTTTGGTCTTCCTTTCTTATTGAGAAAGAACTGTATTAAATAAGAGAATATGCGTAAGTTGCTTAGCACCTAAGTGCTTAATGTATATGTGATAGCTGTTACTGTGGTCTAAGACTTGGGTGCCAGACAAATTCTTAATTCAGAGATCCTAAATTGGTGCTGCATGCCCAACTGCTAGGGAAATTTATGCAAGAGGACCACTTGAGATCAGCTTGGGCAACATAGCAAGACCCCATCACAAACAAAATAAAAAAAACAAAAAAACAACGAGAGAGATATCTTTAGAAATTAACATTCAAAGAAGGACTCTCCATTTTCTAGGGTGAGAGCATTGATACAACTTTTTTTTTGGTTTGATGAAGTAGAAGAATGGCTGTCAGTTGTCTGGAATACTATTTCCATGTTACCAGTAGAAATCCATGAGGAAATCTTTGCTCTTTTCTACCACATTCTTTGAACAAAGATGGATACAGGTGCTGTTTGTCTAATTCCTCTTTTATGTGGTTCACTAGTAGATGGAAAAATCTTGGCTTCATGTGAAATGTCTAATGGTATTTCTATTGTCCTAGGAACATTTGAATAAATGTCATTTCATGCGTTCTTTTCCTTGCTTTTCCCCTACAGGTTATCATAGTTGATCCTGCACACGAGGCCACAGCAGAGTTGATTAACACAGCTGAAATGTTCCTCAGTAATCACATACCATTAAGGTAACAACACTAGTATTGATTTGATGATCTCTCTAATTTAGCTGAGGTTTTGTTTGTCATTCTGAAGTATAAATCTGGTGCTGCTGAATTGTAGGATAATTAGTAGTGAGGATCATTAATGGCAATTTTACCTTTTATTTGATATTGAAGCCAGTATCTTTGGGGTTGAGAATTTGATTCTCACTGAATAGGAGCTTACCACCATTGGATTATTAATAATTACCCATTTAAAAATAGTTT
Source organism: Tamias sibiricus (assembly GCA_025594165.1). NCBI lineage: Eukaryota > Metazoa > Chordata > Mammalia > Rodentia > Sciuridae > Tamias > Tamias sibiricus. The sequence continues at coordinate 183,411,629 of CM046660.1, forward strand.
GTGATTTCAGCTTGCTTTCCAGTGCAGGATAGTTTTCTTTCTTTTTCTTTTCTTTCTTCCTTCTTCTTCTTCTTCTTTTTTTTTTAAAAATATTTATTTATCTACTTTTAGTTTTACACAATGCATTTTTATGTGGTGCTGAGGATTGAACCCAGGCCGCGCACGTGCTAGGCGAGCGCTGTACCGCTGAGCCACAACCTTAGCCCCCAGGATAGTTTTCCTAGGTGAAAACCAGTTTCCACTTTCAGCAAACATATAGGGCTTTGCCATACTTATTGCCAGACCATCATGGACTAAATGTTACACAGTTTTTCATAGTGCAGACAGACACATTTATTTCAGTCACGTTGCCAAATTTTCCAATAGAGCACTGTGTGCCTCAATTTCTAGTTTTTTTCCAAGAACAAAAATTTTTACGGTTTTACATTTAAGTGTTAAGATATTTTTACTTTTATTCTGAAATGCTTCTGGTAATTTTTCATATTGATGAAATTTGTATTCTTAGAAATCGAGAAAATAAAGATGGAAAGCACTCTTTAGCCAACAAATATTCGCATATGTTTCATGCCCAACACCAAACTGTTGTGGATGTTTTAATGGCCATATTCCTACCTTCTTGGAAGGAATCTTCTGTGTATTTTCAAACACGTAAAACTTTAAGTAAAGATCAAGTGCTAGATTATATCATACTATAAGTGCTTTAGATTTTAGGGAAACAAATGATAGACTGAGATGTGGGGATGCTCAGATATCTCAGTCTATGGTAGAAGTTGTTTTGTAGAGAGGCTTTGAAGAAAACAGAATTTCAAATGCTAGAAAAGTAGAGATTTTCAGTTAATTGAAATGTTTCATATAAAACGTGAATATGCCTGGTAAGATGGAGGAATAAAGTACTGAATTACAACCAGAACTATATTTTGATTTAAAGAGACATCTAAGAATATAGAAGTGGACTCATGGCACACAGTAGGCACTGATTAAATATTTATTGATTGTACTGAGGGACAGGAAAAGCGACTGTGTTCTTCAGTTGACAAAGGTACATGAGAATAAAGCACCCAGACTCCGAGGCAACTGAGAAATGTGTTGTGAACAGTTTTGGGGCAGACCTGGGCAGGTAGACTTTACTTTTGCTCTGGTAGGGGTCAGTGTGGTCCTGCACTAAGGTTTTGGCAGAGGAGAAGAGCCTGCAGGCTGACAGACTCCCTCCTGGGACCTGTGGAGGGAGGGCTTAGGAGACAAACAGGCCTCACATTCCTGGCTAAGCTAACAAAAAACCTCTGAACCCCTTACTAGAAATTGGAAACTCTAGAATGAGGAATTAGTTGTAAGGAGTTAATAAGGTTCTGCTGCTCTAATTTGGTGTTAGCTCATATGTTTGCTTACATAAAAATATTAGACATTTGTCATGATTTTGGTCAGAAGTGGGATTTTAAAAAACAAAGTTTCAACTAAAAAAACTTTCTACCTCTGTCCACATATACACCCACCTCAACAGATCTAATCAGTTTTAACAATTTGATATATATATATATCTTTATATTCTGTTTTTAGGCTGTAACCCCTCTATTCTAACATGAATAGATTACTATTTTAGAATTATGTTGATTAATTAGTTAATATTGGTACATTAATATTAACTAAACTCCAAAGTTTCTATTAGGTTTCACTGTTTGTGTGGCACATGCTAAGGGGTTTTGATAAAGGACAAATGTGTAATGTCAAGTGTCTACATTATAGTATCATGTAAGTTCAAGTCACTGCCCTAAAAATCCTTTATTCTCCACCTATTTATCTCTTCCTCCATTATCCCCAGAACCTTGGCAACTACTTATCTTTTAACAGTCTTCATAGTTTTGCCTTTTACAGAATGGCATATGATTTTAGTCATGTAGTATATAATATATAGTTTTTTTAAATTAGCTTCCTTCATCTAAGAAATGTGCATTGAAGATTCTTCCATATCTTTTTTTTTTTTGTGTGTGCCTGGGTTTGAACCCAGGGACACTTAACCACTGAGCTACATCCCCAGCCCTTTATAATATATTATTTAGAGACAGGGAGGGTCTAGGTGAGTTGCTGAGGCTGGCTTTGAACTTGTGATCCTCCTGCCTCAGCCTCCTGAGCATTGGGATTACAGGCATGCTCCACTGTGCCCGGCCTCCATTTCTTTGTAGGTTGGTAATTTCATTTCTTTTAATCTGTGAGTAATATTCCATTTATGGATATATCATAGTTTATCTGTTCATGTTGAAGGACATCTTTTTGTTTCCAAATTTGGGCAATTAAGAATAAAGCTTCTCTAAACGCCTGTGTGCAGGTGTTTGTGTGGACAGAGGTTTTTGATAATATTGGCTAAATACCAAGCAAAATTTCTGGATTGTGTGATAAGTGTATGCTTAATTTTGTGCCCTCTCATTGCTTATCATCAAGGCTGACTCAACACCACTTTGTACATCAGGGATACAACTCATTGTTGGCCATTTGTCCCTATGCAACATCCCTCATCTACCAAATCCAAGTGGGTTTTTGGTACATGTAGTTTTGATCTTGGTATTCAATACTTCTATCTCATTTGACTGGGAAATGAGCACAAAGCCACTTATCCAAGGCATATCATTATTTAATTCCAGATGAATTCTAAAGAACGCAAAGTTATTAACCTTAATATTGAAAAGAGTTAAGGGGCATCTGGCAAAATCATTTCCGTGGGCAGTACGTAGTTTGTATGAATGTATTGTGTGTATTTTCCAGAGGAAGAGAACATTTTTGGCTCATTTTAATTTGTTAATATGCAGATAAACATTAGTGTTCCTTGTTTCAAATCTTCCATTTAGTGCCTGGGATGACTTTAGGTAAAAGCAGTTAGCCAGAGTTCACTATTTATTCAAGTGCCTTTACAACCCAGATCAAAGGGCTTGTGCCTTTGTTGGTCACTAGTCACATAAAACTTTCCTGGGATGCTTTTCATAGAAAAGCTGTGTGACATCTTGTTTTGGCCACTGTCTTCTCTTTATCCCACTTTCAACCTTTTTCCTCTTTTATTGCCAGCCTCACTTTCAAGGGATCTAAAACTAGTACCCAGATGACTCTCAGCTCTGAAACCCATACAGAGATCACAGAAACAATATTGTAGCCACTGTTAATGTTTATTTTGCTCCCAAGGAGACACCAGCCTTCCTCCATTAAAGTGCTTCATTAGAAGTAAAGAGATAATTGATGGGGAATGGAGGGACTGCTAGAGGCTCCCTGCATGGATATTACTTTAGGATGGGGCCAAGGAGAAAAGAAAGGGACAGGAGTGAGGAGACCGGGGGGGGGGGGGGGGTGGGGGGTGGGGAGTGTATAATTAGTTTTGTAAAAAACATTCTTCCAAAGTAGCTGCGCTATTTTGCATTTCTACTAGCAGTGAATGAGAGTTCCTGTTGTTCCACTCCATGCCAGTGTTTGGTGTTGTCAGTGTTTTTGTGTTTGGCCATTCTAATAGATGTGTAGTAATATATCATTGTTATTCTAACTTGTAATTCTGTAATGACATAGGATGTTCAGCATTTTCTCATGTGTTTACTTAACATCCACATATCTTATTTGATAGTGTCTATATAGATTGTTTGCCCATTATAAAATTTGGTTGTTTTCCTAATGTTGTTTTAAGAATTGTTTTTATATTTTAGGTACCAGTCCTTTATCAAATGGGTATTTTGCTAAGATTTTCTGCCAGCCTGTGGCTTTTCCTTCTGCCTTTTGTAGAGCAAAAGTTTTTAATTTTTTAAAATTTATTTTTTTTATTTGTTTTTAGTTATTCATGACAAGTAGAATGCATTTTGACATAATATATATGTGGAGTATAACTTCCCATTCTTGTGGTTGTACATGATGTGGAGTTCCAGTGGTCGTGTATTCATGTGTGAACATAGGAAAGTTATGTCTGATTCATTCTTCTATCTTTCTTAATCCCATCTATAGATGTATAATAGCATTTTCCTTGTGGTTTATGCCTTTATTTTACATTTTAATAAATTTAACCTTGGTTGTGGCTTTTTGGTATAGGACAATTATAAATTTTTATCCATGTTTTCCTTTTATCTATATTTCTGATGTTGCTTGTGTCAAATCTCAGAAGCCATCCTTGTTTATTTTTACAGTCCAAAAGCTTTTATTTCCCCAATTTTTTCTTTAAAAACAGAACAAAATTTCCTTCTAGAACTAAGCAATGCCCTTCATGTCAGTAAAGGAATCTCTTTATGGCTAGAAACTGCTTGCTTTTACATTGGAAAAGCCTAGGCCATTTGGAGAACCTGCTCTTATTTTGTAAATGATGTGTGAATGCCTTAGTCAACTGTGTTAGAGTGGGGTGTGAACTGTGCTTTTCACTTAGTAATTGTGTTCTTACGTTATCTGTAGTACTTAAGTATTGGGATGCCATTCTCTTCAACTGTTTTTCATTCTTGAGATGTTTTTTTCTTCTTTCCTCTCTAGAATTGGTTTTATATTCGTTGTTAATGACTCTGAAGATGTTGATGGGATGCAAGATGCCGGAGTGGCTGTTCTTAGAGCCTATAATTACGTTGTCCAAGAAGTGGATGATTATCATGCCTTCCAAACTCTGACACATGTATGTTTTTGTTCAAAATGACATATAGTTTTTTAAGATTTAACTTTGTGTAAAACATAATATGTGGTAAGAAGGACTTTGTTTTTCTGTAAATAGAAAAAGTAAATTACTCACATGAACTCTTTGTGTTTTGTATGGGGTTGCCTTTACTGTATTGATTTGCTAACATCAATAATAGATTGCTAAGATTTCATCTAAGATGGGATTCTTTAGGAGACCTGCCAGTGCATCTTAAGTCAGTCATCTGCCGTGTGATGCTTTGAAATCACTGGTTAATACCTTCTGTCAAAAGTGATGGTCTCTACTTGTTTAAAAAAAAAAAGTTTACTTTTTTCTTCAAGACTGTTATGATTTTTTTTTTACTCTCTCTCTTTTTTTTTTTTTTTTTTTTTTTTTGGTACCAGGGATTGAACTCAGGGCTTGACCACTGGGCCACATCCCCAGCCCTTTTTTATATTTTATTAGAGACAGGGTCTCACTGAGTTGCTAAGAGCCTCGCCATTGCTGAGGCTGACTTTGAACTCATGATCCTCCTGCCTCAGCCTCCCAAGTGCTGGGATTACAGGTGTGCGCCACCACGCCTGGCTATATAAGACTGTCATGATTTTTTAAAATTAGAATTTAGCTTAACATCTAACTCATAAAATTCTTATTGATCAATAGTCTGGTTTTTCTGTGCTTGTTAGAAAATCTGAAATGTTCTGACTTGTATTTATAGTCAAAGGATTACTTGTACTAGTTCAATCAGAGTTCTCTGTTTTGTTTTGGTACTGGGGATTGAACACGGGCACTGGGCCACATCTCCAGCCCTTTTTTGTATTTTATTAGAGACAGGGTCTCACTGAGTTGCTAAGTGCTTCGCCATTGCTGAGGCTGGCTTAGAACTCACGATCCTCCTGCCTCAGCTTCCCAAGTGTTGGGATTATAGGCGTGCGCCACCACGCCTGCCTAGAGTTCTCTGTTTTCCTGGTTTTTTTTTTCTTTTAATTTTTGAGTATAAACAACTTTGTAAGTAACAGTTCTTTTGTTTTCATATTAATGATAACCTTAAATAATTTGTTTAAAGCATTTGATTCCACCACTTCTATCCATATACATGATGTTAGTCTGCAGTTTTATTATATATTTTTTTATTTTGAGATTCATTTGGGTCATTTTTTGTTAATTAGAATGTTCACTTACTTGTTTGGCAAACATTTATTGGAAGACCCAGCATGTGCCAGGCCTGGTACTAGCTGTGAAGAATGTTACAAAGACATAAAATTTTACCCTTGTCTTCAATGACATTACAACTTCCTGGAGGACAGGTACAGAGATATAGTGTCCTACAGTGTGGAGAACACAGCTGGCTATGTGGCAAAGGGCCCTTCTTCCAGCCTGGAAGTCCTTGGGCATTTTTGTGGAGTGGGAAGTTGTCCCAGCTGAGTCTAGGAGGAAAAGTGGGAGTCAGTTAAGCAGGTTGCAAGTCAGACATGGTGATTCCAAGTTGTTAGTGTGAGCTGGGGATTGTGAGAGCAAAGTGGAAGAGGGAGCTGTTCCTCAGGACTTGTGTAGGCTGGGCAGTTCAGGTGTGTGGAACATAGCAGGCAGATTTAAAAACTCAATTCTGCTGCAATGTGTAGATAGATCTGATGAAGGGCAAAGGGAGTAACTGGGTTTCTAGTTGATGAGATCTGATCTCCATAAGAAATGATGCGGAAGGTAGTTAGCAGTGGGGTTGTGGCGAATGAAATAGAAAAAGAGGCCACTCAGAATAACAAATGTCTTAAAGTCTGCTTTTCAACACCTGCCCCTCCCCCCTCGCCTTCCTGGATAGGTATGTTAAGGAAAGGATAATACAAATTTTATTTATTTATTTATTTATTTATTTATTTATTTATTGGTACCTGGGATTGAACTCAGGGGCACTCAACCACTGGGCCACATCACCAGCCCTTTTTTGTATTTTATTAGAGACAGGGTCTCACTGAGTTGCTAAGTGCCTCGCCATTGCTGAGCTGGCTTTGGACTCGCGATCCTCCTGCCTCAGCCTCCCAAGTGCTAGGATTACAGGTGTGCGCCACCACGCCCGGCTCAAATTTTATTTTTTGTTTAATTTTTATTATAAAATTAATACATGCTTACTATTAAGAAATTCAAATGATATTTGTATCAGTTTAAAATTTCTCAGTCTCACTTCTCTCCCATCCCTGATCCTCTTTAAAAATAGGTGTCATTAAAGGGTTGCCTTATAGCCTTTTAGATGTTGAACTGCACACATATACACACAATTTGCTATTTATTTTTTTATCAGTCCCCCCCTCACCCCCCCACCCCAAGTAGCAAGGATTGAACTCAGGGGCACTTGACCACTGAGCCATATCCCTAGCCCTATTTTGTATTTTATTTAGAGACAGGGTCTCACTGAGTTGCTTACCGCCTTGAAGTTGCTGAGGCTGGCTTTGAACTCACGATCCTCCTGCCTCAGCCCCCTGGGATTACAGTTGTGCACCACCTTGCCCAGCTTTATTTGATTTTCAAAAACAGGGATTTGGAAGGGGCTGGGGCTGTGGCTCAGCGGTAAAGCGTTTGTCCACATGTGTAAGTCCCTGGGTTCAATCCTCAGCACCACATAAATAAAATAAAGGTATTGTATTATTTCCATCTACAACTAAAAAAAGAAAAAGGAGAAAAGAATAATTCTTATTTAAAAAAACAAAAAACAAACAAAAAACCCCCCAGGGATTTGGCCATATGTAATTTCTACCTTTTTTCAACCTAAACATCATGGAAGTGAATCCTCATTTCAATGATTACTTTTCCTTAATGCATTTTTGCATTTGGAATTTAATGTGACTATGAGCTGATTAGAGCACTTTAATTTTTTAATTTAAACTTTATTGTGCCATTTTGAAATTATTTATTTTCTCACCTAGGAATGCATTTACATGAAGTATTTAGAAAAGGGAGAATTCCTAATGTGTCCCAATTCGACCTCTTAAGAAAACTAGTTTTTTTTCTACATTCAGAAATCTTTCATAATGACCATTTTGAAATTTGGAAAGTGTGATTGGTTACCTGTTGTTTTCTTTATTCAGATCTATAACAAGGTGAGAAGTGGAGAAAAAGTAAAAGTTGAACATGTGGTCAGTGTCCTGGAGAAGAAATATCCATATGTAGAAGTGAATAGCATTTTGGGGATTGATTCTGCTTACGATCAGAATCGGAAGGTAATAAATTTTTTGATACTTCTCATTTAACTGCAACATTCTTTTGGGGAGGGTTAACAGTGGGGGTGTAAAGTGTTAAGTACTTGACATTTAAAAATTTAATAGCTTTTGGGGTTTTTTTTTGAGCTATGGCCTTACAGTGTTATCCTGGTTGGCCTCAAACTCAAGATCCTCCTGAGTCAGATACTGCAGGCAGGCACACAACACTTGGCCTGTCTAGCTTCTAAAAATTTAGAAATGTGGTATATACACAGTGGATGTTTATTCAGTTATAAATAAAATTGAAATGATGGCATTTGCAGGAAAACGGATGGAACGAGACCATCATGTTAAGTGAAATAAGTGAAACTCAGAAGGTTAAGTGTTGTATGTTTTCCTTTCATGGATGCAGAAGCTAGAGAGGAAAAAGGAAAACAAAAGTGGGGTTGGATTTCCAAAAAAATCAAAGGGAGATTAGTAGAGGGAAGAGACCATAGTGTGCGAGACGGGGAGGGAGGGAAGTAATGCTGGGGAGTGAAAATTGGCCAAATTATGTCGTTATATTGTGTGCATGTAGGTATATGTAACAACAAATCCATTAATATTATATAACTATAATGGACCAATTAAAAATGTGCAAAAAATTTAAAATAAAAAACCCTTAGAAACCAGATCGCTTTTTTTTTTTTGGGGGGTGCCTGGGATTGAATTTAGGGACACTCTACCACTGGGCCACATCCCTATCCGTTTTTTTTTGTATTTTATTAGAGACAGGGTCTCACTGAGTTGCTAAGTGTCTTGCCATTGGTGAGGCTGGCTTTGAACTCGCGATTCTTCTGCCTCAGCCTCCCAAGTGCTGGGATTACAGGCGTGCACCACCATATCCGGCAAGAAACCAGATCACTTTTTAGTGTTTGAAAAAGTAGTTTATATTTCAGTTTTGTGAAGTTTTCACTGATTTTAACTTACATATTAACTATTAAATTGCAGAATAAATTCTTTTTATAATTCAGTCATAGGCTTGTATGAAGTATTTCTAGACAAAAACTATTCGAAATGTTGAGCTGAGAGATGATATACACCTTAATATATATCATATTGGCTTTATTTGTTGTTTGGGCTGGTTATTGTAATGTATTAAGAAATGTGATGAACAGGAGTTACAAAGTGGTAGTAAGGAATCTAAAATTTAAGGGAATTAAAAATTTTTTTATTTAGAGCCAGGCGCGGTGGTGCACGCCTGTAATCCCAGCACTTTGGGAGGCTGAGGCAGGAGGATCGCGAGTTCAAAGCCAGCCTCAGCAATGGCGAGGCACTTAGCAACTCAGTGAGACCCTGTCTCTAATAAAATACAAAAAAGGGCTGGGGATGTGACCCAGTGGTTGAGTGCCCCTGAGTTCAATCCCCAGTAACAAAACAATACAAAAAATATTTTATTTAAAGAATTATTTTTCTTGTTAGATGTTAAATACAATAAAAGACCTTTACCTATTGTAAGCAGGAACAATTTGGCCAGCTTACTGAAAATGTATGTTAAGGCAAGAAATCAAAATACATTTCTTAAACATTTTTTAAAAATATTTATTTATTTACTTTAGTTGTACACAATGCAATGCATTTTTTATGTCTACGTGGTGCTGAGGATCGAACCCGGGCCACGCACGTGGGAGGCTAGCGCTCTGCCGCTGAGCCACAACCCCAGCCCCCATTTCTTAAACATTTTAACTTAAAATATGTGAGGTGGGGAGGAAGCGAGGGGGGTAGGAAAGATGGTGAAATGAGGCGGACATCATCACCCTAGGTACACGTATGATTGCATGAATGGTGTGACTCCACACCCAGCTGAGAAGTGGAGAATTCTGCTCCATAGCTCCCTACTGTCATGTATAACTGAGTAGAACTAATAATAAATAAATTTAAAAATATATGAAAGTTTTTTTTTAACCAACTTTTTTCCTTTTTTTAAATGAACAATAAAGCCTATGGTTTCTCTGAGCTATTATTCCTTTATGAACCACATTCAATGAATTGTACAGAATCCTTATAGATTTTTAAATCTCCTTTCCACACATTTTAGCTTGTCTGACCCATACTCAGTTTAGCCACGGTTAGCTTATCTTTTTGAGTTTGCCAGTCATTCAATTTGTAGGTAGGACAACTTTTTCTTTTTGTACTCGTATTATATTGGTTTATAACATTGAATTGTGTTATTTCACTAATGAGATAGTTGATTTGGGAACAGAAATAATTAATGTTTGCTAAGAATGGGCCTTCTAGAGAGTTGTTCACCAGTGTTTTGAATAAGACAATGGTATTCATTGTGATGTATTCTACTTGATATTCTTTGATAAAATAAGTGCTTGTCACAACTTAGTAAATAAGTTTTGCAAACCACTAATGTCACAACCCATAAGTGCTCTAGAGCCTCATCAATGGTGATTTGTGAATTTAGAGAACATATGATCTTCCTTCTCCTTTGAATCATCTCATGACTGTGTTCTATCTACTGAGAGAGAGAGAGAAAACAACTAAAAATGTACTACAGCCTTATTACCACATATTCAGCCTGCACATGGTACTTACTTACTTTTTTTTAAAATAGTTGTAGTTGGACATAATACCTTTATTTTATTTATTTATATTTATGTGGTGCTGAGGATTGAACCCAATACCATGCCTATGCTAGGTAAGCACTCTACTGCTGAGCCACAACCCCAGCCCTAGTACTTACTTTTTTTTTGGTACCGGGGATTTAACTCAGGGGCACTCGACCACTGGGCCACATCCCCAGCTTTTTTTTGTATTTTATTAGAGACAGGGTCTCATTGAGTTGCTAAGTGCCTCGCCATTGCTGATGGCTAGCTTTGAACTCGTAATCCTCCTGCCTCAGCCTCCCAAGTGCTGGGATTACAGGCGTACACCACCGTGCCCGGCTTAATGAGAATTTTTAAACTCCAAGAGCTTTACCTACACACACACACACGAAAAAGTTCTTTTGAAATGATTGTTTTCAGGAAAACATGACTGCTTTTAGCGTGTATCATTGCACTTACAAATATATCTTTGCCTTTTGTTAACAAATCTTAAGTAATAATATCTAATATAAGTAACTATTTCTAAAAGTAGACAATGCAATTTAAATAGAACTTTTTAACTGAACATTTTTTTCCCCCTGTATATTTATATCTTTCAAAGCCATTAGGAGAAGTTCTAACTTATACATGCAAACATTTTAAATTCGGCATATATAATCATGAGCCCTTATTAATCTTATTTGTCATTTGTGAGTGGCTCATTATAAGACTTTGACAGTAATTAATGTTTGTTAATAATATATCTTTAACATTTCCAGTGATCTGTTTATAGAAAAATCTCACTTGTCATGTTTAAATTCTACGTGGCTAACTGGGTTGTGTTTTGTTATTTGTTTTTATAAACTATGTATAAGTGGTGAAAAAAGAAAGTATTTAGTTAACCCGCCTCCTTCTATTCCTGACTGTGCCTCCAATGCCTTTCCATATATAAGACCACTGTTACTTATTTATTATTATCACTTGGAATTATAATGTGCATTTTGTAAAATTTATTTTTTATTCTAATTTCTTATATATGACAGCAAAATGCATTACAATTCATATTATACATACAAAGCATAATTTTTCATATATCTGGTTGTATATAGAGTATATTCACACCATTTCTGTCTTCATACAGGTACTTAGGTTAATGATATCCATCTCATTCCATCTTTTTTTTACCCCCATGTCCCCTCCCTTCCCCTCACACCCCTTTTCCTTATCTAGAGTTTGTCTAATCCTCCTGTGTTCCCCCTCCCAACCCCACTGTGAATCAGCCTTTTTTTTTTTTTTTTTTGGTACTGGGGATTGAACTCAGGGGCACTCGACCACTGGATCACATCCCCAGTGGTGATTTTATTAGATTTTTTTAGTGTCTCTTTATTAGAGACAGGGTCTCACTGAGTTACTAAGTGCCTCGCCATTGCTGAGGCTGGCTTTGAACTCGCGAGCCTCCTGCCTCAGCCTCCCAAAGTGCTGGGATTACAGGCGTGCGCCACCGCGCCCGGCTGTGAATCAGCCTCCTTATATCAGAGAAAACATTTAGCATTTGGTGTTTCGGGATTGGCTTACTTTACTTAGCATTATATTCTTCAGATCCATCTATTTACCTGCAAATGCCATGATTTTATTCTCTCTTTTTGCTGAGTAATATTCCTTTATGTGTGATATATATATATATATATATATATATATATCACATTTTCTTTATCCATTCATCTACTGAAGGGCATCTAGGTTGCTTCCACAGTTTAGCTATTATGAATTGTGCTGCTGTAAACATTGATGTGGCTGTGTCCCTGTTGTAGTATGCTGTTTTTAAGTCCTTTGGGTATAGACCGAGGAGTGGAATAGCTGGGTCAAATTGTGGTTCCATTCCTAGTTTTCCAAGAAATCTCCATACTACTCTCCATATTGGCTATATCAATTTGCAGTCCCACTAGCAATGTGTAAGTGTGCCTTTCTACCCACATCCTCACCAACACTTATTGTTGTTTGTGTACTTAATAGCTGCCATTCTGACTGGAGTGAGATGAAATCTTAGAGTAGTTTTGATTTGCATTTCTCTAATTGCTAGAGATGTTGAACATTTTTTCATATGTTTGTTGATTGATTGTGCATCATCTTCTGAGAGGTATCTATTCAGTTCCTTGGTCCGTTTATTGATTGGGCTATTTGTTTTTTTGGTGTGTAGCTTTTTTTTTTTTTTTTTTTTGTGGTACCGGGGATTGAACTCAGGGGCACTCGACTACTGGGTCACATCCCCAGCCCTTTTTTTTTAATATTTTATTTAGAGACAGGGTCTCACTGAGATGCTAAGTGCCTCGCCATTGCTGAGGCTGGCTTTGAACTCGCGATCCTCCTGCCTCAGCCTCCCAAAGTGCTGGGATTACAGGCGTGCGCCACCGCGCCCGGCTTGGTGTGTAGCTTTTTGAGATCTTTATATACCCTAAATATTAATGCTCTAACTGATGTGTGAGTGGTGAAAATTTGTTCCCATTCTGTAGGCTCTTTATTTACCTCATTGATTTGTTTCTTTTGCTGAGAAGAAGCTTTTTAGTTTGAATCTATCCCATTTATTGATTCTGTTTTTTTTTTTTTTTTTTTGTCATCGGGGATTGAACTCAGGGGCACTCCACCACTGGGCCACATCCCCAGCCCTTTTTTGTATTTTATTAGAGACAGGGTCTTACTTAGTTGCTAAGTGCCTCACCATTGCTGAGGCTGGCTTTGAACTCGTGATCCTCCTGCCTCAGCCTCCCAAGTGCTGGGATTACAGGCCTACGCCACCGTATCCGGCCCATTTATTGATTCTTGATTTTAATTCTTGTGCTATAGGTGTCTTACTAAGGAAGTTGGGGCCTAATCTGACATGATGGAGATTTGGGCCTAGTTTTTCTTCTATTAGGGGCAGTGTTTCTGGTTTAATTCCTAGGTATTTAATCTACATTGAGTTGAGTTTTGTGCATGGTGAGAGAGAGAGGGGTTTAGTTTCATTTTGTTGCATATGGACTTCCAATTTTCCCAGCAACATTTGTTGAAGAGGCTGTCTTTTCTCCAATGTATGTTTTTGATGCCTTTGTCTCATAAGTGATGACTGTATTTATGTCGATTTGTCTCTGTGTCCTCTATTCTGTACCATTGGACTCCAAGTCTATTTTGTTGCCAGTACCATGCTGTTTTTGTTACTGTTGCTCCGTAGAATAATTTAAGGTCTGGTATGGTGATGCCATAATGTGGGGTTTTTTGTTTTGCTTAATTTTCAGAATTTGAGATGGGATCTTGCTGTGCTGTGCTCACTGGTTTCTAATGTGGGCTCAAGTGATCTTCCCACCTCAGTCTTCTGAGTGCTGGGACTACAGGTGTGCACCACCTCACCTAACCTTGTTTTAATCGGTAGAGGGATATAATTTCAATGCTCAAGTTATATTAAAGTTGCGTTTTTAAGGACTTTGTGATATAGTTGGAGTTTCAAAACAGAATCACCATGGCATGAGTCTGGAAGTGTTGATTCAGACATTTAAACAAGGAACGGTGGTTCATGCCTGTGATTCCATCTTTCCACAGGCTCAGGCAGGAGGATCACAAGTGTAAGGCCAGTCTGGGCAGCTTAGGGAGCTCTTAAGATCAAGAATTAAAAAGGTTGGGTCCCTACATCAGTGACTCAGTGGTGGAGTGCCCCTTGGTTCAATCCTCAGTACTGCACTAAATAAATAAATATATACATACTGAAATCAACCTAGAAAGCCTTTTTGTTTTTACTTGGTGCTGAGGATCAAACCTGGGCGAGAGCGCTCTATTGTTGCGCCACAAACCCAGCCCTTAGAAAGCCTTTTTGACTGTGATGTATTATATTCCATCGGTTATTATTGCTGGGCTGTACCTGATTCGAGACTAATAAATCTATTATTGATGACTAATATTAATTACCCAATTAAAGTCCTTTTCTGTTTGGCCTATGTAAAAACAGATTATAAATAAATTGGGCAACTTTCAGAAAGGATCCACTTACAAGGTATTTAATAGGAATTTTTTTTTTTTTTTTTTTTTTTTTTTTTTGGTACCGGGGATTGAACTCAGGGGCACTCATCCACTGGGTCACATCCCCAGCCCTTTTTTGTATTTTATTAGAGACAGGGTCTCACTGAGTTGCTAAGTGCCTCGCCATGGCTGAGGCTGGCTTTGAACTCGCGATCCTCCTGCCTCAGCCTCCCAAGTACTGGGATTACAGGCGTGCGCCACCGCGCCCGGCTTTAATAGGAATTTTAAAGTAACCCTCTTTACATCTTAGTAATGTAGTTTTTAGTCTGACAAGTTAATATGAGGGAACAGTACTCTTGTTGGTAGAAGAAGTATTCATTTTGGATCCATTTGCCATTTTGTTGCCTTGGTATTAACTTATTAAAAAACTTCTTTTGTACTAGAAATGGGGAAAAATTGGACTTAGTATTTCTTAGAGCATTTTTTTTTTTTTTTGGTACCGGGGATTGAACTCGGAAGCACTCGACCACTGGGCCACATCTCCAGCCCTTTTTTGTATTTTTTTTATTAGAGACAGGGTCTCACTAAGTTGCTAATTGCCTCGCCATTGCTGAGGCTGGCTTTGAACTTGCAATCCTCCTGCCTCAGCCTCCCAAGTGCTGGGATTTTAGGCGTGTGCCACTTTGCCTGGCTTCTTAGAGCAATTTTTGAACCCTGTTTTCCCACAAAGCTTATTTTGTTTTCCTCTGGTGTAATTTTTTTTTTTTTTTTGGTACCGGGGATTGAACTCAGGGGCACTCGACCACTGGGCCACATCCCCAGCCCTTTTTTGTATTTTATTAGAGACAGGGTCTCACTGACTTGCTAATGCCTCACCATTGCTGAGGCTGGCTTTGAACTCGCCATCCTCCTGCCTCAGCCTCCCAAGTTCTGGGATTACAGGCGTGCGCGCACCGCGCCCGGCTTGGTGTAATTTTTTTGATGGTGATATGGACCCTTATTTATTTTGAATTGGGTATAAATATCTCATTTCAGGGCATTCTGCCCAAGAACACTATTAACTTATGGTAGCAGATAGCTGTGCTGAGTGGTTATGGTAACCCTCCAGCTATATGTGGCCTTTTTAAATGGAAATTAACTAAAATTGAAAGTTTAGTTACTTAGTCATTGTAGCAATATTTGAAGTGCTCAGTCGCCACAGGCAGTTAGTAACTACTACACTGGACAACACAGACACAGTATTTACATCATTACAGGAAGTTCTGTTGTATAATGTTAACCATAGTATATGCAATATGTAGCCTGGAATACACGCATTACATATACAACCACTTTCTAATTTGTGATTTTTTTGTTTGTTTTTTTATAGTTTAAACTCAGTAATTTAACCTCAAATTTATAGTAGGATGTTAACTATGATATCAATCTAAAAAATCTTTAGTTATTTCTTCTTTACATGTTTGTATTGATTTTTATTCCTATTAAGAGAGATGTGTAAGAAAAATAAGCTTGGGCAAAAAATGTATAGTTTTTGTGTTCCCTTGTGTTCTAGGAAGGAAGAGGCTACTATGAGCAGACTGGTGTTGGTCCCCTGCCTGTCATACTATTCAATGGAATGCCCTTTGAAAAGGAACAGCTGGATCCCGATGAGCTGGAAACCATCACCATGCACAAAATCCTGGAGACTACTACCTTCTTCCAGAGAGCTGTATACTTGGTGAGTAGCATTTCAGGGCTGACTTTGAAAAAAAAGAGTTTGCTTATGTTTTTATTGCTTCTGTAGTTGGCAATAAAATTCATTGAAAGAGAACAGTTAGCTTTCGTTTTTGTAGCTTCTGTAGAACGCAGTAAAACTCTTTTAAGCATCACTGTTTTCTGTGTGCCACTAATTGGTTTGCAGACTCCTAGAAACTCCTGCTATAAACAAAATTGTTCATAAAACTTTTGTATAGTGTAATTGAAATAGCAATTTTTATTCATTTCAGGATTAAGTATTTATTTTATTATTATTATTTATTTACAATGCTGGGAATTGAACCCAGTGCCTCATGCATGCTAGGCAAGCATTCTATCACTGAGCTATATCTCCAGCATTAAATATTTAAGTTGTAAGAATTTCCGAGAGACATTTTATTCTATTTGTATGAAATTTTGACTTTGGAAAGAAACAAACATTATTTATTATTTATATACTTAAATATTGATTATAGTTGTTGATATAATTCACACATCATAAAAACTCAGCTTTTTAACACGTGCAAGTCAGTGGTTTGGGGTGTATATACAGAGTATCAGATGTGATCTGAGGGGCCATCTATGAACAAGAAAGACACTTCTGTCATGGCATTTAGAGGTTCTCACCTGGAATCAGGAACAGAACATACAAATTATTTGCTATGTACTGGCAGATTTCTCTCCTTCTGAAGATGTGTGGATATTAATATTCTCTTGTGTCCTATATATCTCTTTCCCTATGTTTCTTCGATCGGATGACCTTATTTGATTTATCTTCAAGTGCACTAATTTTTTTCTTCTGTCAACTAAAATTTGCTATTGCTCCTTTAGTAAATATTTCAGTCATGATATCAGTCACATATCATATATATCACATATACATGATATATATATATTCAGTCATGATATATATATACACACACACACACACACACACACACACACACACACACATATGTATAAATGATCTTTTTTTTCTCTGAGGATTGAACTTCAGAAGCCACACATGACAAATAATTCAGATAAGTCTCCCTCTTGTTGGATACATACTTTACCACTTGATCTACATCCCTAGCCCATTAGTCATGTTTTTTTTAAATCTGGGTTTTAAAATTTCGTTCTTTTTCATAATTTCTTTCACTTTATTGATATTATCTATATGTAGACAATAATTCTCAAATTTTGCTTTAGTTTGTTAGATATTGTTTCTTTTCATTCTTTACATATATTTGAAATAGCTTATTGAAATTCTTTGTATTTTAATTCAGTGTTTAGGCTTTCTGAGGAACAGTGGGTATTGGCTGCTTGTTTTCCTAAGTATATACATACTTTTCTCTTTGCATGTCATATATTTTTAATTTTTGATAATTAGACACTTTAAATAATGTGACACCTCTAGAAATCAAACCTTCACCCTGCCAGGGTGCTGTTTGTTCTTGTTGTGCTGTTTGCTACTTGTTGTTGGAGTGGCTGTTGTTTGTCTAGTGCCTTATCTGAATAAATTCTTTGTCTTGTGTGGTCTCTGAAATTTCTGCTTGTTTGGCTTATCGATCAGCTAATGAAGCACCAGAGATTTTCTTAAATAGGATGCATGGATCTAAAACTCCCCGTTTTCCCCAAGAGTTTGTTTTCATGTCAGGCATTCTTTCACCACTCAGGCTGTATACAACTCTTGCTTGCACAGTTTTAAGATCACGAGAGTTCAGGGCTTTCTGTAATTTTTCTTGGACATTCATGTACTTCCAGGTATAATGTATGGGGTTTTTTAAATCACAAGGAATAATATGTCAGAGGTTTTCATATCCACTTATGGATATGTCATTTTCCAGCTTTTTACTTTTTTTCCCCAGCTTAACATTAGCCCATCTATTATAACCTAGGCAGCTGTTAAACAATTGCTCCTGATTCTTTTGGACAAATATCTCCTGGGCAAAGGCTGTTGGTACTGAGTAAAGTAATAAGTAAAGAGAACCCCCTGCAAATTCACCTGTTTTAGTTGTTGTTGCCTTTGTTATTGGGCTGTTAGTTTTCAAGACTTCTGTCTACTGTGGAGACACGGTAATAGGGTAAATTGAAATGTCACAAAGGCAGACAAACATGGTGGCATACACCTGTAATCCCAGGCTACTCTGGATACTGAGACAAGAGTATCATAAGCTTAGGCCAGTCTGGGCAATTTAGCGAGACCCTGTCCTAAAATAAGAAATTAAGAGCGCTTGGATGTATCTGAGTGCTTGCCCAGTATGTGTGAGGCCCCAAATTCAATACCCAGGACTGAGTATATTGTGGATGGGGAGTCACAAAGGTCACTTTCCTACTGAGAGTCACAGTTTTTCTTCAATAAAAGTCCCTTTGAATTTTGTTTTGTTTTGTTTTTGTGGTGCTGGGGATTGAACCAAGGGCCCTGTACATGGGAGACAAGCACTCTACCGACTGAGCTATAGCCCCAGCCCATCCCTTTGAATTTTTTTTTTAATGTTTATTTATTTGCTTTTAGTTGTACACAATGCATTTATTTTTACGTGGTGCTGAGGATCGAACCTGGGCTGCGCACGTGCTAGGCAAGCGCTCTACCGCTGAGCCACATCCCCAGCCCCGTCCCTTTGAATTTTGTAAGCCTTTAGTTAATTGCCAGTTTGGGGAAAGTTGGTTGACTTTTTTTTCGGAACTGGAGAGTGAGCCCATGGATGCTTTAACAGTGAGCTACACCCCAGCCCTTTTTATTTTGAGATAGGGTCTCAATAATTTGTTCTCATACTTGCAATCCTCATGCCTCAGCCTGCTGAGTTGCTGAGATTACAGGTCTGTGCTTCCATGCCTGACTTGACTACGTTTTCTAGCATTGTCAAAAACTTTTTTTCGAAGAGAGACTTTTCAGCAGTCTTTACTTTGTCATTTCTGCAAATTTTCTCAAATATTTTAAATATCAAATGATGTTGGTATAAGAGTAACCCTAGGTAAAAATAAATGTATTTAAATTTGTTATCGAAGTAAAAGATACAAAACAAAATTTACCATTTCAGGTGTACAAGTCCGTGGCATTTAGTATAGTCACAATCCTGTGCAACTTTCTCCTCTGTTTATCTCCAGAACTTTTTATCATTCCAAGCAGAAACTGTCTACCCATTAAACAATAAATACGCACATCTTCTTCCCCCAGCCTCTGGTAACCACTGTTCTACTTTCTATCTCTATGAATTTGCCTATTTCTCATGTAAGTGGAATCATATAATGTATATCCTTTTGGGTCTAGACTGTTTCAGTGTTTATTTACATTGTAGTATATATCAGAATTCCTGTGTGTGTGTGTGTGTGTGTGTGTGTGTGTGTGTGTGTGTAAGTACCATATTTTTGTGTGTACCATACTATATTTTGATTATTCATTTCATCTGTTTGTGGATATTTGGATCATTACCTTCCTTTGGCTAGCTATTCTTACTAATCCTGCTATCAACATTGGTGTACAAGTGTCTGTTTAAATTCTGCTTTCAGTTATTTTGGTCGTATACCTAGAAGTGGAGTTGCTGGATTATATGATAATTCTGTTTAACATTTATAGAAACTGCCATACTGTTTTCCACAGCCATTGTGTATTCCCACCTGAAATGTGAAAGTGTTTCAATTCTCACATCCTTGCTAATACTTGTTATTGTTGTTGCTGTTTTTAATAATAGCTGTTCTAATGGATGTAAAGTAGTACTGCATCGTGACCTTTATTTATTTGCATTTCCTAATGATTACTGATGTTGAGTATCTTTTCATGTGGTCATTTGCCATTTGTGTATCTTCTTTGGAGAAATGTCTATTCAAGTTATTATCCAATTTCGAATAGAGTTTTAATTGTAGTTAAGTTATATAGGTTTTTTATTTATTTTGGATATTAGTCCCTTATCAACTATATGATCTGCAAATATATTCTTCCATTCTGTGGCTTTTATTCTCTGTGCTTTTGGTGTTTTATCCAAGAAATCATTGCTAAATCCATTGTCATGAAGATTTTTTTTTTCCCCTAGTGTTTTCTTCTAAGAGCTTTATACTTTTAGCTCTTTAGTTTAGGTGTTTGATCCATTTTGAGTTAAATTTTATAAGTTAAGGGTCCCAACTTTACTTTTTGCATGTTGATGTGTGATTTTTCCAGCACCATGTGTAAAAAGACCAGAAATACACTTTAAAAAAAAAATTTTTTTTAGTTGTTGATAGATATTTATTTTATTTTATTTATTTTTATATGGTGCCAAGTAGCGAACCCAGTGCCTCACTCTTGCTAGGCAAGCACTCTACCACTGAGCCACAACCCCAGCCCCCAGAAATACACTTTTTTTTTTTTTTTTTTTTTTGGTACTGGGGATTGAACTCAGGGGCACTCGACCACTGGGTCATATCCCCAGCCCTTTTTTGTATTTTATTTAGAGATAGGGTCTCACTGAGTTGCTAAGTGCCTTGCCATTGCCGAGGTTGGCTTTGAACTTGTGATCCTCCTGTCTCAGCCTCCCAAAGTGCTGAAATTACAGGCATGCGCCACCATGCCTGGCAGAAATACACTTTAAAAAAAGTAAATTATGGCTGGAGATTTACCTCAGTGGTGGAGCATTTTTCTAGGATGCACAAGGTCCTGAGTTTGATCCTTAGCCCTGCCTTCCCTACCAGAAAAAGGAATATTTATATGTACACCACACACACACATACAATAGATTCATTCCAATGTATATGTGTACATATACACATGTTTCGAGGGACTGAGGAAGGAAGAATTTTCACATTTTACTTTATATACTTTAGTATTTCCTAAATTTGGTCATTTTCTAAATGTGTGTGTAAGCATATATCGCTTTTGTCATAATAAAGAGATTTTTTTTTTTTCTGATCTAGCCCAAGCAAGCTTCTCACTGACCAAACAAGTGGAACCAGAGGAAAACCAGTAATCTTGGAGGCGATATTTTTACTTGGTTACTCCCATAAACAAAAGATATATTGGTTTCTGAAAAATAGAAAACAAAAGCTTTTCTGATTTTTTTTTTTTTTAATTTCTTTCTGTGATGCTGTGATTCAACCCCAAGGCCTTACCCATGCTATGTAAGCATTCTACCACTGAGCTATCTCCCCAGCACTCTTCTGAATTTTTTTAAAAAAAAATATTTATTTGCTTTAGTTGTACACAATGCGTTTATCTTTATGTGGTGCTGAGGATCGAATCTGGGCCACGCACGTGCTAGGCGAGCGCTCTACCACTGAGCTACAACCCCAGCCCCTCTTCTGAATTTTTATAACTAACACTGAAAAACAATATTAAATTTCTAAAAAGGAGGCTGCAAAGTGTTTTATCTGTTTATATCACTTAAATAAAGAAAAATAATTACCATTTCTCCTAGAGGTTCATAACTTTAGACAACTATGCCAAACTCATTAAAATGAAAACTTTTTTTCATATTCCCATTTCATTGGCTTCATGAAGAATAATTCCTTAGCACAACAACAAAGATCTACTCTTTTAAAAGAAATTTTTATGTTATTTATTCTAATTTGTTATATATGACAGAAAAATGAATTTCAATTCATAGTATACATAGAACACAGTTTTTCATGTCTCTGGTTATATACAAAGTAGACTCACACCATTCGTGTCTTCATGCATGTACTTGGGGTAATGATGTCTACCTCATTCCACCATCTTTCCTACTCCCCTGCCCCTTGTCTTCCCCTTTCCCTTCTCCCCTTTGCTCTATCTAAAGTTCTTCCTCTCCTCCCATGCTTCCCCCCACCATCTGCATTGTGGATCAGCATCCTATATCAGAGAAAACATTCATTCGGCATTTGGTTTTTTGGGATTGGCGTACTTTACTTAGTGTAATATTCTTCAACTCCATCCATTTATCTTTTAATGATAAGTAATATTCCATAATATACCACAGTTTCTTTATCCAGTCATCTACTGAAGGTTCCACAATTTAGCTATTGTGAATTGTACTGCTATTAACATTGATGTGGCTGCATTACTATAGCATGTTTTTTTTTAATCTTTATTTGTTTATTTCTATGTGGTGCCGAGAATCGAACCCATGGCCTCACACATGCAACTCAAGCACTCTACCACTGAGCTACAACCCCAGCCCCATAGCATACTGTTTTTAAGTCCTTTGGGTATAAACCAAGGAGTGGGATAAATAGGTCAAATGGTGGTTCCATTCCCAGTTTTCCAAGGAATCTCCATACTGCTTTCCAGATTGGTTGCACCAATTTGCTGTCCTACCAGCAATGCATAAGTGTGCCTTTCTCCCCACATCCTCGCCAACACTTGTTGTTTGTATTCTTAGTAGCTGCCATTCTGACTGGAGTGAGATGAAATCTTAGTTTCGATTTGCATTTCTCTAATTGCTAGAGATGTTGAACATTTTTTCATAAGTTTGTTGATTGATTTTATATCATCTTCTGAGAGGTCTCTATTCAGTTCCTTGGTCCATTTATTGATTGGGCTATTTGTTTTTTTGGTGTTTAGCCTTTTGAGTTCTTTATATACCCTAAATATTAATGCTCTAACTGATGTGTGAGTGGTGAAAATTTGTTCCCATTCTGTGGTCTCTCTGTTCACCTCATTGATTTGTTTCTTTTGCTGAGAAGAAGCTTTTTAGTTTGAATCTATCCCGTTTATTGATTCTTGATTTTAATTGTTGTGCTATAGGAGTCTTATTAAGGAAGTTGGGGCCTAATCTGACATGATGGAGATTTGGGCCTACTTTTTCTTCTATTAGGGACAATGTCTCTGGTTTAATTCTTAGGTCTTTAATCCACTTTGAGTTGAGTTTTGTGCATGCTGAGAGATAAGGGTTTAATTTCATTTTATTGCATATGGATTTGCAATTTTCCCAGTACCATTTGTTGAAGAGGTTGTCTTTTCTCCAATGTATGTTTTTGGTGCCTTTGTCTAATAAGAGATAACTGTATTTATGTCGATTTGTCTCTGTGTCCTCTATTCTGTACCATTGGTTTACAAGTCTATTTTGGTGCCAATACCATGCTGTTTTTGTTACTATTGCTCTGTAGTATAGTTTAAGTTCTGTATAGTGATGTCACCTGCTTCACTCTTATTGCTAAGAATTGCTATTGCTAAGAATTGCTTTAGTTATTCTGGGTCTCTTATTTTTCCGGATGAATTTCATGACTGCTTTTTCTATTTCTATGGGGAATGTCATTGGGATTTTGATTGGAATTGCATTAAATCTGTATAGTGCTTTTGGTAGTATGGTCATTTTGACAATATTAATTATGCCTATCCAAGAACAAGGTAGATCTTTCCATCTTCTAAGGTCTTCTTTAATTTCTTTCTTTAGTGTGCTGTAGTTTTCACTGTAGAGGTCTTTCACCTCTTTCATTAAGTTTATTCCCAAGTATTTTATTTTTATTGAGGCTATTGTAAATGGGGTAGTTTTCCTAGTTTCTCTTTCAGAGGATTGTCAATGATGTACAGAAATGCTTTTGATTTATGGGCGTTATTTTTATATCCTGCTACTTTGCCACATTCATTGATTGGTTCTAGAAGATTTCAGGTGGGATTTTTTGGATCTTCTAGGTATAGAATCATATTGTCGGCAAATAGTGATAATTTGAGTTCTTCTTTTCCTATCCATAGCCCTTTAATTTCTTTTGTCTGTCTAATTGCTCTGGCTAGAGTTTTAAGAACAATGTCAAATAGTGGTGAAAGAGGGCATCCCTGTCTTGTTCCAGTTTTTACAGGGAATTTTTTCAATTTTTTCTCCGTTTAGAATGATGTTGGCCTGGGGCTTAGCATAGATAGCTGTTACAGTGTTGAGATATGTACCTGTTATCTGTAGTTTTTCTAGTGTTTTGAACATGAAGGGGTGCTGTATTTTCTTGAATGCTTTCTCTGCATCTATAGAGATGATCATATGATTTTTAACTTTAAGTCTATTGATGTGATGAATTACATTTATTGATTTCTGTATGTTGAACCAATCTTGTGTCCCTGGGTGAACCCGACTTGATTGTGGTGCACCATCTTTTTGATATGTTTTGGTATTCAATTTGCCAGAATTTTATTGAGGATTTTTGCATCTGTGTTCATTAGAGATATTGGTCTGTAGTTTTCTTTCTTTGATGTGTCTTTGTCTGGTTTTGGGATCTGGGTGATATTGGCTTAATAGAATGAGTTTGGAAATGTTCCCTCTTTTTATTAGTATTAGTCCTTCTTTGAAGGTCTTGTAGAACTCAGCTGTGTATCCATCTGGTCCTGGGCTTTTCTTGGTTGGTAGGCTTCTGGTGGCGTCTTCTATTTCAGTACTTGAAATTGATCTGTTTAACATCCTTATTCAGTTTGGGCAAATCATATGACTCTAGAAATTTGTCGATGCCTTTGATATTTTCTATTTTATTGGAGTACAAATTTTTAAATAATTTCTAATTATCTTCTGTATTTCTGTAGTGTCCATCATGATATTTCCTTTTTTATCAGGGATGTTGGTAACTTGCGTTTTCTGTCTCTTTCTCTTCATTAGTGTGACTAAGGTTTATCAATTTTATTTATTTTTTCAAAGAACCAACTTTTTGTTTTGTCAATATTTTCAGTTGTTTCTTTTGTTTCAGTTTCATTGATTTTTGGCTCTGATTTTATTTATTTTCAGTCTTCCACTGCTTTTGGTGTTGATTTGTTCTTTTTCTAGGGTTTTGAGATGTAATATTAGGTCACTTATATGTTGACTTTTTCTTCTTTTAAGGAATGAACTCCATGCAATGAACTTTCCTCTTAGTACTTTCTTCATAGTGTCCCAGAGATTTTGATATGTTGTATAAGTGTTCCCATTTACCTCTAAGAACTTTTTAATTTTCTCTTTGGTGTCTTTTGCAACCCATAGTTCATTTAGTAGCATATTATTTAGTCTCCAGGTGTTGGAGTAGCTTCTATTTTTTAATTTTATCATTGATTTCTAATTTCATTCCATTATGATCTGATGGAATGCAGGGTAGTATCTCTCTTTTTTTAAAATTTGTGAAAGAGTTGCTTTGTGGCATAATATGTGGTCTATGGAGCAGAATCCATGTGCTGCTGAGAAGAAAGTGTATGTACTCGTTGATGGATGAAATATTCTATATATGTTAAGTCTAAGTTATTGATTGTATTATTGAGTTCTGCAGTTTCTTTGTTTAGTTTTTATTTGGAAGATATATCCAGTGGTGAAGAGGTATGTTAAAGTCACCCAGAATTATTGTGTTGTGGTCTATTTGACTCTCGAACTTGAGAAGAATTTGATGAACGTAAATGCTCCATGGTTTGGGGCATATATATTTATAATTGTTATATCTTGTTGATGTATGGTTCCCTTAAGCAGTATGAAAATGTGCTCTTTTTCCCTTTTGCTTAACTTTGCCTCAAAGTCTACTTTATTTGATATAAGGATAGAAATCCCTGCTTGTTTCTGCAGTCTTATGTGAATGGTATGTTTTTTCCCAACCTTTCTCTTTCAGTCTGTGGATGTCTTTTCTTATGAGATGAGTCTCTTGAAGGCAGCATATTTTTGTGTCTTTTTTTATTTTATTTTATTTTTTAAATACAATCTGTCGGGCTGGGGTTGTGGCTCAGCAGCAGAGCTCTCGTCTCGCACGTGCGCGGCCCGGGTTCGATCCTCAGCACCACGTAAACATAAATGCATTGCATTGTGTACAACTAAAGTAAATAAATAAACATAAAAAAATACAATCTTCCAGTCTCTGTCTTTTGATTGGTGAGTTTAGGCCATTAACATTCAGAGTTATTATTGAGATATGATTTGTATTCCCGGTCATATTTATTTTTTTTTGGTACCGGGGATTGAACTCAGCGGCACTAGACCACTGGGCCACATCCCCAGCCCTTTTTTGTATTTTATTAGAGACAGGGTCTCACTGAGTTGCTAAGTGCCTCGCCATTGCTGAGGCTGGCTTTGAACTCGCGATCCTCCTGACTCAGCCTCCCAAAGTGCTGGGATTACAGGCGTGCGCCACCACGCCCGGCTTATTTTTGGTATTTAACTTGACTTAGTTTCTCCTTTGATTAGTATTTCCTTTAGTGTAATACCTCTGTTTGCTGATTTTCATTGTTGTTTTTCGTTTCCTCCTTATGGAATATTTTGCCAAGGATGTTCTGTAGTGCAGGCTCTCTAGTTGTAAATTCTTTTAACTTTTGTTTATCATTGAAGGTATTTATTTCATTATCAAATCTAAAGCTTAATTTTGCTGGATATAAGATTCTTGGTTGGCATCCATTTTCTTTCAGAGCTTGATTTATGTTGTCCCAGGATCTTCTATCTTCCACGGTCTGTGTTTAACAATCTGCAGATATCCTAATTGGTTTCTCCTATATGTAATCTGATTCCTTTCTCTTGTGACTTTTAAAATTCTGTCCTTATTCTGTATGCTAGGCATTTTCATTATAATGTGCCTTGGTGTGGATCTGTTGTGACTTTTGTACATTTGGTGTCCTGTAAGCCTCTTATATTTGATTTTCCAATTCATTCTTCATGTTTGAAAAGTTTTCTCTTATATTTCATTGAATAGATTATTCATTCCTTTGGTTTGGAACTCTATGCCTTTCCTCTATCCCAATAATTCTCAAATTTGGTCTTTTTATCCCATAATTCTTCTTTTTTATTTTTTTAATCTTATAATTCTTGAATGTTCTGCTCATGGTTTCTTCACTGTGTGGTCAACAATCTTTTCAAGATTATATATTTTGTCTTCATTGTCTGAGGTCCTGTCTTCCAAGTGATTTAATCTGTTGGTGATGCTCTCTATTGAGCTTTTAATTTGGTTTATTCTTTCTTTCATTTCAAGGATTTCTGTTTCTTGTTGAAGTAATCTTTTGCTTCCTGTATTTGCTCTCTTATATCATCCTTCAATTCACAGAACATCTTAATTATGCACATCCTGAACTCCTTCTTTTTCATTTCTTCTATTGTGCTGGCCATGGGTTATTCTAATAATGTAATATCTTGGTTTGTTGGGGCTCTTTCTTTCCTTGTTTTTTCATGTTGTCTGCGTGTCTTGTTCATGTGACTAGCACTGTGATCCAAGGTGTTATCATTTTTACCCTATAGGCTTATAGTGTCCCTGCAGGTTTCCAATACATCTTCTTTAGAGGGGAGAGCAATGTGAACGGATCTCAATACAAACCATATACATCCTTAAACCAAATAGCTGCTATTAAGACGTTTATGGTTTTGTCATAATACACAGACATGGTAAGTTCAATTATTATCTACAATATAAACAGTAGGTTTGCAAAAGAGTCTGTAGTTTCTGATGTTGGACAGAGAACTGGGGGGTGAGGTGTAGGATGAGAATAAGGGGGTAGGAGGTGAGGATATAGAGTTATTAGATCTTAGAAAGTGTGAAAGAGGGATTTAGAGAAATTGGTTAGAGCAGGAGAAGAGAGAGAAAGTGAATTTTGGGAGACAAGTAAGTGGGTAGTACAAAAAACAAACATAAATGTTAAGAAAAGTAGGACATAAAAGAATATACAACACCACTGTAATATACTATTCAAACATTCCGGTCCTCAGTAGCCTAATTCATGAAAAGTTCTTGATTTCACAAATGTTGGGGATGTGAGGGCCAGAGAAGGTGGGGTGGGAATCTTGAAGGAAAATACAAGGATTGTTTCTGTTGGAGATCAGTACCTTTCCATCTCCCTTCTCACCCAAAAGGTGGGGTTATCTGTTGTTTGCTGGTATCTCCACCCTCAGGATGGTGAAAGTTATTAGGATGGGAGGGATTGTCTTGAGGGTTTGGCTCCTGGAGGTGGGGTTTAGTGCTTGCTGTCCCCTAATTGGAGACTGCTCCCCAAGGATCTCCTTTGGGGCCCACTCATGTGATGTGGGTGTCTAGTCTTATCTCCTTATATCGCCTGTAGACCTTGCAAATCCTGGTCTCTAATTTTGTCTCTAAACTGAAAGTCACCCCCTCCCTTTCTGCTTCCCAATCAGGAGCCTTTCTCTCCAGTGGCCTTGGGCTGTGCACCTGTTGAGGAGAGGTGTTTTATATCGGGCAGTTCAGGACCTAGTTCTGTGAGCTAAGGATGGCTGCTTAGCTGCAGGCACTGTACCGGGTTAGCAGCTGCTGGGGAGACGGGGGAGTTGGGGACTTTCGGTACCTTGGTATTGTCCTCAAGCCCTAGCTGTTGTTCCATACTGGGAGTTGCCCCAAGGAAAGATGGTGAGGAGGGTGTCCCAAGATGGAGGTGGCTGCTTGCAGCTCTGGGGTGTCAGGTAGGGTGGGCCTGGTGGTGGCATTGAGAGGTGTGTTCAGAGCTGCAGCTCTGGGGTGTGCAGCATTGTGGCTAGCGACGAGCTGCTCAGTGCCTCACCACTGCTGAGGCTGGCTTTGAACTCCATCCTCCTGCCTCAGCCTCCCAAGTGCTGGGATTACAGGCGTGCGCCACCGCGCCCGGCCCCGGAGTAGTGATTTTTATTACAAAGGATATTAGCTGATTGATAATAGAACTTCAGACTTTCCCTTTAGGAAAAAAAGCTAGCTATGAGTAGATCTCAGTGTGAATTTCTGCTTATGTTCATTCTTGTGTGTGTCTACTTGGTGCTGTGGATTGAACCTAGGGATACTCTACTAAACTATATTCCCAGTCCTTTTTATTTTTTATTTTGAGACGGGATCTTGATAAATTGCTGAGGCTGGACTCAAACTTATGTTCCCTTTCCCTCAGCCTCCTAAGTTGCTGGAATTATAGGTGTGAGCCACTGCACTGGGGCCTGCTTAGGTTAACTCTTAGCTGATTTGAAACACTTGCTTTTTCTCTGGGGAAGCACAATAGTGTGTGGAGAGAATGTTTGCATTGCATACTTCTTATTAGCTCTGTAACTTTTAGTAAGTTACTTAACTTTTCTGTGCCTTAGCCTTCTCATCTTTAAAATGAATGTTAATAACATTTACCTCCCATTGGTGATGGAGTCAGAGATTCTGCACATAAAACACCCATCTGTGCTTGGCAATGAGAGGGACCTCTAACATGGTACTTCTGTCTTTAGATGTTACACAACGCAAAGAAGCTATTATCAAACTGATAGGTCTTTACTTCCTAGTGGTTTATCATCGATGATGTCCGCTCAACACCTTGTTTATCTCTCGCTGTAGGGTGAACTATCCCACGATCAAGATGTCGTAGAGTACATCATGAATCAGCCAAATGTCGTTCCACGGATCAACTCCAGGATTCTGGCAGCCGAGCGAGAGTACCTGGAGCTGACAGCAAGTAGTAAGGAGCATTCCAGGAACGACTCTTGGATGTTTGATCTGTGCTTCAAATTCTTTTCATTTATTAGATTGTAATGTTAACAAGATAACCCAAGATTGTAACACAATTTGAGTTTTAAACTCATTGTACCTTGAATTCATAGTATGAGCTTTCAAACTGACAAGAATTCTCTTCTAAAGAAAATGAATTCTTCCTAGGTAAAAATCAGGAAGTTTATCTTTGGAAAACATTCAGTGTCACTTGAATACCAACTTATTGGCATTCTTACAGTCAAAAGCTTTCTTAATTCTCTAGATTTAGTCATCAGTAATGTCAACAAATATCTCCACAGATTTTACTCTGAGAACATAAGAACACCTTTGAAAAATATAGCAACATCATTGAGTATACATATAATGTACATGCTATAAAACTCAACCTTTTTTTTTGTTGTTGTTTTGTTTTCCTAAAGATAGAACACAGGTTCTAATACTTGCTAGGCCATTCCTTTACCATTGAGCTATATTCCCATCCTACAATTCAGCCTTTTAGTGTGCATAGTTTGATTGTTTTTAGTTTATTCTCAAAGCTGTGCAGGCATCACCACTAACTTCAGAACATTATCATCGCCCCAGAAGAACCCCTATCCCCTGGCAGCCATTAATCTGCTCTGTTTCTATTTTGCCTATTCTGGGCATTTTATATAATTGGAAGCCTTTTGTGCTTGGCTTTTTTCCTTTAGCATATTTCTGTAGCTCTTCTGTGTGGTAGCAAAACCTCCTTAAAAAGGAGGAATGGTTTATTTTGGCTCATGGTTTCAAAAGGTCTATTCCATGGTCAGTTGGCGCTGTTGTTTTGGACCTGTAGCAAGCAGAGCACTGTATTGGGGAGTGAGTGGTGGAGCAGCACTGCTCATCTTGTAGTGGCGGGGAAGCAGAAAGAGGTGGCAAAGGCCTGATGTCCCAACATCCCCTTCTCGTGTCCCAGTAACCTAACTTCCTTCCTCTCGGCCCCACCTCCTGAAGGTTCCACCAGCTCCCAGTAGCACCGCAGGTTGACAACCAAGCTTTTAGCATATAAGCCTTTGGAGGACATTTTGTGATTCAAACCATAGCAAAAAGGTCCTTACTTTAAGGCTGTGGTGTTCTTTCTCTACCCGCCTGGGTGATGTCATGTGATGCGTTTGCCAGTATAAGACAATCAGGGTGCTTTAAAAAATTTTTTTTTTGCTGGGTGCGGTGGCACACGCCTGTAATCCCAGCACTTGGGAGGCTGAGGCAGGAGGATCGCGAGTTCAAAGCCAGCCTCAGCAATGGCGAGGAACTTAGCAACTCAGTGAGACCCTGTCTCTAATAAAATACAAAAAAGGGCTGGGGGTGTGGCCCAGTGGTCAAGGGCCCTTGAGTTCAATCCCCAGTACAAAAAAAAAAAAAAAAAAAAAAAAAAAGAAATTTTTTTAAAAAATTTGTTCTTTGTTTTACATGAGAGTAGAATATATTTTGACATATCGTATATACATAGAGTACAACTTCCCATTTATGTCTACATGATGTGAAGTTACGTTGTTGTGTATTTATATAGGAACATAGAAAAGTTATGTCTGATTCATTCTACTGTCTTTCCCATTCCCTTCTTCCCTTCTCTTCATTCCCTTTTGTCTAATCCAGTGAACTTCTATCCCCCCCCACCTCCCACCTGCTTATTGTGAGTTAGCATCCACATATCAGAGAGAATATTTGGCCTTTGGTTTTTTGGGATTGGCTTATTTCATTTAGCATGATGTTCTCCAGTTCCATCCATTTATAGGCAAACATGAGCATTTCGTTCTTCTTTATGGCTAAGTAATATTCCATGTGTATATGTGTCACATTTTCTTTACTCATTCATCTGCTGAAGGGCACCTAGGTTGGTTCCCTAGCTTAGCTATTGTGAATTGATGTGGCTGCGTCACAGTAGTATGCTGATTTTAAGTCCTTTGGGTATGTGACCGGGAGTGGGATTACTGGGTCAAATGGTGTTTCCATTCCAAGTTTTCTGAGGAATCTCCATGCTGCTTTCCATAGTGACTGCACCAGTTTGCAGTCCCACCAGCAACGTAGGAGTGTACCTATATTTCCCCACATCCTCGCCAACATTTGTTGTTTCTTGTATTCTTGATAGTTGTCATTCTGACTGGAGTGAGATGAAATTTTATATTTGTTGACCTATCATATTTCTTCTGTGAAGTGCCTGTTCAGTTTCTTTGCTCATTTATTGCTTGGGTTATTTTTGGGGGGTTAATTTTTTTGAGTTCTTTATATATCCTGGAGATTAATGCTCTATTTAAGGTGCATGTGACAAAAATTTTTTCCATTCTGGAGGCTCTCTCTTCACATTTTTGATTGTTTCCTTTGCTATGAAGAAGCTTTTTAGTTTGATAAAATTCTGTTTATTGATTCTTGATTTTACTTCTTGTGCTTTAGGAGTCTTGTTGAAGAATTCGGTTCCTAAGCTGACATGACGAGATTTGGGCTTACTTTTTTCTTCTGATAGGTGCAGGGTCTCTGGTCTAATGCCTAGGCCCTTGATCCACTTTGAGTTGAGCTTTGTGTAGGGTGAGAAATATGGGTCTAATTTCATTTTGTTTCATATGGATTTCCAGTTTTCTCAGCACCATTTGTTGCAGAGGCTGCCTTTCCCTCCAATGTATGTTTCTGGCACCTTTGTCTAGTATGAGATAACTGTATTTATGTGGTTTGTCTCTGCGTCTTCTATTTTGTACCATTTGTCTTCATGTCTGTTTTGTGCCAATACCATGCTGTTTTTGTTACTCTAGCTCTGTAGTATGATTTAAGGTCTGGTGTTATGATGCCTTCTGCTTCACTTTTCTCGCTGAGGATTGCTTTGGCTATTCTGGGCCTCTTATTTTCCAAATGGTTTCAAAAGGTCTATTCCATGGTCAGTTGGCGCTGTTGTTTTGGACCTGTAGCAAGCAGAGCACTGTATTGGGGAGTGAGTGGTGGAGCAATGGCCTTTAAGGAGGTTTTGCTACCACACAAAATAAAACAGTATTTTATGACTGTTTTTTCTATTTCTATGAAGAATGTCATTGGAACCTTAATTGGAATTGCATTAAATCTGTATAGTGCTGTTTATAGTATGGCCATTTTGACAATATTAATTCTGCTTATCCAAGAACATGGGACATCTTTCCATATTCTAAGGTTTTCTTCAGTTACTGTAGTGTTCTGTTGTTTTCATCTCTTTTGTTAGATGGATTCCCAAATATTTTTTAAAGACTATTGCGAATGGGATAGTCTTTCTAATTTCCCTTTTAATTGATTCATCACTGATTTCACTTAATTGATTCATCACAATTGATTTATGGGTGTTAATTTTATATCCTGCTACTTTGCTGAATTCATTTATGAGTTCTAGAAGTTTTCTGGTGGAGTTTTTTGGGGTCTTCTAAATATAGAATTATGTCACCCACAAATAGTGATGGTTTGAGTTCTTCTTTTCCTATTTGTATCCCTTTAATTTCTTTCTTCTGTCTAATTTCTCTGGCTAGAGTTCCCAAAACTATGTTGAATAGAAGTGATGAAAGAGAGTATCTCAGGATACTTTCTTCAGTGAAAAGATATAGATGGGTTAGCGGGTACACAGATGAATAGGTGGGTAGGCGGGCAAGCAAGTGTTCTTGGGGAACAGTGATGGGGAAAAGTATGTGCATTGTGTTGTAATAGGAATTAAGATGGGGTAGATTGCTGGAGACAGTCTGTTTATCATAGTAGACTGGAGATCATTTTATGGGAAGAAATTATTGGGTAGTTTGGAGCAAGGGAATGACTTAATGAAACTGAAGTCTGAGCAGGAATAATCTCATTAACCATGATAATAAGAACGCTGCCTTTGGGAAGTAATTGGAGAAGATACATTCTTAAAATTGTGAAAACTGATAAACCAGCCTAATTTCATCTTAAGACTGGGAGCCATCCTGTCAAAAAGTTATGAAAAGCCCACTTCAGTTTTCTATGAACTGCTAGGATTCTTATTTGGCTTGAGCTTATTGTCTGGCATTCATTCCCAGGCCTTGAGCTCGCTCAGGCCTGGCTTTCCTTGACCAGATAACAACTCTCTCTCTCTCAAACTAACGGTGCCTCATAAACTTTTGATGTGGGGTGTGACTATTACTCCCCTTTTTTTCTTGGAATGCAATGCCATGTAGATATTAGTTTGCTACTTGCTTTGAATTACACATGTCTGACCTTGTTAGCTGTAAGTTCCCAAGATTTTCTGTAACTCTTTGAACTATAAAAACCTTGTCTTCCCGGAGAGCGGGGCTGACCCCAAGCCCAGTGTTTGGGAGGGGCAGCCCTGGCCAGCTCTCTTTATATGTATACAATATAAGCTTGCTTTAATCTAAAATTGGAGTTGGTGGTCTTTTCTTTACGTCTTGGATTAACAAAAACGACCTTTTGTTTCTCTTAAGGTTAGAGAAAAAATGTTATTTTGTTAGACATGAAAAGTAAAAATCGGATTCTTCTTATATCTTCCCCCCATGAAATAGGGACGAAGTCTACTCTAGTGATGAACTAGACTAGGGATGTCTCAGAGATCTCTAAGAGTTGGACAGTGACAGTGGAACAGGATGAATTTAACCCATCAAACTGATGCGTAAGCATGCATGATAGCCATGCGAGGCATGTTCCTGCTCATTGACTGTGTCTCAAAGTTTGATTAATGGGGTAGGGATCATGCTGTGAACTTGTTAAGTAAATGTGAAACTTAATATGTTTCACTCATGTATTTTTATACATCTTAGGATGATCAAAGCAGGTAATCAGTTGAATATTAGCAGTAGATTGAACTGAGGTATATTAATTATACATTAATTTCAATTTTTTCTTTTCCCAGATAACTTCTTTGTGGATGATTATGCTAGATTTTCTGCCTTGGATTCCCAAGGCAAGACTGCTGCTGTAGCCAATAGTATGAACTATCTGACAAAGAAAGGTAATGTATTTGGGGCTTATCTTGGATTTAATATTTTTTTTCTTGTTTTAGTGTTTACAAAAATTTGATCTTAATATCTGGCGTAGAGATTTCACAATTTCTTTGATTGTTTCTTAACTTTTTTTTTTATATTTATTTGCTTTTAGTTGTACACAGTGTGTTTATTTTTTTAATATTTATTTATTTATGTTAGTTGTACACAGTGCAATGCATTTTATGTTTACGTGGTGCTGAGGAGCGAACCTGGGCCACGCATGTGCGAGGCAAGCTCTCTGCCGCTGAGCCACAACCCCATCCCCTGAGTTTTTGAGTGTAGAAAATGCCTATTTAAAATTTAATTCTTTATATATGTTTAAAAATTCAAATGTTGTCTTTATAAATTTTATATTAGCTATTAAAGTTAAAAGGAAAAAATCCTTTAAGGTTCAAAATAGAAAAATATGATATAAAAATGGGTTAATGGATTGAAAATAGGTTTTACTTGTCTCTTCAGTGACACCATACGGTAATTTTATTTTAGAGTGTATAAGATAAACTAGGTTCTAGAAAGCCTGGTATAATTTTTAAAACTGATTTTTTTTTGAAAATGTAGAGTTACTTTATTAAGCTAAGATGGTATAAAATAATGCTCTTTAAATAGCAGGGAGATTCTTTCCCTCTCTGGTGATACTTATTATCCTTTCACGAAAGCAACACCTGGCATTTCACATAGCTCCGTATTTATCCCTGCGGTGGTCTTCTCCCAGGGAGGATTTCTGGTTCTTCAGGCATATGTGAGTACAGGCAAGTACCCTACTGGGTTCCTCGAATAAATTGTTTGACTGGTCCTGGTACAATGCTATAGCACTGATGGGATTAAAGAGCAGAAAGAAGCAGAAATATTGTTATCCATCATTTAATCTTTGTCTCTTATATTGGGTATTAATTATAGAAATGACATTTTGTTTTTCTTCTACTCTTTTTCCTTCATCTTTGTCCAGGAATGTCCTCCAAGGAAATCTATGGTAACTCAAAACTTCAGAATGTTCTATTCTTTATCTTAATTATCTTCAGAGATTGTTATTCAGAATTTATTGACACTTTATGTGATGTTGCTGGAACCTGTGGGTAACAATAGGCTAAATGAATGCAGAGAAATTTTGCAAAAGTTTTTGCAGAGCATAATGTTTTAGAAAGTTACCAAGTGAAATGATTAAGGACTATTCTGTGTTACCCACATGTTTCATTTCATATGTTAACAGATCCCCAGTCCACAGAATTAATCAGTGCATGTTCCTAGTTTCTAATTTAGCCACTTGGAAGGTTACTCTGCTTTCATTTTAGTAGAGAAGTTTCACTACTTTTGCTTTTCATCTTCATTAAACTTCATTTTCTTACTTTTTGCATGGTTTTTAGAAATTATTTGGCTTTGTAACAATGTTGGAACTTAAGATGTGACTTTTTTTTCTTTCAATTCGGTTTGCTATTTTTTTGTTTTTACAGATGATTCTTTCATCAGGCCAGTAACTTTTTGGATTGTTGGAGATTTTGATACTTCTTCTGGAAGGCAGTTATTGTATGATGCTATTAAACATCAGGCAAGTACCTAGGACTTCCTTTTGTATTTTTGTTTGAGACTGCAGTTGGCATCTCTGTGCTGATGTGATCATTCTGATGGGTATTGGGAGTCCTGCTTTCTTAGTGCTTGAGAGGAAAGAATGTTGTATCTTTAGAGGTCTGTCAGCTCCTAAGAAACGAGATCAAAGACTGCAATGTCCTGGCTTTTTTTTTTTTAAAGGAATAGATTCTTTTAGGAGAAAAACAAAATAATGAGACCTTATCAGACAAGTTTTTTTGGGTGACTGTGTTCTTGCTGCAGAGATGCTACAGGAATCTTGTGTGTTATAGAAAGAGATGGGTCCTTACATCAAGAGAGGCCAACTTTTCAGAAAAGTAGATCAAGGTACACAGAGGAATACTCACAGAGATGCTCTGAAGGATGTTGCATATGAGTAGAAGGACTTGAGTGAATGGCAATGCTGAGTGGTTGAAAAGAACTTGATTCTTCTAGAGAGTACTGTTGTCAGAGGATGAGGTGTCAGAATTCTTTTTCCTGAGCTATTTGAATTTGCAGCTACATTCAGACTTCACTACCCTCTGTGTCTCCTTTCCATCCTGTGCCCTCAGAAAGGCTTACGAAATAAGGAAGTACATAGTTGATTTCAATTTTACTATGGTGCCAAGTGTGTCTTTTGTGCAGGGGAGTGGACTAGACATTGTGAGATAATCCAAGGTTAAGTCAGAGGCAGTTCTAGTGAAAGGTGGTATATGTGTGAGTCACTCTAACAAACTGATGAACCACTCAGATGGTACTTGAGCGGGAAAACTGGGAAGGAGAGTACAGTTTCATAAACATTTTTATTGAGGTAAAATAAAGATTCATAAGTGCTCAAATCATAGGATACTGTGTCACCTGTGTGACCGCTACTCAGATCAAGAAATAGAGAATTCTTGAATTCCTAAAAGCCCTCCCCATCTTGTGCCCCAGTCACTACCCACTTCCCTCTTATATCACAGAACATCTATCTGTGTTTTTCTTTATTTAACTGAAATCTTAGCACACGTATTTATTTATGTTTGGTTTCTTTGCTCAGTGATGTTTAGTTCTTTTTATCTGTGTAGTATCATATCTTAATGGCTGTACCACAAAATTTTGTTCTTTGCTTAAACTGTTTACGGGACAATTAAGTACCCCCCACCCGACCCCCAGGTGCTGGGGATTGAATCCAGGCCCTTGTGCTTGTGAGAAGTGCTCTACCAACGGAGCTACATCCCCAGCCCCACGCGGAGTTTTTAGTTGGGCCTATTGTGAAGAATGCAGCTATGAATATTCTTATATGTGTCTTCTGATACACATTAGTATAAATTTCTGTTGCTTATATTCTTGATATAAGCCCATTTTAGGTTTTATGGGTTCCGGATATCTTCTTCCGTGTGATCTTTTCACTCAAGGCAAGATTCATTTTTACTAGGCATCTAGAAAGACCATGTCAATGAAGATAGGTTTGAGCAGGGCCCTGAGGAATGGTCGGAACTTAAGGGAGAAAAGGTGGAAATGTAGTCGAGGTCTACAGGTCAGCATGAAGCGTGACGTTTGTTGGAATAATGTAAAATGTGCTGGGGAAAATCAGGCTCTGACAGTCTGTAATGTCTTCTGTATCACTGGGGGCGGGGGTTGGGGGGTAAGAAATTAGGTTTGAAAGGAAGGTTTGGACCAGTTCATGTAGGGTTTTGAAGATCTGACTGTATCTGAATTTCTCTGAACACAGAAGAGAACTACAAAAGACTTTTAAGGAGCAGTTATATGCTCTTAGAGAACTTATGAAATATGATTGGTGTTAATGCTGATTTTTAAGTCTGAAAAATCTACCTCATACCTCTTTATTCCATTTTGTGAATAGAAATCCAGTAACAATGTTAGGATAAGCATGATCAATAATCCAAGCGAAGAGATAAATTATGAGAACACTCAGATCTCCAGAGCAATCTGGGCAGCGCTCCAAACTCAGACCTCCAACTCTGCTAAGAACTTCATCACCAAAATGGCCAAGGAGGAGACAGCAGAGGCTCTCGCCACAGGAGCCGATATTGGGGAATTCTCTGTTGGGGTAAGGCTCCAGGCGCTCCCTGTCCTGCCATAGGTGTTCATCCCCTTGAGCTGATGTGTCCTGTTCAGTGTCAGGACCTGTGATCAGCTCATGTCTAAGAAGGTCTTTTAAATTTAGAAGAATCTTTCCAAGAAATAATTCTAACACATCCCTGCTCTTGCTTTTTTCCCCAATATGCTGGGTGGGGATTGATTCCCAGGACTTGAAGAGGCTAGACAAGCACTCTACCACTGAGTTACATCTCCTCCCTTTTGCTTTTAAACTTGCCCAAGTTTCAGAGACAATGCCTTTTATCCCGTTTGAAAGACAATATTTGATATGTTTATGAAGTAAAAAAAAACCAGAGATTTGAGCCACTTATGAGTTATAGGCTTGTCTGTTCTTTTTTGTGTGTGTGTGTACCGGGGAATGAACTCAGGGGCACTCGACCACTGGGCCACATCCCCAGCCCTTTTTTGTATTTTATTAGAGACAGGGTCTCACTGAGTTGCTAAGTGCCTCGCCATTGCTGAGGCTGGCTTTGAACTCGCGATCTTCCTGCCTCAGCCTCCCGAGTGCTGGGATTACAGGCGTGCGCCACCGCGCCCGGCGGCTTGTCTGTTCTTGATGTATCTATAGTAAAAGCCAGTATTTATTCATTTAATTAATGTTACTTATTTCTGACAGCGTTTTGTCATTTTAAAATTTCTTATAAAAGATAGATATACTGAGTTTCAGTTAGAGAAAACAGCTCTCTCTTGAAATTAACAAGATCTAAAAATGCAAACTAAAGGTATGGAAAACAGACTGCCAATTGAACAAATCACGTGATAGGAGAAAGGAATAGGTACTTTATTGTGGGGGGAGTGGAGAATTGAGACATAATGTTAATTTTGAAATTCAGTTTTTGTCATAAAAGAGCATTTTATGGTTTATTCATTGATTACTTGTTTATATGGTTTGCCTAGTAATAATGACTTTTCCTTAAAAATGATTACTTCCCTAGGGCATGGATTTCAGTCTTTTTAAAGAGGTCTTTGAATCTTCCAAAGTGGATTTCATTTTGTCTCATGCCGTGTACTGCAGGGATGTTCTGAAGCTGAAGAAGGGACAGAGGGCAGTCATCAGCAATGGAAGGGTGAGGATTTGTCGAGCTGAGACAAGCTTGACTTCACATTAGGTCCACAAACAGTCTTTGCAGCATGCTCCTCTGACGCTAGTAAACTCTTCAAACAGAACCTTTTTTTCAAAGGTGATTAGGGCTTCAGAAGTGCCGATGATGTTTTTGCCCCTGTTTTCAGGGAAGTGTGCTTTTTGATATAGTTGTCCCTGTGTAGAGCCTTCTCCGGTTTGTGTCTTCACTTTGGAGGAAGTAGTGAGAGTGTGGTGGCTCTCAGAATCCAACTCAGTACAACTTTGATACATAGAAGTAGGCTTTGTTGTTGATATTTGGTGAGAATTGGTGAAGACTACATTACTGCTTTACTCTGGAGTTTGCTTACCATAACATAATGTGAAATACATACATGTATAATCTATGTACCTGAGGAATTAATAAGTAAACAGATAACTATGAGTTGATTCATGATTCAGGCTTTTCTTTTATTTTTTTTTTTCCACTAATTTTTTTCTTTTCTTTTGGGGGCCGGGGGTTATACCTGCCTTGGATCTAAGGCATTTTGGTGTATGCGATAGCCTGAGGCCAGCAGAGGGGCTCC
This sequence comes from Tamias sibiricus, assembly GCA_025594165.1. NCBI lineage: Eukaryota > Metazoa > Chordata > Mammalia > Rodentia > Sciuridae > Tamias > Tamias sibiricus. Next base: position 183,451,293 of record CM046660.1, read on the forward strand.
TTAGCTGCTGGTAATGAATGGCTTGTCTTGCTCTGACCACTCTGACCACCAGCTCTTCTTTTCCTCATAGATCATTGGGCCTCTGGAGGATAGCGAGCTTTTTAACCAAGATGATTTCCACCTCCTAGAAAATATCATTTTGAAAACTTCTGGTCAGAAAATAAAATCTCATATACAGCAGCTTCGAGTAGAAGAAGATGTGTAAGTTTTGCCACAGAAGAAATTAATTAGTTCATGCTATAGAGTTTATATTAATTAGACTTTTCTCATTAGTCAACTTTAGAATTATACATTGTCATGCTACCTAGTCCAAGATGTTTTATTTCTGGCTTTAAACTGTAATAATGCTCAAGTTTTATCTTTCTGTTAAAACAAGCTAATTTATTTCATAGGCTGCTATTTATTATTTCTTTTTTCTTTCTTTTTTTTTTTTTTGTTTGTGGTACCGGGGATTGAATTCAGGGACACTCAACCACTGGGTCACATCCCCAGACCTTTTTGGTATTTTATTTAGAGACAGGGTCTCACTGAGTTGCTAAGTGTCTCGCCATTGCTGAGGCTGGCTTTGAACTCGTGATCCTCCTGCCTCAGCCTCCCAAGTGCTGGGATTACAGGCGTGCGCCACCGCGCCCGGCTTCATAGGCTGCTATTTAAAGAACTGAATTCTCCCAGGTTTATTTAACTTTTAATTCTGGTATGGTATCAAAACTTTTGATATGTAGAAATAGTTTATTTATTCTCTGGAATATCTAGAGAAAGACTTTCCCTTATTATCTTATTTCATTTCCCTCCAGTTTTATTTTGTTCAGGAGAGGAAAGGCAGGTTAAATACTTTTTTTCCTTTTTCTTTTTTTCTCCAGTACAGAATACCAAATTGTTGCTCTTACATCCTGTAAAAGTGATGATGTTGGTTATTGTTGGCTTTTTATTTTAGTTATTTTAGTGTTTTATTAACTAATGTATTGTAGTGGGTAATTTCTCTTAATAAAAGAAAATAAATTGTTTGAAAGGACCGTGTACCTGCTGCATAATTGGAGCCTGTAGTCATACAAACCTGACTTCTACACTAAATAGCACATGTATGTGTGTTTTGAGCATATAGCTCTAGATTTAATTTTTTTATATAAGCCTTTATTTATTTATTATTGTTATTATTTTTTTGTGTGTGGTGCTTGGGATTGAATCCAGGGCCTTGGATCTAAGGCATTTTGGTGTATGCGATAGCCTGAGGCCAGCAGAGGGGCTCCTTAGCTGCTGGTGATGAATGGCTTGTCTGCTCTGACCACTCTGACCACCGGCTTTTCTTTTCCTCATAGATCATTGGGCCTCTAGAGGATAGTGAGCATGCAAGGCAAGCACTATACCAGCTGAGTTATATCCCCAGCCCTAGATTTAATTTTTTGAGGAACTGCTATACCTTTTTCCTTAGTGGCTGCACCATTTTGTATTCCTACACATGAGGGTTCACAAGGCACAAGGGTTGTGGTTTCTCCGTATCCTCATCAACACTTGCTAGCCCCTGTTTTTTAAATTCGTTTGTGTGTTTTTTAATAGCCATATTAATAGGTATGGAGTGGTATTTCCTTGTAGTTTGAGTTGCATTTCTGTAATGTTTAATGATGTTGGGAGTCTTTTAACATGCACATTGACAATTTGCATATCTTTGGGAAAATGTCTATTCAGGTTCTTTGCTTATTTTAATCGGGCTGTTTGGTTCTTTTTTTTAAAAAAAAAAAAACAATGGACACAATATCTTTATTTTATTTATTTGTATGTGGTGCTGAGGATCGAACCCAGTGATTCACATGTGTGAGGCAAGCACTCTACTGCTGAGCCCGTGTTTGGTTTTTTATTATTGTTTAGTTGTAGGAATTCTTGATATATTCTGGATGTCAATTCCTTATCAGGTATTGCAGATATTTTTTCTACATTTTCTGGGTTGCTTTTTCACTCTTTTGGTAGTATTCTTTGATTCACGGTTGGAGGATATAAGATTTTAAAGTTGTCTAATTTTTTCCTTCTTCTTTTTCATGTACCATCATACTACAGAGTTTTAGTCACTAAAATTTTAAATAAATTAAATTCATCCGGGCGTGGTGGTGCACGCCTGTAATACCAGTACTTGGGAGGCTGAGGCAGGAGATCGCGAGTTCAAAGCCAGCCTCAGCAATGGCGAGGTACTTAGCAACTCAGTGAGACCCTGTCTCTAATAAAATACAAAACTGGGGATGTGGCCCAGTGGTCAAGTGCCCCTGAGTTTCAATCCCCAGCACCATAAATAAATAAAGTAATAAATGAAATGAAATAAAATGTCACATTTTAGTGACATTTGAATTTGATAACTATCAGAGCAGCCTATTTTTCAAGTCGTATATGATATAGATGTCTTTTTTTTTTTCTTTCCTTTTTTCCTTTTTTAAAATGATACCTAGGATCAAACACAGGGCCTATACATGCTGGGCAAGTTGCTGTTCCACTGAGTGACATCTGCAATCCTGGAAATAAATTTTTTTTGTTTGTTTGTTTTTTTTCTTTTTCATTTTAGCCAATACTAGGGCTGTAGAGAAAGAAGTTCCCTCCTACCTCAGTGGCTCTTCAGTGATGCCTTTGTCCCAGGCTATGAAATGCTTCTCTTATGCAAACCAGGAGATACTTCTTGCATCGAAGCAACTGTGTCACAACCTAGACTTGGTTTGGCATACCTTGGAGCAATTCCTCTCTCTCTGGTTGCTTTGTGGGGAGCTCCTTTATGTCTTTGTAGACTATTATTGCCAGACTCTGCCTATAAGACTCACTTTTTGCCAACAGGAGATGACTCTGGGTCTGTCCATCCCTATTTAGAGAAATAAGGTAGTCATGGGGCTGCCAGGAAATTGATACTAACATTCACAGGGTCTCAGAATTCCCTTGCCTGTGTAGGGTTCTTATTAGTGCCAAAGCAGTTTCATTTTGAAGTGGCTGCCCTGTTACAGGCCACAGCTTGTATTCATAACCCAAACTTAAAGCCACGAGGCTATCCTCAGCCTTCTGAAGCTTGGCTGTGTGCTCTTTATCCATGGTACTTTGTGAATCTTTAGGGAATTACTTGTTGTCCTTCTCACACCAGCCCACATAACTGGGTGTCCCTTGCCGTGTTTTGTGACCATATTAACGTATCGCAGGCAGAAAATGGACTATGCTATCTGTATTCAGAATTATTATTGAAAAGTTAAACCAAAAAAGCTAATATGATATAGTTCTTTAAAGAAAAATATATATAAACTTAATTGCAGTAGAAATATAATCACAAGTTTTCTTTTAAAAAAGTCTTACTTAATTCAACAAATAAGAGCATTTATTCAGGCTCCTGATGTAGTTCAAGATCTTCCTTGGTTAGAAATGAAATTTAGGCATGGAGGTGTAGCTCAGTGGTATAGTGCTTGCCTAGCATACTCAAGGCCCTGGGTTCAACCCTCAGTACCACAAAAATAATAAGAAGTCAACTTTAGAAGAAGTAGGGAAAACAAAAACTTTTCTAAATTGTTCACTGTAGTGTTGATTGAAACGTTGAGGTTGAAAGCGACATAGATATTCAATAGCTGCTTGGTTTAATAGATTATGATATATCTATAGTATATTATACAGATTTTGAAATAGAAATATATCCTTGTATTAACTAATAAAAAGGTTTTATGATGTATTTTTAAGTAAAAAGGTTACCAAGTATAATCCCGTTTTGTTCACATATATTTAAAAAGAATTATGAGTTACCGTGTCATAGCTTATTTTTTGATGATGATTATTATGTGTAATTTTATGTTCTCCTTTCTATTTCAGTGTTTTTCCAGTGAATTATTACTCTAATAATCATAGAAAGTAATAACATCATTTAAAAGCTGGTGAAGGAGAATGTAAATAATATTGACAACCTGTCATGAATCAGGCACTGTGCAAGGTGCTTGATATGTTTAGTCAGCAGGATTTACGAGAGCCCTGCAAAGTAGTGCTCTGTACTTCACATATGGAAAAAAATGAGGAATGTCCTCAGGGCCATCCACCTAATCACTTACAAAATCAGTACTTTTTTTTAATGCATGTTGGTATATGAGTTCATGCCTTCTTTAAACCATCCTGGTCAGCATTCAATATTTGGACTTGTGATGTGTTTGGCAATAATTAGAAAACCTTTGATTAAACTAATGCTAAGATTTCCTTAATCCCTTCTTTCAGGGCAAGTGACTTGGTAATGAAGGTGGATGCTCTCCTATCAGCTCAACCCAAAGGAGATGCAAGAATTGAGTACCAGTTTTTTGAAGACAGACACAGGTATAGAATTACTGTTGAATTTATACATGTTCTTGCATATTAAACTCTTAGGTTTGCCTTTACCTTTATTTTTCAATATCAGGTTTGTATATAAGTTGTTATAGAAATGGAAGATTTGGTGTACAGTTTTCATATATATATGTAGGTGTTCACATGAAATTTATACACAGTTCTCAATTGCATGAAAGTTGACATTTATTTCAAAATAAATCAAATAATTCTAAAATGCATCCTTGTAGTAGAAAATACTATTTTATGAAAAAGAACAATTATAACTTTCTGATATTCAAGAAAAAAAAGGTTGTTAAAGCACTTGTCTCATGCATCGTTTATTAAAAACTGGTTTGTTTTCAATAAAAAAAGTAAATGTAGTATTGTAAGGAAATCTTAGCTTTTTTTTCATATCACTTCTTTATTTTGAAATTTCCAAATCTAGAAATAATTGCAAAACTTACAATGAACACTAGATATCTTTTGCCTCAATTCCCCATGGAAATGTCAAATGGGCATTCCACATTTGTGTTCTCTCTCATCTGTTCATTACATATAATGTTTATTTTTGTCTTTGTACACACATACTCTTTTTCTGCACTGTTTGAAAATACATTGCAGACATCATTGACATAACATGCCTAAAGTCTTTAGCATGAATCTCCTGAATACAGAAATATCCTCCACAATACTGATGGCTACCTCAGAAATTTAACTTTGATGCAGTAATGTTAATACATAATCCTTATTTACGTTTCTCCAGTGTCTCAGTAATGACCTTTTACAAGTGCTATTTTTGTTGTTGTTTTGGTCTTAATCATATACATCGCAGTTAGTAGTCCCTTTAGTCCAGAAGAGTTCCTTGCTGTTCTCTTTCTTTTGGGCAGTGGGGGTGGGCAGGGTAGTGGGTCTCTTGTCTTTTATGACATTGAAATATTTTAAGAGTCCAAGTCATTTGTTTTGTGGAATGTTCTACAGTCTGGTTGTTTCCTTGTGATTCCACTTAGACTAAATTGTTTTTAGGAAGAACTGTGTACAATTGCCTGGAAAATATGTAATTTGATTGCTTCTTGGAATCCCGGGAAGGCTTTGAATATGGCTGTCTGAGTGCTACTCTTCTATGATTCTGACCTGATTTACCTGGCATGGATTGGTCTTTGGTGTAGTGACCTGTGATTTCTCACAGTCAATTCTTGCGGGGGGCAGATTGGCAGAGGTTAGGATTGTCTGATGATGGCAGGCTGGGACTGATCCCCGCTCTGCTTGCACTGGCTGTGGGTGGAGACTTCTGAGGCTCCTGTCTAACCCTCATGGAATTTTGCCACTAGCAGCCAGATTGCACTCACTTTGCACCCATCTTCTCAACATTGCATACTTCTTGAAAGTAATATGTTATCTATATCCTTTTCTCCATGAGTTTTATATAATTAAAGTGCCCTAATTACAAATTTTATTATGATACAAATTATAATTGGAGAAATTCTTATTGGAGTTATCTTAGCTAGATGAGTGTTTTTTCATACTTAAATCAGAAATTTCTCATTTATGCTAGAATGAAAAGGACTGAACCATAAGTTGTGTATACCCTTACTGTCACAGTGTAGTCCATGCTTGTGAATATCAACATCAGTGAAACACAGTATTCGTTGATATTTGCTTTACTTACTCAAAGTAAGTATATATAGAATCTCCAAATCTTGTTCCTCTGTCATGTTTGACTTTTTTCCTGGCTTTTCTCTTACTAATACTACAAGTATATTTAAATGTAATATTATTAGTTTATATTGTTCCCATGTTCACACCAGCATTCCTCTCTTGCATTTTCTCATGCCTATTCTTGTTGTATAATGCTCTTTTCTTTTAATATTTTTTAGTTGTCAATGGACCTTTATTTTATTTATTTATTTATTTATTTATATAAGGTGCTGAGAATCGAACCCCGTGCCTCACACATGCTAGGCAAGTGCTCTACCTCTGAGTCACAACCCCAGTCCTATATAATGCTATTTCTTTCCTTTTTTTTTTTTTTTTTTTTTTGGTTCCAGGAATTGAACTCAGAGGCACTCGACCACTGGTCCACATCCCCAGCCCTTTTTTGTATTTTTACTAGAGACAGGGTCTCACTGAGTTGCTAAGTGCCTCTCCATTGCTGAGGCTGGCTTTGAACTCGTGATCCTCCTGCCTCAGCCTCCCAAGAGCTGGGATTACAGGCGTGCGACACCGTGCCCAGCTATAATGCTATTTTCTAATGAGCTTTTCTGCTAGGATTCCAGAGTAGCACAGAACTGCAAATTATATTAGTGCAGTGGCACTCAAATTTTGGATTTTACTCAGAAGCTTTTAAAAATGCCAATTGCTAGAACTGCCCCAGAGTTTCTGAGTCAATCTGGGCGGGAGCCAGAAAGTTTGCTTCTAGCTAATGCTCAAGTGAGTCTGATGCAACTGGTTTGGAGCCACATTTTGAGAATAACTATATTAAGGTAAAAAATATTTTGTTGTATTGGAATAATCATTGTCGGTGATTGAATCTGGAATTGTTAATATTATGAGATTGCAAGCATCTGCTGCATAACAAGCTATTCTAAAGTGATTATTATTTCCAAATCACTTAAAATTTGAAATAATTTCATCATCTAATTATTACCCAGTTGTAATAATTATGTTCTGCTTTATGCTATACTTTTGTTTTCATCCCACTGTGTAAATGCTCTTGCATCAAAGAGTATAGGTCAGCATTGAAACCACAATAAAATACTTATTAGGTTAAACAAAACAAAACCAATCATTTTGAAAAATTGGGTGAAGTTTTAAATCTATTTAAATTGATTCCCTTTTATACTTCATAAAGGGCCCTGCTTCTCTTGTCACCTAAGTCAGTGTGACTTTACTGAGGGAAACCTTGTAACAGGAAGCTTTATGTGGATAAATGTATATTCTTTCTTTTTTTTTTTTTTTTTTTTTGTGGTACCGGGGATTGAACTCAGGGGCACTTGACCACTGGGCCACACCCCCAGCCCTTTTTTTGTATTTTATTAGAGACAGGGTCTCACTGAGTTGCTAAGTGCCTCGCCATTGCTGAGGCTGGCTTTGAACTCGCGATCCTCCTGCCTCAGCCTCCCAAAGTGCTGGGATTACAGGCGTGCGCCACCGCGCCCGGCAAGATAAATGTATATTCTTTCTAGAAAATCAGAGTAACCAGCTGTAAGAACAGACAAAATATGTATAACTTAATTCTAACAAAGATGTGGTGGAATTCATTTTTTTGCCTTTGTAAATCACAGTAGATCTTCAGGAAATGCAGTTAACAATGCATATTAGTCACAAAAATATTTGTATCCCATGACTCCATAATCTCATGTCTAGATCTTCTTTGACTCTAAAGAACTTTGCAGATATGGAGAAGCTGTCTGAACAGACTGTTTATAGGTTGAAAGCTGTCTCAATTTCCAGCATTAAAGAATAGTAAACTGTGGCAGTTTCACATGGTAAATAAAATATCATTTCTTATTCAGGATGCTTGGTGTGTAACAATATGTGAAAATCTTATTTATGTCGAAGTAGTGGGGGTTGGAGGGAATTATTTTAAAATTCCTATGTCTATACTTAGAACTAATTTTCATAGGTATCTAAAAAGGATTACATAGAAATGCAGCTAATCATTGGGATAATGAGATTTTTGTGATTGCATTTTTTTCTTTGTTTTACAGATTTTCTGGAATATTCTTATGTTCTTTTTGATTGATTTATTTTTGTGGTGTTATATTAGTGCAGTGGCACTCAAATTTTGGTTTTTACTCAGAAGCTTTTAGAAATGCCAATTGCTAGACCTGCCCCCAGAGTTTCTGAGTAAATCTGGGTGGGAGCCAGAAAGTTTGCTTCTAGCTAATGTACAGGTGAGGCTGATGTGATCCAGGGCCTCACACATGTTAGGCAAATACTTTAGCACTGTGCTACATCCCCAGATCTATTATTTTTTTAAAAAAATGATTTATTTCTTCTCTTCTCATACCCTTTTTGCTAGGAAGTAAAAATCAGCATGATGTTTCAATAGTTGTAGAACCTAACATTGGTAGCTTTTAGCAGTTTTTGGATAAATACTGTTTCAAGCTGGTTTTCTTCTCTTTACACAAATCTTTAAAATATTTTGAGTAAGCCTGAGTTATTAGGGTTTTACAAACTTGAGTAAAAGACTTAATCTCATGGTTAGCCACTATCGTAGCATAGTTGTTCCAGATCTAACGTTTTTTGAGGGGGCTGGAGGAGTAATAGGTATGTTGGACCAAAACCAAAACATCACAATAACTTAAATTTGTTTTCTGTTTCCTCCATGTTAATGTTTTATCATTCTGATGTTTTATAGTGCAATTAAACTGAGGCCGAAAGAAGGGGAGACATACTTTGATGTTGTGGCTGTCGTTGACCCTGTCACCAGAGAAGCACAGAGGCTTGCCCCACTGCTCTTGGTAGGGACCACTTTCATCAGTTCACATCATCTTTATCTGAAGTAGTCTTGTGTCCTTGAATTCCGGAGAGCTTCTTTTATCCCTTTGTCATCTTCAAGGGGCATTGGAAAATGCTATAGGCATCTTGAGCAGAGTATTCATCATAAAGTTTGTAATGGCTTGGAAAATAATTTCATAACTTTAGGAAGTTGTTATAAGTTTTGTTGGCTGTTTCATATAATTAAAAAAATTAGTAGCATCCTCATTCAGAGCAAACTATTTTTAAGTTCATTTATGCTATATTTTAATTTTTAATAGCAAAAACATAAAAAAGGTAAAAGAATTCTGAGAATTCTGCTCTTTTCACTTTCCTTTTTTTATTACTATCATGGACTTTTTGTTATAGCATGTCTTAGATATGTATAAGGATGTTACAATTTTAAGTACATTTTGAAGGAGCTATCCAAAACACTTCAACATTTTATTTGTTTGGATTTTTTTAAGGTAATATTTTTATTGAAGTATAATCACCTAACTTTGTGTGTGTGTGTGTGTGTGTGGTGGGGGGGTACTGGGGATTGAACCCAGGGGCGCTTAACTAGTGAATCACATCCCCGGCTCTTTTTAATATTTTATTTAGAGGTGAATAAAGCTTAGCCTCGTCAAGTTGCCAAGGCTGGCTTTGAACTCACAATCCTCCTGCCTCAGACTCTTGAGCCACTGTGATTATAGGTGTGTGCCACTGTGCCTGGCTATCACCTAACCTTTTTTTGGGTGTCTATATCTTTTATTTTTCTTTTTTGTACTTTAATGTGTGAGGTATAGTCATAAACTCTTACGTTTTCCTTGTGTAGATATTTATCATGTATTTGCTGCTTCCGTATGACTGTGTGTTAAACTTCTTTATGAAAGGAGCTTACTCACATATAGCTTACTATATGTGATAGTTTACTTCCCCTTCGCCCCAAGTCAAATATATGTATAATTTAAATTCTTTCTTTTTTTTTCTTTTTTGGTACCGAGGATTGAATTCAGGGGCACTTGACCACTGAGCCACATCCCCAACCCTTTTTTGTATTTTATTAGAGACAGGGTCTCACTGAGTTGCTAAGTGCCTTGCCATTGCTGAGGCTGCCTTTGAACTCGCGATCCTCCTGCCTCAGCCTCCCAAGTGCTGGGATTACAGGGGTGTGCCACCACACCAAGCTGTATGATTTAAATTCTGTACGAGAGTTGTGATTTCCATAAATTTCCTCAATACACACATTATGGTAGTTATCTTTGTATTTTTTCTTTGTCTGGTATGAGTGATTGAACCCAGGGTCATTTAACAACTGAGCCACGTCCCCAACACTTTTTTTTCTTTTTTTTAATATTTATTTATTTGTTTTAGTTGTACACAATGCCTTTATTTTTATGTGGTGCTGAGAATTGAACCTGGGCTGCGCACGTGCTAGGCGAGCGCTCCACCGCTGAGCCACAACCCCAGCCCCCCAACACTTTTACTTTTTATTTTGAGACAGGATCTCGCTCAGTTACTTAGGGCCTTGCTAAATTGCTGAGGATGGTTTTAAACCTCAATCCTCCTGTCTCAGCCTCCCAAACTGCTAGGATTACAGGCATGCACCATTGCACCCAGTTTTATGTTTTTTCTTGAGATATTAAGAATGTTCTTTAACTCGGTGTCAAGAAACAAAATCTCTGAAGAGAAAATTTTAATATTTTGTCATTTGATTTTTTCTTTTAGGTTTTGACTCAGCTGATAAACATGAACCTAAGGGTATTTATGAACTGCCAATCTAAACTTTCAGACATGCCTTTAAAAAGGTAAAACGTACTACTTAAGACAACAATTGGAAAAGTGGGACCAAATCCAATAGGAGGATTAAATGTTAAGGTGTGGGTAGACATCATGCTTGAAAGGGTCATTTAATAAATGTTCAGTTGTGCCAAATTTTAGCTCTAATCTGAACTTCTAAGAACATAGTGTGGGCTTGGGAGTATTTAGGTGCTAGTAACCCAGGTTACTTGTACTGTGCTTTTCATCTTGAAAGAGTTGTCATTTCAAGTTGCAATATGTATATTTGAGGAAACTTGCTTAGGTTAATTTACATGTAATTTGAAAAAGAGAAGAGGCTTACCCCTCTATTGTCAGGGTCTTTGGAATGGTTATTTATGGAAAAAATAATATAAAAAGCAGTTAATAGTGTAGCATACATTCCTCAGTTGCAAATGTGCTGTGTTCTATAGGTTAAATTCTGAGCCTTTTGAAAGAGTCTTAGCAAGTGACCAGAGGGTTCCCAGCTTTCACCATTGTTCTCCCATAAAGAAACATTCAAGCCTGGCGTGGTGGCTCACGCCTGTAATCCCAGCACTTGGGAGGCTGAGGCAGGAGGATCCCGAGTTCAAAGCCAGCCTCAGCAATGGCGAGGCACTTAGCAACTCAGTGAGACCCTGTCTCTAATAAAATACAAAAAAGGGCTGGGGATGTGGCCCAGTGGTTGAGTGCACTGAGTTCAATCCCCAGTACCAAAAAAAAAAAAAAAAAAAGGAGGAAAGAAAGAAATGTTCAAATTATTATAGGTAGTGTTTTTAGGGTAGCCTACGAACTCAGTTTTAAAACTGGTTTGTTTGGTACCAGGGATTGAACTCAGGGGTTCTCAATCACTGAGCAACAGCACAGCCCTTTTTTGTATTTATTTAGAGACAGGGTTTCACTGGTTTGAGGTTTGTGAACTCACAATTGCCTCACTCAGCTTGTGTGCCACCACACCCAGCTTAGAACTTGGTGTTTTCACTGGGGATTGAACTCAGGGGCACTCGACAGGCCACATCCCCAGCCCTTTTTTGTATTTTATTTAGAGACAGGGTCTCACTGAGTTGCTAAGTGCCTGCTGAGGCTGGCTTTGAACTCACGATCCTCCTGCCTCAGCCTCCCAAGTGCTGGGATTACAGGCGTGCGCCACCGCGCCCTGCTGAACTTGGTTTTTAAGAGCAAAGTGGATTCTCCCAACGGAGACAAGTGCTCAGGAAATGCAGTGTCTGCAGCCACCCACATGAGGAGTGGCCTCCTCCTCAGTCCCACCTCTCCTCCCTTCTCCTGCATCTGTGACTACCACAGGAAGCACCATTAACTTAAAAGATGGTTTGGGTGCCGGGCGTGGTGGCGCAAGCCTGTAATCCCAGCACTTGAGAGGCTGAGGCAGGAGGATCGTGAGTTCAAAGCCAGCCTCAGCAATGGCGAGGCACTTAGCAATTCAGTGAGACCCTGTCTCTAATAAAATACAAAAAAGGGCTGGGGATGTGGCCCAGTGGTCGAGTGCCCCTGAGTTCAATCCCTTGTACAAAAAAAAAAAAAAAAAAAAAAAAAAAAAAAAAAAAAATGGTTTGAGAAGTACTTTTCCCAATCTGGAAGTTTATTCCTCCATATCTACTTTGTTTTAAGCTATGTTTACTTGTATTGGTGCTTGCAAACTCATGGGCTGTGGTTACCTAGAAAAAAAATATGACGCTCTTCTTTTCAATTTCAGCTTTTACCGTTATGTCTTAGAACCAGAGATTTCTTTCACTTCAGACAATAGCTTTGCTAAAGGTCCAATAGCGAAATTTTTGGATATGCCACAGTCTCCGCTGTTCACTCTGAATTTGAACACACCTGAGAGTTGGATGGTAGAATCTGTCAGAACACCATATGACCTTGATAATATTTACTTAGAAGAGGTAAGAATGTCATTGCTTCCAAAGTATTTAATCATGTATAAAACCTGTTCATGCTGTAACTAGTGGTGGTTGACTGAAGAAGGCTCCTTTGAGAAATCAGTGTCTAGGTAAAATGTATTTTTTTTTTTTTTTTAAATAATAGCTTTATCCAGATGTATTCAGACACCCTCAAATTTACCCTTTTGAAGAGTATAGGTCAGAGGTTTTGGTATATTCACAGAACTGTCTAGCCGTCACCACTGTCTAATTCCAGATATGTTTCACCACCCACAGAAGGAGCTCCATACTCGTTAGCAGTCAATCCCTGTTCCCCTTGGTCCAGGCAACTATAATCTATTTTCTGTCACTGTGCATGTGCCTAGTCTGACATTTTGTCTATGTAGAATCATGTAACACATGGCCTTTTGTGACTGGCTTCTTTCACTAAAAAATGGCTTCAATGATTCATCCATGTTATCTCATGTACTTCATTTTTTTATATTGCCTGATACATATTCTTTGTATATGTATACCACACTTTATCCATTCACCCATGGATATTTGGGTTGTTTCTATATTGGGTTATTATGCGTAATGCTGCTATGAATGTTGTGTATAAGTTTTTTTACTGATCCATGGCTGTAGGATGTCTTTCCCTTTATTTGGGTTTTTTAGATTTTTTTATATGATGTTAGGAGTATTATCCTATTATGAAATGACTTGCATGTTATTTTTTCTCCTTCCAACCAGATTTTTATAATTGTATACAATCAGTAATCACCATGATCTAGATACAGAGACACATTCCTTCATTCCCAAAAGGTCCTTATTCCCCTTTGCAAGAAGTTCCCCACCCTGGCCTCAGGCAAATATTGATTTGCTTTCTGTCACTGCAGTTTTGCCTTTTCTTGAATTTCTTTCAATATGATCAGGTAATATGTAAGTCTTTTTTGTCTTCTTCAATAGTTTGTAAAAATGCATTTTGGATTCATCCATGCTGTTGCTGAATAGTCTTCAGCTAGTTTAATTTTGGTATTGCAGGTGGACAGCGTAGTGGCTGCTGAGTATGAGCTGGAGTACCTGTTGCTAGAAGGCCACTGCTATGACATCACCACAGGCCAGCCCCCACGAGGACTGCAGTTCACGTTAGGAACGTCTGCTGACCCAGTTATTGTGGACACCATTGTTATGGCCAACCTGGTAAATGATCAAAGCCTTAGGTTGTGACATGCAGTCACGTTAACTTGGGCCCTGACATTTATGATGGGACAATCAGCATTCTGAATCACAAAGTGAGAATGAAATTCATAATTGACAGGATTTGGTCAATATAAAAATCATTAGTTTGCCACAAAGTCTTGGGTTCAATCCCACACACTACAAAAATAAATAGAAATTTAAAAATAAAATATTAAAATACAACATTGCTGAGGGTTGGAGATGGGAGGTAGCTCAGTGGTAGAATGTTTGCCTAGCATGTGTAAGGCCCTCCTGGGTTTAATCCCTAGCACTGAAAGGAAAAAAAAACTAAGCAAACATGAAAATCATTAGTTTGGTTAAATTTGGAAATTAGAATTACATGTGAAGTTTTTTAAAAAAGCAAAAAACCAACATGCTGCAGTACTGTGCTCTAACGGAATTGGACCCTGGAAATGCATTATTCATGAGCTTTCAACCTTGTTCTTTTCTTTAGGAAGTCTGCAGCTCATATAGACTTCACACATTGGCTCTGCCCTGAAGCACAGCTAAGGGCAGACTTCTTGGCTTGACTGAACTATATTTTCTGGAGTTTCTAATGTTTAGTTGGGTTATTTGGTTTGTTTTTGTTTTTTTGCATTGCCCAATTTGTTAACTTATTTATAAGTTTAATATCATATTTTAGACACCCAAAGAAGTAACTGTCCCTAAGAAGCAGCATTTTGATGTTTTAATGGGAACTAAAATTTGGCTTTTCTTTTTCTTCTCCTAGGGCTACTTTCAGCTAAAAGCTAACCCAGGAGCTTGGCTTCTCAGACTTAGAAAGGGACGGTCTGAAGATATTTATAGAATCTACAGGTATGATTAAGTGATGCAGGTACATTTTTCCTGAGCATTTTGAAATGAGAATCAGCTCTAATTGGATACTACCTAGGCATTTTGCCAGGCACCATAAATTTAATCTACAGTCATATTTGTGATGAAACAGTGCTTTTCCAGGAAAGTAATTGTGTTATAATTATTAGGAGAGAATTGAATAATAAGAGGCATAGAGAGTAATCGTCAGGTTTTATGCTTCAGTGATTCCTTTGTGCCAACACTATCTCAGGATCAAATTGTTTTATCCCTATGCTGCACTCTACAGGCAGGTGAGAAATTCAGTCATTTGCAGAAGCAAGAAATAAAGAAATCCAAACTTGTCTACCTGGAGAGTGTCTGATCTGAGAGATCGCAAATACACAGGGCATATGAGCTGCAGCCATTCTGTCCTCTCTGGTCTTCTTGCCCTGTGGGGGTGTGGAAGAAGTAACTGTTCTAGAACATTTTATCAGTAGTTGGGTTTTGCCTTTGAGGTTTATATCTCATATATATTAGACACAAAAAGTGTTATACTGCCTTTAAATAAGTTTGGTCTAACTTCTTCTTAATGTGATTTAAATTAGTTTTAGATTATGGAAAAATTTCCTGCCAATTTATTTAGGGGGGAATGGTTTTTATTAGAGTTTATTTGAAATACTCCCTTGTGTGTCTTGCCTTGGCTCCATAGTATTACTCAATATACCTGAAAGCAATGTAGACAAGTTTCTTACCTAGGAAATAGAATTTTGTATTATAATAACATTTTATCTTAAATAGTGGGTTTGTCTCCAAATAATGTTTTCTCAAGACAATGGTTTTACAGAATTTTAATTGTGTTTCTAAATTCTTCCCCTTCTGTGTGTGACTTTCCTGTCTTCCCTCTTCCTTAGGGTTGTGGCATCCCTTTCTTCCTGTCTAGCATTTGTCTCTGGGTAGATATTCTCTGATACTTGAGTGTTTCATACTTCAGGTTTTTCCCTGTCAGAATCTTACTTTTGTCAGAGAACTCTGTTTTCTGCTGTATGACCACAAATGTAGTGCATTTACATTATTATTGTGACCTTCTGCACCTTGAAATTTGGTGCTTGGAAGTTTTAAGCATTATAATTGATTAATAGGAAAACCTTATTTAGATTTTTTCTTCCACTGTTGTATCTGCCTACAAATTGTGCTGATTATAGTTCTTCCTACTGGAGGCACCAAATTGAGTACAGGGCCTTGTTTATATGCCTCTAGACAGAAGGAGAGTACAGTTCTTCATAAAGCTGTTCCAATTAAAGAGTAGAAGTGAGGTGGTTCTCATGGTGGTCCCAAGTAGCCAGCCCCCTTGTGGTTCTTTGAAGTGCCATGCATGGGTCAGACCTGTGAGCATATGCCCTTGTTCAGTGCTCACCATGTGCTTGCCATGCCTGGGAACCTCTCAGTCTATGATAGGTGATTCAGAGGAGAACTTTTGAAGGACGTTTGGGCACTCACCTCATATAGAGAACTCAACAAGTGCTTCTTTGCAGCTTAAAGGGGTTTCCTTCAGATTGTAAGGAAATCATTGGTTCTGAAAAACTCCTTTATGATAAAGGTGATGAAAAAATATGGCAGATTGTTGGCTCACCATCTACTGCATTTTGAGAATTATGATTTGTAATATCTGTATTGCTTTTCTCTCTAAGCCACGATGGTACAGATTCTCCTCCTGATGCTGATGAGGTGGTTGTCGTCCTCAACAACTTCAAAAGCAAAATTATTAAAGTGAAGGTGAGTTTGCTGTACGAAAAGCAGGCACTCTTTTATAGTTGGTCAAAGTAGTGGTATTCTGTGTTCAGAAGATAACATGTAAAAAATACAGACAGCAGTCCCTCCTTAACCCTAGGGTTCAATCACCCACAGTCAGCGATGGTCTGGAAATACCACTGTTTTTCTTGAGAGAGAGAGAGAGAGAGAGAGAGAGAGAGAGAGAGACCATAGTCACATAACTTTCATTACAATATATTGCTAAAATTGTTCTGTTTTATTATTATTGTGAATCTCTTACTGTGCCTTACTTATAAATCAAACTATTCACAGGTAGGTGTGAATAGGAAAAAAGATAGTGTATACAGGGCTTGATACTGTCTGTGGTTTCAGGCTCCACAGGGAGACTTGAGTTCTTTGAACATATCTCCCACAGATAGGGGGAGGAATGAGTATATCTTGAAACCAGCCCAAGGATTCTCTTTGGAATTTACTGTAGCAATATTAGGAATGTTGCTTTAAGCCACAATGTCTATATAATGTGAACTGGTGATTTTCTTTAACCAAGAGATTGTACCTTTTTGATAGTCTCAGTGAGCAATACCACTCCCATTTTATATAAAATGTTTTCAATAGAGGCTCTGTTGCTATGTAGTCACAATTTATGTATTATTCATTTTTTTGTTTTGTTTTTAAAATATTTATTTATTTTAGTTGTACACAATGCCTTTATTTAATTTTACGTGGTGCTGAAGATTGAACCCAGGCCGCGCATGTGCTCTACCGCTGAGCCACAGTCCCAGCCCCTATTATTCGTGTTTTTATTCTCAGAATATTGGGGGGAAATGCCAGTGAAAATTCAACAATGAAGTTCAATTTATTTTCTGCTTCCTCAGCATTTTGAAGTTCTTTGTGCCTTCAATTAAAGTAAAGTGTATTTTGAAATAAATAATCATTACACACAGGAAAAGAGTCAGCCCTGCATGGTTGAGCAGAAAACCGTGCTGTGTAGAAAATTCACCCTGTGTTTGTGTTAGTAAAACCTGAAAACAGGTTATGACCTAAAATGCTTCTTTCCAAGAATCCGTTGTTAGCTTGGTGAATTGTGCCTCTAGTTTTATTCAGACTATATTTTCAGTGCGTCTGAATTTGAGATTCTTTGCTTATTGTACAACCTAAAAATGGTTATTTCTTTTTTTTTTTTTTTTTTTTTTTTTTTTTTTTGTGGTACCAGGGATTGAACTCAGGGGCACTCGACCACTGGGTCACATCCCCAGACCTTTTTTGTATTTTATTTAGAGACAGGGTCTCACTGAGTTGCTAAGTGCCTCGCCATTGCTGAGGCTGGCTTTGAACTCGTGATCCTCCTGCCTCAGCCTCCCAAAGTGCTGGGATTACAGGCGTGCGCCACCGCGCCCAGCTCTAAAAATGGTTATTTCATTAAAAGAGATTACTGTCCTCTCACTGAAGGCTCTAATGTGAATATCAGATGTGAAGGCATTTATGTTGAATTCTGATAGGCTCCAGCTAGGGCTGTAACTACTTATGAGAGAATTCACAGCATACATCCAGTGCAAGCTAGTTTTATGCCTCTTGGACATACTAGGAGGAATAAAATCTGCTATGTACATTGCAGGTTCAGAAAAAGGCAGACATGGTCAATGAAGACTTGCTGAGTGATGGGACGAATGAGAATGAATCTGGATTTTGGGACTCATTCAAATGGTAAATTGGCATCATAAAATAATGTCTTTACGGAAAAACAAATATAAGCACCATCCATCCCTCCTTTTGAGTTAGTGTCTGGGACTTTCCATTCTGCTTCTTGTACCCAGATTTTGAATAGACGAGTATTCTTACTTTGGAATAGATGGGTATTTTCCAATTGATTAACCAAAAGAGGTTAATGTGTCCTGATGGACTTACTTGTGTTCCATGCTTCTTAACTTTTGTTGGGCTGTGTCTACTCTTTGGAGAAGTGATTGATAATTGCTTAGTTTATTTCTGATTGTACAAATCATGTTCTGTGGAGAAGCCTGTGCTCCATCTATTCCTGAGGCAACATGATGCTTTGATGTGAGCATCCTCCTTGTTACCCTGTGGGTAGACTTGTCAGCCCTGTGCCTGTTCCCTGAGTGCTGGGTGCTTTGTGACTTCCCTACCCCTTGGGCAAGAATGGGAATGGGAAGGCACTCTCTTTCCAGAATCTCATGGAGTCTTGTTTTGTTGTTGTTGTTTTGTTTTTAATAATTTTTTTATTTGTTCTTTTTTAGAAATATGTAACAGTAGAGTAATGGAATCCTGTTTTTATCTCTGTTCTTTTAGGGGCTTTTCAGGAGGCCAGAAGGCCGAGGAAGTGAAACAAGATAAAGATGACATAATTAACATTTTCTCTGTTGCATCTGGTCATCTCTATGAAAGATTTCTTCGGTTAGTCTTGTTGATTATTTTGGTATCTGTAAATGAATTTGTCATGGGATTCCTATGTAGAGGTTTTTTAGGATTCTGCCTATCATATTTATGAGTATTTAGAGCACTCTGAGGACTATGAGTAGCTTACTATATGCAGTCTTCTTTTTTTTGATCTGGTCAACTCCATGAAGCCTACTAGTGAATACCTCTGTGGATATTGTAAGACTATGGACTTTTAATATCATGTGTACACTTTATAGATAGTGTTGTTTACTTGGCCACTAAATGTTAGGAGGTGAACATAGAGAATAGAAGAACAGGACCATGCAACACTTCACCTTCTACAGATCCATGGAGTTTTAGAGCCAAGAGAGATCTTAGTTCGTAGGTAAGAAAACCTCTGTTTTATACAAACTAAGACCCAGAGCTGGAGAGGACTTGCCTAGGTCACATAACCAGAGGCAAGAGAGACTATAGGCTTCCACTTGTTGACATTGTGGCCACCAGAGAGGAAAGCACTCAGGAGACTCGGCTCTGAAGACACCCCTTTGCCTTACTTGTCAGGGCTCTTTTCTCTTTTTTTCACTGCAAATTTACTATAGAAAATAATCAAAATGTCATTTTTAGTTTTTCAGTTTCTAAGAAACATCTGACCTAAAATAAGGACAATGGTAATAATTTATTTAACTAAATGCCTTGATTCAGGAATCCCGAGCCTGTACCCACTGTCTGCCCCTCGCTCTTCCTTATTCTCCCTATCAGGGTTCTCTGTCCAGTCTGAGGAAGGCAATGCATGTACATGTTCTCTCCTCAGTACCAGAGTTGCTGTGCCTTGACAGGGTGTTGAGGAATGATGTATTCAGTTACCACAACCTCTAGTGTTTACTTGTACTATAGTTGATATATAATTCATGAAGCAGTTTACTTAAAGGTACAGGAGAATTAACATTTGCCTCTGTTACCTAGGTATATTTTTATAGAGAAATGCCCCTTCTCTCCCATTCAGTGATAACTTTATAAGTAGGAATAAATACATTTTCCATTACTAAGGGTCTCTGTTTGCCTAATTAAGCCATGAGTGAGCTAAGCTGTGCTGCCTTGTGCTTGATTTTGCTTAATGTTATTGAGGTTAAAAAGCATTGAAACATTATTATTATTATTTGTTTTTGTTTGGCAGCATAATGATGCTATCAGTGCTAAAGAATACCAAGACTCCTGTGAAGTTCTGGTTCTTGAAGAATTATTTGTCCCCCACATTTAAGGTTTGTTTCATAGGGAAAATAAAACTGTTCTTATTAGGGAGATATTTACTATATATATATATATATATATATATATATATATATATATATATATATATATTTTTTTTTTTTTTTTTTTTTACTGCTTTTGTTTTATGTTTATACCTTAAAAATTTCCCTTTTATTTGACTACCCTAATTTAGTTGTGTGTATGTTGATTTTCCTTCCAGATTGTTCTGTGGTGTGGACATTTGTCACAAAACTATGACCTGTTTGAAACTTAGATAATACAGGAGAGTCTATATCTTTTGTAAGAAGCAATGTTTTAATGAAATAGCATTCCTTTCATGTGAAGTATGCATGTCTGACATTGATTAGAAAACTCAGTGATGTTTTACATTGAGGAGAATGATTAATTTTCTCACGAACCACTGCCAGGTGATGTGTGGAAGTTGATACTTCATCTGTGCAAAGCAAAAACACACTTGGGAAGTTTTCTGCTTTATTTTTATCAGTTAGGTTTTTTCATCTAAATTGTTTTTTTTCTCTCTTTATTATATTAAACACCTTTTAATGTATTCAGTAACATCACTTATAAAGAAGTAATTCACTTCTGGTCCCCTAAAAGTATCTGCATTTAGAATGTGAAAAATTTATTTATTAATGACAACAAATTTTTCTGTGGTTTTTGTCTTTGCCATCTTATTCCTTGTTTAGAACTAACCTTGAGAAAAGCTTATAATCAAGCTCAAAAAATATTTTACTGGGAGCTAGGGGTATAGCTTAGAGGCAGAATGCTTGCCTGGAATGCCCAAGGGCCTGGGTTCAAAACAAAACAAAAAACACAAAAAAAAAGTTTTAAAAAAAATATTTTTTACTGAAATCAGATTTAGACAAATGAACTTGAAGTTCATATGTCTTTAAGTGACTGTGCATGCACGCAAACACACAGTTCTGGATCTAAAGACTTCATCTGCAGATTCTGTCATTGCATGTGGTGACCAAAGTCGTCATGAAAGGGTTTTGACAGAGGTTTACATATATTCTTTAAAGTAATCTCAAGTCAGTTGGGGCCCAATTTTTTGTTAGACTGCTGTTTTGGAAAATGTGTTTTACTTGTACCATAATCACAGTGGTTGACTTATATTATGAAGTCAATTTTCTTAATTAGAATGAATGATTGTTGTTCCCTTTGTCTAAAAAAAAGGAGTTTATACCTTACATGGCAAAAGAATACAATTTCCAGTATGAGCTTGTTCAGTACAAATGGCCTCGGTGGCTTCATCAACAGACTGAAAAGCAGCGCATTATCTGGGGCTACAAGATCCTCTTCCTGGATGTACTTTTCCCACTAGTTGTTGACAAATTTCTGTTTGTGGATGCTGATCAGGTAAGCTCTGAAAGTCCAGATTGTCATAATTTGTTTTAAAGGCAACAGAGTTCTTTCTGTTTTTAAAATGTTATTTCCAGTTATGGAAAAGTACCTGCTTATATTATACTATTAACAAAATATAGAAGGTATCACCCAAGTGTGATCAATTTTTAACTTTAATTTGTATTTCTTATATTTCCTTGTCATCTTTTTCTGTGTCTTTTTAAACAGTAATTATAATAACATCATGTACGCAGTCTTATATCTTAATTCATTTAACATAAAAATTAGGAAATACAGTTTTAACAGTATTTGCCACCATCTCCATTATTCTGCCCCAAAGATAAGGTGTTATTGGTCTGGGAGACAGAAAAAGCTCAAGTGGATGCTCGACCTTGATAATGAGGACTGCTACAGGTGTTCTTCCAGTTGTCAGGACTTTGCTTAGTCACAGGGAACACATTTTAGAGCATAGAAACTCAAGTAGCATGATGCTTCTGCCCTCCAGTCTCTGTCTCGCCCTCAGCTGAGTCACCTGAATAGATGTGATATAATGTGTGCAAAAGTCATGTGGACAAAAAGGTTTCACCATCTCTTTGGAATCTCCTGTCTCAGGTGGCTCAACCCGAAATTTAAGATTTAAGCAATTAATTAAGCAATTTAAGTTTATTTCTACTTCTTTTGAATAGTTAGAATATTGTGCGCCACATGCTAGGCTAAGTGTCTTACATGTTAATGAGAGCATCTGCTAATAAGTGGAGGAGCCTAGGCTTGAAGTTGATCTGCTAGAGCCTGTGCCATCACCCACCCAACTGCCCTCCCTGTCACCTTTGTGAGGCACTCTGTATTCTAATGAAACCCCTTTAGAGATGTCTACAGGGTGGCTTGAAAAATGACTCTTGTTACTTTTTTCTCCAGATTGTACGGACAGATCTGAAAGAGTTAAGAGACTTCAATTTGGACGGTGCCCCTTATGGTTATACTCCTTTCTGTGATAGCCGAAGAGAGATGGATGGTTACAGATTTTGGAAGTCAGGGTACTGGGCTAGTCACTTAGCTGGGAGAAAGTATCATATCAGGTACTGAGAAAAGAAGATGCCTAGCAATGTTCTGTAGTTTTTTGTTCTTTAAACTTAATTATGTGTATTTTTAAATTTTGAATAAGTAACACATTAATATGGTTAAAAAATGAAAATTATGGAAAAAGAAAAAAAAAACAGTGGAAAAAACCTTTATATATATCTGTTTTACCAAGTTCCCACCCCCACAACAGATAACCTCCCCTAAGTTTACTCTCTGTTCTTCTGGAGTCTAATTTTTACATGAACAGCTATGAATGTATGTTCTTTTTTTAATACAAAATATACCATCTTTTTTTTTAACTAAATACCTCACCTGTAGATCCTGTATCACTATATAGAGAGAGGGACCTTCTTACCTTTTTTTTTTTTTTAGCTGTATATTATTCACGTATGTGTGTTATTTGTAGTCTCTTCCTATAACATACCATATTGCAATGAATAATCTTTTAAATATATTATTTTGCATATTTCAGATATATTTATAGAATAAATTGCTAGAAAGGAGACTTCTTAATTTAATCAGTGTTTACATTCATTGCATTTCTAATAAACACTCCATTGTTTTCTTGGGAAAAGAGTGATTTAGAATATTTGGAGGGCAGGGGACCTGTAGGGAGTGGCACTTACAGAGGTGAATGATGAGATATGGTGACCAGTTTCAGTCTTTAGGTCCTGGTCCAAAAACACTATAGTACTATGAGTTTTTTCCTTTGTAAATATGGGACATCATTAGGATATCTTTGACTAATGGTTCTTTATCAGTTTTTGTAGCTTTATTACCAGATATGCTGTATTTGTAGAAGTCTTTTGCCAGAGATTATGTCCTTGGAAGACAAATAAGGAATAGTGACCAAAGTGAGCTATTGGGGCAAAGTAGAAACTTTGCAATAACTTTCTTATTCACTCTTCACAGTAGCACATACCGACATTTAACTCTACTATAGGGCTATAACTTACCTTTTCAAAGAGAAACCAGAACATTTTGCTATTCCATTATTCAGTAGGGTTACTTTTTCTGCCATAAATCCATGGTTGGTTTTAACAAATAGGTCTTCTCTGTTCAGTGCACTCTATGTTGTGGATCTGAAGAAATTTAGGAAAATAGCAGCTGGTGACAGACTCAGGGGACAGTACCAAGGTCTGAGTCAGGATCCTAACAGCCTTTCAAATCTTGACCAAGTAAGTGGCCATTTTTTTATAGTTAATAGTTTCAGTGGTGGGTATAGTGTGTTCTGTCAGAAAAACAAAGTATTATTTGTGTTTCAAATATTTACTCTCAGAGCTGTGTCTTATTTCTTCATGAAAAGGTGTGTGTATGTGACATTTACATCTGACCTCAAGAGAAGGCATATCAAGAGTAAAAAATGCCAGTGACCTGATGTCGGTTGACATGGAAGGAGGGAGTTGTCTTTCTGAACCATTACCTTATCTTTTAATTTTGTTTTTAACTTCATCTGACAAATTTGTTTCCCTGACTGTAGGGTCATTTTTTTTTTTTTCCTACTTTAGGAACTAAATAGCTCAGGATTCACAGTATTAAGTGTAGTATTGCAGTTTGTCTTTTTCTGTTTGAGACCATGATATGTTGCAAGAAAGTTAGCTGAATTATGCTAAGCATTTTTCAGAGTTGATATTGGAGTTTTAAATAGCTGTGTTTTAGATACATTGTTTCACACATACTTTAAGCATTTTGTTTTGCTTAAGTTTGCCTTAAAATTTTTGCCAGGTATGGTGGCACACACCTGAGGAAGGGGGATCTCAAGTTTAAAGCCAGCCTCAGCAAAGTGTGATGTTGAGCAACTCAGTGAGACCCTTTCTCTAGATAAAATACAAAATAGGGCTGGGATGTGTCTCAGTGGTTGAGTTCCCCTGAGTTCAATCCCCAGTACCCACTCACCACCCACCCTCCAAATTTTTTTTTTTTAAACCTTGACTGGGCACTGTGGCACATACCTATGATTCCAGAGGCTTGAGAGGCTGAGGCAAGAGGATCACAAGTTCAAAACCAGCCCCAGCATCTTAGCAAGTCCCTAAGCAACTTATCAAGACCCTGTCTCTAAATAAAATATTTAAAAAGGCTAGGATATTGCTCAGTAGTTAAATACCTCTAGGTTCAATCCCTAGTACAAAAAAAAAAGAAAAAAAATTCTAAATTTTATTGTGCTATATAGCATCCATGGAGTGCACAAAACAAAAGTATACATATTCAGATACATCAAGGAATTTTTCAAAGCATTGACCATAAATCACAACCTCATTCAGTAATCCCAGTGATTTGGGAGACTGAGGCAGGAAGATCACAAGTTTGAGGCTAGTCTCAGCAACTTAGTGAGGCCCTAAGCGACTTTAAAAAAAAATAAAAAGGGCTGGCGATGGTGCTCAGTGATAAAGTGCCCCTGGGTTTAATCCCTGTATCCACCCCCCCCCCAAAAAAAAATAAACTAGCCTCCCTCCACTTTGTATTGTTATATAGTCTATATGTATTATGTGCACATCAACAGATTTATAGTTCCTTTTTTCATAGTTGTTTAAAAAATCAGGAGGGGGAAGAGTTGCAAACAAGAAATGCATTGGTACTATCTTTTATATTTACCTGTGTGCTCTTTACTTCTTCGTGTGGATCCCAGGTACTCTCTAGTGTCATTCCATTTCATCCTGAAGGACCCTCTTTAGTATTTCTGACAGCATGATTTTCATAGGATGTGGAAATTTCTCCTTTATTTTTGATGAGTTTTGCTGGGCATAGAATTTTTGCTTGACAGTTTTTCTTTCAGCCCCTTGAATATCTTGGCCTCAAGTCTTCTGTCCTCCATTGAAGGATCCCTAATTAGGAAGGGCTGTTGCAGCTAGCTGGAAGCCATAAGTTCCACCTGATATGTATGTGACGCACCTGTAGGCACCCGAAAAGCTGAAGGTATATAACCGGGTGAAAGCGGTCCGAGTTAAGAGAACGAATTCATTCGGTCAGTCGGGCAGTCACTCGGTCGGTCAGAAGAATCAGAGCGGCCAGAACGTAGGCAGAGTGGTTACAGAAGAGAAACCAGATAGAAGAAGTAATGACTGGTCAGAGTTAGGCCGAGGCTCCCAAGGAAGACAGAAGACAGAAGAAAGAAGAAGAAGGAAGAAAGAAGAGAGAAGAAAGAAGCTCTAATCTTTCTCTAAGCTAAGAAGACAAGAAGAAAAGCTCTTTAATCTTTCTCTCTAAAAATCTTTCTTTCCCTCTCTAAGCTCTCTCTAAGAAAGTAGAAGTAAAAGTAGTAAAAGCTTAACTCTGCCTCCGAGATTTCCTCCCGGGTTTCGGTACCAGGTAGCTTACAAATGGTGGTCCGTCCGGGGCTCGGCAGGCAGAGAAGAAAAGCTAAGAAATAAGAGCAACGAAAAAGCATAGCCTCTGACTCAGTTGAGACCAGCAAAAAGAGTAGAAACAAGAGAGCATAGCCTCTGACTCAGTTGAGGCCAGTTAAGAATTAAGCCGAAGCAGAGTAGCCGGCCAAAAGCCGAAGCAGAGTAGCCAGCGAAAAGCCGAAGCGAGCCGGCCAAAAGCCAAAGCAGAGTAGCCGGCCAAAAGCCATAAAAAATAAAGAAGAAAAAGGCTTGAGCTTTAGCAAAAAGCCATAAAGAAAAAAGCCATGAGCTTAAAAGAAAATAGATAATTAAATAGCATGGTAAAAACCATGCAGAAAAAAAGCCATTGAGCTTTGGCAAGAAAGTCATAAAGAAAAATAAAGAGAAAAAAAAAAAAAAAAAAAGTCAAAGCCGCTTATGCAATTGTGCTTAACTAAGTGCATTAGCTGCTCCTCAGCAGTAGGCTTCCTTAAAGCCGCAGCACCTTCTCAAAAAGGGCTCAAATATCCACCCTTTTAAAAACAAAAGGTGAAAAGCTAGGTAGGGACAAGAAAATAAAAGAAAATAGAGAAAATAGAATTAAAGCACCTTTTTAAACTAAAGGGAAGGAATATGAAGGAGCCCTAATTAGGAAGGGCTGTTGCAGCTAGCTGGAAGCCATAAGTTCCACCTGATATGTATGTGACGCACCTGTAGGCACCCGCAAAGCTGAAGGTATATAGCCAGGTGAAAGTGGTCCGAGTTAGGAGAACGGAGAATTCAGTCAGTCGGGCAGTCACTCGGTCGGTCAGAAGAATCAGAGTGGCCAGAACGTAGGCAGAGCGGTTACAGAAGAGAAACCAGATAGAAGACAGAAGAGAAACCAGATAGAAGAAGTAATGACTGGTCAGAGTTAGGCCGAGGCTCCTGAGGAAGACAGAAGACAGAAGAAAGTGGAAGTAAAAGTAGTAAAAGCTTTACTCTGCCTCCGAGAGTTTTCCTCCTGGTTTTCGGTACCAGGCAGCTTACACTCCATGGTTTCTGATAAGAAATTAGATGTAATATTAGTGAGATCCCTTGTACATGACATGTTGCATTTCTAGTGATGGTTTCAAGAAACCCTCTCTCTTTCTCTCTCTCTCTATTGATAGTTTGAAATAGACTCAGATCTGTCCTACTTGGAGTATGTTGAACTTCTTGGATATGTGTAGATTGTTTTTCATTACATTTGGGAAGTTTTCATTATTTCTTCTATTCTTTTTGCACTTTGTTCTTCCCCTCACCCTTTCTTTCTTCTTCCTTTCTCCCTCTAGTTCCTCCCTCTTCTTAGGACTCACATTCTTTGTATGCCAGTAGACTTGATGAAGAATATTTTTAAATTTTTCTTTGTGTCTGTTCAACTAGTATCAAATTTTTTTTTTAGTTTTGTTGTCTATGTGTTTACCTTTAATATTATTTTTAATCATGGGAAAATATACATAAAATTTATCATCTTTTCCACTTTTGGGAGTATAGTTTCAGTAGCATCAGGTATATTCATCGTCATGCAACTATCACCATTATTCATCTCTAGAACTTTTTCATGTTCCCATACTAAAATTCTGTGACCATTAAATAATTATCTTGTCTGTAACCCTCTGCCACTGTAACTTCTTTTCTACTTTGTGTCTCTGTGAATTTGCTTATTTACATTTGTCCTTTTTTGTCTGTATTATTTCACTTAGCAAAATGTCCTCAAGGTCCATCTGTGTTGTGTAACATGTCAGATTTTCCTTTCTATTCAGTCTGAATAATATTCTTTTGTATTTGTGTATACATTTAGTTTATTTATTCATCTATCCATAGATAATTGACTTATTTCTACCTCTGACTATTGTCTACGAGGCTGTTAATGAACATTGGTGTGCAAATATCTATTTGAATTTTTGCTTTCAATTTGGGGTATATACTAAGAAGTGGAATTGGTGAATCATTTGGTAGTGCTCTGTTGAACTTCTTGAGGAACTGCCAAAATGTCTTCTCCAGTAGCTGCCAGAAATGTACAAATGTTCCATTTTCTCCATACAGTTGCCGAAACTTCTTATTCTCCACCCTTTTCCCCACCCAGTTTTTAAACAAATAATTGCCATCCTATTGGGTATAAAATGAGATCTTATTAGACATTTGTTTATGATCTTTGGAGAAATATCTGTTGAAGTATCTTGCCCATTTTTAGTTGATTTTGCTGTTGTTGAGTTGGAGTTCTTTATGTTCTGCATATCAATCCATCATCAATTATTAGTTGCATGGGCTATGGGAATCGCTCAGTAGTAGTATTTAATATACACAGGTCCTAGTTTAATCCCTGTCACATGCAAAAAATCGTTGCCAGATCCGTGTCATGAAGATTTCCCCTATTTTTTCTTCTAAGATTTTTTGGTTTTAGTTCTTACAGTTTAGGTCTTTTAAAGATTTTTTGGTTAATTTTATATATCATACAAAGTAAGGGTCCATCCATCTTCATTCTTTTGCACTTATTCTGTGTGTGTGTGTGTGGGGGGGGGTGCTGGGGATTGAACCCAGGGTCTTGTGCATGCGAGGCAAGCACTCTACCAACTGAGCTAAATCCCCAGCCCTGTACTTATTCTTGAAGATATTTTCACTGACTTTAAAACTGTAGCTTGACAGTTATTTAGTCTTTCAGGACTTTAAATACAATTTACCTTTTTCAAATATTTCCGTTGTACATTATTTACTGCTCTAATTGTTTTTCCTTTGAAGATTATCTGTTTTTCTTCTGGCTCTGTCTAACATTTGTATTGGCTTTCAGCAATTTCCTTGCAATATATACCTACTTTTTCACTTTGGTTTTTTTCTTACATAGTCTTAAATCTCTGGCTTGAGTGGATTTGGAAAATTCCCTGTGATTATCCTGGTAATGCTCCTGTCCTGTTTTCTCTCTCTCTCTCTCTTCTTTTTTTTTTTTTTTTTTTTTTTTTTTTTTTTTTTTTTTTTTTTTTTTTGGTATTGGGGCACTTAACCACTGGGCCACATCCCCGGCCCTTTTTATATTTTATTAGAGACAGTGTCTCACTGAGTTGCTTAGTGCCTTGCCATTGCTGAGGCTGGCTTTGAACTTGAGATCCTCCTGTCTCGGCCTCCCAAGTGTTGAGATTATAGACGTGTGCCACCTCGCCCAGCCTGTTCTCTACTTTCTTTTTTTTTTTTTTTTTTTAATTTTTATTTATTTGCTTTTAGTTGTACACAATGTGTTTTATTTGTACGTGGTGCTGAGGATCGAACCCGGGACACCCACGTGCTAGGCGAGCGCTCTACCGCTGAGCCACAATCCCAGCCCCTGTTCTCTACTTTCTAGCCTTCTATTTATACATAAATGAAATTTCTTTTATTGAACTCTGAATTTCTCTAACGTTCCTTTTTTCTATTCCCTTATTTTCTTTCTATGCTTCACTTTTGTTACTTGTCTAATTTATCTTTGTCTTTGTTTTTAAATTTTATTTTGATACTTTGGCTATGTGTTCTCATTTAGATATCTTTGTTTTCAGTTCTGTGCTGAAATTCTAATTTTTAAATCTTGTACATAGTGAATATCTTTAAAGTCTTTGTGTCTCATTTATGGAGCAACTGTGGATCTGATTCTCTTGTCTGTCATTCCTGTTCTCTTTTTGTTCTCGTCTCTCATATCTGTTTTTTTTTTTTTTTTTTTTATATTTATTTGCTTTAGTTGTACACAATGCATTTGTTTTTACATGGTGCTGAGGATCGAACCCGGCCTTGCACGTGCTAGGTGAGCGCTCTACCGCTGAGCCACAACCCCAGCTCTTTTGTTTTGTTTTTTTTTTTTTTTTTTTTTTTTTTTTTTTTTTAGTGTGTCAGGCATTGATTTTGCCCAATTATTAATAATGGTATTATTCAACAGAATTTATGTTTTATTCTGCCAGGAACTTGGGGGCACAGTTGTCCAGGATGATTTTAATCCATGTTAAAGATTTTGATGATATCAAGTTAGACAGTCTTTGGTGGACCTGATTCTGTCTCTAAATTATAGGGTATGTTCCTTTAGTACATCAGTCCAAAGCTGGTCTCACCAGAACTCCCCTCAGCCACCACAGGCCTTATATACAAATCTTTGTTACTTTAGGCCCGTGTTGCTGATAAAAGCCTCAGAGAACCTTATTAAATTGTCTATTTCCCTGGGAGAAAACCCCCAGATTCTAGAGTTGCCTCTATGGGCCTCTTTTCTCCTATGGCCTAACAATTCTTAGTGTCCTCTTAGCTTTTGTGTGCCTTCAAGTGTCTTCTTCTTCCTTTCTTTTCATTTCTGCTAAAGATTGAACCCAGAGCCTTACTTTATTCCATCAGTGTTTTGTTCCTTGTAAGTCTTAGGGCAATGGAACATTTTTATTGTTAAAAACTCAAAAATTGTGGGCCTCGTCTTTTTGGGAGCTGAGCTCAACAGATGAAGGATTCAGAGCCTCTTTTTTTGGGAAAACTATAAATTTTAAGAACCACCTCTTTATATGTGTTGACTTTCAAAAGTGAGCAGGAGTATTTTTCTTAGAATTGCCTCCATAGAAGGAAGTGTGGGTATAAGCTATTTGTGTAAGCCAGCATTTTCCTCTTGCTTATTATGAGTAGAGTTTTCAGTTGCTTATGGATTCTCTAGATTTTGAAGTTTTGAAAAATGCCATAGATAAATTCCTTAATTTCTCTTTTGGTGTGGACCCCTTTAGTTCTAAGCTTTTATGATTGGTATGTAATGCATAGTGAACAGCTAACATCACTGATTTGCAATGCATTTATTTAAATTTCCTCCAGAACTTTAGATTCTTGTGTTTTATTTTCTTTGCCAAACAGGATTTGCCCAATAACATGATCCATCAGGTGCCAATCAAATCCCTCCCTCAAGAATGGCTTTGGTGTGAAACATGGTGTGATGATGCTTCTAAGAAAAGGGCAAAAACCATTGATCTGGTGAGCTGTCTATGGTGTTCTTCTATACCAGCCCAGGGTGATGTGTGACTGAAAAATTATTGAGACACCAGAGTCAGTCTCTGTCCTTATTTGTGTAGTTTAGGGGCTATGGAACATCTTACAGTTATCTTCAATAGTTCTCTTCTCTGCCTACAGCAGGAAGCTAAATCCCCTAGCATCAGATGGGACTGTTTGCAGGACTTACCTACTGTTTAGTCACTCTTGTCTTCTAGCTCATCTCTGTGCCTTTCAATTTTCCTAGTAGACTTTGCTTTTCTTGCCTCTGGCAGCTGCCCACAACTTCTTCAGAGAAGAAGTGAATGCAGCTTTATATAGCCCACTCCCTACTGCTGCTAATTAAATCCCTGTGATTCTCAGGGCTGGTCATTTTTCCAGTTAGGACTTTTAACCCCAGAACAGAGACATGTTTGGATTCTGTATAACAATGCACCCTTTCTTCAACTCAGCTGAAGTGTGTGTGTTGGGTTTTCACAGTGTAATAATCCAATGACCAAAGAGCCCAAGCTGGAGGCCGCTGTGCGGATTGTCCCAGAGTGGCAGGACTATGATCAAGAGATCAAACAGCTACAGACCCGCTTTCAGCAGGAGAAAGAAACGGGAGCACTATATAAGGGGAAGACAGAAGAGCAGAGCCACGAAGGTGAGTGCAGCCGTTTGGCTTTGGGTAAGTGCTCTTCTGTGTTTCTGCTTTCTATTTGATGCAAAAACGACAGAATGATGAATGGAAGGAAAAGAGAAATGTCTCCTTTAATCCTTCCATTTCTAACATCAAGCCTCAAATGTGCGCCACCACGCCCGGCTATTTTTCATTTTGTCCTTCTAAACAGTATTTATTAATTAATTTGCACCCCTCCC
Source organism: Tamias sibiricus (assembly GCA_025594165.1). Taxonomy (NCBI): domain Eukaryota; kingdom Metazoa; phylum Chordata; class Mammalia; order Rodentia; family Sciuridae; genus Tamias; species Tamias sibiricus. The sequence goes on from CM046660.1 coordinate 183,482,794, forward strand.
TCCCTCCCTCCCTTTCTTTTGGTTGAGGGGAAAAAGGATGCTTTAATCATGGTTATTGATATTTAGCTTTAGGAGTTTTGTGCCCCTGAAACCAAACCTGATATTTTGGGGAGCTCTTATCAGATTCCTGGTTTTTTACTAAATTTGTTGAGGCACTAGTGAATGAACAAACTTAGGTCAAGACAAAATATCGTATTGATTTGAAAAATATTATTGATTTAAAATAGGTATATGGAAATGGATTTTTTTTCCCAGTTCTGGGGGGAGGGGATGAAATGTTCCTTTTTAATTCAAGCTAAGGATATGAAGGACTTAAGATTTTATACAATGCTTTCCCTACTATATTGAATGGTAGCCACATTTGAATACAAAAGTGACTTAAAAAAAAAAAAAAAAACTATTAATAAACCAGACTCAGGAATTTAAGATTTATTCTACTTTAATTGTATAAACACAAATGCAGAACATGGACCTTGAATGATTTGCCTGAAGACTGTACTATGATGCTGAAATGTCACTATAAAAATAATTCAAATTCATTCATAAAACCTCAAGGATTTCCATAGACAAATGGAAAAAGAATGTGAACACACTGTTCCAGTAAGAGAAAAACACAAATACTAAGTGGACTTTAGCAAGCAGTAATCAAATTGAAGTAGTCTGTCATTAGTAAAAGTAGACATTGATCATACCACTTGTTGGGGAGATGGTGATGAAACAGTTTTGTATGTACTTTGGCGAAGCTTTGTGTATTAGGACACCCTTGTTTAAAAAAAAAAAAAAAATATATATATATATATATATATCACCAGGAGGCTTTAAAGTGCTTATGCTCTCAGATTTTTAGTTGAGAATCTATCTTAAAGAAATAATTCACTGGGCACGGTGGCGCACACCTCTAATTCCAACACTTGGGAGGCTGAGGCAGGAGGATCTCGAGTTCAAAGCTAGCCTCAGCAATGGCGAGGCACTTAGCAACTTAGTGAGACCCTGTCTCTAATAAAATACAAAAAAAAAGGGGCTGGGGATGTGGCCCAGTGGTCCAGTGCCCCTGAGTTCAATCCCAAGAAAAAAATTATATACATGAAGAAATTTATTATTGTTTGTAAACCAAAAGCAATAAAAACTGTTTAAACATCCCAAAAGGAGCTACACCGATATGTAGGGAAATATTTATATGATAGTAAGTGGGTAAAGAAGATAGCTGACTGAAAACACTGCACATGTACTGAAATTTAATGCTACACTGTGAAGATAATTCATGTGGAGTTGGGTTGGCAGGTAGTTTCAATGTTCTTAAAACTAGAATTGTCCTTTATTTTGTTTTTGCTTTCAAAATTAAATACAAAAACATCAAACTAAAGCTCCTAAAATTAAAGAAAAAGAGATACAGTGTAGATGGGGTTACAAATCATAGGTTATAGAAGATGCCCACTCTGTATTTTTATAACTAGAGGATAATCTATTTTATTTTCCATTGTTTTTCTTCTCTATAGAATCTCAGAAACATGAAGAATTATGATCTCTGGAAGAAGATAAGAAATGACATCATTTGAAAAACAGTTTTTATACTAAATGCTAGTTTTTTCTGATCTGTCTATACAACTGCTGGTAATTGACTGGGCAGGTGTGCCACACCTTTTGATTCTGAGCATTTGTCTTTGACTTCCAGTGGATATTGGATTTTGGGGGTTAAGGCTCTATTGGATTTGTACCTCAGAGGAAGACAAGTGGCTGATCTTTTGGGACTCTGCAAAGAGCAGTCTTCTCACCAGAAGGAGAAATGGCAGCAGCAACTGGAAGGAAACGAATCCTTTGGTGTCCACACCCAAGATCACATACATGCTGCACTGTCGTGGAAAGGAGACCAGCAGAGATGCCATGTTCTTCCTTACCTCAGCTTACCTGTAGCTCAGGCTGCACTGCAGATGCCCACCTGTTCTGGTTCAGGCCAGCAGAAGCCTTATCCAAGGTCCACACACCTGGAGGTTTACGCCAACATGTTCCTTGTGCCCCCATTTTCTCCCCCACTCCTACCAACCCCACATTGTTTTCCCAAGTGTTAGCATCATTGTTTAATTGAAACCCATCCAACAATCATGTATCTTTAGGCTTGGCTTAGTGCAGTGGCTAAGCAAATTAATTTGAGAGCTGGATGGGTGTGGGTTGGGTGATGGTAGGGAAGATAGCAAGAGTAGCAGGGCTCTGTGTGTTAGGGGAGGAAGACTAGAAATTGGTCATTCTCTTTTCTAAACCATCAGTACTGTCGTGGCTAAGTTGAAATGAAAACATTATTCCTATTCTCTACGCAATCCCAGTGAACTTTCTAGGTAATTATTTTGTAAACAGTTTTGTACTTGTGAAAGTCCTTGCTTTTTCCTCCCACTTTCTTAAAGGAACGTCTGTTATCAATTTCCTGACTGGACACAGCCATAGTAAGTCCCTCTAGTGATTCATCTCTGAGGGCTTGGGCTCCCCTGGGATGATCACCATATTGTTTGCCCTTTCCTGCTTAGTCTTCTCTCAGACCCAGGGGCCATTTGGCTTGGACTTTTCTCACCAAAATGCTCCCACTTCTTAGTCCAGGAAGGATTTTGACTATAGAACTTGTATTTTTCTCTACATTGTCTTATATTCCTTTTATTTTTAGCTCTGTTGGTTGCCTTTGACTTCCAGATATTGACAGAATCTACACTAGCTCTGACATGATCTGACTGCACCACAAAGCACTGTCAGCCCTTTAGTCTGTTGTGTGTGTCTTCACTGCAGTAGCTCAGCTTTGCCCCATGGGAGCAGCCTTTCCTAACTGATGGGCTGTAAAGTTCGTGGCTATGGTATTGGCCTGAACAGGCCTGAGGTGCCATCTCTGCCCAGGTGCGGGTTTTAGCAGCATGTGTACTGACGGGCACCACATCTGCCTATCAGCTCACACAGGCTTGTTCTTTCCTATTTTACCTGCTTTTAAAAATATGGAAAAGGCTGGGGAACTCAGTGGTAGAGTGCTTGCCTAACATGAGCAAGGCCTTTTGTTCCAGCCCCAGCACCACAAAAAAATTTTTAAAATGAGGAGCTGGCACAAATGCATGGCCACATCCTCACCCTTCTAAACCAGGTTGATTGATGTGCAGTCTTTTTTAAAAATCACAATCTTACCACCAATATGAGTAATTTAATTTTTTCTGTTTTTAATGCAAAATTTAGCTTAGGAGCCTCCCAGTCAGTCTGAATGAGCTTTTTTGACGTTGGTTTCATTATTTCATTAAAAGTTGGGTAGGGGAAGACTCAAAAGAGAATTCAATAGTATCTGAGACTGGAAAAGTCACTCAGAGTGGCTTCTGTGGCAAAGGCTGTGGCATGATTTTCCCCTGCCCCACCTCTCACCTAGTCTGAGAAGCTGAAGGAATGGGATCAGTGGAATCAAGAGACATTTGTCGTCAGGGCTGGGGCCATGGCTCAGCGGTAGAGCGCTCGCTCGTCTGCACTCGCTCGTCTGCACGTGTGAGGCCCTGGGTTTGATTCTCAGCACCACATAAATAAAATAAAGGTATCATGTCCAGCTACAACTAAAAAATATATATGTATAAAAAACTTAAAAAAAAAAAAGAAACATTTGCTCAGGCTTCATCTTCATATTTAATTAAGCGTTCAGAGAGGCTGCTGCAGCTGCTGTCTACAACTGCAGGAAGAAACCTGCATCTTCCCATTGCCGTGTCTGGCAGGAAACACTCAGTCTCGGGACGTGCTTTTAAATGCGGTTCCCACCAGCCAGCTCCCTCCCCGCTCTCTAGTCTTATACTTATTCTGTATGGAAGAAAGGTACAGAGTAAAATGTGTTCTCTGTAGGGTGTGTGTCCTGATGTCACTCATTGCCTCTCCATTACCATCCTGACATTGTCTTGTTAATAGCTGATGCTGATTCTGTGAGGCCCAGGTTCTAGAATGGTCTAGACCTTCCTTCTGCCAGTTTCTTTCCTTGCTGCATGTGGCATAATCACTTCTCCAAATTAACCAAATGCTCCAGGAAAGGATGTTGCCACTAAAATGTGGTCCTAATCAGCTTTGTTCTCTCTTACCATGAGAACGCATCCTGTGACTAAAAAGACAAGAAATTGTATTTCCCAAGAAGCAAGAGCTGATTGTGCAGAATGTTCAAGCTTTAGGGAACTGATCACAGCACATTGTTAGAAAACATTTTTATGTAATTTTTTTTCCCCTCATCATGCAATAGTAGAGAATTTCCTTTATGAATCACTTGGCAGAGTAATATGAAATAATGTGACATGCAGGACCATGAGCCTGTTTTTATGTTCTGTGAACAGTGGTATGTGATTGATACCACTGCCTGCTTCTGGGTTGGGGGGTGTGCCACCGTCAGAGTCTCTGGACTCCTGGGTTTGGTTAAAAATGTGCTGAATACTTACCCACATGGACAGTGATAGCATGTTGGTTTTCTATAAGATTAATTGTGAGTCTGTCAGAATGTTGCTTTTCAAGTTGAACATACTGATGTTTGCATATCTAAGCTATCTGACAGGCCCATGCATTGTGTTTGATTCCTGGAAGATGCAGAATACATGAATTATGCATGTTAAGAAACAATTTGCATAAATGGAGCTTAATCTCTTCGGCTCTTCTTACATCCTGTTCTGAGCTTTGTAAAAACTCTGCTTGAACAACTTTTACCTGGTTTTGGGGACTGGGCCCATGAATGAAGTGGTGAGGGCTCTGTGTGGGAGTACAGTTATTGAAAGACTGGCCCAGATGATAGGGAGGAAAGAATCCCTAAGTTTAATTTAGGTAAGAAGTATACTTCTCTGACACCTTAATTTGGAACAGATCAGATACTACCCACATAAAAGTGACTCCATAACTCTCATCTTCCCCATGAATAAATTTACTTAGATGAAAGCAGTCCTTTTCTAAGGTTGCTGTTCATTATTATTACTAATTTGGCCTAAAATTAAAAAATAAATAGTTCAACTTAGGAATTATGAGAACTGGTCTGTTTTTCTGGATAGAATTTCATGGAAATGGAAGTGGAAATATATTGGTAAATGCACCTGATGAACTTTGTCTTGATAACAAAAAATGGAGGATGTATTATTTGCAAAGTTATTTAAATATATATTCCATTGTTATGTGATTTTAATAATTAGTGTTTTAAGTACTTGATTTTAGAGGGAATTTTTGGGACAATCTGAGTTAATCAACTGAAATATAGCTTGTCATGTGTCTACTTTGGTAGGGTAATGGTTTTTTATTTAAATTCATATTTTTTTCTGCCTTCATGGATAGTAAGAAGAAGTTCTTAATGAGGATTTTGGTAATTATCTGATTTAATTCAGGCAAATTAGATATCATTAGCTCAGGCTGTTACTGGTATTTCAAAGTATCTGGCGGATACACATTTCTCATTATTTGGTTTTTGATTCCTCCATATAATACAGAAACGGCACTGTGTATCATATAGTGGCAGTGAGTCAGTGAGTTGAGTAGGGGATTTCTTTCCCCCAGGGTGTCATTGAATGCTAAGAACTTGCCAGAACAAACCACAAAATTAGCTTCAAGCAGCTGCATGCTTCCCAGAAGTAGTCCATAAAGTTTAAACTCCAGTGATGTTTTCCAAGTAAGAGGCCCTCTCCTGAGCCTTTTCCATCCCCTAGCCGTGCTGAGGCCATATGTGGAAGGGTTAAGTGGGATCTAATTTAGGGTGTGGTGACAAGGCCACCTATATTTATTCATTGCCTTGTCACAATTTAGATTTCCAAAGAAATGGGTATAATTTCTCTTAACAACAACAAAAAGGCAAATTACCCAAGGTTGACAATTTGGAACAAAAGAGTATCAACTACCATGTTTTCCAACCAGTTATCCATAGAAATAAGGTAAACAGGGAAAATGGAGATAAAGCTTAGAATTCTTAAAGAAATCGTGTAGTTCTTAAAAAAAATATTTTATAAATCATGCTACTTTGCTGAAATCCTGTTCCTTTAAATGCAACATCATGTTCAGGTGCTGCCTGCCCCTTGCTTGGGAACAGCATTGGGGTTTTAAATGTCTGCAGAATCTCTGCATCCAAAGGGAATTGAGAAAGAATTTCCTGATACTGTAATGAAAATAAGGTCTGCTCAACACAATAAACTTTTCCTCTTTTCTTTCAAACTGTTTGGCCAGTCATTCCATTTTTGTGTCCAGGAAGGGCAAATCTGTAAAGTCAAACCCCTTCATATGACAGAAGTAGCATACGAAGTGACAGGAGGGAGGACTTTACCTGAAGTCTTGTCCCACCTTGGAGCTGGGTTCTGGTCGCAGCCAATGCTGTTTATTCTCAGGGTAACACCCAGGTCCCCTCTAGGCCTCAGACCTCTAGGTGCTTCCACGGGCAGAATCTAACAGCAAGCAGCCCTGACAGCTCCGACCATGACTGGTAGAAAGGAATCAGGAGCCTTAAGACAAGGGAGCATCAGGAGATAGCTGGGCCTTTCCTTGTTGCTAGTGTTTCAGAGGTGGCATAGTCTTTGCTTATTCCACCAGTTTTCTGAGCTCCTACCCTGTATAGGTCTACAGGAATAGAATATTCTTTATGGTTGTGGGGTGTGCTGGGGATTGAACTCAGGGACCACTGAGCCATATCCCCTGTCCATTTTTGTATTTTAGAGACAGGGTCTCACTGAGTTGCTTAGTGCCTCGCTTTTGCTGAGAGTGGCTTTGAACTTGCCATCCTCCTGCCTCAGCCCCCTAAGCTGCTGGGATTACAGGAGTGTGCCACTGTGCCCTATTGTAAGGACCACATTTGAATTTTCAGCTACCAAAAGAAGAGAAATACATTGGGCAAAAATTCCCATTTAAAGTAACTTTTCCTCCTGTAGCCCACAGGAAATAGGACAAAAAATGAGGGACCAAGGCAAGTCAGGGCTGGCTGAGTAGCTAGAAGTTGAAGGGGGGAAATCCCAGAAAGAGGAGCCGCAGACTTCCAGAATTTGTCTTATATGGTCCCCTGAAACTCTCAGATGACTTCACTATGCACAAACAGCAGGATTCTAAAAGGTCCAGTGGAAAGCAATACTTGGAAGGCTGGAAAAACCAAGCAGAGATTTCAGTAAGTGCTGGGCATAGGGGAAGAAAAGTTTGAAATTTATGTCCCATTAAGTTAGAGGGACTTGGTAAATATTTCAGGCTTTTTACTGAAAACTCAGATGTGGACCTCTAGAATATTCTATATTCTATTCTATTCTTGTGGACTTGGGCTGGGGTTGTGGCTTAGTGGTAGAGTGCTTACCTAGCATGTGTGAGGCACTGGGTTCGATTTTCAGCACCACATATAAATAAATAAAGTTCCATTGACAAAATAAAAAAATATTATTTAAAAGAAAAAAAAAAAGAAATGTTATTCTTGTGGACTTATTCTTAAGGACCATATCTTAGACCTCAGGTTCTAACAAATAGACCCACACTAAGGCTGATAGCAAGATGATCCACCAGTAACTGCATGCTAAAACAGTTTTTAATGGGAAAAAAAACTGAGTCCAAAGTCTACAATATATTCAGAATTTCCAGTATATGATTATAAGTCAGTAGATAGAGGAAGAAGCAGGAATGTATGACACAAAATCAAGAAGAAAGACGGAACAAAACACAGACAACCAAGATGTTGAAATTGTTGAATAAGAATTTTTTTTTTTTGTACCAGGATTGAACTCAGGGGTTCAATCTTAGCCACATCACCATCGCCCCCACCCCCTTTTTTATATATTAGAGACAGGGTCTTTCTTGCTGAGTTGCTTAGGCACTAAGTTGCTGAGGCTTTTTTTGAACTCAAATAAATAAATAAGCAAGCAAACACTACAGGAGAAAAGATGGATAAACTTGGAAGATAGTTTAATAGAAATGATCCAATTTGAAGAACAAAGAGCAAAAAAAAAATTGAAAATAATTAATGAACAGGGATTCAATAACTTGTTAGAGAGTATAACAAATATGTAACTGGAGGCCCTGGAAAGGAGGTAAAATGTGGCAGAAGGAAAAAATGTATTTTTAGAAATACAGTCATTTCTTTTAAAAAGTTAAAGCATCAAACTTATGAATCCAAGAATCTCAGTAACTCCCTGTAAGAGTTGTTAGTTTTTAATGCTGTCTTGACCCAGTTTTGATGTCCTGGCTGGATGCCAGTCCTCTGGAGGAGCCAGTTAAGTGCACACCCTCAGCCACCTCTCTTACTGGGTACTCGCCCTGCCAGCCACCCTGGTCATCCCAGGGCCAAGTGTAGACAATCAGACACAGCTCCCTCCTGGAAAAAAGCGTCTTGCACACATTTCCCCTATGCCCTGTGCTTCGTAGCCAATTCCCTCACTTCCCTTGAGTGGGCCTGCTTTGGCATGCTGTTTCTCCCTTTAGCACTCTGAGTCTATCAAAGTTGTAAAACTTCCTGTTTCTCTTGGTCTGTATCAACACCTTTTGTGCTAGGGTTAAACTAAGGCTTCAGCTATTTGACCATCTCTTCTACCATTGAGTCACACCTCCAGCACCCCTTCTCCTTAAAGCAGGATAAGCTTAAGTTTAAAGAAGACACTCCTAGTCACGTTGTAGTCAAACACTGAAAGACAAAGATAAAGAACATCTTTAAAAGGCTGGGCATGGTGGCACACACCTGTGACTCCAACTCTTCATGAGGCTGAGGCAGGAGGATTGCAAGTTTGAGACCAGTAGGAAACAATACCAAGAAGAAAGAAAGCAACTTAGCTAGACCCTGCCTCAAAATGAAAAGGGTGGGGACACAGCCCCGTGGTAGAGGGCCCCTGGGCTCAATCCCCAGTATAGCAGGTGGTGGGGTGGACTGGTGGGCATCTTTAAAAAATGGCAGCTGGGGAGACAAAAAATACCTGCTACAACAATGAAAATGACAACTGACATCTCATTGGGAAAAGTGGAGAACAGATGACGTAATAGCATCTTTAAAGTGCTGAAAAAGAAAAGCTAACTGTTTTCCATATGCAGGAAAAATATTCTTCAAATATGAAAGTGAAATAAAACGATTACGGGGGCAACTAAATACTTACAGGGTTCATTGCAGGAGAGGGACACTACCAAAAAAAAATACAAAATGTTCTTTAGGATAAAAAGAAATTGGTGCCAAAATTAAATTCAGCCGGGCTCGGTGGCGCATGCCTGTAATCCCAGCACTTGGGAGGCTAAGGCAGGAGGATCGCGAGTTCAAAGCCAGCCTCAGCAATGGCGAGGCACTTAGCAACTCAGTGAGACCCTGTCTCTAATAAAAATACAAAAAGGGCTGGGGATGTGGCCCAGTGGTCGAGTGCCCCTGAGTTCAATCCCTGGTACAAAAAAAAAAAAAAAAAAAAATTAAATTCAGATCTATAGGAAAGAACAAAGAGTCCTAAAAATAGTAGATATATGGGTAAATATTACTAATCTTTTCTTCAGTTCTTAAAGAGACCATTGATTGCATAAAGCAAAAATGATATGTATATTGTGGGGTTTATGGCAAATGTAGATGCAAAATATATGACAATTGCATAAAGGAATTGGAGTTGTAAGATACTTAAAGTATATGTGAATGGTTCAATCATAATGCAAGGTAGACTCTGGTAAGCTAAGGCACCATTGTTTTCCCAAGAGCACACACACACACACACACACACACACACACACACACTGATAATTACCCCAAAGAAGAAGAGGTAGAATGGAATGCTTGATTTTAAAACAACAAACCCAAAATGTAAAACTCAATCAACTCAAAAAAAGGCAGGAAGAGCAAAAGAACAAAGAAGGTTAGAGAATATAATTAAAAAACAAATAGCTAAATAGTAGCCATTAGATTGAAAGATCAATAATTACATCATAAATTAATGGTCTTAAACACTCTAAATAAAAGGCTAAGATTTTCAGATTGACATTTAAGAAGCAGTTTACAAGAGATGCATATTAAGTGGAGATAGGTTGAAATCAAGAAATACATGACACCAATACTAACAGTAAGAAAGTGAGTGTGGAGCCGGGCGCGGTGGCGCACGCCTGTAATCCCAGCACTTGGGAGGCTGAGGCAGGAGGATCGTGAGTTCAAAGCCAGCCTCAGCAATGGCGAGGCACTTAGCAACTCAGTCAGACCCTGTCTCTAATAAAATACAAAAAAGGGCTGGGGATGTGACCCAGTGGTCGAGTGCCCCTGAGTTCAATCCCCAGTACCAAAAAAAAATAATAATAAATAAATAAATAAATAAGAAAGCAAGCTAGTGTGACTATGTTAATATCAGACTGATTGAACTTCAAGACAATATTACCAGAGGAAAAAGAAGTGCATTCTTTTATGATAAAAGTCAATTAATCAATAAGCCCATAACCTAAAAAGTTGTGTGTTGTTTTACAATAAGGATACATTGTGAAAAATGTGTCACTAGGTGATTTCATCCTTGTGTGAACATCAGAAAGCATACTTACATATCTAAGACACAATATCCCTAGGCGGTAGATTATGCAACCACTATCACATATGCAGTCTGTCATTGACCAAAATGCCATCATGCTATGCTTGTGCATAAGTACCTAATAATATGACTTAAAAATAGATGCAGCAGGAGTGATGGCTTGCAAATGCCAGAGGTATGAGGATTCAGGGTGAGCACTGCTCTGAGTCATCTACTGAGCTGGCAAGGTCAATTGGAGTCAACTGTTAGGGAACACTGGAGCCTCTCCAGATAATTTGAACCTGTAGGGTGGCGCTTCATGAAGGAAGAGACATGCATGAATCAACTTCCATTCCCTTTCCTGGTGCCTCCTTGGCATAGGGATAGCAGCCTGCATTCTTGGAGCACCTGTTTGATACCAGGGTAGGCAGTGGTGGTCTCCAAAATTTTAGGTTTGTGCATTTTGGCTACCCTGAGAAACTGACATGAACATTTGTTTGTTTCCTCCTGGCAGTGGTGGCAATGGGTTACATTGGTGCCATCTATCAGAAGACTTAAAGAGGTATGAGCCCCGCTCCCCACACTTTTTTTTTTTTCCATGTTGGAGCCAGGCATTTATGGAAATTGTCCTCAGGTTGCTGACTGACTATAGAGATGACAAAACAGAAACTTCAAGACCACACACAACAAGAAATACATACTTTGCAAAAAAAAAAAAAAAAAAAAAGTAGTTTGGGAAAGTTATGCTTATGTGATTCTACCCTCAATAGGCAAAAAAAAAAAAAAAAAAAAAAACTGGGAGAATCAGATTTCCAGAGTAACATACAATAGTAGCTGGATGTCCATTTTTTCAATAAAAAAAAAAATTATAAAACATACTAGAAAACAGCAGAGTATGGCTCCATTGCAGGAAAGAATAATTTGAGCCATCTCTAAAAAAGCCTAGATGTGGAAATTATTAGAAAAAGAAATTGAATCAACTGCATTAAATATGTTCAGTGAGATAAAAGAAAACACAAAGAAATTAACATAAAGCAGAATAATGATGTATAAACAAATGAAGATATAAGAGACAGAAGTTACAGAAAGGAGCTAAACAGAAAATCCGGAGCTGAAAAGTATAATAACTGACATGAAATAGGCATTACAAGGGCTCAACAGCAGACTTGGGCAGGCAGAACAAAAAGGACCAGAGAAGTTAAAAACAAGATAATTGAAATTATTCAGTCTGAAAAGCAGAACAGAAGATGAACAAAGAAAAATGGGTAGAAGCCGGGCGCGGTGGCGCGCGCCTGTAATCCCAGCACTTTGGGAGGCTGAGGCAGGAGGATTGCGAGTTCAAAGCCAGCCTCAGCAATGGCGAGGCACTTAGCAACTCAGTGAGACCCTGTCTCTAATAAAATACAAAAAAGGGCTGGGGATGTGTCCCAGTGGTCGAGTGCCCCTGAGTTCAATTCCCAGTACCACAAAAAAAAAAAAAAAAAAAAAAAAAAAAAAAAAAAAAGATTCAACTGAAAAATAAAAAAAAGCCAGCAATGAAGAAATTACAGAATAAAACATCTAAGATGCAGAAAACAAATAGCTAAATTACAGAAACAAATGCTTCCTTATCAGTAATTATTTGAAATGTATATGATTGAAATCTCCTATTAAAAGGTGGAGATTGGGGCTGGGGCTGGGGCTTAGCGGTAGCACACTTGCCTAGCATATGCAAGGCCCCGGGTTCGATCCTCAGCACCACATAAAAATAAATAAATAAAATAAAGGTATCAAAAATCTATTTAAAAAACTATATTTATATAAATAAGTCAAGATGAAATCCTAAAAAACAAGTTCATATAACCCACAGGAGGGAAAAAAAAAACAAAAGAAACAGAAGAATGAGAAACAGGAAATAAACACAACACTTATAATAACATGGTAGCTTAAACCACAACATATCAGTAATTAAGTATACATGATTTAAATTACCACCTAAGACATAAATGGGCCAGGTACAGTACCACAAGCTTGTAATCCCAGCAGCTCAGGAGGCTGAGGCAGGAGGATCATGAGTTCAAAGCCAGCCTCGGCAAAAGCAAGGCACTAAGCAACTCAGTGAGACCCTATCTCTAAATAAAATACAAAATAGGGCTGGGGATGTGGCTCAGTGGTTGAGTGCCCCTGATTTCAATCCCTGGTACCAAAAATAAATAAATAAGAGCAGATTTCAATGAAATTGAAAATGAGAAAAAAATGGAAAAAATCAATAAAACTAAAACTGGTTCTTGAAGTGATCAAAGCAATTGATAAATTTTGAACAAAATTCAAAAGAGCAAAATAGAAACGACATAGTTTCCAATATCACAAATGGAAAAGGGGTTATCAGTACAAACCCTGTAGCTACTAAGAGGATTGTCAAGGGAACATTATTAAAAAGAATTGGGTGCACAGAAATTCAATAACTTAGATTAATTGTACCAAATTCCAGGAAACCAGAAACTATCAAAATATAACCGAGATGAAATAGATAACCTGAAATATCCTATAACTATTAAATAAATTGAATCCATAATTTAAAAGCCTCCATAAATCTCCATGTGCAATTTCACTAGAGAGTGCTACCAAACATTTAAAGAATTAACACCAAATCTATACAATCTCTTCCAGAAAATAGAGGAGTAAGGAACACATCCCATCTCATGTTATGAGACCCTAAAACCAAAACTAGAGAAAGACCATACTTAAAATTATAGACCAATATTCATGAACTTAAACATAAATTTCCTCAACTAAATGTCAGAAAATCAAACTGAGCAATATTTTTAAAGAATTATGACCAAGTGGGATTTATTCCAAGGACACAAAGCTGGTCAATACCTGAAAATCAATCAATATAATCCATCATATTAACAGACTAAAAAGAAAATTCACAAGGTCATCTCAATTAATGCAGAAAAATAATTTAACAAAATTAATCCAATTCATGAAAAAAAAACTCAAAAAACTAGAAATTCAACTTAATAAAAAGTTACCTATAAAAATCCTACAGCTAACATCATATTAAACAATAGAAGACAGAATGATTTCTTTTTAGTATCAGGAACAAGGAAGTGCCTTAGCATGTGTCCATAGACATATCTACTCAGGAGGCTGAGGCAGGAGGATCTCCTGAGGTCAGGAGTTCAAGGCCAATAGGGGAAACATAGAGAGACCCTGTTGCAAAGGAAAAAAAAATAAGACCAGAAACAAAGAAATTATATCTCCTTTCACAACTCTTACTCAATATAGTTCTGGGAGTGCCAGTCAAAATAATAAGCAAGAAAGGAAATAAAATGCATACATATTGGAAATGAATAAATAAAATAATTCTGGCAGATGATGTGAGTATCTATATGGAAAATTCCAGCATATCTATTTTTAAAATTGCTAAAATAAATGAGCTTAGCAAGATTGCAAGATACAAGATAAACATACATAAATCAATTTTATTTCAATATACTAGCAACAAACAAGTGAAAACAAAAGTGAAGAACACACTATTTACAATCCCTTCCATAAGGGTGGAAGTGGAGCAAAACATGTACAGGATTTCTATATTTAAAATTACAAAATTTCAATGACAGAACTAAAAAAATAAAATTTAATGAATGGAGAGATATTCATATTCATGGATTGAAAGATGCACATAATAAAGATATCAATTCTCCCCAAATTCATATACAAGATAAAATGATAAATTAAAACATCCCAAAAAGGGCTGGGGTTGTGGCTCAGCGGTGGAGCGCTCGCCTAGTGCGTGCGCGGCCCGGGTTCGATCCTCAGCACCACGTAAACATAAATGCATTGCATTGTGTACAACTAAAGCAAATAAATAAATATTTAAAGAAAGAAAAAAAAATCCCAAAAAGATTTTTGGGAGATACAGAAATTATTTAAAAATCTATATGTAGGGCTGGAGCTATAGCTCACTGGCAGAGCTTACCTGCCTTGCATGCGTGAGGCACTGGGCAATCCTCAGCACCACAGAAACAAATACAATAAAGGCATGCCGCCCACTTACCACTACAGAAAAAAAAAAAAACTATATGTAAAGGAAAAGGAACGAAAAGAGTTAAAACTGTTTTGAAAAGAATAACATAGGGAGAAATTGCTCTACTCCATTTTAAAACTAATCACATAGATACAGTCATCATGACCATGTGGTACTGGCAAAAAGAAAGACACAAAGAGCAAAATGGGACAATATAGAGAACCCAGAGACAGATTCACTCAAATAGAACCGAGTGATTTTTGTTTGTAAATATACAAAAGCAATTTAGTGAAGTAAAAATAATCTTTCCATAATTAGTGTGAAACAATTGAACAACCATCAACAATGACAAAAAAAAAAAAAAAAAAAAAAAAAAACTTGACCTAAATTTCATGCTTTATTTAAAACTTGGTTCAAGATAGACCATGGAGTCCTGCGAACCTCCGCCCTAGTGTGGCCAGGCCCAGGTCAGTTCTGCCAACCTCTGCTCAAGTGCAGATGATACAGGGACAGCTCCACCAAACTCTGCTTCAGTGCAGGTGGGCCACGGACAGCCCCACGGACCCCCCACTTGAGTGTGGCCAGGCCTACGTCAGTCCCGCCAACCTCTGCTTGAGTGCGGCCAGGCTTAGGTCAGTCCCGCCAACCTCTGCCCGAGCACAGGTGGGCCCAGGACAGCTTCACTGACCTCCACTCAGAGGACCGCCTCTTCCAACCAGTAGACCACGGCAGGGACTCAGATTCAACCAGTTCGGTCCCCACCAACCTGCATGGGACCCAGCCCCAGGGTAGGTCCAGAGTCCACTACCCCACCCCCACCTGAGAGCCCAAGGCTAACCCACTTCCATCTTGAGACTCTGCAGACATAGCCCTAGCCTTCCCCATGCAGTAGGCCCTACCTTTTGACAACAGACAGGGCCTAAAAGCAGCCGCATCTCAGAACAGGCATCCCAAAGACATTATAAGGCCCACCCTTTCAGCCCCATCTCTGGAAGACGGTGCATTCATCCTGGGGCACCTTCACTATTATCTCGAGTTACCTGCACTACTGCTGACACCACCTTTAGTTGCAGTAGCATACATCGAGGGATACCCGCAGGGTCTGAAAGCCCAACATTAAGGTGAGGCACAGACAATCTGCACGGATACTACAAGACTATAGGGTAGAAACTGTAACATCTCAGATCTACACTGCAAGAAAGGAAGGCAAATAGACAACATGAAAAAGCAAGGGAAGAAAGTACCCCCAAACAAACCAGGATACTACAATAACAGAACCCATGCTCAGCGAAGTTGATGAAATGTCAGAGAAGGAGTTCAGAAGGTTCATAATTAAAATGATCTGTGAATTAAAGAATGACATAAATGAGCAAAAATCAATCACTACAACAAAGATATAAGAGAGCAAATACAGGTAGCAAAAGATTACTTCAAAAAAGAGAAACTCTGAAAAAAACCAAGTCAGAAATTCTTGAAATGAAGGAAACAATTAACCAAATAAAAAACATCACCAACAGACTAGATCAACTGGAAGAAAGAACTTCAGATAATGAAGACAAAGTATATAATCTTGAAAATAGAGTTGACCACACAGTGAAGATAGTAAGAAACCATGAACAGAACATTCAAGAATTATGGGACAGCAGCAAAAGACCAAATCTAAGAGTAATTGGAGACGGGCGCGGTGGCGCACGCCTGTAATCCCAGCACTTTGGGAGGCTGAGGCAGGAGGATCGCGAGTTCAAAGCCAGCCTCAGCAACGGCGAGGCACTTAGTCACTCAGTGAGACCCTGTCTCTAATAAAATACAAAAAAGGGCTGGGGATGTGGCCCAGTGGTTGAGTGCCCCTGAGTTCAATCCCAGTACCAAAAAAAAAAAAAAAAAAGAGTAATTGGGATAGAGGAAGTCACAGAGTTTCAAACCGAAGAAATGCACAATCTCTTCAATGAGATAATCTCAGAAAATTTCCCAAGAATGAAGAATGAATTGGAAAACCAAATACAAGAGGCTTACAGGACACTAAATGTACAAAATTACGACAGATCTACCAAGACACATTATAATGAAGATGCCTAGCATACAGAATAAGGATAGAATCTTAAAGGCCACAAGAGAGAGGAATCAGATCGCATATAGGGGGAGACCAATTTGTATCACAGCAGAGTTTTCAACTCAGACTCTCAAAGCTAGGAGATCATGGAACAACATATACCAAGCTCTGAAAGAAAAGGGATGCCAACCAAGAATCTTATATCCAGCAAAATTAAGCTTTAGATTTGAGGACAAAATAAAGGCGCGGTGGCGCACGCCTGTAATCCCAGCACTTTGGGAGGCTGAGGCAGGAGGATCGCGAGTTCAAAGCCAGCCTCAGCAACGGCGAGGCACTTAGTCACTCAGTGAGACCCTGTCTCTAATAAAATACAAAAAAGGGCTGGGGATGTGGCCCAGTGGTTGAGTGCCCCTGAGTTCAATCCCAGTACCAAAAAAAAAAAAAAAAAAAGAGTAATTGGGATAGAGGAAGTCACAGAGTTTCAAACCGAAGAAATGCACAATCTCTTCAATGAGATAATCTCAGAAAATTTCCCAAGAATGAAGAATGAATTGGAAAACCAAATACAAGAGGCTTACAGGACACTAAATGTACAAAATTACGACAGATCTACCAAGACACATTATAATGAAGATGCCTAGCATACAGAATAAGGATAGAATCTTAAAGGCCACAAGAGAGAGGAATCAGATCGCATATAGGGGGAGACCAATTTGTATCACAGCAGAGTTTTCAACTCAGACTCTCAAAGCTAGGAGATCATGGAACAACATATACCAAGCTCTGAAAGAAAAAGGATGCCAACCAAGAATCTTATATCCAGCAAAATTAAGCTTTAGATTTGAGGACAAAATAAAAAACTTCCATGATAAACAAAAGTTAAAAGAATTTACAACTAGAAAGCCAGCACTACAGAACATCCTCGGCAAAATATTCCATGAAGAGGAAATGAAAAACAATGATGAAAATCAGCAGAGGGAGGTATTACACTAAAGGAAAAACCAATCAGAGGAGAAACCATGGCAAGGTAAATACCAAAAATAAACAAAAATGGCTGGGAATACAAATCATCTCTCAATAATAACTCTGAATGTTAATGGCCTAAACTCACCAATTAAAAGACATAGACTAGTAGATTGGATCAAAAAAACAGACCCAACAATATGCTGCCTCCAAGAGACTCATCTCATAGGAAAAGACATCCACAGGCTGAGGGTGAAAGGTTGGGAGAAATCCTACCACTCACATGGACTGCAGAAGCAAGCAGGGGTTTCCATCCTCATATCAAACAAAGTAGACTTCAAGCTAAAGTCAATCAAAAGGGATAAAGAAGGACACTATATACTGCTCAAGGGAACCATATTCCAACAAGACTTAACAATTATAAATATATATGCCCCAAACAAAGGAGCATCCACGTTCATCAAACAAACTCTTCTCAAGTTCAAGAGTCAAGAAGCCGGGCGCGGTGGCGCACGCCTGTAATCCCAGCACTTTGGGAGGCTGAGGCAGGAGGATCGCGAGTTCAAAGCCAGCCTCAGCAATGGCGAGGCACTTAGTAACTCAGTGAGACCCTGCTTCTAATAAAATACAAAAAAAAAAAAAAAGGGCTGGGGATGTGGCCCAGTGGTCAAGTGCCCCTGAGTTCAATCCCCGGTACCAAAAAAAAAAAAAAAAAAAAAAAAAAAAAAGAGTCAAATAGACCACAACACAATAATTCTTGGAGACTTTAACCCACCCCTTTCACCACTGTATAGATCTTCCAAACAAAAGCTGAACAAAGAAACTATAGAGCTCAAAAATACAATAAACAACTTAGACTTAACTGACTTATGTAGAATATTTCATCCTTCAACAAGCGAATACACTTTCTTCTCAGCAGCACATGGATCCTTCTCTAAAATAGACCATATACTATGCCACAAAACAACTCTTAGCAAATATAAAAAAGTAGGGATACTACCCTGCATTCTGTCAGACCATAATGGAATGAAATTAGAAATCAATGATAAAATAAGAAATAAAAGCTACTCCAACACCTGGAGACTAAATAATATGCTACTGAATGAACAATGGGTTGCAGATGACATCAAAGAGGAGATTAAAAAATTCTTAGACGTGAGTGAGAACACAAGACACAATATATCGAAATCTCTGAGACACTATGCAGGCAGTTCTAAGAGGAAAGTTCATTTCATTGAGTTCATTCCTCAAAAGAAGAAAGAGTTAACAAATAAAGGACTGGACATTACATCTCAAAGCTCTAGAAAAAGAAGAACAATCCAACACCAAAAGTGGCACAAGACAGGAAATAATTAAAATCAGAGCTGAAATCAATGAAATTGAAACAAAAGAAACAGTTGAAAAAATTGACAAAACATAAAGTTGGTTCTTTGAAAAAATAAATAAAATGAAAGACCCTTAGCCAGGCTAACAAAGAGAAGGAGAGAGAAAACTCAAATTACTAACATATGTGATGAAAAAGGAAATATCACAACAGACACTATGGAAATACAGGAGATAATTCGAAATCAGTTTGAAAACTTGTACTCCAATAAAATACAAAACATCAAAGACATTGACAAATTTCTAGAGTCATATGATTTCCCCAAATTAAAGCAGGATGGTATACACAATTTAAACAGACAATTTCAAGCGATGAAATAGAAGATGCCATCAGAAGCCTACCAACCAAGAAAAGCCCAGGACCAGATGGATACATAGCCGAGTTCTACAAGACCTTTAAAGAAGAACTGATACCAATACTCTTCAATTTATTTCAGGAAATAGAAAAAGAGGGAGCGCTTCCAACCTCATTCTATGAGGCCAACATCACCTTGATCCCCAAACCAGGCAAAGACGCATCAAATAAAGAAAACTTCAGACCAATATCTCTAATGAACATAGATGCAAAAATTCTCAATAAAATTCTGGCAAAACAGATACAAAACATATCAAAAATATAGTACACCATGATCAAGTGGGATTCATTCCAGGGATGCAAGGATGGTTCAACATATGGAAATCAACAAATGTAATTCATCACATCAATAAACTTAAGGATAAGAACCATATTATTATCTCAATAGATGCAGAAAAAGCATTCAACAAAATATTTGAACAAAATGGTGCAACCGTTATGGAAAGCAGTATGGAGATTCCTTGGAAAACTGGGAATGGAACCACCCTATGATCCAGCCATCCCACTCCTGGGTCTATTCCCAAAGGACTTAAAAACAGCATATTAGCCAGGCGCGGTGGCGCACACCTGTAATCCCAGCACTTGGGAGGCTGAGGCAGGAGGATCACGAGTTCAAAGCCAGCCTCAGCAAAGGTGAGGCACTTAGCAACTCAGTGAGACCCTGTCTCTAATAAAATACAAAAAAGGGCTGGGGATGTGGCCCAGTGGCCCAGTGCCCCTGAGTTCAATCCCTTGAACCAAAACAAACAAACAAACAAACAAACAACAAAAAAAAGCCCAGCATATTACAGTGACACAGTCACTTCAATGTTTATAGCAGCACAATTCACAATAGCTAAGTTGTGGAACCAACCTAGATGTCCCTCAGTAGATGAGTGGATAAAGAAAATGTGGCATATATACAAAATGGAATTTTACTCAGCAATAAAAGAGAATAAAATAATGGCATTTGCAGGTAAATGGATGAAGTTGGAGAATATAATGCTAAGTGAAGTTAGTCAATCCCCAAAATCCAAATACCGAATGTTTTCTCTGATATAAGGAGGCTAGTTCACAGTGTTGTTGGAGGGGGGTACATAGGATTAGAGGAACACTAGAATGGTCAAAGGGAAAGGAGGGAGCAAGGGGGAAGGGAGGGGGAAAAAAAAAAAAAAAAAAAAAAAAAGAAAAGGTGGTTGAATGAGATGGACATCATTATCCTAAATGCATGATTGAAGACCTGAATGGTACGAATATACTTTGTATACAAACAGTTGTATGTAAAAAGATGCTCTATATGTGCATTATGAAATGTAACACATACTACTATTATAAATAAATAAATAAATATAAACAAACAAAATTTAAAAAAAAGAAAAAAAATATTTGAACAGATGCCTCTCCAAAGGTGATGTACAGACAGCAAATAAGCACATGAGAAACATCCAACATCACCAGTATTAGGGAAATGAAGATTAAAATCTTAATGACTGTTGACTAGTTGTATAACTTCACACCTCCTAAGGCGGCTACAATTTTAAAAGACTGGCCATTCCAGGTATTGGCAAACATGTAGTGAAACTGGAAGTCCTTTTTCTTTCTTTCTTTCTCTTTTTTTGGGGGGTGGTGAAATGGGGGATACTAAGGATTGAAACCCTCGAACATACTAGGCAACTGTTCTACCATTGATCTCCATCCCCAGCTCTTTATTAAAATTTTATTTTGAGACAATATTTCTCTAATTTGCCATATCTGGCCTTGAACTTGTGATTCTCCTGCCCACCATGCCTAGCTAAACTGGAAATCTTATCCTCTGCTGGTAGAAATGAAAAATGTTAAAAATTATTTTGGAAGTCTCTTCAAAAAGTGAAATATACACCTTCCTGAGAATAAAATCAACCTAGTCATGAATTAAGAAAATTCCCTTTAGTTGGGGGCTGATTAGGGTTGCAATCTGGGAAAACACAAACAGTCCTGAAAATTGCACTTGGAGCTTCTGCAAAATGGTAGCTGCATTTATGCTTTAAGCTATAAGGGTGTTGTAAATTACATTACTTGTTATATTCATGCTCTCAGAAGTTAAGCTATTGGTAAGAAAGGAATTTGGTGTCGTCTCAGGCTCTGAGTAGTTTGGGAGAAGGGGTCCATTGTACAGAAGTTCATAGGATGTTAATGAACAGTGCTTCAGAAATCTGTGGTTTGACCCAGACCACAAGTCAGCTTAAATACGGGGTGGGGTGCATATTTGTAATCCAGTTCAAAGGTTCAGATGCAACGCGTCTGAGATGGGATTAACAATGGCTTCTGGCTCCATTTTAAGTGCTTCCAAACCAATGCTACGCCTTTTTTTTTTTTTTTTTTTAATATTTATTTATTTGTTTTAGTTGTACACAATGCGTTTATTTTTACATGGTGCTGAGGATCGAACCTGGGCCACGCACATGCCAAGCGAGCCCTCTACCGCTGAGCCACAACCCCAGCCTCAGCTACTCCATTTTTGTTTTGTTTCTTGTTTTTTTTTTTTTCCCTTTCCTTCTCATAATCTCAACTTTCCATTCCTAGATATGTACCCTGGGAGAAATCAAAACATGTCCACACAAAGGCTTGTACATCAATGTTCACAGCATCTTTATTTAGAAGAGCCAGCTACCATGCCTTATCCAGGATCCCACAGACAAAGAAGGGTAGAGGGTACATTAAAACACTGGAACTTAGTGTTTAGAGCTCAGTTAGATTCTCATATTTATATGGATATTTATAGTTGCACAAGCGGATGTGAACAGGAAGGGTTAGGGACAGACCTGGGAAAAAGAGTCTGCCTCTGGTCAGCCCCAAGTCGCAAACCCCAAACAAGTCCCGGGAGTGCTACAGACCAGTTAGTCCACGCCCTTGGACTGGGAAAGCTCATGCAAACTTACCCAGCAAGTTCAGCCTTCACAGGAAGTAACTGGTGCCCACGTTGGCAAGGAGGGTGGAAGGAGGCCCAGCGTCTTGCAGGGGCATGTCTGTCCGTCTGTCTGTCTATCTGTCTGTCTCTCTCACAGACACACACTCCCATCCCTATTCCTACCCACTCCACAGCCACCAGAGGCAGCTCTCTAATACGTCGTTTTCTTAAAAAGCTAGAAAACCGTTTTTTAAGAATGTTGATATCCATGGCTGATGGGAACTCAAAAATAGGCATATACCACTGGTTCTCTGAGCATTTTGCAACCGATGTTATTCTTAAACCTTAAAAATATGTAAATTTTTTAACGCATTTTAGGAATGTATCCTAGAGAAATAGATTAGCTCCTCCAAAAAAATAATTAGCACCCAATGTAGTATTCATAATATACATATAAAAAAATGAAAACAATTGAAAGTGTTGAAAGTTAACGTAGGAAAATTATTCCCAGTCTCAAATTCTATTTTCAACTAATGTTATCTTGCGTCAGGGTAGAATTAAAATATCTTCAGGCTGGGTACAGTGGTGTATGCCTGCAATTCCAAAGACTTGGGAGGCTGAGGCAGGAGGATGTCGAGTTTGAGGACAGTCTGGACTACTTGGGTGATACCCTGTCTCAAAATAAAAAAAATAAAGGGGTGGGGCTGTAGCTCAGTGGCAGAGCACTTGCCTCGCAAGTGTAAGAGACTAGGTTTGATCCTCAGCACCACATATAAATAAGTAAAAAAATAAAGTTCCACTGACAACTAAAAAAATATTTAAAAAAAATAAAAAATAGGGCTGGGGTTGTGGCTCAGCAGTAGAGTGCTCACCTAGCACGTGCACGGCCTGGGTTCGATTCTCAGCACCACGTAAAACTAAAACCACATTGTATACAACTAAATCAAATAAATAAATATTTTAAAAAATTAAATAAATAAAATAAAAAGGCTGGGAGTATAGCTCAATGGCAAAGCACCCCGAGTTTAATCCCCAGGATGGCAAACAAAGAAAATCTTCAGGCATGTAAGGATTCAAATATTCCTCCCATGCACTCTTGCTCAGGAATAATGTCATTCATCAAAACAGGGGTGAATTCCAGAGAGAAGAAATCAAGGAATCCCGAACACAGGGCTTTAGGAGGAGAGAGGCAAAGAGAAGCCCATGTGATGTAGACTAGTTGTAATGCCCAGAGAACGGACCCCCCCCAAAGACCACCAAGGAATCCAGAGTGTATGCAAAAACAAAGAGCCTTTATGCGGGCTTAAGCTCGGACTCCCCGACCTCACCAACACAGTGAATCTGTACGGAGAGTCCTGAACCAGGAGGCGCAAGTCTTTTATGGGAATAGAAGCAAGGAGAGGGAGGGGGTTACGTGATTGGCCATCTTTACAGTTAGGGTGTCTTGTCTCGTCGTAATTGGCCAGGGGAGCCCGTATGCGCCTAGCACATTTTAAATTGATTGGGAATGACTTAGGGGGTCTTCATTGGTGGAGGCTATCCTCAGAACATCGGAATGTGCTGATTACAAACTGGAGTCAGGCACATACGGTTTTAGGTACCTAAGTTTAGGCATGTAGGCTTAGCGCAGCTCCAACTGGCCTTGAGGGGAAGTTTTTTGACTCTTATTATCTTAAAGCCAAGCATTTTTTTTTTTTTTTTTTTTTTTTTTTTTTTTGGTACTTGGGGATTGAACTCAGGGGCACTCGACCACTGGGCCACATTCCCAGCCCTTTTTTGTATTTTATTAGAGACAGGGTCTCACTGAGTTACTAAGTGCCTTGCCATTGCTGAGGCTGGCTTTGAACTCGTGATCCTCCTGCCTCAGCCTCCCAAAGTGCTGGGATTACAGGCGTGCGCCACCGCGCCCGGCTAAAGCCAAGCATTTTACAGAAGCAAAAAGAAGTTGTTAAACTAAAAAGGGCATGGGGCTTAAAAGGGGAGGGGGGTTCTACACTAATGGGAGAGCCCTGGCCTGGAGCCCACTCCAGGGAAGAGGCAGACTCAAAGATGGCGACCAGAGGGGCAAATAACACACCTCCGGATGCTTGAGGGGTGCACGTTCAGGAAATGACAGAAGGGCTTTTTTTTTTTAATGGGTCACTTGGGGAAAAGATAAATGTATAGAGAACTAACATAAGTTTGGCCTGTACCTGCCTCTGTAATTGGGTGATAAAGGTTAGTCCAAAGTACACAGATGGATGTGTAAACAACTTGCAATCTAACATCAGAGTAAATCATTGCAACTAAGGAACTGAGTCGTAGCAAGTTCAGCTGAACTTCCAGCCAATCTGACACTGGAAGCTGCCAAAGCATGACCATATAAGGCAGGCGCTGACTACAATCAATGGGGTTGTGTGTGTGAGACTTTTCTTTCCATAAGTCTAACCTGTCTCTGTGATGGTGAGGAGTATCCTGAACCATCTTTGGTTCAGAGTGATGCCAGGTTCTGGAAAGTTTTTCTTGCTCAAGGAAACGTTGTTATGTTTAACTGGTCTCAGTTTTTCTTCTAATAGAGACAGAAGAAAAAAAGAATAGAGGTGGACAGACTCTCTAGTTAAAACAAGATAATATATTCCAGAAAGTAAAACAGTTATAAGACAAAGCATGTTTCCTCAGCATTTACATCATTCCAACAATTAAATCAGTACTGATCTGGCTCATGGTCACTCTATTAGTCTTCTAATTAGTAATTGCCAATACAGTATTGTCCACTAGGACTTCCATAGCAAAATAGCAGACTGAGTAGGCTTAAGCAGCAGAAACATGTGTTTTTTTTTTCTTTTTTTCTCACATTTCCTGAGGTTCGAAGTCCAAGGTCAGGGAGCTGGCAGGCCGCTCCGTCCGAGGCCTCTCTCACGGAGCACGGCTGCCCCGTCACTCTGCCCTCACGTGGTCTTTCCCCGTGCATGCACGTCTGTGATGTCTCGTTCTCTTCTTGTGAGGACACCAGTCCTGTTGGACTAGGGCCCCACCTTTGCAAATGCTTTTAACATTAATCACCTCCTTAAAGCCTTACCTTTGTGTGCAGTCATTGAGATCAGGACTTCAACATATTTTGGGGAAACACAATTGCAGTCCATAATAGCTACTTTGCTTGATGATGTAGGAGGAGAAAGGGGAAGGCAAAAGATGTTGCTGTAGGGGAGCTAAATCCTCAGTATTCATACTAGATATTTTAAAAATGACAATGTAGAAGTATGTTTTTGAAAATTTGGAGAATATTGGAAAAATTAGCATAAAAAATTGAAAAAGAGCAGGATGTGGTCATGCACACCTGTAGTTTCAGCTACTCAAGAGGATTGCTTGAGCCCATGAATTTTACAGCCTGCCTGGGAAACACAGGGAGAGCCCACCTCAACAACAAAACAAACAAACAAACAAACAAGTAAAAAAGTTGAAATATGTTTGCCTTTGGATGGAGCAGAATTGGGTTGGCAACCTACGGGTTTCTTTTCTTTTTCTTCTTTTTTTCTTTTAAACTGGGGATGTAACCTGAGGCACTCTACCACTAAGCCATACCTCCAGTCCTCCCGTCCTTTTTTTATATTTTTTTAATTTATTTTTGTATTTGTTCATTTGTTTTGGTACTGGGATTGAACCCAGAGGCACTCAACCACTGGGCCACATCCCCAGCCCTTTTGGTATTTTATTTAGATACAGGGTCTCACTGAGTTGCTTAGGGTCTTGTTAAATTGCTGAGGCTGGCTTTGAACTCCTGATCCTCCTGCCTTAGCCTCCCAAGCCACAAGGATTGCCACTGGGATTACAAATGTGGGCTACCACGTCCAGCCTTTATTTTTATTTTGAGACTGGGTCTCATTTAGTTGCCAAGGCTGGCCTCAAACTTGAAATCCTCCTGCCTCAGCCTCCTGAGTCATGGAATCACAAGTGTGCACACTGCTCCCAGCAACCTGCTGGTTTTCATGTTTTTAAGCACCGTTTGATTTCTTTAAGTTTTCATGGTGGACATTGCGATGGACTTGCTAAACTCCACTCCTCTCTCACCTGGCCCCTGTGACACAGCAGCAAGGAGACTGAGAGAATCGACCTCAGATCAAGGGCTGAACTGGATTGATACCCAGTGACTGGCTGCAGAATAGACGGGGCTTGCCCAGTCTTCTGGAAAGATCCCTCCTGACATTCAATAGCAAGTGGTCTGTGTGGGAAGCCAGGTTCTCCCTCCGCGTGGACAAGGAAACACGCATGGCCACACGTTGTGGGCAGCTGTCTTCGTGCAAAGCCGGTGCTATGTGTGGATGGATGGCGGGAAGAACCTGGGACCTTAGTGTCATCTGTGAACACGTTGAGTCACTCGACCAGGAGATCGTCTTTGCTCCGGCTTCTGCTGTGGAAGCGTCATGATATTTCCTGATTAGCTATGCCAGCTTGCGGAGGGTCTCCTCTCCTCTGCAACTTAGAGCATCCTGTGAGATACGACTCCACTCATGCATGAAATTCCCAAAAGGAAAACTGTATTTTAAAAATGCATCAGGGTCCTACTTCTGAAATACATATGCATATGTGAATATATATGCAAATAGGTGAAAATGTTAACCTCTGGTAGTGGAATCTTTATTTTTTATTTCCTGTATGTATTTTTATTTTTTATTTTTTGGTACCGGGGATTGAACTCAGGGGCACTGGACCACTGGGCCACATCCCCAGGCCCTTTTTTTTTGGTAATTTATTAGAGACAGGGTCTCACTGAGTTGCTAAGTGCCTCGCCATTGCTGAGGCTGGCTTTGAACTCTTGATCCTCCTGCCTCAGCCTCCTAAGTGCTAGGATTACAGGCGTGTGCCACCGCGCCCGGCTTCTGTATGTAAATATAGTTGGTTTCTTGCATATCAAATTTAGTTGTGTGATCAGATCATTTTATCATTATCTTCCCCTACTTGGCTGATTGTCAACCTTTTAAAGTTTTATTTTAAAAGGGAGGAGGCCAGGGATGTAGCTCACAGAAAGGGCTGTGTTTAGCATATTCAAGACCCTGGGTTCAATCCCCAGAACATTATTATAATAGTATAGTATAGTATATTTTCTAGTATTTGTTAAGGGTGTTATAAATATGGATTTATTTACTCAAATATTACTAAGTACCATTCAATATGAAGCTAAAATCAAACAAAATTAAACAAAGGCATCACAAGACAAAACTAAGACCAATCTCTTATGCATGTAGATGAAAAAGTCCTCAATGAAGTACTAGCAAACAAAATGCAGCAACATATAAAAAGGATTGTATTTCATGACCAATTGGGATTTACCTCAGAAATACAAGTTTGGTTTAATGTTGAAAAAGCAATTAATGCAACTCACCATATCAATAGTATAGAAAAATAATATCATTTTTCTGTCTCAATAAGCATTAAAAAATCCAAAATCTTTCATGATTTAAAAAAATACACTTAACAAACTAGGACTAAAAGGGAACTTCCTCAAAGCCGGGCGTGGTGGCGCACGCCTGTAATCCCAGCACTTTGGGAGGCTGAGGCAGGAGGATCGCGAGTTCAAAGCCAGCCTCAGCCGTGGCGAGGCACTTAGCAACTCAGTGAGACCCTGTCTCTAATAAAATACAAAAAAAGGGCTGGGGATGTGGCCCAGTGGTCGAGTGCCCCTGAGTTCAATCCCTGGTACCAAAAAAAAAAAAAAAAAAAGGGAACTTCCTCAACTTGATAAAAGGCATCTACAACAATAGCAACAGGTAGCATCATCTCTTTTTGTGGGGAACAGGGTACTGGGCACTGGACCCAGGAATTCTCTACCACTGAACTAAATCCCAGCCCCCTTTTTTTTTTTTTGGTACTGGGGATTGAACTCAGGGGCACTCGACCACTGGGCCACATCCCCAGCCCTTTTTTGTATTTTATTAGAGACAGGGTCTCCCTGAGTTGCTAAGTGCCTCGCCATTGCTGAGGCTGGCTTTGAACTCGCGATCTTCCTGCCTCAGCCTCTCAAGTGCTGGGATTACAGGCGTGTCCACTGTGCCCGGCTCCCTTTCTGTTTTAAGGCGGACACAATATCTTTATTTTATTTTTATGTGGTGCTGAGGATCAAACCCAGTGCCTCATGCATGCTAGGCGAGCGCTCTACACTGAGCCACAACCCCAGTCCCTGCTTTTTGTTTTTTAAATTGAGACAGAATCTCACTAAGTGACCGAGCCTGGCCTCAAGCCTGTGATCCTCCTATTGCTGGGATTATAGTGTTGTACCTGGCGAAATGTGGATTAAAACCCCAAGCCGTGTCACACTTGAGCTAAAAAAAAAAAAAGCCTTTATTAAGCGGATCAGCGGCCACCCTCCTCACACATCACACAGTGTGACAAGATGGCGCACTGGCAGTTACTTTCAAGGGTTTGTATTTGGTTGTTCAGCCAATGCAAGCAAGCCACGGTACAGAAGCTGAATTTGGGCAGTGAGCGAGACAATGCAATGGGTACAATGGTATTTCCCATGGGATTTTCCAGGTTGGCATAGCAACAAGCACGTAGTAGGGAATGGGGTCAAAATGACCCTGGTTGAGTACGCGTCAGAGGATGGTCACTAACGTCTAGACAATCAATCTCTGACAAGGTACGTTGCCCAAGAAAAGCGGAAACCAAAGAGAACAATTTTACATTGTGTAAGAATTGCTATTTTTGTGTTGCCAAGTATGTTGTGCTAGGTGACGATTAATGGGTACAGAGGCAGGACTTTCTGTGTTCTATTATTTCTGAGAAACAGGACTACTTCTCAGAACTCCTAGGATGGCTGCTGAGGGACGAGATGGAGTCCCTTCAGTTCTCCTATCACAATAGGTATGCACCACTCCACCTGGAAGTGGCTAACATCATTGTTAGTGGTGTTTTTAATGTGTTAATGTTAATGTTTTCCCCCAAAGTCCAGGCAGAAGACAAGATACCTTCTCTAATCCCTTCTTTCAAAATTGTCCTGCACATTCTAGCCAGACAAATTAGAAAATAAAAGACATTTAGATTGGAAAAAGAAAGTCACACTGTGTTTATCCACAGATGATTTTATCTTGTATAAAGAAAATCTAAAAGGAATCCACCCCTCCCCCCCTAAAAAAAAGGCCACCAAAGTTACAGAATACAAAGGCCACTATACAAAAATCAGTTGTAGCCAGGCATGGTGGCACATGCCTGTAATCCCAGTGGCTCTGGAGGCTGAGGCAGGAGGATCACAAGATAAAGCCAGCCTCAGCAACATAGCAAGGCCCTAAACAACTCAGTGAGACCCTGTATCTAAATAAAAAATATAAAAAAGGGCTGGGGATGTGGCTCAGTGGTAAAGCATCCCTGTGTTCAATCTCTGTTAAAAAAAATCAATAGTATTCATATATATTTACAATGAATGATCTGCACATTAAATTAAGAAAACAATTTCATTTACAATAACAACCAAAGAATAAAATACTTAAAATAAATGTAACAAAATAAATGTAAAACTTACACTTGAAGACTATAACACATTGTGAAAAGAAATTAAAGATCTAAATAAATAAGTAGAAAAATATTTTGTGTTCACAGACTGGAAGAATTGGAATTATAAGATGGCACTATCACCCTGTTATGGTTTGGATGTGAGGCGTCCCCCAAAAGCTCACAGGAGAGACAATGCAAGAAGGCTCAGAGAAGAAATGATTGGGTTATGAGACCCTTAACCCGATCAGTGAAGTAATCTCCTGATGGGATTGAGTGGTGACTGAAGGCAGGGGGGTGTAGCTAGAGGAGGTGAGGCTTCGGGGGCATGGCTTTGAGGTATGTTTGTATCTGGCAAGTAGAATCCCCCCTCTCTCTCCCTCTCCCTCTCTCCCTCTCTCTCTGCTTTCTGATCACCCTGTGAGCTGCTTCCCTCTGCCACACACTCTGCCAGGATGTCCTGCCTCACCTCGAGCCCTGAGGAATGGAGCCTGCTGTCTATGGACTGAGACCTCTGAAACTGTGAGCCCCTAAATAAACTTCTCCTTCTCTGCAGTTGTTCTGGTCAGGTCTTGAAATCACAGCACTGAAAATCCTGACTAAAACGCACCCAGAAGAGACAAAACAGTCAAAGCAAATTGCAAAAGAACAAAGTAGAAACACTAACACCTCCAAATTTCGAAACTTAGAAAGCATTAGGGTTTTAGTCAACTCTTCATTGCTGTGACCAAATACCTGACATGAACCACTTAGAGGAGGGAAAGTTTATTGGCTCACAGTTTTTAGAGGTTTAGTCCATGGTGGGCCAATGCCATTACTTTGGGCCCAACGTGAGGCACAATATTATGGTTGGAAGTACAAGGTGGCAGAAAACGTCTCCATATTTGGTGGCCAGGAAGCAGGAAGAGAAAGGGTAGGGAGCTGTAGGGAAGATGAAAACTTCCAGGCATGCCCCAAGTGACCCACCTCCTCCAACCATGCCCCACCTGCCTGCAGTTACCACCAAGTTAGTTCATTTAAACTAGGATGCACTGATTAGGCTACATATTTCATAATTGAAATATTCACTTCCTGCACTAATCATATCCATCTCCCACTACAAATTTTATTTAGTTCATCTCCAAGAGTCCTGTAGTCGTTTTTTTTAAAATAATGTACACCGAAAGATCTTTAATCAAAAGACAATAAGTTTAAATATCTTCTAAACTAAAAATAAGAATATAGCTATTATCTCAAATTATTGGAAGTTGTAGAACAAGATAAACATAAGGGGGCTGGGGTTGTGGCTCACTGGTAAAGCGCTCGCCTAGCACGAGCACGGCCCGGGTTTGATCCTCAGCACCACGTAAACAGAAATGCATTGCATTGTGTACAACTAAGGTAAATAAATAAATATTTAAAAAAAAAGAATAACATAAAATGAAAACACTGGGACAGGTAGATACACCCCTAATTCATGTATCTAAATCTGAAAAATAAATTCCATGATACTTAAACTATCTTAAACTATGTGAGACTATGAATGAAAATGATGAAGACTCCTCTCCGTTATCTTATAAAGGCTGAATTATATGTATGTGATCATGTGATTCCCCCATAAAATACTAGACAAATATAGTTGAAAATAGTTGTTCAAAAAAATTTCAAAATAAATAAAACCAAAAGGACAGCAGAAAAAGACTTCCCCCCAGAGGGAGAAAGAAGGGGATGGAGAAGGCTGGAATCCGTGGAAAGGGGAGGCCTTCTCCCTTCTGTGGGTGGGGGAACAGTGGTCTGGCTGGAAGGGCTTAGGGCAAGTTGATTAGCATCTCTCTGTGTGCTGGGAGCTAATTCCTTACCATTCTCTAGGATGGGCCCTGACCTTGCAGACATTGACATTCTAATCTCCCAGGGTTTGTTCTGGTTTTTCCAGGTCTCAGACAGACTCCGTTTCCTTTATGGACTCCATTTTCTTTATTAGACTCAATATTAGACCCAATTTACCTAACAACACTCACTACCTATCTTTAAATCTGGCTTCACCAGCATTACACAAACATCCAAGTCCAAAGTCTCAGGTGAGACTCAAGATAAAATCTTGGCTGTGAGCTCCTGTCAAAATCAAAAGCAAGTTACATGTCTCCCACACACAACGGCACAGAGTAAACATTCCCATTCCAAAAGGGAGGGATGAAAGCAGGCAAACAAGGATGGGGTCAATGCGTGGCCAAAACCCGGCCAGGCAAACGTCCCTTTAAGTCTGTAATCAGCATCTCGCACTTGGCACGTTGAGATGAGCTCTCCAAAGGGCTCAAGCAGTTCCGCCTCTTTAGCCTTTTCTGCTGCAGCGTTCACGGCCTCTTTCAATCTGGATTTCTCTGAAGTCAGCAGTTTTTACAGCAGACCGTCCACATGTTGGCATCTCCTAATTCCTGGAATCTACATTTCAGCTTAGGCTTTGTGGCTCCACATATCACACTTGTGGGGGCAGTCCACAGGGATTTGGACCCTGCTACACTTTCCCTGGCCTCCCAGCCCTTCCTTTAAAATCGCAGAAGAAGCCTCCATGAGCCCTCAACTCCAGCATCCTGCATTCCTGCAGAATCAGCCTATGTAGATGGCACCAAGGTCAACCACCAACTCAGGTAGTAGCTGGACACCCCTCCCCCTAGGATCACAGCTGCAGTGGCCTCCGAGTACGTGGGCGATTGAGCATGACGAAACTTCCTAGACCCCTTTATTCAACCCCACAATCTCGTCTCAAAGGAATTTTCCATTCTACATCCTTGAACCTGCAGTGGGTGTGGTCACATCCCCAGCCCTTTTTTGTATTTTATTAGAGACAGGGTCTCACTGAGTTGACTTAGCATCTCTTTTGGGGCTGTAATCTCTTCAACAACCACACGTTTTTGGTCCCAGTTTTACATACACTTTTCTGGTCAAATTGGAAGTTTTTCCAAATCCTATTTCAGCTCTGTTTTCTATTCCTGATTGTTACAGTAAACCTGGCTAAAAGAAGCCGTTCATGCCACTGTCTGAATGCTGTGCTGCCTTGAAATTTCTTCTGCAGATAAGTTAGTCCATCATCTTTAAACTCAGCCTTACACAAAGTTTCAGTTCATGGACAAAGTGTAGACAAGTTCTTTGGCAGAATATGAATGGCTTCTAATCCAATTCCCAATAGAACCCTCACTCCACGCTGAAACCCCATGAGCACAGTCTTGCTGTCTGCATTCTGGTCCTACCAGAACCATTCATTAAGCTCCACTTACAGCATTCTAAGGCTTATGCAACCTTCATCTCCAAACTTTTCCAAACCCTTCCTGATAATCAGCTCCAAAGGATTCTGAACCACATGGTCAGGCTGGTCACAACAAGGAACCCACTTATTGGTACCAATTCCTGTGCTAGTTAGTTTTTTGTCACTGTGACCAAAATACCTGACAAAAACAACGGTAAAGAATGGAAAGTATTTTGGCTCCTGGTTTCAGAGGTTCAGTCCATGGTGGGCCAACTCCGTTGCTTTGCACCCAGGGCGAGGCAGAACATCATAGCGCTAGGAGGACTGCTTCTGGTGGTGGAGGAGCACTGTGCCATTCCTGGTGGCCAAGAAGCAAGGGCACTGCGAAAAAGACAGATCCTTTCAGGGGGTGCCCCAAGGTCATGCTGCTCCAGCAATGTCCCACCTGCCTACAGGTAACACCAGTTAGTTCATGCAAAATGGGATGGACTGATTAGGTTCCATACCTCACAAGCTGATGATTTTATCTCTGTCCTGTAATAACACAGGAACTTTGGGAGAACACTCATATCCAAACAGTAACATTGGTTAAGTTTATTTCTTTTCTTTTCTTTTTTTTTTTTTTAAATATTTATTTATTTGCTTTAGTTGTACACAATGCGTTTATTTGTACGTGGTGCTGAGGCTCGAACCCGGGCCGCGCACGTGCTAGGAGAGCGCTCTACCGCTGAGCCACAACCCCAGCCCAAGGTTAAGTTTATTTCTAAGCATTTTATGTTCTTTCACGCAATATAAGTGGAATTTCTTTGGGGATTATTCATTGGTAACATACAGCAATACCACTGATGCTGACTTTATAGCCAATAAATTACTGAATTCATTATTGTGCTCTAATATTTTTTGGATTCATTAGGCTTTTCTACATAATAGATAACATTATCTGTGAAAAGAGATAACATTTAAATTTTTTTTTTTCAATTTGGACACTTTTTATTTCTTTTCTGCCTCATTTTCCTGGCCAGAACTCCCAGTACTGTGTTGAGTAGAGGTGACAAAGTGGGCATCCTTGTCTTGCTCCTGATCTTAGGCTTTTAGGTTTTTATTATTGAGTATGAAGTTAGCTGTAGAGTTTTTCACATATGGCCTTCATCACGTAGGGAACATTGCTTTCTATTCCAAGTGTGAGTATTTTCATCACAGTTTTTTATTTTTATTTTTTGGTACCGGGGATTGAACTCAGGGGCACTCAACTACTGGGCCACATCCCCAGCCCTTTTTTGTATTTTATTAGAGACAGGGTCTCACTGAGTTGCTGAGTGCCTGGCTTTGAACTCATGATCCTCCTGCCTCAGCCTCCCAAGTGCTGGGATTACAGACGTGTGCCACCATGCCCACCCTTCATCATAGATTTTATCAGTTACTTTAATTCAATTGAGATGAGCACATAGTATTTTTCTTTCATCCTATTAATGTGAAATGTTTACTAAAATGAATTATTTTTGTATGTTAAACTGCCCTGGTTCTGGAAAGAAATAGCTCTTGCTCATGGTACATAATATGACTTAATATGCTTCAGAATTTGGCTTGATGGCATTTTGTTGAGAATTTTTGCATCTTACAAGGTCTATTGGCCTCCAATTTTCTAGTAGAAGTCTTGTCTAGCTTTGGTATCAATGCAACGTCAGCCTCATTGGTCTAGCTGGAAGTTAAATGTCACCCAGAGGCCCATGGGTTGCCCACTTCCCCCCAGAGTGGCGCTATTGGAGGTAGAACATTCCAGAAGTAGTGCCTATTTAAGGTTATGCCCTTGAGAGGGACCCAGGTCCCTTCCTCTTCCTCTTATTTGCCTTCTGGTTGTGAAGTGATCAGTTTTTCTCTGCTGTGCACTCTGTCATTGCCGTCCAGAGGGAAACACCAGAGGCCTAAAGGCAACGGGTCCCTTAAAACTGAACCGAAATAACCTTTTTCTCTTTATAAGTTGATTTTTTGGGGCATTTGTCCTAGTAACAGAAGGCTGACCAGAGCTGGGGATATAGCTCAGTTGGTAGAGTGCTTGTGTCACATGCACAAGGCCCTGGGTTCAATCCCCAGCCCAACAACAACAACAACAACAAAAACAAAAAACAGAAAGCTGACCAACACTCATAGATAAATTA
Source organism: Tamias sibiricus (assembly GCA_025594165.1). Lineage (NCBI taxonomy): Eukaryota > Metazoa > Chordata > Mammalia > Rodentia > Sciuridae > Tamias > Tamias sibiricus. The sequence continues at coordinate 183,517,681 of CM046660.1, forward strand.
GAAAGTGTTCCTCCTCTTTCTTAGGAATTTAAGGATTGGTGTAAGTTCATCTTTAAATATTTGGTATAGGTTACCAGTGAAGCCATCTAGTCCTGGGATTTTCTTCGATGATAGATTTTTTTTTTTTCTTTTGTTTTGTTTTGTTTTGTTTATGGCATAGGGAATTGAACCAAGGAGCGCTCTACTACTGAGCTATATCCCCCACACATTTATTTTTTTATTTTGAGACAGGGTTTTGCTAAGTTGCCAAGACTGGCCTTGAATTTGTGATTCTCCTGCCTCATCCTCCTGAGTTACTGGGATCATGAGCACGTGTCACCATACCTGGCCAGGTGGCTTTTAGTTATGAGTTCGATGTCCTTACTTATTTTAGGTCTTACTTATTATTGACTCTACCATTGAAACACAACCCCAGCCCCTATATAAATATAGTTTTAAAGCTTAGTTAATGCTATGGTTTGAGTCCAATTTGTCTCCTTTGAAACTCATATTAAATCTACTATAAGGTATTAAGAAGGTAGAGACTAAATTCAATTATGGTATTTAGAGGTGGGGTTTGGGGGAGGTAATTAGGATTAGATAATATTGTCAGAATGGGGTCCCTGAAGGTTTTGCATTGCTGGGACCAGAATCTCCAACAAGAGCAACTGAGAGGAGGGATGTTTCTTTGGGGCTCACGAGGTCTCAGTCTATAGATGCTGACTCCGTTACTCTAGGTCCAAGGCGAGGCAGCACACCACTGGGAAATGGCCCAGCTAAGGAGAACTGGTCACCTCATTATGGGGCCAGCAAGGGGGGGTAGGGAGGGAGAGGGGAAGGGGCCACAGGAAGAACACCTTTTCCTCGGCACCCCCCCACCTCCTCTAGCCATGCCCCACCTCCTTACAGTTAACACCCAGTCAGTGCATTCAAACTAGGATGGACTGATTAGGTTACAGCTCTCAACGTCTAATCATCTCACTTCTGATATTCCTGCATCAACACGAGAGGTGTGAGGGAACGCCTCATATCCAAACCCTAACATCCCACCCCTGGCCCTCCAAACCATGTCCATCTCATAATCCAAGATTCATTTAATCTGTCTCCAGGAGTCCCAGAGTATTTTTTGCTGTTGGGGTGTGAGGTGGGAGGATAGGGATTAAACCCAGCCCCCCTCTACTGAGCCATATCCCCAGGCCTTTTTATTTTTGTTTTGAGACAGGGTCTTGCTAAATTGCTGAGGGTCTCACTAAGTTTCTGAGGCTTGAACTTGCAATCCTCCTACCTCAGATTCCTGTGTCACTGGGATTACAGGCATGCAGCAACATACCCAACAAGAGTCCCATAGTCCAAGTTCAAAGTCTCCTCTGAGACTTAAGACAAACTATTTGCTGTGAGACTCTGTAAAAATCAAAAGGAAGTTACATATATCCGATATACAGTGGCACGGAGTAAACATTCCCGTTTCAAAAGAGAGGAATATGAGCAAAGATGGAAGGGAAGGGCTAAAGCAAGATCAAAACCCAGCTAAGCAAACAGGTCCAGGAACTCTGCCTGTAACTCTAGATACAGCTTCTAAGACACGTGGCTGTGAGATGTGTTCTCCAAAGGCGTTGAACTGACCCTCCCCTCTGGCTATGCCAGTTGCAGTGCAGATGGGCCTTCTTTTAGCTTGGCTTTTCCCTCTCTCCGCAGACAGTCCACATGACTGGCATTTCTTAATTCTTTATTCTTGCTTTTGCTCACTTTTACATCTTCGTGCATTGCCCTCTCAGAGGCAACCCAGCGGCTCTGCCCCTGCTCCTCTTTGCCTGGCCTCCCAGGCCTTCCTTTGAAATCTCGGTGGAAGCCTCCATGACCCCTTGGCTTTGCCATCCTGCCCTCCTGCATACCCAGCACTCTGTGGAGGACACCAGGGTCCGCTACCAGCCCTTGCAATACTGAGCACCTTGGAGTCATGGCTGCAGTGGTCTCTGAGGGGTTGTGTGGCTCAGCATGGTAAAAACGACTTCCTAGCCTCTCCCCACATGCAATCAGAGTGTCCCCGTGATCTAATCTCAAAGGAATTTTCCCTTCTAGACCCTTGAGTCCACAATGGATGTGGTCATACAAATTCCTGAAATGCCCTTAAGCCATTTTTATGTCTAAGAGCAAAATATTAAGTGTCTCTTTAGGGGCTATAATCTTTGCACCTTACTTGGTCTCATCTTTAAATGAGCTTTTCTGGTCAAACTGCAATTAAAAAAATCTTTCAATTCTGTTTCTTGCTCCTGATACTCACAGTAAACCTAGCTAAAAGCTGCCAGCAATATCCATGCCACTAACTAAATGCTGTGCTGCCTTGGAATTTCTTCTGCCAGATTAATCAGCCCATCACCTTTAAATTCAACCTCACATAAAGTCTCCAGACATGGGCAAAACAGATAGACAAGGTCTCTGCCAGAATATAAATGAATGGTCTCTCGTCCAATTCCTAATAGGGTCCTTGATTCTTTCTGAAACCTCTTGAGTGTGGTTCACTTTCCTATTGGCATTCTGGTCTTCTGAACTTCCATCAGAATTGCCCACTAAATTTTGCTAACAACATTCTAAAGCTTTTCCAGTTTGGATCTCACAAATTCCCAAAATTTAACCTGCCAACCAGCTCCAATGGCTTCTGAACCACAGGGTCAGGTTAGTCACAGCAGCGATCCCACCTCGCAGTACCAATTTCTGTTCTTGTTAGCATTTGCAATTTCTGTGACCAAAATACCCAACAAGAACAACTCTGAGGAGGAAGAGTCTATTAGAGGCTCATGGGTTCAGAGGTCTCAGTCCATAGACGGCCAGTTCTGTTGCTCTGGGCCCAAGGTGAGACCGCACATCATTGTGGAAGGGTCCAGCAGAGAACAACTCCTCAGCTTGTGGTGGCGTCAGAAAGCAGAGAGAAAGACGGGGACACAGGTAGAACGACCCTTCAGGTACCACCCAGCCAGTCCATCCGTGTGAGGATGGCCTGATTAGATTTTAGATCTCAAAGTCTAGTCATTTTACCTCTGAATATCCCTGCATTAACAGGAGCTCTTGGAAGACACCTCATATTCAAACCATAACACACCCTGTTGCTCACCATGGGATGTCCTGTGTCACCTTGGAAACATGCCAGAAAGAAAGCCATCACCAGATGCAGCCCATGGACCTGTGGGTCAGGTTTGTAAGCCAAAAGAGTCGTCTTTTCTTTGTAACCTACCTACTCTCTAGTAGTGTGTTATCATCATCAATAGAAAACAGACTAACTCAGGTAATAAAGTCCATCTAAAGCTAAATGGCCTAGGGACATGGCCCAAAAGAAGTGTACATATCCAAATAAGAGCATTAGATTTCATCAGTATTTCAAATATTTCTAATATTATTCTGTTCTTTTTCCTGTTTTTTTTTTCCCCCCTTCCTGCTCTCCTCTGGGTTACTTAGACCTTGGGGTGGGGGCTTACATTACTATTTCTCTATAGATTTTTGTAAAACCTGTCTCTATGTATACTTTGTGTGTGTGTGTGTGTGTGTGGTTACTCTAGGTGTGAAAATATACATATAGAACTTCTCAAAGACTACTAGTACTTATATTTTGCTACAAGTAAAATGTAGAAATAGTACTCTCAGTTAGTTTTCCCTCCCTACTTTTAAAATATAATCGTCTAAAGTATTTCTTTTACATATATCAAACATCACATCAGATCATGTTTTACTTTTTGCTTCAAACATCAAATGTGATTTTAAAAACTATAAGGAATATGGTTTGTCACATTTGCCCACTCCACTCTTCTTTCTTTCTTTTTTTTTTTTTCTTGCTTTTCTTTTTGATGTCCCAAGATTCCTTCTGTTATTATTTCCTTTCAGTTCAGAGAATGTCTAGAAAGCATTCTTTCAGAGCAGGTCAGCTGCTAACAAGTTCTCCTAGTGTTCCTCTATCTGAGAATGACTTCATCTTTCTTCATTTTCAAATGATATTTTCATTCAACGCAGAGTTTGGCATTGACAATTCTTTTCAACATTTGGAAAATATTGTGCCATTTTCTTCTGTCCTCCATGGTTTCAGATAAGAAATCTGCTATCATTTGAATTGTCCTTTTATGGGTAATGCATTATTTTTTCTACCTGTTTCAGAAATTTTTCTTAGCTTTTAGTTTTCAGAAGTTTAATGATGATATGTCTTGGGAGGGTTTCTTTATGTTTGTCCTTTTTGGGATTCACTCAGCTTCTTACCAGGTTTACGTCTTTCATCAAATTTGGGGAATTTTCAGCCATTCTTTATTTATTTACCTTTTCTTTTCTTTTTTTTAAATTTTATTAAATTTTTATTCTAATTTGTTATATATGACTGCAGAAGCAATTCATTTCATATGACACATATAGAGCACAATTTTTCAAGTCTCTGGTTGTACGCACAATATTTTCACACCATTTGTGTCTTCATACATGTACTTAGGGTAATGATGTCTCTAACTCATTTCACCATCTTTCCTACCCCCTTGCCCCTCCCTTCCCCTCCATTCCTCCCATGCTCCCTCCACCCCCATCACCATTATGAGTCAACATCTTCATATCAAAGAGAACATTCAGCTTTGGTTTTGGGGGACTGGCTTACTTTGCTTATCATTATATTCTCCAACTCCATCCATTTTTCTGCAAATATCATGATATTATTCTCTTTCAATGCTGAGTAATATTCCGTTGTGTATATATACCAAAGTTTCCCTATCCATTCATCTACTGAAGGGCATCTGGGTTGGTTCCACAATCCAGCTATTGTGAATTGTGCTGCTAGGAACACTGATGTGGCTGTGTCCCTGTAGTATGCTGTTTTTAAGTCCTCTCAGCCATTATTTTTTCAAATATTTTTCCTGTCCTACACTTTATGCTCTCCTTCAATGACAAAAATATTAGATCTTGTTTGATTTTTCCCACAGGTTTCTGAGACTCTGTGAATTTCTTTCTCATTGATTTTCTCTTTATTGGTCAGATTAGGTAAATCCTACTGATTTGTCTTTAATTTTTTTTTTTTTATGTCTCCTCTCCAGCCGATTAATTGTTGGGCCCATTCAGTGTGTTTTAAATTTTGGTTATTTAATTTTTTGTAGTTTCCATTTGGTTCTTCATATATTTTCCATCGCTTTACTGAGATTTTCTATTTTCCTCTCATTTGTTTCAAGAGTATTGAAATTGTTCACTGAAGCATTGTTATGGGAGCTGTTTCAAAATCTTTGTCACATAATTTCAACATCTGAGACATCTCAGTGATGGAATTTGTATGTCTTTTCTCCTTTCAGTTGCAATTTGCCTGGCCTTTGGTATTGTAAGTAATTTTAAAAATTGTATTCCAGACATTATACACTCCGAGACCCTGGAGTCTATTTATATATTTATTTTAGAAATAATTTTTAATATTATTTATGTATATTTATATACTATATTTATTCAATATTTTATTTTAGCAAGCAGTGATCCATAGGTTAGTATGCAGATTCTGGCCTACGTTATCTCCTGTTGCAATTTTTTGTTGTTACTGTTTTTGGGTATTGGGGATTGAACCCAGGGGTGCTTTACCACTGAGCAACATTTCCAGCCTTTCGTTATTTATTTATTTTATATTTAGTTGTAGATGGGCACAATACCTTTACTTATTTATTTGATTTTATGTGGTACTGAGGATCAAACCCAGTGCCTCACACCTGTTAGGCAAGTGCTCTACCACTGAGCTATAATCCCTGCCTCCCTTTTTATTTTTTGAGCCAGGGTCTTGCTAAGTTTCTGAGGGTCTGGCTAGGTTGCTGAGGCCGACCTTGAATTTACAATCCTCCTGCCCCGGCCTCCCAAATCATTGGAATTATAGGTGTGCATCGTCACACCCAGCTCCAGTGACAATTTGGTTTCCATGTCCTTGTGGTGCTCTTCTTGTCTGCTTTATTGGTGTGGTAGCTGAAGGTTGCTTGAAAACCGGTGTCTCAAATCTTAGCATATTGTGATCAGTTTTTGTGTGCATTGGTCAACCATCAGCTCAGAATATCCCATGCAGATTTAGAGAATCCCTTTCCTCAGTTTTCTTGTCTCTATAATCCTCCTGTCATTCCCTAGTTTGGAGGGTGCAAAGTAGCCCTGCCTGCCACTGTTGGGTGGGGAGTAGAAGTACAGGCTTCCCACTTGGTTTTCACTGGTGCTCTCCGTGGGGAGGAAGCACTACTTTGGATACTCTGCCGCTACTGGGCGGTGGGTGGAAGTGCAGACTCTTCACTTGGCTAATGCAGCTTTTAGAGGTAGGGGGAGAAAGTGCCACCTGTATCTGTCACTGTTCTGCCATTGTCCATCTGCTTCCACTGGGTGGGGTGGCTGCAGCCCTGAATCCCCCCTGGTATCTGCTGGCTCCAGGCCTGCGGGAGAGGAATCTATCACATCCTTTGCTGATTGCCCCTACTGGGTGGAGGGAAGACTCCCTGCCAATTCTCTATGGAGGGCACATGGCCAGGGCAATAAGGTGCTGTCTCTAGGCTGCTTATGCTGTCTGCTGTTGTCTAGTAGTCAGCCTGCTTTCCTCTTTGCATCTGTCATAGTCCTCTTTTGAGAGTCTTTGTTGTCCTTTGTGGAAGGAGCAGGGAGAAATGGGTCTGCAGCATTCTCTGAAATTCTGCTGCAGTTTCTTTTTCTTTTCTTTTCTTTCTTTCTTCTTCTTTTTTTTTTTTTTCCATTTTCTTCTTCTTCTTTTTTTAGTACTGGGGATTGAACCCGGGGGCACTCTACCACTGAGCTGCATCCCCAGACCTTTTTATTTTGAGAGATAGTTCTTGGGACTCATGTCTGCCAAGGGGAAGGACTTTGGCTGCTTACCACACCCTAGTAGGACCGGGGCTAAGCAAAGGGTGTAGCTATGACATAGCGTGAGAGACCCAACCGCCCTGCTGGCTGATTGGTTAGTTCTAGGCCTATTTAAGTTCAGCACCTTGCCAATAAAGTTGAGTTTTTGGCTTTCTCGCTTGCTATACAAAACTCCCTGGGTGTGGCGTGGTTTCTGCCCAGCAGGCAGATAGGAGACACTCAGCTATTTTTGTCCTTAAGCCCATCCTCGCAGGGTAAGTTGTTTTCTTTCTGCGGGCAGAAAGAAAACCCCCTTTAGGGCCCAAAAGGGGGGGGGTAGCTTAGAACTCGGCCCCATTCATAACTCAGCAGCCCCGGCAGACAGTCTCATGAAATTGCTGAGGCTGACCTCAAATTTGCGATGCACTTACCTCGGCCTCCCAAGGAGCCAAGATTATAGGTGTGTGCCACTGTACCTGGCGTCTGCTGCAGTTCTTATCAAAGGATGAAATTTTTAATTATGATAAAGATCTGATTTATAATTTTTTTTCTATTATAATTTATGCTCTTTGTGTCATATTTAAGAACTTTTCGCCAAACTCATTATCACAGAATTAGTTACCATATAGTAAATGATGCTCAAGATCACCATGTTTAAACGCTTTTATTATTTCACAGTTTCCATGCATCGGGAACGTGGGAGCAACTTAGCGGGGTAGTTCCGGCCACGCAGCCTTTCATGAGGTTGCAGTCAGCTGTCACTTGTTTGTGGGGGCTGTGGTCCCTTCAGGCTTGGTGGAGGGAGTATCTGCTCCCAAGCTCATGTGTGAGACTGATGGCCGGTCCCCTGCCCCTCACCACGAGGGCCTCTTCTCTCAGCCAGCAGCTGACCGCCCTCTTCCCTGGGCGCTTCATGCTATGGCTGTCGGTGTCCCCTGCAAAGTGACTAACAAGGCAGAGACAGACAGAGAACCGCAGTGAAAACTGCAGTCTTTTCATACGCGGACCTCAGAACTGGCATCCCACCGCATCTGCTGCATTCTCTTGGCTTGAAGTCATTAGATCTCCACCTCTCAAGGGAGTGGACTAAGCTCCACCTCTCCTTCTTTTTTTTTTTTTTTTTTTTTGGTACCGGGGATTGAACTCAGGGGCACTCAACCACTGGGCCACATCCCCAGCCCTTTTTTGTATTTTATTAGAGGCAGGGTCTCACTGAGGTGCTAAGTGCCTCACCATTGCTGAGGCTGGCTTTGAACTCACGATCCTCCTGCCTCAGCCTCCCAAGTGCTGAGATTACAGGCGCGCGCCACCATGCCCGGTGCGCCTGCTCTCTCTCTCTCTCTCTCTCTCTCTCTCTCTCTCTCTCTTTTTTTTTTTTTTTTTTTTTTTGTACCAGAGATTGAACTCAGGGGCACTCAGCCACTGAGCTACATCCCTAGCCTTATTTTGTATTTTTTTAAAAATAATTTTTTAGCTGTAGGTGGACACTACTATTTTATTTATGTGGTGCTGAGGATCGAACCCAGGGCCTCACACATGTGAGATGAGCGCTCTACCACTGAGCCATAGCCCCAGCCCCTATTTTGTATTTTATGTAGAGACAGAGTCTCACTGAGTTCCTTAGTGCCTTGCTAAGTTGCTGAGGCTGACTTTGAACTCATGCTCTTCCTGCCTCAGACTCCTGAGCTGCTGGGATTACAGGGGTGTGCCACCCTGCCTGGCTAAACTCCACCTCTTGAAGGGAGGAGTATCCCTTTAAAATTGGTGGACCATCCCTTTAAAACACCACAGTTACTAAGTTTTCTTACTATCTTTTCTTCCAGAACTTTTTACTTCTTCCAGCAGTTTTATACTTTTAGTTCTCCGACTTACATCTGTGATCTATTTCAAATTAATATTTGGAAATGGTGTGAGGTAAAGGTCAGGCTCAAATTGTTTTGCATTTGGCTGTTTCTTAAAAAGATTATGCTTTCTCCATTGAATTGCCTTTGCTGACCATTAATCGACCATTGCTTTGCTTCTGGAATGTCAACCAGTGTGTTGACATTAGCTTTGTCATCAGCTTTTGTTAGCTTTGTCTCAGGGTGGTGCTGTTGGGAGGTGGTAGAAACTTTTGGAGGTGTGTAGCCTGGGTAGAGGTCTTACGTCACCGGGGCATGCCCTTGAAAGAGATGGCTCCATCATCTCTCTCTCTCTCTCTCTCTTTTTTTTTTTTTTTTTTTGCTTACCAGCTTCCAGGAGGTGAGCAGTTTTCTCCACCGTGCATTCCCCACCATGATGTGATTGTTGCCTCACCACAGGCCCAAAGCAATGGATGTGACCAACCATGGACAAAAATCTCCAAACTGTAAGCCAAAATAAACCTTTTCTCTTTTTAAGTTGATTTACCTCAGGTATTTGATAGAGTAACGGAAGGCTGACAAATAAAAGCTTATATCATTGGGTCTATTTCTGTGCTTTCTATTTTTTTCCCTTTTTTTTTTTTTTCATAGATCTTTATATCCATATCATGCTGTCTTGATTTCTACAGCTTTATAATAAGTCTTGAAATCAGGTAATGTAAGTTCTTTCTTAGAGTTATTTTGGCCACTATAGGTTCTTTACATTTCCATATAAATTTTACAATAAACTTGCCAATCTCAACTAAAAAAGCTTGCTGGGATTTTGATTAAAATTGCATTAATCTTTGCCAGGTACATACTGGTAGGAGTAGCATTACTGGCTAGTGGGAGGTACCTTTATTAGGTGTTCACCTTTATTAGGTCATGTCATGCTGTGTTTTAAAATGATTGCACCGATTCACATTTCCACCAGCTGTGTATGCAAGTTCTTTTTCCTAAGTCTTTCCTAACACTCTTTTGGTAGAGATTTTGCTAATCTAGAGGGTGTGGGACTGCATATCATTGTTTCAGTTTATATTTTCTTGACAACAGATGAGGTTAAGTATCTTTTCACAGTTAATGGGCTTTCTGGTTCCTTTCTAGGAAGACCTGCTCTAGGTTCTAATTTGTTGAGTTGTATCTTGGTTCATGGATCTTTAAAAAGTACATACATTCTGGGTTTCAATCCCTTTGCAGGTACATGCATTGCAAAAACCCTCCGTATCACTGTTGACTTGATTTCATTCTCCTTATTAAGTCTTTTAAAGAACATAATTTTAATGTAGGCTTCATTTCTTGATTGTTATTAACTAATTAGTTAATTTATTTTTTGGTGCAGGGGATCGGTAGGGCCTCGTGCAGACTAAGTGCGTGCTATATCGCTGAGCTACCACCCCCCAGTTTAAATGCGAGCAATTTTTAAAAACCGGCCTTTCCCTCTTGGCCTTCTGCTTGTCTCGTCTTAACTCTCCCCATCCGGAGCAGACGTGAGCCCGGCCTCTATGCCCGTCAAGTCTCGGGTTTGCTTTCCATGTCGGTGCTCGAAGGTCTCTGCAGTCACGGGCGTCCTGACCCCGCCCCGCTGGAGGCCGCCCTTGTCCTTCAGGGGAGCCCCCTGCCCACTCGGCTGGGAACCTGCGACCACCGGAGGTCCGCGGGCGGGGCAGGGCGTGGCGGTGGCCGGCAGGTGTCGCCCTACCCCGCGCCCGGCGGCCCGCCTGCCGCCCCCGGCCCCCGGGAGCTGGGGCTGGCGACGTCACCGGGGACTCCGACGCGGGGACTCGCTCGCCCGACCCTGTCTTCACGACGGGCCCTGCCCGCGGGGCTTTGGTGATTGAAGACCCTCCCGGCACCCTCGGGAGCCCAGCGGCCGCTCCCTCCGGGCGGCGGTCCCCGAGTCCCCACCGCCCCTCGGCCTTCTGCTTGGCCCCGGGGCGCTGGGCTTGGGGACTTCCTCCTTCAGACCTGAGCCTGCTCGGAAGAGAGGAACCCAGGGTTCTGTTGCAGAGTCAGAAACTTCAAAGGTGCAGAAAAAGAGGAAAGGCACCCTGTGGTTCCGAAGTAGTGTCCTTCTTCTTTCTGCATAGCGACTCTCTTATTTTATTCTATTTTATTTTTTTGGTACGGGGATTGGGCTCAGGGGCACTCGACCACCGGGCCCATCCCCAGCCCTCTTTCGTATTTTATCAGAGACAGGGTCTCCCTGAGTCGCTAAGGGCCTCGCCGTGGCTGAGGCTGGCTTTGAACCCGCGGTCCTCCTGCCTCGGCCTCCCGAGTGCTGGGGTCGCAGGCGTGGCCACCGCGCCCGGCCTTCCGCATGGCGACCCTTCCAAACGCGTGCCCACGGTGGCCCCCAGCGCGGGAGGCGCACCCCTGGCTCGGGGAGGCTTCCTGCCCCTGCAGACAGACCGACAACCTGGCTCCGCGGTCCAGTGGCCTGGAAGCGGCCTTTCCGTCTCCGCGCCCGTCGGGGCTCGCTGCCGGCCACCACCACGCGACGCCCCGGAGCCGCGTCCTCCGCTGCGGGCCGCTCGCTCTCTCCTGCCTCGTCCTCCCGGGTCGCGGGGGTTCCGGGATCGCCCCCACCCGGCAGGCGGCTGTCTTTCCGTCTGTGTGCATCTCCTCCAAGCCCGGGTCCCTGGAGCCCGGGTCCCTGTGCCCTCTGCCGGGGCGACCCCACAGCCCGGCTGGTGCGGCACCCGCTGCCTGCTCTCGGCTCGGCCGCGCCTCGAGGAGGAGCACGGAGCCCTCTGCTGGACCGGCGTGTGTGCAGTCTGCACCCGAGCCCTTCCGCGGCCGCCTCGGCGCAGGTGAGCTCAGGTGCACGTGGAGATCACGGCCCGCCTCGGCGCAGGTGAGCTCGGGTGCACGTGGAGATCACCGTGGACAGGCAACCACGGCCCGCCTCGGCGCAGGTGAGCTCGGGATCACCGTGGACAGGCAATCACGGCCCGCCTCGGCGCAGGTGAGCTCGGGTGCACGTGGAGATCACCGTGGACAGGCAACCACGGCCCGCCTCGGCGCAGGTGAGCTCGGGCGCACGTGGAGATCACGGCCCGCCTCGGCGCAGGTGAGCTCGGGTGCACGTGGAGATCACGGCCCGCCTCTGCGCAGGTGAGCTCGGGTGCACGTGGAGATCACCGTGGACAGGCAACCACGGCCCGCCTCGGCGCAGGTGAGCTCGGGCGCACGTGGAGATCACGGCCCGCCTCGGCGCAGGTGAGCTCGGGTGCACGAGGAGATCACCGTGGACAGGCAACCACGGCCCGCCTCGGCGCAGGTGAGCTCGGGTGCACGAGGAGATCACCGTGGACAGGCAACCACGGCCCGCCTCGGCGCAGGTGAGCTCGGGTGCACGTGGAGATCACCGTGGACAGGCAACCACGGCCCGCCTCGGCGCAGGTGAGCTCGGGCGCACGTGGAGATCACCGTGGACAGGCAACCACGGCCCGCCTCGGCGCAGGTGAGCTCGGGGCACGACGAGGAGATCACCGTGGACAGGCAACCACGGCCCGCCTCGGCGCAGGTGAGCTCGGGTGCACGAGGAGATCACCGTGGACAGGCAACCACGGCCCGCCTCGGCGCAGGTGAGCTCGGGTGCACGAGGAGATCACCGTGGACAGGCAACCACGGCCCGCCTCGGCGCAGGTGAGCTCGGGTGCACGAGGAGATCACCGTGGACAGGCAACCACGGCCCGCCTCGGCGCAGGTGAGCTCGGGTGCACGAGGAGATCACCGTGGACAGGCAACCACGGCCCGCCTCGGCGCAGGTGAGCTCGGGTGCACGAGGAGATCACCGTGGACAGGCAACCACGGCCCGCCTCGGCGCAGGTGAGCTCGGGTGCACGAGGAGATCACCGTGGACAGGCAACCACGGCCCGCCTCGGCGCAGGTGAGCTCGGGTGCACGAGGAGATCACCGTGGACAGGCAACCACGGCCAGCCTCGGCGCAGGTGAGCTCGGGTGCACGAGGAGATCACCGTGGACAGGCAACCACGGCCCGCCTCGGCGCAGGTGAGCTCGGGCGCACGAGGAGATCACCGTGGACAGGCAACCACTGCCCGCCTCGGCGCAGGTGAGCTCGGGTGCACGAGGAAATCACCGTGGACAGGCAATCAGGGTGGGCGCCCACCAGGCCCTCCCATCCGGGGATGTTTTGGAACCAGGGATGATTGAACACGGGAAGGGGCGCTGGGGGGGGGGTGCCGCTTAACCACTGAACTACACCCCCAGTTCTTTTTATTTATGATTGTTATTGTGGTTGTTATTTTATTTTGAGATAGGGTTTCGCTAATTTGCTGAGGCTGGCCTCGAGTTTGCGATCCTCCGGCCTCAGCCTCTTGAGCTGCTGGGATTACAGGATTGCCACCACTCCCGAATTGATGCCTATCTCTTTCTCAAACGCCTACTACCTTATTGTCATATAGATATTTGTTAAGAGGTTTGGCCCGAACTACTTAATAAACAAACCTGTTTGTTTCCTTTGTCCTAGGTGGTGCTGAAAATTTTCTGAGACACCAAGGGGTCCGCGAACTGAGAGAGTTTGGGAACCTCTGGTTGTCAAATTAAGAAATTAACATCTGTCCTCAGAGGGTTGGACAGAGATGTGTGTGTTCCCTAGTTCCCTCTAGACAAGCAGCATACCAAAGGGTCCTGACACCAAGAAGGAGAGGGCAGGGGTGACCTTCCATTTCCCCCTTATCCTGCTGGACCACTAATGAATGGCAGCATCTCTTTTCTGAAAACCAAACTCCAAAAAGAGATTTTTTGGTGTGATTTTATCTGGACCCAAGCAGTGTTGATGAGACAGTGAGGTCTAGCTGGGCCTGAGAAAGTGGGAGAAACAAGCCCAGGGAGCCGCGCACATCTGTGACCTCAGCTACTCTGGAGGCTGGAGGTAGGAAGGTAGCAAGTTAGAGGCCAGTCTGGGCAATCTACAGAGCCCTTGTCTCAAGGTTAAAATAAATAAAAAAGACTGAGGAGCAAGGCATGGTGGGCTTGCCTGTCATCTGAGTAACTCAGGAGGCTGAGACAGGAGAAGTTCAAGTTCCAGCCTGTATCAGCAACTCAGCAAGACCCGAAGTAACTTAGTGAGAACCAGCCTCCAAATAAAAGGAGCTGGAGATGCGGCTCAGCGGTTAAGAACCCCTGGGTTCAATCTCTGGTAGGGGGGAAAGAAAAGAAAAGAAGGACTGGGCGTGTAGCTTAGAGATAGAGCTCCTCTGGCTTTAATTCCCAGTATTGAGGAGAAAGAATAAATAAATAAAAAGAAAGAAAAAGTAAAGAAAGTGAGAGAGACAACAGGACATAGATCTGTCAAAGGCCTCACACTGAGCTGCACGTGGGGGCCTCCAGGGACAGGCCTGCACAGCTTCGAGGCCCTGTGATGTCAGCAAGGAAAAGGCCCAGGTCTTTCCAGGGCTGTGCACCAAAACCCTTCAAAATCCCTGGGACAGCATCTGTCCACATTTGAGATGCGTCTGTCCTCAGACCCAGCAGCCCACTCTGGGCAACTGTACATAGCAGCATGTTCAGGTGGCATTGGTACTGCACCCGGTACTGGTCAGCTGTTTTAGTCAGCTTTTCTCCCCACTGTGACCAAAAGGCATGCCGAGAACTATTTTAGAGGAGGAGAAGTTTATTTGGCATTTATGGTTTCAGAGGCCTCAGTCCGTAGACAGCCCATTGTTCTGGGTCTGAGCACGGCAGAAACCATGGTGGGAGTGTGTGGGGGAGGGAAGCAGCTCGAGGCTCGGCAGTCAGGGAGCAGAGAGAGCTCTGCTTACCAAGGACAAAAGGTAAAGCCCAAAGTCATGCCCCCAGTGACCTACCTCTTCCAGCCACACCTTGCCTACCTATAGTTATGGCCCAATTAATTCATATCGGTGGATTAATCCACTGATTAGGTTAAAACGTTCATAACTCAATTATTTCACTTCTGGAAATTCTTGCATTGTCTGTCACATGAGCTCTTGTGACACCTCATATCTAAATCATAACAAAACCCAAGTAGGTGAGGCTGGTGGACAGGGAAGTTATTCCTGACTTCAAGTTAGTAGCAAAGGGCCTGCCAAGGACTGAATGACTAAATTACGGTCTATTATGGACTATAGACTGTTGCACTATGATGTAGCTACACCATTGATGATTAAAACCATCCATAGAGGGCTTGACTACTACCGATGAGAATAGAGGAAAATATGGAGACTATCTGGAATATGATAGGTCACTCACATACGGTATGTGAGAGCAAAGAGGTAGATGGTAGAAGAAGGAGAAGAATGGGGCCAACAAAAAGGAAACAGAATGAAAGAAAATGCAACATCCATATTCATGTATATTCACACGGTCTAATACATATGTGCATGAAGATTTCTTTATGGCAGAATGGGTTTAAATGAAATCACGTCACAGAACATGGTGGTGGACTGGGGGTGTAGCTCAGTGGTAGAGCACGTGCTTAGCATGTGTAAGGCCCTGGGTTCAGTTGCAATTGTGAGAGAGAGCACGCGCGCACGCACACACACACATGCACGCATTTTATGTAGTGGCATAAAAATGATCATATGTTATGCTCACAGAGTTTGTGCATCAGGTGCTTGGGGGAGACTCAGCTGAGCAGGTTGCACTTGGTATCTGTCACTGAAAGCCACAGTCATTTGAAGGCTCTGCTGGGGCTGGGGGGATCCATTCCAAGGTGGATGCATAGAGCTGCCTTTTGGCTTCTCTGTGGATCAACTTAATATCTCTGTGGTGATACTTGGGGTGATCTCAGAAGAACAATCATGGCTTGAAAGAATCATAGATAAAAATAAATGCATACGTGTGGCTGTAGTCCAGTAAAACATACCCACAAAATTAGGATATGAGCCGGATTTGGTCCGTGGGCTGTGATATGCCAACTATTGGCAGGACTCCTTGTAGGCCAGAGTTTGGACTTTGGCTTTTTCTCTGAGAAATGGGGAGGGCCAGGGGAAAAACTTAAGCAAAGAAATAGCCTGGCATGGCTCAGTATTAACAGGGCCACTCTGGCGCTGAATGGAAGACATAGAGAGGCCCAGGGGGAAGCTGGAAGTCCAGGAGGAAGGCTCTTGCCATGCCCTAGAGCACCAGGATGGTGATGGCGGAGGTGAGAAGGGATGGGCTCCCTAGTTGTGCTTCGAAGCGAGGCACAGATCGGTTGATCAACTACTTCACTTAGGAAAACAAAAACAAAATACAAATATAGGCTCTCCATTAACACTG
Source organism: Tamias sibiricus (assembly GCA_025594165.1). NCBI lineage: Eukaryota > Metazoa > Chordata > Mammalia > Rodentia > Sciuridae > Tamias > Tamias sibiricus. The sequence goes on from CM046660.1 coordinate 183,533,607, forward strand.
GGCCCTATGTGGTCAGCCTGAGCCTGGGGTGAAGGGCTAAGCTACAGCAGGTGAGTGTTGAGCTGATCATGCTCAAGTGCTAGGAGGGCAGCCGTGGTTGGAAATGGAGTGAGATGGCGCGATTCTAGCCAAGAGAGGGAGAAAGTGTGTGCAGAGGGCCCTGGTGCTGAGGACTGGGTCCCTGTGTCTGTCCATATGGAAGGGCCAGCGGGTCAGCCACTCCTGCAGGAGCTGCCTGTGTGACCCCTGGGAGCACAGTGATGGTGCCGTCCAATGTGGACGGACCACACTAGCCAATCCCTGGCCCTGCAGCTCTGTGGTAAGAGATATGTGAATCTGTAAGTCAAAATGAAGTTGTAGGGTCAGGTGTGGTGGTGACTCAGGAGGCTGAGGCTGGGGGATCTCAAGTTTGAGGCTAGCGTGGGTAACTTAGTGAGACCCTGTCTCAAAATAGAAAATAAAGGGCTGGGGCTGTAGCTCAGTGGTAGAGCGCTCATGAGGCCCTGGGTTTGATCCTCAGCACCACATAAAAATAAATAAATAAAATAAAGGTTTCATGTCCATCTACAACTAAATATATAGGACAAAGGATGTAGCTCAGGGGTAAATCTCCCCTGGGTTAAATCCAGTTGTGGGTTTTGCAATTTCAAGCTGCAATTTCTAGTCAGTGTTCTGCTTAAATAAAACTGTAGCATCAGTTTCCCCCCCCCAACTTTTCCCAAAAATTTCCTTTTTTTTTGATGGTGCTAGGGATAAAACCTAGGGCCTCACACTACCACTCTTCACTAAGCTACACTCCCAACCTCATGAAGAATTTCTAATGCATATAAAAGTTGAAAGAATAATTCGATAAACACCATACATCCGGTCCCTAGATTCATCACTTAATTTTGCCAGATTTAGTTCATCTGTGTAATTTTAGTATGATTTCAGCTAAAACAAGAAGGTTCAGAAGAACTGTTGCTAAACAGAAGTTCACTCTCCTCCAGGCATCTAACAAAAATCATTGACAAAAAAATAAGATGAAGCCGGGCGCGGTGGCGCACGCCTGTAATCCCAGCACTTTGGGAGGCTGAGGCAGGAGGATCGCGAGTTCAAAGCCAGCCTCAGCAATGGCGAGGCACTTAGCAACTCAGTGAGACCCTGTCTCTAAATAAAATATAAAAAAAGGGCTGGGGATGTGGCCCAGTGGTCGAGTGCCCCTGAGTTCAATCCCCGGTACCACAAAAAAAAAAAAAAAAAAAAAAAAAAAAAAGATGTGACACATTTAGATTTTGATTTTCATGGCTATATAAAATTTCGAGGAGTTGATTTGAATCTCCACTGGTATGAGACTGAATATACAAACAGACAATGGCCAGATCATATATAAAAATAGAACTCGGACCTGCAACTGCAGCAACAAGCCGGGAAACCTACCCATCACTTATAGTAACCAGCCTAGGAAGCCAGGTGGTTATCTATAGCATACAGTGCAGGCAACTAAACGATAACCCCAGTAACAGTCATCTCCAAATGGCCAGGATTCGATTAGTAACTGAATGCTTCCCTAACTTTTGTCCCCACTTCCAATTTGGGAGCAATCAGAGAAGGCCAAATATGGATCCTGGGCTGGGGGTTGTGGCTCAGTGGTAAAGCGCTTGCCTAGCATGTGTGAGGCACTGGTTCAAGCCTCCGCACCACATAGAAATGAATAAATAAAATAAAGGTATTGTGTTCATCTGTCGCGCGCGCGCGCACACACACACACACACACCCCATCCTAGAATGCCCTGCTTCTCGTTAGCTGCTTGCAGTGTCCCCAGTCAGCAGCCTCCAACCAGGGCCCACCTGGGGCTGTCTCTTTCCCACTGCGAGGCTTCCTGAACCCTCTGCCAAAGCACAGGTGAGGGTCGCCGACTCCCTTGCTATGGTAAGCTCTGGATAAATAAACTTTGCATATCTCATTTGGCTCGTCTTCTTTGATTTCCACAAGGGGATTATAATTTCCTTCTGGGTGAAACTTGCTAAGTAAATCCAACGTTCAAAACCAGGAAAAAAAATGGTGGTTCCCAAATTAGACTCAGAGGTCTGTCAGATGAGCAGGTGTTGTGGGCAGGGTAGGGTGGAAAGGGGCTTGGTTTGGGGGGTGGTGGCCTTGGAGGGACCCCTCCTGCCAGGTTCTGCTGAGAGGAGTGGAGCTGAGGCCCCGACACCTCCCTCAGGTGCATCCCCGCCCCTCCCGGGCAGTCCAGAGGGAACCTCGGGCTGGGCAGGCGCTGTCTCGGTCTGTTTGGGGTGCGGGGGCTCACACGACAGTTCTGGAGGCCAGTCTGGGGACTGGTCAAGGCATGGGCGGGCTGGTTTCCTCTGAGGCCTTTCTCCTTGGCTCGCAGCTAGTCTTTTCTCTCTTATGAGGATATCGTTCCTGTCGGACCAGGGCCTCACCCTTCTGATTTCACTTAGCCTTTGTGTTTGTTTGTTTTGTGTTGCTGTAGCAATATATATATAATATATGATCTATACTATATATGAATACAGTTTAAAAGCCTCAAAGTTGAGAATCAGGTGGCCTCAGTTGACGGGCCTCTCTGGTGAAGGCCCCTCCACCCTGGCTGCCTCACAAGACCATGAAGAAAAGGAAAGGGAAATGGGGGTTGTGGAAGGAGTCAGCCTCAAAGGGTGACCTCCCTGTAGAATAAGCAGCTCTCACAAGAGTCACCTCACTCCATGAGACCAGCACTATCCCTTTATAAGGATGAGGATGGACCCCATGACCTAGTATCTCTCACCAGCCTTACCTCGTCAGTGTTCCTCTCTCTCTCTCTCTCTCTCTCTCTCACACACACACACACACACACACACACACACACACACGTTTCTAGCATGTGAACCTTTGGGGGACACATTCAAGCCATATTCAAACCACAGTACTCTTTATTTTATTTTTAATTTGAATTTTTGGTACTGGGGATTGGACCTAGGGGCACTTGACCATGGAGCCACATCCCCAGCCCTTTATATCTTTTCTTTTGGTTTTCCTAAGTTGCTTAGGGTCTCACTAAGTTGCAGAGGCTGGCTTAGAACTTGACATCTTTTTGCCTCAGCTCCTCGAGCCAATTGGGATTATAGGCACGCGCCATTGTGCCCAGCTAGGTCCTGCTCTTTTTAAGGAAGCTTCCTGGAAGTACTACATAATGTTCATGCTCACATTTCTTTGACCAAAAAGACATTAAAAGCACTAAATAAAAAGACACACTAAACACGCTATCCAAAAACAAGCAAAAACTTGATAATTTAGACGTTATTATAACTGGGATTTTCTCTTCATCAAGAGAGTAAATAGGGGCTGGGGTTGTGGCTCAGCGGCAGAGCGCTCGCCTAGCATGTGCGTGGCCCGGGTTCGATCCTCAGCACCACGTAAACATAAATGCATTGCATTGTGTACAACTAAAGCAAATAAATAAATATTAAAAAAAAGAGAGAGTAAATAGTTAAGTCAAAGATGGGGAGAAGATACTCAGAAAACAATCTTACAAAGCATTCTCACCAAGAATAAAGGTGTCCTGAAAATTAATAGGACTGTCCAATTTTAAAAAATGAACAAAAGAGGGAAGCGGGACTTCTAGGTTCAGGTTGCACACGTGGAGCTTGGAAGTCACCACTGCATCCTAGTGACAAGATGAACGGTCGCCCCAGTATTGGAGAGACACGGGCAAGCACAGGGAGGTGCAGCTTACTGGAGTAGAAACCCATGGGCAGAAACCATGGGGTGTGTGGGGGGCCAGTGTTGGGTTAGGAAATTCCGAACTGCCATTGGCAAAGCGATGAAGGCGAGTGTGAATGAGCCAGAGAGTAAAACCTCAAGGGGACCCAACCAGGGGTGGGGGCACACTATCTTGAGACTTACCTCTGGAGACCTGAGTAGGTCCTCACAGTGAGCAGAGGAAATTCCCTTGTGTTTTTGGCAGGGGGAAATTCCCTTGTGTTTTTTTTTTTTTTTTGGTACCGGGGATTGAACTCAGGGACACTCGACCACTGGGCCACATCCCCAGCCCTTTTTTGTATTTTATTAGAGACAGGGTCTCACTGAGTTGCTAAGTGCCTCGCCATTGCTGAGGCTGGCCTTGAACTCCTGATCCTCCTGCCTCAGCCTCCCGAGTGCTGGGAATCAGGCGTGTGTCACCGTGCCTGGCAAGAATCATTTTGAACTAAGCCACAGCACTACCAGCCAGAGGAACTAGGTAACCACAGCCTGACCTGCTGGGGCTCTTAGAGTCCAAGTGACCTAGGGGGAGGGAAATACCCAACTTCAGCCCACCGTAGCCATTGGAGGGAGGAAAAACTCTGAGAAATACTTGTGATGCTCATAGTCCAGAGGGGCAGCTCACTAAAAGACAGGCTGACTATCATTGAGCAATTCCTCTTGCCTACATCTCACACTGTAGAACTGTGCGCGTCTGTCTGTACAATAGTTCCTGTTATTCAGGACCTCATGTCCACCATCAAGAAGCAATCACAAGGCATACCAAAGCCAAACAAAACAAAACAAAACAAAAAACACACACGGTTTGGAGAGACAGAGTAAACATTAGACCCAGAGTTGGCAGGCATATTGGAATTATCGGACAGGGAATTTAAAACAGTTATGATTAGCCAGGTCTAGCAATTCCTCTTGCCTACATCTCACACTGTAGAACTGTGGGCGTCTCTGAGTTTAGGAATATGTTAATAGAAATTTCCAAAACTGAAAAGCATAGAGAACAAACATTGAACAAAACAAAACAGGACAAACTACCCAAGGACTGCAGTGGGACAGCTGTTAAATGTATACACACAATGGGGACATCAGAAGGAGAAGAAAGAGAAAAAAGAACAGAAGAAATAGTTGAAGCAATAACAACAGAAAAATTCCCCTAATTAACATCAGATACTAAAGTACAAATCCAGGAAGCATAGAAAACAGAACAAATGATTTTTAAAAAATCACTTCACCTACACATATCATTTTCAAACTACAGAAAATTAAAGCTAGAGAAAGAATTCTGAAAGATGCCAGATGGGGGAAACACCTTACCTATAAAGAATAAAGAAAAGAGCCGGGCATGGTGGCGCACGCCTGTAATCCCAGCACTTGGGAGGCTGAGGCAGGAGGATCACAAGTTCAAAGCCAGCCTCAGCAATGGCGAGGCACTTAGCGACTCAGTGAGACCCTGCCTCTAATAAAATACAAAAAAAGGGCTGGGGATGTGGCCCAGTGGTCGAGTGCCCCTGAGTTCAATCCCCGGTACCAAAAAAAAAAAAAAAAAAAAAAAAAAAAAAGAATTACATCCAATTGTTTCTCAAAAACTATGCAAGGAAGAATGAAGTGAAATATGTGTTTGAGAGAAAAACCCCACCAACCTAGAATTTTGTAACCTGTGAAATTATCCTTCAAAAATGAAGTGGCAGCCGGGGATGTGGCTCAGGGGGAGGGTGCTTACCCAGCATGCATGAGCCTTGGGTTTGATCCCCAGCACTGAGGGGAAAAAGTGAAGGGAAAATAAAAAGTTCCTCAAATAAACAAAAACTCAGGAAATTTGTTGCCTGTAGAACAGTCTTGAAAGAAATGTCAAAAGGACTTCAGAGAGAAAGAAAATGATATAGGTCAGAAATTCAGATGTACATGGAGAAAGGAAAAGCATCAAAGAAAGGATAAAAGAAGATAAAATAAAAACTTATTTTTCTTATTCTTGATTGACCTAACTGAAAAAAGTTTGTTCAAAATAATAATAATAATAATAATAATAATAATAATAATAATAATAGCAATAATATATTTGATTGTGTTGTATTAGCTTCTCATCATTGTGACCAAAATACCTGGCAAGAACAACTTGGAGGAAGAAAGGTTTATTTTGGCTTATCATTTCAGAGGTTCGGTCCACGGTCAGCAGACTCCATAGCTCTGGGCCTGGGGTGAGGCAGAGCGTCATGGTGGAAGGGTGTGGGGGAGGAGAGCTGCTTAGCTCTTGGCAGACAGGAAGGAGCGGGAGGGAGGGGGGCAGTAGGCCAGGGACAAGATATAGTCCCCAAGGGCACACAGCCAGTGACTACATGGCTTACATCCTCCAACCATGCCCACTTGCCTATAGTTTCCACCACTTCCCATTAGTCCATTCAAATTATTAATCCGGATTAATCCATTGATGAGGTTACAGTCCTCATGATCCAATCACTTCCCCAAAGCTCCTGCCCCGGACATTGCTGTACTGGGGACCTCGTCTTCAACACATGAGCCTTTGCGGGGGATAATCCAGACCCAAACCATAACAGAGTGCATGTGCATGTATGTGTGTGCACACACACGTGTGCACTTGTGTACTTATATATAATGAAATGGATGACAGCCATGATATAAAGGATAGAAGGGAGGAATTAGGATTATTTGGTAATTATAACTAAATACTCCCGTGAAGTGGTATAGTGTTGCTATTTGAAGGCAGACTTCAATTAGTTACAAATGCACGTTGCAAACTCTAGGGTAATTAGAAAAAATTTAAAAAGAAATTTTAAAACATGATATTGTACAAAAAAAAAAGGAAAGAAAATAGTCACAAAAGATATTTAATTAAAACCACAAAAGGCAGAAAGAGTGGAAGACAAAAGTAGGAGAAAGGAACATGAGTAACAAACAAGACCCAGTAACAAATGGAGTAAATATTAATCCAACTACACCAATATTCACTTTGAATGTCAATGATCTAAATATGCCAATTAAAAAAAAAGTAGAGATGGGCCAGGCACAGTGGTACACACCTGTAACTTCAGCTCCCTGGGAGGTTGAGGTAGGAGGATCACAGGTTTGAGGCCATCCTTGGCAACTTAGTGAGACCCTGTCTCAAAATAAAAGAAAAATGGTTGGGGATATAGCTCAGTGGTAGAGCACCCCTATGTTTAATCCTCAGTATGAAAGAAAAAGAAGAGAGAGAAAGAGAAGGGAGAGAGAGTGGGGAGAGAGAGAGAGAAAGAGAGAGAGAGAGAAAACCCAGAGATTGTCAGAATGAATTAATAAATAAGACCCAATTATAAATTGTTCATTAAAGAAATTGAATCAATAATTAATAACTTTTTAAAAAATAAAGCTCCAGGACCATGTAGGTTCATTGGTGAGTTCCTTCCTTCCTTCCTTCCTTCCTTCCTACCCTACTCCTTTCTTTCTTTCCTTCCTTCTTTCTTTTCTTTTTTAATACCATGGATTGAATCCAGAGGGGCTTACTTAACCATTGGCCCACATAACTAGCACTTTTTATTGTTTCATTTTGAGACAGGGTCTCTCTAAGTTGCTTAGGGCCTTGCTAAATTGTTGAGGTTGGCTTTGAACTCACAATCCTCCTGCCTCAGGTCCACCACCAGACCCAGCATCTCTGGTGAATTCTACCAATAATTTCAGGAAGAAATTAAAGTAATGCTTTACAATCTCTTCCTGAGGGTAGAGGCAGAGGGATTATTTTCTACCTCATTCTGTAAGGCCTGAGTTACCCGAATACCAAAACCAGAGAAGAAAACAAAAGACCAATATTTTTCATTAACCTAAAGGCAAAAATCCTCAACAAAATATTAGCAAATTGAATTATGCATTGGATCCAAATGGGATTTCTCCTAGGTATGCAAGAATGGTCAACGTTTGAAAATTGATTAATGCAATTCAACACATCGACAGGCTGGGAAAGAAAAAGCACGCCATCGTATCAATGGACGCAGAAAAAGCATTTGACAAGATGCTGTTTATAGTAACTTTATCCATAATTGTCCCAGCTTGGAAGCAACCAAGGTGTCCTTCAGAAGAATGGATAAATAAATGGAGGTGCACCTAGACAATGGAAAATTACTGAGCACAAAAAAGAAATGAACTCTAAGTCCATGAGAAAACATGCAGAAAACTGAAATGCACCTTAAATAAGAGAAGCCAGTACGAAAGGGATACATGCTGTATGATTTCAACAACACGACATTCTTAAAAAAAAAATGTAGAACTATGGAGATATGAAAAGATCAGGGATCACCAGAGCTCAGTAGGGAGGGAAGGATATATAGAGCACGGATAGCTTTTAGGGCAGAGAAAATACCGCGAATGAGACCACAATGACAGACACATTCCATTATACACTTGTCCAAACCCATAGGATGTACAAGATAAAGAGTTAACCTTAATGTAACCATCAGGGTGATGAAGATGTGTCATTGAAGTTTCATTAGCTGTGACGAACGTTCCACTCCAGTGCAGAATGTTGGCAGTGGCGAAGGCCATGCAGGCATGAGACACTATATACAGGGGAACTCTCTGTATCTTCTCTGAATTTTTCTGTGAGCATAAAACTGCTCTAAAAAATAGTCTTGAAAAAAATGAGCAAAAGACAATCACAAAAGAAAATATCTGAATGGACCATAAACATGTGAAAATATGTTCAACATCACAGCTTATATGAGTAACAATAATTAAAAACTACAATGAGCCAGGCACAGTGGCGCACGCCTGTAATCCCAGCACTTGGGAGGCTGAGGCAGGAGGATCGCGAGTTCAAAGCCAGCCTCAGCAATGGCGAGGCACTTAGCAACTCAGTGAGACCCTGTCTCTAAATAAAATACAAAAAAGGGCTGGGGATGTGGCCCAGTGGTTGAGTGCCCCTGAGTTCAATTCCTGATACCAAAAAAACAAACAACAACAACAAAAAACCCTACAATGAAATCCTACTATTCAATGAGAGGGACTAAAATGAAAAGATTGACGTCTACAAAGGCAAGGCTGCAGAGCAACGGAGACACACCCACCCCTGTGCTAGTAAATTGGTTCACTTTGGACAACTGGAAGTTTGTTATGAAACTAGAATACACTTTCATATGGTCCAGAAATTTTGCTCTGGTATTTACTCCGGAGGAATAAAACATAGGTCCTCATAAATAATTTAATAGCAACTTTGTTCATAAATAGGTAAACTCTGAAAATGACCCACTGTCGACAGGAGAATGGATAAGCAAGAGCTAGGCTCATGTGACACAGATATGAAACAGGAACGAAGGTTCCTGCTGTGGCCACACCCTAGCCCTGCCTAGCTGGCGACACAAATGGCCCCTACCCTAAAAAGCTCTGGGCCTGACCTGGGATCTTAGAGCAGAGTCTTGGTGGGCAGAGGTGGGAATCAGCGGGGGCTAGAGCTGGTGATGTTGGCTGCACCTCTTTTTTTTTTTAATATTTATTTATTTGCTTTTAGTTGTACACAACGTGTTCATTTTTACGTGGTGCTGAGTTTCGAACCCGGGCCGTGCACGTGCTAGGCTAGCGCTCTACCGTTGAGCCACAACCCCAGCCCCTGGCTGCACCTCTTATCCAGAGAAGCCAGCCAGCATCTTCGAGGAGTCACATGTAACACACACAGTGTATGACATGCGTGGCATGCAGCAAAGAGAGCATGGACTATGATCTGCACATATGCATGCAGGATGTAACATGTAATGTAATGAACGGCACACAACATGCAACAATGGAATGCAGCATTGACATAAAGTGTGTATAATGTGTATAGCATGTAACTGATATGGTGTAGACTATGCATAACACGTAGCACAAACTGCACATAGTATGCACAGCAAGTAACATACAGTGTTTATTGTGTATAGTATGTAACACACAGTAGTGTACATTCATTGCACAAACTACATGTAGCATGACACGCATAGCATGCAACACATGACCTACACATGAAACAATATCATGTGTGCATGCATACCATGTGACATGCACACCACACACTACAACACCACACAACATGCAACAGGATATATATGCATATAACACGACATGTATGCTTAATATGTAACATACACATCACATATATGTATGGCATTCATATGTTTCATGTATCTGGCACACATGCATAGCATGCGGCACAGAGAACATACAACACATACAGCATGCACGTTGTGTACCATACACGGCGTGACACCAGCGCCTACGGTTTGCCCTTCTGTGAGGCCCGTTTCTCCCTGGTTGAACCGGCCTAAGGGTGGCAATAGCTTTTTCTAGCATGCATAATTAAGCCTGGTTCACCCCACCCTCACCCTGTACCCTTTATTTCCTTCTTGGGACCTGGCCTGAATAAGCCTGGATAAAGAAGGGGCCTTTTGTAGCGCGGCTTTGCGTGGAGAACAGCACCAGTCGCTGGAGTCACGCGAAGTGGTCACCCTTGGCAGGCCAGGCCCCAGGCTGGGTGTGTGAGGGAGGCCCGCTTCCCTCCCCCAGTCCTGCCAGGGTTCCAGCAAGAGGGGAGCAGTGTGACAAGAGGGCTTCTGGTGGCTGCTCTGATTCAAGGTCTCTTAGATTGTGTCCCCCTGAAGAGGACTCTGAGGACCCCACCATGAGTGATCTATCACAAGGCCCTGCTGGCCTCTCCGTAGGTAAGCGGGAAGTGAAACAGGACAGAGCAGGGCGTCTGCTCCAGCAGGTCCTCCTAGCAGCTGGGGCCAATGCCCTGGGGAACCTGGGAGATGCCTCCTCACCTGCAGCCATTAACTCCCCAGCTGCAGACGCTGCTTCACAGAGGTCCAGGCTACGACTTAGGTGCCATCAGGTGCACGTATCCAGACCTGTCATTGCAAGCAGAAATACATGCTCAGGGAGTGTAAGTGCTTTACGTTTTAAAACTGGTAAGCCAGGAAAATCTCAAGCTGAGTGAGAAAGGATGCTCAGGAGGAGAGAGAGGTTACCATGATTGGACGACCCATTTGACAAGGATTTCTAAAGCAACCACGAAAAAATGCTTCATTGAATTATGATCAACTCTCTTGAAACACATGAAAATAGAATGTCCCAGTAAAGAAATAGAAGCTATAAAGAAGAACCAAGTGAAAATTTCATAACTGAAACATGGTGACTGAAATAAAAGGCTCGAGAGTAGAATGGAAAGGTGGAGGAATCAGTGAGCTGAAAGACCAAATGATAGAAATTACTCAACCTGAACAACAACAACAAAAAAAAACCAAGAAAAGTCAGATTTAAGGAAAATGAACAGAGCTCATGGGACTCTAACAAGACCTTTTTTTTTTTTTTTTTCCTCTGGTACCGGGGATTGAACTCAGGGGCACTTGACCACTGGGCCACATCCCCAGCCCTTTTTTGTATTTTATTAGAGACAGGGTCTCACTGAGTTGCTAAGTGCCTCGCCATTGCTGAGGCTGGCTTTGAACTCTTGATCCTCCTGCCTCAGCCTCCCAAGTGCTGGGATTACAGGCATGCGCCACCGCGCCCGGCTTCTAACAAGATCTTAACATCATCAGAGTCCTGGAAGGAGAAAAGAAAGAGAGCAAACCTGTCAAAGTCTGTGCACATACACAGGCGGAAAACTTTTCAAATTTGGCAGAAGGCGTAAATCTACATGGTTAGGAAGCTGACTGAATGCCCAACTAGATAAACACAAAGAAATCATTCCAAGACAACATAATTAAACTTCTGAAAACTAAAGAAAATAATATTACTAGTAGCCAGAAAGATGGAAATAAATACTACATTATCTATAGAGGAGAAAAAGATCCAGATGTTGGTGCATTTCTCATCAGAAACCACAGAGGCCAAAAAGAAGTGGCATAATATTTTTCAAGTGCTAAATGAAAAGAATTGTTAATCCAAGATCCTATACCCAGCAAAATATCTTTCAGGAATGAACCACCAAATTCTCAGGTAAAAGAAAACCATGAGAAGTTGTCAGTAGCGCACTTACTTCAAGGAATGACTAAAGGAAGGTCACTGAGCAGAAAAGAGACAATGAAAGAAGGAAACTTGGAACACCAGGAAGGGGAGAAAGAACATGGTGATCCAAAATATGGGCAAATACAACACACTTTCCTTCTCATTTCTTAAGTTTTTAAAATTATATCTGATGGTTGAAGCAAAAATATAACACTGATGTGGTTCTAAATATATGTAGGAAAATGTTTATTAAGAAAATTACAAAGGGGAAGAAGAGACAGGAGAGGTAGGATTTCCATACTCAAACTGGTAAAGACTGTGCTGAATTATATATATATATATATATCATAGAACAGCAACCACTAGAATAGGTTTACATAGAGATATGCTCAAAAAGCAATAAATAGAAATAAAAATTAAATTATAAAGTTCAATTAATCCATAGCAAGGCAAGGGAAAAAAAAAAAAAATAGAAAAAAGAAGAAACAAATGGAAAACAAAAGATAGACTTAAGCTACATTTAACACACCAATAATTACACTAAATGTAAATGGTCTAAATACACCACTTAAAAGGCAGTAGTTGGGGCTAGGGATATACTTCAGTTGGTAGAGTGCTTGCCTCACACGCTCAAGGCTCTGGGTTCAATCCTCAGCACCACACACACACACAAAAAAAATGGCAATAGTTGGCTGGGCATGGTGGTGCATGCCAGCAACTTGGGAGGCTGAGACAGGAGGATTGCAGTTTGAGGCCAGCCTCAGCAACATAGTAAGGCTCTAATATCTTATCAAGACTTTGTCTTAAAAAATAAAAAGGGTTGGGGATGTACCTCAGTGGTAAAGCATTCCTGTGTTCAATTCTCAGTACCTCCACCCCAAAAAAGGGTCATGATTGGCAGAATGGTTTAAAAATATGCCTCAACTCTATGCTACCTCCAGGAAATATAGACAGGTTGAAAATAAAAGGATTAAAAAAAATAGACAGTTTGAAGTTAAAGGGATGAAAAAAAGTATATGATGCAAGTATTAATCAAAAGAAAGCAGGAGTGGCTATAATAATATTATAAGGTATATTCCAGAGCAAAGACAACTTTCAGAGACAGTGAGGGACAATATAATGCTAAATGGGTCAAAATTCACCAAGAAGGCATAACAATCTTAGATGTGTATGTGTCAGACAGGTGATGAAAAAATATGTGAAATGAACCTGAATAGACAAATAGACAAATTCACAATTATAGTTGGAGATTACAATGTCCTGCTCTGAAAAATTGATACAACAACCCTGTGCCTACTAGAAGAAAATGTAGGCCCAACTTTCCATCATGTCGGCTTAGGAACTGTCTTCTTCAACAAGAAGTTGAAGTGCAAGAAGTAAAATCAAGAATCAACAAGCCGGGCGCGGTGGCGCACGCCTGTAATCCCAGTACTTGGGAGGCTGAGGCAGGAGGATCGCGAGTTCAAAGCCAGCCTCAGCAATGGCGAGGCACTTAGCAACTCAGTGAGACCCTGTCTCTAATAAAATACAAAAAAGGGCTGGGGATGTGGCCCAGTGGTCGAGTGCCCCTGAGTTCAATCCCTGGTACCAAAAAAAAAAAAAAAAAAAAAAAAAAAGAATCAATAAATGGGATGGTATCAAACTAAAAAGCTTCTTCCCAACATAGAAAACAATCAAGAATGTGAAGAGAAGAAAAAAAAAAAAAAAAAGAATGTGAAGAGAGAGCCTACAGAATGGGAGAAAATCTTTGCCACCTGTACCTCACATAGAGCATTAATCTCTATTAATCAAAAACTTAACACCAAAAAACCAAATAATCCAATCATTAAATGGGCAAAGAAACTGAATAGGCACTTCACAGAAGAAATCCAAATGGCCAACAAATATATGAAAAAATGTTCAACATCTCTAGCAATTAAAGAAATGCAAATGAAAACTACAGTGAGATTCTCACTGCAGTTAGAAGGACAAATATCAAGAATTACAATAACTGTTGGTGAGGATGTGGGGGAAAGGTACACTCATACATTATTGGTGGGACTGCAAATTGGTGCAACCACTCTGGAAGGCAGGATGGAGATTCCTCAGAAAACTTGGAATGGAAGCACCTTTTGACCCAGCTATCCCACTCCTAGGTTTATACCCAAAGGACACTTAAAATCAGCATACTACAGTAATGCAGCTACATCAATATTTATAGCAGCTCAATTCACAGTAGCTAAGCTATGGAACCAACCTAGGTGCTCTTCAACAGATGAACAGATAAAGAAAATGTGGCATATATATGCAGTGGACTATTACTCCACCATAAAGAAGAATGAAATTATGGTGTTTGCCAGTAAATGGATGGAACTGGAGGCTATCATGGTAACTGAAATAAACCAATCCCAAAAACCAAAGTCTGAATGTTCTCTCTGATATTTGGAGGCTAGCATACAATAAGGGGTGGGGAGGGAAGACTAGAAGTTCACTGAGTTAGACAAAGGGGAATGAAGGGAAGGGAGGGAGGATTGGAATAGGAAAGACAGTAGAATGAATCGGATAGAACTTTCCCACATGCATATTTAAATACCCGACCAGTGAAACTCCTCATCATCTACAACCACAAGAATGGGATCCTAACTAGAATGTTATATTCCATGTATAGATAATGTCAAAATATACTCTACAGTCATGTATACCTAAAAAGAACAAATTTTAAAAAAACTTTGAATATTTGCTAGGTAGAATATATGTACGCCGGGCGCGGTGGCGCACGCCTGTAATCCCAGCACTTTGGGAGGCTGAGGCAGGAGGATCGCGAGTTCAAAGCCAGCCTCAGCAATGGTGAGGCACTTAGTAACTCAGTGAGACCCTGTCTCTAAATAAAATACAAAAAAGGGCTGGGGATGTGACCCAGTGGTCGAGTGCCCCTGAGTTCAATCCCCGGTACCACACACACACAAAAAGTACATATTTTAAATTTTGATGTCTTTACATGCTTAAAAATTAAACATTTAAAAATAAAAACATTAGCCGGGTGTGGTGGTGCACGCCTGTAATCCCAGCACTTGGGAGGCTGAGGCAGGAGGATTGCGAATTCAAAGCCAGCCTCAACAATGGTGAGGCACTTAGTAGCTCAGTGAGACCTTGTCTTAAATAAAATACAAAAAAAAGGGCTGGGGATGTGACCCAGTGGTCGAGTGCCCCTGAGTTCAATCCCCAGTGCCAAAAATAAATAAATAAATAAATAAATAAAAATAAAAAATTGATAAAACAATAAGACAAATTGATGAGATTATAGAAGAAATAAACACCTAACAGTCTTACTTGTTATTTATAGAATGCTTTACCCAAAACCAGCAACACATATCTTCTTTTCAAGGGCTCATGGAATATAAACTGAGATAGGGCGTATGATTGGCGATAAAATGAACTTCAACAAATTTAAAATAATTTGAATCATGTAGTGGATGTTCTTGGACACAATAGAATAAAACTAGAAATCAATAACAGAAAGATAACAGAAAAATCCCCAAACATTTGGAAACTAAATATCCTTCTAAGCAATCCATGAATCAAAGAGGAAGTCTCACCAATACAAAACAAAACGCAACACACATTGGATGGAATGAAAATGAGTATGTAACACTGAAATTCATGGAACACACTTAAAACAGTGCTGGGAGGGGAATCTGTAGCACAAAATGCTCACATTAGAGAAGAGGAAAGTTTCAAATCTAAAATATAAGCTCAAACCTCAAGAACTTAGATAAACGAGTGTAAAAGAAACCCAAAGCAAGGAGAAGTGTAAACAATCATAAAACTAAGAGAAGAAATAAATGTGCAGTTGTCTCTCAGTATCGCTGGGGAGCGCTGCGGGAGCCCCGCTGGGACGCCAGAATCTGCAGACGCTGCAGCCCTTCATGTGCAGTGGTGTGGCGGTCGCACGAGAACCTATGCACTCGCTCCCGTCTGGGTCGTCTTTCTCCGTTACTTACAAGAGCCGATACAACGCGGGGGTCCTAGGTAAACAGGATGAACTGTATCGTTCAGGGAATGATCACAAGAGTCTGTGCATAGCCAGGACCTTCTTCTTTTCGAGAGGGGCGGGTACCGGGGATTGACTTTAGAGGCACTCGCCCACTAAGCCACATCCCCAGCCCTTCTTTGAGACAAGGTCTCACTAAATTGCTGAGGCTACCTTCCAACCTGCCAGCCTCCTGCCTAAGCTTCCTGAGCCGCTGGGATTACAGGTATGCAACACTGCATTGGCAGAGCCCTTTTATTTTTTGAGACAGAGTCTCACTAAATTGCCCAGGCGGGCCTCGACCTTGCAGTCCTCCCGCCTCAGCCTCTCCACTGGCCAGGATCCCTGGCACACAGCAAGCACCACGCCCAGCTCCAGAGGCTCTCCGCACCGGGGTCTACAAGAAATGCTGGGGCCTGGGTCTCATTGGGTCTGCTTGGGCCACGTGACCACCAGCTGGCCAATGCCCGCGACCCGGAGGCGGGGCATTTCCTCCCAGGCGCCCCTCCGCCAGCGCCCGTGGAGTCGCCTCCTCCGGGCAGCGCCGTGCTTCGGGGCGCTGTGGGGCCCGCTCTGGATGCCCGAGGAGGCGCCTTCCGGAGGCTCCGGAGAAGAGGCCAGGCGGCCGAGTAGGGGCCGGGCGCTCTGCTAGGGTGAGCTCTGTGGCCTGTTTGCTGTTTTGATGAAGCCAGCAAAATAGTGTGAGCAGACGCGCGAGGCCGCAGCCCCGCCACCCGGGTCCCCGTCCCCCTGCCCCGCGGGCCGAGGTCACCGAGTTCTCGCACCACCCGCGTCCTCATCCCGGGAGTGCGCGGACCCGGGCGACTGCCCACTTCTGCCTCAGGACTCTGAAGACTGAATCTTAACCTTAGCTCTTGCCTCCAGGCAGGCTTTTAGCAATTGTCACTTTTATTTTGAGACGTACAAGATCATGCAGGAAAGTACAAAGAATGTTTTCATTTTCTATTATTTGTATTATTAACATCATTATGAAATATTTATTTATATATAAATATATAGATATAACTATCACCTGTCGCCCAGGAGTGACAATTGCCCCTTTGTTCATCTTACTGTCTAATTAAAATATATAAGATGTTACAGATGAAGTTTGTCTGTATCTTTCCTTCATTCCTTTAGCCTGAGCCCCACCCTGGCCTCAATCTGTAACTTTATTTATTTATTTATTTTTTTGGTACCGGGGATTGAACTCAGGGGTACCTGACCACTGGGCCACATCCCAGCCCCCCCCCCTTTTTTTTGTATTTTATTAGAGACAGGGTCTCACTGAGTTGCTAAGTGCCTCGCCATTGCTGAGGCTGGCTTTGAACTCGCGATCCTCCAGCCTCAGCCTCCCAAGTGCTGGGATTACATGCCAGGCTCTCAATCTGTAACTTGAAGAAAATTTTGCTTTACTTTTGATTTTCAGTCAGATACTATTGAATAGGTAATTCATTCATATTTAAAATTCAAAAAGTAAAAAAGAAAAATATCTTTCCAGTCTCTGTATGTTAATGCTTCCAGATAAACGAGGCCAGGAACAGCAGGTGGGCAGCTGTAGGCAGTATCCCCAGCAGTGTGGATAGAAGGTGTTGTTACTTGGGCTGTGGCCTTCAACTGTGTTTTCTTTGCAGCAATTTGATCTTTATTGATCCTGCCATGTAGTACATCATTATGAAGATTAGGTTTAGTTGAGGATGATAGAAACCACAACGAACAGTGGCTTCAACAAGGTACATGTTTGCTTCTCTTGTATACAGATAAAATCTAAAGGTGGGCAGTCCAAAGCTGTTAGGGTGTTTTTACAATTATCAGGGACCTGTATTGTTGCTCTACTATCCTCAATATGTGATTTCTACTTCTTGGTCCAATAGGTAGGAGGAAAGAAGAAACAAGGCCAGCTGCTTCTCTTTCAGGATTGTTTCCTTAAGAACCAAATGACATTTCCTTGGGTACCCTATTGGTCAGAGGATGGTGGTGTAATAGCCATCCACTTTATGCTTTAAAAAAGCCATCCACTTTAAGCCCTTGCTGTTTGCCACTGTGAAATGAAGTAATTCAGACTTTGGGGATGGCACCAGATGATCTAAGAGATGACTCTCAAATTAGCAAGTGAATTCCATCTCCAGACTGGGAACACTTGGAATGCAGCCTTTGAATCACCTCTTTAAAAACTCCCTGATCCGGGCGGGGGCTGTGGCTCAGCGGCAGAGCGCTCGCCTCGCACGTGCGCGGCCCGGGTTCGATCCTCAGCGCCACGTAAACATAAATGCATTGCATTGTGCACAACTAAAGCAAATAAATAAGTATTTTAAAAAACCCACAAAACTCCCTGATCCCCGTGATGGGCAAAATCCCAGACTCTGGGATAGGAGTCCCCTGTGTTTCTCCTTCGCTAACAAAGCAACATGGTTTCCTCAAAACCTCATCTTGGGGACAAGGACGGAGCTTTCAGGACGGTGGTGAGCCACACCTCACTGGGGGGGGCCTGGGAAGTCGAGGCTGGCCCGCTGCCGACGCGGGGAGCGCCCACCACGGCGAGGCGCAGCTCGCAGGTCCCGCTGCAATGCCCGAGCTTCTGTCCCTTCGAGCGGCGCAGGCCCTGGCTGCACGGAGAGCCAGCGGAGAGGGGCAGCGCCCGGGCTGCTCGGGCACCGCCGCTGGACACCCTCGGAAGCGCCCGTCGGGGCTGTGCGGCGAGCTGCGTCCTGAGCGGCTGCGCGCCCACCGCGGCCCCTGCGAGGCCCGCTCCCCCGGCCCTTCTTGCTAGAGCCAAGGGCCCCTCCGAGCTCTTCCTGCCCCCCAGCTTTGTCACACCCCTCCACTCCCTGGAGAGGGGCTGTGAGAACGCCAAGCCCCTGTCATTCAGCATCTCAGGGACAATAGCGCCCGGAGTGCCCTGGGCTGGCGCCGGGCTCGGGAAGGGCGGCACCGCTGGGGACAAAGAAGCCGCCTGAGCTGGAGCCAGGGCCCGCGGGGCTCCCCGGAGTTCGGGCCTCGGCGTCTTGAATGCCTGGCTTTTTGTTTGAAAAAGAAAAGTGTTTTCCCAAGTCCCCAGGCTGCCTCTCACAGAGAAACCAGGGCTCCGAGGAGCCGGAGGGGAGGGGCGGGGCAGGGAACAGGGGGACTGGGGGACGCTGCCAAGGTGCGGGGGGCCGTGGGGCCGCAGGACGGGAGGGGAGGACACTCGGTCCCTGCTGGGGCTGAGGCCGTAGGAACAGGTGGGGGCTGGGAGCTGCCGGTCTGGAAGCCCAGGTCAGCAGTGGGACAGAGGAGGCAAGGTGGCGAAGTCCTTCAGAACTGCCAAGTGACAGGGGGATCCTGTGTCAGGGCGTTGGAAACCTGTGCTGAGGTGGGGACGCGGCAGCAGAGGCGTGGATGGGACAGGCGTCCCCCAGGAGGGGTCTCTGTGCCTTGCCTGAGCCCACAGGGGAGACCCTGAGCTCCCCCTGTGCTGGACACCCCGTGGGGAGCAGGTGGGGACAGAGACTGGCATCCTGGCCAAGGCCCAGACAAGGTGGCCGGGGACCCTGTGTGGGTAACTAGACACTGCCAGGGGTTGAGAAGCAGAGGGTGGAGAGGGGACCTTAACAGACTGGTTCAGACCAGCAGAGACACCACTTGGATGGACACTTTTTTTTTTTTTTTTTTAATGAAATTATCCCGTTTTGTTTATTTTATAGTGTGTGGGTTTTTTTTTCAATTCCATTAAAAAAAATTCTAGTTTGTTATATATGACAACAGAATGCATTACAATTCATATTACACATATAGAGCACAAATTTTCATACCTCTGGTTGTATATAGAGTATATTCACACCATCTGTGTCTTCATACATGTTCTTAGGGTAATGGTGTCCACCTCATTCCACTGTCTTTTTTACCCCATGCCCCTCCCTGCCCCTCCCACCCCTTTGCCCTGTTGTCTAATCCTCCCACGCTCCCCCTCCCAACCCCACTATGAATCGTCCTCCTTATATCAGAGAAGACATTCAGCATTTGGTTTTTTGGGATCGGCTAACTTAGCCTTGTATTCTCCAACTCCATCCATTCACCTGTAAAAGCCATGATTTTATGCTCTTTTAGTGCTCAGTGATATTCCATTGTGTATAGATACCACATTTTCTTTATCCCTGAATGGACACATTTTGAAAAAAATATAAACCATCCTTCAGGGCGTGTGAGGGGTTTCTTTAAGAAGGGCCGATCTGGGCCGTGCGTGTCTAGACCTTCCTCGGCCTGCCCCAGGAAGCCCGCTCCCACCACGGGGCCTGGCGGGCGGGGCTGGGAGTGAGTGCTGCTCCGGTCTGTGGGACAGGAAGCTGGAGAGGAGGCCCAGTGGGCAGTGGGGCAGCTGGTATCTGGAGAAGACAGGACAGAGACGCACCCAGCTCCCGAGAGGGCTGGATGGGGCAGGGCGGTGTGGAGGGTGATGGGCGAGAAATTCTCAGCAATGTGGGGAGAGGAAAAAAGAGCTGGGTGTGGTGGTGCGTGCCTGTAATTCCAGGGACTTGGGAAGCTGAGGCAGGAGGATTGCAAGTTTGAGGCCAGTTCCAGCAACTTAGTGAGACTCTCAAATAAATGGAAGGGCTGGGGGTGTAGCTCAGCCTGGCATGTGTGAGGTCCTGGGTTCAATCCCCAGAACTGGAAGAAAAGAAAGAAAAGAGGATGGGCCTCAGCGTGCCCCTGGAGGGACTGGATCGGGGTGGTCGTGCTGCGCAGTGGCCCAAGCGGTGGGTCGAGCCCACTGTTGTTGCAGCATGCGGGGAGGGGAACAAGAGGGGGGTCCCTTGAGCCCCTGAGGTGAGGCCCCCTTGGGAAAAGCAGCCCCCTGTCATCCAGCATCCTCTGAAGGTACCCAGGACCACGTGCATGTCCCCAGAGGGGACTTGGGGCTCCCGTCCTCGTGAGGTTGGCCGGAGGACAGGCTTTTGTCTAGGCCGCTGTTACGGGGATCAGGGGCCCTGAGCTAGGCGCCTGTGAGACCAGGCCTAGGAGGGGCAGTCAGAACCCCGCCTCTTCAAGAAAGGAAAGGGTGGGGACAAGCAAGGCCTGGTGGCCCTTGCCCCACATCTGTGAGGACCGGGCTGGATGGGCTGGATGGTAGCGGGTCGTGGTGTGGGTCTGATGGTGAGGAAGAGGGGGCTGCTTCTGTCTGAGCCCAGAGACCTGAGGAGGAAGGAAAGATGTGCTTTCTCAACACGACTGGAGGGTGCCGGGGCTGCCGGCAGGTGGGCCTGACCTCATCAGGAGCCCCAGAGCAGTGTGCCAGGAGGGATGAAGGCCCGGCTGGGGGTGACCGGGGCTCCTGGATCTGGCTTGGGTGGACTTCAAAGTGGTCTTCTACTTTAAACAGACGTGGGAAGATGAAAAACCCCCATTTTTAGGAGAGCTATTTTCAGGACTGATTTCGGCTCTGATCACAACTCTAGCCCTACACGGCTGAACGGAGCCGCGGAAAAGCAGAAGACCCTTTCATCCTCCGGGGAGGTCTGGGCCACTGCATCCCAAAGAAACCTCAGATGAAGTGCCGGGAGGGCTGAAGCCCCTGGAGACGGCGGCTGGCTGCTCCTCCCCACTTGGACCCGCGTGTTCAAGAACACAGGTCTCCGGTGGGCCGAGGCTGGGCTCTCAGGAGCAGCTTCATTCTCCTCCCTCCTGCTGTGTTTCTTCCAGAAGGCCTGGTCTGCAGCAGGGGTTTGCTTTTGTTCCTAGACGATTGCAGGCACAAGCCCCCAGGTGAGCAGCTCCTTGGGGTTCTGCTGAGAGCTGGCTCGGGCTCCCCGGGCTCTTCTAACTCCTCCTCTGCAGGCAGCCAGCGGGGAGGAAGCAGGTGTTCCTGCCCCCCCCCCCCAACAGAGAAATAAAACTCACCAGAGCTTTCACCCTGAGAACCACCTCCCCTGCCTGGCTTTCAGGCCCAAGATGTTAACCAAATCCAATCATGAGGAAGTAAGAGAGAGAATTGGCTTATATTAGTCAAAAATACCAATATTAAAAAAATAAGGCTGGGCTTGGTGGTGCAGGCCTGTAATCAGTGACTGGGAGGCTGAGGTAGGAGGATTGCAAGTTTGAGGCCAGCCTGAGCAACTTAGTGAGACCCTGTCTCAAAAATAAAAATATAAAAGGCTGGGGTTGTAGCTCAGTGGTTGGGTGATGCAGGGTTCAATCCCCAGCGTTGCAGACAACCACTGCAAAGGAAGGTGCATGGGATTCCCGAGATGAAGGAGATAAGGGGAGGCGTAAAGCTGCACTGTGAAGTCCTGGGGTTCCAAAGGCCTTCTGAAGACCTCTTTGGGACAAGAGGAAACTCTGGATATAGATTATTACATAATAACATATCAATATTAAGTTTTGGGGATGTGACAATGCGGTTGAGTTCTGTCACCCAACATCATTCTTCAGAGATACGTGTGGAAGCATGTAGGACTGGAATATTCTGATGAGCACAATCTGTTTTCAAATGTTTCAGAAAACCGGGAGTGTGCACATGTGTGTGTGAGACAAATGGGAAGTGTGAGCACAGAGTAAAAAAATGTGACAGCACACTACCTCCCGGCTCGCTGTGGCTTGGATGTGGTTGATAGTGTTGAACTCGATCCTAATCGAGGTGTGTCAGAGGGTGGGAACTTGACCTCACCACGGAGTTCACAGGCCGGGCCTTTGGAGGTGGGTGGGACCTTGTCTAACGACTGACTCCCGGTGGCTTTTAGAAGTGACAACAGAGAACACACAGACTTCCTCTCTTGCTGTGTGATGCCCCGTGCCACAAGGCAGGAAGGATTGTGCCTGTGAGGCCATCATCAGATGCTGTCCCTTGACCCTGGCCTGGAACCCTGAGCCAAAATAAACCTCTTTCCTTTGTAACCCGTGCAGTCTGTGGCATTGTCTTATTGGCAACATAAAAGGAACTAATACAGAGCTTACTAGTGTCTATGACCTATTCTTTTGCTGCCTGTCATTTGAAGTCTTTCCAAATAAAAGTTGAAAAGAGGTCATTGCCAATGTAACCAAATGGCATCACCACCCCTGCCCGCCTTACTCCACCTGACTGTCACCTTTCCAAATACTGTAATAAATGATTAGTGAATTGTTCCTCTCCGTGGCAGTGACAGTCGGTTTTTGTGCTTGGCACGTCTCAGTCTGGGCTACTGCTCTCCTGCTGGGCCACCTGCACCCACAAGAAGACCGCCTGTGCTCAGGGGTGCTATTTTAATCTCACGGGGCAGGCGGCCACCGTGCCAGGGACTGCTCTGCCACCACAGACCACAGCACACAGCAGTTCTTTTCAGAGTTTATTTCATCGGCTAACATTCATTCTCAACCTAGACAAAAACAATTAGATGATTATGACTTGCCTTTCCATTATCAACTCATTTTTTTTTGTATGAATAACCAAAAGATTTCTCCTCAACACTTTTTTTTTTTTTTTTTTTTTAATAAGAAGCTATAAATAAATAAAGCTTTTAAACGCTCCTGGGTTCAAGTTAAACAGTTCCAGTTCCCAAAAAGTTCAGACTTGTTGATCGGACAGTTCTGCCGTCCCTGTTTCCCCCTCCAGGAGGGGACAGCTGCAGGTCTGTAGGGTGCTGTGACCAAGTTGCTAGCTCGCTGCCTGCTGGCTTCTGTCCTCTGAGCCCTGGGGAGGGCCCCTGGTGGGCAGAGGCCTCTGAGTCCTGGGACATCCTAGGTGCTGTGGGCACAAGGAAGCTTTGCCCCCAGAGCAGGTGGCCTGAGTGGGAAGTGCTGGGTTGGACAGCTGAGGGACCGAGGGCCTCAGCCTGGCGATGGCCTGAGATGGGGCTATTTCCAAATGCAGCAGATACTGAGGAGAGCCCCACGCTTCCATGAGAGTGGGGACACGGGGCCCTAGTGGGAACATGCCCAATATGTACAGACCAGATCCTACGCTCAGGCCGCGCACATGGGAGGCACACCGAGGAGAGGCTGCCGTGAGACTTGGGTGCCCACTCCCTGTGGCCTGGGAAAGGCTGCAGGGCTCCCCAAACACACCCCATCCTCTCCCTAGGAGCACGCCCACCCCAAAGACAAGCATCAGAACCGATTCCCTCCACCCCGGCTTGGCCTCCCTGCTAACTCACCTTGGCACCCACCCACACGGGAGGCGGCTCTGGGCTGGATGGTGCCCACCTAGAGCCTAGCATTCCTATGGACACCAAAAGGTCCCTTGCTCCCTGCCTGCGGCAACAGACTCCTTCACGCCACGGTGGGACAGCAAGGGTGGCGAAGAGAAACCAGGGGCAGGAAAGAGGTCCCTGTCCTGCCTTGGGGTCAGCCTGCAGCCTCTGGGCACACGCACCTGCCCTCTGAAGGGCCAGAGAGCCTGACACTCAGGTGAGGACTCCCCCACGCCTCCTGGGGGAAGGGGGGACAGGGATGGGCCAAGTGTTTACAACATGGCTTCTAGTAGGGCCACTGGTAGCCTGTGGGGCTGCTGGAACAGGGTCTGGCCAGCCTTGGTGAGGAGCAGGGAAGTGCGGAAGCCGGGGAGGGGAGAGCCGGGCGTCTGGGTAGCGGAGGCCACCAGAGCTCTCTTCCAACCCTCCGAATCGAACATGGTTCATCCTGGCCATCCAGAGCTACTATGACCCCAGGGTATGGCTCACGGGCAGCGGTGTGGTCCTGCCTTCCAGCCAATGGAAGCTTATTGTACTTTTATACTCAGGGTTGTGGGAGCAGTGGTGTGTGAGCCCTTGACTAATTGCCCCAATGATGGGGTTGGGGGCAGGGATCAGAAAGAACAGGGGTAGGGAGAGTGCTTAATGCCATGCCCTTACTAGAGTCTGAGCCTGGTCTGCCTGGGTGGTCACCCCCAGAGACCAGGTTAGACTGGATCTTGACCACGGGCCAGAGAGGGAAGTGGGCTTCCCAGAGGCCACACTCGCGCCTCTCCGCCTCGGCTGGGGTGGATTCTGACCGTCAAGCAGCTCTGGGTGGGTGAGCCTGGAGTTCCAGTCCTGCGGCCACTTTAGACAGCTGCGTGGGTCCCGGGGAACCCAACCTTTCTAGGTCCTGGGGTGTCAGGCCCCCCGAGGCCAGCAAGCTTCGGGTTGGTGGCTTGGAGTTGGTCTCTGCTCCCTGCTGGCCTGGGCAGAGGGTGGGAGTGCAAGCGTGTGCATAGTTGATACGGGGCTGTTCCTGGCACGTCCCCGCTCGGACGCCCCTCTTTTCCAAACTTCCTGCTGTTGTGACAGTGAGGCGGGGGTCGGGAGAGCAGAGCCGCCTACCCAGGAGCCCTGTCGCGCCCAGCATTCCTGGGGCGCCCTCCCGCCCCGCAGCCCGCGGCCCCGCGAGCCGCCCCGGCCGCCCTCTCCCCTCCCCAGGACGCCCTCGGGCCCCTCACGGCCCCCCGCGCCCTCTACCACTTCTCGAGGATGTGGCTCAGGTAGTCCTCGGTGGGCACGCGGCCCGGCTCCTCGGCGTCTCGCGCGGCGCCGCCTCCTGGGCGCGGTGCAGCAGGCGCTGCTCGCGGCTGCGCAGGCGCTGCTCGCGGCGCTCCAGCTGCCGCTTGTACTGGTAGCGCTGCTGGAAGAGGTCCTTGGCGTAGTCGTAGAGCTGCATGTCCAGGTCGTTGAGCTCCTCGATGCGCCGCACGGTGCCCGCGTCCACCTCCACGCCGCCGGCGCGCGTGCTGTTGTACTGCAGGAAGGGCCGGATGAACCGGAGGCTGAACGTCCGCTCGAACAGGTACTGCGTCTTGCGCTGGAACTCGGTCAGGCCGAAGAAGGCCATGCCGCGCAGGTTCTTCTTGGCGCTCTCCAGCAGCAGCTGCGCGCGCTGGCCCTCGGGGATGAAGGACAGGTTGTAGCAGCCCACCAGGCTCAGGTCGGCCAGCATGCGCACCTGGCGGTTGTTGGCCAGGTTGTAGGGGCAGTCCATGAACTCCTGCAGCGTGCAGCCCGACCAGTCCGTGCCCTCGTAGCACGGCGGCAGCTCCTCGGGCGTGGGCGTGCGCCCGTCGCACATGTGCAGCGACGTCTTCCACGTGGCCCCGCGCTGCACGTGCCGCCACTCGCTCAGGTAGCGCGACACGGGGTCCCGCAGCAGCGTGATGTAGTAGAACTTCCTGCAAGGAGACCAGCAGAGGGGGCACGGTGAGGCGGGAGGGGGGAGGCTGGGGCTGTTGCCAATGCCATTTCTGAACAGGCAGTCCCTGGGCTCGGAGCCCTGAAGGAGCCTATCCCGGGAACACAGGTCCCAGGGTGCCTGCCATGCCTGAGCTCTGTGGCTAGGCTGTGTGCTGGGGTGGGTCCCCGAGCGCCTGTGCCCATCCTCACACTTAGTGGCCTCTGCTGCCCATTGCCTTCTTCACCTACTCTGCTTCTCAACTCCACCTCTAACAGGAAGAGTCACAGTGCTCCTGTGTCTGGGGAGCTGCAACGAGGAAACGGGTCAAAAAAGCCCGTGGAAAAAGCCCCATTGCATTGGTCACTGAGGCAATGGCATGTTAAGCCATCATGAGATAGCATTTGAGCGACAAGAAGAAAAAATCTGGCAATAGCTGGGCATGAACGTAGGGCAACCATAACTCCCAACAGCTGCTCATGGGATGTAAATGGGGATGTTGTTCAGGGTCTTCACTGGAAAGCTAACCATGCACACACCCCATGACACCTCGATTTCTCTCCGAGGCAAACATCCCACAGAAATCTTTTTTTTTTTTTTTTTTTTTTAGTATTTATTTTTTAGTTGTAGTTGGACACAATACCTTTATTTATTTTTAAAAAATTTATTTATTTCCCAGTTTTCGCGAGTTGCCTCACAATGGCAATGCAACTCAGTTTTAATATTTTACAAGGGCTGGGGATGTGGCCCAGTGGTCGAGTGCCCCTGAGTTCAATCCCCGGTACCACCAAAAAAAAAAAAAAAAAAAAAAAAAAAAAAAATATTTATTTGTTTTAGTTGCACACAATGCCTTTTTTATTTTTACGTGGTGCTGAGGATCAAACCCGGCTGCCCACGTGCTAGGCGAGCGCTCTGCCGCTGAGCCACAACCCTGGCCCCCTTTATTTTATTTTTATGCAGTGCTGAGGATTGATCCCAGGGCCTCACATTGCTAGGCCAGCGCCCCACTGCTGAGCCACAACCCCAGCCCCAGAAGTCTTCTGTCACGTGCATGGATAAGACTGTCCACAGCAGCATGGCTGGTGACTCCCCCAGACGCCTACCATATGGCGTGTGCACATCAGTGGTGGCATATTCTGGAGGAATACTACTCAGCTAGTCACCACATTGGCAAATTGGAAGACTAAGATGTTGTAGGAAAAACAAGAAAACTTCAGAGTATGTGTTTATCAGGTTTCCCCAAATAAGCAAAAGTCAAGAAAGAGAGACACAGATATGAAAATTATCAAAAAATGTGAAAGATGACACATGTGAAAATTCAAGTCAGAGGCTAGTCCTGGTGCTTTCTGGGGGTGGGGGAGGCCAGGCATGGCACCAGGTGCTCATGGTGGCTCTGACCGTGCCCTATTCTGGAGGAGGGCAGTGGGGATGCAGGTGTTTATTAGGAGGATTTATTTCCTATGCACGTCACGCAAGTTCTGTGTGTACCAAACATGCTGTGACAAACGTTTTAAAGAAGGGAAGGAACACAGACAAAATAGATGCTGCAGGGCAGTCTAAGAGGCCCCTGCTGCCTCACAGGACAACTGGCCATCTTGCCAAAGCCAGAGCCCTTTGCTCCTGTGGCTCCCTCTCACCGCCAGTGCCTGGCCACCTCCAAATCTACAGCACGTCATCTCCCCGTCCCTTCTATGCCAATACCGCAGCGAGCAAGGAGCAGGAGGGCTCCTGTGGGTTCCAGTGACAGGGGAATGTCTCGTTTCGGGATGGCGAGGGTGGCCAGCTGCCAGGTCAGTCGGGGCTGCCCTGCGGTTTGTTAGCTAACTCTGCAACAATGGGCCTGACCGCCCTGTGGCTTCTCCGTGAAGGAAGCACAGGTCTCCCTGGACCCGAGCATGCGGCTGGTGGTTGGTCTCATCGTCGAGAGGGACCTGGGGATGAGAGCGGGAGCGCTCTGACCCCAGGGACTCCCCTTCACTACTGCTAACCCAGGTGCAGGGGCTCAGGGGACCCTGTTCAGTAGCAAATTATGCTCTTTCAGGGTGACAAGGCCCCTGGAATCTTCTAAGAGCACAGTGCCAAATTAGGGTCCTGGCCTACATAGTACCCACAGCCCACTGACCTCCACTGCAGGTACCTGGGTGCCTACTGTTTGCCCTCTAGGACTCACAGCCGTCCCCCTCAGTGGGGCATGTACTGGTTACTCAAGGGGAAAGAGGTGGCCCTGCCCATACTTCTTCCTCTGCGCCTCCCTTGCAACTCTGGTTGCTTACAACCACCCTCCCGCCTGTGCCAGGATGGTCTGCGGTAGTTGTGGGCATACTTGTCCATGTGGTCACTACGTGTGACCTGTGTGTGCCAGCCAGTCATGGGAATTCTGGGACAGCTCACGCTGCCCAGGGCCATGGGGGGGGGGACTGCTGAGAGTGCCAAGTGCCCACATCAGTCTTGGGGCTAGCTGACCTGGGCCAAGGGGCAGGATGGGCCTAGGTGGGCTGAATAGGAAGGAATCCACCCGGGAGGGGCCAGGAGCATCCGGAAGGGGAAAGAGCTGCGCTGTCAGTATTTGGCTCCAACCCTGAAGTTGGCCGTGAATTCATCCATCTGGGCAGCTCACTGTTGTCACTTGGGAACTGGTGGAGTGACTGTTGGCAGTGGGTTCTGGGGTTGGATACACTGTGGCAATGACATGGGGTGAAGTAGTAGCCCCTGTCCCGGTGCTCAGGGGCCCGTGGGAAGGCAGGTTCCCAACCTCCACACCTTGACAAAGGACACGAAGTAGCGATGCCTCTGGCCCTTGATGACAGCAGCCGTGACCTGGGCATCTGGCACGGCAGGCCCTGCTTTGGGAGGGCAGGCATTTCTCCTGTTCCGCAGAGGGGGCGTCCCAGGCTGAGAGCTGGGGTATGCTGGCTTTCCATGACCATTTCCAAGTGCTCTGGCTTGGGTAGAGGAGGACCAACAGAGAAAGGAGGTGACAATTCCTGGGGCCATGGGCACCAATCTCAAATGGGGCATGGGAAAGGGAGGCTTCTCAGAGGAAGCCTTATGGTGGGGGCATGGCCTTGTCTCAAGAAGGAGGTGCAGTCGAGGCTGGAGGCCCAGGCAAAGCCAGGCTAAGGAGGGCGTTGCCTAGTTCATAGAGAAATGAGCTCAAGCGGGTGATGGCCCAGAATGCGAGATCCACACGGAATTCGAAGAAAAAGCGCGAGACCTCAAAGAACTCCGGCCCTGTGGACTATTTCTAATCTGTGTGGAAAGCAGCTTCTCCGGACAGCCCGCGGGACGCATCGCCTGGATCATGCACGCTGGCATTTAATCATGGCTGGTTTGATGCATCCTCTGACCTTCAGCTGTCCTGACATTTCTGTGGGCACTGGTTTAAAGTGCCCTACAATCATGTAAGATCCTAGTGGGTAAGGAAGACGTTTTCTTCTTGAGTCTGTTAAATAAGAATTATAGGAGGCGGCTGCTTTGGACAAGACTCCTACACTGGTCCAGTGGACCACACCAAAAACCAAAATGGAGTGACTCATACTAAAATTCCATATTGCCAAACGCAAGCTTAGGTGTCAAACTTAGTTGACGATTAGGAGAAATTAGGAGAGAGAAACAAACAGATTTCCCAAACAGGCCAGTTTCAATGGGCATGATAATAAAAAGTTCTCTCTGCCTTAACTAATCCTTACTTAAAAAAAAAAAAAAAAAAAAAAACAACCTGATATTAACCATCAGTTATTTTCCTATCATTAGTCGGTCTCCCTGCCCCTGCCTTACAAGGAAAGTAACTTTCAAATGACCAACTGCTTTTCGTTTCTGCTTTCTTCCACGTTTCCTCTCTATAAAACCAACCTCCTCTGCTCAGATCATTGGATCACTCATTGTATTTTATGAAATGAAGTGTTGCTTCATTTTTGAATTATAAATAGAGCTAATTGAGATGTTCTGTTTAAATTAGCTTCAATCTGGTCTTTTGACAGTTATGAAACTGCTAGGGCTCTGATGAGGATTGGATCAAGATGATCTCGCACCACTCAGACCTTACAAGTGATGGGGAAACCGGGTTCAGGAGGAATGCCAAATGCCCCCAGGCCAGAGCAGGCAGCTTTGCTGATAACCCATGATGAGGAAAAAAAAAAAAAAAAAAAAAAAAATTCTGAGATGTCCTAAATTACAAAGGCTGGATGAGGATGGAAAAGAAGAGAGAAAAGGAGCTTACTTAATTGGCTAACAGAGTAGGGCCAAACCAACAAGACTGTTTTCAAATTCCTGACTTAGATTTCAGGATGTGGACCAGGCACCACCATGCCTCATTTACATATAAACCTTTTGGACTATTAACATCAATCAATCTAGAAGCAATAAGTGGACTTATTTATGGACTGTGCACCTATCTCACAACTTTCTCTGATTAGCACAATCCTGTCCCTCTTATCTACAGCCAGCTAGGTTCAATGTGAACAATTTATGTTTTCCTTTCCTCAGTTTTCACTATGACAATGCTGTTGGCTGTTAGGTCGGGGGATGTACTTCCAACTGCTACTAAACTTTGCTGCTGGCAGCTATGGAATCTTGTCCCAGGACCTGGTCCTTTTCTGGCTAATATTTCTAACAGCTCAATAAACTCTTTTATTTCGTAGATCCCTTAGTCTCAAGAGTTTTAGTGAAGGGACAGGGGTGTAGCGCAGAGTAGAGTGCTTGTCTGGCATGCGTGAGGCCCTGGGTTCCATTCCTAGCACTGGTTTAAAAAAAAAAAAAAAAAAAAAAAGGTTCTAGTTAAACACTGGGCACAGGAGTGACTGGAGGGGGCTTCATTTTCCCTCCTTTGCCTGAGAGGATTGGTTGGACCCAAACTGATGCCTGCATCTATCATTCCTGCACTTCCTTGGAAGCCCAGGACTCCAACCAGAGACAAGACCTTAACCCTGGCTCAGGACACACAGTGGCACACACCTGTAGTCCCAGCCACTTGAGTGGCTAAGGGGAGAGGCTGCTTGAGCCTGCCTAGGCAACACAGCAAGAACCTGACTCGACAAAGCAAGACCAAAAGACCGTCAACCTGGCTCAGGGCATGTGGGGGTCGAGAGCTGGGGTGCTGGTGGCTTGGTGAGGGGCTTGCACAGTGATTCCACCTGGAAGGAAGAGCTGAGGTGTGGCCCTGCCACATTTGGAGCGGGCTTCCTACAGTGCTGTCTATTCCAGGGAGACACGGAAA
Organism: Tamias sibiricus; assembly: GCA_025594165.1. Classification (NCBI taxonomy): domain Eukaryota; kingdom Metazoa; phylum Chordata; class Mammalia; order Rodentia; family Sciuridae; genus Tamias; species Tamias sibiricus. Next base: position 183,564,618 of record CM046660.1, read on the forward strand.
CACAGGAGGAAGATGAACGAATACACACACCATGGACCCTCCTGCGGCCCACAGCAGAAATGTCTGTATCTACAGGGCGGTGATAACTGCGCTGTGGTCACAATTTTGTAAAGATTTTACATGTTCAAAAAAAAAAAAAAAAAAAAAAAAAAAAAAAACACCACCCAGGATGGTAATGGACTACTCAATGGCTGCTTCGGGGTTGGCAGGTTGGGCTTTTTCCCCCAACACTGTATTATAAACATTTTCAAGCTTACAGCAAAGTTGAAAGTTCAGTGAAAATCTATCAGCTGAAATGGATGACTTTAGAATTTTCTTTATGTATTTCTGCACTGTCTGCAACTATAAATTATACGTTAAGCGTCCCTAATTGGAAATTCAAGATCTGAAATGCTCCAAAACCTGAAACTAAAAGTACAGACACGATGCCACAAATGGAAAATTCTACATCTGACCCCTGTCAAAACCCAGGTGCATTAAAAATACTCCATTTAAATTAACCTCCAAGCTATGTGTATTAGATGCATAGGAAACAAATGAATTTACTCATTATATATGTACAAATATCCCCAAATCTGAAAAAATCTGAAATCTAAAATACTTCTGGTCTCAAGCATAAAGAATATTCAATCTGTATATAAACAACTGAAGCAAGCTTGGTGCAGCGGTGCACACCTATAAACCTAAGAATTCAGGAGCTAGGGCAGAAGTGTGGCCAGCTTAAGGAGACCCTATCTCAAAAACAAAAACAAACAACAACAACAACAAAAAAAAGGATGGGGTGTCATCAGTTTTGCAAGTTCTACCTTCAACTATCCTTTTTGGGGGAAACGTAGCATTTTATTAGGGCATGCTGCCTCCTGGGGTGTTTCATGAACAGGGCATGACCTATGAGTTCTAAACTCACACCCTAAAACAGGCCTTCTTCTATCGGTGCCAGCAGTCTCACCCGATCTTGGGTGAGAATGCTATCACCTAGTCAGAGTGACAAGCCAGTTTTTAAAAAGAAACACTGCAGCATGACTTCTGATCAGGCACTGGGAGGAAGTTAATGTCGTGGTTCACAAAGAGTCCTGGGTGCTAGTTTCAATTCAGCAACAAGAACGTGCTGCTGCCGCCGCCTTCTCTCTGCCAGGACAGGTTTAGCAGGGTCAGAGAGTGGCAGGAGATGCTCTGTGAGCATCTACCCTACTGCGTACTCTGGTCTCCCGGGACCCAGAGGACCCTTCGCAACGACAAAGTCCACACCATTAAGGTTAGATTCAGATGACTGGTTTTAAAACCACACTCCAAGGGGTATCAGTAGTTCCGAGGGCAGACACAGGTTATCCAAGGAACGCTTGGGCATTTGGAAGCAACCAACGATGGTACCCTGCTTCCCCAAGACTGTTTTACTGTTCCCCATCCTAAGGCTCATGGGCATCACAGGGCAGGGGAAGTGACTGTCTGTGTGGTTAAGTGACCAGACTTCAGAGGTTTAGAAATGACGACATTCAGGAGACTGCCAAAGCTGGGGAAACCCAGGGCCTAAGGCAGCTGGGCAGCCCCTCATCCCTCAGGTGTGAGCTGCCTTTGTACTGCGATGGCCTGGCGCCCCCACCACTGGCAGCAATAAGCAGCCCAGTTCCTGCTTAGTTCCTTAGAAAAATGTAAGTCTGACTGTGCACAGTGGCACATGCCTATAATCCCAGTGGCTTGGGAGGCTGAAGCAGGAGGACGCAAATTCAAGGCCAGCCCAGGAAACATAGCAAGATTTTTTTTGTGTGCTTGGTACTAGGGATTAAACCCAGGGGTGCTTTACCACTGAGGTACATCCCTAGCCCTCTTTTATCAGGTCTTTTATCAAGGTCTTGCTAAGTTGCTTGGAGCCTTGCTAAGTTGCTGAGGGTGGCCTGGGACTTGTGCTTCTCCTGCCTCAGCCTCCTTAGTTGCTGGGATTACAGGTGTGCCCCACCATGCCTGGCTAACAGCAAAATCCTGTCGCAAGATAAAGAATGAAAAGGGCTGTGGATGTAGCTCAGTGACAGAGCACCCCTGGGCTTGATCTGCAGGGGAGGGGGAGAAGGAAAAGAAAAATGGAAGTCTGATTTTGGCTCAGAGCCCCACTGTGAGGTGGGAGCCACGTGGGCCCAGCTGCCTCCTCCTCCTTCCTGTAGCAGGAGGGGCCCACAGTGGGAAGATCCCCAGGGCTGTAAGGCTCTGTCACCTCCCTGCTCAGAGGGCTCAGCAGCAGGTGGAGGAGGAGCGAGGGGCACAACCCAGAGGAGATGACCTGCTCCCAACTGCCACCAGGAGGAACTGCCTCCGGAACAGCCTTGCCAACAGGTCCCCACGGGCGCTGGCCCAGTCACCCGCCTCCCGCCTCCTTGCACCTGGCCTGTATGCAGGAGCAGCTGCCCTTCGTGGTCCCTGCAGGGCAATCCAGACCGCCCGCTGGGGAGCCCTTCTCCACACGCAGGGTGGAAGAGGCTGCTCTACCTGTCCCTTCCTGGTGACATCCGCACAACTGCAGGGGTTATTTTTGTTGATTAACTGAATCTGTTTCCAAAAATACCCGGGTCCAGAGGCAGGCCTCAGGACATCAGGGATCAGGTGCTGTGTGGGCACAGGTGTGGGCAGCGCGTGCCCATGAGCTGCCTGGGAAGGCAGGGCTGCCCAGCCCTCTCCCAGGGCAGACAGCATGTGCAGCTGGCAGAGCCCTGGAAGGCCTCTTCAGTGACCCCTGAGACCTGGGTGGTGGTGCCAGCTGCAGACAGGAAACTGACACCCAGAGGGGCAAATGAATGGCCCCGTGTCACCTGGAAGGCCCCAGCCTGTCTAGCCCCTGGTGTACCAGCCTTCCTAGAGGAAGGGGGCAGCAGGGCAGGGCAAATCCCAGAGCCCCGGATCCCAGGCAGGAAGGGCTGGCTGGGGCCTGCTGGCCTCAGGGACTCTGCTCCTGCCTCACCTGCCTCCAGCAAAGTGAGGAGGGCTTCCTTGGCCACCCAGGTGAGCTGAATCCTTACGATGGTGGGGGACAGTCTAAGTGCCAAGAGCTGTGCTCACGTGCTCTGTCCCCAAGAGACGGGTTCAGGAAACAGCATGGAAGTCCCTAAAGAGGAAGCAGCCCGGGAGCCAATTCCCAGCCAGGAGTGACCGTGTGACTAAGTCTGGCCATCAGGATGTCCTTAGAGACATCCTTCTTGGTCCCGTTTTCCTCCTGCTGGCTGGAATATGGATATAACTGCTGAGCATCAGCAGTCCCCTTGAATCCTGAGGCGGAAGGTCCACTTTCTGGGGCTGATGGAGGTGAGAGAAAGACCCTGGGTCCACGGTGTCTCCATGGCTGAACCCCAGCATGTCCCGTCTCTGCTAGTCTCCTTTTCAAAGGGAGGGAAATTATAGCCACTCTATTTTGGCCTCCGAACCTGACCCATCTACTCGGAGCAATGCACTAAAGACCTGGGCATGATGAGAGGGTGAGCTGGGTCAGCAGGGCCGGGGGCATCAGGGTGGCAATGATGACCAGATTACTTACTTTGCTGAACTGCTGGTGCTTTACCTGGTCATTCGGACCACTCACTGACACCCTGTGGGCAAAAATGATTCCCATGTTGCAGACAAGGAAAGTGAGTCCTAAAGAGGTCGACACAGCTAACTCAGGCCACAGAGTGGGCCAGGCAGTGTGGGTGGAGCCCAGGCCCACCTGGACCTCGGCTCTCACTGTCTGGGGAACTGCTCACTGCTGAGCCACACCTGGCTGGGGGAGCAGGCTGCTCTGGACAGCCCCGTGAGGCTGGGTCAACTTGTCCATCAGCCTATCCACAACGCTGGCCCGGGCACCCTGCTGACCAATGTCCAGTGCCAGGGTGGCAGGGTGGCAGTGTTCTTTAATTCAGTTATCAGCAAAAATCACAGGCCACTTCCTTTAAAGCGCAGTGAGTTAGTTAGGAGACAGAGAAGTCTGTCTGAGAAAGTAAAACCGCTTCTAGACCTGCAGTGAAGACACACCAGCACTGGGCTGAACGACGACTCAGAACGGAGACCAGGACAGTCCTGGCGTCACACGGGGACAGAGGTCACATCCTGGACTCTGACCCGCCGTGGGCAGTGCCTTGCTGTGGGACGCTGGGCGGGCCACCTCCTCTGGCTCGGACAGGCTCCCCTCTGGTCACACACACCCATGGCCCTACCCTACCAGGGACAGGGAAGATGGCTCCAGAGAGATGTCAGGCCACTCGGGTGGAGTCCCAGCTGGGAAGGCGGGGGCGGCACCTGTCCCTGCAGAGGCTGCCGGGCCACCAGCTCCCCACACAGTCCAGCTGTCAGGCCAGGAGCCTGTGCCCCAGGAACTCCCACCCGGAGAGGGACCGAGCCGTGTGGAAAAGCAGAAGACGCAGCGCAGAAGCCCGAGCAAGCCCAGGCTCCAAGCCAGCCCAGCCCGACAGACCTCACTGGCCACCATTTCCTGGGCCTCTGACTGTCTCTACCGCGGCACGCTCGGCAAACACCTCCAGGTCACCTTTCCTGCAAACGACCAGGCCCACAGCTGTGTGATCCGGGGTGTGCCACGCTAGGAGCCCACCGCCCAGCTCCTGTAGGGAAGACGGGGACGGGGTTTTCCAACTTCCTCCCACGTGGTGATGGGCGGGGAAGAAGGTGACGGCATCCCCAGGGCACCGCACTAGAATCGGCTCCCAGTATGGGACACTGTGAACCTGTCACTGCCACCTTGCCAAGCATCTACGGGCCTCCAACTCTGAGGCTCACTAAGGGGTTCCCTACTCTTGTGGCAGGCATCCCTGAGCAGGGGAGCCATCCCAGAGACCCCTCAGCAAGGGACCCGATGGCCTGGGAGTCACTGTCTAAGCTATTCCAGTGTGAGGCTCTGCCATGCGCGGGTCAACCGGAGAGGCCTCCACGGGGAGGTGGCCCCTGGGCCAGGTGTCTAGTGAGCTAGTTGCCTCTGACAGTGGCGCTCACATCCGGAACTGTGCCCCGAAGCTGCCCTGTCCTAGCTGCCCCTCTGCCGTCAGTGTGTGTCTGCCACACCCTCCCTTCCTCCTCCTGTCAGCAGGCCGGCGGGGGCGGGTTTTGGCTCGGCCGCAGGTGCACGGTGCCTGGGGCTGTCCTCTTGGCCAGGGGCTGGGATCTCTCAGCTGTTCTAAGTTCAGAGGCAACGTCTTCCCCTGCAGAAACCTCCCTCCCACTGCAAGCTTGGGTGGGGGTCACGGTGCAACCACCTCCCAGGACTGGGGAAGGCTCGGAGATGAAAATGGTAAGAACGAGCCCCACAGGCCTGGACCCCACACCGTAGGTCAGGAGAAGAGGCCGGGACCACACCGAGGGGCTGACACCCAGCCCAGTGCAGCCCCACCCTCCGCGCCTTTCGGCTCCCTACCAGCCAGGGGCAGGCAGCCACCCTCCTTCCTGCCCAGGGCTGGGGGCTTCCTGCTGGGAGCAGGCTTCCTGGCTTGGACTCGGCTCAGGCTCCGGCGGCCAAACGGGAAGCTGGGTGCTCAGAGAAGGCAGGGATTCATGGCTTAGGGGTCTTTGTGTGACCCGCCCTCGGTCTCTGTGCCCCGGGGCCAGCAACAGACACCTTCCCCTACCCCCCACTCTAGGACCTTCCCTCCCATCTGTCCCCATCTGTCCCCAGCCGTACTCTGCCATCTGCCCCATACACTCTGCCATCGGCCCTACACCCCCACAGGCACGCGCCCAGCCCCGGGGCCCTGGACACACCAGCACCTGCCACGCTAAGGAGGCATGACTCGCTCCTTGAGAACTGCGCCTCTGAGAGGGGGCGATTTTCCTACAGTAGGGACAATGCAGCTGGAGCCCCTACTGCGTGGCACCTTGGAGTAGGCCTGATTCGAGCACAGCCTTTATGGACCCCAGTCTTCTGGCCAAGTGGCTCCTCTTTGCTGGCTCCCAGGATGCCTCTAGTGCTGTCCTGCCACTCACCGAACCCCGCAGGGTAGCGAATGTGTCTCTGGTTTCAGGAAACCCAAACAAACCAAAGGACCCGTACCGATGAAGCACTTACTGTGTGCGGATCTACGCACTAGCGTTGGGATTTTGGGCCACGTCCCAAGGACACAGGCTCAGGGAGGCCAAGGATGCCGATTTGAACTCGGGTCCTGCTGCTTTCAATCGTGGATGTGAACGGCACCTACTGCATGACCACAATGACCACAGGGGTGGGTAGTGCCAAAGGCTCCATCTGGGCCCGTCTGGGCAGATGGTGGAGGCCTGGGGCCACGACTGCCAGCTTCTCCCGGGGGAATCTCTCTCCTCTTTCACTCCTGTTAGCACACTGTTCCTGACCATGCCCGCACAAGGCTCTGACTGCTGAATTTTCTGTGAACTCTGGCAGATTCTAGAGTGAAAGTGATCTTGTTTCCTGGGGCCAGGGTGACTGATGTGTGACCAAGCTCTCTGGGCTCTGATTTTCCTCTCTGTGGTCCCCTGGCCAGGTGTTTGGGGGGGGGCATGCCCCCTGTTCCCTGCCAAAGTCCAGTGAGCCCCAAAAACCTCAGCCGGTGTGGACTTGAGGGCGTGTGGGCCTGCACTGCCCTATACCAGGTACCTGGTGCCCCGTCCTTCCCAAGACCTCCTCTCATCTCAAACCATGGTGCCGTGCAGTGACTGGAAGCCAGCAAAAGCCTCAGAAAAGAAGGCTTGAACCAGGTATGGTGGTGCACACCTGTAATCTCAGTGACTTGGGAGGCTAAGGCAGGAGGACCACAAGTTCGAGGCCAGCCGGGCAACTTAGTGAGACCCTGTTTCAAAATAAGAAATACAAAGGCTGAGAATACAGCTTAGTGGTTGAATAACCCTGGGCTCAACTCCGGTACTACACACACACACACACAGAAGAGGATGTGCGGGCAGAGCCCCTGTGTGGGGGTGCCGCTGAGTCCCACGGGAGTTGTGGCCAGGAGAAGGGTTGTTTGAGCACAGCCATGCCCCCGCAAAGCTCCGGGCAGCAGAGGGCCCCTCCAGCATTAGCACGACTCCTGTCTCTGCCTCCACCCGGCCAGGCTAAATCCTGCCCCAGGCCTACAGCATCTATTGTCTTCCTATCCAGGTGGCAGCCCCTGCCTGCCAATTACTGCCTGGTGACAGCTTAGGCAAATGCCCCGCAGGAGGCCTGGGCTTCTCTGTATGGGTGGGGGTGTGGGGGTGGGGGAGGGGGTGCTGGAGCCTCCTTCCCCATGTCTGCCCCCTCCTGGGTCGGCACTGAGACGGTTCATCTGCTGCAATCAGCTCTGTCCTAGTGAGGAGGGAGAAGATGTACGAGAGAGCAGAGCAAGGAAGAGGTCTCCGAGTCAGACTGATGGGCAGGTGCGACTGTGCTCTGCCGGATTCTCCCGTGTGGCCCGGGGACAATCACCTGGCCCCTCTGAGCCCCTCGCTGCTGCTTTCATTAAACCGGTTGCCAGAGTGCACCTACGTCACAGGCCGTGAGGACTGGTGGAATGATGGGGATCAAAGAGCCCGCCTGCTCGGATCCACAGAGTGAGGAGCTCACTCGTCCCATGGAGGTACAACCCGCTCAGGTGCCAGGAAAAGGGACCCGTGTGAGCAGGGTGACCTTCCTCAGTGACCTCACCTCAGGGATCCGCTCCCTGTCCCCTCTGGTCTGCCCTACACTTTCCTCCCTCACAGGAGGGTTTACCGAGTGCTTGCTATGTGCAGGACAGGCGACACCCTTCCTACCCGCAGCCTCAGGGAGGCCAGGAATATGGCTGCTGCTAACTGTCCAGATAGGCATGGGCCACGGAGGAAAGCCAGGGTCTCACGTGGCCCTTGGTCAGGCAGGAGCTCAGGATGAGACCTCTGAGCTGAGTAGGACCTGGAGGAAGCAGAGCAGCAGCCCCGGCCAGGGCGGGGCGCAGGAGTACTCCAGGACCCCCACGAGGGACAGAGAAGGGGCGTGCGGCCGAGCTCACACCACGTGTCCAGACTGGGCAGCTCACCCAGGTGCACGGTGGGTGAGAAGAGGAAATGAGCTCACGGTTTCAAGGACAGGACATTGTTCGGAAACGTGGGAAAAATGAAATTCCCCATCCTTGTTTCAAAATGCTAAACTGAAAAAAAAAAAAAAAAAAGAAGGGAGAGCAAGCAGTCTTATTGGTTTGGATGTAGGAATCACCTCAACAGACTTCTCCCTCCCAGCACCATCTGTAATCAAAGCGGGCTTTTGAAAATCTTCATTTACTTTATAAATAGGTTGGTGTTATAGTTTGGATGTGGGATTTTCTCTGAAAGCCTGGGCCCCAGTTGGCAGTGCTGCCGGGAGGTGGGGGAGGCATTCAGAAGGGGAGCCTAGTGAGAGGCGGTGGGTCACTGGGCTGGGGCATGCCCTGCACGGTATGTCTTGTCTCTGGTGTGTCTGTCTGTCTCTCTGCACAATTAGCAGAGTCTGGGGAAACAGAGTAGTCTGTTATGCCAAGTGGCCGCACCCCTGCAGAGTCCCAACCACACAGGCAGAGAAACTGAGGCACCATCTGGATGCCTCACATACCATGGCACCCTCAAGGCAGGCAGACCCTTCAGTTGTAGCCCAGGAGGCCCAGGCCTCCCGGGGGCAAGACCAAAGCTATCTCACCCCGACCTGCATGATCTCATCTGATCATGACAAGGCACCCAGGAGCACCCTGGGGAGTGGGTGACTTCCTGTCAGGTCAACATACCTGCATGGGGACACCTACCTGTGCATGGGCACGGACAAGAGGGAAGGTAAGGGGAGGGGTGGTGGGGTGCGCCCCCTGGCCCCAGCTGTGTACTGGTCACTGTCCATGCCTAGGACAGCTCCCTATCCCTTCCATTCTGAGGGCACCTCAGGGGACTTGCTTGAGACCTGGAGCCCACCCCCTACGAAGGCACAGGTGAGTCCCGCCCCAGGACGCACCCCCAGCGGTGCCCTGTGCCCTCCTGTGTGCTCAGGAGACACAGCACGCCCTCGCTGAGGCGCCCAGCAGGCTGGGAAGTGGGTTGGGATGCCAGGCCCATCAGTGTCCCCACTGGGCAGATGTCAGGCACGGCTGGAGGTTCCAGGAGCCCTGCCGAGGGTGGGTGAGGCGGCACCGGCCACGTCCTCTCAGCAAGGCTGGCCAGCAAGGCCACGCTTGAGGGTGCTTCCATTGACCTTCTCCACTGAGCAGGGATGGGCTTCAGGGCTCTCCTGGCTGGACATCAGAATAATGCCCTGTCTGGAGGCCCAGTGTAAGCAGGGGTGGGCAGGGCCATATTCCTCTGCCCTCCCAACTCCCAAGCTCCTAACTACTGCTGGGCAGTGCTCCAACGAGTGGGCTCTGACAAGGAGGTGAACCCAGCCGGCCCTCAGGGCCCCAAAGGGCTGCCATGCCTTCCTATTCACACCCGCCTGCCTTGCACTTTCTGGCTTCTGACACCCAGCAGCGAGATGTCACTTCTGTCTGAATGCACACTCACCCCTGGGGGTCGAGGGGAGATGATGGTGCTCTGCTCCTCCACTGGCCGTGCAGTTGGATGGCCAGGCGGCAGGGAGACCTGCCTCTAGAGCCCTGACCTCTTCCTGACCCTGCTAAGAGCACGGGGGCTCAGTCTTTCTGCTTCCGGGCCTCTGTTGAGGCTGCTGCCCAGGGATCTTCCCCCATGTCCGCACAGCCTGCAGCTGGATCTTCCCCCTGTCCACCCACCACTACAGCTACCCAGGCCCAAGGGGGTATGCAGTATACCTGAAGGGGATGCAATATGCCTGGTCCTTGGTAGCCAGTCTTCACCTGATCCTGATGCCCACGACTAGGGGAATCTCTCAGTGCGTGTGGGTCAGGCGTAGACCCTACCCAGCACAACCGTGGACAAAGGGACCATACAGTATTCTACAGCTTGCTGGAGACTGTCCCTGCCAGGTTCAAAAGTACTCAGTGCCTAAAAGCAAGGAGTCAAATGCATGCTAAGCCTGGTAATTCTGTGGCAACTGGGAGGCAGAGCCCTTCTGTGGTGACCTAGGAACACATTTTTTTGGTACTTGGGATTGACACCAAGGGTGTTTTTACCATCGACCCACACCCCCAGTCCTCTTCATGTTTTGAGATGGGGTCTTGCTAAGTTGCTTAGGGCCTCGCTAAGTCGCTGACTCAGGAGCACACTTCTATGTGCACAATGAGCAAAAGAGTCACATCCAAGCTTTAGATATTCCCTTAGCCAATGCTGGAAACAAACCAGGCACAGAAGGGAGACAGCAGAATCACTGACACCACCTAGGTAGGGAAAGGCCTGTCCTTGCCTGGAGTCCCAGTCAATTTTGCTTTTTCTATATTTCTCCCATTTTATTCCAGCAAAGGGAAGAAAGAATCAAACAAAAAGATAATGTCCGCCGGGGCGCGGTGGCGCACGCCTGTAATCCCAGCACTTTGGGAGGCTGAGGCAGGAGGATCGCGAGTTCAAAGCCAGCCTCAGCAATGGCGAGGCACTTAGCAACTCAGTGAGACCCTGTCTCTAAATAAAAAAAACACACAAAAAAAGGGGCTGGGGATGTGACCCAGTGGTCGAGTGCCCCTGAGTTCAATCCCCGGTACCACAAAAAAAAAAAAAAAAAAAAAAAAAAAAAGATAATGTCCACAATTGAATCTGACTTTCTTTCTGAAGAAAGCGTGGTCAGGGAGGCCTGGGAGGCTCAGGGCCTCCCCGCAACCTCTTAGGATGTATCTAAGGCCACAAAGCCACACATGATGTGCCTTTTTTGAGGGTAAGGAGGGCCAGAACTTGTCTGAAGACCACAGGAGTGTCCTGGGATCTCCTCCAGGCCCAATCTGCTGACCCCATAGCTAGTGTGTGGCTCCAAGCCCCCAAATGACCCCTTCTCCCAGGATCCCAGGTAAACCCCCCTGGTCTCGCCCGCGTGGTCCCATGCAGTTCCTTCCCAGAGAAGAAGGGGCTGCCGCCTGCCCCTACTGTCTACTCAGGAAAGCGCCGTGGAGCGGCGGGGAGACGGCCTCAAACGCTCTGGAAGTCCAGAGCCGCGAACAGTACACTTCAGACAGAAGCCACTCCACGTCCAATGAGCACCCCACTCTGCTTTCTGCCACCGAGGTGCCACTGACCTGGCTCTGCTCACAGGGTGGTGCAACCTCCTCGGGCTGACGCACTGGCGGAATCGTCACCTCAACAGTGACGTTTGCTCCTGCTGCCTGGGGAGTCCTCCCCCATCCCACAGGGCCACTTAGGGTCCCTGTCCTATCAAGTGTTTCTGTGGTTGCTGCCTCCAAAGGGGAGTGCGGCCTGCCAGGCATGTCCTTGCTTTGTTCCCGTGACGCCTGCTGTGGTCAGCATTATTAGACCCCCTCTGCAGATGGGCAGACTGGCTCATCTTCCTGCACCTAAAGACTCCCAGATCGCAGACTTCACAGACCACACGCCTGGTGTGCGTGTGCCAAGGAGGGAGCCCACAGTGTACTCGTAGGAACTGGGTGTGTTGTCGTAAGCATCACGAAGTAAGTCTCCTGCCAGCCAAGGGCTGTTACTGAGCAGCTACGCGGGCACGACAGGTTCCCCAAGAAACACCTCTGGCACCGTTCCCCTGAGGTCCATCGCTTGGTGCCCTGCACGAGGTGGGCCTGGCCCCCTCAGCTCAGCCCAGTATGGACAGGAGAGGAAACAGCTGCAGTGGACTTACCTGCTCTCGCCGATTGAGGGGCGAGGCACCAAGAGAGCATGCAGAGACAGAAAAAGAGAAAGGCCGTCAGATAGTTCGCATAAAATGTTCAAATGTACAACTCATAAAGAGCTCTATGACTTCCAAAGAAAGGTCAAAGCAATAGTTAAAAATCTTCCTACAAATATTGAGGAAGACCCACAGCTTACTTTAAAATGTTTATGTTAAAAGTAACACACTTATGTAACGACACGCATGTGTCCGGGTACACAGCACATACATATGTCTACAGTCCACACACGTATGTAGAAAGTGAGGGAGCACAAATAGATTCAACTTCTTTGAAATAGTATTTCAACTTCTTTAGAGGTTTGACATTTTTCAAAATAAAAGTGAAGGGGAATATTTCTACAAAGAAAAAGAAGACTATTTCTACCAAAATATATTTTCCAAAATTAATTAATTAATTAGTACTGGAGATTGAACCCAGGGGTACTTTACACTGAGTTACATCCCCAATCCTTTCTGTTTTTAGACTGGGTCTTGCTAAGTTGCTGAGGCTGATCTTGAACTTCATCCTCTTGCCTCAGCCTCCAGAGTTGCTGGGATTACAGGCTTGTGCATGCAGCTTCTACCAGATTTGTAAGGAATAGATTATCCAGTTTTATGGAAATTCTTCTAGACAGAATATAGGAGTGAATACTCCCCAAGTTATTCTATGAGGCCAATGGAACCCCAATACCCAAATCAGACAAACACAGAAGAAAGGAAAATTATAGTCCATTTCTTTCACAAGAAAAAAATCCCAAACAAAACTTATCAAATCAAATCCAAAACATCACCTAATATATACTATAACCAGGTTGGATTATCCCAGGTATGCAAGGATGGTTTAATATGAGAAAAGTCACATATGTGACTTACCATAGCAACAGATTATAGATCTCAATAGATGTACAAGAAGCATTTGCTAAAATTAAATACCCATTCACAACATAAATCCTCAGTAAAGTAGGAATAAAAGAGAATTTCCTTAATGTCACGAAACCCCAAAACTCAGAGAAAACACAGTCTTTGTGGGTAAGAGTTAGATGTATTTCTTCTCAGATCAGGACTAGGACAAAAATGCTTGTTCTTCCTGCAGCAATTTTCTGCAATATGGGGGCCTCAGCTGATGTGGTAAAACGACAAGAATGAACCCGGGGCACAACTGTCGACAGAGCTCCTCCTGCACGCAGGCATCACTGGGCTGGGTGCTCTACACACCGTCTCTTGGTCGACAGGAGCCGCCAGCATGGCAGACTTCTCGTGCCCTCTACCCTTGCCCAGGGTCCCCCCGTGCCCGACAGTTAGGGCCGTGGGCTTGCTCTCAGAAGCTGGAGGTTCTGGAGGCCCGGAGCAGTGGGAGGGGAGCAGCGGCCTCCTCAGCAGAGCCCCTCCTCCGGCAGGCCTCCTGGGGTGCTAGGTGAGCTCGCGGGTGCGTCCCTCGGGGCAGCCAGCTTCCGAGCAAGCTCAGTAGGTCCCAAGGGAGTTCTGGCCGTGTGACCTGGGGTCTCCAGGGGTGCCCTGCCTGGAGCAAGGTGGGTCTAGAAGGAGCCTTGGTGCACGTAGTGTGCCCTGCCTGGCATGGCGGGCACTTACAAGACACACAGTGGTACAGCAGGGCGTCTCCCAGGTTTGTCTCATGGCACTGGTCTTGCTGCCATGCTCCACCTGGAACCTTCTACCGTGCAAGGGAGTGTGCTCAGAGCCTTGCAAGCTTGGCTGCGTGCCCGCAGACCCTCCCCCGAGCACACACGCATTCACCCCTAAGTGACCCTCAGTCCCCCTCCTCCATTCTACTCCCTCGTTGCGCAGGGCCACAGGGCCTCTGAATGTCCACCTCTCCCACTGCTGCCTAGGTGACTCCTGATATCAAGCTCCTCTATCCCCGGTGGCTGTAAGGGGAGGGTCTGGCCCAGGAGAAGGGCTCTGGATGTCTGGAGAGAAGGCTGCGCTTGCCTTGGGGTGGGGGCTGCCGACAGGGAAGGCCGCATGGGGCGGCAGGGAGGAGAGCTGGGAGGGCTGAGCAACAGCGCCAGGCTCCAGCCCTGCTCTGCCCTCGACTCTCTCACTGCTAGAGACAGCTCCTCGGTGCACGTGGGGAGAGAGGGACCGTCCTGGCTGACCAGGCTCACTCACCTGCGCCACACCTGCTTGTCCGTGAGGTCTGAGCCCGGCAGGCGCTGGTTTGGGTGGGCTCTGGATTGCATGGCCTGGACCTGCTCTGACTGAGGCTGGTTTCCTGAGAGTAGCTGGGCCCAAGGCTCCTAGCCATCTGTGTACTGAACACTGGGGGCAGGGACACCCACAGGAGCCTGAACACAAGGACAATTCAGGGCTGGAGTCTCACGGGGAAGAGAACATGCGTTCCTCACCCACAGGCTCCAGGGCCCTGCTTCCCAGGAGGAGCAGGCAGAGACCCATCAACCAGGCTTCCAGGGTAGGGTGCCAGGGCTCCAGTACCCTGGCCTGAGAGGGCTGACGGACTCACAGGAAGGGCCTGGCACAGGGGTGTGTGAATGGGCAGTGGGAGCGCAGGAGGCCAGGGCCGTCCTACAGGGCAGGCACTGCGATGCCCGGAAGCAGAGGGAAAGGCACCTGGATCAGGGAGCAGGGCCCAGGCTTGGGGCACTCAGGCTGCAGGCCAGGGCACGTGGCCCGGGCGGGGGTGGGGGGGAGCAATGACTCAGGAGGACAAGAGGAAGGGTGTCGGGTGCTGTCAGCTGACGGAGTCCCACTGGAAAAGACCTGACTCACACAGGAGGGTGTCTGAGATAAGAGGGAGCGGGAGGACCAGAACACAGAGTGTGAAACACCCCAGGCGTCCACCTCCTGCAGCAAGATCAAGGAGCTACAGCACAGGGCCCCACACCCTGGCTGAGGTCATGCTGAGCAGAATTCCTGAAGCGGAGCGGGTGGCTGAGGCCTTTTAACCCTATGCCACTCCCTGGACACTTATGCTTTAACCCCACCTCCTCTAAAGGGTTCATACTGCCACCTTGAGAGTCAGATGGACCCCGTGCCTGCTGCTGTTGGGCACAGCCAGTGGTTCCCCTCTGCATGACAGGCTCCTAGGCAGAGGCTCTGTGGGACCACCTCCCACCTGTCTGCCCTCCTATGTTCTGTTCCTGTTCCTGCCCTGGAGACCTCCCAGGCGAGTCTGGGGTCCTCGGTGTGGCTAGAGGCCTTACCTGTGCACAGCTTGTGTGGTTTCTGTCTCTGGGTCTGGTGGAGTAGCTCTCTGGTTCAGTTTTCCTTTCAGAGAGCCCAATTCTGCACTCACAGTGCAGGGGGCTGAACAGCCTGGGCCTCTAAGTACCCCATCACACACCTCACCCCTTGCCAAAGAGTGCTGCCCCCAGGCACCTCCCACTCCTGGGCCACGGGCATCCCAGGCAGTACATTTTCCTCTCCTGGCCTGTCTCCCTGCTAGTTTGGTCCCATGGGGCCTGGGCAGAGTGAGGCCTCAGCATGGCTAAGGCTTTGAGGCTTGGAAAGAAGCTGACCCACCACTGATCACAACAGCCACTCCATAAAACTGAGAGCAAACAGCGGCAGTGACTACAGCGACTGTCCCCACCTAAGGAGCACTTTCCTTGCACAAACCCTGGGTGGAGCCCGGCACAGCCAGAAGGGCAGAAGCAGGGGAGGTCAGGGAGGAGGCCTGCAGAGCAGCTTCCCATTTCCCAGAGCCATGGCTCCTCCCACCCGAGGGGCGGGGCCTCTCCAGGTTGGAGGAAGCAGTAAAGGACCTGGCTCCTCCCACCCCCGGGGAGGTTGGAGGAAGCAGTAAAGGGGCTCCTCTCCCAGGTTGGAGGAAGCAGTAAAGGACCTGGCTCCTCCCACCCGAGGGGCGGGGCCTCTCCAGGTTGGAGGAAGCAGTAAAGGACCCGGGAGCCACAGAAACATCGGCTCGGGACCAAGGGAGGTACCCAGAAGAAAAATGCTCCACACGATGGGTATGAGACAAGGAATCAAGAGTACCAAGAGGGCAGTGCAGAGTCCTGCCATGTCCCCTCCTGCACGCACCTTCTCTGCATCCCATGACCAGCCTGGCCTGGGGTTCTAGTGTATGCTTGCAGCGGTGAGAAAATATATTTGCAAAACTTATCACATAGGGAATAAATAATGTGGCCTAAGTTGGGTCTAGAGGCTTAGCCAAGAGACTGTGGCCACCAGCCCTCCAGGGACTTGAGGGCCCCTTCCTGCCAGCAGAGGCGCAGCCTGTAAGACCTGGGCTGTGTGAGAAAGGGGCCCTGCACTTAGGCTTGGCCTCGGAAGCAGGGAGGCACGGGCTCCTGGAGCCTGCAGACCCGGGAACAGTGCTGCCAGCTGGCCACGGTGACCCCGTGTGGTGCGCAGGACAGGAGCAGCAGGAGAGTCCCGATCCTCCCGTCTCAGCCGGGAGAGCTGCGAGGACTGTGGGCACGCGCCACTGCGCCCAGCTGATGCGGGCGTCCCCAGAGGCTGGGCACTGTGCACAGGGGTCCTCCATAAACCAAGGGGTCTGTCCACTGTCTGCACGCCTAGCTTCCCTGGGCCCACAGGACAGACGAGCAAGGAGAGGACAGCAGGGTGGCGTGAGGCCACCACAAGGGGACTCGAGCCACAGTGCATCTGAGCACATGCTTCTGAGTGGCCTGCAGGGCTGTGAATGGGAGCCGCCAGCCCGGAGGGCAGGCAGCTGGGGCAAGCTGGGGCGCATGGGATCTCCATGCACGGGTCCAGGCCGACACTGAACCGGCCCCGAGGAACTCCTGGCGGGGCGAGGCTGGGGATCGGGGTCCAGGGACCCTGGGATGACCCAGGCCACAGAGCTGGTGCACTTAAGCTGGGGTCAAGGACAGAAGCCTGGCCTCTCCTCTCTGCACCTGCTCTATCGCCCCAGACCTGCTGCTGCACACCTGCCCAGACTCCACAAAACACTGTCCCCTCACCTCAACCCCCACCACGAGACCCCACATCGGCTCTCTGTCCTGGCTCTGCTGTCCTGTGCTCCGGTCCCTCTTTTTCTTTTTGCTCCTCTTTCTCTTTTTTTTTTTTTTTGGGGGGGGGGGAATGGGGTCTCCCTCGATTTAGCCCAGATGGCTTTAAACTCCTGTGTTCACGTGATTCTCCTGCCTCGGCCTCCCGAGTAGCGGGGACAGGCCTGAGCCACCACGTCTGGCCTCACGGGGCCCTCATGGACGAGGCCAGTGATAACCTGCAAGGCTACTCATCTCTCAGAGAAGGTCCTGGGACCTGCCCCAGGAGGTCCCCAAACCCCAAGTGTGGAGGTCACTGCCCCAGGTGGAAGGGCTGGGCTCCTCCCAGACCTCGACGTGGGTGACCCTTCACTCTCCAGCTGCCTGCTCTCCTGGGCAGGGGCCCCCACACAAGTGGCCTTTAGCTGCCTGTCTGCTTTGGGGTAGTCCCCCAGGGTCAAGAGGCTCTGGCTGGCTTCGGGGTAGTGGCTCCGGCAGAAGAGAAGTGCTGGTCCCCGTCCCCTAGAGCCGTGGCAATGAGCTCCCCTCAGCAGTGTGCGCTCCAGCCTCCGGGAGCTGGGGAGAGCTGGCGGCCTGAGGGAGTGAGGTCAGGATGCTGACTGGAGGCCACTGGGAGGTCCAGGCTTTTAAGGGGGCATGTGGGGGTGGGGGACACACAGGTCTGCTGACCAAGTTCTCATACTCATACCTCAACAGCAGACTAAAAGAATCATGTATCAGCCGGGCGCGGTGGCGCACGCCTGTAATCCCAACACTTTGGGAGGCTGAGGCAGGAGGATCGTGAGTTCAAAGCCAGCCTCAGCAATGGCAAGGCACTTAGCCACTCAGTGAGACCCTGTCTCTAAATAAAATACAAAAAAGGTCTGGGGATGTGACCCAGTGGTCGAGTGCCCCTGAGTTCAATCCCCAGTACCAAAAAAAAAAAAAAAGAATCATGTATCACGACCAAGTGTGATTTATCCCTGGAATGCAAAGATCGATACTAGAATCAATCGATGCAATATGCCAGATAACAGATCAAAGGGGATAAACCCGTGTGATATTCTCAACTGATGTAGAAAAAGATTTGACAAAATACAAATATGCTTTTATGATAAAAAACATTCAACAAACTAGGGAGAGAAGAAATCTACCTCAATAAAGACCACTGCTATAGACTGAATGCTTGCATTCCCTCAAAATCCATATATAGAACCTTGATGTCCATCAATAGATGAATGGATACAAGCTGGGCGAGGTGGCGCATGCCTGTAATCCTAGCACTTGGGAGGCTGAGGCAGGAGGATCGCGAGTTCAAAGCCAGCCTCAGCAATGGTGAGGCACGTAGCAACTCAGTGATACCCTGTCTCTAATACAATGCAAAAAAGTGCTGGGGATGTGGCCCAGTGGTCAAGTGCCCCTGAGTTCAATCCCCGGTACCAAAAAAAAAAAAAAAAAGAATGGATAGGAAAACTTTGGTATATATACACAATGGAACACTACTCAGCACTAAAAGAGAATAAAATCATGGCATTCGCAGGTAAATGGAGTTGGAGAAAATAATGCTAAGTGAAGTTAGTCAATCCCAAAAAACCAAAGGTCGAATGATTCCTTTGATATGATGATACTGAATTATAGTGGCAAGGGAGGAGGGATGAGAGGAATGAAGGAATGTTAAATAGAACCAAGGGGAGGGAGAAGGGAGGGGGCAAGGGGATAGGAATAATGGCAGAATGAGTTGGACATTAATCCGCTAAGTACATATATAAAAACACAAATGGTGTGAAAGTAATTACTGTAAAACCAGTGACTTGAAAAACTGCTCTTTATATGTAATATGAAATGAATTGTACACTGCAAGCATGTATAACAAATTAAAATAAATAATTCATTAAAAGAATCCATATACAGAAGCCCTAATTTCCAATGTGATGGCACCTGAAGGTGAGGACTCGGGGAGGTTGTGAGGTCATGACGGTGAAGCCCTCATGGACGGGATTAGCGCCCTGATAAATAGGAGACCCAAGGGAGAAGAGCTCTCTCTTGGCCATGTGAGGACACAGACAAGGTGTATGACAAGACGTGTCCGACGCTAAAACATGCTGGTCCCTTCATCTTGGACTTTCAGGTCTCCAGAACAGTGAGAAATAAATGTTGTTTAAGTCACCCCCAGTTTATGGCATTTGTTACAGCAGCTGGGATATATGGAAAGACCATAGATAACATCACCCACAATGGTAAAACACTGAAAGCTCTTCCTTTCACATCAGGAACAAATCAAAAATGCCCATGTTTGCCACCTCTAGCTAACATAGTACTAAATTAAAAAAGAAGAAGAAGAAAAAAACAACAACAAACCCATAGTACTAGAAGGTCTAGCCAGAGTAATTAGGCAAGAAAAAGAAATAAAAGTCAATTAAATTGTAAAGGAAAAAGTAAAGTTTTCTCTGTTTGCAGATGACACAATCCTATATGTAACAAACCTTAATGACCCACCCCTCCAAATCTGTTAGAGCTAATAAACTAATTTAGCAATATTGTAAAGACAGAATTTCAAAAATCAGTTGTCTTTCTACAAACTACCAATGAATCACCCAAAGGAAACGATTTCACTTACAACAGCATCAAAAAGAATAAAATGGGGCTAGGATATAGCTCAGTGGTAATTGCTTAGCATGCAGAAGGCCTTGGGTTTGACCCCCAGCATAGCAAAACAAAACGAAACAAAACAAACAAATAAAAATTCAGGAGCATACTCAACCAAGGAGGTCATAGATTATATAATGAAAACAATGACAATGAAAGAAATTAAAGATGACATCAACAAATGAAAAGACAGCCCATGCTCATAGATTGAAAGATATGATAGTGTTACGATGTCAGTGCTCTACCAGATCTACAGATTCAACACAATCTCTGTTATAACCCCAACAGTATTTTCTTCATATATAGAAGAACTTATTCTAAAAGTATTGGTACTTCAAGAGGCCTGCAATAACCAAAGCATTTTATAAAGATGAATAAAGTTGGAAGACTCATATCCCTTGATTTCAAAAGTTACTACAAAGCTACAGTAATCAAAACAGTGTGGTACAGACACAAAGATAGACACAGAGACCAATGGAATAGAAAACCCAGACATAAACACTTGTATATATAGTCAAATGATTTTTGACAAGGGTGACATCATCATTCAATGGGGGAAAGGATATTCTTTCCAACATATGATGCTGGGAATATGAGCATACAAATATGTTAGATAGCCACGTTCAAGATTGGAATTGGATCCTTACCTTACACCACTACAAAATTTAACTAAAAAATGAACTGATGATCTAAACATAAGAGCCCCAAAGATAAAACTCTTTGAACATAGGAGAAAAGTTTTATGACACTGGATTTGGCATGGATTTCCTACATGTAACACCAAAACATGCAATAAAAGAAAAAGTAGTGTGACACCAAAACATGCAACAAAAGAAAAAGTAGTTAAACTGGGCTTCATCAAAATTAAAAAACAAACAAAACCAAGAAAAACCTTTTATGCATCAAAGGACACTACCAACAGAATGAAAAGGCAACCCATGAAAGATATATTTGCAAATTGCAAATTATATATCGCATAAGAGACTAAGATCCAGAATATATAAAGAACTCTTGGGACTTAAAAAAACATCAAACAATCCAAATTAAAAAAGGATAAATATTTTGAATAGACATTTCTTCAAAGGTGTACAAATGGCCAATAAGCACATGAAAAGATGCTTAACATAACGAGGAATTAGTGAAATGCAAATCAAAACTGTAATGAGATACCAGTTCCCATCCACCAGGAGGCTATTCAACCAACCAAGCACGAGGGCATGCACTGGTAGTTCTTGCTACTCGGGAGGCTGAGGTAGGAGGATGGCTTCAGTCAGGAGTTCCAAGCGACAGTGGGGTCTACACTAAGTAGCACATTCCTGGTGGGAATATAAAATGGTGCAGTCACTGTGGACAAACAGCAGGGCAGTTTCTCAAAAAATGAAATACAGAATTACCATATCATTCTGTAATTCCCCTTTTAGATCTATACCCCAAAGGACTGAAAACAGGAACTTGAATAGGTATTTGTACACCTACGTTCACAGCAGCAATCATTCACAGTGACAAAATGTGGAAGCAACCCAAGCGTCCACTGATGAACAGATTAGCAAGATGTGGTCTATGTGCACAATGGAATAGTATTCAGCCTTAAAATGGAAGGAAATTCTGACACATGCTACAACATGGGTAAACCCTGAAGAAAATATGCAAAGCCAGTCACAAAAATACAAACATCGTGTGATCCCACTTACATGAGGTACCCAGCGTAGTTTAATTTCCTAGAGATGACATAGAATGGTGGTTGCCAGGGGCTGAGAAAAGGGTAATGGGTGTATGGTTGAGCGGGTAGTCTCAGTTTGGGAAGATGAACAAAGGTCGGGAGATGGGTGGTGGCGGCGGCTGACAATGAGGCACTTAAGACCACTGAACTGCACGCCACAAAATGGTCCACTTTGTAAAATTCATGTCGTGTATATTTTACAACAAGTAAGAATCCAACAACTTCCCCCACAATGGAGTGCCTGTCACAAGCCTCGCAGGAGAGACAGCAGCCCTTCTCTGGGTGCTGCCACCCTGGGGTCCTCAGCGACTGGGGACACACGATGTCCGCTTGGTCTAAACCTGCCACTCACCATCTCCTAGACGCTCTTGGAATGACAGGACCAAAGAGAAGACTGAAAACATCAGAGCTGGCCTTGGCTGGGGCAGAAATGCACCTGGGCATGGCCCAGGACCCAGGGGTGCGCTGGCTGAGAACCCCGTTTCTGCACGCTGGTTAAGCAGTGGTGAGCACACCTCCTCCAGGCAGAGGCACATCCTTTGCAGGGATAGGGCAAACTGGAGGCTAGGGAAGGCCCTCCCGAAAGCCAGCACGTAGCCTCTGTCACGCAACACGTGGCTTCCATGGCCAGCCTGCCCCCGCCACGCACCCTTCACTCCTCAGCTGAGCAGCTCCTGCGGCTGCAGCCCAACTCAGCGAGGTGCTGAGTGACTCAGAGAGACCCTGCCTCTAAATAACACACACGACAAAGGGGGCTGGGGATGCGGCTCAGTGGTTGAGCACCGCTGCGTTCAATCCCTGGTACCCCAAACCAAACCAAACCAAACCAAAACCAGCAGAAACAACAGGGAGAGGAGGGAACGGATGGACACGGGTGTGGGGTGTGGGGGGTGCCCCACACCTGGGGCCTGGCATCCTGCTGACACTGCCAACCACACCCTCAGCACACACCCATACTCCGGGGCCCCTGTGGTGCAAGCTGCGCTGACACTTGCTCCTTGAGCCCACCAAAGGCCTGTCCTCTCAGGTACGCAGGACAGAGGCTCACAGTGAGCCCCGCCCCTCAGAGCAGCTAGACCCTCATCCCATCCCAGCCCTGAGCCCTCGTCTTTCCCAAGGGAGAGCCACCACCACGTGCTGGCTGGGGCTGGGGCACATGTGATGGCACACAGGGGCCTGCAGAGCCCACCAACCGTGCCTGCCTAAGAGAGGGTGCTGCAGTCACAGGGGGCCACCTCTCCGGGAAGGGCAGAGGGAGTCCTAAGGACGCGCCACCTGGAGTCGAGGCTTTCTGGTGCGTTCACAGCCTCAGCAGCCACCCCGCACAGGCAGGGATCCTACACATGGGCTCCAGGTCGCCCCCCTTCTTTCTGCAGTGACACATCACCTGTGAGACACACTTCCTCTCGTATCCTGGCTGCATTTTGAGAGCTGGGGATGTAGGAGCAGCCCAGCCACCGAGTGGGAGATTGCTCAGCTCTTAGTGGGAACTAGTGGGGAGGAATTTCAAACGGGAGGAAATGTCTCAAAGTGCCAACCACTTGTAAGGAAAAAAAGGAATTCTTGTTCCAGAGTGTTTGAGTCACCGCTGGCTTTGAGGCCTGAGCTGCTGCTGGGAGCGTGCACGAGTGTGTACACACGTGCGTGTGGGTGGTAGTGCCTTGTGCTGCCTCTGGTCAGCCCTGAGGACATGCCCGCACAGGCGACAAGCCTGTGGCTGACCCTGCCCAGCCCCCAAAAGGCTCCCCTGCACTGACGGGACTAGCAGAGGGTTCTCAGGGTGCACCGGCCTGTGCTCCACCAGCCCACGCAGCAGCAGTGAGGCTGACGACCAGCTGGGCACACCTGGCTCACTCGGATGGCACAAAGGACTGGACTCTCCGTGGTGCCCTTGGGTGCTCTCCCTGCATAGAAAAAGACACTTGTGGCTGAGCCCCGGAGTCGGCCTGTCCTTCAGGAACACCCACCAGCCGCTGCGGAGGAGGGGCTGTGCACACGCAGAGCTGCAGAGCGCTGTCCTGGAGTCAAGGACAGGCGGGCTCTGCTGTCCAGCGGCCCCAGCAAGGCCTGCGCGTCAAGCTGGTGCTGCTGCCTCGGAGGGCCTCGGGGCCACAGCAAGGGGAGGGTGGCTGGTGCTGGCCAGCTGTGGAGCTGTGGGACCCCAAGTTCCCAGGCAGCGGCCTGGTCTGTGGAGCCAGGCCACAGGACACACCTGAGCGAGCATGGGGGGGCTCCTGCTGAGAGCCCCTCGCCCCTCCTCTGCGGCTCCTTCAGGTCGGGGGCAGCTCCCGAAGGGCAGGTCCCAGTCCCTTCTGCAGGCCCAGGAGAGGCTCTGCACAGGCGCACTTGGTTGCCACTTACCTCAGCTTCCTGTGCCGCCTCCTTTGCCTGTGGCTGGCTCCTGTCCAGTCGACCTCTGGGATATCCCCCACATGTTGCTTGGTTTTAAGGCATTTCCCAGGGCTCCAGGAACTACGGGGTGGGTGGCCAGGCTGCGCAGGCTCCTGTGCGCCATCCTGCTCCGTGTCTGTCTCGGTAAGGAACACGGCCAGCCTCCGTGGCCTTACAGAGCAGACAAGACTGTGTCAGCACTTGCCAGCACTCACTCTGCCCTTTGCTGGGGAGCTGTGAGGCAACCCAGGGATGAAGCTCTGGGACACACCTGTGGGGGACCCCTGCCCCGAGTCCTTCAGAACCATCCAGGCCATGCTGATCTGCTCCATGTGCTGACACCTGGCTTCATGTCACCCTTGCCACAGCGTGAGATGCACAACCCTGTTTTGCAGACTTAGAAACCCAGAGGAGGGTGCAGCAAGGGAGGAGTACCCCGGCGGCGGCAGCAGCAGCAGGCAACAAGGTCTGCAGGGTACACGAGGTGGCAGCCCTCCTCCCCTGCGCTGCAGCCCCAGCAGGGGTGGGCTCTGCCTCGCCCTCTGAGCTACTCTGCTTCTTTGCTGTCCAGGGATAGCACAAACCCTGAAGGGGACCCACCTATACACTGCTGGCCACCAAGTCTCTCCTGCTGAGGCCTGGAAGCTCCTGCACACATGGCTGGGGGCACTTGCCGCCTGCTGAATATCCTGCCAACGTCCTATCACTTTGTCACACTCAGCGTGCCTGCTGAGGGTCATTAAGTGGGGCTGGACACATGGCCACGGCCCTCTGAAGAACAACACTGCTGCCACTTTGGCTGCCCAACCCAGCTGTTGCCCAATACTTTTTTCCATCTCAGGTCCCAACTCCAAGGATATAGAAATGGCTAATTTTAGGTGTCAACTGGACAAAAGTTGGCCCCCAAAGCTGGTAACGCACACTCTCTGGACACGTCTGTGAGGGTGGTTTCAGGAAGAGAGGAGCATGTCAATCAAGGGGCCACCCTCACCCACTGTGGGCGGGCACTATGCAAACAGCTGGGAGGCCTGCCTTCTGTCCTCGCACATCAGAGCTCCAGGTGATGAGGCCTTTGGTCTGGGACAGAGTCATGCCACTGGCTTCCCTGGGTCTCCAGCTTGCAGAGACTTCCCGTGAAACACCTCAGTTACTATAATCATGTGAGCCAATCCCCATTTAACCATCCATCCACCTACTCAATCCATCCATGCGCCCATGCACCTACTTTCCAACTTACACCCCATGGGTTCCATTTCTCTGGAGAATTTACAGCCGTCCCTTGGGGGATACCACCAGCTGCGTCCACTTCCCTAAAGCATACTGACCCTTTGGAAGCTTGATTTCCCCCAGGGCTTGGTGGTCCCCAGGGACAGGGATGGTGCAAGGGCCAGGCCTGACAGCAGGAGGGCCATGAACCCCTTAGGACAGAGACCACTGCTGTTAAGTACCTGTGCTCAGCACTGCATGGGGCTGACTGTCTATCTTTGGCTTAGGAGCAGGTGGAGGGAACACGGGACTGCTGTAGACTGCAGTGTTCTGGGTCCCTGAGGGCTGCCATGTTAATGGAGGTCAGCGCAGGACTCTCAGAAGACCCCTGGCTGGCGGGGGCAGATCCCACCCTGCTGACGACTGGCTCACTATCTTGGCGGAGTCCCTCAGCCCTTGAGTGGTCTGCCACCTGCAGGTGGGAGACGAGGCACTCACCAGGAGACTGACGGTGGCTCTGCCCTGGCTGGCTCTCACACGGGGACGCTGCTCAGAGCTGGCGTCCCGCAATGGAACACCATGGCACTTCCCCAGGAGATGGCCACCTGCTCCCTTTCCTGAGACCAAATGTCCCTGCACCCATGAAGGCCACCAGCTTTGTAGGTACCCACTGAAGCAGGGCCTTCCTGATGCCTTGGAATAGCTTGTGGTGTGTCAGATGAGTGGGGTCACTGTTGTGCAAGAGGCCAGTTGGGCCGAGCAGTGACTTTACTCCATGCCCACCCCGTCTGCTGCACTGCGAGGGCCATGCTAGGCTAACGCCCTCCACGTCCCCCAGGCTACCCCTTCACGCTCAGTTCCTCCTCAAGCCACCTCTGGTACAGCCGGCAGAGGGTGTGGAGTAACAGGCCAGGGGACAGTGACCAGTGATATCAAGGCTTAGGCTGGGGAGGGTGCAGAGAATGAGGGGACTGGAGTGGTCTGTGTGTGGGTTCCCTAGTCTGGAGGACCCCATCAGATGAGTTACTCTGCCAACTTGGACGGGGCCACGGCGAAGTGCTGGGCCTGCAGGCTGGTGCCGTGGGGTACGAGGGAGTCCTGACACTGGCCACACACTCTGCTTCTGGAGACTTCTGAGCACCTCACAAGCCAAAGCAAGGGGCTCACGCGGTAAGAGGGGGCGCTGTGCTGCAGAAGGAACCAGAAGAAAGATGCCTCAGGTCGCTGGGCCTGAGCTCTTTCATTCCAGGATTCTTCATCCCCTGCTGGCCTGAGTGCATTCCATGCCCCAAGAGTCTGGCCTGAAGCCCGCCTGGGCCCCCTTCCACTCCCATCGCCTGGAAGTGGCTGGGGGCTGACGTGCTGCGGCCTGGAGGAGCCCACCAGTCCCCATTCCTGCCTTTTACCCACTTGGCTGAAACCTGACCACGCTCTCCCCTGGGCACACTGCCAGCCCAGCTTCCAGGAAAGCAGAGGAGGAGTCCCCCTACAGGACTCTGCTTCCCGAGGGGCATGCAGGAGGCCCTCGACTTTCCCAGGGTCAGGAGGTGGGCTGACAAAGCCCTGCCTGGACTTGCACGAGCAAAGCCAGCTGCCTGGCCCTGCCTGCCTGCCGAGAGGGACAGGGCTGGAGAGGCAGTGCTGCAGGAGCCGGCCTGCCCTGGAGGGGCGGCAGGAGGCAGGAGGATGAGCCTGGGCAGGCCCCCTTCCAGGTGACATCCGACACCTCCACACTGCCCTGAGAGGCCATCTGCTCTGCGTCCCCCACCCTGCCTTTGGCTCTCTCCAGGGAGCCGCCATGTTAGACCTAATGACTTGGCTGTTTGGGGCCAGGCAGCCGTTCATTCAGCTGGGCTCTGAGCAGTGGGGGTGGGAGGCCACTCAGGGTCCTCTCCTCAGGACCCCCACGCCATCCCAGGCCCCTGGCAAGCCCACCCAGGAAGCAGCACCGTTTGGTGGCCACGAGTCCCACACTCTGACAGACTTCGGCTCTGCTGGCAGGGAGCGCTGCCTGGCTCCTTGCCACTGCGTAGGGACAAGGGGGACCGGGAGCCAGAGGCCTGTGTGTGAATCTGGCTCTGCCACGTGGGACGTTAGGTGACAAGTTACATAGGTCCTGTTGCCCTGGGTCTATTCAGCTGTAAGATGGGGCCCTTGTATGAGGAAGGCTTGGCACCAGGTGAGGGTGGCAGCCAGCCACGGCCACACTCTGCTCCTAGGACTGTGACCGAGGGCAGGGATGCCCGCATGCCTCCACCCCCTGCAGTGCCACCCTGGGGCAGCTTTACCCAACATGACGGCATCAGGACTCCATGGTGCTACACCCACACCCCCAGGCTCACTGCCAGGAAAGGCCATCCCTTCCTGCCTTTGCCATGGTGATGCAAACAGAACCTCAGCGCTGGCAGTCCCCATTTCCCAAAGACGCCAAAGCTCCAGAGAGGTAAATATTCACATGTGAGTCTTGGCATACGTTGCTCAGAGGGGAAACGCTCCCCCTGCTGCCCGCGGGCTGCTAGTGGGTGCCGCCGCCGCCGCAGCAAGGGCTTTCCTATTTCGGACAGGGACTCGGGGGCTACTCACCCCCCACCAGCAGGGGTCCAAGTTGGGTGGAGGTAGGTTCCAAGGTGACGTGGTGACGTGCTCCCCTCCTGGGTGGTGCTGGGAGCCTAGCCCACACAGTAGCACCACCCCGGGTGTGCCGAAGGTAGAGGGGATGGAGGCGGGCTGGGGCGCAGACTGAGGCACGGACAAGCAGCGCTGGCACCGTCACTGGGGGAGACTGAGGCTCGGGGTACGAGTGGCCAGCTTCATGGTCAGGCTGAGGGGGGAGCAAGGGGGAGCCCCGCCTGGGAAAGACCCACTCAGATCTCCACGTGGAGGGGAAGGAGGGTCCTGTGGGCTTGAGAGAGTGGGTTCCAGGCTCTGCGTCTAGCTATGGGCTGCTTTCTTCCAATTCCATCGCACAGGAGCCCTCATGCAGGGCCATGCCAGAAGGCCTGCTGGCCTCACTGCCCTCCTAGACCCAGCCTGCACAGCTGCTGCCTTGGCTACTGCTGAGCACCTCCAGGGAAGGCCCTGGGGGTGTCAACGCTGCAGCAAGGACAGCAGTCAGCTGGCCATCTGTCCATCCACTCAGCCCTGAGGCCTCTGGCTGAGACCCCATGACTAGCAAGGTCCCAGAGGGGTCCAGAGGCCATCAGGCACACCCCTCCCCACATGCACACGAGGCTGGACAAAGGGCAGGGTGTGCCTGCTCCAGCCTGACCCTACCCGGTGCAGATGCCATAAACCACAGGTCCACAGACATGCAGAATGAACGGGCACGTGGGAGGAGATGCCTGCTGGGCTCATCACCCACAGACTCTGACACCAAGATACACAGAGAACACGGCCACGACCAGCAGAGAGAGCACAAACAACTCCAGGGAAGACCCAGGCCAAAGACACAGACAGAGGACGGCGACCCCTCAGGGGCCGATAAACACCCCATTAAGATCTCACTAGTCATAGCGCCAGTGTGTACCAGACCACAGTGGTCCCTGTTTACAGCTACTGGATTGCAAAAATGCCCATGTCCGTCAGACCAAACAATGGGGAG
The DNA here is from genome assembly GCA_025594165.1 of Tamias sibiricus. Lineage (NCBI taxonomy): Eukaryota > Metazoa > Chordata > Mammalia > Rodentia > Sciuridae > Tamias > Tamias sibiricus. The sequence goes on from CM046660.1 coordinate 183,592,814, forward strand.
CCAGACACAGCACCCGTGTTGGGAGGAGGAACCACTCTGGGCTGAGGACAGAACACCCTCTGACCCACTGCTAGGGAAGCACAAGAACCAGGCGCAGGCACAATCACTCTCACCAGGATCGTGACAGCCAAAGCCAAACACGCTCCCAGCTCTTCTCAGAACAAAGCAGAGGGAAAGGGAGCCGTGTCTAGACAACGGTGATGACAAATCCGGCAGAGGATGGATTAGATATGCACGTCATGGATCAACACGGATAGCAGGTTGCAGAAGGTTAAATACAGTTTGACACGGGGTTCTAGAAAGTTTGAAACATCAAAACAGCACTGTATACGGTTTAAGGGATTCACATGGTCTGCGGCCAATGTGTAAACGTATAAAAGGTACTCGAAGGAGAAGACGCTGGAGAGTGGCAATAGGGGGGGATGCACGGGGACCCCCCTTCCCCTGCAGTGGGACAGAGGAGTACGTGACCCTCAGCCCGAGGTCCCAGTGGCACCCCTGCCGACATCCTGTGGAAGTGATCCAAGCCTGGGCTCAGCTCACAGCGGAGGGCACCAGGGAGGGGAAGAACGGCCACTTCCTGAGGAACAAGACTCTTTCACATGGTATTTGCACCCCTTTATCCTCTAGACCTTTAGCTCCTCCACATCTGGCTACCGGCCAGAGAGGGCTCTCTGGATATCTAGGGAGCAAACACTGCAAAGCCCTTTTGCTAAGTAGGCATTGATTGAAGGCCTGGGTGGTCACTAATGCCACACCCAGGGTGAGGTGGCACATCCCAGGTTGTCACCTAGAAAGACCAGTGTTGACACATGCAGGATGTCCCAGATAAAGGGACCTTACCTGCATAGATTGTAGTTGCTTTAAGGGGAGCTTTGTGCCAGCCCTCAAGCACACCAGTTCATGGAGTAAGAACAGAAGCCAACCTCCTGGATCTGGCTTGGAAGACCCTTTCTTGTCCCCCAAAAGAGATAAGACTCATCGTAGTTCTTTTCTAGAGAAGAACCCACAGCACGACGGCACGCGCAAATCCAAGCACCTACTCCCGTGGCAGGCACTACCAGTATGGCCATGTCACAGACGGGAAAACTGTGGCACAGCAGTCGCAGAGCTAGAGAGGCACCAAGCCTGGGCCTCCTTCCCCTCGCTGTGTTACTGCCCCAGTAGGGTCCTGGTGGTCCCCAGCTTCAGTTGCCCACCTCCCCAGCTGGCTTCCCTACTGCCAGGCCCCGGGCACCTCCTGCCCTTACTTGTGTGGAGAATGAGCCGCGCTTCCGGAGCCGACTCCTTGCTGGGCTCTGCCCCCACCACTCCACCAGGCAGGAAAGTGAGCGCGGCTCAGGGGGCTCCAGGCGGGGAATGGGGTCGGAGCTGGAAGCAAGTCACACACGGTGGCAAGCACAGCTTCTGCAGAACGGCCTGGGCGACGGGAGAAGAGCTCCTCCCAGGGGCCAGCCTGGGCCCCGAAAGGACAGGACCTGGGCCTGTCACCCTGACCCGGAGGCCCTGCCACGCGGAGATAACCAGCTCCTGCCCATGACCAGAGCGGGTGGGTGACCCTGGCCACTGACCTCTGTGGACTCCACAGTTCTGTAAACAATTAACTCCTCCTGGGTTTGAATCTCTCTAGCCACTATCGTGCCAGACAATTACTGATTTGTTCGGATGTCCCCCCTGGTGGGCCTTTTAGTGTTCCCTGTGTAAACAAACAGAGAAAGGCCAGATGCGGGAGCAGCCTCTCACCGAAGGCCCGCCCCGCCGCCCCGCGGCCCTGCCGCCTGCCGCCTCGCCTCGCCTCGGCACTGTGGGCAGCTGCCCACGGCCTGCTTTCCAGAGAACTGGGCCTCCAGCTGCACGGGGAGATTCTGAGAGGTGATGTGTGGTCCAGGCTCCCATACGACACGGACACAATTTGGGACCATAATGTCACAGGAAATCACAGGTAAGTGGTCACTGGTGTCTCTATAGAAACAAATGATGGACAGACATCTCTGTTTTAGAGATGGGGAATCTGAGGGGCAATATTTGTACTGGAGCCATGAGCCAGCCTGGTTGCAGTCACAGGGAGGAAGGCTGGCTCAGCGGGCTCCTCTCTTCTCCCTGGAGGGGTTTCCAAAAGGATCCTACCCCAGTATGCCCCACGGGGCTAAGCAAGCAGGCTGTTTCCTCCCCTGGGGTCTCAGAGTCCTGTCTACATAGAGAGGACCCAAGAGCTCCTGTGGCAGCCTGTTGTGGAACGTGGGATACGTCACTGCCACAGGCAGCCTGCCCAGGCCAGGGCATAGGGCCGAATGAACGCACTGACAGCTGGGTCTCCCCGAATGGTCCAGCTGCCCTGAAGAGAGCCTCAGGCAAAGGCAGGAGCAGGTCACGATGCAGGAGAAGGCCATGCACACCCCATGGGCACCCTCAGAGCTGGCCGGGAGCCTGGCCTGGGAGGAGTCCCCGCAGGCTCAGCCAGTGGCAGTGGTTGAAGAGCTGCTCAGGGTGGGTTCTTCCAGGTGCCAGGCTCCTACCAGCACCCGGGTAGGGTGCATGTGGTCTCCAGCGTCCGGACACTCTCTTTCCTCTGCCTGCCTCGGAAGTTCTCCAACAATGTCCGCCCCGGAATCTCTCCTGTGTACGCGTGCATGCCGTGTCTTCCCCAAATGAGAGCCCTTACATGACGGGGACTTGGGACGACACCACACCTGGAAGGGGCATTTAGTCCAGGGATGAACAGGGCCACAAGTCACACAGCCAGGAAGTCAAGTCCTGCATTCAAGGGTAGGTGGGACACCAATATCTGGGCCTCTGCCTTGCCCCTCTCCTCAGGCTGTCCTGTCCCAGGGCTCTCTCTTGCTCCCATTCATCCCCGCCACCAGCTGTGGGTCTCAGATGACATATCTGAGCCCTAACTGGTTCCAGAGTACTGCTTCCTGTCTACACTCCTGTCTGTTCTGCGACCCCAGGTGAGAGTCATTTCCATGCCCCTCAGATGCTGCAGACCACCCCTCCTGTTACCAGCACACACAGGCAGGCCCGTCACTGTGGCTAGCGCAGCCATCTCAACCCCAGAACACAGGACTTCTGTGAGCCTAACATATTCTTTCCAAAACAAAAACACACACAGTTAGATCTTACTAGGAAGGGAAAGAGCTAACAGTTCCTGGAAAGGCAAGATCAAGAGTCTTTAGAAATGAAAAAAACAAAAAAACAAAAAAAAAAAAAAAAAAAAAAAAAAACCAAAAACCCAAAACATTTTATAAACACATGTCACCTCCAAAGGGGCCAGAGGTATGGGTCTCAATGCCATCTCTGTTTCTGGTTGGTTGGGGAGTTGGTTTGGCCTATAGTAACTGCTCCCCAAAGTGTGCCTCCTGTGGTTTTCCTTTTCAACCCCCCCCAAACCCAGAGCACACACAAGGTAAAGGGGGATCCTAGCTCCAGAAGCCCCCTCCATGCCCTTGTGCTGCTAGACACTGACCTGGAGACGCCCTGCAGTCTTTCACACAGGGATTCAGTCCCACAAGGTATCAAGAGAAAGGGCGAGGCCACCCAGACAGGGAGGCCTCCCACAGGCTTTTACCCAGCAGGGCAGAGCAGACAGAAGCTGAGGGTTGGAGCCAGCGGGGCTCAGTCCCAGCTTTGCCACACACTGCCAGCACTGCCTCTCGCATGGCCCAAGCTTCCAGGTGAGGTGGTGGAGTCAGCCTTTCTTGTCCCCAAGACCACCACTGAGCAAGCCGCTCAGGCAGGGGAGGGGGCAGACCCTGGCCATGTGCTCGAGTTGTTAGGTGGCCCCGACTGGTCTCTGCTGACTGCCGGCGAACCTCTCCAGGGCTCCCTTTCCAGAGCCAGGGAACGTGGCCCGTTCCCATCCTGCAGCTACTTGAAGGCTGCCAGATGTTTTCCAGAAAACCCGATGACGCAGGTCTGCATGTGAAACTGTGCGTGTCTGCCCAGGTCTCAGAAGGCAAGCCACACATTCTGAATCCTGTGGCTGCCACGCTCACCTGGGGATGCTCTTGCCCACCAGAGGGTGGTGGGGGGGGGGGCACGCACGGCAGAGGACTGGCCAGGCCTATGGGCTTCAGGACGGACAGACGTCCAAACGTGGCTCCCGGTCCTCCAGGCGTACTGACTCTGACAAGTTCTCAAACTTCTCTGGGCCTTGACTTCCTTTTGTGGAAAACAGGCCAAGCTTCACACACCTACTTTGCTGCCTTGGTCTGTTTTCCACTGCTCGAACGAAACACCCGAGACTGAGTACTGAGTACGAAAAGCGGTTTATTTAGCTCAGTGCTGGGAGGTTTGAGAGCCTGGCGCCAGTACCACCTTGGACCTGGTTAAAGCCTCACGGTGCACGGTGTCAGGGTGGAGCGTATCTGAGAGATCAGGTGGTGATCAGGAAGCTAGAGAGCAGCCAGGGAAGGGCCGGACTGCTCCTGTACAACAACTCTCCCTTCAGAACTAACCAGGGTCCCGGGAGAACTACATCAGTGCCTTCTGTACTGGGGACTAAGCTCCCAACATACAAACCCTTTGGGAGTGGGGTGCATACTCAAGCCATATCCCAACTACTCCAAGGGCCAAACGAGATCACCCATTCTAAGTACCACTGAGAATTCAGGGGACAGGAACAGTGCACCAGCCTCCTCATTTACCCCATGGCCTCTTGTCTGGCTCCCCCAGATTCCAGGCCCCTGGGAGCTGCACCCCTCTCTAAGCAGGGGTGAGATATAAACATCTGTGAGCAGGCGTGCAGGCAGCATAGCTGCCCCCAGTCCCCTAAAGTGCGGGGCCACCCCAACGGTGCTTGGGTGGGGCAGGGCTTTGGAATAAAAACAAGAGAAGCACTTTTTGCTGATTTAAGAAAGCAATCTTTTAAAAAGCCCACCATAATAATACCAGTAAGGATGCTGCTGAGATGGGCACTCCAATGCCACCGGCAAGAACCGGATAAGGCGTGGACTGTCCGCGTGTGAAAAGTAGGCTAACACTCACATTCAGAGCACTAAAACATTCAGACTCCTCAACACAGAAATCCCACTCCTAGGAATTTCCAAAGGAAATCAGAGCTGTGTAAAACATCTGCACACAAGGATGTCCATGGCAGCAGCGTTCCTTACAGGAGCAAAGAACTAGAAATCTGCACGTTCGACGCCCAAGAGCCGACTGAAGGGCACAGAGAAGGGGGGGGGGCGTCATCTGTGTCACTACACGTGAGTTTTGGATCACATGGGGCAACACTCATGGCGTAATCTACACCACGGTTCCAATTAGAGAAGAGAAAGTCTGTGTGGGAAGCAGTGTGGTCTCTCTTTTCTCCTTTGTACTTTCTTTCTACTCCCTACCCGCTACAGCAACGATTATTGCAACGATATCAATAAGGGGCATGTGAAAGAGAGAGACTCAAGTCCTTACTGATACTCACGCCAGGCCCCTCCTCCTCCCTCCCTACTGGCCTGGACCGCCACTGCCAGCCACTCCCGAGAACGGCCTCCAAACAGCTCAGATCTGCCGTGGAGAAGGACAACCAGTTGAGCCCATAATGTCCCTACTGCTCCACTGGCCTCAGAGCCCTGGGTGGGCACTGTGTCCACCAGCAAAGGGCTCTGTCACTCAGGAGGAGACGTGTTCTCAGCCCAGAGCTGGCCCAGGCTGGACACTGTAAGTGCCCAGAAGCCCTGGCTGGGCTCACCCTCTGGGACACAAGACACGAGAAGCGACAGTGCAGATGACCTCTGAGCCAAGAACCAGCTAAGGTAACTGATAGCCTGCCATGTCTGAGTTTGCCTTCTCGTGTGTCTGCTTAGGAGGAAGGGGTCTGTGTTGTTTTCAGTGAAAATCTAATTTGGAATACCTTGTCCTCAGATTCCCTGCTTTTCTCAGCCAAAGGCCTCTCGAGGCCATGTAGGTCAGGCCCCAGGTCCTGGTCACTGGCTCAGGTAACACCTGCCCCCATGGCAGTGGCTGCCAGGTTTCCCCTTTGATCTCAGAGAAAGTGACCGTGAAGGCGCTTCAGGCACTGCTGAGTGCTGCAGGGATGCTTGACCCAAGCCCCACCTGTCCTGGCCCACGGAAGGTCCCTGGGCCTCAGCACAGCACTGGAGGGACTCACAGGGAGAGGCAGGACGGAGCACAGACCCTGGAGAGACTGCAGGACCTAGAGGAAAATGTCCTGGTTGGTACCCACAAGAGGGCAGCGCCAGTGCTCATGTGCTACGGTGTGCCAGGGAGGCAGAAGGGAGTGCAGCTCGGGGCACATAAGGCAACAGAGACCTAGGAACAGGAAGGCAGGGGAAGGCTTCCTGGAGGAAGGGGCATCTGAGCGACAATGAGGTGGGTGGAGCAACCTGCAGGATGGGGGCAGTGCAGAGAGGCCCGGGGGTAGTAGAGGCCGGGCAGCAGGTAGGTTCTGGCACCTGAGATGACTTCAGGATGACGGAGGTGGGCAGCACACACAGACGAAGCTATAGGCACTGACAGGACAGGTCACTGATGAGGGACCACTGGTTCTACTGCTCCCAGGAGGAAACACAGTCCCTGAAAGAGGTATCACAGGCACTAGGAGCCCACTGCTGGCTCCAGAGGCGTCCTGCTGCAGAGAGGATGTGACCTGAGCCCAGGAGCCCAGCCAAGGTGGGCCAGAAGCCACTCGTGGTCCCCAGATGCCCTCTGGGGTTCTTTCCAAACAAAGTCCAGATGATAGCAGGGACATTTTCAGGTTGACCCAGGCAAGACCATGACTGTATTTCCTCCTGTGTCACCTTCAGGCAAATGGGAAGAGGAGGGGCATTCTGTCCAGGGGCACCATCTGGACCCTCTGAGGAGACACCAGAGCGTGGAAGGCCAACAGACTGGCCAGAAGGCCCTTGGCGACGGCATCTGGAGGCAGCCGCCTCTCTCCAGGCTGGTCAGTGGACTGCCCTGTCCCTCTTGGCTGTTTCCACAAGTGCCCAGCTGATGGCAGCAGGTGAGAGCCCCCACAGTGAAGGGGACCACAAAGTGGCCCGCCAAGGCTTTACTCCCACACCTGGTCCTCTATCAAGGCAAGAAGCACGAACAGCTGCTGGAAGTTCCAGACCATACTCCAGGAAGGAACGGAAAACCTGTCCATCTCCATTTGTCACCTGAACGTGTGCCCAGCTCAGAGAAGCCTGGGTGGACGCCGCATCATGGGGCGACTGGGAGCGGAGCCAGGCCCACCTCCCCACAACTCAGCACACCTCTCCTAAGCCCCCAATACTGTGGATGGTGGCACCAGAAGTGGGGAGAGAAGGGGACTCAGGGCAAAGGTTCCTGAAATGTGCCTTTGTCCAAGCCCCACAACAGTCTTGGAGGATGCAGAGAGGAGAAAGAGAGGTCCCAGCCCCAAGAGGGCCTGTCAGGGCTGAATGGAGCCAGGCCCCCCTCAGTTCACCAGCTGGGTGGTCACATCCAAGCACACAGAGTGCTGGAGGGCGGTGAAGACACAGCAGGACGGCAGGGATGGGGCGGGGGTTGTGGGGCGGCAGAGCGCTCGCCTCGCAAGTGTGCGGCCCGGGTTCGATCCTCAGCACCATGTAAACATAAATGCATTGCATTGTGTACAACTAAAGTAAATAAATAAATATTAAAAAAAAAAAAGACGGCAGGGGGACACCTGCGTCCTCTGAAAACCCAGCGCCACTCAACACCAATCACCCTGACTTGTGGACACTGCCCTGCTCTCAGAGTGACCAGTCCCTGGGCAGGTGGAGGAAGTGCACCCTGGCCTCCACAGCACTGAGGCCCAGCCCCAGCCTGAGGGGTGGGTCAGAAGGTGACCTGGGGTACAGCTGAGATGTAAATTTACAAATCCAAGACTTCCTGTGCCTCATTACAAAAGCAGTCTACCTAGCACTGGGAACAGAAGTGAAGAGCAAGAAGGGGAGAACAGTGACAGGGAGGCACTACCACCTGTTTGGTGGCAAGGCAGAGGAGGGCCTCGGCAGCCCCGCCCCCACTCAGCCCGCGTGCTGCTGAGCCAGCGACTTCCAGGCCCGAGGGTTGGGGTCTGAGAATTGAGAGGTATCTGTTTGCCCTTGCACCCACACAGGCTCCCCAGGCAGGGGGTGCTGGGGCCTCTCTCCTGTCATACCCAGGGCCTCCCTACCTGGCTTGCTCCTCCTTCTCCAGGCTGGGAGGGCGCTAGAGCCTCCTCCTCTGGGGCCTCCTGCTCTAGGGAACAGTCTGGAGAACGGAGGCCAGAAGCTTCCCAACCCTGGGGGCCCACAGGGTTGCAGGAAGAGCACCCTGGTGACAATCTAGGTAAGCTCACTTCAGAAGCCCCAGCCTCTAGGCAGCCCCAGGAACAGTCTGCAGACTCTCCCCCCAAGCTCTCCCACAGACAGGATTCAGCCTCCCGCGGGCAGGGAGGTGGCTACCTGGGCGGGTGAGGCACTTCAGTGCTGAGCTCTGGGAGCCTACCGCCCCAGGGCGGACGGCTGCAGCTGCCAGGCCCAGCTCTGTCTACGCATAGTGCGGCTGGGCCACGGGGTGGGTCCTGCACCAGGAATGTGCATCTGTGCAGAGCAGAGCCAGTGCTGGGCAGGAAGCAATGTTTCAAGGGCCTGGACAGGCAGTTCTGCAACCATTACATTTAGACCCCAGAACACGGCTGCTTCTCAGCTGCTGAGGGAGGAATGTGGCACAACCAGAGGGGAGTGGGAATACTTCCTCAGTTACACGACCTCTGTTTTCTGACAAGCTGAGTAAATTCACAGGGAAAAAAAAAAAAAAAAAGACTCAGGGGAAGCAGTGCTAAGGACCAGCCAGCTCTAGACTGGCTGGATCCTGTCAGATCTCCCTAACCCGCCGGGGAGCCTGCGCCTTTCGGACCCGGAGTGCCTATGAATACCCTGTGAAGTCGCAGGCTGCTCACAGCACCCCACCACTACCGCAATCTCTTTGCAAATCCAGTCTTAAGAAGAGAAACAGAAACAAAAGGCAGGCAAGAAGACTTCACTTCTGGTCCTTCCCAGCCCTGACATGCGGGGAGAAGGCCGGCCAGCGGGCACCGACAGAAGGGGAGGAAAACAATCCCAACTTTAAGTGCCAGAAGATCTGTTATACAGTGTTTCCCAGGAAAGCCCAGCACCCTTGCCCACACGCAGGTCAGCCCAGTGTCTCTCAATCCTACAGACATAAGGGGAAGGGGAGCCCTGACAAAAGGTGTCTGCCTGCACAGGTACTACTGGAACAGCTCACCCATCTCTAACCTGGCTGTGGGCTCCCTGGAAAGGTGACCCCCAATTGGCCGCTTTTGTTTCTCTTTCTGGGCTGGGGAGGACAGGTAGCACACAGCCTTCACCCCGCCCCCAGCCCGGGGCCACTCAGGGCCTTTGTTCTACCTGCACACACCGGCAGCAGAGCCCACCCCTTCCCTGGCAGCTCCTCCCTACCCCCCCAAGGAAGGCAGGCACTGTGGGGCTCGGGGGCACCACAGGCGCAGTGAGGGACCTCACTTCTCACTCCACTTTTGGTACTAGAGGGACGCGGGGAGGTGCACTCTCCAGCTGGGCTGGACACACACCCGGGAACACGCTTCCCCTCCCAAAGACCCAGCGGGCTGCGGGAGGCCAGCCTGGCCCGCATCCCTGGCGGATCAGCTCTCCTGCCAGCCAGCGGAGTACAGCAGGTGGGGCGGCCGGCCGGCGGCCGGCGCTGACCCAGAGGAAGGCAGGGCACCACGCAGCTAGGCCGGTGGTGGGGCAAAGTCGGGCACAGAGGTGTCAAGAGGGGGGTCAAGGGAAAGGGTGGCAGCGGCCAGAGCTGACGAGGTGGGAGCCTCGCGCCGCGCCCGCAGGCTGGAAAGAGCCGAGGCGAGGGGGCCCCGGAGGCGGAGCCACGACCCCGGCTCCAGGGCGCCCGCCCCGCGCGCCGCTCCCCGCGGCCCCGGCCCCGACCGCGCTCCCCGCAGCGGGCGCTCACCTGGGCGTGCGCAGCGCGGCGGGGTCGCGGCGGTCCAGCACGCCGGGCACGCAGTTGGTGAGCTCGGTCCAGTCGGCGTGCAGCCCGCAGCTCCAGCCCGTGGAGAAGCGCGAGAAGAGCCAGGTCTCGCGGCGGTTGGGCCGGTAGCAGGTGCACTTCTTCTGGCCGGGCCGGCAGTCGCAGGGCACCTCGAGGCGCACGTTCTGCACGAGGTGGCGGCCGAAGGTGGTGCCGCCGGTCTTCTGGATGTGCAGGAAGACGATCACGTCGTCGCCCTTCATGTCGAAGCGCAGCGAGCGCTCCAGCTCGCGCACGGGGAAGTAGTACTTCCTCTCGTAGTGCGGGTCGGGCGTCGGGAAGAGGTCCAGGTCGTCGGGCGGCGCGCGGCCCGGCGCGCCCAGGCCCCGCCCCGGGCCCGCGTACTGGTACAGGATGAGCATGAAGCACGCCGAGCCCGCCACCACCAGCACGAACTTGCTGGCGCGCTCAACCATGGTCCTGCCGCCGGCGCGCCGCCGCCGCATGTGTCACCATCGCCGGCCGCCCGGGCGCGGGGCGCGGGCCTGGGGCGGGGGGCGCCGGCGCAGCCGCCTCCGCCCGGCCCGGCTACTCGGCGCCCAGGCCGCCCGCAGCGGCGCGGGCCCCGGGCCTCCGCGGCGCCAGGGCTGCTCCCTGCCCGGCTCCGGCTCCCCGGGCCCGACTCCGGCTCGGCTCCCGCTCGGCCGCAACCCGGCCCGCGCCCCGCGCCCCCCGCACCGGCCCGCTCCGCTCCGCGCCGAGAACGCTCTGCGCCGCCCCGCGCGCCGCCGCGTCTCCGCAGTCCGCCGCCGCCCCGCCCCGGCCCGCCCCCGGCCCGCCCCCGCGGCGCCTCTTGTCGTCGCCGCCCGCGCGGATCCTCGGCTCCGCCTACGGAGCCCCGGGCGCCGCAGGCCAGTGCTGGGCGCCGGGTCCGGTGTCTCGCGCGGTGGAAGCGCAGCCAGGAGGCGGGCAGCTGTAACCCGGGAACCGATTCCAGCCCGCACGAAGCTCGGGGGCTACTAGGGCGCGTGGAGCCGAGGCCCGGGCGATCCTCCTGGGCCCGGAGCACTCAGGGGCAGGCGCCTCTGGGGATTGGGTCCCCCGCCCCTCCCCAGGTCTCCACCCTGGTCCCACCGGAGGAGAGGCCTTGACCTTGCATGCTGGGCTCTGAGAAGTTCTGGATTCGAGAGGGCCTGGCTGCACGTTGAGAGACCAGGGGCTCGGGAGCACCACGTGGGTTGTTCTACTGGGCTAGAGCCGGTACGAAAGGGAGGGTGGGGAGCGCACCCAGAGCCTGGTGTGACCCCTTCCTTGCTCCCTCCCCCGGGTGGCTTTGGGACCATCACCTGGGAGTCCTTCTGTGAAGAGATGCCCAAATGTCTGCAGAGGCCTGCGGGCCAGTTTTATGCAGCCTCCTCTTGTTTGAAAGGAATTTCAACAAGCATTTTTCGCCTTCATGTTTATACTCCAATAAAAAAGAAGTTATAAAAAGCGGAGCCAACGTTTAAAAATTGTGAGAGTCAGAGAAAATTCTAACTTCTTGATTTGATGGGTTGGTTGGAGGGTGTGGTGGTGACCTGGGTCCATCCTACGTGCGGTGGTGTCCGGCCTGGGCTTTCCTGTTGGCGCACACCTGCAAGATGGGGTCTCCAGCGGACCCCAGGATCGGAGGATCTGGTGCAGCCCGGTGCACTCTGCAGCTCTGAGAGTCGGCCACACCCAGCACCCTCTCTGCCGGTGCCCTGGCTCCGTGCAGAGGCTGTATCCCTCAGAGGAGCAGGAACTGGGGTGGGGGTGTGAAATGACTGTCCGGAATCTCACAGTGGCAGGGGGGGCCTGCCTGGTCATTACTGTTTTGATTCAGGCCAGCGTGGCCCCTGGGGGGCAGCTTGACTGCCAGGCCTGGGTTCAGAGGTCCACATCAAGCCCTGCATTTTCCATTTTGTTAGCGACCTGAGTGCATGCCCTGGCCAAGGCGGGGGTCCTGAGTGCTGACCGCATGTGGATGATGTCTCAAAAAAGCTGTTAAAAATATGGAAGATCACACCAAGAAAACCTCCGGAAGCAAACCCAACTAAAAGGGGAGATGCAGTTTTCCGAAGGGATTGAAGGAGTATCTGGTCCAGTCAGAGGGAGGGGTGTAGGGCCCGAACACAGTGTAGAGTGACCTAGGGGCAGTGGAGGGGGCGGGGCATGTCCTTGGTGAGATTCAGGACCTGAAAACCCTGCTCATCTTATAAGCTGCTTTAAAACTGTCCTTGACCAGGGAAGCCTGGGGGCAGCTTGATTCCTGCTAGGAGTGTGTGTGTGTGTGGGGGGGGGGGTGAGGGGGGTGGCACAATGGAGCACAGCAGCGTGCCTGGTGCGGCCTGCTTCTGCCAGCAGTCCTGGACCCCATCTGTGGCTGAGGTCTGGGGAGTCTTCCTGCATAGGGCTGGAGGCAGCACCCCAGACCCAAAGGGGAGAGCTGCCCTGTCAGCCCACCAGGTGTCCTTACCCAGACGGAGCGCACTCTTCCAAGGAGCAGATTGTGGTCAAGACTGCGCTGTATTGAGAGCTCTGGGTGCCGGGCTCTTTCTTATAGATGCCTATTTTCCAACCTCATGAGCAAGACCAAGGCGTAGTCTGTGCTACACATTTTACAGAAGAGAAAACTGAGGTTCAGAAGTGTTAATGCACTGTTTCTGGGGCCAGCCAAGCTTCTATCACTCTTGGGAGAGTTACCAGAGCTGGGGTCCTGGTTCTGAGCTGCCTGACTCCAGAACCCTTCCCTTCCTTCCCCGTGCTCAGGTCTGCGGTCGGGACAGTGAGGAGGTCTAGAGGAGCCACTTCTCAGTGCTGGTGACAGTCACGGCCGCCAAGTGGGAATAGAGTCCTAGGATGGTCAAGAGAAAGCTGGGACACTTTTGGAAGGCCAAGAAAACCATCTGTGCTTGGTCTGGGCCCCACCCTGTGATGATCTCTTGGTCACAGTGGGGAAACTGACTCCACAGAGGAAAGAAGGGCCCTGGTGTAGGGTCTCCAGTGAGTTGTTGCCTATGTGACAATCTGTAAAGGGAGCCAGACCGGCCTGACCCGTGGAGCAAAGTCACCTCCTCCAGAGAAGTTTAATCAAACTTCCTGCTTGCCAGAATAGCTGATGGGGACCAGGCACAGTGGTGCCCACCTATAATCCCAGTGGCTTGGGACCTGAGGCAGGAGGATCGCAAGTTCAAAGCCAGCCTCAGCAACTTAGGGAGGCCCTAAACAACTTAGTGTCTCAAAATAAAAAAATAAAAAGGACTGGGGATGTGGCTCAGTGGTTAAGTGCTCCTGGGTTAACCTGGATTGAATCCTGGGTTCAAGCCCCTGCACAAAAACAAACAAACAAACAACAAATCCCCAAACCACCAGGGAAGTCAATTATTCAGGAAGCCCTTCCTTTCTTGAATTCTTTTAGAAGGAAGAAAATCTTCTGTGCTGGCTACAGGACTCTACTCAGTCTTCTACTGAGTAAAATCAGTAAAATCTCTTCCAGTCTCCCACCTGGCACATGCACCATGAGATTCCGGGGGTGGTGGGTGAGGTCCTAGGATCTCGAGGTCAGGTTAGATGTCACGAGCCTCAAGACAGGTCGCCGCACGGAGTCACTTGAGAGCATCGTGGAGTGCAGGGACTGGCCCCCACTGCCCGGGCAGCTTCTTCAGGCTGCTGCCTTTGGCGTTCACGCGTCCATTGAAGGGTGGCTGTGGGTTTCCACCGAGGTCTTGGAGGCACAGCCGGAGCCTACAGTCGGTGGGTGCTTCTATCTGCGGTGTCCTTTTCTCTCTACCTGATTCTGCCCAGCAGCCAAGGTTTCCCACAGTCCTAAGACAGTGCAGGGCCATAGGGGACTTGTTGGCTGGAGGCAGCGCTCCTTAGGATGCGTGTTTTTCAGAGTTGGGAAGAGCTATCGCACCTCCTGGGCTCCGTGGCTATCTTGGTTTCCTGAAAACACACGTCATCAATTCTTTAATGCATTGTCTCTGACTGAATGTCAAGAAAAAAGAAAAGAGCACGGCTGGTGGCAAGATGTGATGATCCAGTAAAAACAAGTCGCCGTACTTTTGCTCAGGGAAGTGCAAGCAAGGCGCGGTAAGCTTTCGACTTTAGGAACCGAACATTATTCCCTCCCCAAGTGCGTCCTCAGAATCTGAGAACCAGGAGATCAACGGCGGCGCCCCGCCCTCCCGGGCGTGCAGTCCCGCCGCGCGCCGCGCGGGGGCAGCGCCAAGCCTCGGGCTCGCCGGGCGCCGAGCCGCCGTGGACGGGGCCAGACCGGGGGATTTCCCCCCTCGCGGCCCGGTGCCGCGCCGGCTGCCCATTGTTGTTTCCGAAGGGGTGGAGGCGGGCCGTCGCGTCTGTCCTCAGGGCCTCCCGCGGCGAGGCGGAGAGAGGGGTTTTGTTTGGGGACAAACTTTCAAAAGGGCCTCGCCATCTCGGTGGAACCGGAGTCCCTGCAGTTAGACCAGCCCGGGCTCAGGAGCCGGTGCTGACTCCAGAGGCCGGACAGTGGGGTGTCCAGCGAGGACCGAGTGCGCCTCTTACCTGTGTCCCCCGCCCCGCCCCACGTACTGCCCGGCCTCCGGCGGGGAGCGGTCCCTCCCTGGTGTCCACGGCCTCCCCTTCCACCCGGAGCCGTTCCGCCCCCGGCCAGGGGTGCCCTCCCCCAGTGCCCGCGGCCAGGGGTGCCCTCCCCAGTGCCCGCGGCCAGGTGTGCCCTCCCCCAGTGCCCGCGGCCAGGTGTGCCCTCCCCAGTGCCCGCGGCCAGGGGTGCCCTCCCCCAGTGCCCGCGGCCAGGGGTGGTGTGCCCAGGTGTCCCCCAGTGCCCGCGGCCAGGTGTGCCCTCCCCCAGTGCCCGCGGCCAGGTGTGCCCTCCCCAGTGCCCGCTGCCAGGTGTGCCCGCGGCCAGGTGTGCCCTCCCCCAGTGCCCGCGGCCCTCCCCCAGTGCCCGCGGCCAGGGTGTGCCCTGCCCCCCCAGTCCCCCAGTGCGGCCAGGGGTGCCCTCCCCCCTGCCCCCCAGTGCCCGCGGCCAGGGGGCCCTCCCCCAGTGCCCCCCAGTGCCCTCCCCCGGGACGGCCAGGTGTGGGTGTGCCCTCCCCCAGTGCCCGCGGCCAGGGGTGCCCTCCCCCAGTGCCCGCGGCCAGGTGTGCCCTCCCCCAGTGCCCCGGCAGGTGGCCCTCCCCCAGTGGCCAGGTGCCCTCCCCCAGTGCCCGCGGCCAGGTGTGCCCTCCCCCAGTGCCCCCCTGCCAGGTGTGCCCTCCCCCAGTGCCCCGCAGGTGCCAGTGCCCCCTGCCAGTGTGCCCTCCCCCAGTGCCCCCTGCCCGGATGGACGTGCCTTTCTCCCCAGCGGGCGCAGAGGCCCTGCCCGGTGTCTTTTCGTGGGGCGTGGGGGGACAAGGGACACGTTTTAGTCGGTCCCTTGGGGAAACGCTGGGCTGTCCTGTGGGGTTACAGGACACAGACTGGAAGAAACTACCAGAGCACTGGGACGCCTGCTGCCCCGCCTCCCCCTGAGTTTGTGAAGGGCCTGCCTGTGCCAGGCGTTGGGGGCGAGGGGGTGGCGGCGGCGGTGTGGGCGCCCTCCCCGCGTGCGGAGCCACCTGAACCCTCCCACGAGGTCAGACGCCGGGTGGGGGCCGCGATGACCAGGGTGCCAGCCAGTGGAGCAACAGCCGCCGCTGCCCTTCCCTGCCCTGGCCTCCTTCCCTGCCCTGGCTCTCGCTTTTCTTCGTGTTCTCTCCTGTTGGATTTTAAAGTCTCCTTCAAGTCTTATAGGGACAAGGTGGACATATAAATAGATCAACGAGAACTGAGCAATTCAAACAAGAGGGCATGGCCCTGCAGCTGCAGACCACGGGGGCTGGCTGCACTGTGACCCTCCACAGCCCTCCTCTGCTGGGTCTGGGCGACTGCTCATGGTGGCTGGCCGCTCACCCCACTGCCATTTCTAGATCCCAGTGACTCCTCTGTCAAGTGGGCCCTGCGGGGCGGGACTTGGCCTGTTGCCAAGAATCCTGCAGGGGAAGTTCTGAGTCTGGGTCTCCACAGGGACCTTGGAATGGGGGTGCAGCCCACTCTCGTCCTGGGACTGAGCTGTGGGCAGGGTAGCTCCAGGCCACGCAGGGTGGGCTCTGCCAGCTTGGTAAGGCATAGCCCAGCATAACCTTGCCCCACAGCCATCATCCTGACTTCTGTGCTTGGAACTCATTCTGCAGGGCCATGCTTTGAGAGATTCCAGGACAAAGATTCGTGTGCTGGGAGGGGGTGTGTGTGTGTGGGGGTGACTGTGTGCAGCCTCCAGGATGTCCAGGGGAACCTCCCCGATTCTCTGCCCGGAGGGGCCCCGACCCAGCTGGTACGTGGGGGTTTGAGAAGGTAGAGGGAGGAGGATGTCTTCTGGGGGGTGGGTCGCGGCCCTGCTGAGGATTAAATGGGCTAGGCAGAACACGCTACTAAGACCATGGGGCATTGCTGCTCTGTCCCTACCCGGGCTCCCTGGAGCCACCTGGAGTCAGGGCATGGGGTGGGGGGAAGGAGGCCTCTGTCCTTGGCCCCAGTGCTGTGCAGAGCCCTGGGGAAGGGTTGTGGGGGGTCACTGCCGTCTGGCAGCCTCTAGTCACGGTTGGACTTGTGACCAGTTCTCCTCCTCTGTTTCCTGGACTGCGGTTGTCCCCTCCTTCTCTGCCTGTGAGATTCCGGCCACCCTTCCTGGAAGATGACATCTGGCCTGTCTTATCTGGCCTTGCTCTTTTTAGCTCCTGACATTCAAGATTCGCTCTCCTGATACATTAATGTCAGTTGGGACAAGTCACTTGACTTCCCCTCCCCCAAGCTCCTTAAGCACAATGGGCTGGGCCTCAGGGGGTCTGGGCCCTATTGAGGGGGCACAGAGATGGGGAACATCGAGGTGCTTTCTGCAGAAGGCCTATGTTTCACAGAGGATCCGCAGGCCAGCAGGACCCTGGCTGCCCCAGTGGCACTGTGGGGAGGGGTCTCACCTGTCCTAAGCCCAGGCCTCCGCACTTTCTGGTTTTTTTTTTTTTTTTTTTTTTTTGCTTCAAACAGCAACATTCCTCCTGTTCATTTCTCTGCCTTTCCTTCTTTAACTCTCCTCCTGGAAGGAGGAAATTTTGTGGTAATTAGACATGTAGCAGAAACCTGGCTCTAGCTCCACAGGGACTTTGAGTCACAGGGGGCAGCTTGTGTCCTTCTCTGGGTCCCCAAGAGAAGACTGCTCGGTAGCAGGTGGCTGGGCAGCCACAGCACCTCCTGAATCCTCAGCTCCCGGGGTCAGGGGCTGCCCCGTGCGTGGTGCGCTGGACTGTCTGCCGGGCTGAAGGCCCGTGCTAGTGACAAGGCTCTGTTGTGGGCATGGCGGCCGCAGCACCGGCTGGGAGGAGGGAAGCCGATTTCTGAATGAGGAGCTAGTCACAGGTTAGCTTCTCTTCCGCAGCAAGGATGGCACCCAGCTCAGCCCTGCTGGGCCTGGGGACTGCCGCTCAGCTCAGAGCCTCACCGCCGAGTAGCAAGAGCCAGCCCTAATGGCCAGGTGAATGCTGGTCTGGCTGGGCCTCTTTAGGCAGGGTCTCCTTGAAGCCACAGGGCAGCTCTGTGGGAAGGTCTCTTTTACAGATGGTGAAGCCAGCCTGGGAGGCAAGGTCACCGGCAAGGTCACAGAGCCCAGCCAGCTGCCTCCAGAGCTGAGCTAAGCCTGTTAGGAGAGAGAACCATGGCTCGGGTGAGGTGGGCCAGGGAGGGGAACTTGCCGAAACTCAGCACTAGCCCGTCCATATTTGCACTGCAACACTGCCTTCCCCGTCCTGGACAAGCCTGGGGCTGGGCCAGGGCCTTTTGGTGGGCATTTGTCCCCTAACTTTGATATTTGGGTGACTGGGGCTTGGCACACTCCTTCTACCCTCAGGCTGGTCCCTGGAGGCCCACCTTGGCTGAGAGGTCCAAGGAGGAAGGTCTTGGACCTACCCTGTGGAAACAAGGTGAAGTGGGCTGTTAGGAACAAGGGTGCAGGGTTCGTACCCTAGCTCTGCTGACTAGCTGTGTAACCTGCAGCAAGTTGCTTACCCTCTCTGAACCTTCCCAGCCCTCAAGGAACCTAAGAACTGGCTTCTAGGGCAGGATACCTCCTCTGGCTCTGCGGGACCCTCCTGGTCTGGTGAGGTTTGGGACTTCTGTGTTCCTACTAGGGGACCCCCGCGTGCTTTCCGGTCGCTCCCCTGGCATAGCCATTTCTCCCCCTACCCTTTTTAAAAAACATTGATTTTTTAGTTATAGGTGGACACAGTATCTTTATTTTATTTTTTATGTGGTGCTCAGGATCAAACCCAGGATCAAGCTCAGGATCTACCTCTGAGCCACAACCCCAGCCCCCCCCCCCATTTTCCCCTTTATATGGGAGTATTTTTTTTTTTTTTTTTTTTAATTTGAATCCACCTGTCTCATGTGAATCTCCTGGTCCTGACCTCTCCCTCTTTTGCTGGTGGCTTCCTTTGCCTTGGCGGCTTGGGCCTACACTGAGCGTTCAGCTTCAGTGTTCCAGAGTCAGGTGCTCTGCGTTCGCACCTGGCCGTAGGCTTGGGAGGTAGATGCTGGTTGAGAGCTGAACATTTTCCAGATCTTCTTTCCCAGGGCGTCTGCGAGGGCGTTTCAGCCTCTTTGGGGCCTCTGGGTGGAGGCTTCTCTGCAGGCAGCCTGTGATCACAGGGAGACCTGGCAGGACACACATGCTGGCTTTCGGGGTCGTGGTCCTGGTCGGGAGGGACTGAGGAACCCTCCCAGGCAGTCCTGGGATTCTTTGTGGCAGGGATGGGGCCTGGAAGTTCCTATGCCACAAACAGTCGTGCAGAACTCAGAGATCTGGGTTGGGGCCGGTGACTGCCGCTGGGCCAGACTAGTCCCCTGAAACCCGACTCTGGGGGCTGCAGCAAGACCCGGAGTCCCTTTAGATTCGGGCCACGTGCCTGTACCCGCTGCGCACACCCACAGGCTCTGTCTGAGACCCTCGGCGGGGTCCGGAGGTGTGACGGGCTCACTTTAAGTGGTCTAGTGCACAGGGGCGAGGGGGTTCTGGGAACCTGAGGGCTGCTGGCTGCGGCTGCTGGAAGCACCAGTGTGGTCTTGCTGTCGCCACGCCCCACTCCGTGTGGGTCTAGACTTTCCATAAACAAGAGCGAGGACATAAGAGAGATCCTCAGCAATCATGGGATCAGACGGGGATCACGGATGCATTCTGTCGGGCCCTCTCTGCTCACGGGGAGGGATGAACAGCAGCTGGGCGAAGCACTGGTCCCGTTCTGATCCGGACAAGCTGGCGGTGACCCCTTTCTCCTGGTTCCTTCCTGCTGAGCACAGCTGTCACCTGGAAATGACCCCGAGACCGCCACAGGAGGACGCAGAAAGGTGGAAGAGGAAGGCCCCGGGCCTGGAGGGCCAGCAGCAGGCCGGCTTACAGCCCGCCTGGCACAGGACGGCAGCCCCGGGGGCCACAGTGTCGGCAGCTCTAGGGGCTTTGGTGACGGTCGGGAGGGGTGGGATGGCTGGGCCCCACCAGCCAGGGGACCCCACCCCCCCAGTGGCCCACCCTGGGAGTCTCTGCATCTGCTTGGCCTGGAGAGTCTCTCTGCCTACCTAGAGGTCCCGGAGCCCAGGGATACTGTGCCCTCAGGCCCCCACAGGGACCAGATACGCCGTGCAGACCAAAACAGTGTCAGAAAGGCCTAAAAAACGAGATTGTTACTGGAACCACAAACCCCGAAGTGGACCAGGACCTGCTTGCTCGACCTAAGTTGGAGACTGGCTGCTGGAATCTAAGATTTGAAAGTCCACTCGGTCTCCTAACATGATAAAGAAAAAATGTCAAGGATACACCAAATAATTCACTCATTATGCCAAAACCTGAGGAAATTTCAAGTTGAATTTGAAAAGAAAATCAACTGATGCCAACACAGAGAAATGAATCAGGTGTTGGAATCACCGTGAGCCATCTGAGAAGTCTTCAATAAGCAATCACAAATGCTCGTGAAACAGATTTATAAACTGGAAAATCTCAGCAAAAAAAATAAAAGTTATAAAAACGATACGTGAAAAAATACAATAACAATTTTATTAAAAAAAAAAAAAAAAAGTCAGCAGCAGAGTGGAGATGGCCGAGGACAGAATCAGTGAACTTGAACATAAAACAATAGAATTTTCCCGATCTGAATAACACAGAATGTGGGGGGCTTGGGGAGGTGGCTCAGTGGTAGGGGGCTTGCCTGCCACGTGTGAGGCCCTGGGTGCGATCCTCAGCACCACAAAAAACCAAATGAACAAAACTTAAAACAGAAAATGGACTAAAGCCAGGCCTGGTGGTGCACGCCTGTAACCCCAGAGGCTCAGGAGATTGGGGCAGAAGGGTCCCATGTTTGAGGCCAGCCTCTGCAACTTAGTGAGGCCCTAAGTAACTTAGTGAGCCCCTGTTTTAAATTAAAAAGGGCTGGGGATGTGACTCAGTGCTTAGCACCCCTAAAAAAAAAAAAAAAAAAAAAGAAAACCAAAACCAAAAAACAACAACAAAAAAAAAACCCCAAACTGGGCTTAAAGAAATGAACAGAATCTCCGGGACCTGTGAGACTCCAGCTAAAGACTGAACATTTATATCATTGGAATTCAGCTGGAGAAAGAGAGTGGGACTAAATGTGTATTTGGAGAAATAATGAGTGAAAACATCTCATATTTCATATTTGATAAAAAGATCTACACTTATGGATTCAAGAAACCGAGTAAACTCCAAATATACTTCCATGACACAATACACTACAAATAAACTTCTGAAAGCTGAAGAAAAAAATAATCTTCCTTTCAGAAGCAACACAGAGGGACTGACTTATTTATGATGGTTCAACTCATAATAGCATGATTTAGGAATTTTCAACTTTACCATGGTGGGAAAGTGATACACATTCAGTAGAAACAATACATCCAAACTTGAGTGTTGATCTTTTCCTGGGCTAGTAATATGCCCTTCCATGACCTCACTTGAGGCTGGGTAGCAGTAGTGAGCTGTGGCTCCCAGTCAGCCACATGGTCCTCAGAAATTCAACTTGCTAAGGTGGACTGTGCTGCTAAGCCAAGATGGGTGTATTACATGGACTGTTCACTTAAGGATATTCCCAACTTATGTTGGGTTCATGGGGCAGGTCGCTACTGTGGGTTACGTCTCCTGTAGGGAAACATCAATGCAGATGGCAGTAGACCTCTTATCAGAAACCGTGGTGTGGTGTCGGGTAATTCATCAGGCATATTCAATGATCGAAACAAAAGATCTCGGAATGTTTGTGACTCAAGAAAATATCTAAAAGTGGTAAAGATAAAGGGGTCTAAATGGAAGCGAGGTTTCCACCTGTGTCAGTCAGCTTTAAGGGAAGAGAAGAGAGAGAGGAAGGAGCCGGGGACAAACCTCACCAGGACATAGCCCCAGTGACCGCCTTCCTCAACGAGGTCCCACCTTCTACAGTTCCCAGTGATGACAACCAAGTATCGATTCATCAGTGGACTAACCCACTGAGGAGGGCAGAGTCTTCAGAATCCAATTTTTTCCAAATAGCCCCAGTCTGAACACCGCTCACTACCTTGGGGACCACGCTTTCAACACACGAGCCTTTGGAGAACATTGCAGATCCAAGCCATGATACCACTCTCTACCTTGAGTGGCCAAATGTCAAAGTCAGTAGATTGTGACAAATCGTATTTGTATATCGTGCCCAGAACAACTACTACAAAAACTATACAGCCGGGCGCGGTGGCGCACGCCTGTAATCCCAGCACTCGGGAGGCTGAGGCAGGAGGATCGCGAGTTCAAAGCCAGCCTCAGCAGTGGCGAGGCACTTAGCAACTCAGTGAGACCCTGTCTCAAAATAAAAAAGAAAAAGGCCTGGGGATGTGGCTCAATGGCTAAGCACCCCTGGATTCAATCCCTGGTACAAAAAAAAAAAAAAAAAAAAAAAAAAAAAAAGTAGGACAGCAGGGCGGCCCTGGGTAGAACTTTTCTGTATCTTGACTGCTGTGGTGAATATAGAAACCTACATGTGATAAAAATCATATAGAACCAAACACACACTAATGAATGAATGAATTAAATACAAATAACCCCGGGTAAATCTGCACAAGACTGTTGATCATTTCCACTATCCCGTGTCCTGTATTTCTGCAAGACATTACGCATGTTGCTGTGGGGATATTCATGAAGGTCCTCAACCTCCTGTGAACCTC
Source organism: Tamias sibiricus (assembly GCA_025594165.1). Lineage (NCBI taxonomy): Eukaryota > Metazoa > Chordata > Mammalia > Rodentia > Sciuridae > Tamias > Tamias sibiricus. The sequence goes on from CM046660.1 coordinate 183,615,053, forward strand.
AAAAGGTTTATTTATTTATTTTTTTAATCTCAAAAGGTTCATTATCTTTTTTAGAGCACATCTGGGTATAAGGTGAGTGCGTGTGATGATGCCACTCTCCCTGGATCTGTGAGGTCTGTGGCCTCTGCTCTGCTGTCATGTGGGGGTGCATTAACAGCAGGTGAGCGGATCCTACCTGGGTGCTTGGGTTTGTCTGAGACCCCCTGTGAGCACACACTGCGAGGACCTGCCCCCTTCCAGGCCTTTGCCCGTGAGAGCCCACTCCATGTGGCTTACTGCCTTGGCAGTGACAGCCGCAAGGGGGGCCCTGTGCTCCCAGCCTCAGACAGGTGGTGTGGTCAGCCCAGGCACCCTCGGGCCATTGTCAGCTGTCTCCAGACCTCTGGTTCTTTGCCCCTCTTACTGGATTCACTTTCCCAGCAGATCTTAGCCCTGGGCAAAGAGGATCAGAAAGAGTGCTTCAAAATGCTGGTTGCTGAGCCCCAGCCCCGTGCGCAGCCAGGGCTGAGAACCCCTGCTCCACCTGCCTCTATTACAGGTGTGGCTGCCTGGCCCTGGTTCCACACTGGGCAGGGACTTTTTTCTTTTCTTTTTTGATACAAGGGATTGAACTGAGGGGCACTCGACCCCTGAGCCACATCCCCAGCCCTCTTTTGTATTTAATTTAGAGACAGGGTCTCACTGAGTTCCTCAGGGACTCGCTTTTGCTGAGGCTGGCTTTGAACTCTTGATACTCCTGCCTCAGCCTCCCGAGCGGCTGGGATCACAGGCCTGTGCCACCATGCCTGGCAGAGCAGTGACTTTTAATTGGATCTGCAGGAACCAGCAGGAGACCCTTCTGCTGGGAGCTGAGTTCAGTGGAGGAGAGAAGCCTTTTTAATTTCTTTGTTTTTAATCTCAAGAGATGAGGTCTGGCTCTGGCCTTGAGTTTCTGGGCTCAAGCAATCCTCCTGCTTCAGCCACCCACGTGCCTGGAACTCCAGGTGCACCCAGCAAGAGCAGCCTCTGTATTTCCACCCTAACACTCTTTACCCCTCTTCCTTGGTGGTAGATCCTCTTCCCATACCAGTAGGCCCTGGGCTGGAGCAGGGTAGGACAGTGAGCTAAAGCCTATTCGATTTTTGAGACTTTTAAAAAATTTTCTGAGATTTTAAATATATATATATATTTTAAAGAATTGCTGTGTTTTAGCTGTATCCCCCACATTTATGGGTTGGAAGCTTGATTTGCAATATGCAATGTTGGGTGGTGACTGGGTCATGAGGACAGAGCCCTCAAAAATGGACTGATGTTGTTATGGTGGGAGGAGTGAGTCATCGAGAGAGTGGGTGGTTATAAAACAGCGCCTCGTGAGGAGAGGGGCGCGGAGGACGGGAGGGAAAAGGGGGGATCATGAACTGAAATCAATTTCCATGCATGTATAGTTTGTCAGGATGCACCCAACTACTATATGTAATTATAAAGCTCTAATAAAAAATAAAAAAAAAAATAAAGAAATAACAGCAGCCTGCCTTTTGGGGTGTCTCTTTTGCATGCATAACTTGCCCTTCCTCATTCCACCATGTTAGGATGGAGCATGAAAACCCAGCCAGGTGTCAGCACCACAATCTTGAACTTCCCAGCCTCCGGAGCTATGCGTGGAATCAACTTTCCTTCTTGGTAAACTGCACAGTCTGCTGTAATTCTATGATCGCAGTAGAAAATGAACTAAGTAACTAGTTTGTCAACTCTGGAAAAAATGTCAAATATAGGAAAGTCGAAAACTTGTAAACAAATGGCAATCATTTATAACTCTATGACCTAGAATTAACTAGTAATGATGCCTTTCCTTCTTTCTTTGCACAGATTAAGGTAGCAGTTGAAAGCATACTGTTCATACAGTGTTGAATCCTCTTTTATTTCTCTTAATATTTTATTCCAAGAATTTTTGCAAATTACTAAGGAAAATTTAATAAATGCCATATTTGACTGCTAAGTATTTCCACTAGTATATTTTGGATATACCATCATTCATAATTTCCTTATTGTTAGAACTTTTTTGGTATTTCATTTTCTTTGTTTTTGCTTATTCATTTCTCCTTATTTAAAATAATACTGTGATAATATTTCTATTCACATATCGTTGTCTGTATTTCAGGCTAGTGGGATAGTTTATTTATTTTATCTTCTTCTTCTTGGTACTGAGGATTGAACCCAGGGGTAGTTTACCACTGAGTTACATTCCCAGCCCTTTTTATTTTTTGAGACAGGGTCTCACTATGTTGCCCAGGCTGGCTTTGAATTGGTGATCCTTCTGCCTCAGTTTCTCTAATTGTTGGGATTATAGGTGTGCACAACTGAGCCAGGCTTTGGGAAAGTTGGTTAGAAGGGCATTTGCTGGGCCCAGGGGGAGGAAACCTCTTAAGAATCTTAGTGCAGGGCTGGGGTTGTGGCTCAGTGGCCGAGTGCCCCTGAGTTCCATCCCCAGTTCCCTCCTCCCCAGAATAAACAATCTTAATGTATAATACCAAATTCCTTTCCAAGAGGGTGGTCCTAATTTGTCCTCTTATGAAAAGCATATGACAAATTGGGCATGGTGGCACATGCCTGTAATCCCATTGGTTTGGGAAACTGAGGCAGGAGGATTGTGAGTTCAAAGCCAGCCTCAGCAACTTATCAAGACTCTGTCTCAAAAAAAAAAAAAAAAAAAAAAAAAAAAGTGGGTCGGGTTGGGGCTGTAGCTCAGTGGTTAAGTTCCCCTGGGTTTAATCCCTGGTACGGACACACACACACACACACACACACACACACACACACATGACATCACTGTATCTGGCCTTTTACCAATGCTGCATATTATCAGTTCTTAAAATCTTTTTGAATTTGAAAGGAGTAAAACATTTCAAAATTTCTAAGAGTTCCCTACTGTAGAGTTAGTTTCCTCAGAACCTTAGTCATTACATTAAAAGTCACAAATATTTGTGTTAAAATAAATGGATTCCCAAACCTGAGGGTTATAACTAGTTGTTTCTGATGGATTATTCCTTCCCTCTTTTTGGATGCCAAAAAACATTTTTCAACTGGCTGATGCTCACTAGTGCCCAGAATATTAGGAGATCATGCCCATATAACTCAGTCTATTTTCTTAAAGTGAGAAACATGAACAGTTAAGACTTTACATTTGAGTACGACTTTGGTTGCACCCCGTTTTGTAAAGTACTTTCTTATTACATCATATACTTTCCTTCTTGAAGGCTGTCAACCTTGCTTTGTTTTTCTCTGCATTTCCCAAAGACTTTTCTTTTAAAAGTGTTTCCCCCTATCATTTAGATGTGTTTCTTATTAGCAGACTCTAACTCGATTTTGAAAGCAGTGTTTCTAGATCACATGAATAATACATGATGATCGCAAGAAAATTGAACACATAATTCATTGCAAAGATGAAAATTATTACAACCCACAACCCATCACATAGTACCATGAATATTTTGATATTTGTGCTCCAGAGTTTCTATTGTATCAATACATACAAATAAAACAAAAATGGATTCACAGCACACATATCCCACCATCTTTCACATTCTGTACCACGCTGTGAGCATTCTTCCTTGTCACCACATATACAAGCATATCATCGTTCTTCATGGTTATCAAGAATTCCGTTGGATGACTACACCACAATACCAGTAGTCCCAGATGCTGAAAGTGTTGGTTGTTTCCAACTGTAAGTACTGCTGTAACGAACATCTTTGTACATGTCTTTGTGTACGCATCTGATTATTGCTTTAAAATAAACTCAGAAAATTTGCATTTTGTAGTCAAAGTATGGATGTGGCGTAGGCTTTTGATGAATATTCTTTTGTCCTTCCAGAAGGGTTGCCAGTGAACGCTCTCGGCAGTGGTGCACTGAGTGCAGCAGCTTCGAGGCCTCAAAGGCCTCGTCTTTCCAGGCTGGCTTTCCTCCTATTCTCATGGCCTGGCCTCAGGGACAACAGTTGGTCCCCCTGCTGGACATCCAAATGGCCACACCCTCACTTTCTCCTCAGAGCCTGCTTTTGTTAGAATTGCCTTTCTCCTTAATTTGCCTTTTGGTCCCCTACCTTCCTTACTTTTCCTTATTTTTCTCCTTAACTTTTTTTTTTTTTTTTTTTTTGTCTTTTCTCTCTTCACACTAGTGTGTGAAGTTCCCGGGGCAGACACTATCAACTTACTTCTGGACTCTGGCTCTTGGGGACACACAGAGATCACTCACATGAAAGGTACTCAACAGTATTTATTGAACAAAGGATGATTAGTAAACTTCGTTACGTGGGTAGATGAAAAATGATATGTCACTGTAGTTTCAATTTACATTTGATTTTTAATTAAAATGATTTGTTTTCATTACTTTTGGCCATTTATTTTCCTTCTTTTGCAAATGACTCATTTATTTTCTTATTTAGCCTTTCTATTGAAGTGTGTACTTTCTGTTTTACTTATTTTTGCAGTACTGGGGATTGAACGGGGGCCTCACCGATGCTAGGTAAATGCTCTACCACTGAGCTATATCCCTAGCTATCACCCCCACCTTTTAAAACATTTTGATTCTCAGACAGCATCTGACTAATTTCCCCAGCTGACCTCAGCCTTGCACTCCTCTGACCTCCAGAGTAGCTGGGATTATAGGTGTGGCCCAACTTTATTTTTCAATTTATTAACAAATTTTTGCTTTATTTTTTATATCTGTTTCTCATTTTAAATAGTTGTTTACATATTAATGATATTAATTCCTTGTCTGTTATAAATTTTAGAAATAATTCCTCACAGGTTTTTATTTACTTTTTAATTTATAATTTTTAGGGCCATAGGTAAGTTCAGGTTTTCTGTTTAGTCAAATCCATCCATTTTCTTTATGTTATCTTGGTGTTTTGTTTGACTTTTTCTCCATATCTCAAGATTACCTTTTATTGTATCCCTTTTAATATTTAAAATCTAAATTCATTTAGAACTTGTTGGGCTATAATATATGAAATAGGGATAATTTTTCTGAAATCATGAGTCAATTTTCTCAATAACACTTATAAATTCATCCACACTATGATGAGAGGAAGTGGATAAAGATACAAGAATCACAGTTTTTAAAAAACCCAGCAGGGAGCTGAAAAACTTCAATGTACTGAGTTCCAGAGAGTGGCGGATGCCCATGACTGCACCCATCCTTGGTAGGCTGGAGAGGAGGGCGGAACAGCATCTGGATGAACATCAACTAGCCACACATGGGCAGGCGAAAGAGGTCAGTACCCTGAGATGCCCAGTCACAGTGAGTCTGCACCCACCTACAAACTGAAGCTGCCCTAAAGCCTGAACCTAGCTCAACCCACTATGACGGTGGCTTGAGGGAAGAAGGGTTTGGTTTCTGTCTGCCATCTTGGTTTATGTTCTCTAACATTCATTCTCTCATGTCCATTTCCTTTACCCTCCAGTTAGACATCATTAACTTCAGTCTCCAGTCTCAAGGATTATTTCACAAAGTCTGGTATATAAACAACACAACACAACAAAACAAAAAAACCAAACCAGCAATGGAGCATACAAAGAGACAATAAAACGTGACCCGTGGTCAAGAGGAGAAATGACCAACAGGAGCTGACTCAGATGGCCCAGGTGGTGCAACTATCAGGTGGACATTTCAATAGAGTTATGATGCTACAGGATCCATCCACCAGTAAAGGTAGCCAACATACATAGATATAAGAAGGTGTTTCAACAGAGATATGGAAACTACAGCAAAGAACCAAATGCAAATTCTAGAAATGTGTGATGCTTTATCAAAAAATGCAAGATTTTCTTGCTTAGCTTATCAACAACCTGAAGACTATTTTTCTGTTATTGAAATATCCACCCTAACATTCTTCTTCTTCTTTATTTATTTATTTTTTAGGTACAGAGGATTGAACCTGGGGACACTTTACTGTTGAGTTACATCCCTAGTCCTTTTTATTTTTTGTTTCAAGACAGGGTCTTGTTAAGTTGCTGAGGGTCTTACTAAATTGCTGAGGCTGGCCTCAAACTTTTATCCTCCTGTGTCAGCCTCCTGAGTTGCTCGGATTACAGTTTTGTGCCATTGCACTCAGCCCCTTTCTTATTCTTAATGTTTGCATGGTTTTCCTTTTCCACTCTTTGCTTTTGACCTATCTCTTTGCATTTAAAGGTATTTCTTTAAAACAACACAGTTGGAGTTTGCTTCTTTTATACAGTCTGGTGACCTCTGCCTTTTAATTGGAGAGTTTGCTCTGTTATACTTAATGTAGTTATTGTGATTTGGTTTTTGTCTACCATCTTTTGGTATGTGTTTTCTAACATTCGTTTTCTTTTATTCCTTTGCTCTTCTTTGCCTGACTTTTTTGAGGAGTCAGTAAAGTACTTCTTGGTTTTTTAATGGCTTGAGTTGAGTTTTTAGATGTAACTCTGCCTTGGTTTATAGTGGTTGCTCTAGAGATTACAGTTTGCATTTTATAAGGTACTAAGAGAATGTATTTCACTCACTCTGTCCTGTCCTTTGTGCTATGTGTTCATGTATGTTACTTTTACATCAATCTTGCTTTCATCAATATTCATAAACTATTGTAGCTATTTAACCATATACTTTGTATCGCTCTTCATTCCTTCCTGCAGAATTGGGATTTTACTTGACATCCTTTCTCTTCAACATGAACATCTTCTCTTAGCACTTCTTGAAATGTAGATCCGCTTGAGATGAATTCTCTGTTTTTGTTTGAAAATACCTCTTTGCCTCCAATATTGAAAGGTTTTTTTTTCTGGATGTAGGTTTCTTAGTGTGATCTCTAGAGCAACCACTAAAATATCTCACAAAGTCTGGTGGAAATAGAGGAAGAGTATATGCTTTTAAACTCATTTTATGAGGCCAGCATAAATGATCCTGATGTGAAGTTAAAAATATGAAGTTAAAAATCTCAGAAATGTTGTGCTGCCTAAAAGAAGCCAGATACAGAAGGGTTCGTCCTGTGTGCTCCATTCACGGGATTGTGTGCAGCAAGCAAAACCGATCTCCAGCGGCAGAGATCCGCTCAGTGGCTGATTGTGCATGTGAAGGGTCATCGTCAGGAAAGGAGCACGTGGGAACTTTCTGGGGTGATGGGAATTGTCTGGGTCAAGATTCATTACACAGGGAAGATCCGTGCGTTCGTTTCAGTGTCTGACACTTACACATAGAAATCTGAAGCACCACTGTGGAGGTCGATTTATCTTTTTTATCTTTGTTTGTGTGTGGGGAATGGTTGCTGGAGATTGAATTCAAGGACACTCGACCACTGGGCCACATCCCCTGTCCTTTTTTGTATTTTATTAGAGACAGGGTCTCACTGAGTTGCTTGGTGCCTCACCATTGCTGAGGCTGGCTTTGAACTCGTGATCCTCCTGTCTCGGCCTGGAAATTTATATCTTGATATTTATTTTCATCAGTTATAGTATTTGAAAATGATAAGTTTTCATTGATCTAAGTGATTTTTATAGTCAAAGTCTACTAGCCTTTTAATAAGCATTTCCCATTGAATTTCTTGGATGTTAAAACTTGATAAAATAAGCACACATATACACAAAATCATAGGCCAAGTTCTTTTGAATGTAAGTGTAAAAAACACTAAAGAGTAGACAATTAAATCAGATAACACTATCTCATGACAAAATAGGATTTATTTCAAGAATACGAGGAGGAAACATGTCGCTGCCTGAAGCAGAAGCCGCTTGGAGCAACGAACGCCGCAGGAAAATTCGGAGGCAGGATGAAAATGAAAAAAGGTCTTTTATTCTTCTCCTCTCTCCAGCTCCAGCAATCACTCCAAACGCTCTAACTCCAACCACCACCTTCTTCTTCCCACACACACTAACTAAACTCACCCAGTTATATACATATCGCTTTAACAAGGACACGTGCTTACAGCTCGAGCTTACAGGTGCGTCACGCAGTGTTCACGGGCATACAAAGATTCTTTGGATAATGTATTAATATCAGGTGGAAACTAGAACATCTTTTATGGCTCTCAGCTAACTGCAATCTTTAGCTATCTCCTTGATTATAGGCTCCTTCAGAAACACACATAATTATCTTAAAACACATGTGGCTTTTAAAAAGGCTGAAATAGGACAGGAGGGAGACTGACTTTTTTGGAGACAAGATCTTGATATTCTAAGCTATGGAACCAAAGTACGTGCCCTTCAACAGATGAATGGATAAAGAAAATGTAGTACATATACACAATGGAATATTAGTCAGCCATAAAAAAGAATGAAATCATGGCATTTGTCGGTGAATAGATGGAACTGGAGAAGGTCATGCTAAATGAAATAAACCAATCCCCAAAAAACCAAAGGTCAAATATTCTCTCTGATATGTAGAGGCTAACACACAACAAGGGGGTGGGGAAGGGAAGAGTAAAAGGCCAGTGGCTCAGACAAAGAGGAATGAAGTGAAGGGTGAATCTAACACAACTTTCCTGTGTTCATGTGTAAACACACAGAGAGACTCTCCACACCATGTACAGCCATAGGTCTGGGATCCAGATTAGAATAAGATGCACTCTGTGTTTGTACAAATGTGTCAGAATGTACTCTCTGTCATGTATAACAAAAAGAACAACAACAATAACAACAACAAAAAGATCTTGCTGTGTTGCCCAGGTCGGTCTTGAACGTCTGGGATCAAGAGATCTTCCTGCCTCAACTTCCTGAGTTGTTGGAACTACAGGTGTGCACCACTACAACCACCTCTCGCTTAACATCTTGAGAAATTTTGTTGTGTGAAAATCATGCATAAAATTTAAAACTGTACAACGGAGGGGATCTTACATCTCAATATTTATTTTTGTCACTGTAATGAATATAAAAGTTTGAATTATAATTTTTCATTGACTAAAATGATCTTATAGTTGAAGTTTACTAAGCTTTTAATAAGCAATCCCCACTGAATTTCCTTGATGTCAGAACTGAGGGTTATCAGCTGTCTGGGGACAGCCTCTCTGTGGGCACTGCAGAGGGAGTTGGAGTAGCATCTGGTAAGTAGTAGGTGCTCAATAAGCACTGACAAAACAGAGGAATGACGTCAACAACCCACGACTTACTGCAACCACCAGGCTGCCTATCGGCCCACAAACTCCTCCGTGCAGCCAGCCTCCTTTTCTTTCTTTCTTCTAGGAACACTGCCTTAGTCCTATTGCGCAACGTGTGACTCGCGCTTTGAGCCCAGGTGCTGCTGCCAGGGCTTTGCAGATTCAGCTCTTGCGATCTGCAGAGCCACCCGCCAAGGAGACTGCCAAGGAGATGCTCTTGTCACCCTTTCTGGCTACCCGCAGGTGGGAGGCAGAGGTGGGGACGACGTTTATGTGGTGAGGGGTGCTGTGGTCACTCCCCCGTCCACGTCCTTGTGCCTGGCCAGGGGTAGTTGGCGGCAAGCCCACCCTGTTGAGTGGGAACCCCTGGACAGCCTGCCCGGAGGACTGTTGGGAAACGGGCGAGAGTTTTAGAAGGAGCCGCTGGGCTGGGCATGGCTTTCACCAAGCCCTAGTTTGGGCAGTGTGTTAGTCCGCGTTTCATTGCTGTCAGCGAAATACCCGGCGAGAGCAACTTAGAGGAGGAAAAGTGGCCTTTGGCTCACAGTTCCACAGGCTCAGTCTGTGGCCGACTGACGCCCTGCGCTGGGCCCAGGGTGGGTCAGAGCCTCGTGGTGAGGGCGTGGTGGAGCAGAGCTGTTCCCTCAGGCCCCGGGAAGGAGAGAGGGTGGGGACAAGGCACGATTCCCAAGGGCATGGCCCCAGTGATCCCCTTCCTATGCGATTCTGCCAGGGATGGGTCCCGAGGCTTCTGGTGTCCTGTGGGTCTTGAATGTCACCCCAAGCCCCACGTGCTAAAGGGTTTCTCCCCAGGGTGGTGCTCTTGGGAAGGGGTGGGGGCTTTAGGAGATGGGCCCTGGTGGGAGGTCTTTAGATCGTTGGGGGTGTCACTCAAAGGGCACTGTGGCCCTGGGCCTTTTCCTGGTTGTTTCTTTTGGTTCATGGCTACGACTGAGTGACTTTGCTTTGCAATGACGTGTTGCCTTGACACAGGCCTAAAAGCACCAGGGACAGTTGGTCATGGACTGAAACCTCCAGACCTATGAACCAAAATAAAACTTTGCCCTTTTTAAGTTGATTTACCTCAGGTATTTTGTTACAGTGATGGAAAGTTAATGCAATTGTTCTCAGTTGTTTAAAGTAAATTCAACTTATCACCAATGTGAGTATCACTAAACCTTGCATTACAATACAGAAATAGTAAAGTTTTAAAACATTAGTGGCAGTAAATGTGCAAATTTGGAAGTTGAAATGTCTTTCTAACATGAACTTTTACCATTTCAGCAAGTGGATTTTTCTCCTTGAACTTCATTTGCTCTGTCCTGCCTTTGATAGTTTGTTCTGCACTTGGTAAAAAATTAAGCTGCTGTTTAATGACCCAATGGCTCATAGCTTACTTCTGAGCAGGTTTTGTGCTCCCATACACCTCAAAATAGCCTCGGTTTTATAGGCAAACACCACCAATGGACACAGCCTGAACAAACTAGTGTGGACAGCTGTTCTTACCACTAGAGACGCTGGGGGCCAGCTTCTGGAACTTTCTTATTATTCTCAGAATTATCAAACCCCAGGACTTTACTTGATTCAGAAAGAACTTGTGACAAGTCTGAAGTCTTGACTGTTTAAAAAGAAGTGCCATCTTACTGCTTTCAATAAGGACAACTTTGCGTGCTAATAGCTGACAGTGGACTTTTTGACCAGAGAGTTTATCTTTAGCTCTCCATTCTATAGTAATTGAATAAATAGCGCATATGGCTGATGCTTTAATGGGGGTTGTGAGCATGATTGAAGAGTGCGCTTTCTTGAGCTGGTTGAACATTATCTCCTGCTGTTTTGCTTTTAAGAACACTTTTTACTTCTTTAGCAAGCCCCTTAATTCATCCTGATGAAACTTCCTGCCAAACCTCTGTTGCTATCCTGGAATCTTCCAGAAGGAAGTGTCCTTGAGGGAAGGACAAAGGTGCTCGTGAGTCAGAGTGAAACTAAAGTGTGTAGGGAAAGTACAGGTGATAATGTGGGTGGCCAGGACAACTGGCCTTTAGTCTCCCGTGCCTAGTTGTCATGGATGTGTGGCTCTAAGTGGCAGGCCAGCCCTGGTGCATTTAGGGCCACCACACACTTACTCCCTCGCTGGTTCCAAGTGCAAGCTCAGGGCGCAGGGCTCACATACCATGGGGCACTGTGGAAGTTCAGTCTTCTGCAGGAGTGAGGATGTTGGTGGTAATGGTGGAGGTGGTGGTGTGGAGGTGGAGATGGTGGTCGTGGTGGAGAGAGTGGTGATGGTGTTCTGTTAGTGGTGATTCTGGTGATGGTGGTAGCGGTGGTACTTTGGAGAAATCAAGGACAGGTGTAGCTAGTTCTTTACCCTTTGCCTTTCTTTCCCCCATTCCCCTCCTGTAGTCATATGGTATCTGGAGTAGCAGAAGCCATCATGTAACTATGAGGCAGCAAGGATGAAAATAAACAGTGGTTACTAAGGGAGGTTATGCAGAGCGACAAAGCTTGGGACCTAGCTGCCACTGATGAGTGGTTGAACTCGTGGCAACGGAAACCTGTCATTTATTTATTTATTTTTTTTTAAGAAAAATTATCTCTACTGGTTTAGCCTCGGTTGTTCAGTTGGGTTTTCTGTTCCTTTCTGTCAGACACAACACTGATAGGGGATCATCCTGGGAAATGACTCATGCTGGATGCTGCCACATAGAGACGGTGATGTCTGTCTAAGCACCCGCCTGTCTCTTTTGTACCATATACCCTGTTCTTGCGATTTTTTATTTCTTCCTTTGCATGCTTATTAATATCAAGCATTTCATAGTACTTATAAGATAACTTCATCACATGAAGTATCTGGAGGTCTAATCTCAATTTGTGGTGTCTTGTGACTCCTCTCCCTCACGTCGCACTACTTTAACTATTCTGTGATTTCGATGAGGGAGCTTATGTGTGCCGGGACTTGATCTGTGGGACTTGTTTGTGACCTGAATTGGGAGGATTGACATTCATGTCTGCTCTTACCGGCCCAAGAATTCTTCCCATGCCAGTTTCTTGAGTTGTGTGCTCTCTGGTATGAAGCACAACAACCGTGAACCCCAGACCCCAAACCCTGAATGATGTGGGCGCCATGACTGAAATCGCAAATTCTCAGGCATCATTTTTGTTCTCTCTCAGCGCTGAAGCCCACAACCAAGACTCCCTGCGGTCTCTCTTTCTTAAAGTGCAATCAACTCTTACCCTAAGCGCAGAGTTTCCGTCTCCCACAGGACTCCCAGCCCCAGCCCCATCCGGCCTCAGCCCGAGACCCCTGCTCCCGTACCCACGCAGCCACGAGCCCGAGCCCCCAGTGCACAAGCACCTCCCCAGGCACGGGGCGCACAACCCCCTTGTCGCTCTCCATTTTGGGACTCTGGCCTTCACCCTCATTCGTTTCTGAGTCCAGCTACACTTTTAGGAGAACGTTCATGACATTTTGTCCAGCCTTTAGCAAAATCACGTCAGGCAGGCTCGGGCTCTAAGGAGGTACTTGGCATCGTTATTTATGCCGGCCCTGTACCTCTCTCCCCAGAGGCAAGAAAAGGTTCTCCCCCAGCCGAGAACGAGAGGGTCCCTCTTGAGGGCCAGACGAGGTTGCTCTTCTTCATCAGTTTGTCACTACACTAGCTCAATGCATGCTAGAGAGTAAATGCTCACTGGTTTTTTTTTTTTTTTTTTGGTGGTACCAGGGATTGAACTCAAGGGCACTGGGCCACTGGGCCACATCCCCAGCCCTTTTTTGTATTTTGTTAGAGACAGGGTCTCACTGAGTTGCTAAGTGCCTCGCCATTGCTGAGGCTGGCTTTGAACTCGCGATCCTCCTGCCTCAGCCTCCCAAGTGCTGGGATTACAGGCGTGCGCCACCGCGCCCGGCGCTCACTAATTTTGTGGTTCAATTTTGATTTAGGATTTGCTAATTGCTACACAGTTGTAGGTGCCTTATTAAGCTGCATTGAATTATTTTGTAGAAAAATATTAAAGAAAGTGAAAAAATGTTTTTAAATATGCTTTTAGTTAAAAAAAACCAAAAGACTTATATTTAGAAAATTAAATTGATAAAAGGAAAATATATGAGTAGGAAGTATACACAATATTAAGTGAGGTTATCTTTGGAATGGGATATGGGTAGTTTTTATTTTTACATTTTTATGGGTTTTCTAATTTTCCTTTTTTTTTTTTGCAGTGCTGGGAATTGAACCCAAGACTAGGCACCTGCTAGTAAATTCTCTACCACTGAGCCCTTCTAGATTTTTAAAATAGAGATCATGCATGAATTTTATGATAGAACTTTTTGAAATGAAGGCAATTGCCATCAAAGAGTGCCTGGACCAGGTCCCCTCTAGAGCTAGGGCCTCCGGGAAGACCTGGCCTCGCCTCTGACCACCGGCTCCCCAGCATCTTCCCTGACACAACTTTGGTTTGGGCCTGTGCAGGAATTGGGGCTTCTGAAGGAAATGATTAAAAAGGAAATAACAGGAAGAGTGACGTTAACAGTAAGAGTTAACAGAGAGAACCACACTGCAAAGAAGTTCAGACTCTTCCTCTGAAGAGCTGGTAATAGAATCTGCTGAAATAAACTGCCGATCAGCAGATTAACAGGAGAAAAGTTATGAGAATTTAAGAAGGTGCACATGTTCCCTACGAACCATGATACTCAAGGCAGGGCCGGATGGCTAAACGCCCTCTCCACAGGGAAGGGGGGCCTGCAAGCACTTATAGAGGGGAAGTAAAGGATTTTTCAGGGAAGACAAAGGAGCCCAAAGAATAGACAGTACCTGGGACAAGTTTCCCCTGGGCTTTGGGTGTGGTGTTTGATTTTCAGTCTCTTCCTCTGTGATAAGAATTTAATCTTCCCTGGTTAATGAAATTTCAGTAAGAGGATTTGAAGGCAATCATGTTCTTCTTTGGCAGATTTGGTCTTCAGGTAGCTAAGTGAACTTCAGGGAAAGCCCTTACCTGCACCTGCTGCGTCCCAGGTGCTCCCAGTTTGAAGAGTTTGAAGTCCAAGGTGGTATATTTTGGGGTATAGTTTCCTGAGACCCAGAGTCAATGACCTTCAGAAGGTGTTCACGTGGCCCAGATCCCTTAGTGAATTGGAGTCTAGCACTCCGGAAGTGGAGGGACACCGACTGGCCTGGTGGGCTGTGGCAGTGATGTGTGGGTCACTTTGCAGAGAGTGGGCACCCACAAGCTTCACACCTCCCTTGGAGAGCTGGTCTTGGACTTCAGGAAGGGGACTTGGGGGTTCCAGGGAAGCACCCCAGCCCGAGTAAGCAGGTAGGCTGGGATCCCAGGGCATGGTAGGGCATCAGCACAAGTGCTCTCGGCTCGCCGAGCCCTGGACGAGAATCTTTCCTCACCTGGGGAGGTGGAGAGGGCTAGACACCACGTGCAGGCGAGGAATCCAGGACTCAGAGACAGCGTGCTCGGAGCCGCAGCAGCACGGCCCTGGGCGCCACCGTCCTGGAGCAAGCCCTCTGGGTTCTGTGGCTAGGACCTGCTGGGGGGACCTGCGGCTCTGGTGCAGAGCATCCCAGAGGACGTCAGGACTGGTCTGAACTTACCACCAAGTTCTGAGAATTCACCAGACTTCCTGGAGGGATTCCCGCTCTCCCACCCCCTCCTCAGGATCCAGGGTTCCTCCTGCCTGACCTGTCCCCGCTCCTCCAGCAGGCAGGGTCGGGCCACATCGTGGGACCCGACGCAGCTTAGTGGGAGGTGCAGGAGCCCTGTTTGCGGAGATAGCTAAGATTGCGGTTGCCTATTGGGCCATAGACATTTTTGGGCATTTCCGCTTTCCGTAGTCTCACGGGATCTCGTGGGACTTGGTCGAGGCTCTCGAGAGATTTGAAGGGTGAGTCATCAGATCGGCGAGCGCCATTGCTGCTCGGGCGCATGGGAAGAGACCAGAGGGAGAAAAGATAGGGTTATCGCTATTGTGTAGATATATTGTAGTTTCTTGTAAGATTAAAGAATATTTTCGTCTCCATCCTGTCTCCGGACTCCTTCCCGCGGCGCTGCCGTTCCAGGCTGCAATCCTTTTCCGGCGACAACAGGGAGGGTGGGTACGGGAGCGCGAGGTTCTGCGTTAGCTAGTTTTCTCATCGGCTCGTCATTCAGCAAAGTGCTCCTCAGCATCCACTGTGCCCTGGGCCCTGGGGACTTAGTGTTGAGGGGGACAGCCGTGGTTCCTGCTCTCAGGCTTCGCACGATCTAGCAGGACGGGGATGGGGACGCAGTGAGCAGCTCCTAGCAGGATCGAGTGACTTTTTGTTCTGTTTTGTTCTGGGGGTTGAGCTCAGGGGCATTTCACCACTGTACCACTGAGCTACGTCCCCAGCCCTTTGTAGTTTTTGAGACTGGGTCTCACTAAGTCGCCCAGGCTGGCCTTGAACTTGGGATCCTCCTGCCTCCGCCTCCCGAGTCACTGGCATTGCGGGCATGTGCCACCATGCCCGGCGGGGGACTCTTTGTCATTGGCGTTGATGCTGTGCGGCAGGGCCAGAGGTGTGGGGTGTGGCTTGGGCATTGGTCCTTCCCAGGCCAGGGCGGGGGCTCTTGAGGAGGAGGGGAGCAGCCGGCCAGTGGGTCAAGGAGAAGAGATCTCTGCAGGCCCAAGAGCAGCGTGAGAGGCCCGGGTGCAGGAGGTAGGACGGCCGGCCATAGGCAAGGGACTGGAAGGGGCCCCGTGGCAGAGAGAGAGAGAGAGAGAGAGCGGCCAGGCTAAGGTCAGAGAGCACAGTGCCACCAAGGGGGCTGCCCGGAGGTGGGGACTTGGGAGGGTGCACTGAAGGCAGGCCAGGGGTGGGGGCCTTGCACTCTCTGCCTCTGTCCCCGCCCCTGCTGAGGCCTAAAGACCCCTAGGCCAAGTGAGAATCTGCCTGTGCCCTTTATAGGGGAGGGTCACTCCTTGAGAAATGGTCCCTGACAGTGTCAGGAGGAGCAGGCGCTGCCCAGCTTGGCATCCATCCATCTGTCCTGCATCCATCCATCTGTCCTGCAAGCGAGGGAGATGATTAAAGTGCTGACGGAACTCCTCCCTCAGCTCTCTAGGGAGCCTGTCGTGCTGGGTGGCGTCTGTGTGCCGGTCTAGACACGGCCCACGTGCCTCCTCTCTGTGACGGTGCCACAGGCCAACTGTGAGCTTTCCCTCTTGACCCCATCTGCCTGTCCATCCTGAGGGCGCCGTCCTCTCCACCAAAGGTGAGCTGGCGTGGGGCAGGCAGAAGGCGGAGGTGGGCCTGTTTATTTTTAGTTTTTCCTTTTAGAAAGGTCCCTCTGTGCACTGTGAGGACCCTGTGTGGGGGAGGGCGGCTGGGAGGGTGGGCCGTGGTCGCTTGTCTTTCCCTGGGAGGCGGCCCTGGCCGGGCGAGGGGCAGTGTTCCCTGACTGCTGTGGCGGGCAGGGCTTTCCTGGGTTCAGCACCGGTGGGCAGCTCCCCAGGCAAGGCCAGGGCGGATCCAGAGGGCTTCAGCTTGCTGTTGCTGGTCACCCTGGGACTTCCGCCTGCTCGAAGCCAGGGCCTGTGCCGAGCACCGGGCCACACGCCCCGTCCCTGGCTGGCCCGTGGGGGAATCACGTGCCTCTAGGATCAGGATGGCACATCAGCGGGGGCCGGAGTCAAAGCTGCAAAAGAAGGGGAAGACTTGTTCCCATGGCCTGTGGCCCTGGTGCCCGTTACTGCTGTCAAGTCAGTGTCCCTTCTTGTCATCTCCGTTGGGCTCTCACCATCCCCTGGTGTAACAAAAGGAACAACTGAAGGGGCAGACAGAATTTTCTAGAGATCCGGCTGGCAAGTTGGGAAGGAGGGGCAGGAATCCAGCGGTGGTTCAGATGCTTGCCCCGACACGTCCTGGCCCTGCATCCGCTTGTCGGGGACGGACCCCCAGGTGCGTGCCCGTGGCAGGGCCGGACTTGTCCTGTTTCACGTAGGCACATGCGCCCAGATGTGCACGCTCATGCACGCACACACCCCCCCACTGGCCCTTGCTCCCTCGTACGTGCCTGTTCCCACGGGTCCGTGCGACCGACAGGCTCTGTTTCCTGTGTGCTTTCCCACCCCAGCCCCAGGTATTTTCCAGGCTGCCCTGCGTGCTCTTCTTTCGTAGAGAGGGTTTCTTCCTAACTCCAACAACGTCCGAGCCGTTGTCTGCAGATGCAATTCCACAGCCACTGCATTTTTCACAGGGGGGTGCTTTGCCAAGAAAAAGCGACGCCTCTGCCAGCCGCTAAGGGGGAGGAGGAGTTCCAGGGAAGCCGCGGAGTGTGGCAGGCCTGGCCCTGCAGGCCTCCCGGGAGGCGCCTGCCAGAGCGGCGCTTCTGAGGGAGGGGCTGGGCAGACCCGGCTCCAGGGCTGGCAGGGCTGGCAACAGTGACCAGCACGGCTCCTGCCCAGCGAGAGACACAGCCCACTCCCCCATCCCAGCCCTCCAGGCCCTGGTCCCGATGGGGAGACGTGTTCTTTCAGGCTCGCCTGTGCCTTCTTGCTTCTTTTTATTTCCTGCCTTAAAATGATTGTTTTGATGTTGTGAGCAGGAGGCTACTCACAGGGCTTGAATGCCAACAGCTGCAGAAGGCTTCTGGCAAAGGGTCCCTCCGGCCCTGTGCACACCCCCAGCCTTCCTCCCCAGGTGACCAGTACTACCTGTTGTCGTGTCTTTCCAGAGATATTTTTTCACACATCCGATACAAAAACATGTGCATACACTCCTCTTTCTCTCCATTTTTGCAGAGAAGGAGGCATATCCTATTCTTCATGATTTTTTTTTTTTCTCCTTTACAGTGTTAGGGTGGAGACCACTCTAGAGCTTTCGTACTGATTTTGTAAGTTCCACCGTAGTTGGTGGTGTGGAGAATCGTAACTTATGTAACCATTCATGCATCCAGTTGGTCAAAGCCCCTTTGGGCAGTACCCACCATGTTCACTACCTGGTCTCTCTAACAAAGTCACCGGGCTTGTGGGGACCCTTTCACCACCTCCACTTCCCCTCAAAGGAAACCAGCCATCCTATAACTCAACCTCAGGGCTCTCTCTGTTTCCCAAAGCAAAGGCAGGGAAAGAAACCCAGATTTAATGAGCAGCTACCACATGCCAGCGTGAAGGGGAAATGCTGAATTATAGGGTAAAACCAGTGGCAAACTGGTGTTCGTGAATCACATCATAAAGGCTGACGCGCTTATTTCAATTGGGCAGCAAGTTTGAAAACTAATTTCTTGGTGGTTAAAACAGATCGGCTTAGAACATTTAGACCTGTGAATATGTGTACCTTTGATTTACCAAAAGCTGGTTAAGCAGTAGAGAAAGAAGGGCTTTTTAAATAAATGGTGTTGGGATTATTGAGTATCTAAAGGGGGATGGAAATCAACTCAAAATCTTGGCCCTACACCATGCCATTCACAAAAAAATCAACCAGGTAGATTTGAAGTTAAACGAGAAAGGCAAACCAACGTGGTATTAGAGAATAATATAGATGTTTGGTGGACATTCAACCAGAGAAGCAGCCAGCCAGGGATTGTGTGTGTGTGTGTGTGTGTGTGTGTGTGTGTGTGTGATGGATCTATTACATGAAATTGGCTCACACCATCTTGGCTGAGGACTAAGGGCTGGAATCAGGCCTAAAGTTTATAAGGCAGGCCGTGGGGAGGGCAGACCCAGTGGCTATTTGCAGTGTGGCTCAGGGAAGGCCTAAGCCCTTTTAAAAAGGACTTCCAATTAATTAAGTCAGGCCCTTCCAGGATAATCTCCCTTTGATTATGGTAAAGTCAACTGACTTGGGACTGTAATCACATCTGCAAAACCCCTTTCCAGCAACATGTAGGCAAGTGTGGGGGTGGAGAGCCAGAGGAGGGGCAGGCTCAGAAGGCCTCTGCTTCCCTGAGGCCTCTCAGCTCTGAGCCTTACTGAAAGGCTGCTAGAAAGGGCATTGTGGGGACTGCAGTTCAGCCTAGCGGTGATGACACATCAAAAGGCTACCCCAATGAGAAGATATCTTTGTGTCTATGGGGTAGGGAGAGACTTTTAAAATAGGATAGAAAAGCAGAAACCATAAAGAGAAAGACTCATCAATTGGGTTACATTACAATTAAGAATACCTGTCAGCCGGGCGTGGTGGCGCACGCCTGTAATCCCAGCACTTGGGAGGCTGAGGCAGGAGGATTGTGAGTTCAAAGTCAGCCTCAGCAATGGTGAGGCACTTAGCAACTCAGTGAGACCCTGTCTCTAATAAAATACAAAAAAGGGCTGGGGATGTGGCCCAGTGGTCAAGTGCCCCTGAGTTCAATCCCTGGTACAAAAAAAAAAAAAAAAAAAGAAAAAGAAAAAAGAAAAAAAAAAAAAAAAAAAAAAAAAAAAGAGACCATTAAGAGTGTATGAGACCATTAAGAGACCATTAAGAGTGTATGAAAAGCAAAATTAGAATGGGAGAATGTATTTTTAGCACATACAACTGACAAGGGGCTCCTACCCAGAATATATAAAGAGCTCTTGCAAACCAATAAGAAAAACATAAAAAATACAACAGAAACTTGTGAAAGAGTTTTGAATAGCGATTTTGCCAAAGAATTAATTTTAATGGACAGTAAATACATGAAACTGTGTTCCATGAATTGAAGCAGTGTAATGTTCTCACGAGAAACCACTCAGATGCCAGAGCTATGACCTTGGACCTCCTAGCATTAGAACTATGAGGCAAAATGAACCTTTTGTTTATAGATTACCCAGTCTCAGGTTTCTGTGATAGCAACAGAAAACAGACTAAGACAAAATCTAGCACAGAGAGTCCTTACTCTATAATTTCACTTAAATGAAGTTACTCTTGGTGAAGTAGAGGGGCCTCTGGAGGCTTCTAGAGAGTTGGCAATGTATATTTCTTTACTTGGCTGGTAGTTACATTGGCGTTCATCATATTATCTGCACATTTTGTTTTTGTGTGCCTTTTTTTGTGTGTGGATATATACTTAAAAAGAAAGATTTAAAAAAAAAAATCTACAACCCAACGGGATAAAAAAGCCATATCCTGTGCTTTCACAAGTCTGTTGTGACAACACTCACTGTGGGCTCTCCAGCCCATTCTGATGAGCAGTTCAGTGGATGCGATTCCATGAGGAGCAAACCACACACTCAGGTGACTGTGACCTCTAGGACTCTGTGCAATGTGTGCTCTATGGAAAAGGTTCTTGTGAGTAAAGCCAGAGAACAGAGTTTGAGTCTGTCCTCTCATGAGACCCTGAAGGGTGGCTCCTTGGCTTGGTCTCCTTGAGGCTGACTGCCAACTTGAGCGATGGCAAGGTGGGATGGCGGAGTTGACACCGTGACATGAAGGCCAGGGGTCCCAGCCTGAGTCTCACCTGAGCACATGACTGACTCTTTCCTGGATAGGTGCTGCCTAGGGTGTGTCTGCTGAGGGGGAACCGCTCCCAGAGACGTGTGCTCCCCACAATGGGTGCAGAAATCTGAGAGTTAAGCCACCGTGGGCCGTTGCTGTGGAGATTTAGCCTGGACGTGCCCAAGCCTGGAACTATCAATTCCCTCCAGAGAAGCATCTTGTTTTAGTCAGCTTTTTAGCTGCTATGACTAATGGACCTGACCAGAACAATTGTAGAGGAGGAAAAGTTGATTTGGGGGCTCATGGTTTCAGAGCCATAGAAGGCTGGCTCCATTCCTCAGGGCTTAAGGTAAGGCAGGACATCATGGTGGACAAGTGTGGCAAAGGGAAGCAGCTCACAATGAAGCTAGAAGCTGACAGGCAGTCAGTACAGATAGGTAAATCGAGTCAGGTCAGATCAAGAAAGCCAATTTTGAGTGAGTCCCAGGAAGTTGGAGACTGTCCCCATGGGTTTGGAATTCCTTCAGAGCCCTTCCTCCACCCTCATCAAGAACCTGCTCCTGCCCCAACCTGTTGCCAAGGTAACCTGTCCCAGGAACTGTCCCTCCCTACAGGGAGCTATACAGTTGTTAATTCATGTGTCCTGGGCTGCTCCATCCTGCCCTTCCCCTCAGCCCATCTGCTTCTCACCTTTTGGCCAGCCCCTGAACATTTCCTGGGCCTGGTCACATAGGCAGGAAGGAGAGAGATAAGGGGAGGAGAGCAGGAGAACAACAAAGGAAGCCTGGGACATATAAAAAGGCAGACCTGCCTTGCTTCTGGGGATACCAGGATACCAGCTGTGGCCCCCTTCTCCCTCTGGGGAGAAGTCTATGTTACCCTTTTGAAATAAACCCTGTTTTATATGCTTGCCTTGGTGTGCTTCTCTAATGTTCAAACTTCAACATTTGGGGGAGCAAATGAACTTGTCACCAGTAAACGGCAGTATCATATATGGAGGTCCTACCAAGATCTACACGGAGGTAAGCTCCTCTCCACGCACCCCACATCTGTTTGAGGTGCATCTTTCTGTCTTTTTTATTTTGGAGGGTGATTGGCACCCATCGGCTACTTGAACACAGCTGCCACTCTCCAAGACTCGGGTGAAAGGTTTCCCAGCCTAGGCAGCTCTCAATCCCATGTTCTGTGTAGAACAGGCATGTTGGGCCCTGCTGAAGCTGGTTCCTACGATTCTCTCTAGGCCCCGAGAGCAACTGGTGTGAGTACACAGTGTCTCTAGTTCACCTTGGCTATGTGGAGGTGGATGAGGGAGCATGGAACAACTGCAGAATTTCTGGCCTGGGCTACACTCAGGCGAAAATCCTAAGGTTCCTTCTTTTGAACCCCCTCCCGACTGCCCTAAGGGGTATCTGGGGTGATCGGTAGATGACTGGCACTGAGGGAAAGCCCCATTTACATTTCTCTCTGCAGGGGCCACACAAGACTCCCCACCCCTGCATCTAGTCCCTCCTGGATGCTCCCGTCCTTCCCCGATCAGAAACACTAGCAATTCAGATTGTAGGACTGAGAGGAAGACGTGGGATGATGAGTAAGAAAACACCCAGGTTCCCTTTGTTCACGTAGTTAGCCTTCACAAGTTAGTTAAAATTTTCCCATAACTGTTCCTGTGCTCAGATATACTCAATGTATTTAAAAAAAAAAAAAATGGTGTAAGAGGGAGGCACTCTATTTTAACCAACCCCTCCCGTAAATTCCTCCAGAAAAGGGTGTTTGTTATGCTCTTAACAATCAATAGGTGTACCCCTTACCCTCTGAAGATTCCTGTAGTCTACTGGACAACAATTAGGCACAAAAGGTCAAGACATATACCATTATTTTCTTTCTTCATGGGTTTTTTTTTTTATAGTGGCAGGGAGGAAAGTAGTAATGCCCTAGTCTGAATCCTCCCAGGGTCTCTGGCACAGGGCACACTGGGACCCTAGCATTTTGCCAAAGGAAGCCAGAAATAACTTTGGCAAGGCCAGGTCATGAGAGATGCATTTTATGAACCGTGATGAAGCTCAAATTTAGGGAGTCGACCCTGATATGATTTTCCATCACTCAGGTGGCAGCTTCTCTCTCAAGTCAGTTTGTACATTGACCACTGGTCTACATACTGGGAAATTAGGAATGATCCGGAAAAGTGCCTCATTGTCATGTGTTGTCAGGCTTGACCTTAGTCGCTGCCGTGAGAAGAAAAGGCCTTAAAGAATCACCTACGAGGAAGAGAAATCAAGGGCACACCCCCCATAACTTAACACAAAAAGAACAAATTCAGGGAGATT
This sequence comes from Tamias sibiricus, assembly GCA_025594165.1. NCBI lineage: Eukaryota > Metazoa > Chordata > Mammalia > Rodentia > Sciuridae > Tamias > Tamias sibiricus. The sequence goes on from CM046660.1 coordinate 183,637,814, forward strand.
TTTGGAGGATCTAAATAAGTATATTGAGATATTTCATAACTTAGGCCAGGTGTTTGATCACACCTGGAAATCGATTATGTTATTACTTAGCCAAACTTGAGCCTCCAATAAGAAGGAGGCCACCCTAAAGTAAGCATCAAAAAATTTGGGGATGGACCTACATCTTGCCCAGGCCCCAGCACCACAAACTAGAAACGAACCTAATTATTCCTCGGGAGCACAGGCAATTCCCAGAAACGACCCTGACCGGGACCCAAATGATGAATGGGATGCTTGGAAGACCATACAATTCCAAATGTTGGTCCTTGACATCCTCGCGAGGATTAAGCAAAAGTCCATTAACTATTCCAAGGTTTCTGAAATTACTCAGAGCCCCGGGAAGGCCCTGCTATTTTTATGGAGAAACTCAGGGAGGCAATGAAAAACACACCACCCTAAATCCTGAATCCATAAAGGGCTACCTACTTATAAAAGATAAATTTACAAAAAAGTTTACTCCCCCTCTGAGTTATAAAGAGGTTTTGGAAGCCTTTAAGACATTAAAACAGGGCCTTATTTTGAGCCTCTGTCTTCAGTTTACCTATAGATTTAACCTGTCACTAAGAGAGGAGGAATAACCCTAGAAATGGTCACACAAAATAATGGACCTGCTCAACAGCATCGTAGCTTTGTTCTCAGAAGCAATAAAAACTAAGGTATCACAATTTTCATCCAAACCTGTCTCATTACCAGCTTAAAAAAATGGTTAAAAAGCCTTAGGCAGGAAGTTTCTGCTCAGAATAGCAGTCCCCACCCCCTTACAGACCTCAGCCAGGATTTACTTGAAATGCAAATGGAAGAAGCCAGCAAGCTCAGCAGAAGACTATAATCTGAGGCCCAAGGGGACGAAAAAAAAAAAAAAAAAAAAAAGTAAACCTGTAATCCCAGCACTTGGGAGGCTGAGGCAGGAGGATTGTGAGTTCAAAGCCAGCCTCAGCTAAGGCACTTAGCAACTCAGTGAGACCCTGTCTCTGATAAAATACAAAAAAGGGCTGGGGATGTGGCCCGGTGGTCGAGTGCCCCTGAGTTCAATCACAAGTACAAAAAAAAAAAAAAAAAAAAAAAAAAAAAAAAGTAAAGTGTCTTTTACCTTAACTCAGACTAAACCAAAAAATAGATTGTATGGTACTTTACTAATTACCGGCTGGTCATTTTTTCTAGGATTCTTACTCTTTCTTAGATTCTATATGTTTTTTTTTGAGCTCATGATTTTGATCCTATGCACCTAGATTAATGTTTTTCTGATCAGTCCTAATTTTTATTTGATGATGGAGTTTTTAAACATCTGTAACGTTATAATGGAGATTCATCTGCAAAAAGCTACATGGCCTTTGCTACTGTGTTATGTGATGTATGTCTATATGTGCATATGTACATATATGATGTTATCAAGATTGGCAGACAGAAAATGAGTGCTCATAAAAATTTTATTAAAAAATGGATTCAAATACCTTTAATTCATGTGATTTAAAAAGGTTCAATTTAAATTGGATAAACAAATGAAAATAAAGATGTCTTTAAAATTAAACTTAACTCACAAGTCTTTCTAGGTGGTCAAAGAAGTAATAAAATGTTGATGTCTATAAAATGTCCCTTGGTTCTAGGACTTCTCTTCAACAAGGAAGAAATAGTTACTACTGTTCAATACACTTGTCTGATAGTTTGGTAAAATAAGTAGATTTGACATGGGATTACTCATATTTATGAGTAATTTTGTTTGTTAGACATCTGATTAATTTACAAGGTTAAAATGCTAACTGGTAAATATACTATCAAGTACTCTTAACTCCTTGATTTCCATTGGGTAACATGATTGTTTTCATAGATTGGTAAGTGAATTAAAAAAAAAAAAGGGTTTCAAAGTTGTTTTGTCATCACTGAAAAAGGTTACTAAGAATTTAAAATTCCAACAGGTATAATTCTATATACTTGAACATTGTATTTTCATGAAATGGTAAACAGATGTGCTTCTATATACAAAGGTCTATAGAAGATTTGTATATTTACAAAGGATCAAAATTTCAACAGTTTCAATTAAGAGTACTGTAAATAACATGCAATTTTTAAAAATTAAAGTGAAATAATTTGCCTACATTCAAAATATCACAAGGATTCTTTCAGAATGTGAACAGAAAAGGGGGTTAATAGATGGGAAAAAAAACTAGAAGGAGCCGGGCGCGGTGGCGCACGCCTGTAATCCCAGCACTTTGGGAGGCTGAGGCAGGAGGATCGTGAGTTCAAAGCCAGCCTCAGCAATGGCGAGGCACTTAGCAGCTCAGTGAGACCCTGTCTCTAATAAAATACAAAAAAGGGCTGGGGATGTGGCCCAGTGGTCGAGTGCCCCTGAGTTCAATCCCTGGTACCACACACACACACACACACACAAAAAAAAAAAAAAAAAAAACTAGAAGGTTCTAGATATGAAAACCATATTTAATAGAAGGAAAAGAAAATGTTTCTGGATAAGAAAGTGTTTATATGATGAAGTAAATAGGAGGGTTTAAGTAAGTGATAAAGAAGGTCTGTGTAAGTTGCTTATATCTGTGAGGTTTTTTTTCCCTAAGGTCAAATGTTAATGCACTGATATAAACCAAAGTTTAATCTATATGTTAAAAAATCAAAGATTTCTTAAAACATTAATTCACCCATAACATTGTGTTTATTAAGTTTTGGTTTTTGAGCCAGTAACTGGGAGGAGTTAAGGATGATGCAACCGTGCTTAAACAACAACTGTTATTCTGAAATATTGTAATATGTTATTTCTTTAGCAGCTACACTTGATTAATGTGAAAACATCAATGTGATTGTGGTGCTGTTATTCTTCTTTGTATATTAAATGTGTTCATATCGTTCAGGTGTACAAGCCTTAAGGTAGAAGCTTTAAAAGAGCATTATATCAAGCTGGTGTTCTCCAAACTAGAGTTGTATAGTAATGTTAGGCTTTTAAGATAACATATTGGAGATTTATTTATATCATTTAGTGTTCTACAACTGGACCTGTTATCAATAAGATATATAAAGTTTTATGTTACTATTTACACTGGGGTCCAATTTAAATTTATTTTTTTAAGTTAATGAGAGCCTAACCTATGTAAAAGTTAATATTGTAAAACACAAAAACATTTTGCTACTTTTCCACGAAAGGTTAAAATATCTTAGACTTTCTTTAATTCTTGTTTTAAATGTATTATCATATTGTGTTAGCTAATGTTCATGTGAACTCAAGCAACAATATATGTAAACTTTGTAAAATGATATTTAGGAAGCAAAAATCAGCTTCAGAACTAGAACACTTGACCTAAGATTTATAAAGAGCCCCACCTTATCTGAGATAAGGCTCTGCCTTCCACCTTACTACATGCCAGAATGACTCAAAAGTAGGCCAATCTTCATAATTCCTTTAATGTTATTTTCAAAAGATTGACTTTTGTTGTTAAGACTACTAGGATCTCAGCCGGGCGCTGTAGCACACGCCTGTAATCCCAGCACTTTGGGAGGCTGAGGCAGGAGGATCGCGAGTTCAAAGCCAGCCTCAGCAATGGTGAGGCGCTTAGCAACTCAGTGAGACCCTGTCTCTAAATAAAATACAAAAAAGGGCTGGGGATGTGACCCAGTGGACAAGTGCCCCTGAGTTCAATCCCTGGTACCCACAAAAAAAAAAAAAAAAAAAAAAAAAAAAAAAAAAAAAAAAAAAAAAAAGACTACTAGGATCTCAAACAGGGGTTATAGTATATAACTCAGTCAAAATTCAAAAGAGTTATTACACAAACTAAATACATTTTTACTATTGTTATTTTTATTTTGTATTTTCCTTATAAATTGTTTAAAGTTTTCCTGTTAATGTTTTGCAGAAGTATTGCCTTAATAACACACAACCTGGGTTAATTTAAGATAATAAGCAATCACCTAGGATAGTAGAGACCCTAATAAATAAAAAGGGTAAATGACTGTAAGGTTATCAACATTAAAGTTAAAGCCCAGTACTCTTAATTTAAGACTGGTGAGACTAATTTGCTAGATGTTTAAGATCAAGACTTAAAAATTAAATTAAAAGGGCCAAGAAAACCAATGTTTGGCTCTTGCCCTCTGGACCAGCCTGAATCCAGGGAGCAGGGAACTTCTCTAAAGAGCTTTGCAACTTTGGGCCATATAACCTCTTGATCAGGGTGATTAATGGGACCACTGGAGAACAGAAAGCCAATCAGTGCACTTGCTATGAGGAGGAGGGTCCTTGGAGAAGGGAGACATCCCTGATGCTTCCAAGGGAAGCCACATGGTCAAGCAAGACCTGGACCCATCCTAGTGCAGACCTAGCACTAGCAGAACTAAAAAACTGCTCTCAAGTTTCCCCAAGAGTGACTCCCATGGAAACTCAGCTGACTCTTAACAATAGCTGGAAGCAAAAGTCAGTTTGACCAGCTTCATCTTAATCACCTAGCAAAACAGTTAAAACCAAACACAGCCATACCTGGGCATTTAAAATATATATAAAATAGTTAAATTTAACTTCAGATGTACATTTGTGTTAGCCCCCCCCCCCCCAAAAAAAAAAAAATTTAAGACTGGAGGCTACAAAAGAGCCATTCTTAGGAAGGAATGCCTGATAACTATCAAGAGGAACCGCCAGAGTCAGGAGTTTTAGTTAACTTAAGGCCCATGAATCTTCCTGACCTCCTACACAGGTAGGGTTAATGTCTGCTAACATGATCATCTAGGCCTGAGCAACAAATAAAGGGTTCTCTACTAGACACAGAGGTCATACTATAGAAAAGTTTTACAAGATCAGATGACATTAAGTAGCTTAACTACATCTTATTAAGGGGACAAGTTCTCAGCCCTCCCACCTCCTGGTGAGCAATTATTGACTGCTATCATCTTCATGGTATACATTGACATGCTCCAGATGCTGCAACATTTACTCAGTACTTATGTTTTTTTGTTTCTCTCACAGAAGCTCCTGTCCCTGATGACTTTACAACCTGTTCTTCCCCAGGCTTCAATCAGACCTGACTTCTAAAAAGGGAACTCCAAACTACTTGCCCCATCTCATCGCACCCTTCCATCTTGAAGAAGCCAGATTGGTCATTCATCCCATTTCCTTAAGCAGTAAGGAGTTCCTAAAATTAGAGGGGGGAGTGAAGCCAGAAGCTGACAGGCAGTCAGTATAGATAGGTAAATCGAGTCAGGTCAGATCAAGAAAGCCAATTTTGAGTGAGTTCCAGGAAGTTGGAGACTGTCCCCTGAGGGATTGGAATGTTAATTCCTTCAGAGCCCTTCCTCCACCCTTATCAAAACCTGCCCCTGCCCCAACCTGTTGCCAAGGTAACCTGTTCCAGGAACTGTCCCTCCCTACAGGGAGCTATACAGTTGTTAATTCATGTGTCCTGGGCGGCTCCATCCTGCCCTTCCCCTCAGCCCATCTGCTTCTCACCTGTTGGCCAGCCCACCCAGCATTCCTGGGCCTGGTCACTTAGCAGGAAGGAGAGAGATAAGGGGAGGAGAGCAGGAGAACAACAAAGGAAGCCTGGGACATATAAAAAAGGCAGAGCTGCCTCGCTTGTTGGGATACCAGGATACCAGCTGTGGCCCCCTTCTCCCTCTGGGGAGAAGTCTTTGTTACCCTTTTGAAATAAACCCTGCTTTATCTGCTTGCTTCAGCGTGCTTCTCTAATGTTCAAACTTCAACATTTGGGGGAGCAGAACTCGTCACTGGTAAACGGCGGTACCAACATGATGATCAGAAAGCAGAGCGAGATCTCCACTCACCAGATACAAAATATATACCCCAAAGCCAAACCTCCATTGCCCCACCTCCTCCAGCCATACTCCATCAGCCTCCAATTACCACTCAATTAATCCCAGTGATTAATTCACTGATTGGGTTAAGGCTCTTGTAACACAATCATTTCTCCTTTGAACCTTCCTGCCCTGTCTCACAGGTGAATTTTGGGGGACACCTCACATCCAAACCACAGCACATCTCAACATGCACACCCCAGCACGTGTTTAATTTCAAACAGCATATCCGACCCCCTTCAGGACGAGGCTGTGGGACAAGCCACATGGGGTGCTTGCCCTTGGAAACATCCGGGTTGCTCTGGCCCAGGGGACGGCCACTCCTTGTACCACATGGGCACCTGCCAGGAGACTTGGTCATGGGCTGCCCAGCGCCCCAGGGGGTGGACACAGTGCTCTGGAGCCAGTCTGATGGGACCCCTCTCCCATCCCTGCTTCAGAACAAGAGAGGGAACATTCCCACTCCCAGCGACTCATGGGGAGTTTGGGCAGGAACTTGGGACTGTGTCCGCTCTGAGAAGCTGCAGGGACTCCTTTGGTTTTGTGCACAGCTTCCCCAGAGCTCTCTGGTCCTGCAGACCCAGTCAGTCACAGCCAGGCCTGATCCTACTTGCTGTGGTTTGGATGTGAGGTGTCTCCAAAAAGCTCACGTGTGAGACCATGCAAGAAGGTTCAGAGGAGAAAGGATTGGGTTGTGAGAGTCTTAACCTGATTGGTGAATTAGGTGAATTAATCCCCTGGTGGGATTAACTGAGCAGTGACTGGAGGCAGGTGGGTGGGCTGGAGGAAGTGGTTAATTGGGGGCGTGGCTATGGTCTATACATTTTGTATCTGGAGAGTGGAGCCTCGGTTTCTTGATCAAGATGTGAGCTGCTTCCCTCCACCATGCTCTCCCGCCATGAAGCTCAGCCTCTCCTGAGCCCTGAGGAAGGAGCTGGCCTTCTATGGACTAAGACCTCTGAAAGCACGAGTCCTCAAATAGACTTTCCTCCTCTGCAGTTTTTCTGGTCAAGCCCTTTAGTTATAGTAGTAAAAAAAGCAGGTAAATGGATGAAGTTGGAGAATATAATGCTAAGTGAAGTTAGGCAATCTCAAAAATCCAAATGCTGAATGTTTTCTGATACAAGGAGGCTGATTCACAGTGGGGTTGGGTCAGGGAACATAAAAGGATTAGAGGAACACTAGAAAGGTCAATGGGGAGGGAGGGGAAGGGAGGGAGCAAGGGGGTATGAAGGGGAAAAAAAAAGAAGATGGTAGAATGAGATGGATATCATTATCCTAAATGCATGACTGAAGACATGAATAGTATGAATATACTTTGTATACAGTGTTATGTAAAAAGGTGCTCTATATGTGTATTATGAATTGTAACGCATGCTACTGTTCTATATACAACAACTTCAAATAAAAAAATAAAAACAATAAAACACACACACACACACACACACACACACACACACAAAGCTGACTAATACACCACCCATTCTCCAAGAGAAAGCAGACTGCCTGCCTGGGAGTCAGGCAGATGGGGGGTGGGAGGGGGTGGGGGCAGGGGGGGAATAGTTTCACTAGCTCTCAGGACAGTAGGTCTATCTCAAATTGGCTTAAACAATAAGGATCATTGAAAAAATTATGATATTCACTGATGATAAAATTAACCATTTTAAGTATACATTTAAGTGATTTTTAGTATACTCATAGAGTTGTGTGACTATCATCATTAATTCTAGAAACTTTCATCCCCCAAAGAGAAACCTCCATCAGTAGCATTACCTCTTTCTCTCCCCAACCCCTGGACCCTAGCAACCATGAACCTATTCTCTGTGTCTTTGGAATTTCCTATTCTGCATGTTTCATATAAACTTAGTATTTTTAAGGTTCATCGTATTGTAGCATATATCAGTACTTCATTCCTTTTTATTGCTGAATAATAAATAGTCCATTGAATGATACATTACATTTTGTTTAAGCATTTGTCAGTTGATGGGCATTTGGGTTGTTTCCATTTCTAAGGCTGTAAAAATAATGCTGCTCTGAACATTTGTGTACAAAATTTTGAGTAGACACATTTTCATTTTTGGGCAGTATCTACCCAAGAGTGGAATTCCTTGATCAAATGGTAACTTTATGTTGATTTTTTTTTTTTTTTGAGGAACTGCCAGACTGTTTTCCAAAGTGGCAGGACCATAATGTACAAGGGTTGGGTTTCTTCACATCCTTACCAACATTTGTAATTTCCTATCTGTTTGATGACAGCAGTCCTAGTGAGTGTGAAGTGATATTTCATTGTGGTGTTGATTTGCATTTCCCTAATGACTGGTGGTGCTGGGCATCTTCCAAAGTATTTATTGGCCACGTATATATCTTCTTTGGAGAAATGTTTATTCATATCCTTTGCCTGTTTTTAAAATTAGGCTATTTTTGTGTTCTGTATTTAGATACCTATTAGTTATGTGATTTGTCATATGTATTTTTTTGCCATCCTGTGTGCTTATTTTATTTATTTTTTTTTGGTACCGGGGATTGAACTCAGGGGTACTCGACCACTGGGCCACATCCCCAGCCCTTTTTTGTTTGTTTTTTTTTATTAGAGACAGGGTCTCACTGAGTTGCTAAGTGCCTCGCCATTGCTGAGGCTGGCTTTGAACTCGAGATCCTCCTGCCTCAGCCTCTCAAGTGCTGGGATGACAGGCGTGCGCCACTGTGCCCAGCTTAACTTTCTTAATAATGTCCTTTGATGAACAAAATTTTTAATTTTGATGATTTTCAATTTGTCTATTTTTTGGTCACTTGTGTTTTATATCTAAGAATCCATTATCTAATCCAAGTCATGAAAATCTATGCCTATGAGTTTTATAGATTTAGCTCTTACAGTTCTTAAGCTTTGATCCATTTGAGTGAATTTTTGTATATGGGGTGAGGCAGGTGTCTAAATTAATTCTTTTGCGTGTTAATATCTAGATGTCCTAGCACTATTTTTTGGATGATCTTGACACCCTTGTTGAAATTCAATTAACCATAGATTTATGCGTTTACTTCTGAACTCTCAGTGCTATTACATTGATCTATTTGTTTATCCTTGTGCTAGCACCACGGTGCTGTTTGCTGTAGCTTTTTTTTTTTTTTAACTATTTATTTATTTACTTTAGTTGTACACAATGCAATGCATTTATGTTTACGTGGTGCTGAGGATTGAACCCGGGCCGCGCACGTGCAAGGCGAGTGCTCTGCTGCTGAGCCACAACCCCAGCCCCTGTTTGCTGTAGCTTTGTGGCAATTTTTTTAAACAAGGTCTTTCTATATTGCCAAAGCTGGGCTTGATCTCATGATCCTCCTGCCTCGGCCTCCAGAGTAGCTAAGACTATTTGTGCACATCACTGTGCACAAACTGGAAAATGTGAGTCCTCCAATATTGTCCTTCTTTTTCAAGATAGTTTTGGCTGTTCTGAGTCCTTTGCATTTCCATGTGAATTTTAGGATCAGCTTGTCCATTTCTGTGAAGAAGACTTTTGAAAAAAAATTTCTTTGGGGGGTGCTGGGATTGAATTCAGGAGCTCACGAAGGCTAGGTACGCACTGTACCACAGTTCAGATCCTGGCTTTTGGAATTTTGAGTGAATTTATAGACCAATTCAAGAAGTATTGACATTTTAACAATATCAAGTCTTCCAATTTGTGAACACCAGATGTCTCTCCATTTATTTAAGTCTTCTTTCATTTCTTTCAATTATGTTTTATGTTAAGCATTTGTAACACCTTTGTTAAATTTATTCATAAGGATTCTTTTTTTAAAAAGGAGTTTCTGTGCATATGATGGGATATTTGTCCAAGTTTTCTTTTCTTCTTATGTTTTTTGGTTTTGAAATTATGATAATGCTGACTTTATGAGTTGACAGGAGTTTCCTTTCCTATATTCTGGAAGAGTTGGTGTAAAATTGGTACTCTTTTCACATGCTGGCATAATGTTTTATTCTTTTTTTAAATTTTGAAACACGGTCTTGCTAAGTTGCACAGGCTGGCCTCAAAATTTTGATCCTCCTGCCTCAGCCCCATGATTCAGAGTTACTGGGATTACAGGTGTATGCCACTGTGCTCAGGTTGCTGTTAATATTAATAGAATATTTTAAACTTCATTTTAGGATTGTTTATTGCTAGTGTCTAGAAATGAAACTGAGTTTTGTATGCTGATCATATGTCCTTGTAATGGTGCTGAACTTGTTTATTAGCTCAAAGAGTTATTATTATTATTTTTGGTATGAACTTGCTAGGGTTTGGTATATATAAGATCATGTCATCTGAAGTAGAGGCGGTTTTACTTCTCCCGACCTAATCTGGATACTTCTACTGTCTAATTGCTCTTGTTAGAACCTTCAGCCTTGATTGAAAGGATCTTCCAGCTGGGTCAACTCCCTTTGAAAGGAGCTTTACCGGAAGCTCTGAGCAACCATTGGCCAAAGCTTAGTCACATGGTCACTCCCATCAGCAAGGGACTCTGGGAAATGCAGTTTTTCTCATGGGCACATTCCCACATCCATATTATTGTACAAGATCAAGATTGGGTTACTAAGGACAATAGAGGAAAGAATGGATATTTCTGCCGGAAATTAGCAGTCCATGCTACATTTTCTCCTGTCAGTGACATTAAAAAACTCTGGCCTCAATTCTCTGTGATTTCTTGTGCTCAGCTGTATGGCCAGCTCATCCCCACCTGACTTCCATCACGGTAGCAAACATGGCTGCCACTGTTGCAGATCTCATTCCTGCACCATGACCTGACCTGGATGTAGAGAAAGCACCTGGGTCTTAGAATTCCTGGCAGTGTCCTGAGAATCACTCTAATGGGACCAGCTCAGGTTACATGTTTATACCTGAACCAATTACTAAGGCCCAGTAGATCAGACTGTGCAGTTTGGGTCAGCCCAATCACTTATCTTTATTTCCTGGAGCCAGGGAAGCTGAGATGTTGGTCCCTGTGTCCATGACATCCTGCTACTCTCTGGTATTGGTACAGAGAACTTGGGGCTGACGGCCTGAGTGTAGCTGGAAGCCATGCCTCATTTCCTTTCCTGACTCTCAAATCTGGAGGGCTTAGAACTATTGTCCCTCACCCCACCTCCACCTAGGGAGGAGTCTGGTTATTTTTCTCAGTGCTGCAGTCATCCACAGTCCTGGGACAATGACAAGTATCCCCCAAACTCAATTTGAGTGAGACAGCATTGGTGGCAGGGCCTTATGTGACTACCACTTGAGTGTCATTTGAGGATTTGTAAACCTTGTTCTGTTTTTTTCCAGCTTTTGCAGAGGTATATTCCTACTCTAAGACTCCTGGGTCCTCACACACAACCTTGCGTTTTGGTGGCTGAGAGCTGTGGAGTCAGGCAGCCCTGTGGCTCCAGTGTGAACCAGCTGGGTCACCCTGAGGACATTACTTATCCTTCCTAAGCCTTTGTTCATTCAACTGAAGCATATATGTTGTTTTTGGTGATGGGTAGTGGTCTTTCCTATCTTGTGGGGTTGGGGGAGTTAAATGGGATGATTTGTAAGAAAAGTGTTGCTTCCTGACTTGGAGCAACAACGCCACGGGAGAAAAACTCGGAGGCAGAATGAAGATGAAAGAAGGTTTTCTATTCTTCGGCTTTAGCAATCTCTCAAAACTCTAACACTGGCTCCTTCAGCAACCTCTCTGACTCTTCACTTCTTCTGACTACTGACTCTTTACTTCTTTACTTTCTTTTACTTTTACTTTCTTAGAGAGAGCTTAGAGAGAGGGAGAGAGAGAGAGAGAGAGCTTCTTCTTTCTTCTTTCTTCTTCGGCAGCCTCGGCCTGACTCCGACCAGCAACTACTTCTTCTCTCTGATATCCTAGTCTGACTCCTCACCGGGTTACATATCTTTAGCTTTAACAAGGACCACAGGTGCATCACACAGTTCACGGGCATACAAAGATTCTTTCAGGTGGAAACCAGAACATCTCTTATGGCCGTCAGCTAACCGCAATTAACCATCTCCTATTAGGGCTCTTCAGAAAAGCACTAGATACATCCTAAGTCTCTACAGACCTCTAAGCTTTCTTGCATCGTCTTGCACATGAGCTTTTGGGGACACCTTACATCTAATCTGTAATATATGTCAAACATTTACTGGTTGCCTATTCATTTTCAGCTCTGAAAGCTGCCAGTGCTCCTGTCCAATGAGCCGTTTCCTTGCTTCCCATTGCTGACTGACTATACTTCTGTAACTGACAATATGACTTAATTGCTTGTCACTGAAACCAAATCACCTTCCCCTTCTGTGCAAAAAGTCCATTTATCGGCATTTGGCTGGGACACCCAGGATGTTGGGTGGGCCCTAGAGACCCAGGTTCACTCTTTGAGGTTCAACCCTTCCTGTTAGTCAAACATCTTCCTTCTAGAATCCTAGAATCTTCTGATCCTTAGTCAGAGGAATTATCCATTGTGTCCCTGGCCTGCTCACATTCTTTTCCTGAGGCCTCCTGCCTGTGTTGGGGGAAAATGGTATCAGCAGCTGTCAGTCTATAGCCTCCAAATCTGGCACCCTGTAAGGAGAGATCTTGCAGGACATCCCAGGGAAGTGGGAAGGTGTGAAGCAGGCCCAGGCCATGCCCACCCCAGGGTTAGCAGCGTGGGGGCTGGAGGGCTTTCTGGCATAACGGCAGCCACAAAACTGTGAGATAGATAGGTTTTCTGGGGCCTCTGGGGCAGGAAGTTCTGGCAGCTGAAGTTTCTAGCTGGGTGATAAGGAGGAATTTGTCTTCACAGCCAGGCCTCTGTACAGGGCACCCTCAGGGCACTCCTGGCCCTGGTCTCCTCCTCGATGCCTTTCCAGCTCTATGGTCCTGCCTCCTGGCCCCGAGGCGCTCCGGTACCCTTGCCATTGCGTGTTGCCCCCACCCTGCCCCACCCTGGCACTAGGGCACGTTTACCACCCTTTCATGGCCTGGCACAGGCTCTTTCCTCTGAAAGACCCCACAGACTCCTGTCTGACCAACAAGTATGCTGATGTCTGCTTTGGACCCTGCACTTGCCGACATCATGGTGGTTCCTCCACGCCCTCTGGGTGTCCCTGTCTGTCCACCAGGTTAAGCGTAAGGCAGTCATATTCATTCTGGGACTCCCAGCTCCTAACCCAGAGCTAGCCCATGTTGATCGGAAAAGCCCTGGTGGCAAGGGTAAGGCCAGGATGGTTGCTAACCAGCTGGGCTGCAGCAACTTCTCTCCGATTCCAGGGTCAATGAATAAAGGCAAGTTCAACCTGGTTGGCTTAGTCTGTCTCTCTTCTGCAGGGGCATTTCCCCTGTTAATCAGCCGTCGAACTGTTAGACTTCCACTGCTCCATTTTGGTCCCTGCTCAGCCCACCTGCCCATTGGCAGCGGGGTCCTGAGCATCTACCTATTGCCTGTGAATTGGTCACTGCTGACTTCATAGGAAGGTAGGGGCTCCTGACAGCAGGACCCCGGTCCTCCCTACTGCTTCCACTCTGAGCTCAGAGTCTGCATCTCCCGATTCCTGCAGAGACAGGAACCATCTCCTCTCAGCCCGCCTGTTACATGTCCCTTCTGACCCTCTAGTTGGTCCTTCTTTTATCTCAGTCTTCCATCAGGGACTTTGCATTAGGCTCCAGCCTCTAAAAGGTGGGGCCTGGTGGTGACACCCAGTGCGATCCTTTGCACAGTACATGATCTGGGGTGATCTATTGGGTCTTAAACATTTTTTTTTAAGTTTTATTTTATTTTTTATATTAATTGATATTCTCACACTTTTTAAAAAAAAAAATCTTAAGACCCTTTTTTAGTCTTAAAAATATTGAGGGACCCAAAGAGATTCTGTTTATATGCATTCTGTCCAGTAGTGTCCTGGAACCATCTCCTACCAGCTGGCAAGGGCTGATTGCACGACTACATTTTTCCCACCTCTACTTTCAGTGACATTATGTTGGTGGCTTAAAAATCCACCATGGTAAAAATATTTGCACCATGAAAGTTGGTACATGCTATACATTTGGGCATTTTTGCTTGGAAAGCGGATTGTTTAGCATTTACCAGCCCACCGTGGTTGTAGTTCCCTATATCAGAATTTAAAATGAAGATATTCGTAAAAACACAGGAGTACATAGCACACATTTCATTAGCCACCAAGGAGTTATATGTCATTATTTTCTTGAAAACCAACCAACCAAATGAACCCAGATGCATGATGCATTTGTGAGAAAATAAGGGTGACCAAGGCTATGGCGTTTGTATATTATTATGAAAATAATCCCCTGGAAAGGTTCTGAAATGGCCAGTAGTCTCCAGGTCACGACAAGCATCACTGGTATAGAATCAAATGTGGGCTAGACTCTGCTTCACCCTGTACTGGTAGAGTGACCTTGAGCAAGTTGCATGGCTTCTTTTAGGGCCAATTTCTTCATCTGTGAAATGGGTGTAATGGGAGTTTATTGATGGGTACTGAAGGGAGACTAAGTCAGCACCCAGGCAGAGCTTGGCCCTGTGAGAGGGGCTTAGCCACCATGAACTCTGTTCTGGCTGCTCCTCAGCCCCCCATCCCAATGGCTGGAGGCCACCAACTGGATTTGCAGGAAGCGGTACAAACACGATGCATTTTTTTTTAATACGATGCTCATCAAAATTTCCACAATATTGTGTGTGTCTGTCTCTGTTATGAGCTGAATGTTTATGTCTCCCAAAATTCATGTGCAGAAATCTTAACCCCTGCTGTGATGATTGGTGGGGATTTGGAGAGGTGATTAGGTTAGATGAGGTCACAGGGGTGAGGCCCTCAGAACAGGAATAGTGCCTTTAGACAAGAGAAATGAGACAGATGCTTTCTATTTCCATGTGCGGATGCGGTGAGAAGGTGGCCATCTGCAAACCAGGGAGAGAACCCTCACCAGAACTGGATCTAAAATAAATGTCTTTTGTTCAAGCCGCCCAGTCCGTGGTGTTCTGCTACAGCGGCTGACGCAACAGCTCTCTAAGTGCGTGCATGCCATTGTGCACTTTAGCAAGTTTGATGAAGGTAACAGTGGCTGCTTTAGCCCTTCAAAACAAATTGAAATGATAGTTGTTGGAGCCTGTCTACTGGGGTGGGGATACCCTGTGTAGAGAGGAGGAGGGTCCTCAGCAGCTAGGGGCGTGGGCCTTCCTTGGTCTGGCTGGACAGGCTGAGGCTCTGTCCTGAGCTTCCCTAGGCAAGGGGAGGATGAGAGAAGGGCCAGGCCGCAGGTGGTGCTCCTGCCCATCTGGTGTGGCGGGGCCTGAGCTTCCTGCTCGTCAGAGCTTGGCTGGCCGTGAGCTGCACTGTGGGTCCCACCCAGGACAGCCGGGTTCAGGGGGAGCCTGAAAGAGAAGAGGGAGTGGACTTGGCAAGGTGGGTCCTGTGGGCTGGGCCCCTGAAGGGCACCCACGCCCCAGCAGGAGCCTCGTCTGGGGTCTTCCTCAGCGGGAGGCCACATCTAGTGGAGGCCCCTTCCTCAGACCCTGCCCTTCCCCCCGCCCCGCCCCCACTCTGTGTGAGGGGAGTGTGACGGAGCAGAGAGGCGTGACTAGACTCCGGGCCTGGGATCTTCTCCGTGGACTGGAATTTCTATACTTGGACGTGCTCAGAGACTGGACACACGTGGCTGGAGGCAGGAACTGGAGGAGAAACGGAGCCACTTTGTGTTGGAGCCCCTGAGCTGAGACACAGGGAGCCTACCCCACGTCTCCATTCCCACCTTCTCAGCCCCGGGAACGTGCAGTGGCTCAGTCAGGAGGAGCCGCTGCCAAAAGAAATCCGCAGCCAGACGGAGTGTCCCCTGTGCGCGTCTCTTGTGTGCTGTGCTGCCTGCGCCCCTCTGTGGGCTGTCTCCTGTCTACTCTGGTCCCTCCCAGCTGGAGCCCTCCTACGATCTTGGGGATGGTGTACCAGGGGACCCAGACTTCTTCCTTGTGGCTGGCCCACTGAGGCATGCTGCAGCTCTTGGGGGTGCAGTAGGTCTGGGGGGCGCAGAAGTCTATGGGCTGGACTGTACTGGGGCTGGGGTCTTGAGGCCTACTTTGTGCCTGGGAGGGGGAGATTGGGCTCGTCTCCAGATGGTCCAGGGCCCCAACCCCACTTTCACACTCCCCGAGGGCCTGGGGGGGCGGGCAGAGGCCCTAGACAGGGTGCATTTCTGGAATTCCAAGCATGTCTGCATGCTCTCCAAGCTCAGCTCGGACTGGAAGCTGGGAGCTGCGTGGCGCAGCTGGCTCTGGCTTCTGGGCGTGAGTCTCCTGCCAGATGAAACACACCGCCCACCAGGCCTTCTGAGCCTGCTCCCTCCAACCTCTGCTGGGGTAGGGGTTCTCCTCCCACCCGGCCCCTCCCAGCAGACCTGGGGAGGGGGCTTGTATCCAAGGGCATTGGAAAAAAGTCCACCAAAATTAACTCCACTTAATTTAGGGATCCGAGTGTTATAGGAAATGCTTTAAAAAGAGGATTATTTTGGGCATTGCATTGAAACATTAAAAGTAAAAAAAAAAAAAAAAAAAATAAAACAAAATAAAATTTAAAGCTCTATATTAGCTTACTTATAAATTTTGGCTAGGATTGCACCCATGCAATAACAGAGAGGAGGCACGTGTGTCTGTGCGGTGTTAGCAATAGAGTAGTAAAGTGTGAGTGTTTCACTGGGAAGTCTGTCTTGACACATGATCCTACAGAGGATCATTTTTTTATTTTTATTTTTTAAAAACATTTTTGTTTTGGGGTGCTGGGGATGCAACCCAGGCCCTTGCACATGCTGGGCAAGCAATCCACCACTAATCCATATCCCCAACACAGAGGGTCACTTTCGAAAAATAAGTTCTGCCAGCTCATCAGTTTCTGTGGGACACCCTGTGAGCTTTAGTGCTGGGTTGGTGGCTTGGTGTCCCACCAGGCCTGAACCTGCCTTCTCGGTATGGGCAGGGGTCCCTTCTCTTCAGCTGGTCACTTGCCCACCTTTTCAAGGGCTTGGGGCGTAAAGGAAGCAGCAACATTCCCAAACTCGACCACATCCTTTGCCTTCTTGCAAGATCTGCTGTTTTCCTCTGCAAACTCTTGGGACAGTGCGTGCATTGCAGAGATGTACAGTGAGAGATGTTGGTGGGGTGAAGAGGCAAAAGGTATCTGCAAGGGAGGAGTTCACCGAGAGGGTCCTTTCAGAGTGCTTTCCAGAAGCTTCTTGGGGTGGGTCGACTGTTTAGGATGCCACGGGCAGATGCCGACCCTGGGGTGCTTCTTCACTTGTGGTGGAGACCTGTTCAAGGGCTTCCTCCTTTCTTTGGTGCGAGGTCCCATCCCCTTTGTCCTTTCCTCCTTCCCCTGGTTTTAGATCCTACTGTACCAACATGACTAGGTTCTTCTGCCAGGCCCGGGCTCCTCGGCTCCCTTCCTGGTTAGCTCAGTGTCCGGTGGTCTTTGACCTGGCCACCTCCTGTGGAGTCATTCTGAAGCAGTTTTTGAGTGAACACAGGATGTTCTGGACTCTGAAGCCGGTCAGAGTGGAGATGGGGCCCTGGGTCTCCTGACTCCCCCTCCCACAATCCCACATTTTTCTCTGCTCTCAGTCCCTTGGCTTTGTTCCTTCCCTCACGTAATCTGGACTTCGAGCCACGGTCCCCACCATCCTGCGTCTGAGCCACACTTATTCTGCTGACAAAGTTTCCAAATTTTGTCAGTCACCAAAGACCTCATGCCTGGGACCTCCTGAAGGGACATTAATTAATGTTTGGAAAGATCCTGGGGCCTCCTTGTGGAAAGGTACTGTGCATAGGAGACATTATTTTAAAAACCAATTATCAGACCCCCTCCTGAGGCCTCGTAATTAAGCAACTGTTGTGGTTCTTGGGTAGCTGCAACTTTAACATCAACTACGTTGTAATTAAGTTGGCCGCGTTGTTTTGCAGTTAGAGAATTCCACCATAGCAGCTCATTATACAAACATACTTGGATTCTAGGATCTTTGCCAATTATTTTTTCTATAATTCAAATGTGGTTTTCATCTCTCTCCTTGCAATTTCTTCTTAGGTGAATGGAAACCTCTCTGGTCTCAATACTTCTATGGTTTGTAACTGATCAAATGTGCAGCAACTCAAGTGAAATGCCTGTTTCGGGGTTTCAGCTTGAACAATCTCTGTTTAGCTCTTGGCCCAGAAGCAGATTTAAGAGGACATGTGTGGAGATCAATAGGAGGGTGACTGGTGGAACAAGGGAGGCCGGAATCTTGGTAACTAACTTGGGGGATTGCAGAAACTGGTCTGAAGCCTCCAGTGCAGCTCCTCTTCCCTGGAACCCCTGGACTACATTTCCCAGCCTTCTTCACAGGAAACCAGGGCCACGTGACTGGGCTTTGACCAGTGGGATATGGGCAGAGATGCGAGGCCAGTCTTCAGGCCAATGAGCATATCCTGTGTGGTTCTCTACTTTACCTCCATTCACATTCCAGGGAGGACCCCAGAGACCCTCAGTGTTGGTGGCCCCACCAAACGGCAGGAGTTGGGATCCTTGAACTAGGATCAGGGGAAAGCCACAAACCAGAACATCAGAGCTGGGTTTTGCATGAATAAGAAATCAGTTTTTATGATATCAAGCCACATTTTTTAGTTGTTCTAGCAGTGAGCATTAATTGCTTTGAATGCATGGAGACTCAATATTTTTTTACACACAAAATGGACAGAATGACACTTTCCCCACAAAACTACCTCCTGGGGCTGTTGAAAGGCAGACAAAGAGTGAACGTGCTGAACTCTTACAGATGATAGGCAGCATTCACGCACTGTGCTTTAAAAGTGGTGGTGAGTCACACATGGCTCGTAGTTGGTGAGACAGAGATCTGGGACCTGCAGCTGACGGTGGGGAGCGCGTAAGCCTGGACAAGGGTCTCTGCGGCACGCGTGGGGACTACGAGTGCTTTTCCAGCGTTCCTGGTGGTGAAGGGCCTAGACCCTTCGTTTCTTCAGACTCTGAACTCTTTCCAGCTTAGTGGAGGTGTCTGAGAACCCATTATGGTAATTGTGGGAAAGGGCCAGAGGCTGGTCATTGCACTTGGCAGTGGGCACCTTGGGTACCCTCAGAGGCAGACTGTGTGGCAAATGTGGGGAATAGTCCCAGAGAGGTCAGGGAGGAGTGTGCGCATCTTGAATCCATCCCCAGACCGCCGCCCAAGAGCTCCAAGCATTAAGGGCTGGACTGGGCCCAGCACCCCAAGCCAGGGCCCAGATGCTCTGTCTGGGGCTCTGTTTGTCAACTGGGACAGATGCTATCTTCCCTGCGAGGCCTGTGAGCGCCTCTTTCTTTCTCTGGGCTTCGGAGTAGCACACTCTAGAATACGGCTGATGACCAAAGAGCAGAGAGAGTGGAGTGGGCTGCGTCCGCTCCTAGCTCCCCATACGTCAGGGTGCACTGCCTCTAGTTTCTGGAAGTGTGTGTCGGGGGTCTGCTTGTGGTTCTTAGATTCCTGGCATGACCGTGGCCTCCTGGAGCCCAGTTCCTCATTTCTTGAGTTAATGACCCCACAATGCCTGGCACACAAGCAAAATGACAAGAAGGCTAGCACCTGGCATCAGGAGTGCCCGCCCTGCGTGGGCGCTGCACTGCCCTGTGTGCCTTACGTCTTCCCTGGCCTGTGGCTGGCCACAGCCCACAGCTTCATTTTACAGGAGGAAAAAGAGCCTGAGAGGTGCAGCCTCAACCTGTGGGCACAGAGCGGGGCGTGATCAGTGGCTGTTGCTGGGCCAAGGTGATAGATGGGCTCCCCTCCCCCCCAGAGTTGTCCACACCCTGAGAGAAGCAGCCTGGTTTCATTCTCCGGGCAGGATGTTTCTTTTCCCCAGGCAAGAGCCAATAGGCTTAAAGGTCGCCCTGTTCTATGGGCAAAGAGCCAATGGCGTTGGGGTTGCTCTGGTGCACCTCCCACCAGAAATCCCTATATAGGGCCCTGTTCGAGAGACACACAGAGACACACAACATCAGCTCGTCGCTGCTGAGAGCAGGAAGCCACTGCAACAGCTCCAGACCCATCGCCTAGAGCCCGACGGCCGCTCCCAGCTGACAGCTCCAGCCTCCAGCCAGACAGCAGCTGCTTTAGCTGATAGCTCCAGAGATCCTAGATGGTGCGACCAAGCACCCACCTTCTGTCCAGAGCTTGCACACTCCCTTCTCCCTGACTCCCCTCTCCCACCAGAGCTTGCACACTCCCTTCTCCCTGACTCCCCTCTCCCACCAGAGCTTGCACACTCCCCTCTCCCTGACTCCCCTCTCCCACCAGAGCTTGCACACGCCCTTCTCCCTGACTCCCCTCTCCCACCAGAGCTTGCACACTCCCTTCTCCCTGACTCCCCTCTCCCACCAGAGCTTGCACACTCCCTTCTCCCTGACTCCCCTCTCCCACCAGAGCTTGCACACTCCCTTCTCCCTGACTCCCCTCCCCTCTCCCAGCACCTCTTCGACCTTCGACCAGAGCACCTCTTCTCCGGTTTTGCTACCAGCCACGAAGGCTGTTGAATAAATCTCTTGGCTGCACGGCTGTCCCCGGTGTGAGGTTTTGCCCTTCAAAAGGAGCTTGTGCCAGTCAGTGTCAGGCCTTGTCAGCACTTCACGCCCAGGGCTAGCCCACCATAGACAGGTACAGGGCTTGGACCCCTGCCAGTGCCACCAATCTGCCCACCCGCCCAGGAGGCTGGGGTCACTACCTCTGCAGTGAGTGCCTTTAGGGTGCTGGTTATTCTGAAAGACTGGACATGGGCAGTGGAGAATGGCCCTGGGTATGGGAGATAATGGGGAGGCTATGGAGGGTGTCGAGGTGAAACGGAGTCTCTGTTAGTCAGTTTTTGTCGCCATAGCCGTAGTGCCTGATAAGGACAGCTTAGAGGAGGCAAGGTTTATTTGGGCCCCTGGCTTCAGAGGGTTTGCTGGCTCCAAGGCAGAGACGTCATGGCAGAAGGGCATGGTGGATTAACGTCGCTCAGCTCATGACGGCTGGCAAGGGGACGGGCTGAGGAAGGAGAGAGGGAGAGAGGAGGGGAACGGGGTGGGGCGGGAGAGAGAGAAGGCCGGAGCAAAGACAGGCCCTTTGGAGGCCCCCAGTGAAATACTTCCTCCAACTAGGCCCCATCTCCCAGTATGCCATTTAGCCATCAATGAGTGGATTAATCCATTGAATAGGTCACAGCCTTCCCGGTCCAATCAGTGCTTCAAAGCCCCAACTCTGAACCTTGCTGCATTGGGGACCATGCTTTCAACACGTGACCTTTTGGGGGAACTTTTCAGGTCCAAACTATAACAAGTCCTTTTCAGAAGTTTTGGTGGGTCTCTTCCTCTCTCCTGATTCTCAGAGCATGAAGGATATTGAGGGTGACTGTCCTGGGAAGGAAGGTCATGGGCAGGAGGAAGCGGGCAGGGGCTGTGGCTTCCTTTAGCTTCCCAGAGAAGTCACCCCTTACTTTTGGGGTGGGAATAGATTCATCAGTAGGGTCAAGGGAGCTATGTGTATGAGAAAGACATTTTACCTTTCCAATTACTCCTCAACAGTATGGGACTGGTGATGTTTTCATCAAAGGAAAAAAGAAAAAAGAAATCTTGATTTAATTTCAGAACACTTTTGATGGTGTCCTGTGGGTAATCACCACATTTGGGTCAAGAGGTCTGAGTTCCAATTCTGTCTCCAACAAAACCCGCCCCTGTACTCTGACCCATTATTTCAGAGTTGGTAGATAAGTGGCAATCCTATTATGAGGACCTTCCTGTGCCTATGGTAGGCATAACTAATCCACACAGAGCACTTTCAGCCTGAACTGATAGGTAGCCTCAGGATCCTTCTCAACATACTGCTCTAGACTCTGGTTGACAACTGCAGATGGATTGACACTTAAAAATGACCTATTTTCCCTGTATTCAAGTTTGAGGTCCCTCAAGGCTCAGCAGAGTCTCCTTTTCATTCTTTGCACTTAGCACCTATCAGATGGCCTAGGGTAGACCCTGCAGAGATGGAAATGGCAATGTTGAGGGGCAGGTCAAATTCCTCCAGTTTCACAAGGTAAGAGGATAATTCTTATTGAACTATCACCAAATGGTGGGTAGAAATTAATGTGGCAAAGAAAAAGTAATTGTCATAGCTGCTTCAAGAACAGGGACCTAGATAGGACTGGGGACCGCTTTCCTCAAGGGTTGAATAGCTACATTAACAGCAATAACTGCTCACACAAGGGGGTGCTCATCAAGAACCCGATCCTGCTTGAACACCTTCTTCCTTACTCTGTCTCATTTACTATGCTAAATGGGATAATTCCCCATTTAGAGATGGGGGCAACTGAAGCACAGAGAGATGAAGTCTTTGCCGAGGTCATGTGTCTCGGTAGGGGCAGGCGGAGAGGAGGACCGAAGTTTGCCTTCTCCTAGGCCAACAGGTCTTCTTTAAACACCCAAATCTTTCCAACTATAATGATGCCAATGCTGGCCTGACCTCCCAGGCCAGAGCAGTTCCTAGATGGTCTGGACTTGGTGGGAGGTGACCAGTGGGGTGCAGGACCGCAGCTCCGTTTGGACAGGCGGGCAGACTGCTCTTTCGGGGCTGTGATTGGGATACAGTTCAGGTTTCTCCAGGGGAGGGTTGAGCCTGCACTCGGCAGAGCATGGTTCCTGGAATGAGAAGGGCTTTGTATGTGGGTTCCCTGGGAAATCAGACATGCCTGGCCCCCCACTAGGCCTCTGCGTTCTCTCTGGCTGGTGGAAGATGACTGTGCGGTCCTTAGCCCTGGAGAGCAACTTGCTTATAAACACAACCAGACCAAACAAAGCCGTGCGATTGTTTCCTTTCTTCCTTTGATTTTAAAAGTAATACACACTCATTGAAAAAAATACAGCAGTGAATAAAAAAGCAAGTGACGCTGTGGGTAAGCCCACCAGCCTGAGGTGACGGTGGGGAGCAACCTCTGGCACACAGGAGTGAGCTCCCTGTGAGCTGGCCTTTCTGACCCATCCATTAGGGCCCTGTTGGAGCTGACCGTGGGAAAAGTCTGTTGGCGGGGCCTGGGAGGGGAGGCCATTGTCCCTGTCTCCTCCCTCCCCATAAATCCGTCTCAGCCAGAGCCTGAAATGCTCCATGGGAAGATTGATGGGGACTACAGGACGCTGTTGCTGTCCCTGCCCTGGGGCACTTGTGATTTGAGTCCTCCACAGCTTAGGGGAGCCTCTGAAACGGTGGCTTCCTAAAACAATGTCCATTCTTGACCCTAAGAGGGAGGAATGTAGAGGTTTTGGTTTCCCTCCAAGGTGACATGTAAGGTCAGGGTGGCCAAGGCCAGAGCCTCACAGCATCTGCCTGGCAGGAGGTGTCTCTGAATAATGAAACATTTATCTTCCTGCAGCCCTTCAGGCTGCTGCACGGAGGAGGTCAAAGGGCAGAGAGGGACTCCTCCATAAATATCCCAGAAACGTACCATTTCAGAGCAGGCCCCACATCACCCCAGCCTCTTGTCCTCCTGTCCGGGCTGCTGCTCCAGTTTTTGGAAGAATTTCCCAGAATTTCAGGGAATGAAAATCGGAACATTGAAGATGCTTCCCACTTATCTCTGCAGGGGGTGATTTGAATCAATAGGCTTATTCTACAGAAGCAGCTGTGTGGGAGAAAAGAGCAACATCTTTGGAGTCAGGTGATTTCTTTCGGGGCCTGACCACTCCTTCCTAGCCCTAGGGGCTTGCACCAGTGTCTTGCCCCTCTGAGCCTCAGTCATCTCATCTGTAAACTGGGAATGACTGTCATGCTCCCTGCCCACCAGAGAAGGCATAGCGCACCTGCCCACGCAGACTTCCGTTAACGGGGAGCGGGAATATTATCTACGCATCTCATTTACAAACACCTGATCTCATTCACCTCAGCCGTCGCCCTGCCAGACAGGAATTCACAGTCCCGTGAGATGGATGAGGAAAAACAAGTGTCAGAGAGTTTGAGCAGCTTGTCCGAGATTCTACCATCAGGCTTGTATCCGGGTCTGGTGATCGGAGGCCTGAGCCTCTGGCCTCCTGGTAATTTAATTTTACTTCTCTGCTTCCGCCTGCGTGAGGAGCAGTGACTCCGAGGCCAGGCTACCTTGCAGAGGTGGGCCACCAGTGCCCCCTGCCTTCTGTAATTCCCACAGCAGCGGTGGCCTGGCTGGCCTCACAGCCCAACCAGCAGGCTGGCCACACTTGGCACGCAGGGCTTCACTTCCTGCTCAGTTACACAGGGCAGCCAGGGCCGGCTCACCTCCGGCTGCCGCCCCTGCCCCACGATCCCATCCCTGTGTGGCTGCCCTCAAACACTCACTGTTCTCTCTTCCTGCCTGTCCCTTCTGTCCCCAACCCGTCACCTCCACTGTGCCCCAGCTCTGGGCACAGCCTGGGAGGGAGCACCTCTCCGGTGGCTGGGGGGCAGGCTGCCGCTTCTGCTCCACGTGACCACGGAGACAGGGGAGTTGCCTTGGTGGGGCCTTCTTTTCTTTCAAGACAGCTTTTCATCCTAACAACGAGGCGGCTCCCGCAGGCCTGCTTGTCAGGAAGTGACAGCCTTGCGGCAGATGGCTGCTCTGCAGGGCCCACGCCAGGGACCCTATCCTGGTGGGCAAGGCCGAGGTGCCGTGGCACCTAGTTTCCCTGGCCTTGGGCATCCTTCCCAGGAGAGCCATGGCCGTCTCCAGGGACAGGCCAGGAGTGCTGGCCAAGAGTGCTGATGTTGGAAGTCTCCCCCAGCGCCCGACGGGCCAGGGGCTGCCGGCGAGCGCCCGCGCATCTGCCCTGCCTGCTGAGATGTTCTGCCCTAGGCCTTTGGCTGCGTGTCGTTGCATATCCCCAGAAGAGTGCTCTGTTGGCTCTTTATCTTTCCAAATATACTGGGCACACAATTTTCTTTAATTCCTTTAAGAATCTATTTGGCAAGGGAGTCTATGCATGTACATTAGAAGGTATGACAATGTTGTGAGCACGTGACTCTACGTTTCGCCAAACACTCTTGCTTGCGATTGTCACAGGCATCAGAGAGGCAGCTAGCCGGTGAAGAATGTGGCTGTTGGGGGTCAGATCTGGATCTGAAGTGCATCTTTGCCACTGACCACTTGTGACCTTGGAAAGGTCACAAAGTCACAGCTGCTCAGACCTCAGTGTGTCTAGCTGAAAAATGGGTACACAAAGGTTCAGGGTGTCCTTGAGGAATGTGTCCTGAGACACCTGTAGAACTTTACTGCTTCTGGGGATACACCATCCACAAAGAACACACTCTTGCTGACGTGCCCTGCAAGTAGGGGACACCCACGGTGGGTCAAAGTGTGGATGCTGGATGCTAGTATATATGTATTGCCTAAGTATCCAGGGCTGTCCCACAGCAGGGTCATCAGCCAGCCTTGGTGACATCCCTGTCTCCAGGCACCTTAGATTTCTGCAGGTAGCAAGGAGAGCTATGTTGAGCCTCTTGCTCTGTGGTCTGCAGGGGCTACATGAAGAGCAAACATCACACCGGAGACAACCATGCAGCCAAGAGATTTAGTCACCAGCCTTTATGGCTGGTCGGAGGTAGAAGAAGTACAGGGAGAGGAGTCAGGGAGAGGGAAGTGTGCAAGCTCTGGTGGGAGAGAGGAGTCAGGGAGAGGGGAGTGTGCAAGCTCTGGTGGGAGAGAGGAGTCAGGGAGAGGGGAGTGTGCAAGCTCTGGTGAGAGAGAGGAGTCAGGGAGAAGGGAGTGTGCAAGCTCTGGTGGGAGAGAGAAGTCAGGGAGAGGGGAGTGTGCAAGCTCTGGTGGGAGAGAGGAGTCAGGGAGAGGGGAGTGTGCAAGCTCTGGTGGGAGAGAGAAGTCAGGGAGAGGGGAGTGTGCAAGCTCTGGTGGGAGAGAGAAGTCAGGGAGAGGGGAGTGTGCAAGCTCTGGTGGGAGAGAGAAGTCAGGGAGAGGGGAGTGTGCAAGCTCTGGTGGGAGAGAGAAGTCAGGGAGAAGGGAGTGTGCAAGCTCTGAACGGAAGGTGGGTGCCTGGTCGTGCTGGCTGTGGTCTCTGGAGCTGTTGGCTGGGGCAGCTGCTGTCAGACTGGAGACGGTGAGTCTGGAGCTGTGGCAGTGGCTGCCTCCTCTCAGCAGGGATGAGCTGTAGTGTCTGAGCTCCCGGCAGGCAGGGACTTAAGTAGGGATTTCTGGTGGGGGGGGGGGTGTACCAGAGCAACCTTTAACGCTATTGGCTCTTTGCCCAGGGAACAGGGCGACCTTTAAGCGGATTGGCTCCTGCCTGGGGAACAGAGCAACCTTTAAGCGGATTGGCTCCTGCCTGGGGAACAGAGCAACCTTTAAGCTGATTGGCTCTTGCCTGGGGAAAATGAAACCAGGTTGCTCCTCATGGAAATCTCCATGGGGGAGGTGGCCCATCGGCCCAAGCCTATCTATCACTACCCCTCTGTGGCATCTCACTTGGTGGCCCTGGAGGGCTGGCCTGGTATTTCAGACCAGCCACCTGCTCAAGCATTCAATCTGTCTGATGCTCACAGGGACTGAATGAAGCACTGCCTTTGCTTGGTATTTCTTGACACTGTCCCGAGGGTCCATGTCTGTAAGCTGCCTGGTACCGAAAACCGGGAGGAAAAACTCTCGGGGGCAGAGTTAAGCTTTTACTACTTTTACTTCTACTTTCTTAGAGCTTAGAGAGGGAAAGAAAGATTTTTAGAGAGAAAGATTAAAGCGAGCTTTTCTTCTTGTCTTCTTAGCTTAGAGTCTTAGCTTAGAGTAGCTTAGAGTAAAGAAAGATAGAGCTTAGCTTAGAGAAAGATTAGAGCTTCTTTCTTCTCTCTTCTTTCTTCCTTCTTCTGTCTTCTGTCTTCCTTGGGAGCCTCGGCCTTACTCTGACCAGTCCTCTGGAGCCTCGGCCTAACTCTGGCCAGTCATTACTTCTTCTATCTGGTTTCTCTTCTGTCTTCTATCTGGTTTCTCTTCTGTAACCGCTCTGCCTACGTTCTGGCCGCTCTGATTCTTCTGACCGACCGAGTGACTGCCCGGCTGACTGAATTCTCCGTTCTCCTAACTCGGACCGCTTTCACCCGGTTATATACCTTCAGGTTTTCGGGTGCCTACAGGTGCGTCACATACATATCAGGTGGAACCCATGGCTTCCAGCTAGCTACAACAGCCCTTCCTAATTAGGGCTCCTTCACATGTCCCCACTGCTGTTCTGCTGTCCTTCAGGACCAAGGTGGGGCACACCCGTCCTGCCAGGGCACATAGCAGCTGTTCTCCTGTTACGTCTCCTTGCAGCCCTGCTCCACAGGGACTTGAAGTGTCTTGCCATAAATCACACACATCTAGTCATTTTTATGAAAATTTATGAACTCCTCTCTTGGCTGTGAACACACGGTTCCTCGTCTCCTCCTTTGGAGCTGGAGATTGGCGGGCTGCACCAGGCTTTCTTAATCCCTAGGATGGCAGCAGAACCTGTGGGGATAATTGAAGACCCAAGTGTGGAGATGAAAAATGGGGGAATGCTGCCGAGCGTGCTGTATGACATTTCTCGGAAGGTGACGTTACAGAGAGCAGGCCCTGGGAGACTCTGCTATCCTTGTGCTGTACAAACTGCAGGGGTCCTGACAGCCGGCTGGGGGCTGCAGGCTGAGGTCCTGGTGGCTGGGAACAGGCCACACAGTGCGGAATGCGGGGCATGGACCAGGGGCTGGGTGGAACTGCCCGCCACTCATGGCCCCGCGTTCTTGCCCAGGGCCGTCTTCATCGTTTGCACCTCCTTCCTCACTTCTGGGGCTTCTGCTTGGTTCTCATACCCATAAGCTTACCTGGGGATGCGGGGTGGGTTCACACATCCGATGGTGGTATAGAATACTATTCTGACACAGCGTCTTGTTCCCTGGTTGTGGGGTTGGAGAACCCAGGAAGAGAGAGCTATTTGCACCCCAGGTCTCTGCCAGGGGTTGGTGATGCTGCTAGGACTGGGTGTCAGGAAGACCCCTGGGTCCTCACGAAGTGGAGTCTCCAGACATGCCTGCCATGTCCTCTTTGACAGCAGTCCCAGAGATGTCACTGCACTGTGGGTGCAATTCTTTGGTTTCTATCTTGTCTCTGAGCCTTGAGCTGACAGAGACTGGATGGTGTTTCTTCTGCTTGGGACTGTCACCGACTGCTCAGCAGGGTGCAATTGCTCAGTAAACATCTGTTGGATCAGTCACCGGGCCTTATCTGAACCCAAGCCCCCTCCCCTACACCAGCAAAGTCCTGTGGCCCAGGACTGCTCCTGTACCAGAAGGGTCACACTGTACACCACCCCTGCCCACCTGCTTGGTACTGGTCGTTCAACTTGCTCCTCGATACCCTGCCTGTGGGGCCACTCAGACCAAAGATGCGGTGCAGGCCCTGTCTGAAGAGCGCAATAGTTTGGATATGAGATGTCCTCCAAGAGCTCCTGTGTTCATGCGGGAATATTCAGAGGTAGGATGACTGGACTGTGAGACTCGCGACCTAACTGTGTGGTAACTGTAGGCAGTGTGCCTGGAGGAGGGGTGCCTGGAAGGGCGCATCCTCTTGCGATCCCGTTCCCTTTCTCCCTGTCTCTATCTGCTCCCCTGCTGCTAGCAGGCGAAGAGCTTCCCTCCACCACACCCTTCTGCCATGATGTTCTGCCTCATCTTGGGCCCAGAGCAATGGAGTCGGACGTCTGTGAACCGAGACCCTTGAAACCACGAACCAAAATAAACTTTTCCTTCTCTAAGTCGTTCTTCTTGGGTATTTTGGTCACAGCAATGCAGAAGCTGACTGAAAGAGTCTTCCAGGCTCTTCTTGACTCAGTCCTTTCTTCGTAACTGGTTCCCCCAACCTGCAAGTTGGAACATGTTGCTTCTCTAGGCTAGGGCCTGCTCTGGCTGCCCGCCGCCCTCCGCTAACGCCTGTGCCCTCTTCCTAGGGGTAGGTTCTAGCCTTCTCCGTTCATCCTCCACAGCCAAACAAACTGTGTGGGGTCCTCTGAAATGGGGACCGCTCGTCTTGTGACCCTCACTCACGCTGGAATAACCAGTACTCAGCGGACTCGGGTCTGGGGTTACTCACTCCTGGGACCCTCTCCTGGGCCTCCCAGCAGGCTGGCTGACCCTCCTGTGTGCCGCGGAGGGCCAGGTAGACTCCCTGCGGCACCAGGACACCTTGGCACACCTCTTCCCTGCTGGCCTCTCTCCCCAAGGGGCTCTGAGCTCAAGCTGTCTAGGTGCCCCTGGAGCAAGTCACGGGCTGACACGCGTGCTTGCTGGACAAAGGCTTGGCTTTTTGCCCCCTGCGTGGGCGGAGTGTCTGGTGGAGCCTGCTCAGCCCTCGGCGGCTCTGCGGCAGGACTTCAGGCAGAGAGAGGAGGGAGCGAGGAGAGGCAATTAGGTAGGGGAGGGAGGGCCGAGCAGGCCGGTGCTGCCTGGCCCTGACACGTACATGGAATATTTGTGGCTGTCTTGGCTTTGCATGGTGGTCGGAGAGGAATCGTAAGCATGTGTGCTGTGTAAACAGCAGGCACACTCACAGGCATTGATGGGGTGGGGGTTGGGGGTCTGACCAGAGCACAGAGGCCCAGGTGACAGCTTTCTTGCCAGAGATGCTGGATGTCTGGAGAGAGGCCTCAGCATTGTTGCAGCCCTGGGGCCCCTGGTACGGGCCAGGCCTCGCTGGGCAGGGGGCAACCACATCCCACAGGGAGCCCCAGGCACTCGTTGCAGTCCTGGGAGGGGGGCACCAGGCTCCCATAGCTCAGGAGTGGGGGGCCAGTGCTTGTGCCTCTTGTCTGGCCCGAGCTGCTTCCTGCCACCAAGCCTGCACCTGGTTCTCAGGAGCTGCCCCCAGAGCCAGGCTCCATCGTCACCTTCCTGTTAAAGCAGCTGCCAGCTCTCTGGCAGTGAGCTGTGAGCCAGGCCAGCCCCAGCCTCGGCAGGCCCCCAGCGCTCCCCTCTGGAGGCTGGCCTGGGTAGGAAGGACGGCACCTGCATCTTCCCCAGGGACAGGGCCAGCGGGTGGGGGGGAGAGAGTCAGGGTGGGGGGAACAGGTGGTGCAGGGGAGAGGAGGCTGGGAGAGGAATGTGGCTTCGGGGCCCGGCTGCCAAGGGCCATAGAGGGTTACTGGCACCAGGGCACGGGGCTGGAAAACAGCAAGTGTTTGAATTTCAAGCCAGCTTATCCATTTTTAAAAACTGGGATTCCGTTTCTGTTTGCTGTGTAGATTTTCTCATCTGCCCCCAGGCTCTTGCCTCCCTTCTCTCTCACCCTGTGGACTCCAGAGCCCCCCACCCGCAGCCCGGGTCTGGGCAGGAGGAGTGCTGTGAGCGCGTGCCAAGGACCCGGGACGGCCCATAAATCACTGATCATGGCATGCTCTCCATCTTGAGGAATTTCTGGAGGGAAAAAAAAAAAAAAAACCAGATGGTTGTAGCTGGACGACATTTACTTTACTGTCTGTCAATATTTGAGAGGTTTTATTACTTTGCAGTGCTGGGTTTTAGAATAAATTAAATGGCTAATGGAAATATTAAAATAGAATTAATTTAACTAAACAAATAAAACTGGGAGAGTCCGTGTGATTTGTTTAGAAGTTACTAAATATATTTTCAAAAGGAAGACTCGGGGAAGGGAGTATTTCTTACCCACTTGGGTAGGAGCTCAGCCAGCCAGATTGCACCAGGCACTTTTTGGGAGCCAGGCCCCCGGCTGGTGTCAGGCAGAGCCAGACTTGGCCCGAGCAAGCCTGCCCTAGAGCTCGAGGCCTGGCAGCGGAGACAGACGTGAGCCACAACTTGGCCCTGTGCTCCTGCGGAGAGCCAGCAGGCACACACACACAGGGCTGGGAGGGTGCCCCAGGGGCTGCACCTCTGTCCTATCACTTTTTTGGGGGGACAATACGGGGGCACTCAGGGGCACTCGACCACGGAGCCACATTCCCAGCCCTATTTTGTATTTTGTCTAGAGACAGGGTCTCACTGAGTTGCTTAGCGCCTTGGTTTTGCTGAGGCTGGCTTTGAACTCATGATCCTCCTGCCTCAGCCTCCTGAGCTGCTGGGATCACAGGCGTGCGCCACTGCGCCTGGCTCTGTCCTGTCACTTAATTCCTGAGCTTCCTCAGTGGCTGGAGGTTAAAGATTCAGAGACTAATCAGTCCTACTCCTGTCCTCAGAAAAGTCACAGTTTAAGGGAGAGAAGCAGGGATTGACTGGTAACACCTAAGATTTAGAATAACGTAGTGGGAGAGATGATCAGGGTGTTTGAGGGAGTGTTAAGGCCAAGTTTTTTAAACAAATATTAATTTGGTGCCCATTTTAATTCTTTGAGATGAATGTAGAAACAATGTTTTGCCCAATAGGACGCGACTCTCTCCTGGTCCTGACTTCTTGCCGGAAGCCCCACCATTGGAGAGTCTTTTCTTGGACTACAGCATTGTCCTCTTTAAGCACCTTCTACTATCTAAATGGGGAGACCATCAACGCCCACTCCTTAATTCCCCAGAATCAGAGAGATGGAGCCTCAAGGCTGTGGTTCTTGAGAAGGTGGGAAGGCACAGAGAGAAGCAGCAGAGCTGTAGCACATGGAAGAGAACGGGCCTTCATGAAGGGCAGCCCAGGGCTCTCAGCTGACACACATCCTGCCCGCGGTGGGCAGCGTGTGGCGCGTGGCCAGCTAGGTCTTTGTAAGAAACCTCCACCTTGGGCTGGGGCTGTGGCTCAGTGGTAGAGCCTCACCTCGCACATGTGAGGCCCTGGGTTCAATCCTCAGCACCACATAAAAGTAAATAAATAAAATAAAGGTATTGTGTCCATTTACAACTAAAAAAAATATCAGAAAAATAAAAAGAAGAATCCCCCCACCTCTGGCTCTCACTCCCGGTGCTGGGAGCAGCTACAGTTTGAGTGTGTCCCCACATTTCATGTGCTGGTGACTTAACCCCCAAGTTTCTGTGCTAATGGTCTCTGAGAGGTGAGGCCTCCCGGAGGTGGCTGGGCCACAAGAGTATGAACAGATTGATCCACATTAGTGGATGCCAGATTGTCCAGGCAGCGGCTTCGCTGGCCAGCTTGCCCGGTCTTGTGGAGTGATGCCCGGGCTGCCTCCAGACCTTGCAGAGTCCCCACCAGCAAGAGGATCTGAACCAGGTATGGCCCCTGGACCTTCGTCCTTCAGAACCGGGAGCCGAATGAATCTTTATCCTTTACAAATGACCAATTCCGAAGTATTCAACTGCAGCAACAGAAAGCGGACTAAGGCAGGGACCCGTGGGAGAGGCTGTCCGGGAGGCTGTGGTGGACGTTGTCTTCCACAAGATACGGACGCAGGAAACCTGGATGGTCAGGAGGAGCCTGGTCCAGGAAGGACCAGGAGGTTGGGGACAAGAGGAAGAGGACTCAGGGATAACTCCCAGGATCCTGACCAGGGTGACTAAATGGGCAGTGGCTCGTTGTGCATGGGAGGTCGGCATGGGGGAGAGAGGAGTCATTTGGGATTGGTTGTGTTTGAGATGCGAGTCAGAGCCTGGAGAGAGGTCCGGGCTGGCAGACGTATTTGGGAACCGGCTCACAGGCAGCCTGGGTGGGAGCAGGGGAAACTTGGGAGAGAAGATGGGGCTCAGGAATCGATCTGGGCCCTCCAAGTCTCAGGTCAAGCAGCGGTGGGGGAGACCAAGAGGCTTGTCCAGGGATCCAGCAGGCCCACTGAACCTGGGCTGGGCCAGGACTCTGTCAACACCCGGTTCCTCAACACTGAACTCTAACAAAGCAGAAACGTGGTGGCATGTGACGTCCCAGAGTCCAACTTCAACAACCCCCGAAGGGTTTGGGCATTCCCATTTCCCCAGCACACAGTGACCCGAATAAATGGCTGTAGGACTTTGTGGGGATGGGCTGAGAAATATCACTGAGTACCCTTTCCACAGCATTGCGAGGGCCTGACTCCTGGGGTCCCATCCTCTCCTCTGGTGGGTGGCTTAGCGCCTGATGCTTTTTTTCTGCCCTCAGTATCTTGATCTTCTGTCTCAGTACATTTGGGCTACTAATAAAATACCTGAGACGGGGTGGTTTATCAATAGTAGAGATTTATCTCTCACAGTTTTGCAATCTGGGAAGTTCAAGGTCAGGGTGCTGGTGGTGCCGGTGTCTGGTAAGGGTTGCTGTCTAGTCCAAGAGGATTCCTTCATGCAGATCCCTCTGGGGGAGGGACACCCTGTCCTCACACAGCAGGGAGTGGAGGCCAAGAAAGAGCAGACTCCTCCTGGGGAGCCCTTCTACAAAGGGTTCTGATGCCACTCTGAGGGAGGAGCCCTTACGGTCTCCTCAGAACTTCTTCCTTTCTTTTTTCCAGCAATGGTGATTGAACCCAGGATAGCTTGACTCCTGAGCGACCTCCCCAGCCCTTGTTTTATTTTTTATTTCGAGACAGCGTCTTGCTAAGTTGCTGAGGCTGGTGTACGAACTTGTAATCCTCCTGCCTCAGCCTCCAGAGTAGCTGGGGCGACAGGCCTGTGCCACTATTCCTTGCCTCCTCCTTTACCACCTCTTAATGCCACTACATTGGTAACACCTGAGTTTTGAAGGGAGCACGGTCAAACTATAGCACCGTCTAACCTGGATCGATTCTGATTGTACAAATCAGCAATCCACTGATTCTCAGCCTCTCTTGCCCCTGGGAACTCTACGTTCTGTAACCGCCTCCATAGCTATCGGCCAGTCGCGCACTGCCACCAGCTGCCGCCTGGCTCTTGTTGCTCCTTGCGCTCACACACACCTGCCTCTGGCTGCTAGGCACCGCCACCTGCCTCTGCTCGATGGCCCTGCCTCCTGTCATTCAGAGGGCTCCTTCCGCGGCAGCATCTCCGGCCGCCAGCCTGGCACACTGCTGCTCAGGGCCCCAGGGGCCACCTGCCACCTGGCTCTTCTCATTAGTGAGTGGGTGCTCCCAAGCCCTCTGGGAAATGTGGGCCCTGGTGGCTTTTCTTCCTGCTCCCGTCCGCCAGCTCGAGCCGGCCCCTCTCTTCCTGGAGCCTTTGCTCTGCCCGCACTCTCTGCCAAGGCAACGGGGGCACTGATGCTTCCCTGAGTGGGGTGCACGGCTTGTGCACATCCAGGAGCCCCGAGTGCCAACTCTGTGCCCGGGGTGCTTGCGGGTGCCGCAGCTCTCCTTTGGGATCACTCCCTCCCTCACCCAACTGCTCCCTTCAGCTCTGCCCTGTCCCCGGGCGCCTGCTGGGCACTGGCTGGCTCTGCGGCTCTTTTGCGGGGGTGGGGGGCCCAGGGACACGATTTCTTTGTTCCTCTCAAAGACCTGGCTGGCACCTTCCCCATCAAAGCTGTGCCAGGTGGGGTGCTGGTGCCTAGGCAGGGGGGGGGCACGTTCTCAGGGGAGTGGTCTTGCCTCTGATGGCTGCGGCCAGCTCAGCTGCCCCAGGGTCTTCGCTCAAGCAGGCCCCTCCGGGGCCACTGGGCGGCCCTGCCTTCTCTTCTCAGTGGCTCCAGGGACCAGGAAGTCGCACCCCTAGGTGTCCACATCCCAAGTCTATGTCCCACTCTTTATACTCGGGGACCCTGGTTTTGGAGTGGGGGATCAGTCTCTGAAATGCAGTGCCGGCCAGGCAGGTCCCGAGCTCCGGCCACTCCTGGGTCTTGGCCGCAGACAAGGGCCTTCCTGCAAGCTGACCAGCAGGGCCTTGAGCTCTCGCTTCTTTTCTTTTTCTGCACTTGGGATGCACCCAGGGTACTGTGACACTGAGCCCCATCCCCAGCCCTTTTTATTTTCTATTTTGAGACAGGGTCTTGCTGAATTGCCCAGGCTGGTCTCCGACATGTGATCTTCCTGCCGCAGCCTGCTGAGTCACTGGGATCATAGGCGTGCGCCCCCACACCTGGTGGGGTCATAGGCGTGCGCCCCCACACCTGGTGGGGTCATAGGCGTGCGCCCCCACACCTGGTGGGGTCACAGGCGTGCGCCCCCACACCTGGTGGGGTCACAGGCGTGCGTCCCCACACCTGGTGGGGTCACAGGCGTGCGCCCCCACACCTGGTGGGGTCACAGGCGTGCGTCCCCACACCTGGTGGGATCACAGGCGTGCGTCCCCACACCTGGTGGGGCCATAGGCGTGCGTCCCCACACCTGGTGGGGCCATAGGCGTGCGCGCCCCACACCTGGTGGGGTCATAGGCGTGCGCCCCACACCTGGTGGGGTCATAGGCGTGCGTCCCCACACCTGGTGGGGCCATAGGCGTGCGTCCCCACACCTGGTGGGGCCATAGGCGTGCGCCCCCACACCTGGTGGGGCCATAGGCGTGCGCCCCCACACCTGGTGGGGCCATAGGCGTGCGCGTCCCCACACCTGGTGGGGCCATAGGCGTGCGTCCCCACACCTGGTGGGGCCATAGGCGTGCGTCCCCACACCTGGTGGGGCCATAGGCGCGCGCCCCACACCTGGTGGGCTCATAGGCGCGCGCCACACACCTGGTGGGGTCATAGGCGCGCGCCACACACCTGGTGGGGTCATAGGCGCGCGCCCCACACCTGGTGGGGCCATAGGGCGCGCCCCCACACCTGGTGGGGCCATAGGCGCGCGCCCCACACCTGGTGGGGCCATAGGCGTGCGTCCCCACACCTGGTGGGGCCATAGGCGTGCGCCCCCACACCTGGTGGGGTCATAGGCGTGCGCCCCACACCTGGTGGGGTCATAGGCGTGCGCCCCACACCTGGTGGGGCCATAGGCGTGCGTCCCCACACCTGGTGGGGCCATAGGCGTGCGCCCCCACACCTGGTGGGGCCATAGGCGTGCGCCCCCACACCTGGTGGGGCTCTCACATTCTGCTTTGAACGGGTAGAGCATCACCCCGGGCCTGTATTCTTGGTTCTTCAGTTAGCCATTGACTTCAGCAAGCTCCGCCCTATTTCCTAGTCCTTGTCACCATGGCTGCCAGGACCGGAGGTACTGTCTGGCCCATACATCTTCTTCTGCAGGCCTCTGGTCCGTGCTCACCACTGAGTACGATTCGCCCTTTGTGCCAACGCAGCTCGCTGGGACTCCCCTTCTCCCTCCAGTGACGGCCCCTGTTGTGTGGGCTGGTGAGAGCTGGCTTCAAAACCCCACTGCAGAATCTGCCTGCCAGGACCACTCCCAGGGCCAGCCTTCCTCGCGTGCGTTCCCTGGAAACAGGTTCCGAGCTGGAGACTTGGAGGAGGTGCTGACTGGGGGTGGCTCCAGAGGCGCAGCTCCGGAGACGGGCAGCAAGGCCGGGCAGAGGGAGGCACTGGGAGGCTGGACCGGGGACTCTGCTGTCCCGCAGCACCCTGGGCATGGATGGGCCTCGGTGCCATCCTGTGTGGAGGCCGGGCCTCTGGACCCCCACGCCAGGCCTGGCAGACTAACCCTGGAAGGGGGTCCCAGCTTGAGTGAGGTGGTGGCTGCTGGTGAGGGACACAGCGCTGAGGTCCCTTCAAAGCGGCTGGCTGGGCACGCTGGCGCGGAGGAGGAGAACTGCTTTCCAGGTGCCGGGAGAGTCATGTGCTGTCAGGAGGGGTGGGCGCCCTCTTGTTTATTGCTGCTGAGAGGTGACTAAGAGGAGGACCTGGAGCAGTCCCTGTTCCAGAGAGGGTGGCACCAGGCACCTGGTGAAAGGGGGTGAAGACCTACCTGCCTTTTGATGGGATTTGGAGGCCTCCCCTGGCACGAGGCAGCGGCCTGGCCAGAAGGAGCAGGAAGGCTGTGGGGTGTCCTCTGTGTGAGACGTGGGGCCTCGGCTCAGAGACGGGGCTCCAGGGACAGCACGGCTTTCTACGTGTCTCCTTTCGTGCTCCTCGGCCTCTGCCTCACATGTCCTCAGAAGGTGAGGGAGGAGCAAAGGATGAATGAAAGCCGTGGGTGCCGACGCCATCTTGGTCTTGCTGAAACCGCTCACACCGCCGTTTGTCTCCCTATTGCTGGTCCCTCCTTTTGCCTCATCCCTTTTCTGCCTAGACATTCCTTCTTTCCTTCTCTCCATACGGATGTGCTCGCAGCCACCCGGGACACCTGCCCCAGGAGCAGAGCTGCTTTTCTGCAGCCTGGCTGGTGGGAGAAGGCCGCTCGCTCTCCTTTCACTGAGCCGGGCCCGGCCTGTCTAGGAACAATGGCACAGCTCCAGTTTCTATTAAGTGAAAAGAGGAAAATATTTTTGAAAGAGGCTAAATAGAACTTAATTTGCCATGTGGTTGGAATTAACAGAGACTACTTCCCACCAGCTTTTGCAGGACTGGGTTGTTGACGGGCCTCTCTCTCTCTCTCTCTCTCTCTGCCTGGGGACTGGGTTTGGTTCAGAGCCTCATCTGAAGTCCCATGGATGGTGTCCGGCTAGGCTGGGGCCCACGCAGCACATCCTGAGTAAATGTCTGCCTTTGGTGGCTGACTGAGGGATGGATGGGGACCCTGGAGGGCCCTCTTCTTATAGCTTGCAGTCCCTCCCTGAACCTGCAGAAGGGTTGTGTAGAGGGTCACATTCCTGAGTTAGGCAGGTGTCACCAGAAAGGGGTTCAGGGAAGACAAGAAAGTGTGGGGGATTCAGGAGAGGGACTCACTGGAGGTCAGCCCAGCCTCTCTGGTCCCCTCTATCCTGCTCAGGGCGTGCTGCAAACAGCTGGTAGCCATGTGTTGTAGGGAAAAGGGCAGAAGGCACTGCTATGGTCTGAATGCATCTCCCTGAAGTCCACGTGTTGGAAACTTACTCCTCAAATTCATATATGGATGGTATTTGGAAGAGGGGTCTTTAAGAGGTAATTAGGGTTAAATGAGGTCATGAGGGTGCCTCTCTCTGCTGTGGTGGGATTAGTGGCTTAATAAGAAGAGAGATCTGAGCTCGCACACCTACTCTCTTGCCGTGTGATGCCCTCCACCAAGTAATGAGGTAGCAAAGACAGACCTCACCAGATACAGCCTTTATTTTTTGAGGGGATGTGAGAGGTACCGGGGATTGAACTCAGGGATACTCGGCCACTGAGCCACATCCCCAGCCCTAATTTATATTTTATTTAGAGACAGGGTCTCACTGGGTTGCTTAGTGCCTCACTTTTGCTGAGGCTGGCTTTGAACTCACTATCCTCCTGCCTCAGCCTCCTGAACCCCTGGGATTATAGGTGTGTGCCACTGCACCTGGACAGATAGAGCCCTTTGTCCTTGGACTTCCCAGCCTCCAGAACTGTGAACCAAATAGACTTCTATTGTTTGTAAATCATCCAGTCTCAGGTGTTTTGCATAAGTAACAGAAAGTGGACTAAGACAGGCCTGAAGAAAAGGTGCACTATAAACAGCATTTGTCTGTGTCATTAAAAACTCCTTCCCCTGGGCATGATGGTGCAAGTCTCTAATCCCGGAAACTTGGAGGCTGAGAGGCAGGAGGATCCCAAGTTTGAGGCCTGTCTGGA
Organism: Tamias sibiricus; assembly: GCA_025594165.1. NCBI lineage: Eukaryota > Metazoa > Chordata > Mammalia > Rodentia > Sciuridae > Tamias > Tamias sibiricus. Next base: position 183,676,055 of record CM046660.1, read on the forward strand.
CAACTTAGTGATACCCTGCCTCAAAAAATCAATCAACCAAACAATCAATCAATAAAAAATAAAAAGGACTGGGCGTGTAGTTTAGTTGTAAAATGCCCCTGGATTCTACCCTGTATGTACAAACAAACAAATAAAAATCCCAGCCCCAAACTCTTCAAACAGCTCTTGAAAGCCTGCCAGCCCTTCTGCCATGAGGTTCTGCCCGGCCTTGGGCCCAGAGCAACGGAACTAACTGGTCAGGGACTGAACTTCTGAAATCGTGATCCAAAAGCAGACTTTCCCCTTCTAAGCTGTTCTCGCCAGGTATTTTGGTCACAGTGATGAGAAGCTGACTGACACACCTGTCACCTCTTCAGGTGTGGGGCCGCTGGGCTGAGCCTGGGGGCGTCCACGGTCCACGGGAGCACTGGTGCTCTGCCCGCTGCACTTGGATGCTGAGCCCCGGGGTGGCCTCAGTCCCCTGCCCCGTGGGAGCCCGTCTTACCTCCTAGGCTGGGGCACTTTCTATTCCTTCTCTCTCCTGCACTGGCTCTTTCCTCTGGCTGTGCTGTAGGTCATGCACCCTCAGGGAACGTGGCCATCTGTGAGTCCCCGCCTCTCTGCCGGGGAGTCTTGCCCATCGAACTTCACCTGCCTGCATGGTAGAGGGCGTGGCGGTGTCTCTGAGGCAGGTGTCCCTGGGGGAGGGGTTCTGTGATCCCCAGAGACTCAGCAGTGGGGGTGGTGACATTGTGCATGGTCGGGTGACCATGAAGACACCAGGGACCCCTGCCTCCTGTAGTAGAAGAAGCACACTGGGCCACTGTGAGCTCCGGGAGCCCAGCTGGGAGCTCATGCTTCTCTCTGGAACAGTTAAAGGGGGACCTTCCCACTGTAGCAAGGCTCTGAGATCTACAGAGCCTGGAAGACATCAGGGACCCCAGTTGACTCCTAATACATCAGAATAAGTGTGCAAAAGGATTGCCCCTCTTTGAGGTATATTTTAGTCCATTTTCTGATACTACAAGAGGATACATGAGACCTGGTAATTTATAAGGAAAAGAGGTTTTTTTTTTTTTTTTTTTAATTTGGTGGTGCTGGGGATTGAATACAGGGTCTCCTGCGTGCTAGGCAAGTACTCCACCACTGAGCCACATCCCCAGTGTCAGAAAATAGGTTTATTTTTGCTCACAGTTCTGGGGGTTGGGAAGTTCAAGAACTCCCCACATCTGGTAATGTCCTCATGCTGCATTATAATGTGGGGGAGGGGGGCAGAAGGGCACGCAGGTGTGTGTGGAAGAGGAACTGACCCTCTTCTTAACAACCTGCTCTTGTAAGAACGAGCCTACTTTCGTGGCGAGTTGTTCAGCTTTTCATCCCTGAAATAGACAAAATGAAAGGAGGCGAGGTCAACGTGGGGTCGTGGTTTCTGAGGTTCGGTCCTGGCTCAGCGGCTCCGTTAGGGCCTGTGGTGAGGCAGGGCATCAGGCGGGTAGCACAGGGTGGGCCTCCTGGCAGCGGGAACGTGGGGGAGGCAGCCCCACACTCCCTTGCAGGGCACACCCCAAATGAGCCCCTTCCTCCGACAAACACCTCCTCCTAAAGTTCCCGCCTCCTCTCACGGCGCCACCAACGGGGACCCAGCCTCTGACACGTGCCTTGGGGCATGCTCAAGGCACGTGGCACCACAGACTGGTGTCCCTGAGGGAGCGCCCGTGGCCTCATCAGCTCCTACCGCTCTCGCCACCTCTTAGTGCCGTTCTGTGGACGACCACGTGTCAGCAGGGGTGTTGGTGGGGATGAACCACATTCAGACCAGAGCAGGATGTGGCCACGTCACCCTGAGTCCAGTTTGCCTTCTCGGTGACACTGCCTGCTCCAGGGCCACCATGCAGTAAGTCCCTCTGGGCACAGCAGGCGGGGACCGGTGGGCCCTGAGCCCCTCATTTTCCTCCCACTCGTAGGTACATCATCCTGTGGGGGCCCGAATATGTGCAAGGGTACAAGCACCCAGCTGTGGGCCCAGGGCCAGCTGAGACAGGCCAGGGCCCCCAGGGGATGATGGACCCCTGGACCTTGACTCGTGACCTCAACAATAGGCTGGGGGTCTGTCCCTGCTAAGGCCAAGCCGGGGAGCTCCTGGGGATGGTGCTTACCCGAGTAGAATCCTGGGCATGGTCCCAGGAAGTGAACCGGGGACAGGTGGCGTGAGTAGGCCCAGGGCAGCACCCAGGTGGACTCCACCCCACGCTGAGCTTGGGGGCAGGCCTGTGTGGGCCCCTGAGTCCAGGGAGCCTCTCCCCCAGGGCCTGCGCTGGGAGCCCCTGCTCAAATGACCAACTTATCTAACTCCCAGTTGCTGGGGACCAGGCCTAAAAAGGGGTGTCGGCACTCAGGTCAGCTCTGCAGCTCCACAGGGGCAGGGAGGGAAGGTGGCCAGGGGACGGGGAGAAATCTCTGTCCCAGACAGACATAGTGGCCTTGGGAGCCCCTGGCATCGTGACTTGGGGCAGTCCAGTCCTTCATCGATAAAATGAGGATGAGACTCACAGGGTCACAGCTGGTTGTGCCCAACTCAGCTCCTTCCTCTCTGCTGAGACTTCTCAGCATCCTTACTAGCCCCCTCCCCATTTCTCTTCCCTCTGCTTGGGCCTATTGCTCACACGCTGTTGGTGTCCAGGCCAGGAGAGAACGATGGCCACGCTCGAGGGTCCCCAAAGGCTCTGTGCTCCACACTAAGTAACTGCTGCACTGGCTAAATACTTGCCGCCAGTCAGCACCATGCAGAGCCCTTCCTTACGTGGTCTGTTTGATAGAGTTCCCACAGTAATCTGGACAAATGCCTCTCATAATTACCACCTCTTGGATGAGACCACCAAAGTCCAGAGAGGATGGGAAACTTCCTCAAGGGTGCACAGCTTTGTACAGGTTCAGATTTAAAAAGGGGCTGACCACGATGCTCACAATGGTGACCCGTGACTGGCTACCCCTTTTCAGAGCACTGGCCCAGGGCTGGGTGGGGCTCTGCCTCTCACTAATGGTGTGTGCTGTGGACATAACCTAACCCTTCCGGGCTTCGGTTTTCTCACCAGGGACCTAGGATTTCTCAGAATTACATGGGTTAATTAATACATGCAAATTGCTTACAACAGCACCTGATATGGAAAAGCCCTTAACTCATTTAGCCATTGTTAATATTGTCAGTTCTACTTGTGTTTGCCCTTTGGGTCCAGAATCTCATGCATTTTTTTTTACACAAACAAAAGGCGGGTGGATGTGCTAACTGAGCCCCTAGTGGTTTGGGTTGAACAAACAGGTGAGAAAAGCTGTGTCAACACAGGTGGGCTTGGGGTGGGCTTGGGTCCAGGGCTCAGTAGGCTGGAGCAGGCAGTGGGGGGGCTGTGGGGGGCTCAGAGCCAAGAGCTGAGCCCAGGCCTGGTGGTGGCCCCTCACTAAGTGTGTGGGTGGTGGTGAGATGCTACCAGACAAAGGTCAGGAGGGAGGAAGTGTTTTCTTTGAGCATGCCCTTGATTTTATCTTAAAAATGTGTTTATTCTACTGAACAATTAATTACACAATCCCTTCCAGTGTAAGTTTAATCATTAAAAAAAAAGTTGTGGGGCTGGGGTTGTGGCTCAGCGGCAGAGCGCTCGCCTCGCACATGCTTGGCCCGGGGTTCGATCCTCAGCACCACGTGAACATAAATGCATTGCATTGTGTACAACTAAAGCAAATAAATAAATATTTTAAAAAAGTTGTCTAAAATGCATTTTAATAGATTTTGTTTAAATTATAAATGTTTATGTATCATAAAATAAATGCTTCAGAGGATAAATTTATTTCATATTTATTTTGTTGAAATTTTCAGGTACAATTTTACATATTTTACCCGTTTATATTTAAAAATGGAATGCATTTTTAAAAAAATATTTATTTATTTACTTTAGTTGTACACAATGCCGTGCATTTTATGTTTACGTGGTGCTGAGGATCGAACCCGGGCCGCGCACGTGGGAGGCAGCGCTCTGCCGCTGAGCCCCAGCCCCAGCCCTGGAGTGCATTTTTATCTTGAACAGATAACACCCAGACATGATAAAACCAACACGAGAGAGAAAATCAGGAAGTTATGAAAGCCCCCTTCTTACCTGAATTCCCAGTAGCTCATGCCTCTTCCCGGGACCACTGTTACTGGTGGATTTCTTGTGCGTTCTTCCAAAAGTGTCTGTTCTGCACAAGCTGGTGTTTTCTTTTTGCCTTATTCTCTACACTCAAATGGCTGCACCTTGCTTTCTTCACCGCCAATATATCTTGAGGACTGATACAGATTGGTATCTAAGGAACACCCTCATTTTAGTGACTGCCAACGTCACATCTGTCACCTCACATAGTCAGCTTTTTCTTTGTGGTGAGGTTGCTTAAGGCCTACTCTCTTAGTGAACTTCAAGTCAACAGAACAGTAGTATTAACCAGGCGTGCTGGTGTACCCTGTGATCCTAGTAACTTGGGAGGCTGAGGCAAGAGGATCTCAGGTTTGAGGCCGGTCACAGCAACTTAGTGAGACCCTGTCTCAAAATAAAATTTAAAAAGGGGCTGGGGACGTAGCTCAGCATTAGAGTGTCCCCAGGTTCAAACCTCAGTATTGCAAACCTCAACAACAAAACCAGTCTTATTCACTAGTCCTCAAGCTGTACGTAAGGTCCCCAGAATTTGCTCATTTTATAGCTGAAAGCTTGTAAGCCTTGACCAACATCTCCCCGTTTTCCCCGTCCTGAAGCGCTTAGTGACCCCTGATCCACTCTCTGCTTCCCCAGTGGCACTTGGGTTAGCAGAGGCTCCTGGCCGTCCACCTGGTTCTGCAGCTTTGGTGTGGCCCAGGGAGGACTCAGTGCTGACCCGCATGCAGGATCTCAGCACCACTGTCTGCAGGGTGGCAGGTCTGGCTGGGTGTCCGGAGAAGAAGCAAATGGTCTCGCCAGCACTTGTCTTTCCTACAGAACTTTCCTACTGTTTGCTCCACTATTGAGGCCTCTGGGTCAGAGGGCATCTCCTCTACGCTGTATGTGTGGCACGGCTGTGTCCCTGCTGAAACACTGAGGCTGCGGGCACCAAAACCCCACCACGGCAGCCCTGGCTGGTATACCTGCATCCTGTGCACTGGATTCTTGGAAGGGAGCCAAATGGACCACACACAGGACCAGAGCTTGCTGGTCCCAACCTCACCGTCAAACCACTGGTCAGATGCTCTGCCTCTTATTCAGAGGAAGGGGTGCTGAGGGCTAGGTGCGTGAATCCCCTACGGCCCAAGAACCACAGTGTCAACTCAGAAAACCAAGGTGGGCTCAAACAGCGGGGAGATGGGCAAGCACAATCCCATCCTTCTCTTGTCTCTCCGATTTGATCTGATCAAATCTAAGTGAATTTGTGTCATGATCCACTTATTTATTTGTTTTAATTGCACATAATGCCTTTATTTATTTTTATGTGGTGCTGAGGATCGAACCCGGGCCATGCACGTGCTAGGCGAGCGCTCTACCGCTGCGCCATAATCCCAGCCCCTCATGATCTATTTAGGATCTGCAATATGCCTACATTTTCAAAGTTCATTTTTCCTGTTGGGAAACGAGTTGAAAACAGGCACTCTCGTGTGTGTGTGTGTGTGTGTGTGTGTGTGTGTGTGTGTGTGTGTTTCCACATGCATGTGTTGGAGGAGGGTGCTCTGGGGTGTTAAAGGGCATTCAGTCCCCAGCTGTCCCTGGATTGAGTGGTAGTTTCTGATAGATGGGCTACCCTCCCCCCTCCCCAGAGTTTTCCACATCCTGAGAGAAGCAACCTGGTTTCATTCCCCGGGCAGGATGTTTCTTCCCCGGGCAGGATGTTTCTTTTCCCTGGGCAAGAGCCAATAGGCTTAAAGGTTGCCCTGTTCTATGGGCAAAGAGCCAATGGCGTTGGGGTTGCTCTGGTGCACCTCCCACCAGAAATCCCTATATAGGGCCCTGTTCGAGAGACTCAGAAGACACACACATGGACACACACATCAGCTCATCACTGCTGAGAGGAGGAAGCCACTCAGACACATCAGCTCGACCATGTGGAGAGGAGGAAGCCACTGCAACAACTCCAGACCCACTGCCTTTAGCCAGATGGCCGCTCCCAGCTAATAGCTCCAGCCTCCAGCCAGACAGCAGCTGCTTTAGCTGATAGCTCCAGAGATCCTAGCCAGTGCGACCAAGCACCCACCTTCTGTCCAGAGCTTGCACACTCCCCTCTCCCTGACTCCCCTCTCCCACCAGAGCTTGCACACTCCCCTCTCCCTGACTCCCCTCTCCCACCAGAGCTTGCACACTCCCCTCTCCCTGCCTCCCCTCTCCCACCAGAGCTTGCACACTCCCTTCTCCCTGACTCCCCTCTCCCAGCACCTCTTCGACCTTCGACCAGAGCACCTCTTCTCCGGTTTTGCTACCAGCCACGAAGGCTGTTGAATAAATCTCTTGGCTGCACGGCTGTCCCCGGTGTGAGGTTTTGCCCTTCAGTTTCTACTGAAGTTCATTAGAGTGTCTAAGAATCTAGGTCACAGGGGCCCCAGGCACAAAGGAGTGGTTGTCCTTCTGGAGCCAAGACATTAGTGATGTCCCCACTCCACCTCAGGCACACAGACAGCAGGGACTAGGGACGGTTGGGTTATCCTAACCCACTCCCCAAGAACAGGCCCCAAACATCGTCTTCCATTCCAGATTCAGTTCTTCCATCCTGCATCCTGCTGGAAAAGAAAAATACAATTGCTTCTTTGTACCCACAGGTTCTGCATCTATGGATCCAACAAACCGTGAGTAGAAAATTTTCAGGAAAATGTTGCGTTTGTACCGAACATGTACCGACTTGTCATCATTCTCTAAAAAATGTAGTATAACAGCTACACAAGGGATTTACGTTGTAGTAGGTGTTGTGAATAATCTAGGTATTGTGAATGATCTAGAGTTCCCCTGGGTTCAAACTGCTGAGGGGCCCAGACTGTGGCTTTGGGCTGGGGAGCCCCTTTTCTCGGGCACCTGGAGGGGAGAGCCCCCACACAGGACAGTGCTCCTTCATGGCTGTGCTCCTGCACGCCCCGTGTTTTAAAGCATGGGTGTGTGTGCAAAGGCTACATGCAAACACTGCACCTTTGTATGTGAAGAACCTGAGCATCTGTGGATTTTGGTATCCTTAGAGGGTGAGTGCCTGGAACCAACCTCCCATGGTTACCAAGGGATATCTATGCTTTGCATTTCATAGGCTGAGTTATATGAGAGGACTTGGATCAGCGTAGGGATAACACCTTTGCATTTGCCAAAGTGCTTTCCAATGTCTTATTTAATTAGTTCTCAATCTAAGTGTCTCCTGTGGAAATAATCTCCAACATCTGTTTCATAATGGCAGACCAAGCATGTTTCCCCCATGAGAAATTATAAATAAAGGTATTTTAAAGGGAATGAAATAAATACACAGTTGTGATAAAAAACAAAACAAAACAAAACAAAGATGAGAGCCATGGAGGACCAGAAATTGTCAGGAATCATGGAAACCTCTGGGGCGGGGGGAGGGTAGCCCATCTATCACCTTGAAAAGAGGAAATCAGATGGGAGGGGTTTCAAGAGGGAAATATGGCCATGGGGCTAATTCCCATGTGCAGGTCAGTTGGGGAAGAGTGCTTGAGATGGTGAATAAGCATGGAGGGTGCAGACCTGGAGAGGGAGGGCACAGGGGCAGCCTCCAGGAGGTCTGTTGGGGAATCCCAGGGGCAGCCTCCAGGGCCATCTCTGGGCTGTCTGCCTCCTTTTGGTGCAGGCAGCAGTTTCTGACTCCAGCTAGGAACAGGGCTTATAGGATCTTATGTTAGGGACAAGAACAGTGCCCAGATATAGGTAGGGGCTTGGGTAGAACAGTGTATTAGAGGTCCTGGGATGCCCTAGCAAAGTACCACAGGTTGGAAGGCTTAAACAACAGAAGATTATTGTCTCATGGTTCTGGGGGATGGAAGACTGAGAGCAAGTTGTGGGCAAGGTTTGCTCCTCTGAGGGCTTTGATGAAGAATCTCTTCCATGCTACTCCGTGTTAGTCAGTTTTTCATTTCTGTGACCCAGTACTTGACGGGACAACTTAGATGAGGAAAGTTTGTTTAGGGCTACCAGTTTCAGAGGTTCGGTTCATGGTCTGCTGATTCCATGTCTCTGGGCCCGAGGTGAGACAGGCCATCATGGCAGCAGGGCACGATGGAGGAAAGCTGCTCATCTCACGGTGGCTGGGAAGCAGAGAGAGCAAGAGGAAGGAGCCACAGGGAAAATGCACTCCAGGGCATCCCCCCGGGACCCACCTTCTGCAGTCACGCTCCGCCTACGTGCAGTTATCATTCAGTTCTAGATCAGTCTAGGATGGACTGATTAGGTTGCAGTTCTCACAATTCAATGATTTCTCTTCTAAATATTCCTGCACTATTAGGGGCTTTTGGAGGACAGCTTGTATTTAAACCATAACATTCTCCCCTAGCTTCTGGTGGTTTCCTGACCATCTTTGCTATTCCTTGGCTTGCATAAGCCTGATCTCTGCTTTTATCTTCATATGGAATTTTCCCTGTGTACATGTCTGTGTCCAAATTTCCCCTCTTATAAGGATGCTAGTCATTAAGGATTAGAAGCCCAATCTACTCTTCTATGGCCTCATTTTAACTAATTGCATCAATAATATCCTTATTTCTAAATAAAGTCACATTGTGAAGTATTTGGAGTTACTACTTCAACATAAGAATTTTTTTTTTTTTTTGTACCAGGTATTAACTCAGAGGCCCTCGACCACTGGGCCACATCCCCAGCCCTTTTTTTGTATTTTATTAGAGACAGGGTCTCACTGAGTTGCTAAGTGCCTCGCCATTGCTGAGGCTGGCTTTGAACTTGAGATCCTCCTGCCTCAGCCTCCCAAGTGCTGGGGTTACAGGCATGTGCCACTGCACCTGGCTGTTTAAACATAAGAATTTTGAAGGGACACTGTTCAACTCATAACAAGCAACACAGTTACCAAAATTTAGAAAAAGAGATGTAGGGGTATCCTCTTCTGATGGTGCTTCCTGATCCTTCCTCCTCACAGAAAAACTCCTACATCTGCCCCCAGGCAGGCTTCTTACACTGTGAAGCAGATAGTGTAATTGCATTTCATCTACCAAGATTGGTAGAACACACAGTTAAGAATCCTGAAATATCAGAAGAATACCAGCATTGGGATAAATATATCAATAGAAAATCATTCCCAGAGAAATGATTTAATAAAGAAAGAATATGAGAACCTTAAATGTAAGAGTAATTATTATTCCCTGAGAGAGAAGAGAGTATCACATCCACAAACAAGAACAGTAAGGTATAAAGAAGAATGAACAAAAGAGATCTTGGCAAAGAGAAATCAAACATACTGTTGAATAGTAGGCTAGGCTGAGTTGAAGAGTGGCTTGGGGTTATCAGATTAGGCTGAGAAAATGTTCTAGGGCCATGCTGCTCAAAATGTGGGTCATAGACTGGTAGCATCAGTACAACCAACAAGCTTATTAAAAACACTCAGGATCTGCATTAAATGAGATAGCCAGGGAATGTGTGTTTATTGTAGTAAGTTGGATTGCAATCCAAAGGGATGATGAGATAGAAAATGAAAGATAAATTGAGAGACACGGAGATACATTCTGAAATTGAAGCATTCCTCCACGTAGATATTCCAGAGGGGAAGAGTGGACACAGAGGAGGGAAGGCAACACTTAAACAAAAATAAATGAGAATACTATGGAATAGCAAAATAGGACCTGAAACCTCAGGTTGAAAGAGTGGAGCAAACACCAAACAAATGGGCAACCAAAAAAATTCTCACATCTAGTCATACATATTGAAATTCCAGAACATTGATAAAGAACTCCTAAAATCCAAAACCAAGTAAAAAAAAAAAAAAAAAAGACTTTTTCTACAAAAGAATGAGAACCAGATAATGTCAATCTTCTCATGAACAAAATTGATACAGGAAGACATGGAGCAAAACCTTCAAAGTACAAGGATACAATAATTCTGAATCTTGAGTTTTATACCCAACTGAAATAGCAATTAATTTTGTACAAAAGCAGAATAAAGACACTTCTGAACATAGACAGACCCCAGGAAATCTATTGTACAAAATACCTGTCTGAAAAAATAGGGTATTAATTCCAGCAATAAACACAGTGAATCCAGGATTCCTTTTTTTCCAATGTAACGTTGGTGTGGGGAAATTGAGTCTCAATAAAGTTGAATAACTGCCTAACGTCATACATTTCATAAGTGACAGGGCTGGGACATGAAGTCAGGCCCATATGGTTCTAAAGGCTTTATAGCTTCCACCTCATCAGCAGTCCCTCCTCACCAGAAATATCTGTGGCCCTTGACCAAAATACAGATTCTCGGAGCTACCGAATCAAACTTTAAAGGGGAGATCTCTGCACTGGTAGGGTTCCAGAGGAAGTTGTAAGGAAAACTTCCAGCTATAGTCTGGGGGAAGCCTCCCTGCAACATACTGAAAAGAGACCTAGATGATTTGGGTGCTTCGGGAAGGAGAAGGGGTTTTAAAACTCCTGGTAGACCAGGAGGAGGGGGAGGGCAGTTGAGGGGAGAAAGCTCTCCTCACTGAGTGGAGCGAAATGACCAGAAAACAAAGGCAGAAGATGAACAGGTTGCAAAACTGCTGTGGACAGGGACCAACTCCTACTGCCGTGTTTGCCAGACCAGCCAGCAGTTCTCAGTCTCCAACCTTGACAGTTTGTTTGCAACCTCGAGGACTTTGTGGTGTCCTTGTAGAAATTAACACTTTTAGACTGTCTGCTTGAGCTGTGTTATGGTTTGAATATGAGGTGGCCGCCCATATCCTGTGTTAATGCAGGACTAGCCAGAGGTGAAATGATTAGATTATGAGAGATGTAATCTAATCAGTCCACCCTGTTTGACTGAACTAACCAGGTGGTCACTGTAGGCAGGTAGGGCACGGCTACAGGAGGTGGGTCGTAGGAGGCATGCCCTGGAAGAGTGCATTTCCCTGTGTCCCCTTCCTCTCTCTGCTCCCTGGCCACCATGGATGGAGTCTCACCACTCCACCATGACGTTCTGCTTCATCTCGGGCCCAGAGCAATGGAGTTAGTCTGCCTTAAACTTAGCCTCTGAAACCATGAGCCCCCAACAAACTTTTCCTCCTCTAAGTTGTCCTTATCAGATACTTTTTGTCAAAGTGATGAAAAACTGATTAACACAGGCTACCCACAAAATCCCATAGACTGGGAGGCTTAAATCACAGGCACTTCCCACAGTTCCGGAGGGTGGGGAGTCCACGATCAGGGTGCCGGCTGGTCGGATTCAGAGGGATCCGTTTCTTGACTTACAGACAACCACTTCCCATCATGAGGACACCCCCTCATGACCTCTCTAACCGTACCTTACTCCCAAGGTTCCGTCACATGGAGAGTTAGAACTTCAACACATGGCTTTGGGGAGGAGATTTAAACATTTAGTCCATAACACTAAAAATGCACAAACCAGGGATGATTTCAGCTCAGTATTCATTATATCATAGGATACCTAATTGCACCTGCAAAATCACCCACACTGTTCCATTACCTCTGGTTGCCTTTTGGCATTGGTACTATCTTGGGTGGCTGGTTTACTTCCCTGCCCAGGCTTCCTTGTGTATGCACAAAGCAGAATTCCCTAATGTTTCAGACATGCACAGTTCTCCTTCGTGCTGGCTTGGAACCATTCTGCCTGTGGATGTGGTGGGCCCAGGTGACTCTGTGACCAGCATTGCCTGCCTGTTCATAGCCTCCAGAACAAAACAGTGTTGATGGAGGGTTTTCAGTCACTCCTGGTGCTGACGTGCCTCTGCGGAAAACCTCCCACCCAGGACTAGAGTGATCCTGTGGATCTCTTGGGTGGCTTTGATGAAGCCCATTGGGTGGGGGTAGAAGCCAAGTTTGAGAAAATATATCCCATCTTTATTTCCCAGTTTTGTTTGGCTTTGTATGTGTGGGAAAGTCAGGCTGGTTACAATCTTGAGCTATTATTTGGAGACTTGGGGCTGGGGGAGTATTTCCTTTCTCAGTTGGTCCAAGCCCTACTGGAGAGTTAATGAGCCTGGGACTAAAAGACTGAACTGAAATTACAGTAAAGAGTTTATTCTTGGCAAAAATTCATTTTCTTCTTCCTTGAGAAAAGAGTACTAAAATGACTTATAGGAGGTTCAAAAAACAAAAGAGCTTGGTGGATGTTAAAGATTCTTGGGAAATGTTTGGAATGATTTGAGTGTAAATTAATACGAAACAAATGCATAGTATTTTCTTTCCTAGACCATGAAAATACAAAGAAATAATAAAAACGCAAGAAGGGTCCATGGAGAGCAGATCAGATGTGTGAGTTGCTGGAGTCTGTTGTGGCGAGGAGCCCTGAGAGTGTCCCGCCCACCCGGAATGGGACTCTGTTGGGCCAGGGCTGGACCCAGCCCTCTTCCAGATGCTGTGGAGGGAGTGTCGTAGACTGTGCTCTCAGCTGGCTCCCAGGCTCCTTCCCGGTCACGCGCATTCGGCCAGCACTTGCTGTGTACCTATGACCAGGCAGTGTCAGAAATGACCCTCGGGCATGGGGATGGACTGGCCACATTGGTGTCCTCGTGGCACTCACAAGGGAGTCCCTTTCCAAGGAGATATGCCATTTTAAAAGGCCCCCAGCTGGAAACCAGACTTCAGCAACTGGCAAGGTGCTGCCCAGGCAGACTGACGGTTTTAGGCAGCTTTGTCATCGCCGTGACCAAAATACCTGACAAGAACAATCGAGAGGGGGAAAAGTTCATCCGGGGCTTAAGGTTTCAGAGGTCTTTGTCCATAAGTGGCCACCTCCATTGTTCAGGGCCCAAGGTGAGGCGGCCCATCACAGAGGAAGGTCCCAGCGGAAGAGAGTGGCTCAGCGTACGGTAGGGTCAAGAACCTGAGAAAAGAGGGCGCAGGGATCACAAGGAAGATGCACTCTTTCAAGGCACGCCCTCCTCTAGACGTGCCCCACTTGCCTAGAGCCACCAGCCAGCCAGTCTGTTCAGATTAGAATAGACTCATTAAGTTACAGCTCTCGTGATCTAGTCATCTCACCTCTGAATACTCCTGCAGTCGCAGGAGATTTCGGGGCTGGGGGTGGATACCTCACACCCAACCACAACACCGTCCTCCCTGAGTTGGTGTTCCCCCCTCTGTGTCTCGGGTGCATGACGTTCACCTCCTTCCTCAGAGGGGGAGCTTGGTGTCCTTGCTTTCTCCTTTTGGGCCCCTCCACTCTGACTCCACCTGCATGAGCTCCCTGTGTTGTCTTCTCTCTCTCTTAACCAGGTCTTTCCTGTAGGGATATCCATCCCTTGAGTTCCCGGATACGAGTGGGGGCAGTCTGCCTGACAGGAGACCTACAGCCCCCCCCCCCCCCCCCCCCCCCCCCCCACAGACGTGATCAGCAATTAGCAAGGGGATCCCTTCAAGAGTCCCCTTTGACACGTGTTGGGATTCTACCAGGCTAAATCTGCACGTTCTGGAAAACCTACATTCTGACAGAGGCAGCTTAGCCTCCTAGAAACAACAGATGGCCTGTAATTGCTGGCTGGTGACCTTGGGCAGGTTATCTACCTTGTCTGAGTGATCATACAACCTGCCTTGCAGGTTTAGTGAAAAATTAAATGGGATACTGTGTAATGACATACTAAAGGAGTGACTTGCAGTATGTTAGTGTCATGATTACTATCTGAGAAATGATGCATGTGGTTAGAAGAGACAGGCATTGGCTTCTTGATTGGAGCAACTAATTGTTCATAAAGCTTTCCCAGATGGATGAATTACTTTTTAGTGCAGACCAAGCATCACTAACCCAGAAAATCTAGAATTCAAAGTGCTCTAAAGTCTAAAAAAATTTTCAGAGTCAACATGACATCATAAACAGAAAATTCCACACCATGGAACTTTGGTTCATGCACAAAATTATTAAAAATATTGTCTAAAATTGCCTTTAGGCTATGTGTATGAAGTATATATGAAATATAAATGAATTTTGTGCTTAGACTTGGGTGCCATCCCTAAGATATCTCATTATGTATATGCAAATATTCCCAAATCGGAAAAAATCGAAACTCTCAAACACTTCTGGTCCCAAACGTTTTGGATAAGAGATACTTAATCTATACCTTAACTTAAATTAGAGCTTACAGCAAGGAAGGGAATTTATGAGGCAAGTGTATATTCCATATTTGGGAGGCAATGCAGGACTGTAGCTAGGAGTATGAGTCTGGGGCCAGCTGCCTGCATCTAAATCCTCCTGAGCAATACAGGGAAATGATTACCCCTCCCACCATACATATTATTTTAAAAATATTATTCATTATTTTTTTTCCCCAGCGCTGGAGATCAAACCCAGGTCCCCACAGCTGCTTAGGCAAGTGGTCTACCACTGAGCTGCACCTCCAGCCCCTTACATGTTATTGACAACCAGCATTTTTGTTCCACTTTTTTACATCCCCAAATCAGTATTATACTGATTTACATAATCCATGTATTATTTATACAATCAATGCTTGAATAGATTTCCAAACTTCTTTACCATTCTCTTTGTTTTTCATTGCTTCTTTGTGTCCATTAAATCCTCTGGCTTCAGTTTTCTCCTCCAAGTTCTTTCTTTGGTACTCTTTCATGAGGGTCTACGAGTGTGGACTCTTTCAGTCCATCGTCAGCTGATAGGTATTTTCTCTCAGCACTTTGAAATGCTGTTCAGTTGTTTCTATTATTCTATTATGGAGATTGCTCTTCCTCCAATTCTTATTTTGTAGGTAATCTGTCTTTTCTTTCTGGTTACTTTTAAGATCACAGCTGTATATTTTGATTCTGTAATAGTATTATGTGTCTGGAGTGAGTTTACTTCTATTTGTCCTTTTTGGGAGTCTGATTCATGAGTATGTGGATTAATACCATATTGGAATATTCTCGGTTGTTATTTCTTCAAATACTTCTTTTATTTCATTCTCTCTGCTTTCTCTTTCTGAAGTTTCTACAATTTGTAAATTTTTCTCACTCAAGTCATATACCTCTTAACTCTCTGTTTTGGCAGTCCTAGTTTCTCATTATTTCTTTTTGCATTTCCTGGCTTAATTTCTTCAGATCTAACTGCAGCTGTTTTTAATTTATTGTTTAAGCTATGTGTTGGTTGAGTTTTTAATTTTAGTGCCTTTGCTTTTTATTTACTGAGATCCTGTTTATGTATTTTTTCAAATTGATCAATTCATTTAAAAAACAGCTTTTTTTTGTTTTAAATTCATTTCTGTCTTTAATAATTTGAAATATACCTACCTTATAATCAACTCATCCTACAGTCTGGGTAATACTTCTGTCTGCTATTGGCTGACTTTCGCTCGTGCTAGATGGTCCAATTGTGTGTTTTGTGATTTCTCATTGTGAGCTTCTCAGTGGCTTTGAGAATCTCTTATGGACTTAACTGAGGTTGTGTCCCTCCAGATTTAGTTTTTGCCTCTTCCAGGTGCCCCAGGGACGTCACTAGCTTGTCACTTAATTTTTATGTTAATTTTTTAGACTGGCTGTGGAGGGTAATGTGATTTTTCAAATCTGAAATGAGTCTCGGGTTCATTTTGCTGATTCTCAGGGGACCTTTTTTTTTTTTTTTTTTTTTTTTTTTAAATCTGTACCTAGAGACCAGGAGGAAGAGATAAGCTTCTAGTAGTAGCCTGTGCCTGTGAATGGACTTTTGTGGAGCTGTAGCCATTTATGGGACTGACCTACACACTTTATTTCCTCTGGGCGTGGGCTTTCTGTTCCCGCCTGCACATTCACTCTTTGTTCTCTTCTAGGCTTTCCCGTGGCATGATTTTATTTCCACATTCCTAATTTAACCCAATTCAATTCTGTAATTGCATATTAAATACCTACTAAGTCCCAGAAACTTGACGTTGCAGATCTGTCCTGCAGGCTCCTTCCAACATGTAATTAGGAGCCTCGGGAGCGCCGGGACCCCAGCTATCATCTCCATTTACCTTCAAAGCAATCCCCGAGTTCATTTTTTTCCCCATACCTTCACAGGTGCAGTAAGAAAAAAGGTTATGGCTAGACCATGTATCTCCTCTGACTTCAGTGGTGCAACTTCCTCTGGTTGTATTTTTTTGTTCTTAGATTTGGAAGGGACCTCACAAATGTGACTTAGCTCCTTTTCCAGGTTGACTGATTCCATTGTTGGTTTAAGGACAGCTCAGAGCCATAGTGATGTGCTAATTAATGGGAAATCCCCTTGAGTAAAAAGGGAAGGCTATCAACATGCTAATGAGACCAGTAGGAAGGAAGATTGGACCAAGTAAATCATTCTCTTCTTTGCCCATGGCAATGCAGAAGAATTTGGAGACTAAAATGCAATCTTTAGTTTAGTGGAGTTTTGATTTTTGCTCCCCCTCTGGCTGCCAGAGCTCTTCTACCTGTGACGGCAGAACTGGAATGATGGCCAGCTGTCAGCTGACGATCAGAAAGAAATCAGCTGATGCCAAGGACAGACTGTTAGAGCACGGTGAGGAGGCAGGCCTTGGCACCAAGGACCAGCACCAGATGTGGAGGAAGGAGACCTACTTGGCTGTGTGATCTTGGACATATTCTTTAACCTCTCTGAGCCTTGGTGCTCTCCTCTGTCAGAGACGTTTCTTCATATCTTCAGGACTGTTGCAAGAGTCACATCAGGTCACGCACAAGAAATGTGTGTTTAGGACCAGAGTATTGAACAATGTAAAAGACTAACAGTAGCCTGATTTGAGAGGATTCTTTGAATGGCAATGCCTTCAGTCAAGGAGATAACAAATTATCTTAGCTATAAGGCAGGCTTTTCTGCGGACTCTGAAGGGTTTCCTCCCTCTCCTGTGGGGAAGCTGTTGTTAGGCTGGTTAATTTCAGTTACAGGTGGGCCTAAGACATATTGGATACGTTGAGATTAAGTCAAACAAATAGAAATCCATCTCCTCCCTTTTCTGGTAGTTAGGCATGATTGGCACTAATATGGGAGCTCGATAGTTAACAAGCACCAGGACAGCCTTTGGAGGATCCCGCCTGGGGTCCTCTACACTGAGATCTCATTCTTGGTTCACAGGGGCTTTTGGAGAAGGTGGCATGGGAATAAAAAGGTAGGACATCGGCTCATGCTTTAAATGCTTGGAAGAGTACTTTACCATGAAGAGTTTTCAAAGCAAAGGATTTTTTTTCTATACTTCTAACCATGACCTCTGTACAGGTTTTGGCTGGACAGTGCATATGTTTGTCTTATGAATATTCTAAAATTGGGCCCCTTTGCACATTGGAGCTGTCAGATTGAGAGGTTCTGCCGAGTGGAAGGTGACCAGGGCACTTGCAGGAACTCTGTGAGCAGGTGGGTCTGGACACATCCATCCTTCTCCGCCTGTTTCTCCCAGGGTCAAGGCCACTGGATAGGTCTTGGGGTTTCCTCAAAGGTCCATTTCCCAGCTCGGCCTCTCTCTAGCCCGGGGACTAGGGCCAGCGGCCTGTCCTCTCTGCCCTCACGATTCTCACCTCGAAAACCATGGGATTAAAATACCAGACAGAGCGGCTGCCTTGGTGCCTGATGAATGCTATTGAGTGAAAGAATGTGGAATTGTAATTCCAGGAAGTTATTACTGCCTGCAAATAATTGGCTCCAGCTTGTTCCCGGGTGTGGTTGGATGCTCAAGACTGTGAGCAATGAGCCAGTCTCTAGGAAGGAAGGGGAGAAGGATCACCAAGTCACCGAGCAACAGGCTCTGCCAGGAGACGGGCTGGGCTGTCCCTATGCAAGGGCCGCCATTCCCTCTGGCAGGCAGGATCGCATTGCTCCGACGAGCTGGCTCTGGGACTCTGTGCATCCCTGCACCCTCTCTCCTCTCATTTCCTGCGGGACTGGCTGCTACTTCTGAGTGGTTTGCACATCTGGTTAAGTTCTAGCCTATTTCCCTCTTGGGCAGGAAACACAGCCAAGCAGTCTCAGGATTGCATGTTAACCACTTGAAACTCACAGGTGTTTTGCTGGGGCCAGGTTCTTCTTCACTGGAGAACTAGTCAAAAGGAGAGGGGAGCCTGGGAAGGCTGACAGCTGTGATGACACCCTTGTCAGCCAGCCAGGACTGGAGACCTAAGGGCACTGGGAGCCCACCTGCCCTAGTATAAGTGCTTGGAGGTTTTGGCGCATCCGAGCAAAAGCTTTGAATCGAATAGAACACAACGCCCTTGTGTTCTGTCGGTGCACAGGGGCAGGAAGTTCAGTGTGATTTATAACTTTCAGGGGATGAGCCGTTGCAGATTCAGACTGATCTGTGTGTATGTCAGTCAGCGTTTCATTGCTGTGACCCTAACCCTAACAACAGCACCTGAGAGGAGGGAAGATTTTGGTTCATAGTGCGGTCCGTGGCTGGCTGGCTCCAATGCTCTGGAGCTGGGGTGACGCAGAACATCATGGCAGAAGGGCATGCAGGGGAAGGCTGCCCAGCTCACGGCAGCCTGGAAGGGAGGGGAGAAAGAGAGAGAAAGAGGGAGGGAGACAGGGTCCAGGGAAAAGACAAAACCTTCCAGGATGCGTCCCCAGTGACTTACTTCCTCCAGGTCCTGCCTCCCAGTGATTCATTCAGCTCTCAGTGGATCAATCGAGTGGGGGAGGTCAGAGCCCTTGTGATCCAGTCGTTGCCTGAGCACCCACCTCCACACACTGCTGCATCAAGGACCACATCTTTAACACGCGAGCCTTTGGGGGACTTTGCAGATTCAAGCCGTAGCACTGTGTGAACAGGGAGACCCAGGAGGGAGAGAGGAGGCACCACTGTGGTCTTGCTCTGTTGCGCCCTAGCGGTTGGTGATGCTGAGCATCTTTTTGTGAGCTTCTTTGGCACTTGGATATCTTCTTCTGTGAAATGTTTCTTCATGCTCTTTGCCTGTGTTCTAGGTGGATTATTTGTTATTTTTACTGTTGAGTTTTGGAAATAGATTTATATACATAGGAAGCTTGATAAATTATATGTAAGTATATACATTTTATAAACTTTCATGTTTTATAGATTATATATAAAGAATGCTCTTTTTTAAAAAAAATATTTATTTATTTATTTAGTTGTACACAATGCCTTCATTTTTACGTGGTGCTGAGGATTGAACCAGGGCTGCGCACATGCTAGGTGAGCACTCTACCGCTGAGCCACAACCCCAGCCCTAAAGAATGTTCTGTACATATTCTAGAAACAAGCCACTTATGAGACATGTGGTCTGAATATATTTTCTCCCAGTCTAGTTTTTCTTTTTATCCTCTTAGCAGAGTTGCTCGTGGAATAAAAATTTAAAATTTGATGTAGTCAAATGTGTTAGCGTTCTGTTACTACAACATATACCTGACATATGCCAACTTATAAGGTGAAAAATTTATTTTGGCTAACAGTTTTGGAGCTTTTGGTTCACAATCTGTTGGCCTCTTTCTTTGGGGCCTGGGTTAAGGCAGAGCATCCTGATGGGAATAGGTGGTGGAGGAGGTTGCTCACCTCATAGCATTTGGGATGCAAAAGACAAAGAAAGGGGCTGGAATCACAATGTTCCCTTCAAGGGCAGAACCCCAGTGACTTAACTTCATTCCAGTAGATCCCACCTCTTAAAGGTTCTATCATTTCCCAACAGTTCCACTGTCTGGAAAGACTCTTATCCTAACCATAGCACCTAATTTATCAATATTTCTCTTTTATGGACTCTTGGTGTCATATCTAAGAAGTGTTCATCAAGCTTGTGTACCTAAAGATTTTCTCATGTTTTCTTCTAAAAATTTTGTAGACTCATGTTTTGCAGTTAAATCCATTTTGAGTTAATTTTTGTATAAGGGCCGAATCCTGTAGATACATAATTGCTACTGAACCATTTTTTGGAAAGGCTATCTTTCCTCTGTTGCATTTGTACCTTTGTCAAAAATAAGTTGGCTGTACTTGTGTGGGTCTATTTCTGGTTTATCTATTTTGTTCCACTGATTTATATGTCTGTCCCTCTGTCTACACAACAAATTCTTGCTTTCTTAGCTATCTAAGACTTAAAATTTCATACAATGATTCCTCCCACTTTATTCTTTTTTTCAAAATTATTTTTGTCATTGCAGATTCCTTGACCTTCCACACAAATTTTGTAATATATTTGTCTATATCTTCAAAAATTCTTGTTGGGATTTTGATAGGCATTGCATTAAAACTTGTAGACCGTTTGGGGATAAAATTGATATTTGTGCTAAATGATTCAGTTTAGTTAAGATTCATTTCCCTCCATGAACATTGTATGTCTCTGCACTTATTTAGATTTTGATTACTTTCATCAGTGTTTTGTATGTAATCTTCAGCTAAGTATATGTTGTATTAGGTTTACATGTATTTTAGGGCTGAGGCTATAACTCAGTTTTAGAGAGCTTGCCTGGTAGGTTTGAGGTCCTAGGTTCAATTCCCAGTACTGAAAAAAAAAATTCATAGCTGTAAATAGTATTGTATTTTTAGTTTCAGTTTCCATTGGTTCTTTGCTAGTATACGGAAATACAGTTGATCTTTATATGTTGATTTTTTTATTCTGAAACCTTGCTGAAATTAGTTCTAGGATTTGTTTTACAGAATCCATGAGTCTCTCTAAATTGATCCCTTACTAAATATGTTATCTGCCAGTAACTTTATTTCTTCCTTTCTGATCTGCATGCCTCCCTGCCTGCCGCTCTCCTCTTTTTTTGCACTAGCTAGAACTTCCAGAGTAAATTGAAAGGAGCAGCAAGTGACCTCCCTGCCTTGTTACAATTTTAAGTGGAAAATATTGTCTTTCATTATTAAATCTAATATTAGCTGAAGGATTTTTTTTTTGTGTGTGGAAGTTCTTCATAAAGTTGAGGCAGTTCCCCTCTATATATTTTTTTTTTTTAGTTTTTCCATGTTATTGGATTATGACAAGTCTTTTTCTGCACCAGTTGATATACTATTTTTTTCTTTAGTCTGTTAATATGGTGGATTACATTAGTTGATTCTTGAATGTCGTATCTATTAGATATGAAAAATGAAAAACCCCCAAAGTGGTGAGACCTGGGGGAAGGGGAGTGAGAAGAAAGACTTACATTGAGAGCTTGATCCTTTCCCAATACTCTTCTCTCCCAGTGATAAAACAGACCCTGAGGAGGAGGTGTCCATCAAACCTGGAAAGGCAGTCTCTGGGAAGAGGCTGACGCATTAACCCTTCTGTAAACAAATGCTTCCCAGGTACGAACCACTGACCCCAGGCCCTCCATCAGGTCCAGTACAATAAATTCCAGAAACTGGCTGCTGACCCTAGACTCTCTCCCATTTCACCCTGTAAAACCAACCCTAAATGCCTAAGCACTAAAACTGACTCCTTCACTGATTGACAAACACACTCCAAATTCCTGGGTACCCAAAGAAAATTGATATGCTCACTAGACCACCTCTCAGAACACCCTATATAAGCCCAGGCCCTTTCTTTGTTCGGGGGCTCATTTTCCACCAGTAAAGCGGGTCCCACCAGGGCATCATTTCGTCCCTGCATCCCCTGCTCCTGTGGGAAACGTTGTTCCTGAATAAATACTGAGCTGATTTGTGAAGTTTGCATTTGTCTCAGTCTTTTTGTGCTAACAGATTGGTTCCCCGGCCAGGAATCCCGAGCAAGGTAATATCCCCAAAGTCCTGTAACCCCATTCCCTTCCCCTGCAATCAGTTAAACAGTTGATGAGGCCTGGGAAGTGACCGTGATTGTCCAGCACCTCTGAGGCTCTCTGAAAACTGGGAGAACCCCCAGCCACCACTCGTAAGAGCCATGGCTGAATCTCTAAACTGATTGTGTTTCCCTACTCTGTTGAATAGGCCTCCCAATCCCCGAGGGAGAGGCAGCGGGTCCAAGACAACTGAATTCAGCTGGCTAGGGCCTCGCTCGGGTGCTGTATGAAGGTCTTGGGTCTAAAACCTCACCCCGACAGCCCTTAGGGGTACCAAATATCAACCGCTGTGTGGGAGAAGTTTTGGTGTGTGTGGCAGGAGGAGGGCTCAAAGTGACTGAAGGCATCTGGCTAGGGCAACTCTCTGGTGTTGCACGAAGACTTTGAGCCTAAAACCTGACTCCGACCGCACTCAGGGGTACCAAATATCAACTACACATCAAATTTCTGTGGCTTCATGCCACGTGGCCAATAAAGGGATTTATACTAAGCCCATTGTCGGCACTAAAGAAGACCTACTCCTTCCCATCCCCCACCTTCCCTTCCTTGTGCAGTCAACAAACTCCACAAATCGGGGACCTACTTGCTATCTTGCTTCTACATCCACCACCGGCCTCCTCACCTCTTTGGAGAGGTAAGACTCTGCCCTTAGGCTAACCGGGACTCTGTCCCTTTGTTGCCACCTGCAGCGGCTGCCACCTGCAGCAAGGATACTGCGGGAAGGAATTCGGAGGCAGACTGGAAAGGAGTAGGTTCTTTATTCTGCTCTCTCTTCTGACTTCTCCCTCCAACTCCAACAGCAACCCCCAAACAACTCCAGCCCTACCTGGTTAAATACCCTTCACCTTAACAAGTATACACGTGTCACAAGCTCAACTTACAGGTGCGTCACACAGTGTTCACGGGCACAGAAAGAGTCTTAGTAGATGACAATAAGGTCAGGAGAAAACAATTAAACGCCTCCTCTTTGGCTCTCAGCCAGCCGCCATCTTAGCTACCTCCCCATTAAGGCTCTTACAGTCCTTACCACTGGGATTGAGGGAAAGGCGTTTCCCCAAAACCTCGTGGGAGAAGTCCAGTCCAAGACTGGCTCATTGGTGACATAAAAGAGTGCAGGGACGCCTTGCTCTCCATTGTCACCTTTTTCCGTCAAGCCTTTCCAAAGATGGGAACTACTCAGTCAATTCCCAAAGACACCCCCTTGGGTTGTCCCTCTGCCAATTTTAAAACCCTGTCTTCCCATACTGGTCTCAAAATTAAACGCCTCATTAAATTCAGTACTAAAGTCTGGCCACACTACAAATTAGATGGCCAGCACACATGGCCCGAATATGGAACTCTCGATAAAGACATTCTGCAGGCTTTAGAAAAATATTTCACCCAAAACGGCAAGTACCTGGAACTTTCCTATCTGCAGCCTTTTCTCCTCCTCCACTCAAACCCCTCCCTACATCAACCCTGTACTATTTTGCAGTTACTAGCTACAAGTTTGCAACCCCTTTCTTCAATCACAGCCCTGGAAATAGCTGATGAACCCCCTCCCTACAGGTCCAGGGCCCCACAGGTGCCCCAGAAGTCTCCTCCTCTCCTGTGGGACCCCCTCCCCAAAGCTCTGTTGCTTCCCCACCAGTTCCTGCTCCCCAGAGTCCTACAGCTCCCCCATTAGAGTCCCCTCCACAGGCGCCACTTTCTCCCTCCCTTCATCACCCCCTCCCCAAAGCTCTGTCTCTTCCCCACCAGGCGCTTTCCCCAGAGTCCTACAGCTCCCCTCACACTCTCCTCCACAAACTCCACATCCCCTTCCCTTTGCCACCCCCTCCCGCACAGAACACTCCCAGCAAGATATAGGTCACCTCCCCAGGAGGCGGCCGGGGCCGGAGGGAACTTCGGAGTTTCTATCCCCTTCTCCCTCATAGACATGACCCAAATAGAAGACCAATCAGGCTCATTTTCTGAAAACCCTGCCCAGTATAGGAAGAGTCCACCCTCTGGCCCAGGCGTCCCTCCTCACTTGGGCAGACCTACATTACCTATTGAACTCTACTCTAACCAGTGATGAACGAGCCCTATTTGGCAAGCTGCTAGAGGTCGTGCAGATCTCCTACATGGCCCAAATCCTGAGATCCACCCAGCAGCAGATGCTGGGGTCCCCTCAGTGGAACTCTACTGGACTTACCAACCTCAAGACCCCCGGGGTTATCAGGTTATAGCCTAGGGCCACTTGCCTCCTTGAGGGAATGCCTAAAAATTCTTACACCCAAGTAAACTGGGACAGGGTAAAAGAAATTACCCAGGGACCTGATGAAAATCCTGCCCTGTTGTTTTTTCCCGACTTACTGAGGCAGTCACCAAATATACCACTTTGGATGTGAACAGTCCAGGTGGCCATCTCTTTTCATCCCTTTTACTATCCCTTTCCTTTGTAGTTGTGCCAAGTTGCCCAGTTCCCTTATTAGGTCGAGATCTCCTCCACAAATTAAAAGCTTCCATTACCATTCCCCCTTTAAAGCCCACTACCATCCTTTTAATCCATTCTAGTCCAGACCAGGCCCCTGTTCCCCTTGAGCCTCCCAATGGTCCTTTGCTTGCTGGGATCAACCCT
The DNA here is from genome assembly GCA_025594165.1 of Tamias sibiricus. Classification (NCBI taxonomy): domain Eukaryota; kingdom Metazoa; phylum Chordata; class Mammalia; order Rodentia; family Sciuridae; genus Tamias; species Tamias sibiricus. The sequence goes on from CM046660.1 coordinate 183,700,430, forward strand.
ACAGTCTGGGGTACTTCTCAACCCAAAACAGCAAGACATCATTCCCCCATTCTTGGAGTAAAGAAATTCAATGGCTGGTTTTGGCTAGTCCAGGATCTCAGAATATTCAATGAGGCGATTGTTCCCACATTCCCTGTTGTGCCTGACACTTACACTCTTACCTCAGATCCCAACCCCCACCATGCATTTCTCAGTATTAGACCTGAACAACGCCACCTTTACTATTCCCCTCCGTCTAGCCTCATGCCCAATTTTCACCTTCACTTGGACAGACCCAGATGCTAATCACTCATAACAGCTCACTTGGACCATTCTTCTCCAAGGTTTTAGAGATAGCCCCCACCACTTGGGCCAGGCCCTCCTACATGACTTGGCCACCCTAGATTTATTCCCTACTCACCTAATACGACACGTAGATGACCTTCTGCTCTGTAGCCCTTCACTAGCATATTCCTCCCATCACACTGGAGCGCAGGGGACACCTCCTCTGCAGGCCCCCATATCCAGTTCCAGGACTCTGAAAGGAAGATCCCTTCCTCCGTCTCCCCACTGTTCAGCTCGACGAAGCCAGAGACTTCCTTGCCCAATTCATTTCTTCCTTTCAGAGTCTGGAATATTAGATATGGAAAATGACAAACCCCAAAATTTGGTGACACCTGGGGGAAGGGGAGTGAGAAGAAAGACTTACATTGAGAGCTTGATCCTTTCCCAGTACTCTTCTTTCCCAGTGATAAAACAGACCCTGAGGAGGCGGTGTCCATCAAACCTGGAAAGGCAGTCTCTGGGAAGAGGCTGACGCATTAACCCTTCTGTAAACAAATGCTTCCCAGGTACCAGCCACCCCAGGCCCTCCATCAGGTCCAGTACAATAAATTCCAGAAACTGACCACTGAGCCTAGACTCTCTCCCATTTCACCCTGTAAAACCAACCCTAAATGCCTAAGCACTAAAACTGACTCCTTCACTGATTGACAAACACACTCCAAATTCCTGGGTACCCAAAGAAAATTGATATGCTCACTAGACCACCTCTCAGAACACCCTATATAAGCCCAGGCCCTTTCTTTGTTCGGGGGCACATTTTCCACCAGTAAAGCGGGTCCCACCAGGGCATCATTTCGTCCCTGCATCCCCTGCTCCTGTGGGAAACGTTGTTCCTGAATAAATACTGAGCTGATTTGTGAAGTTTGTGCTCGGCTCTTTTTGTGCTAATAGTATCAGCCTTGCCTACCTGAATAAACCCCCTTTGATCATGATGTATAATTCTTTTTTTAAAAAATTTAATTTAATTTGTTGTATATGCTTTTAGAGTACAATTCCTTTCATATTACATATAAAGAGCACAGTTTTCCAAGTTGTTGGTTTTACACAAAGTATTTTCACACCATTTGAGTTTTTAAACATGCACTTAATATATCGATGTCCAACTCCTTCTGCCATTGTTTCTATCCCTCTTCCCCTTTCTGTATAATTCTTTTTTAATTTGTTGCTGAACTGTCTAATTTGTTGCTAAATCCTATTAGCTAATGTTATGTAAGAGCCCTAAGAAGGAGATAGCTAAGATAGCGGCTAGCTGAGAGCCATAAGAGGTGTTTCAGTATTTTCACCTGATATTCATGCATTTATCTAAGAATCTTTCTATGCCCGTGAACACTATGTGACGCACCTGTAAGTTTGAGCCGTTGACACGTGTATACTTGTTAAGGCAAAAAGTATTTAACTGGGTGAGGTTGGCTAGAGAGTTGGTTGGAGTTGGAGAGGTTGTTGGAGCCGGAGAGAGAAGTTAGAAGAAGCAAGAATAATGAGCCTATTCATTTTCCAGTCTGCTTCCGAATTCTTTCCTGCGGTATCGTTGCTGCAGGTGGCGATAGCTGCAGGCGGCAACAATGTTATGTTAAGGATTTTTACATCTATGTATGTAAGGGCTATTGGAATACTTTTCTCTGTGTAGTCATTCTTTGATTTCTATAGGAGATTGGCTCCAGGTCCTTTTTCAGATATCATAATCATCATATGTCCAAGTCTCTTATGAGAAACATGTTATTTACATACAAACTATGCATGTCTATCCATGTGCTTTAAATCCTCCCTTGATTATTCATAGTACCTAATACAATGTAAATACTATGGAAATAGTTGTTATACTGTATTGTTTAGGAAAATTATGATGAGAAAAAGGTCTGTAGATGTTCAGTACAGACACAATTTGTTTTCAAATATTTTAAATCTGGGTTTGGGTGAATTCGCAGGCATAGAACCTTGGATATGCAGGGCTGACTCCTCTGTCTATCTTATTTTGGTATCTGGCTTTTAAAGTGAGTTGGGAAATGTTCCCTAGTTTTCTTTCCTGGAAAAGATTGTGTAGAATAGGCATTAAATCTTTAGGTATTCAGTAGAATTATCCAGTGAAATCATCTGGCCCTATGGATTTCCTTTTTTTTTTTTTTTTGGAGATTTTAAATTATATATTCAATTTCTTTAAGATTTATAGGGCTATTCAAATTGCTTATTTCATACTGAGGGTATTGTAGTAGTTTGTGCTTTTTGAGGAAGTGGTCTGTTTCATTTAAGTTGCATTTTTTTTTTTTTTTTTTGGTATGTAAAGTTGTTCATGTTACTGTTCTTTTGCTATTTTTTCAATGTCTGTAGGTTCTAGGCCCTGAGTGACAGCCCTTGTTACAGTCCTGATTGGTAATTTCTGTCTTTTCCCTTTTTCTTTGTCAGTCTTGGCAGACATTTGTTAATTTTATTGATTTCTTTTTCAAGGAACTCATTTTTCATTTTATTGATTTTCTCTATTGTTTTCTGTTTTCAATTTCATTGATTTCTGCTCTTGCCTTTAGTAGTTTTTTTCCTTCTGCTTGCCTGGGGTTTATTCTGCTCTTCTTTTTCTACTTTCTTAAGGTGGATCTTAATTTATTGTTTTAAATCTGCAGTAGTTTGGAGAGGGATCCCCCAAAGGCTCACGTGTTAAAGGTTTGTCACCTGCCTGGAGCACGGAACCTCAGGAGGTGAGCCCTAGTGGGAGGTCTTTAGGTCACTGGGGATGAAGGGGACTCTGGAACCCTGGCCCCTTCCTTATTCTCTCTTTTTGCTTCCTGATGAGGAGGTCTGTGGTTTGGCTCTGCCATGGTGTGCTGCCTCATCAATGGAACCAATCGATCAGGGACTGTAACCTCCCAAAACTGTGAGCGAAATGAAACCTTTTTTTCATATAAGTTGATTATCTCAGGTATTTGGTTACAACAATGGAAAGTGACTAACACAATCTTTTCCTCTTTTCTTTTCTTTTTTTTTTTTTTTTAAATATTAATTTATTTGCTTTAGTTGTACACGATGCGTTTATTTGTATGTGGTGCTGAGGCTCGAACCCGGGCCGCACACGTGCTAGGCGAGCGCTCTACCGCTGAGCCACAACCCCAGCCCCTCCTCTTTTCTGATGTAAGCATTTATTGCTATAAATTTCTAAGTCTCCTGGTGTTGGCATTTTACTAGTTTGAAGAAAGTATAGAAAAAAATTTTTCCCTTTATTTTCCTTCACTTTCCCCATTTAGAATGTAATTGTCTTAAACGTGTTCTCTACGTACCTTGAGAACCATGTCAGACGATGATATAATTTCTGCTTCAGCCAATTGGAAACTCAGGATGAGTTTTTCTGTTTACCTATATTTTTACTTTTTCTGTTTTTTTTTTCCTTTCTGATTTTTCAAGATGCCTTCTTTTAAAAAAACATTTATTTTTTAGTTTTAGTTGGACACAATATCTTTATTTTTTATTTTTATATGGTGCTGAGGCTCGAACCCAGTGCCTCATGCATGCTAGGCAAGCACTCTACCACTGAGCTACAACTCCAGCCCTCAAGATGTCATCTTTAATCATTCCCCCCCCACCCCGCCAAGAAACTTCTTGCGCTTTTCTTTCAGCACTTGAAACATATTGAATTACCTCTTGGGGTTCCTATAGTTTCTAAGGTGAGATCTTCTTTCATTCAGGTTATATCTTCTTTAAAGTAAGGTGTCTTTTCTCTCTTGATGCTTTCAAGATATTAAAATTTGCTGATGGGCATTGGGGTTGGTTCCACAATCTAGCTATTGTGAATTGTGCTGCTATAAACATTGATGTGGCTGTGTCCCTGTAGTAAGCTGTTTTTAAGTCCTTTGGGAATAGGCCAAGGAGTGGATATCTGGGTCAAATGGTGGTTCCATTCCAAGTTTTCCTAGGAATCTCCATACTACTTTCCAGATTGGCTTCACCAATTTGCAGTTTCCACCAGCAATGTAAGAGAGTGCATTTTCCCCCACATCCTCACCAGCATTTATTGTTGTTTGTTTTTTTGATAGCTGCCATTCTGACTGGAGTAAGATGAAATCTTAAGAGTTGTTTTGGTTTGCATTTCTCTAATTGCTAGAGATGTTGAACATTTTTTTCATATATTTGTTGATTGTTTGTATATCATGTTCTGAGAAGTGTCTGTTTAGTTCCTTGGCCCATTTATTGATTGGGTTATTATTATTATTTATTTTTTGGTGTTAAGGCTTTTAAGAGCTTTATAAATCCTTGAGGTTGGTGTTGTATCTGATGTGCTTGTGGTAAAGATTTGCTCCCATTCTGTAGGTTCTCTATTCACCTCACTGATTGTTTCTTTTGCTGAGAAGAAGCTTTTTAGTTTGAATCCATCCTATTTATTGATTCTTGGTTTTAGTTCTTATGCTATAGGGGAAACTTTGGTATTATATACACAAGGGAACACTACTCAGCACTAAAAGAGAATAAAATCATGGTATTTGCAGGTAAATGGATGGAGTTGGAGAAAATAATGCTAAGTGAAGTTAGCCAATCCCAAAAAACCAAAGGTCGAATGATCTCTTTGATATGAAGATACTAATTTATAAAGGCAAGAGAGAGGGGATGAGAGGAATGAAAGAGCTTTAAATAGAACAAAGAGGCGGGAGGGAAGGGAGGGGGCAAGGGGATAGGAATAATGGTAGACTGAGTTATACATGATTACCCTAAATACATGCATGAAGACACAATTGTTGTAAAAATACTTTATATAAAACCAGCAACTTGAAAAATTGTGCTCTTTATATGTAATATGAAATGAAATGTACTCTGCAAACATGTATAACAAATTAGAATTAAAAAAATTTAAAAAAAGATTTTAAAATTTGTCTTTAGTATTCAGAAGTATGATTATGATATCCTTGACATAATTTCTTTGTGTTTATCCTGCTTAATGTTTGCTCGGTTGCTTGAATGTGGAGGTTTACATCTTGTGCCAAACCTGTGGATATTTTGGTCTTTACTTTTTGAATATATTTTTAGTCCTGTCCTCTCTCCTCTCCTTCTTGGACTCAGATGACATATTCTTATGGGTTTTGTTATTGTCCTACAGGTCTGTGAATGCTTTTCCTGCCCCCCCCCCCCCCCCCCCCCCAGTCTATTTTCTTTCTGCTATTTAGATTGGGTAATTTCTCTTTATTTTCAAGTTCATTGAGTCTTCTGTCCTCTATATTTGGCTTTTTCCCATCCATTGAGATTATTCCTATAGTTATTATAGTTTTCAGGTCTAATATTTCCATTTGGCTTTTTTTAGATGTTCTTTTTCTTTGTAAGATTTTTCTATTTTGTCATTTGAAATGTGACCATGAATGCATTATTGTAGCATTTTTATCATGATTACTTTAAAAATCCTTATTGGGTAATTCCAACATGGGTGCCATATCAGTGTTGCCATCTGTTATGGCGTGGACGTGAGGCGTCCCCCAAAAGCTCACCTGTGGGACAATGCGAGAAGGTTCAGAGGAGAAATGATTGGGCTGTGAGAGTCTTAACCCAATCAGTGAGTCAGTCCCTGATAGGGATGGCTGAGTGGAGGCTGAAGTGGTGGGGTGTGGCTGGAGGGGGTGGGTGCTGGGCGTAGCTTTGGGGTGTTTATTGATATCTGGCCAGTGCTTTCTCTCTCTCTCTGCTTCCTGATCATGATGTGAGCTGCATCTCTCTGCCACACTCTCCGCCATGATGTTCAGCGTCACCTGGAGCCCCGAGGAATGCAGCGGGCCTTCTATGGACTGAGACCTCTGAAACTGTGAGTGCTTTTTTTTTTTTAATTTTTATTTATAGTAGTAGTATGCATTACAGTTCATACAGGGCATCTTTTTACACAAAACAGTTTGTATACAAAGTATATTCGAGGCATTCAAGTCTTCAATCATGCATTTAGAATAACGATACCCATCTTATTCAACCACTTTTTCCCCCTTCCCCCCTTGCTCCCTCTCTTCCCCTCCCTTCTCTTTGACCATTATAGTGTTCCTCTAATCCTCCTATGTACCCCGACCCAACAATACTGTGAACCGGCCTCCTTATATCAGAGGAAACATTCGGTATTTGGATTTTTGAGATTGACTGATTTCACTTAGCATTATATTCTCCAACTTCATCCATTTACCAGCGAATGTCATTATTTTATTCTGTTTTATTGCTGAGTAAAATTCCATCATGTATATATACCACATTTTCTTTATCCACTTATCTACTGAGGGACATCTAGGTTGGTTCCACAACCTAGCTATTGTGAATTGTGCTGCTATAAACATTGAAGTGACTGTGTCACTGTAACATGCTGTTTTTAAGTCCTTTGGGAATAGACCCAGGAGTGGGATGGCTGGGTCATAGGGTGGTTCCATTCCCATTTCCCCAAGAAATCTCCATACTGCTTTCCATAATGGTTGTACCATTTTGCAGTCCCACCAGCAATGTAAGAGTGTGCCTTTTCCCCCACATCCTCTCCAACATTTATTGTTGTTTGTGTTCTTGATGGCTGCTATTCTGACTGGAGTGAAATGAAATCTTAGAGTGAAACTGTGAGTTCTTAAATAAACTTTTCCTTCTCTACAATTGTTCTGGTCAGGTCCATTGCTCACAGCAGGCAAAAAGCTGACTAAAACCATCCGTTTATTGCCTTTCTCATTCAAGTGCAGATTTCTTGATTCCTGGTAAGAGAGATTTCCACTCGACCCCTGGGTCTTTGGGATATCATAAGGCCAGCAGATCTCTTTGATCAGGGCTGCTTGGGCTCTGCGTCTGTGGAGGAGGAGGGTGTTTCTGCCTCCAGGTGGTCATGGACTCTCGTCCCCCCTTGGGCCTCCATGGTCAGCTTTGTCAGGAAGGGATGCCATGCCACGGGTGGCCTGGGCGCCTCTCCACTGCTTCCCGTCTGGTCTCCCCTAACGCTGCAGAGTGGGGGTGACCTTCTTCCTGCTGAGAGGTAGAAGAGGCTCCAGCCACCGGGCCTCCTGGGACGCCACTTCAGCAAGGAGGCAGAGGGTGTCTGACTCCACCAAGTGGCGGTAGGAGTCCAGGCTCCCTTCCTGGTCTCCAGTGACGCTGTGAGTGGGCGGGCGACATTCACTGCTGGGGGGGGTCTCTGGCCTTCACTGGTGGGAGGAGGGTTACAGATCTTCTGTGAGTGGGCGGGCGACATTCACTACTGGGGGGGGTCTCTGGCCTTCACTGGTGGGAGGAGGGTTACAGACTTTCTGTGAGTAGGTGGGCGACATTCACTACTGGGGGGGGGTCTCTGGCCTTCACTGGTGGGAGGAGGGTTACAGATCTTCTGTGAGTGGGCGGGCGACATTCACTGCTGGGGGGGGTCTCTGGCCTTCACTGGTGGGAGGAGGGTTACAGATCTTCTGTGAGTGGGCGGGCGACATTCACTACTGGGGGGGTCTCTGGCCTTCACTGGTGGGAGGAGGGTTACAGATCTTCTGTGAGTAGGTGGGCGACATTCACTACTGGGGGGGAGTCTCTGGCCTTCACTGGTGGGAGGAGGGTTACAGATCTTCTGTGAGTAGGTGGGCGACATTCACTACTGGGGGGGGGTCTCTGGCCTTCACTGGTGGGAGGAGGGTTACAGATCGTCTGTGAGTAGGTGGGCGACATTCACTACTGGGGGGGGGTCTCTGGCCTTCACTGGTGGGAGGAGGGTTACAGATCTTCTGTGAGTAGGTGGGCGACATTCACTACTGGGGGGGGGTCTCTGGCCTTCACTGGTGGGAGGAGGGTTACAGATCTTCTGTGAGTAGGTGGGCGACATTCACTACTGGGGGGGGGTCTCTGGCCTTCACTGGTGGGAGGAGGGTTACAGATCTTCTGTGAGTAGGTGGGCGACATTCACTACTGGGGGGGGTCTCTGGCCTTCACTGGTGGGAGGAGGGTTACAGATCTTCTGTGAGTAGGGGGGCGACATTCACTACTGGGGGGGGAGTCTATGGTCTTCACTGGTGGGAGGAGGGTTACAGATCTTCTGTGAGTAGGTGGGCGACATTCACTACTGGTGGTGTGGGGGGGGTCTCTGGCCTTCACTGGTGGGAGGAGGGTTACAGATCTTCTGTGAGTAGGTGGGCGACATTCACTACTGGTGTGGGGGGGGTCTCTGGCCTTCACTGGTGGGAGGAGGGTTACAGATCGTCTGTGAGTAGGTGGGCGACATTCACTACTGGGGGGGGGGGTCTCTGGCCTTCACTGGTGGGAGGAGGGTTACAGATCTTCTGTGAGTAGGGGGGCGACATTCACTACTGGGGGGGAGTCTATGGTCTTCACTGGTGGGAGGAGGGTTACAGATCTTCTGTGAGTAGGTGGGCGACATTCACTACTGGGGGGGGGTCTCTGGCCTTCACTGGTGGGAGGAGGGTTACAGATCTTCTGTGAGTAGGGGGGCGACATTCACTACTGGGGGGGGTCTCTGGCCTTCACTGGTGGGAGGAGGGTCATAGACTTTCTGTGAGTAGGCGGGCGACATTCACTACTGGTGGGGGGGGGGTCTCTGGCCTTCACTGGTGGGAGGAGGGTCTCAGACTTTCTTCCTTGGCTGGAGTGAAGCAATCACTGTCTGGAAGTCAGGAGTCTTGCTGCGCTGCCTCGCTGGGTCCTTTGGAGAGCTGGCTTTTCATGGGGCTTGTTTTGTGAAGCCTGCTGACACTTCCAGATCATCAGCATCCGAGCTGGAATGTACATGGCCCAAATCCGCCAACCAACCAGCTTCAACACCCCGGGCCTGGCTGCTTGTTGTCTCTTGAGACGCCCTTCTTCTCCCCACTTCCAGCCTCTTCTGTTTGGTTTATATGCAATGCTCAGGGCTGTTAGCTGTGCTTTGTGGAAGGAATGGTGACAAATGCATTCACTGCACCTTTTCCAGACCTGGACGGAGGTGGGTTTTGAACCACTGCATGAAGAACTCTATGTACTTTCCAACCATCCCTGTGAGCAGGTGAGAGAACGCAAGCAGGAAGCTACTCTTTTGATCCAAACACCACTTTTTTTTTTTTTTTTCTTTTTTTGGTACCAGGGATTGAACTCAGGGGCACTCGACCACTGGACCACATCCCCAGCCCATTTTTTGTATTATATTAGAGACAGGGTCTCACTGAGTTGCTAAGTGCTTCGCCATTGCTGAGGCTGGCTTTGAACTCGCGGTCCTTCTGCCCCAGCCTCCCAAGTGCTGGGATTACAGGCGTGCACCACCGCGCCCAGCCCAAACCCCTCTTGTCCTCAGGCAGGGGGGCATCCTGGAGGCAGGAATGACTTGTGTAGCATCCCAGGACACTGAAGACCTCACTGGCTGTGGGGAGGAGGGGGGTTTCTCGGCCTACAGGGCTGTCGATCTTCCACATCTGGCCCATTGTTCTTAACTCCCATGGAGTTTTCCTCTTTCTGATGCATGATCACTGTCTCCCCTCCTGTCTGCCCTGTACTTGTGCTATTGTGTCGTCCTACTGTTTACCCAACCGTGTTTCCACTACATGGGGAGACACGGGGATGTCCTGGTCACAGTGCCATATTAGTTCTCCAAGCGTAGTTTAGGGTATGCTACCCAGGAGCCGTGAGTTAAGCTAGGTGGAATTGGACTGGCTTGAGAAGGCCCTGGGGTTCTGGCTGAGTGTTAGGAGAACTGATCTTTGGAAACGGGAGGTTGAGAAGGGAGATCTTTAGTTTTCCTAAGCCTGGCCTGTGGGATTCCCTAAACCCTCAAATAATAAAGATCTGTCGATTTTCCTTGGGAGTCCAGGCAGTTAAAACTTCTACCTTATTTACTACCCAAATCTCAAATTCCAAGGGATTCTCAATGACAAAGGACAAAAGTTAGGATTAAGGTAAATACATGATTATCTTGTTTAGAGGAGGGGGGTGGTTTGCATATTAAGCCCCTCTCAGTGGGATTCCAAGCATTATAAGGGGGAAGAAATCGCGGTGATACAGATTTGTGGAAGGCCTTAAGATGAGTCTTGCTAACAGTGTGCTCACGAATCAGGGCTGGCGCTGGCCCTGACCCTCCGGTGGAGGAGGACGGTAAGGCGGGGTGCTTCCTTTCATGAAAAGAGGCTGGGCTGAGAGGCAGGAGGCTTGGGTGCAAGGTCAGGGATAGGGAGAGGATGGTTAATAGGTACAAAATTATAGTTACGAGGAATAATTTCTAGTGTTCTGTAGCACAGTAGGGTGACTATTTCAAAATAGCTAGAAGAGAGGATTTTGAATGTAAAACAAATGATAAATGAGGTGATGGAAGTACTAATTATGCTGATTTGATTATCACATATTATATACATGTATTGAAATATCACACTGTAGGTCATAAATATGTACAATTATTATGTGTCAATTAAAAAAGAAAAGAAACTTTCTTGCTCTGTTTTCCAGATGTTGCCTTAGAAAATGTGGACTTATTTAAAGTGAGTGGGCCTAATGATATGTGTCTCTGTTACCAAAATATTTTGAATCCACCATTATGCATTTTTTAGCTTTTAAAAAGTGGGTTAGAATTAGCATGACCAGCTTGTCCTGGTTTGCCTTGGGCTCTCCTTGTTTGTGCACTGCAAGACCTGTATCCCCCTCACCCCAGGCAAACCCTGATAGTTGGCGGCCCTCTAGCATCATTCCCTTTGGAAGCCTCTTTCCTCCTACCCTAGAGTCAAGTTCACTGTGTAAAGCCACAAGGTGAGCTGGAAAATGTGAGTATTTGAAGGAGACAGTGTCATAGAGCAACCCTTCCACCCTGGCTGCACTGGGGACTCTGGGAGAATCCTAGCAAACCTTGCTCTCCCCCACGTCCCCTTAAGGGGAGGCAGGAGCTACCTTCCAGGAAACAATGATCCTGGGTACTGGTATGGCTGGGTCTGGCCAGAACTAAGTTATTCCATGAGCCTCAGATTCCTAATATGCAAAATAGGCATGAAAATCTAAACCAGGGTGGTGGATATTTTCAGTGTGATTCTATGAATAAAGCCATTGGATGAAGGAGTCATAGCAAGAATTTCTACTTGTTAAATAAACACGAATGAAGGCCACTGTTGAACCAGCCTCCTGCACTAGGTCCCAGCAGACCAAACTAAAAATCAAAGTGGAGTTAGTCCTGCTAACCTCCACATTACCAAACCCAAAGGAAGTTGTTATCTAACCTTCAGGAGAAATTGGGGAGAGAGAAATAACACGCCTTGTTTCTCAAACAGGTCAGTTTCAATCAACATAATGAAGTTCTTCTGCTTTAATTCTTACAAAACATAGCAACCTGATGTTAACCAACCAGCTATTTTCCTATTATTCTATTTCCCTGTCCCTGCTCTACAAGGAAGGTAACTTTGGAATGACCAGGTGCTCTTTGTTTCTGCTGACTTCTGCCTTTTTTTAAAGTTAATTAATTAATTAATTAATTCTAATTAGGTATATACGACAGCAGAATGCATTTTGATTCATTGTATACAATTGCTGCACAACTTTTCATTTCTTTGGTTGTACGTGATGTAGTGTTGCACCATAGGTGCAGTCATACATGAACCTAGGGCAATGATACCCATCTCATTCCACCATCTTTCCTGCCCCCATGCCCTCTGCCCCCTCCCCCTTGTCCCATCAAAGTTCCTGCATTTTCTCCATGCGCACTCTGCCTCCCCTCCCCCAACTGTGGATCAACATCCACTTATCAGAGAGCACATTCAGCTGTTGGTTTTTTGGGATTAGTTTATTTTGCTTAGCATGTTATTCTCCAGCTCCATCCATTTACCTGCAAATGCCATAATTGTATTCTCTTTTAATGCTGAGTAATATTCCAATGGGTATATATATTACAGTTTCTTTATCCATTCATCTATTGAAGGGCATTTAGGTTGGTTCCACAGTTTAGCTATTGTGAATTGAGCTGCTATAAACATTGATGTGGCTTGTCCCTGTAGTATGCTGTTTTTAAGTCCTTTGGGTATAGAATGAGGAGTGGGATAGCTGGGTCAAATGGTGGTTCCATTCCAAGTTTTCTAAGGAATCTCCATGCTTTCCATAGTGGTTGCACCAATTTGAAGTCCCACCAGCAATGTATGAATGTGCCTTTCCCCCCACATCCTCGCCAACACTTATTGTTGTTTATATTTTGATAACTGCCATTCTGACTGGAGTGAGATGAAATCTTAGAGTAGTTTTGATTTGCATTTTTGTAATTACTACAGATGTTGAACATTTTTTCATATATTTGTTGATGGATTATATATCATCTTCTGAGAAGTGTCTGTTCAACTCCTTAGCCCATTTATTGGTTGGGGTTTGTTTGTTTTTTTTTTTTTTTTTTGGTGTTAAGTTTTTTTTTTTTAAATATTTATTTATTTACTTTAGTTGGTACACAATGCAATGCATTTATGTTTACGTGGTGCTGAGGATCAAACCCGGGCTGTGCACGTGCGAGGCAAGCGCTCTTGAGCCACAACCCCAGCCCTTGGTGTTAAGTTTTAAAGGTGCCAAAAACATACATTGGAGAAAAGATAGCCTCTTCAACAAATGGTGGTGGGAGAACTGGAAATCCATATTGCAGCAAAATGAAATTAAAACCCTAACTCTCACCACGCATAAACCTCAATTCAAAGTGGGTCAAGGTCCGGGAATTAGTCGAGAGACCCTGTGCCTAATAGAGGAAAAAGTAGGCTCAAATCTTTATCATGTCGGATTAGGCCCGAATTCCTCAGCAAGACTCCTAAAGCACAAGAAATAAAATCAAGAATTAATAAATGAGATAGATTCAAACTGAAAAGCTTCTTCTCAGCAAAAGAAACCATGAGGTGAAGAGAGAGCCTACATTTTGGGAGCAAATTTTTGCCACATGCCGTCAGATGGAACCCTAATCTCCAGGACGTACAGAGGACTTCTGCCTTTACTGTGTAGAAAGCCAAACTTCTCCTCTCAGATCATTGGATCATTTTATGGAATGAAGTGTTGCTCAGCTCAATTCTAGAATTGCCGATAAAGCCAACTGAGATCTTTAAGTGTGCTATAATTTGTGTGCTTTGACATATCCTTGGGAGAACACATGGGGCAAGCACTCCTACCTCACCTGGCCTGTGCACACCTCCGCTAATCCACCCTGAGCAGAACAGGGCTCCCAAAGCACTGCGGATGGAACCCTCTCGGCATCTTCAGGGCTGGTGCTACTATGACTCCCATTCAAAGGCAAAACGACAGGCTCAGCCAGGATTTACCCAGCATTACAGTTATGTGGGTGGACGGACTAACTTGTTCAGACCCCAGAGGCACATTTGTGTTTCTAACTGGGTAAATCTATAGGCTCAGGGTGCTGGCTAAGCCTATTGATGTTCTGCATGTGATTTGGGTTCAGACTCTTGGCTATGATTTCTTTTGAACCAGGCTTCCCTGTGATTGTGAGATCATCCGACCAGGGAGCTCAAGATTTGAATGATCCTTTGACCCAGGGCAATGGGACAAGCTAGTAAAACCTGCACCTCACCTCCCCACAACCCCCCATGACCAGGCGACGTGGCTCAGGATTTCATCCGATTTGGGAGAAATCAGAGGGCCCAGGACTGTAATCTGGGCAGTGGTCCATTCATTTATTCCTTTAGTCCTGTGGCATGGATTCACGGCAGGCTTGCATTTACCATTTTGCAAACTCTGAGTTCATAATCTAGGAGAGGGAGAGCCCTACAGGGAACACCTGGGTGCCGGGAAGGAGGGTGCACCCTAGGCCGGCTGCCTGGGGTAGTCAGAGCAGGCTTTCTGGAGGAGGAAGCATTTCAACTGCACCTGGAAAGACTGACTATGCCAACTTGGTAGGGATCGTTCCAGCAGCTGGCTTGGCACAGATAAAAGTGTGAGCAGATTATGTGTGTGTGAGGTCGAGGGCAGTTTGACTCTGCTGTGGCTTTGCAAAGGAGCCGCGGCAGTCCTGGGGGCCTGGAGAGCTCAGAGGAGGAGTGGAAGCCAGCTTTGTGATCTAAGGAGGTGCAGCATGGATTATTGGGGTTCTGAGTGAGTCAACTGTGGTATGCTGACTGCTGCAAGCGGAACAGGGAGCGCTCCCCAATGCCGCCCCTTCCCTTGTTCCATCTGCTGCCCTGGTGGCTCTGGACCCCTGAGGATCAAGTCGGGGCCAGGGTGGTCCTTAATGTCCTTGGGGTCACTGTTGATGGGGATCTTCAGGACCCAGAAGCCTCCCTGGGGGTACAAGGGAAGAAGGGGTCTGACTGAGGCTCAGGTTCCATGGGGGGGCAGGTGGAGGGGTTAAGGGACACAGGGAGGAGGAGGGATGGGGCTTTCAGGGTCAAGGTAGTGACTTGACTTCAATATGGAAAGAAAGACGTCACCCCCGCCTCCCCAGAAGGAACAAGTGCCTCCCAGCTGCCCTGACGGCTCTTCATCCTGCTGTTTGGTACAATATACGATTTCTTTGCATAACAGACAGAATAATCTCATTTTCTCACTGGCTACACAGCTTAGCTTTCAATCAATTATCCCCCAAATACATTAAAAAAAAAAAAAAAAGTCTCCATGTCACATCTCTGCCAGCTCTGGTGCTTGGTTTTCCCTGTCAAGGAATTTGCAAATCAATTGCTTTAACAATACTTTCCACAAATTACCTTCGAATGCCTGTGATGTCACCCTCAGTTAATGCGCTCCTAATAAATAATGCATCAGGAAGTGGCCAGGCCTTGCCCCACCTCCCTGGTACACAGCAGAGGAGGGAGCCTGTTCTGATGAGCAGCTTGGATGCAGCCTCTGGGGCTTGGCCAGGTGCACAGGCGGTGGCCTGCTGCAGACGAGTTGGTGGGGGGCTCACTGACTCCACCTCACTGTGGGATCTGTTCATGGGCAGATCCTGCCCCTCCCCCGCCCCCCAGTTCTGTGCTGAGGTCTCAGGAGAGTTGCAGGTGCCTTACATCCTCAGCAAGGGTCCAGGTAACTCCAGGAAGATGCTGGGCTGTGGGGCACCTGTGGGGGCGGGTGGCACCTGTTCTCAATGTGGTGGTGGGTCCTGATGGGGAGGGAGCACCTTTTAGGAGTGGCTGGGAAACAGAGGGCTCTAAGGAGCTGGCCAAGCTCCCAGCCCAAGGAACTCCAGCCCTTTCACCATCCCACCTGCAGGGTGTCTGTGACCTGGGCGGGGCTGGGGACCCTGAATGCAGAGCCCAGCAACACCTCAGAGGGCGTGGCTTTGGCTGAGGGCATGTCCTCCACGTTTGGGGCTTAGGCAGTTTCTTCACCGTCTATCGTGTGCAGTGTGCACACGTATGCACGTGTTTGTGCGTGCATGCAAATATGTGAAGTCAGTTTGTGAGTGAGACTGGGTGGACAGTGTATTTAGGACAGAGTTTTTCCACAGCTGCATTGCAGGGCCCTGGGAAGGTCCCCTCTGAAGCTGTGGTTTACCGTGGCTGGGAGCTTTGTTGTGGACTGGAGGGGCAATGTAGGGGAGAAGAATGCATTGCAGTAAGGACGGGCACTGGTTTCCCTTTCCAATCGCACACACTGGACATGGGGAACGTTTGGGTGCTGTTCTGGTGGCTGAATTCCTTGGAATTCTATCTGAGGGTTTTGCTTCATTGTGGACAAGGAGGTTGGAGCTACCTAATTTATTTGCAAGTTACTTTTTTTTTTTTTTATGATTGTGACTAGTACCAGTGTCTTAATAACTATAAATATATTTTGATAAAGCAAGCTAAAATTTCAGGGTTTCTAAACCTGTTTAATAGGAGCCTTTTGTGACCTGCTTGCTGTCTCCTAATCATTCTACTGTACAGTATCTGATTCACATCACAGGAACTTCAGGTTGAGAAAAGCCTGTCTTCCAGCAGGGCCACAGAAGCAGGGGAAGGAGGATGATTTCAAAAATAGGTCTATTGCCTTTATAGTTCTGGAGATCAAGAAGTTCAAGACTGAGGTCCTGTATGCGGCAAGGACCTCACGCTGTCATCACGTGGTTAAAGGCATCACACAATGGGTCATGCAGAAGAGGAGGGAGCCGGTGAGCAAGATGCCTCGTGACAACTTGCTCTCTCAGGGACTGACCCCGCTCGCAGGAATACATTAATCCCTCATTAGTGCAGAGCCCTCATGACCTAATTACTTCTTGTGTAAGTCAGCTTTGCATTACTGTGATCCAAAGAGCTGGCAAGAACAACGTGGAGCAGGAGACGTTTATTTGGGGTTCGTGATCACAAAGGTACAGTCCCTGATGGGCCAGCTCCGTAGCTCTGGGCCACAGGCGAGCACAAGCACATCGTGGTGGTGGTGGAGGAAAGGTGCCCAGTCTGTGACAGTCAGGAAGTAGAGAGAAAGCTTGCTTGCCAGGGACAAATATAAACCCCAATTCCCTAGTGTCCTACTTCCTTTTGCCATGTCCTATCTGCCTATGGTTACCACTCGGTTAATCCATTCAAGTGGATTAATCCACCCATTAGGTTACAGCTCTCGTAATCTAATCATTTCACCTCTAAAAATTCTTTCATTGCCTCATACATGAGCTTTTGGAAGACACCTCATGTACAAATCAGAACACCTCTTACAGGTCCATGCCTCTCGACACTTAGTTGGCTATCACATCTCACCACGACTACTGACGGGGCCACAACCACATACAAACCATAACGAGTCACGTGTCTACTTCCTGGTGATGGAAGTAGGGGAGTTACTTGTGGCAATAGCAGGGGCACCTATGCAGCATTGGAGGTGACAGCTGGGCACAGATAAACCTTCTCATAGAATGGGAGCAAGGGGCCAAGTGCGAAAGTCGAGAATGGGCATGAGATGCATGATAGGGTATCACTGATATAAACTAAAACACATACCTCAAAAGATGGGCGCGAGGCAGCCAGCGCACCCCAGGAAGTCTACTCAGCATAAGGGAGTAGATGCCTCAGACAGGAAGGAAGATAGAGGGTGGGAGTAGAGGTTTAGGGAAGAAAACAGGGGAAGGCCAGAGCACTGTCTTAGCCCTGGCTAGACAACACCATTGATGTGGTGATGGAACACGAACACTTTGTCTGGAACAACGGGAGGGAAGGAGAAACAGACGCTGAGGAGACAGAGCTGGCGCTGAGCCAGGCGTCCTCCCTTGCCCACCTGGGACGCCGCTGCACCTGTGATGTGCAGAAGCCTCACTTTGGACGAGCTGTGGGGAGGGAGGGAGGAAGGGTGAGGGAGCTTGTCCGTTGTCCTACTGTCCTGTGGGCAGGTGGGGACCCTGTGCCTGAGTCTTTGTGGCACCCCTGAGTCTGGATGTGCGGGGGGAGCCGAAGGCCTGGGCGTGGCTGGCTGGCTGCCGCAGCAGAACGGCACGCGGGGGTGGGTGTGCTGGTGGTAGAGTGTATCAGTCAGCTTCTGGGTGCTGTGACCAAAATGCCTGACAAGAACAACTTACAGGAGGAAAGGTTTATTTTGACTCATGCTTTCAGAGGTCTTGGTCCCTAGGTGGTTTTCTCCGAGGCAGAAACATCATGGAGGAAGGGTTTGGCATGGCCAAGGAAAGCTTCTCAGCTCCTGGCAATTACCAAGCAGAGTAGGGGGTATGGAGTGGGGCGGGCAAGGAGAGCCATAGTCCCTAAGGCCACACCCCCAGTAACAGGCTTCCTCAACCATGATCCACCTGCTTACAGTTACCACCCAGTAGTCCATTCAAATTATGAATCCGTCCAGGAGTAATCCCCTGAGGATGTCCTAGCCCTCGGAATCCGGCCATCTCCCAACACCCCCGCTCTGAGCCTTGTTGCTCTGGGGGCCACGCTTTCAATGCACGAGCTTTTGGGGACATTCCAGATCACCAAGGAAGCATGAGGCCCAAGGCCAAGAGGGCCAGAGAAAGTGCCATGGGGTCTCCATTGCCCCGTGCGGGAGTGCCGAGGCGTGTGCACTGAGGGGGAGCCCAGCTCCCTGGCTGGAGAGTGAGCGCGAGGCCAGAGTCCCTCGGATCAGGCAGCAGGAGCGGGAGTCCTCGAGCGAGCCATGGGCCTGCTCGCCGACCTTTCCCACCAACAGCAGGGAGCGCCGCAGTGTTTGCCTCGGGAGGGATCTGGGACATGGTGTTGCCTGGCACGTACCGGTTGACACAGGCAGAGTAAAGCTTTTACTTCTACTTTCTTAGAGAGAGCTTAGAGAGGGAAAGAAAGATTTTTAGAGAGAAAGATTAAAGCGGTGCTTAGAGTCACCAGTTACGCGGCCTCATTACTCTGAGTTTTCTCCACCGGCCCACTGGCCGTGATTCTTTCCCAGCTTGACCGTGACACCGCTTTGATCAGGTTTTCACAGCATCACAGCACTAGCTGGCAATTAGGGCTCCTTGGACTGCTCTTACCGTGCGCTCACCTCACAGCACGGCATTGGACTCGGCGCTTCCCGGGAAAACCCACCCAGCATTCTTGCTCCTTCCCAACCAGGCACGCCATTTATTTTTTCTTCTTAGGTTTCTGTGTTTTGACATTTGGTTACATCCAGTTTCACACCCAGGGTTCTCTGTATACGAAACACTAATTATTTCATGTGTCCTGAAACTGAGACAACAAAAGCCACTCACTGTGTTAATTGGGATTTGTTTTACCCTCAGCCAAGTTCTTGTGCAGGTGGGTGTGATTCTATCTTTGTTCATTACTTCAGCCCTCTCCTTATCAGCCATTATCCAGGGCTTGCTGCGAGCGAGGTGCAGTGTGTGTAGGTGGGTTCCAGAAGACCCCATCCCTGCCCCCAGGCCTTCTAGGTCAGGGGGGCTGTTAATCACCTTTTCATCAGTATAACAACTATCAAAGCTGATCAGCTTATAAAGAAAGAGTAAAGGTGATTTTGTCTCACAGCTTTGGAGGTTTCGGTACACAGTCTGTTGGCTGTGTCATGCTGGGCCTGTGGCTAGGGAGCACATCTTGTGCCTGTGGTGGCACAAGACCGCTTACCTCACAGCCCAAAAGCGCGAGAGAGGGAGGAGCGTCGGGGTCCCACAGTCCCCATCAAGGGCACGCCTCTAGAGACCTAAGGCTTCCCACTAGGCCCCATTTCTACTACCTTCAGTAGCACCAACAGGCTGGGGACCAAGCCTTTAACAAATGGCCTTTGGGGGATACTTAGATCTAAACTCTAGCAGGGACAGATGAATGGCACACAGTGGGATGGGCAGGGAACGAGGCTGAGGAAAAGAGGAAGCGATGAAGTGCTGAGGGGCCCTGGAGGCGGCTGTGTGGGGGGCTGTCGGGGGAATCAGGGAGAGTGGATGGGGTCAAGGTGGCGGCGCAGGGGCCCACTTGGTTGTAATCCTGATCAGGTGCCACCTGTAGAGCAAAGGGTTCCTGGGATGAGAGGAGTGATGGCTAATGAAGTTGGGGGGTTCACTTGGGGCCAGATGAGTTTGGCGTTGGGTGCCAGGCCCAGGTTTGTTCTGTAGGATTTTAAGTAGGGTTCAAGCTTGCGTTTTAGAAAGACCACTCTTGGCAGCAGCGGGAGGAGGGTAGAATAGGGTACAGGGGGACTGATGGGAGGCAGACATCACAGACTGGCGTCTCCCAGGGGGCTGACCAAATTGGGTGTTCTGGGCTGTGCACACAGATATTTCCCAAGTTGCCGCAGATAGAACACCCACATGTCTGACACGTCTGAGGGCTGCCTGTCTTCTCGTCTCCTAATTATCCAGATCCAGAATTCTGCCTTCTGGGCAGCTTGCTCATGTGGACACCCGGCTCCGTGACTGCTACTGCTGTGTTCGGGAAAGTGAAAACTCGTAGAAACCCCACTTGTGGTCCTTCAAAATGTCAATCTTTTCATTTTAGGGAATGTATTTGTTCTCCAGATTTTATGCAGTCTACCCAATCTAGGGCATGGCAGTTTTACATGGTAGCTACTTGAACTACTGCTGTAGCATCTCCCGGAAAGTTCCATGACCCTTGCAAAGAGGTGTCCACTTTGGCTTGTACCCCAAACAACAAGGGACCTACTGGGGTGATAGGTCAATCTAAGTGTGGCCGAGCAGTTGAAAGAGGTCGTGCGTTTCCCCACAAGGCAAATTTAGGTGAACAGACCTCAAGGGTGCAAGGCAGCCCTTCCTGAGGACCTTGTCCAAGTGAAACAGATAAGCTTAGTAAAGTGGTGCAGCTAAGGGCGCCTTGCAGAGAGCCTGAAGGTTCTGTCCCATCATTTAATTCACCACTGCTGTCTGGGTCAAAGGACTGGTGGGCTTGCCCTAAGCTGTGCTTACCATTGTTCCATTGTGACAAGGGGGAGTTGCTTCTGTCCCTCCTGGCTCAGGGTCCTGTGCACAGGTGGTGGAGATAAAACTTCCCTGGAACGCTGCTGTAATGGCCACTGGAGATGGTGGCAGATTATGCATCTTAAAAAGTGATTGCAAAATCAATAAGCCAGTTACAGTGGTTAAATCTCCTTTCAGAGCTGCTTGGGAGGCGGAGTTGCTTGTTGCTATACCAGCTGGCGGTGCAACTCAGACCCCAGGGCTGCATTACGGGGTCATGAAGGCCACATCTGAGGTTTCCTCTGTCCTTTGGGAACCCTGCTCCCACTTCCTGGCCACCTCCCCCATCCTTCAGTAGAAAAGCAGTTGCTGAAAATTCTTGCAGTCAGGCGTAGGAAGGTTAGGAACATTTTTTGAAATCAGCAGTTCATTCATATATTATTATTACATCTTAAAAACCCTGTGAACTAAGTATTAGTATTGCCACTTCCTGTAGAAGGCATATCAGTTTTCCCTTGTCGCATAGAAATGTCCCCAAACCCACAGTGACTGAAAAAACAGCTATCATCTGTTTGGCATCTGCTGGGTGGCTGTTCAGGTCAGAGAGAGGCTAGACAGATTTCCACTGGACCTGCTCATGTGTCCCTGGTCAGTCCGGGGGTCAGCGGGGAGTGTGTGCATCCCCAGGAGCCTCATTCGCAGGTCTGGAAGTGTGCTGGCTTTGGATGGGGTGAGGGGTCTGGGCTGTGCATCTGCGCCCCACTCCCCAGTAGACTCGCCTAGTCTTGTTCCCACGTCTTAGAAGCCCTTATAAGAGCAGACAAAAGTGGAAGCCGAAGGCCTCTGGGGTCTAGACTCGGTACTGGCACCATGCTACCCGGACAGAGCACGTCCCCAGGCCGGCTCAGAACACCGAGAGCTGCTGCAAAGAACGATGGCCACTTTTGTCATCTACACACAGAGGAGCCGGAACCCCGAGACTTCCATCACTTGCCAAGGCCACCCAACCCAACTGGACTCGAAAGCCAGTGCTTTCCAGATGCTGTGATGTCGTGTGAGATCCAAGCAGGAGAGGCTGCACTCATAGAGCAGAGAAAGCAGTGCTCCACTCTGACAGAAGAGCCCGCGGTGTGGGATTTCGGGCAGCAATGGCTGACAACGCTGGGCGTTTGGAGACAGAGATGTCAGACTGCCTCCTATCAAGAACGCTCATTTTTGTGTGGCTGTTGAATTCTCCTTGGTTGTGAGACTAGTCCCTGTGACCCTGTGGGCTCTGGGGTAAAGGGATGCTGTATGTGTTTGGGACACACCTTTCCCCTGCCACCCATCTCTCCGCCTGCTTTCTCTGTGGTCTGGTTCTTATTCTTCTAGCCTCATTTTTTTTTTTTTTGTCTTGTCAAGGGTGTGTGTGTGTGTGTGTGTGTGTGTGTGTGTGTTCTATGAAAGCCATGCTTCACCCCTTTGGAAATAATGAGGTTTGAAAGGACGTATTTATGTCAAAGGAATTTCTACTCGCAATGCTCACAGCTAGTATTTACTTCCATATTTCTAAACATTATGCTGATGCAGCTATTTCTTGATTAATCAATTTTAAACATTGTCTATTGGCTGCAGCGGGAGCTCATGACTAAGCTCTCTATGGACTGCCCCCCCCCCCCCATCTTCAGAACACTTTTATCACAACTTTTGGTTAAATCAATAATCAGTGTTTATGTTATTATGACAGTAAATGTGCTTCCTGTTAAGTGAAGTAGGAGATGATGATGTTTCCTGGACTTTGTATTGGACATTTCCCCTTTATTTGGATTTCTATGTGCCTAACTCTATTTTTTTTCTGAATGCTTCACTAGATCCGTTAAATGTGGATCAATATTACTTTCCAAAGAGTTAAATTGCCATTACAACAATTTCCTCTTTTCCCAGACTTTCCCACATGGGCTTTCTGGCTCTAGATTGTTCTCCACCCTCCCTACCCTTCACTCCCCACACCTGTGGTCTCAGGGATTCCCTTTGCAGCAGGCTTGGGATGAATTCTGGCCTTTTGATATCCTTTCCTGCTTCACACCATCTTCTGCTGTAGCGTGTCCTCTAGTAGCATTCTGAGAACAGGGGAGTAAAATTGTAGGGTTCTTGCACATCTGTAAATATTCTTCTCAAGTAGATTCTGAGACAAGAGTTGGTGTGACAGTGTCTCATTAAGAAAGTGTTTTCAGGTGGTGGGGATAGCAGGAGTGGAAGGGAGGGAGCAGGCAGGTGGTGGGGATAGCAGGAGTGGAAGGAGGGAGCAGGTGGTGGGGATAGCAGGAGTGGAAGGGAGGGAGCAGGTGGTGGGGATAGCAGGAGTGGAAGGGAGGGAGCAGGTGGTGGGGATAGCAGGAGTGGAAGGGAGGGAGCAGGTGGTGGTGATAGCAGGATGGAAGCAGGGAGTGGAAGGGAGGGAGCAGGTGGTGGGGATAGCAGGAGTGGAAGGGAGGGCAGGTGGTGGGGATAGCAGGAGTGGAAGGCAGGGAGCAGGTGGTGGGGATAGCAGGAGTGGAAGGCAGGGAGCAGGTGGTGGGGATAGCAGGAGTGGAAGGGAGGGAGCAGGTGGTGGGGATAGCAGGAGTGGAAGGCAGGAGCAGGTGGTGGGGATAGCAGGAGTGGAAGGGAGGGAGCAGGTGGTGGGGATAGCAGGAGTGGAAGGCAGGGCAGCAGGTGGTGGGGATAGCAGGAGTGGAAGGCAGGGAGCAGGTGGTGGGGATAGCAGGAGTGGAAGGCAGGGAGCAGGTGGTGGGGATAGCAGGAGTGGAAGGCAGGGAGCAGGTGGTGGGGATAGCAGGAGTGGAAGGGAGGGAGCAGGTGGTGGGGAGCAGGTGGTGTGGGGATAGCAGGAGTGGAAGGGAGGGGGAGCAGGTGGTGGGGATAGCAGGAGTGGAAGGGCAGGGAGCAGGTGGTGGGGATAGCAGGGAGTGGAAGGGAGGGAGCAGGTGGTGGGGATAGCAGGAGTGGAAGGGGAGGGAGCAGGTGGTGGGGAGCAGGTGGTGGGGATAGCAGGAGTGGAAGGCAGGGAGCAGGTGGTGGGGATAGCAGGAGTGGAAGGCAGGGAGCAGGTGGTGGGGAAGCAGGAGAGTGGGAAGGGAGGGAGGGCAGGTGGTGTGGGGATAGCAGGAGTGGAAGGGAGGGAGCAGGTGGTGGGGATAGCAGGAAGTGGAGCAGGGAGGGAGCAGGAGCAGGTGGTGGGGATAGCAGGAGTGGAAGGGAGGGAGCAGGTGGTGGGGATAGCAGGAGGGATAGGGAGCAGGTGGTGGGGGGGCAGGAGAGGTGGTGGAGAGGGAGGGAGCAGGAGTGGGGATAGCAGGAGTGGAAGGCAGGGAGCAGTGGTGGGATAGCAGGAGTGGAGGGAGGGAGCAGGTGGTGGGGATAGCAGGAGTGGAAGGCAGGGGAGGGAAGCAGAGTGGGCAGGTGGTGGGGATAGCAGGGAGCAGGTGGTGGGGATAGCAGGAGTGGAAGGGAGGGAGCAGGTGGTGGGGATAGCAGGAGTGGAAGGCAGGGAGCAGGTGGGTGGGGTGGGGATAGCAGGAGTGGAAGGGAGGGAGCAGGTGGGGTAGGGGATAGCAGGGAGAGTGGGGAAGGCAGGGAGCAGGTGGTGGGGATAGCAGGAGTGGAAGGGAGGGAGCAGGTGGTGGGGATAGCAGGAGTGGAAGGCAGGGAGCAGGTGGTGGGGATAGCAGGAGTGGAAGGGAGGGAGCAGGTGGTGGGGATAGCAGGAGTGGAAGGGAGGGAGCAGGTGGTGGGGATAGCAGGCAGTGGAAGGCAGGGAGCAGGTGGTGGGGATAGCAGGAGTTGGAAGCAGGAGCAGGTGGTGGGAATAGCAGGGAAGGGAGGGAGCAGGTGGTGGGGGCAGGGTGGAAGGAGCAGGTGGTGGGATAGCAGGAGTGGAAGGCAGGGAGCAGGTGGTGGGATAGCAGGAGTGGAAGGGAGCAGGGAGCAGGTGGTGTGGGGATAGCAGGAGTGGAAGGCAGGGAGCAGGTGGTGGGGATAGCAGGAGTGGAGGGAGGGGGGAGCAGGTGGTGGGGATTAGCAGGAGTGGAAGGGAGGGAGCAGGTGGTGGGGATAGCAGGAGTGGAAGGCAGGGAGCAGGTGGTGGGATAGGGAGTGGAAGGGAGGGAGCAGGAGTGGATAGACAGGAGTGCAGGAGAGCCAGGTGGTGGGGATAGCAGGAGTGGAAGGAGGGGCAGGTGGTGGGGATAGGGAAGGAGGGAGCAGGTGGTGGGGATAGCAGGAGTGGAAGGCAGGGAGCAGGTGGTGGGGATAGCAGGAGTGGAAGGGAGTGGAAGGCAGGGATAGCAGGTGGTGGGGATAGCAGGAGGGGAGCAGGTGGAGGGAGCAGGTGGTGGGGATAGCAGGGAAGGCAGGGAGCAGGTGGTGGGGATAGCAGGAGTGGAAGGGGAGAGGTGGTGGGGATAGCAGGAGTGGAAGGGAGGGAGCAGGTGGTGGGGATAGCAGGAGTGGAAGGAGTGGGGAGCAGGTGGTGGGGATAGCAGGAGTTGGGAAGGGAGTGGAAGGGAGCAGGTGGTGGGGATAGCAGGAGTGGAAGGAGGGAGCAGGTGGTGGGGAGCAGGAGTGGAAGGGAGGGAGCAGGTGGTGGGGATAGCAGGAGTAGCAGGGAGTGGAAGGTGGAAGGGAGCAGGTGGTGGGGATAGCAGGAGTGGAAGGCAGGGCGCAGGTGGTGGGGGCAGGAAAGCAGGGGTGGGGATAGCAGGAGTGGAAGGCAGGGAGCAGGTGGTGGGGATAGCAGGAGTGGAAGGGAGGGAGCAGGGGTGGGGATAGCAGGAGTGGAAGGGAGGGAGCAGGTGGTGGGGGATAGCAGGAGTGGAAGGCAGGGAGCAGGTGGTGGGGATAGCAGGAGTGGAAGGCAGGGAGCAGGTGGTGGGGATAGCAGGAGTGGAAGGGAGGGGAGCAGGTGGTGGGGATAGCAGGAGTGGAAGGGAGGGAGCAGGTGGTGGGGATAGCAGGAGTGGAAGGGAGGGAGCAGGTGGTGGGGATAGCAGGAGTGGAAGGCAGGGAGCAGGGCAGGTGGAGTGGGGAACAAGCAGGTGGTGGGGATAGCAGGAGTGGAAGGGAGGGAGCAGGTGGTGGGGATAGCAGGAGTGGAAGGGCAGGGAGCAGGTGGTGGGGATAGCAGGAGTGGAAGGGAGGGAGCAGGTGGTGGGATAGCAGGAGTGGAAGGGAGGGAGCAGTGGTGGTGGGGATAGCAGGTGGTGGGGGCAGGAGTGGAAGGGAGGGAGCAGGTGGTGGGGATAGCAGGAGTGGAGCAGGTGGTGTGGATAGCAGGAGTGGAAGGGAAGGGAGCAGGTGGTGGTGGATAGAGGGAGCAGTGGAGTGGAAGGGAGGGAGCAGGTGGTGGGGATAGCAGAGGAAGCAGGTGGTGGGGATAGCAGGAGTGGAAGGCAGGGAGCAGGTGGTGGGGATAGCAGGTGGTGGGGAGTGGAAGGGAAGGGAGGAGGTGGTGGGGATAGCAGGAGTGGAAGGCAGGGAGCAGGTGGTGGGGATAGCAGTGGAAGCAGGTGGTGGAAGGGGAGGCAGGAAGCCAGGTGGTGGGATAGCAGGAGTGGAAGGGAGGGAGCAGGTGGTGGGGATAGCAGGAGTGGAAGGGAGGGAGCAGGTGGTAGCAGGAGATGGGGATAGCAGGGAGTGGAAGCAGGAGCAGGTGGTGGGGATAGCAGGAGTGGAATGTGGTGGGGAGGGAGCAGGTGGTGGGGATAGCAGGAGTGGAAGGCAGGGAGCAGGTGGTGGGGATAGCAGGAGTGGAAGGGAGGGAGCAGGTGGTGGGATAGCAGGAGTGGAAGGAGGGAGCAGGTGGTGGGGGAATAGCAGGGAGTGGAAGGGAGGGAGCAGGTGGGTGGGGATAGCAGGAGTGGAAGGCAGGGAGCAGGTGGTGGGATGCAGCAGGAGTGGGATAAGGCAGGGAGCAGGTGGTGGGGATAGCAGGCAGGAAGGGAGGGAGCAGGTGGTGGGGATAGCAGGAGTGGAAGGGAGGGAAGCAGGTGGTGGGGATAGCAGGAGTGGAAGGAGATGAGCAGGAGGGAGTGGGGATAGCAGGAGTGGTACGCGGAGGGCAGGCAGGGAGCAGTGGTGGGGATAGCAGGAGTGGAAGGGAGGGAGCAGGTGGTGGGGATAGCAGGAGTGGAAGGGAGGGAGCAGGTGGTGGGGATAGCAGGAGTGGAAGGGAGCAGGTGGTGGGGAGCAGGTGGTGGGGGATAGCAGGAGTGGAGGGAGGGAGGAGGTGGTGGGGATAGCAGGAGTGGAAGGGAGGGAGCAGGTGGTGGGGATAGCAGGAGTGGAAGGGAGGGAGCAGGTGGTGGGGATAGCAGGAGTGGAAGGGAGGGAGCAGGTGGTGGGGATAGCAGGAGTGGAAGGGAGGGAGCAGGTGGTGGGGATAGCAGGAGTGGAAGGGAGGGAGCAGGTGGTGGGGATAGCAGGAGTGGAAGGCAGGGGAGCAGGTGGTGGGGATAGCAGGAGTGGAAGGGAGGGAGCAGGTGGTGGGGATAGCAGGAGTGGAAGGGAGGGGATAGCAGGAGTGGAAGGGCAGGAGCAGGTGGTGGGGATAGCAGGAGTGGAAGGGCAGGGAGCAGGTGGTGGGGATAGCAGGAGTGGAAGGGAGGAGCAGGTGGTGGGGGGGATGGAAGGCAGGAAGCAGGAGTGGAAGGGAGGGAGCAGGTGGTGGGGATAGCAGGAGTGGAAGGGAGGGAGGAAGGTGGAAGGGCAGGAAGCCCAGGTGGTGGGGATAGCAGGAGTGGAAGGGGAGCAGCCAGGTGTGGTGGGGATAGCAGAGTGGGAGGGGAGCAGGTTGTGGGGAAGCAGGAGTGGAAGGGAGGGAGCAGGTGGGGATAGCAGGAGTGGAAGGAGGGAGCAGGTGGTGGGGATAGGGAGTGGAAGCAGGGAGCAGGTGGTGGGGATAGCAGGAGTGGAAGGGAGGGAGCAGGTGGTGGGGATAGGGGAGTGGAAGGGAGGGAGCAGGTGGGGGATAGGTGGTGGGGCAAGGAGTGGAAGGAGGGAGCAGGTGGTGGGGATAGCAGGAGTGGAAGGGAGGGAGCAGGTGGTGGGGATAGCCAGAGTGGAAGGGAGGAGCAGGATAGCAGGAGTGGAAGGGAGGGAGCAGGTGTGGGGAGTGGAAGGGAGGAGCAGGTGGTGGGGATAGCAGGAGTGGAAGGGAGGGAGCAGGTGGTGGGGATAGCAGGAGTGGAAGGGAGGGAGCAGGTGGTGGGGATAGAGTGGAAGGGAGGGAGCAGGTGGTGGGGATAGCAGGAGTGGAAGGCAGGGAGCAGGTGGTGGGGATAGCAGGAGTGGAAGGAGGGAGCAGGTGGTGGGGGATAGCAGGAGTGGAAGGCAGGGAGCAGGTGGTGGGGATAGCAGGAGTGGAAGCAGGGAGCAGGTGGTGGGGAAGGAGGGAGGAAGCAGGGAGCAGGCAGGGTGGTGGTGGGGATAGCAGGAGTGGAGAAGATGCAGGTGGGGGAGGGAGCAGGTGGAAGGCAGGGAGCAGGTGGGGATAGCAGGAGTGGAAGGCAGGGAGCAGGTGGTGGGGATAGCAGGAGTGGAAGGGAGGGAGCAGGTGGTGGGGATAGCAGGAGTGGAAGGCAGGGAGCAGGTGGTGGGGATAGCAGGTGGTGGGGCAGGAGTAGCAGGAGTGGAAGCAAGGAGTGGGAGCAGGTGGGGATAGCAGGAGTGGAAGGCAGGGAGCAGGTGGTGGGGATAGCAGGAGTGGAAGGGAGGGAGCAGGTGGTGGGGATAGCAGTGGAAGGGAGGGAGCAGGTGGTGGGGAGTGGAGGAGTGGAGGGAGCAGGTGGTGGGATAGGGATAGCAGGAGTGGTGGGGATAGCAGGAGTGGAAGGTGGAGGGCAGGTGGTGGGGATAGCAGGAGTGGAAGCAGGTGGTGGGGATAGCAGGAGTGGAAGGAGGGAGCAGGTGGTGGGGATAGCAGGAGTGGAAGGGAGGGAGCAGGTGGTGGGGATAGCAGGAGTGGAAGGCAGGAGTGGAAGGCAGGGAGCAGGTGGTGGGGGGGATAGCAGGAGTGGAAGGGAGCAGGTGGTGGGGTAAGGGCAGGGAGCAGGTGGTGGGGGAGCAGGAGTGGAAGGGAGCAGCAGTGGTGGGGATAGCAGGAGTGGAAGGGAGGGAGCAGGTGGTGGGGATAGCAGGAGTGGAAGGGCAGGGAGCAGGTGGTGGGGATAGCAGGAGTGGAAGGGAGGGAGCAGGTGGTGGGGATAGCAGGAGTGGAAGGCAGGGAGCAGGTGGTGGAAGGGAGGGAGCAGGTGGTGGGGATAGGGGATAGCAGGAGAGTGGGGAAGGAGTGGAAGGAGCAGGTGGTGGGGATAGCAGGAGTGGAAGTGGGGCAGGGAGCAGGTGGGTGGGATAGCAGGAGTGGAAGGCAGGGA
Source organism: Tamias sibiricus (assembly GCA_025594165.1). Taxonomy (NCBI): domain Eukaryota; kingdom Metazoa; phylum Chordata; class Mammalia; order Rodentia; family Sciuridae; genus Tamias; species Tamias sibiricus. The sequence goes on from CM046660.1 coordinate 183,729,332, forward strand.
GCAGGTGGTGGGGATAGCAGGAGTGGAAGGAGGGAGCAGGTGGTGGGGATAGCAGAGTGGAAGGGGAGGGAGCAGGTGGTGGGGATAGCAGGAGTGGAAGGCAGGGAGCAGGTGGTGGGATAGCAGGAGTGGAAGGGAGGAAGCAGGTGGTGGGGATAGCAGGAGTGAAGGAAGGTGAGGGAGCAGTGGTGTGGGATAGCAGGGTGGAAGGGAGGGAGCAGGTGGTGGGGATAGCAGGAGTGGATAGGCAGGAGCAGTGGTGGGATAGCAGGAGTGGAAGCAGGGAGCAGGTGGTGGGGATAGCAGGAGTGGAAGGGAGGGAGCAGGTGGTGGGGATAGCAGGAGTGGAAGGGAGGGAGCAGGTGGTGGGGATAGCAGGAGTGGAAGGCAGGGAGCAGGTGGTGGGGATAGCAGGAGTGGAAGGGAGGGAGCAGGTGGTGGGGATAGCAGGAGTGGGAAGGGAGGGAGCAGGTGGTGGGGATAGCAGGAGTGGAAGGGAGGGAGCAGGTGTGGGGATAGCAGGAGTGGAAGGGAGGGAGCAGGTGGTGGGGATAGCAGGAGTGGAAGGAGGGAGCAGGTGGGTGGGGATAGCAGGAGTGGAAGGGAGGGGAGGGTCAGGGGGGCAGCAGGAGGTGGGGATAGCAGGAGTGGAAGGGAGGGAGGGCAGGTGGTGTGGGGATAGCAGGGAGTGGAAGGCAGGGAGCAGGTGGTGGGGATAGCAGGAGTGGAAGGGAGGGAGCAGGTGGTGGGGATAGCAGGAGTGGAAGGGAGGGAGCAGGTGGTGGGGATAGCAGGAGTGGAAGGCAGGGAGCAGGTGGTGGGGATAGCAGGAGTGGAAGGGAGGGAGCAGGTGGTGGGGATAGCAGGGAGTGGAAGGCAGGGAGCAGTGGTGGGATAGGGATAGCAGGAGTGGAAGGGAAGGAGGGAGCAGGTGGTGGGGTAGCAGGAGTGGAAGGCAGGGAGCAGGTGGTGGGGATAGCAGGAGTGGAAGGGAGGGAGCAGGTGGTGGGGAAAGGGATAGCAGGAGTGGAAGGAGGGAGCAGGTGGTGGGGTCGCAGGAGTGGAAGGAGGGAGCAGGTGGTGGGATAGAGGAGTGGAAGGAGGGAGCAGGTGGTGGGGACTAGCAGGAGTGGAAGGGAGGGAGCAGGTGGAGGGGATAGCAGGAGTGGAAGGGAGGGAGCAGGTGGTGAAGGGGGGATAGCAGGAGTGGAAGGCAGGGAGCAGGATGGTGGGATAGCAGGGTTGCAGGTGTGGGATAAGCAGGAGTGGAAGGGAGGGAGCAGGTGGTGGGGGGGAGTGGAAGGCAGGAGCAGGTGGTGGGGATAGCAGGAGTGGAGGCAGGGAGCAGGTGGTGGGGATAGCAGGAGTGGAAGGGAGGGAGCAGGTGGTGGGATAGCAGGAGTGGAAGGGAGGGAGCAGGTGGTGGGGATAGCAGGAGTGGAAGGGAGGGAGCAGTGGTGGGGATAGCAGGAGTGGAAGGGGGAGCAGGTGGTGGGGATAGCAGGAGTGGAAGGGAGGGAGGTGGTGGGGATAGCAGGAGTGGAGGAGGGAGGTGGTGGGGATAGCAGGAGTGGAAGGGAGGGAGCAGGTGGTGGGGATAGCAGGAGTGGAAGGGAGGGAGCAGGTGGTGGGGATAGCAGGAGTGGAAGGGAGGGAGCAGGAGTGGGGATAGCAGGAGTGGAAGGGCAGGGAGCAGGTGGATAGCAGGGGATAGCAGGAGCAGTTGGAAGTGGAAGGGAGCAGGTGGTGGGGATAGCAGGTGGTGGGGGATAGCAGGAGTGGAAGGGAGGAGCCAGTGTGTGGGATAGCAGAGTGGAGAAGGAGCAGGTGGGGATAGCAGGAGTGGAAGGGAGGGAGCAGGTGGTGGGGATAGCAGGAGTGGAAGGGAGGGAGCAGGTGGTGGGGATAGCAGGAGTGGAAGGGAGGGAGCAGGTGGTGGGGGAGCAGGTGGAAGTGGTGGGGATAGCAGGAGTGGAAGGGAGGGAGCAGGTGGTGGGGATAGCAGGAGTGGAGGGAGCAGGTGGTGGGGAAAGCAGGAGTGGAAGGGAGGGAGCAGGTGGTGGGGGATTAGCAGGAGTGGAAGGGATAGCAGGGTGTGGTGGGGGCAGGAGTGGAAGGGAGGGAGCAGGTGAGGGGATAGCAGGAGTGGGAAGGGAGGGAGCAGGTGGTGGGATAGCAGTGGAAGGGAGGGAGCAGGTGGTGGGGATAGAGGAGGGAGGGAGGGAGCAGGTGGTGGGGGATAGCAGGAGTGGAAGGCAGGGAGCAGGTGGTGGGGATAGCAGGAGTGGAAGGGAGGGGAGCAGGTGGTGGGGATAGCAGGAGTGGAAGGGAGGGAGCAGTGGTGGGGATAGCAGGAGTGGAAGGGAGGGAGCAGGTGGTGGGGATAGCAGGAGTGGAAGGGAGGGAGCAGGTGGTGGGGATAGCAGGAGTGGAAGGCAGGGAGCAGGTGGTGGGGATGAAGCAGGAGTGGAAGGGAGGGAGCAGGTGGTGGGGATAGCAGGAGTGGAAGGGAGGGAGCAGGTGGTGGGATAGCAGGAGTGGAAGGGAGCAGGTGGTGGGGATAGCAGGTGGTGAGGGATGGGGGATAGCAGGAGTGGAAGGGAGGGAGCAGGTGGTGGGGATAGCAGGAGTGGAGGGGATAAGCAGGCAGGGAGCAGGTGGTGGGGATAGCAGGAGTGGAAGGGAGGGAGCAGGTGGAGTGTGGGATAGCAGGAGTGGAAGGGGGGGAGCAGGAGTGGTGGGGATAGCAGGAGTGGAAGGAAGGGAGCAGGTGGTGGGGATAGCAGGAGTGGAAGGGAGGAGCAGGTGGTGGGGATAGCAGGAGTGGGAGGGAGCAGGTGGTGGGGATAGCAGGAGTGGAAGGCAGGAGCAGGTGGTGGGGAGCAGGAGTGGAGGCCGGGAGCAAGGTGGTTGGGGATAGCAGGAGGGAGGGAGCAGGTGGTGGGGATAAGCAGGAGTGGAAGGGAGAGGAGCAGGTGGTGGGGATAGCAGGAGTGGAAGGCAGTGGTGGGGAATAGCAGGAGTGGAAGGGAGCAGGTGGTGGGGAGCAGGTGGTAGTTGTAGATGGACACAGTACCTTTATTTTGTTTATTTATTTTTATGTGGTGCTGAGGATCGAACCCAGTGCCTCACACGTGTGTGCAAGGCAAGTGCTCTACTGCTGAGCCACAACCCCAGCCCCAGCAAACACTTTCTTTGGCATTGTCTCTGCTCTTCACCAGGGGCTGCAGCCTGGGCTCTCTAAGTCAGCTCCTCTCTCCCTCCATTTTCTAGATTCCCTAGTGGGTTGCAATCTTGCATCTGCTGCCAACTCCTCTCCCACTCTCTTGGTCTTTATAGGTTTATATATTTATTTAAAAATCCATGATGTCATCTTAGCAGCGCTTTGTGAATGAGAGCCGATGACAGTTGTGGTCCGTCTTTCTTGTTTCTCTCCAAGTCTGGAGGGAAATGTGTGACCATCAGGAAGAACCACGGCGGCCCCCACTTCCTGGGCGAGCGCCTCACATTCCCAGCAGCAGCAGCTCAGAGGCTCCCTGTGTACTTACTTCACATGCGCTGTCAGGTGGGATTGGATGGGTCCCTAGGCATTTGCAGCCCACAGAATTCTTATGGCTGTCTGCATTGGGTGGCTGATGGGAGATGGGGGGCTGAGTCGGAAGATGGGCTTCTGCCCATGGGGAGCTTCTGTTCTATTGGAAACAGCAGGTGTCAATTATTGGCTACCAAGACAGTCATATACTGGATTGAGAGAAGCATGCTGACACCTTCTGGCCACAGGTGCTAGGGTATAAGGCTTAATGGGGTGGCTGCAATAGCAGGACATTTGAACTTTGCAAAAAGAAAGGGATCTGATGTCCATCAAAGCTCTGCTCCTTCTCTAGCTTCTACCACCCAGTCTTCCAGAGACGCATGAGGGGACCTCCAGCCTCTGAGGAAAATCTATGGCAGCATTTGATGAGTAGGGAAGGGCCAATTCTAGTTCACATGGTCTGGAGCATACCGAGCATGATCTTTGAGCCAGATTTGCATGAGTCATGATGACAAGAGCATGTCGGTGCATCTATGGGCCCCTCTCCCCAGTCCAGTAAAGAAGAGTTCGTTTTAAGGCAGATCCTTCTCTGGACCCATCAGAGCAAATATGATGTGGCTAAATTCACTTCAGAGGAACTCCTCAAGTGTTTGTTGCACATTCCCTGTAAAGGTTGAACATCCCTGATTCAAAACTCTGAAATCCGAGATACTCCCAAATCGGAAACTTTGAGCACTGATATGATGCCCCAAGTGGGAAATTCCACACCAGCCTCAAGTGATGGGTGCAGGCACATTAGAAAGCTGTACAAAATTACCTTCAGGCGATTTTATGTATAATAACTATAGATGTACATAAATGTATATATATATAAGAAATGTAAATGAATTTTATGTTTATACTTGGGTCCATTCCTAAGATATTTCATTATATATATGCATATGTTACAAAATACAAAAAATCCAAAACCCAAAGCACTTCTAGTCCCGAGATTTCAAATAGAATCCTCAACCTGTGTTAATTTTCTGTGCATTGTAACAAAATCAGCATAAGTCTAACAACTCCAAACAACACTCATTCTATGAGGCTAATATCACCCAGACAAAGACACATCAAGGAAAGAAAACTGCAGACCAATATCCCTGATAAACATAGATGCAAAAATTCTCAATAAAATTCTGGCAAATTGCATACAAAAACATATTGAAAAGATAGCGCACCATGATCAAGTGGGGTTCGTCCCAGGGATGCAGGGTTGGTTCAACATACAGAAATCAATAGACATAATTCATCACATCAATAGACTTAAAAACAAATATGATCATCTCAATAGATGCAGAAAAAGCATTTGACAAAAATATAGCACCCCTTCATGTTCAAAACACTAGAAAAACTAGGGATAGTAGGAACACACCTCAAAAGCTGTATATGCTAAACTCAAGGCCAATATAATTCTAAACAGAAAAATTGAAAGCATTCCCTCTAAAAACTGGAACAATAAAAGGATGCCCTCTTTCACCACTTTTATTCAACATCATCCTTGAAACTCTAGCTGGGGCAATTAGACAGAAGAAAGAAATTAAAGGGATAGAAATAGGTAAAGAAAAACTCAAACCATCACTATTTGATGATGACATGATTCTATCTTTAGAAGATCCAAAAAATTCCTCAAGAAAACTTTTAGAACTAATAAATTAATTCAGCAAAGTAGCAGGATATAAAATCAACACCCATAAATCCAATGTGTTCCCGTGTATCAGCAATGAATCCACTGAAAGAGAAATCAGGAAAAACTACCCCATTCACAATAGCCTAAAAAAAATTGTGAATCAATCTAACAAAAGAGGTGAAAGATCTCAAAAAACTTAATACCAAAAAAAAAAAAAAAAAAAAAAACAACAACAACAAAAAAAAAAACAACCCCAAAATAACCAAATAACCAAATAACCAAATAAATGGGCTAAGGAAATGCACAGACACTTCACAGAAGAAGAAATACAACTGATCAAGAAACATATAGAAAAATGTTCATCATCTCTAGCAATTAGAGAAATACAAATCAAAACTACTCTTAAGATTCCATCTCACTCCAGTCAGAGTGGCCATCATCAAGATACAGGCAACAATAAATGTTGGCGAGGACGTGGGGAAAAGGTACACTCTTACATTGCTGGTGGGACTGCAAATTGGTGCAACCACTATGGAAAGCAGTATGGAGATTCATCAGAAAACTGGGAATGGAACCACTATTTGACCCAGCTTTCCCATTCCTCGGTTTATAGCCAAAGGACTTAAAATCAGCCTACTACAGTAATGTGGCCACATCAATGTTTATAGCAGCTCAATTTACAATAGCTAAACTATGGAACCAACCTAGGTGCCCTTCAATAGAAGAACGGATAAAGAAAATATTTGATGGAATATTATGCAGCTTTAAAGAAGAATGAAATTATGGCATTGTCCAGTTATTGGATGGAGTTGGAGAATGTCATGCTAAGAGAAATTTGCCAATCCCCAAAAATCAAAGGCCGAATGTTTTCTCTGATACACGGATGCTAATTCACAATAAAGGGAGGGGGCTATAGGGGAGAATAGAATTACTTTAGATTAGGTAGAGGGGAGTGAAGGGAGGGGAGAAGAAGGGATATGGGAATAGGAAGGATAGTAGAATGAAAAAGACATTATTCCCTTATGTACATATATGACTGCATGACCAATGTGATTCTACAACATGTACAATCAGAAAAATGAGAAATTATACCCCATTTATATATGATATATTAAAATGCATAAATGCATTCTACTCTCATGCATAACCAATTAAAACAAATAAAATTTAATAGAAAACAACACATATTGATCAGTTCCTAGTTCTACAGATCAGAAGCCCAGCATAGTGTGGCTGGGGTTTCTCTCAGGGAACCACAAGGGTGGAATCTTCTGGAGGCTTGGGTAACCACTCTTCCTCACTCATTACTGGCAGCAAAACTCAGTTCCTTGTGGTTGCAGGACTAAGGTGCCACTTTCTTGCTGGAGTTACTCTCAGCTGCTAAAGGCTGCCTGAATTCTTGCCTGTGTGGTCCCCTCAGTCTTCAAGCCAGCAAAAGTGTGAGTCCTTCTCTGGTTTTGAAGTTCTGACTTGCTTTTCTGCTGAGATGGAGGAGATTCAGTGATGAGGGTACATGTGATTAGATTGGGCCCACCCGACAATCTCCCAATCTTGAAGTCAGTTGTGTCACATGACATCACTGAATCCCAGGGATAAAACCCACTATATTCCTTGTCTCAGGATGATGCAGGACTCATACCTGAGCAGTGGAAACCTCAGGGGCTATGAGAGAATTCTGCCTACCACACGCCCAAACCACGTCCCTGTGAGGAAAGGGCTGGGTCTGGGCCCTTCACAATTGCACTCTACCCAGGGGCATGAGGCTTATGTGGATGAACTCATTCTGCTATGTGGAAAGAGTGTCAGAGACATTGCTCTGCACTCAGCACTGTCACGAATCAGCTGGGAGAACTTCAACAAGTGACTCTTTCTCCCTGAGGCTTGGTATATAAGTGGTTAAATTTGGAGCTGGCAAATTGGCCAACTTCGATTGCTTGGTAGTGTCTACCTGTGGTGTTCTGTTGAAGCCTGTAAGGTTAGCCTGTCCTGGCAGGGAAGACCGTGGGGATTGATTAGCTATGTCTGATACAGACACCGTATGGGAGGCAGGTGTTTCTCTTGTCATCTACTTACTGAGCCTGGAATCAATGAGTCAGCCCTTTCAGTTCTTTTGTTCAACACGTATTTATGGCTGCCTCCTGTGTGCCAGGTGTTATTCATTAGAGAAGCAGGGGTATATGACCCAGCATCCTATCCTTGCTCTCCATGGAGTTTCAGGTGACATGCCGAGTTGTCAGAAGGCTTTTGGGGTGAGGTGGGGTGTAGCTTTGAGCTGGACTGTGAGGGGCAGAGGACTCAGGTTTGGGGTACTGGGGATAGGAGGAAGGGAACAGACATTAATGATGCCTGCTAGCAAGGGCCACTCACTCTATCCAGCCCATCTCAGTCTTAATACCACTGGGTGGTTGCCATACCCCCATTTAATAAATAAGAAACAGCAGGCTCCAGGATTTAATCATTTACCTGGGCCCACACAGCGGGGGAGAAACATAAAAGAAGCCATTGCTCCTTGAAGAATATTCAGCAGTGGGGTGATGGGTGGTGGGCATGCCCAGGAAAGCAAGAGAGACCCCCCCCCCAATACCTCCATAACCTGCCAACCTGACAGCCATTTACCCACGCACTGATCGCCCCACTGCGGGCAGGAGGATGAGGCCTGGTGTGTAGACGCTGAGGCCTGGTGTGTAGACGCTGCCTATCGGTGATAAAACGCCCCCTTTGCGTGAAGAAAGTTGATAGCACCAGGGTCAGGGGCTGGTTTCTCCCGGGCTTGATTCCTGATCACTTTCTAAATCCCTGGTGCCTTGTGAAATCGACAGGATTGCTCCGGGAGCAGGGTCATGAAGCCTCCTGGAGAGGGGAGGCCTGGAGCCGCCGTGGACAGCTAATTTGATCAGAGGCTGTGATTTCCGTCTCTGGCCTCCGTGTCCAGGGCAGATAAAATGGAGGGAGGGCTGGGATGCTTAATTAACCCTGTGATTCTTGCATGGGCTAATTAGCATATAGATGAGGGCGGCTCTCCAAGCTGGGGCCTGGCACCGCCTCCGGCCTTTGCGAGGTGTGTTGGGCGCTTTGGGGGCCGCCGCTCAGGCCTGGCCAGCCCCTCCGTTCTTATTTTTCTTTTTCACTTTTATTTTTATTTACTTATTTCTAAATTTTATTGTGGTAAGAGCATATAACATGAGATCTACCCTGTTAGTGACTTTTTCAGTGTACAGTGCATTCTTGTTGACTGTAGGTACAGCGATGCGCTGCAGGTCTGTAGGATTTACTCAACATACTGGACTGAAACCACGTTCATCGATTCGTCACCCCTCATCGCTCCCTCTTTCTGGCCCAGGGCTACCACCTTTCTACTCTTTGATTCTCTGAATTGGATTTTATAGTATCAGATACTTTATTTAAGTGGGATCACACAGGATTTGTTTTTCTGGGACTCACTCTATCTTGGTACCAGTTCTTACAAAAATCTCCCTGAAGGAGGCCGAGCCCTGGGGCGGGGGTGGGTGGGGTGTTTCCTGCCCAGGAAAGGGGCTGTGCATTCCGACACAGTCCCAGGCCGGAGCTTGAAGGCACTGCTGCCAGGGGCTGCTTGGGCTTCTGGGTATTTTTCTCTGGTCCTGATATTCAGGATGTCTTTGGACGGGCTTTCCTCCAGGCCTTGGGGCCTCCGGCTGCCCATCTCCCTTGCGCTGAGCAGAGACTGGCCATGGCAATGACTCAGGAGGAAGATTCTTTAAAAGTTCGTGGGTGCAACTGTGCAGATATGATTTTTTCTGCTGTAGATTTTCTGCAGGTGTTCCTTTGTTGAGGTGCTGTGTTCAATGCTTGGGGCACCCTAGAAGATCCCCTCCTAGAATTTTTCTTCTTGGTGTCTTTTGTTCCCACTCCCACGCACCAACTAGTTCCTTGGCACGGAAAGCCCACCTGCTTCTCTCGGTGATGAATCCCCATGGTCCCAATAGAATGCTCCAGGGTGTCACAGTGGGCTGGTCTGGAGGGACCTGCCCCAGAGAGGCAGAGATGGGACCATCCAGTGAGCCACACTGACCCTGCATGCCCTTGCCGCCCTTGCAGCCCAGACCCTCTGCAGCTGTCCCGCCTCCTCTTCCCTAACAGCTGGGGGCGCTCCACTGACTATAGGAGGCAGGACGGGGATTTTAACAGGTGTTTTTGTTTTCTTTCAGATGGGGGTCTCGCTATGTCGCCCAGGCTGGTCTGGAATTCCTAAGCTCAAGTGATCCTCCCACCCCCACCTCCCAAGTAGCCGGGCCTACAGCCGTGCACCACTGTGACTGACCGATAAGGGGTTCGACAAGTGAGCGCAGAATTTGCTTAACAGATTCCAGGCTGGAGCTGACTGACGCTGGCTGAGTGTGTGCCCTCACGTGTGAGTGCGCCCTGTACACGGGAAGGGCACAAGGAAGGAGGTCATCAAGGACAAGCTGGGCACCTGTTAGTTTCCCTCAGACACATGGGAGGGAAAGGATCACCCTCCGGACAACAGAACTGCGGGGCCAGGGACACTGACCTCCTCTCCAGCCTGGTCCCTGATGGGTTCTGCTTTGGGGCTTATCTCTTTCATGAGTGTGCTGTGATGTTTTATTAATAACAATAATAATGCTCATTCATTGGTTCCAAATCGCTAATCCCTGAAATGTGGGATGCCTCGTTCCTAAACACTGTTTCAAGTCCTCACAGGACTTTAAAGCCTGTGGGGGTGCAACTATTTCCCCATTTTACAGCTGAGGCTGTTGGGGCTGAGTGACCACGCAGGAGCAAAACACAGACCGGTAGGGTTCTGTGCTCCTGGTTCTCTGAGCAGGAGGAGAGGGCAGAGGGCTCTGTGCAGGACTTGTCAAGGTGTGTGTGTGTGTGTGTGTGTGTGTGTGTGTGCGTGCACGCGTGTGCACATGTGGGGTTCACTGTGTACATAAACATGCATGACTGTATGGGGTTGTGTGCACTGTGTGGTTCATTGCCCTGCAGTCAGTCCCTTGGAACTGCTCTATGGAGGGCGTGATATAGTTTCACCAGCAGAGGAAAATTGTGTCCATCCTGTCACTTGTCATGGTGGGAGTTGAGGCTGTCAGAGATCCCAAATAGCCAGAAATATTTTCAGTTACATTTTTCTCTTGGGATAATTATATATTCACCTACAGTTGCAAGAAAGCACAGCAACCCCTCATAGCCACCACCTGGTCTCCACCCTGACCCATTCACCGTACCATTTTGCAAAGCTCTAGCATCATAGTGCATCTTTTTTTCTTCTTTTCTTTCAATACTGGGGATTGAGCCCATGGGTGCTCTGCCGTGGAGCTATATCCCCAGCCCTTTATATTTTATTTGGAGACAGAGTCTCACTAAGTTGCCAAGGCTGGACTCGAACTTGTGATCCTCCTGCCTCAGTTTTCTGAATCATTGGGATCATAGACGTGCACCACCACTCCCTATGCACACACGCTGCGTCTTGACATTGCTACAATCCACTGATCTTGTTCAGATTCCCCAGTTTTACTTGCATTCTTGTGGTGTGTGTGTGTGTGTGTGTGTGTGTGTGTGTGTGTGTGTACGCACTTGAGGGGTTCAAGAGATTTGGGGTGAACGAAGCTTTGCTGAGGGATACTGTGATGGGCTGCTCGTGGTGGAAGGCTTTCTTGGCAGATGTTTGTCCAGAGGCAACAGGATGGGGTCACTATTCTGGATTCCAGGAAGATGACAAAGACCTCCTGAGAGACTTAGTGCTGAGGGGCTTACGTGCCTAGGCGATGTTCAGTGGCATGAAGAAGAGTCTGTGATCCAAGAGCTCTGAACAGCAACGGTAGTTTGGGGCTTTATCTTATCAGTAGGTATCAGATGTTGGGTGAGTTTCATGGGGTATGCAGAACAGGAATTCTCTAAATGGTTAAAATTTTGCCATTTGTGTGGTCTATTTTTCAAATAATAGTATGTGTAAAATTTTATTTTGGTCCTAGCAGGCTTTGGAGCTAACAGGTCTCCGCTGGAAGAGAAATAAACAACATTGGGTCCAATACACCCTGGCCATCTTTGGTGCATTTGTATGACTGTGGTTGCTGCACACATTTTGTGTATATGTTTTTCTGTGTGAACATACGTTTTCATTTCTCTAGGATTAATTCCCATGGTCATATGGTTGTTGCATGCTTAGCTTTTATAAAAAGAAACTGCCAGACTGTTTTTCAGAATGGCTATACCATTTAACGTTCCCAAGCTTTTGCTGCTGTTACTATTTTTTCATTTTAATCATTTAGATAGGTAAATAATGATAATTGCATTGTGGCTTTAATTTAGATTTTGCTAATGGCTAATGGTTGGACTCTCTTTTCAGGTATTAATTAGCTATCTATATATTCTGTTTAGTGAAATATTTTATGTCTTTTGCTCATATTATGACTGGAGGTTTTTTTTTTTTTTTTTTTTTTTTGGTACCGGGGATTGAACTCAGGGGCACTCTACCACTGGGCCACACCCCCAGCCCTTTTTTGTATTTTATTTAGAGACAGGGTCTCACTGAGTTACTAAGTGCCTCGCCATTGCTGAGGCTGGCTTTGAACTCACGATCCTCCTGCCTCAGCCTCCCAAAGTGCTGGGATTACAGGCATGCGCCACCGCGCCCGGCTCATGACTGGAGTTTTTAAAATGTTAAGTTATGATCATTTTTATGTACTCTAGATTCTAGTCCTTCGTCAAATATATGGTTTGCAAAGATTACTCCCAGCCTGCAACCTGTCTTCATGTTTTTAAATGTGTGTTTTCATAAAATGAAACATTTGAGTTTGATGAGGTCTGAGGTATCAATTTTCCTTTTATGGATGATGCTTTTGGTGACAAGTCTGAGAACTCATTTCCTAGTCCTGGATATTTTTTTTCCTGAAAGTTGTATTGGGTTATGCTTTTCATTTAAGTCTATGATCTATTCTTTGAATTTTTAAAAAAATTTTTAAAGAATGACTGTCCTCCCATTAATTGGTTTTGCACTTTTGTCAGAAACCATTTGGACATACCTGTGTGGGTCTATTTCTGTGTTCTCCAATCTGTTCCACTGATTCATGTGTCTACCCCTCTATCAATGCCATAGTGTCTTTATTACTGTAGCCTTAATATCAGCTACTGCTACTTTATATTTTCTTATCTTGATATTGTCTACTATTTTATTTACTCTGTATTTCTGTATAATTTTTGGAAAGTTCACCTATGTCTATATAAAAACTTATTGGGATTTTGATAGAAATTGCTTTAAGTAAGTTAATTGATCTGAGGGAGAATTGCTATCTTCCAATCCATGAACATGGACTGTCTCTCTATTTATTTAAGTCTTTTTAAAATTTCTTTCATCAGCACTTTGTAATTTTCAGTATACAGATTTGTTAATTGAATATGTAAGTATTTTGTTTTCTTTGGAGCAATTGGACCTGGAATTGTGTTTTAAATTTTGGTTTCTGGGCTTCATTGCTCATACCTAGAAACATGATTGATTTTTGTGTGTTGATTTTGTGTCCTGTAATATTATAGAACTCACTTGCTATAAGGTGTGTGTGTGTGTAGATTCTTTGAGATTTTCTCTGTAGATACATCATCTGCAAATACAGTTTTCTTAATTTATTTCTCCCTTCCTCTATCTCTACATTTTGCATTTCTTTTTCTTGTCATATTGTAGTGGCTAAAAATTGTATTACTACAATGAATAAGAGTGATGACAATGAACTTCCTTGCATTATACCTAATCCTAGGGAGACAACATTCTGGTTTTCACCATCAAGCATAATGTTATCTATTGCTTTTCAGTAGATATATTTTAACAAGTTGAGGTAATTTCCCTCTATTTCTATTTTTCTAAAAAATGTAAAACAAAATACAAGTGAGTATTGAATTTTGCCAAATATTTTTCTGCATTAATTGTTAGGATCACATAATTGTTCTTCTTTAGTTTGTGGATATGGTGGATTGTGTAGATAAATTTTCAACTGCTGAATCAGTCTAACATCCCTGGAATAAGTTCTGCTTGGTCATGGCATATAGTACTTTTCAGACTTTGATGGATTTCTTTCCAGTTGTCTTGTCTTGTCTTTTTTTTTTTTTAAATTTAATTCCATAAAGGACACTGGACACAGACATTGGCTTTGATATCAGGATAGTACTGTCCTTATGAAATGAGTTGGGAAATATTATCTCCTCTGCTAGTAATTTCTAGAAGGGATTGTATAACACTGAAGCTAATTCTTTTTTAAATGTTTGATAGTATTCTACAGTAAACCCATCTGATCCTGGATATTTATTTTTTGGGAGTTTTAAAATTATGTCTATTTAATCTTGGAAAATGTTGGTTCTTCATGGTTTTCAGTGAATTGGTCCATTGTCTTCTAAGTTATCCAATTTGTGAGTGTAAAGTTCATAGTATTCTTTATTATATTTACCATGGCTATAGGATCTGTAGTGGTATTAATGATTTGTGTCTTCTCTCTTTTTGTTTGTTAGTCTTGCTAGAAGTTTATTAATTTCACTGAATTTTTTTAAGAATCAAATTTTTGTTTGTTTTTATTTAGGGTTTTCTTATTTTCAATTTCATTGATCTCTGTTCTTTATTTCCTTCCTTGTGTTTGATTTAAGTTTGTTTCTTATTTTCCTAGATCTTGAAGGAGGAACTGAGTCTATTAATTTGAATTTATTAATTAGGTTATCAATTTCTAATGTAAGTTCCAAATAATAAATTGTGCTATAAATCTCTCTTATGGCACTGCTTTAGTTGCATCAAATAAACGTATTTTCATTTTGTTCTAGTCTTTTAAAAATTGCTTTGAGACTTCCTCTTTTACCCATGGATTGTTTAGAAGTATGTTGTATAATTTCCACATGTATGAAGATTTTCTTATTATTTTTCTAGTTAGATTCCATTATAGTCAAAGAATACTGGATGATTTTAATTCTTTTAAAATTTGTTGAGAATGTTTTATGAACTGGGATATTGTCTGTCTTGGCAAACAGTCCACGGTTACTTAAAACATATGTATTCTGCTATTTTTGGGTAGAGTATTCTACATTTGTCTGCTAGATCTTGTTGGTTGATTGTGTTGTCCATCCACAATTCTTATATATACTTTTTGATTTTCTAGCATTTCTAGCATTTGGTGCAAGGGGGTTATTGAAACTTCCAACTACGATTGTAGCTTTTTCCCCTTTTCCTTTTACCTCGATCAGTGTCTGCATCATGTACTTTGAGACTCTGTTGCATGGTACATGCTCACTTAAGATCAGTATGTCTTTCTGGTGGTTTGATCCTTTTGTCATTACATAATGTCCCTCTTTGTCTCTAGGGACAAAGATTTCTAGAAATCTACTTTATCTGTTACAAATACAGTCACCCCTCTTTTTAAAAATTAATGTTTGCATGATATATCTGAAGTGGGTGATCAGACCCGCATTTGAGAGTCACCCTCTCTATACATGGGGGAAAGGAAATTCCTATTTCTGAAGACACAGGGACACAGAGAATAAACCTGAATGAAGGCAGTTAACACCCACTTCTTACCATACATTGTGCCCCCTTAGCCCAATCGGGCTTTTTTTTTTTTTTTTTTTTTTTTTAGCTATGCATGACAGTAGAATGTATTTCGACATATACATACAAGGAGTATGACTTCCCCTTCTGTGGTTGTATGTGATGTGGAGTTCCACTGGTTGTGTATTTATGTATGAACATAGGAGAGTTAGGTATGATCCACTGTCTTTCCCATTCCCTTCCCCCATCCCTTCTCCCCATCACCCCCTGTCCAATCGGGGTGAACCTCCTCCGCTCCTCCCTCTCCCCTGCCTGTTGTGAAGCAGCATCCTCATAGAGGAGAGAACATTCGACCTTTGGTTTTTTTGAGTCTGACTTATTTTACTTAGCATGATAGCCTCCAGTTCCATCCATTTATTGGCAAATGCCATAATTTCATTCTTCTTTATGGCTGAGTAATATTCCATTGTGTACATGTGCCACATTTTCTTTATCCATTCATCTATTGAAAGGCACCTAGGTTGGTTCCATAGTCTAGTTATTGTGAATTGAGCTGCTATAAACATTGATGTGGCTGTATCACTGTAGTATGTTGATTTTAAGTCTTTGGAGTATATGCCAAGAAGTAGGATAACTGGGTCAAATGGTGGTTCCATTCCAAGTTTTCCGAGGAATATCCATACAGCTTTCCAGAGGGGTTGCATCAATTTGCATCCCTACCAGCAATTTATGAGTGTATCTTTGCCAACGTTTATTGTTACTTGTATTCTTGACTGGAGCAAGATGAGGTCCCAGTGTAGTTCTAACTTGCATTTTTCTAATTGCTAGAGATGGTGAACATTTTTTCATGTATTTGTTGACCATTCATACTTCTTCTTCCGTGAAGTGTCTTTTCAGTTCCTTTGCCCATTCCAACCATACTTTTCCATGACTTCACTTTTTCATCCAACCTAGCATAAAAGTTCACAGGCTTCCCTGTTTCTTTGAGTCTTCCTTTCCTTAGGAAGGCTTCTGTGTGTGCAAAACTGCTTGTGTTGCCCTTATTAGCCTGTCTGTTGCTACAGGCTCCTCAACCACGAACCTAGCAACAGGGCAGGAAAAGGTATTTTTTTTTTCTCTGCCTCGCCTCATTTCTTCATCTGTAAACTGGAAGGAGGGGTTGGAGGTTGAACAAGGTGACCTTGAGCTGCCCCACCCCCACTGAAGAGGCCGTGAGTCACACCTCCTGCGTGCTTCTCTAGTGGATGATGCTGGGTCCTATCTCTGTCTAGGGATGCTCAGTTCAGGTGTGCAAATCCAGGGAGGAGAAGTGAGGGGCAGGGCATGAGGAGAGCAGGAGGGAGGGCCTCATGGGGGTCTCCTGAGCTGCAACTCCCACATGCGACTGCCTCCTTGATTGGGTTTGGAGCCCCGCGGACTCCGCCCTGGCGTCAGGCTGTCCTGCATGGAGGAGGACGGCACATTCGCTCCCTTGTTCTTCTGCGCCATTGGGTGAAAGCCTGTCTTGTGAGGCATTAGCCCTCTGCTTTTCCTAATTGTGAACACATGTATAGATGCTTTGGGGCTTCCCGGGGATGTCAACAAGCAAGCGCAGATGACGGGGGAGGCAGCAGCTAGAGGTCAGCGAGAGGCAGCACTGCCCTGGGTGAGGGTGTCCCCATGTATTTCTGGCTGAAGACTCCACTCTGGAGCACCCTGCAGCTGCCAGGGGGACCTGGTGTCCACCAGCCCCTCACCGCCCCTTGGAACTCCAGGATCCCTGCCTGTCTTAGCTCTCCCCCACCACCTCTACCTGATGGCAGTGCTCCCCAGCTGCTTGCTCAGTGAACCACCGGTGTCTCAGGGCGCACACACAGTCTTTCAGTGTCTGAGACATCGCTGCCGGTGCACCATTTCTGCCTGGTCTTGCAGTCCGCATTAGACCCTCATCGTGAGACGGTCACTGAGATGAAGAGCAGCCCCAGCGGTCTCTGAGAGCAGTCCCGGAGCAGAGGGAAGACATCTGCCTGGTAACAGTTCCAACCTGCAGCAAGTCAAGAGAAACCTTTCTTTTCTTTTCTTTCTTCTTCTTCTTTTTCCCCTTTTGGCTTGGCTTTCTCTCTTTTCTTTCTTCTGGCAAGTGGCAGTGATTCCGGCAATGCTTCCAGATAGAACATATGGCAGGACTAACGGATCCCCTCCACCATACATGGCCGGCCAAATTTAGTAGAGAGGATGTGAGATTTTCTTTGATGACAGTAATGCCAGCAGCTGTCGTCTCCTAAGCACCTACTAGGTGTCAGATCGTGGCCTGTGCTGTCTCATCCCATCCTCATGATCACGCCCAGGGTAGGCGTCACTGCCTGGTGCCACTGGTTCTGGATGGTGGCTTGGGGATGTCTTCATCTGGGCAGGAGGTGGAGATGGGTTTCCTTGGCTGGACTGAACTCCCGCTACAGGCGAGGTCGGTGTGAACAGGGGGGTCCTGCCTGAGAGGGCTCTGGAGAGGCCAGCATGGGAGGCCTATGGGTTGGGACCCTAGCAGGTGGGGCAAGATGGAGTCCTTGGGACCCAAAGGAGATGGGAGCGGCAGCTCCCCCCAGCCCTGGGCAGACTGGCACTCTGGGGACTAGCTGGGCACTGGGGACGGTCACCTTTCTGGAGACAGAACTCTACCTCGGGGTGTTTAGGTCTTGAAATGAGCGTCTGTTGTGACCCCTTGATCAAGCCCCAGGGACTCAGTGGCACGTCCCCAGGAGGCTCTGGGGAGGACAGGTGAAGGATGGGACTTGTGCTGGGTGAGTGTCTCCCTGTCCCTGCCTGAGGAGGTCTGAGCCAGGGGCCTGGGCTGCCCAGCGTGTGGGCTGGGACAGCCCTCCTCCTTCTGAGCCTCTGCGCCCCGCAGGTCACCTCCTGCTGTACCGGTGCAGGGTCCTGAGAGCTGGTAGCTAATGACGTGGTGCTCACCAGCTCCAGGCCTCTGGGGCTCCAGACACGTGGGCACCGAAGGCTGGGGCTGTCTGTGGGGCGCCTGAGGGCAGGCCCAGCCCTGGGGCCAGCCTCATATGAATTCCTGGGTCTTCTACTTTCTCAAGAGAAGTCAGGAACCTACAGTTTATGTGGATTTTCCAGCATTTTAACTGTTGGTAACTAATTAACAAGCAAACATATCCCACCAGATGGCTAAACAAGACCCCTCTGCAAGCTGGATGCCCTGTGGCATCAGTTGGTGCCTCTGACACGGAGGCTTCTTTCAGTGCGAGGATTGTGCACCAAATCCCCACCAGCCCCCCGCCTCCCGTGGGCTCAGTCTCCTTCCCGCTTTGTTCTTCCCAGCATCGAGCACAGGCCGGCCCATGGTAGGCTCTCGCCAGTTGGTCAGTGAACCGCTGTCCACTTTGCATGTTCTCCACGGCCGCCCAGTGGGTGTCATAGTCTTTTCTTGCACTATTGTATTGTGTGTGTGTGTGACTGGTATGAGTTTGGCTGTGAGAGGGGTTCATTCCATATGTGCCTATGGGTGAGGCTGTGTAGGGGTGTGTGTGCGCGTAGGATTCTGTGTGTGCATTTGAGTGCGAATGTGTAGGTGTGAATGTGTGAGAGAACATGTGTATGTGAGGAGTTGTGAGCATGAGTGTGTGTGTGAGGGACAGCATGTGTGCATGTGTACCCCTGGGGGTGTCATGTCCGACCTCCTGTCAGAGCCTGGGGTTGCTTTGCAAGCTGAGCCTCTTTGCTGCAAAGGGCAGGACGTGACAAATCACAATAATTGCCGGGTGGTGTCTTCCTTTAATCCTCTCTAAAATGTTCCCCCTAAATGAAGGGGACTGAGACCTCTCCCCATCTCTGGAGACAGGCAGGGCTAGGGTCTCAGCATCTCTGTCTGGGCTACTTGGCCCTGGGCCCCTGAGCTGTCTCGTCAGTCACATGACTGCCCAGCCGGAGCAGCCAGAAAGAGGCCACCAGGACTAGGACAGGGACCCCACCGCTCCCACAATGTGCCAGGCCTGACGGTAGGGACTTTGTGGACCCCCCAGGCAGCGCCACGGAGTCTCCCCAGGCAACCTCACGTGGAGCCGAAGAATCGCCCGCCGAGGCCTGCTCCAATTCTGACCCTCAGACAGGGAGGTAGAGTCAAATGGTGGCGTTTAAAGCCACTAGACCTTGGGATGGTTTGTAAAACAGACACAGATAAGCAGAACAATCAATTCCTTTAATATATTTTCCAAATGATAATGTGTCATATTTGTTAATAGGTTTCTCTCAGGCTGCTTCAAATTAGAAAGAACTATGTCAGCAAACTGTGACAAAAAAAAAAAAAAAAAAAAAATAGCAGCCTGAATCCCAGTGAGACACAGGCTAGCTCATTCATTTGGATCCAATTCTAATGATGATGACTATCCTTCCTCTGTTAGCAGCATCACTGGTAACTAAAGTTAGCCTTGGCTCAAGAATCAATGTGTGATCTCAGAGCCCGAAGCAGGCAGTGCGTGGACTGTCTGGTGACTGGCGACAGCCCCGTGGAGCTCTGGCTGGGCGCAGAGCCTCCTTCTCCCTGTTGGTGGCTGCTGGGGGGCTACCAGGAGCAGTGGCGACTACCTGGTGGCCAGTAGCCCGCGTGGATGCACAAAAGCCACCAGCATGTTTTCTGCCAAGCCAGGATGAGCTCTGCCTGGATGTAGTGAGGGGACACAAGTCCGCCCTCCGTGGTGCTGTGGGCTGGGCTGGCTCCACCCAGACTCTAGGCTGAAGTCCTGATCCCCGAGATCTCGGAATATGACTTCATTTAGACATAGGGTCTTTATGGAAGTAATCAAGTCCAACCGAGGTCACCGGGGGAGGACCCTGATCCTGTGTGACTGGAGTCTCTAAGAAGAGGCGATTAGGACGCAGACACTCGGGAAGACGACACGAAGACGGGGAGAAGATGGCCATCTATAAGCTAAAGAGATCTATGAGCCAGGGCCCTATTGCCTGGGACAGACCCTTCCCTCACAGCGCTCAGGTAGAACCAGTCCAACTGGCACTATGGTCTTATAAGGAGGGATATGGACACCACGGCCAGGCTAGACCCTGCTCCTTCCCAACAATGGCCACATCCCACTCCAGCCAATGACTGCTTTCTTCCTTGTGGCATTTCTTTCTTTTCTTTTTTTCTTTTTTTTGGTACCAGGGATCGAACTCAGGGGCACTCGACCACTGGGCCACACCCCCAGCCCTTTTTTGTATTTCATTAGAGACAGGGTCTCACTGAGTTGCTAAGTGCCTCGCCATGCACCACCGGGCCGGGCCCTTGTGGTATTTCTGTTCTTTGTGGCCTCATTGATGTGAGGAGGGGGCCCCACAATTAAGTGGCACTCCAACCAGCTCCTTGGCCCCCCCCAATTCTCTTATGGAGGAGAAATCTCCCCCCCTTTTCTAAATCAAAGCCCCACCAGCTACTGGCAGCTCGCCTGACATGTACATTTGGACCTATTTCTCCTTCGTGACGACGGAACGCCTGGGTCACAGCTGCCCTAGTCTGGGGAGCCACAAGCCAAAATGAAGGCAGGGCTGAGGTCCCCGGGGGAGCAAGCTCACGGAGGGGCTTCCAGCGGAACTTCAGAGATTGGTAGCAGTGAATGATGACAAGTGGGGGGAGCGGGACTGTGCAGAAGAAGGGAGCACCCACTGAGGGGGTCGAAACCGGGGGTGCCGGGAGGAGGGCTGCTGGCGACAGAGGAGGGCGTGGCCAGGCTGCCTCAGGCTGCCACCCGGAATCAGCCCTGGTGTTTGTCCATGACTGCCACCCAGGGCTTCTAGGAAGCAGTCTCAGAGCTTACTGGGCGGCAGAATGATTTCTAGGGACTGACCTTGGCACTGAGCCGGGCCAGGCAGGAAGACGGGATGCTGAGGAAGACTAATGACAGGCTCAGCCCATCTCCAGGGAGGGCTGGGCTGGAGTGGACTCCAGGGGTGGCCCTGGCGAGCCCAGACGGCCTGGCTTCATACTTCCTCCTCCAGCAGTCCGTGGGCGCGGGCTGCGCGAGCAAGCGGCGCCTTGCTCTGGTGGATCTCCATGACTGAGGCAGGCCCTGGGTGGGGGCAGCCCTCCCAGCAGCCCGGGACCACGGGCTTTCCTGCTCCTGGCGCCTCCTCCCCTCCGCCCCAGCCGGCCACCCCGTACCCAGGCTCCCAGGACACCTGCCAGTCTCTGGCCTCCTGAGCTCTTGTCTGGTGTCTGCCCTTTGTTCTTCTTTCTTTTCTTGAGCTCAGGCCCTCTCGGGAGATGCCCCGGGTGGCCAAGTCCTCTGAGACCGGGGCTCCATGTCACAGGGCTTTGGAGGCTTCTGGGTCCCTCATCTACCCGTCCCTGTCCACCCTCAGGCACAGCCGTTCAAGCTTGGCACCACCTTGAAGGGCAGTTCTGTGTACCTCCAGCCCTTGGTGCTGACCCTGGAGCCCGGTGGCTTCTGCCTGGTGCCCATGGCATGATCATGACGCTCGCGTGGTGTCCACTGCCCTGTGGTCAGGGCTGCTCCAGGCTGGGCCAGGTGGGTTCCAGACGGGGAGGCAGGGAACTGGGAGGCCACCCCAAGTGGGGCTGGGAAATGGTCAAGGGGCCACTACATGGCTGCAGGGAGCTGTCAGAGAGAAGCAGAGGCGGGGACTGACCGGACTCGGGAGCCCCCACTCCTGGGGCCTAGAGAGCCACCTTATTCTCAGCCACATGCTGATGTCACTTGAAGCAGCTGCTCTTGTCTCTGCATCCAGGAAGGGCTGCCCCCAGAGCCGGCGAGATTGCTCTGGGACCAAAGAGCAGGGATTGGTCCATCCTGCTCAGAGGCCTGGAAGGTCCTAGGGAGCCTTCCTGGGCTGTCTCTGCTGCCTTCAAGAGTGATCCCAGTCCTGTGAAGAGGTCAGGTCGGCCGTCACAGGGATGGTCATAAAGGGGCCCCGCCAGCCAGGGCCTGGTCTTCCATGCCCGTCCCTGTGCTCTCCTCGACCTCTGTATCTTTCTCTCCTCTCTCATTGTCCTTGACTTTCCTTGCTCCTCTTGTTTGCTCTGCTGTGCTAGCTACACAGTCTGGAGGGTCTTTCCCCGTAGCTTGGTACTGCAGGTGGGCCCTGCTGGGGGGCATTTGTGAATTGCCTGGACGGGACGATCAGTGCTCAGTCGGGTCTCACACAGCAGGTGTGACGGAGCCCAAGTGGCACGAGAGCAGGACCAGGACCTGCTGGGCGATTTCCTCCAAGAAACAAGGAAGAGCCTGAAGGAGGCGATTCCTGGGTCTCCTCTGGAGGCCAGGGTGAGTAGGGACCTTGTGCAGGGAGGCCAGGTATGCAAATCTGCCCCCAGCATACTTGGATATGCAAAAGTGATTCCTGTCCAGAGAGGTCTTGGCCCCCAAACTGGAAATTACTTAATGTTCACCTAAGGGGAATGGCTATCTAAACTGTGGCAGACATTGAGGTTTGATAAGCATATGAATTAACATGAGAAATTACTTGGCAGGGAACCTCAAATACAAAAAGTAGGCTAAGAAATCATAGCACATCAAATCATACCCTTGCAATTTTGCTTTGTAAACAAACAAGTTATGCCTAGAAGAAAAGTCTGGAAGGAAGTATATCAATATGGGAAGAGTGATTTTTGGTTTTCTTCTTTTCTTACATTCTTTTTGTATTTTTATATATTCCCTATTACAGACAAAAGTTAGTGAAAAAATAGAGAAAATGGAATGTGATTATCGTGTTGGTATGAGGTGGGTGTCAATGAATTCATTCGTCCCATTCCACAAACCTCCCAGAGCATGCCCAGGCTCTGCCTGGGCCGGCCTCACAGGTCAAAAGGGGATGTGATGGAGCCATTGAGAAGCTCACCCAACACGTGAATTGACAGGATGAAATCCTGGCAACAGAACCTTAAGAATAGTTGGCCCTCCACATCTGTGGATTCCGCATCCCCGGAACAACCGACTTCAGAAAGAAAACATTTAGAAAAAACTCAAGGCTCTGCTGAACATGAACAGAATCCCCCCTTCATGAGCCCCTACAGCATAACTATTTACATAATATTCACATTGTATCGGGTGTTACAAGTAATCTAAAGATGATGTAAATCGTACAGGAGGATATGCTGTTGTCACATGCGAGCAAGACATCGTGTCATAGAAGGGACCTGAGCATGGAGGATTTGGTATTTGCAGCCTCCTTTTTTTGCACAGTGCGCCCCTGTGGACACCAAGGGAGGACTGTTCAAAAAGTAAATTAGAAAAGCAAATCTCATCCTTGCAATTTTGCTTTGTGAGAGACAGGAATTTTGCCTTAGGGGGGCGTGTGGGCGGGGTGGTGGTGGTGGGGTACAGAGGAGGAAGTTCAGGAGGACTTAGATGTGGAGGCACACCCAAGGCCTGGGAGTGGGGAGGAACATTCTTTATTTTCTAAGTTGTTATAAATGACAGCAGAATGCATTACATTTCATATTATACTTATAGAGCACATTTTTACCTATCTCTGGTTGTATACAAAGTATACTCACAAAAAAATAGTGGGCACATTAAGCTACTTATACATAAAACCAGACATCAGAACAACAGGCCAAAGTGACTAAAGTCTACTATGGAGAGAGCAATGTTAAGTAACTTAGAAGCCCAGTTATGTTTGTTAATAAAATGCTTCAATTTAGGAAAGAAACAAAACGTACAGTCACACCATTCGTGTCCTCACACGTGCACTTAGGGTGATGAGACCATCTCATCCTACGGGAGGAATATTCTATGTGGCTGCTGGGGGGCCAGTGGAGGCACTGCAGACCTGGACCCGAGGAAGTGTGTGCAGCCTGCAGGTCTCTGGGCGCTCGCTTCTGTCCTGAGCCAGCAAGGGCAGGTCAGGACTTCCATGGACCCGAATAACTGGAGTGGTAAGCGTGGATGCCAAAGACCTCCCCCTGACCCCGCCTGCAGATACTGTCTGGTGATGCCGCGTCCTGCCGGTCTGGCGATGCCGCTCTTGGTGTGGGCTCCACTCGCAGCTGCGCCCAAGGCCTGGTGCCAGGCAGTCCATGGAAACACAGGACGGTGGAGGGCCAGAATGGCAGGGTTGGGCCCCAACCCCTTGTCCAGGGGCTGGTCCTGTTCATGTCCAACCCTAGCTCATTGAGACGAGAGTGACTCAACAGACGGTGTCTGACACCCGGCAGACATCTGTTCACGACCGAGGCTGGCGTTGTTGGACGAGGCAGAGGTCGCCACTGAGGCTACGCAGAGCCTTCTCTCCTGCGCCCGTCAATCCCCAGGCCTCCCCAGGGAGGCCCCCTTGGGCTGCCCCCAGGAGGTGCCTCAGGTCCCAGCATATGAGGAATGAAGCCACAGGACCAGCAGTGACACGAATTTTAGTTCCCTCTTGCCCAACACACCAGTTCTATTGCATTGTCCCTCCCCCTGCGGCACTAGTGAATTTCTGGGCGTCCTGGGCCTCCCCAGTGCTGGCCAACACAGTGTCTCCACGAAGCTGCCTGTGCACAGTGCCCTGTGAGGGTGCTCAGATGCAGGGCACTCAGGGAACCGTGGACGATCTTGACTGCCCACCCAGCCAGTGTCCAGGCATCTAGTCCCCAGGCAGAGCTCTGTCTGTGCAGTCCCTTCCCTGGGCCCTCCAGCCCTCAGAGATCCCACTGAGATATTTAGGTTTCTTCTTCCTCTCCACGAGGGCTGAGAGCCAGTGCAAGGGTCCGGCAGCATCTGTCTGCTTCCTTCATTATCTTCACCAGGTAGGCCTGCCGTGGGAGACTCAAGAGTGACTGGTTGGGTGGAGGTGGGTGGTGTTCAGTGGACTGTGCGCTGTTGTTGCTAGCTTTCCACTTTATGGGCATGTGGAAGGTGGCATGTTCTCGTTTCTTTGTGGTTGGGTGGAAAATCTAGAAATTAGTTTTGGCTTAATTAATTTGTGTGTGTGTGTGTGTGTGTGTGTGTGTGTTACTGGGGTTTGAACCCAGGGATGTTCTAACTACTGAGCAACATCCCCAGCCCTTTTTATTTTTTATTTTGAGATAGGTTCTAGCTAAGTTGTTCAGGCTGACCTCAAACTTGTGATCCTTTTGCCTCAACCTCCTGAGTCTGGTGTTACAGGAATGCGCCTGGCTGGGCTTAATTGCTGGGGGCAGTGACGAGTTGAGGGTGACTTCCAGGCGAAGTGTTGACTGAGGCTCTTCAGAGTTCTTTCTTCCTCTCCCAGTGATCATCACAATTCACAGGGGATGATTCCCCAACTCCAGCCTGGCCTGGGAGTGAGTGCAGCCCCATCCTTTCTGTGTGGTTCGCAGAGCGAGCTCTGTGCATCTTTGGTCCACAAGTTGCTGTGATGAGGGTTGTCAGCATGCAGATCCTGATGAATACAGGTCCACGGAGACTCTAGCTTGCCCAGGAAGGAGAACTGATCTCCACTGAAGGGGCCTAGAGATTCATAGAGCTCACCCCTTACATTTTACAGAAGGGCAAATTGAGGCCCAAAGAGGAAAGGACAGAGTCTCAGGTCACACAAACATTTGAGATTCAGGTCTCTGTGTGTGGTGTTTGCTTCTTCTTCTTCTTCTTTTTTTTTTTTTTTTTTTTTTTGCAGAATCATAGTGTGCAGATGAGAAAAATGGATGGCCTAAATTCAGAGTGAGGAAGTTAATCAAGTAAAGAGAATTCTAATTGAACACGTCTTTTTTTTTTTTTTTTTTTTTTTAACCCAGGGGTTCTCTAAAAAGTTTTATTTTGAGACAGAGTCTTGCTAGGTTGCTGAGGCTAATCTTGAACTTGAAATCCTCCTGCCTCAGCCTCTCCAGTGCTGGGTTTATAGGTGTGCCACCACACTTGGCTGCACACTTATTTTTAACATGAGCCTGAAGCCAACAGGACTTATCCTGCTGCTAGCATTGAGCCATGGGCATCCCTAGAGGGGTGTGGCGAGGCCAAGACACCTTTGGACAAAGGTGCGGTCTGCTCTGAGAACGTGTTCAGGCCTGAGGTGGGTGGAGACCAGGGGGAGGAGGGGACAGGAACTGTGATGAGTTGCATCATTTGTGGTGGGGCCTTCCCGGAGTCTCGTATCGTCGCACCTAGGATGTTGTGCCACTCCTGTTCCAAAGGTGAAGGCATGTGTTGGGTGCGGTGATGCACAAATGTAATTAATCCCAGCTGTTTGGGAGTTGGAAGCAGGAGGATCTAAAGTTTGAGGCCAGCATGGACAACTTAGTAAGGCCCTGTCTCAAAATTTCAAAATGAAAATTTAAAAGGGCTAGGGATGTAGCTCAGTGGTCGAGTGCCCCTGGATTCACTCTTTAGTATGGGCAGAGGGGTGGGGGAGGCACAAGGCACAGAGGTTTGCAAATATTCATCACTTGTCTAGGGTCACATGGCTGGCGGGTGACAGTGCTGGGCTTTAAACACATAAGGTGTGGCTCTGAGACCCACACTGGCCCAGAGAGGTGCAGCAGACACTCCCCACTGATCATCCAGATTTTGCCACATGTGAACTGAGTGTCCCTGGTCATTGCTTTGCTTCTGATGCTCTGTTTCCTCACCTCTCAGGTGAAGATCTAGGGCAGACCCTGGAGTGATGTCCTGGTGGCCTTGTGAGGTTTGCAAACAACATGTGTGACTGTGGGCCAGTGCCTCGCCCTGAGCAGGTACTGCCTGTCTTTCCAGTCCCTGAAGGTCCCTGTGGCACGGAGCCTCCTGCCGAATTCAACTCTTCTACCCCATGACCAGCATGGGTGCCTAGGCCTGCAACCTGCACTTTCCCCGGAAGAGCGGCCCCATTTCCCCAAGGCGTTGGCAGTGGTTCTGAGAAAGGGCCTGCCCCTTCTGGGAAGGAAGGAGGAGAGCGGAGAGCGTGCGGCTGCCGTAGCAGCTGGGCCTGAGCTGAGAGGTCAGGTGAGGGGGCAGACGATGCCGGGAAGAGCATATTGATTTCCTCCTTTTAAAAATGGACTCAAGTGGAATCATTCATAATGTGCTCTCCCCACCACTGACAATACCCATTCCCATCACTGTCAGGGAAATGGATTTGCAGCACTCTTGGAAAAAGCAAACACTTTGCTAGATGTGCAAACGGGGCTTGGTTCTGTCCCCAGACGCTTTCTTGAGGCTTGCTGGTGGCTTTCTGGAGACAGAGGGTGGTAGGATCTACCAGCTGGGGATTGTTTCTGGGACAAAGTCTGCACGGAGTATTGTGGCTATAACAAATGCCACCCCGTAGTGGGCACAATGTTGAAGGGATTACTCTAGGAGGACTGTCACAGCCTGGGATGAAGAAGGCCCTGGGGAGGCAGCATTGGAGCTGAATCTCAGGAGCAGGAGTGGCCACGAAGAGCATTTTGGGAACGTGGGCACCTACACCCAGCACCTGGGTAAGCAGTTCCTGGTAGGCACCTAGCGGGAGCCCCATGTGCCTTTAGCCACAGGGTGAGGGCAGGGCGTGAGGAGCTGCAGATGGACTGGGGCAGACCGAGAGCACCAGTCTTTCCTGCTGCCACCCTGCAGGGAAGGCCACCCCAGGTATGGACGAGAGCCCCTTTGGAGACAGGATGGAGGTGGATATAGCCCCTGCTGGCCGGTCAAGGTGCTGGCACTGGCCTGGAGCTGGGCACAACTGGGCAAAGGGACACTAATTGGGATGACTTTTTGTTGGTACCTGGCGTTGAACCCAGAGGCACTTTACCACTGAGCCACGTCCCCAGCCCCCCTTTTTTAAAAAAATATTTATTTATTCACTTTAGTTGTACACAATGCAATGCATTTATGTTTTCGTGGTGCTGAGGATCGAACCCGGGCCGCACACGTGCGAGGCGAGCGCTCTGCCGCTGAGCCACAACCCCAGCCCCTCCCCAGCCCTTTTTATCGTTTTATTTTGAGACAGGGTCTTGCTAAGTTGCTCAGGGCTTTGATAAATTGCTGAGGCTGGCTTTGAACTTGGGATCTTCCTGCCTCAGCCTCCTGAGTTGCTGGGATCATAGGCATACGCCATCACATGCATTCCTCTGGAGGACACCGGTACCAGGGCCTGCTGGCGAGGAGATGTCAGCTTCCTGTCACTGTGACAAACACTGGTGACAGCAACGTATAAGGAAGGGGGTTTATTTTGGCTGTGGTTTCAGAGCTTTCAGTCATGGTTGCCGGGCCCTACTGCACCCTGGGCCTGTGGTGGCAGCGCGCACCAGGGCAGGGCCTGTGGTGAAGGAGGAGTGTTCACCCCATGGTGGACAGGAAGCAGAGAGAACGAGGGGGTGGAGTCTGGGGTCCTGTGTCCCCTTCAAAGGCACACCCCCAATGACCTGCCTTCCCTCCAGTCGGCCCCACCTCCTTCAGGTCCAACCACCTCCCAGCAGTGCCGTGGGCTGGGCCCCAGCCTTGGACACCTTGGGGTTGGGGTGTTTTGAGTTGCTGGGGTTTTTAGCTCCCCCCCCCCCCGTGAGCCGGGATAGGCTCCTCCGGCTGGCGGAGAAGACTGGGGGCACACGCCCCAGCGAGGCGAAGAGGTAGAGGCCGGCTGGAGGCCCACGCCAGCCCTCGATGGAGGACGATCAGGAGGCACCAGGGAGAAGGATCAAGGCACGAACTTCGGCTTATTGAGGAGGTTGGACGGTCTTATAGAGGCCATGGGTCAATCCGCAGAAAGATCACAGGGACACATAAGGAGCATGGGCGGACGCCATTGGCGGAGCCATTGGCCTATCCTGGGGGTGGTTTTAGTTCTCAAGTCAGGGGAAGCCCCTTGGCCAGGCCACGTTCTCCTACCAGGAAGTGGGAGAAAGCCGGAGTTTCTACTGGCCTGCTGTTTCATGTCCCCAACGCCTTGGCCTTTGGGGAACATTTCAGGTCGTAGCCATGGCATGTGGTCTCACAGCACTAAGGTGGTATTCCCATGGACAGACACAAGCTTTGGAACAGGCATCAATTCATCACACACTAGTTTGTGACCTGAGGCTTGCCCTCAGCACCAAGCCCCATCTGCACATCAGCAAAATGGGGTTGACTCTGGTCAGGTTGTTGTGGGGCTCCAGGGATATGGAAACTAAGAAGTGCCTGGTCGACTAGACTCCCACCTGGGCACCGAGAACCCCACCAAGGTGTCCCCCCTTGACCTGGACACATTGGGCAGGTTGTGCCTCAGGGCCTTGGCACCTGCTGTCACCTCCTTGGCATGGCCTTCATGGTTTCTCCAGCCCTGCCTCACCAAGGCACACAGAGACCTCTGATGGAGATGGCTTCATTTTCCTCCCTTGGCTAGAAGGAGAACTTGGGGAGGGCTGGGGTTTCGATGGGCTTTGTTCCCGAGTCTTCTCCCTGTCTAGCATGGCACCTGGTGTGCAGCAGGATACGGAGGAATGTCCTCGAGTGGCTGGATTGACAGTTGGACTTGCAGCCGTCCTGCTTGTTAGCCCTACGGCCACAGGAAGGATGGCAAGACTCTTAGTGGAGGAGTCTGCGAGCCCTTCTGAGCCCCAAGGGAGTAGGAGGGAGAAGCTGGGCTTAGGAATCGTCAGAGTCGCTCTGAACCTCTGTAGGTGGGGGGGCTCTGTCTCTGCCTTCATGCCGCTCCTGTTCTGGAGGAACACAGCCCTTACTATGAGAAGCAGGGGACGCCCCCTGGGCACCTCTGACGGGTGCCTGGTGGTAGCCAGGTGGCTCTGTGGGGAGGGCTCCTCCATGACCCTTGTCTAATCACGTGGGTAGATATTCATGGGTCCAGTGCAGTGCATATCAGCAAGAACTGGATTCCTTCCCAGATTTGAGATTTGGGCACATTGCCCTCCTGGACTCCAGGACCTATTTTCCCTGGCCATTACAGGCATATACAGGTAGAAATGGCTCTTTCCATCTTTTTCAGAAAGACCTGAAGTAACCTAAGATGATCTCAGGCTTACCGATTTGGCTTCATTTCACTGAGGGTTGTGTCGGCCTGATGCTGCTCCCAAGTCTCTTAGGTGGACGTAACTGACCCCTGAGAAAGGAGACATGCAACTTTCGACTAGAAGAGGGAGGTGTGGGTTGCCTGGGTGGAGCAACCCTGCCCCACACCCAGCATACAGGCACAATGCTTGAAATTCACCCAAGAGCACCCTATTAGTCAAATTTCCATTATATAACAAAATACTTGAGGTAGTCTACTTAAAAGAAGAAAAGGTTCGGTTTCCCTCACAGTTCCAGACCTCAGTTGGCTGGCCCTGTGGTTTTGGTCTGGGTCAAGGCAGAACGTCATGGCAGGTAGCTACAGAGGAACAGCCTGCTCATATCTGGTGGCCAAGAAGTAAAAAGAGAGAAAAGTGGCTGGGGTCCCAGTGTCTTTTTCCAGGGAATGATCCCAATGATCTAACTTTCTCCCCTTAGGCCCTACCTCCTAAATGTTCTACTATTTCATAAAAGTGCCATGGGATGGGGACTAAGCCCTTGATCCGTGGGTCTTTGGGGGACATTCAAGATCCGAAAGTATCAGGCAAAGTGTGTCTCCGTGATGATCACCATGGCTGAGAACACTAGTCTTCCTGGGAGTTGGGACTGCTATGGCCATGAACCCCTCTCCCTTTGGCCATGGTGGGGGGGACACAGCTGTTAGCCTTCCTTTCTTCATATGTAATATGGGCAGAGTAACACCATGTCCTGGAGGGTCTCCTATGGGGTAAATGAGAGTACCCTCTGCACACATCTCACTAAATGCTCCTTGTTCTTTTTATTTTTTTTTTAGATGTTGATGGACCTTTGTTTTATTCATTTATTTATATGTGGTGCTGAGAATCGAACCCAGGGCCTTGCATATATTAGTCAAGTGCTCTTACTACTGAGCCACAACTCCAGCCCCTCCTTGTTCTTTTTCTGACTGTGGGGATTCACAGTCACACGATGGAATAATGAATGACAGGTCCTGGAGGGGCCCTTCCTGAGATCCCTTCAGATAGTGGAGACTCTGAGACCACAGTCAAGAAAGGAGGGCGGCAGCCTGGGGCATATTTAACCCTCCTCCCAGGTGAGCCGCCAGGATGAGCAGGTGCCCACAGCCAGTATTGCCGCTGTTGGGGAGAGGACACTTTGGGACTTGACTGGGCACCTGTCCTCGGCACCTGGCGCTCAGGTCCTGAACTGAGCCATCTTGGGGAAGGCCATCTACAGAGGGCAGTTTCAGAAGTGCAGCTATGGGGGTTGTCTTGTTAGGGTTTTCAGGGATTTCTGCACTTCCTAAGTCCCTGCTGGGTGTCTGTCTCAAAACTGGGGCTCCCAGCCCCTTCTTTTGGGGATACAGACCTCTGGGTCAAACTCTTCCCAGACTCCTGGTCGAGAAGGCCAGCTGCTCCAAACAGGTGTTTCCGAGGTCCGGAAGTTGTGGCTGAGGTTCACCCCTGTCCTGGGCAGGAAGGGGGCCCAAAGGAGGAGGGGAACGGAGTCTCCTTCCCCAGGGCTGGTGGGGAGGTAGGGCCACTAGGATGGACACAGCGGCCTGGAGGGCGGCCTGGACTCGGCAGGCCTGGAAAGGGGAGGAGGAGGAGGTTGATGAGGCCGAGCTGGGGAATGAAACTAACTTTGTTGCTTCTGTATCATGGGCCAGTTCACACGGCCGTGTCTTGTCCCCACAGGATGCAGAATTGGGTGGCCAAAGACGTACAGAGAACTGACCTGACTCAGTTCTAAAACTTGGCATTCCTTCAGCATAAAGAAGTGGGTGACCCTATTTCCTCCAGGGTCCCTGCTGGGGGAAACTGTCTCACTCTGTCTCTTTGAATCAGACGACAATCCTGGGTCACCCTCAGAGTCACATCTAGAAAGTTAGGGAGCTGCCAGTCTGTGTGGAGGAGAGTCAGATGGGGGGTCTTTCTGTAGGGAGACATCTGGGGCGGTGGTTGGGTTTTCAGGGAGATTGTATTGGGATCTCTGCTGATGCTTACCCCTGACTTAGGCTCCTACCAGAACCCTTTACCCCCTGCCTTGTCTAAAGAAATTAGTGCCACAGTCAGCCAGCCGTAAGCTCTGGGGAGCCATTTCTAATGGGAAAACATGCCCATTTGCCTAAATGAATCCAATCCATTTCTCTCCCATACATATTTCATGGGCTTCCTCTCTGTGTAATTTAATTATCACCGTTGTTAGTGTTAATGCCCCGATTGGTGCAGCGTGGTCCCCGACCCTCGGAGCCTGATGCTGTAGCCGGGCTCCAGGGAGGAGCTGAGAGAATGGAGCCGTCTCTATGGCAACAGGATGCTCTGATATTTCCTGGTGATCTATTGCTGTAATCTTGAGGGCTCTGAGTATATTGCCAGCATTAATAAATAAGTCTAAATAACACCCTGGTGAGGCTGATATTATTCTCTCCATTTTACTGATGGATAAACAGCAACCCAGGAGGGTTAAATGCCCAGCGTGGGGGGAAGGGCAAGAAAGATGGCGATGTGGCACGTGTGCTGGCTTTGGGAGACCCCACGTCCCCGCTGGAGGGGTCGAGAAAGGTGCCAGAGAAGCCTGTTGGGGGCCCATGATGCTGGAAAGAACTCTGGGTGTACTATCTGTGACTCTGTGACTGCCTCAGAGCCAGCCCTACTTCCAACAGGCTGTCCTGCTTTCTACGCCTGGACAGTTCACTCCGAGAGATTCTGTCCTTTGGGTTTTTTTTTTTTTTTTGCATGTTTGACAACCTTCAACCCAAGTACAATCTTGGCAACTCACTTTTGGGAGGGACCAGGGTGAGTCTTAAGACTGGGTTCTGAAAGTGGAGGACAGGAGACGACAAGGGAGCAGGTGACTTCTGTGACAGGCCTGGAGGAGCAGGCTGCATGCCTGCTTCGCCACTCGGCGCAAATAGCTTATCACTTTATTTTTCCAAACAAGGGCTTAAATCTCCACCACCTTATTAGGAGGATTTCCTGCCCTACTTCCTCTGGGTGAGGTCTCCCTCTCCTTGGCTGTCTTGGGTCTGACCTCAAGGAAACCCAGGCATTTCCAAGTGCGTGGCCCTTCCCATGGAGCCCAGGTCCTGCGCAGCTGGGTGGCTCCTCCCGTTATTGCCTCTTCTCATGCCTGCCTAGCGGCCGGTCCCAGCAGACCAGCTCTGCATTTTCTCATCTTCTCTCTCTCCAAAGAACAGCTTTCTCTCCCATCTGTTCAGAGGCCAAAAGAGCCATCCTTGCTTCCAGGTGCACCCCCTCTCGGCCCGCCAGCCCTCCATACGGATCCTTGGCCCAGTTCATTCTTTGTCTCAGTCTTCCTTTCACCCACGCGGGAGCTTATATCAATGAGGTCACTTTTGGGGGATGCGGGCAGGCTGCCAGAGGGACTACCTGTGTGACTAGAGGGTCAGCACTTTTACCTCTGGCCCTGGTATGAGGACAGGAGCTGGAGACCAAATCAATCACCAGTGGCCGTTGATTAGTCAGTGTTCTAATGCAATGGAGTCACCACAGAGTCCCTAAACAGGGGATTAGAAGAGCTCCTGGGCTAGTAGACACATGCAGACGCTGGGAGGGTGGCTCCTTAGAGAGTGCGGAAGTCCCTGACCCTGCTCTTCCCTGGAGGCCCCACTCTCAGGCCTCCCTGAGTCCTGGGAAGTGCCGTATTCTAATAATGCTGCTTGCTGTGCAGCTGGGCGAGAAAGGGTTAACTAAGCAGGCCTGGGTTGCTCGAACCCTGTGCTTCCCAGAGAAGCGTGTCACCAGAACTGGCCCCTGGCCACACTCTGGGAGATCAGTTCTGAGGACTGAGAATACCCTCTCTGATAGCAGCGTTTTTTGTGTGCCTGAGGACCTGGGGCCATGTCAGTTTGGCCAGATAAGTGTGTGATTCATGGGGAATGCCTGGGTTTTCTTTGGGGGGCTGGAGTCTGAGGCCGATCACACAGGAGCTGTGTGCTTATGACTGACTTCTAATAAAACCCCCAGACACCAAGGCTCAGGTGGCATCCTTGTTGGGGACGCACCGCACGGGTGCCACACATCACTGCAGGGAAGATGAAGCATGTCTCTGTGCCATTCCATGGGGAAGGGTCACCTGAAAGCTTGTGCCTGCTGTCCTGGATGTCACCCACACATCCTTTACCTCTGCTGGGTTGGACTCTATCATTTCACTGTGATAAGCCGCAGCTGGGAGTATAGCCGTGTTTTTCTCAGTCCTGTGAGTTCTTCTAGCAAATCGTCAAGCCTGAGGTTGGTCTAGGGACCCTGACACAGTGGCTTAGGCATATTTCTCTTCCTGGCAAATAAAAGAATCTGACTGAGGCAGCCTGGCCTGGAAAGCGTGTGCTAGAAAGGGTCGCGCAGGAACGGGGGTACCCTCCGCCTGGGTGGCCAAGGGGGGCTTGACAAAGGGACTGACGAGGACTGTGAGACAGGTGAAGGGAACTGTGCACAGCTGTGACCACCTGGGGCCTGAGAGGCAAGACAGGGGTTGGACCTGACTGGGGAGGCTCCGGCTGTAGAAGGAGCTGCTTTCAGGAGCCGTGGCTGCAGGTGGAGGGCACTGCCCTGCTCACTGTGGGCTGCAGAGTCAGCCGGAGGGTAGCCAACCCCAGAGGCTGTTCCCAAGGTTCCTCCTAGGGACTGCATTGTGTCACACACACACACCCCATGCATATTTGCAGTCCCAGCTCCCCATGAAGGTATTCGCAGGCAGGACTTTAGAGAGGTGATTATGATTAGATAAGGTCATGCCAGTAGGGCCACCGTGATGGCATCAGTGTGTTCAAAAGAGACCGGACCCCAAAGTGCTGGCATCCTCTTTCTGCTAGGTGAGGGCTCAGCAAGAAGCTGTCTGCAGGCTGAGGGCCTTCCCTGGAACCTGAGGGCCATGCCGACACCACGATCTTGAACTTCTGGCCTCCAGAACTACAAGAAATAAATATATCTCTTGTTGACGTCGTCTCGTCTATACCTAAGACAGCTGCTGATGGAGGTCGAGGGTGTGCCCTCACCTGCTCAGATCTGCCCAGGTTCAAGCCGTTAGCGTGGGATGGAGACAGGGCTTTGTGAGGGCACAGGTTTCTGGGTGAGGTTGGGGTAAGATGGAGGGGGAAGCTGTGTCCTGCTGGAAGAAGGGGAGGTAGGGAAGCAGGAGGCTCAGGTGGTGCCTGAGGCAAAGTGCTCAGGGCTCCTGCTGTGATGGATATAGTGAAAGCCAGCAGGCAAGCCCAGGTGTAAAGAATGGGTGGAAAGGGACCCGTTCATTCATTGAATTAGTGAATGCCCTTCCTGTCTCCACAGAGGAGTTGTACACAGAAATAAAAACATCAACCGGGTGGAGAGCAAAGAAAAGTTCCAATTATTTGAGGTCTCTTAGCATCGTGATCCAGGGGACACCAAATTCAAGCCGCCTTGAACATGAGTTCCCAGGTTTCATAGGATGGTGGCTGTTTTTTACAGTTTAAACTGCAGGGGATGCTGTTAATTACGTCTCCTGTGTGTCAGGAATTGTGATTGGTGCAGCAAAGGTCAAACTGTCTTGTAGGAACAAGACTGAACAGTGTCAGGAGGATGGGGGATGGTTTCTGGAACTGACAGATGCTGGTGCATTTCCTTGTAGAAGTCGCGGTCCGGCTAGATCCGGAGGTCAGCATCCGAGGGCGGGTCTGCGCAGACAGCTCAGTTCAGGGGTTCAGCTGTGGAGGGCCCGACCCCAGGCTGAACAAGGCCTCCTGACTGCTTTTTTATGTTCCCTGAAACAATGCAACTCCACTTTGATTTTCTTCCCTGACAGATTCATGTAGTTTACAAGAAGAACTCATATAATATAGTAATTATGGACTCGCTAGGCCAGGGAAAATGTAGACGAGTGTGACAGCCAGCTTGTCCAGCAGCCTCAGGCCCTTCCGGCCCTGCCAACCCCCGCTTCAGCTGAGGTGGCTCCCTCCTGGGACAGGGTGTCTGCGGAGCTCACCTTCCCTCCCTGCAGATGCCTCCCAGGAACACCTCGGCTCTCCTTGCGCTTGCAGCCAGTTGCTCAGCCCGCAGAACTCCCCGTGTGCCCGTGCTGGGCAGAGCTCCTCTCACCGGAGACCAGGCTGGCCTTGCGCCCACCTGGGGGCCTTGGCAGGCAGCACCCACCAACACTTCTAGTCCTGGTCTGTACTTGACTGCCTTCCCCTGCAGGTCCGTGAAGGGAAAGGTCTGGGCAGGCCCTCCCCTGGGTGTGCCAGGCCCTGGCAAGCATCAGGCCCACGGGAGGAGATGAGTCAATGTTTGTGCACAACGTGCTTTGGTGATTTCTCTGGGGGTGCACGATCCTCTTGCTTTCCACACTGGATGCACTTGGTTTGCTCTGTCCTGAGCTGCTTGTTTATTTAATTTAACATTGGCTGGTTCTAGCTATATAGCTTTGTCAACATAGTCTTTTTGTCTGATTCTTTTTGGAACAAGCCTGAATGTATTAAAAAAAAAAAAAAAAAAGAAGAAGAAGAAAAGAGGGTAGTATAGTAAGTCCACGAAAAGTAGGGCATACACATTAGTGGATGATTTAGAATCTGCAACATTTCTTTCTTTCTTTTTTTGTCTCCTTTTCGTTTTTTTTTTTTTTTTTTTTTTTTGTAGTGCTAGGAATTGAATCCAGGGCTGTTTTACCACTGAGCTACGTCCCCAGACCTTTTTTTTTTTTGAGACAGAGTCTTGCTAAATTGCCCAGGCTGGCCTTGAACCTGTGATCCTCCTTCCTCAGCCTCCGGAGCTGTTGAGATTACAGACATGAGCCACAGTGTCCAGATAGAAACTGTATCATTTCTTAAAGCTGAGTTTGAACACGGTTCTGAGTTCCAAGGTAGCCAGACTACAAAGCTGGAAGGGTGCTTGGGGGGTGGGGGTGGCTGGGGAGATGCAGAGGGCTCCGTGTTTGGAGTGCCTACCCCAGGGCCTTGGCCAATCACAGTTTTTACCAGCATGGAATCCTAAAAGAAAACGTGTCCTTACCAGGTATGTACCTGGTGGACTGTGGTCAGGGGGTGGAGAGGGGTCACGGGGTCAGGAAGGAGTCAGGAAGGCAGGAGAAAGGACAGATGCTCGGGGCGGCTCATCTACCGGTGCAGCTTCTCTGCAGACAAGGCCTCCGGCTACTGCAGATCTAGGTCAGAGCTAGCTCAGCCTCACTCAGACACGGCCACGGAGGCCAGATCCGAGTGGGGCCACGCACCTGGTGTCGGAGGTGTGCTCTGCAGACACAGTCATCGCAGTGCGCACAGGGACTGGCCTGGCTGCGGTGAGCGAGTGCAGGCCAGCAGCAGCATGCTCTGTGGCTGAGACTCCCACCGTGGCGGCGTCCATCCGCGTAGCTGAGCTGCACCTGAACCAAGCCCCCACACCTAAGCCCATTCACCGTGCCTGTCTTGACCTTGACTCTCCCCTCCCACCTCAGAGGTGCTGTGACTCTATCTATCTGGAAACCTGACTCTGGTCCCAAGAGCACCGAGTTCTGGCTCTTGGGTGTGGGAGGGGGCTGTGCACTGGGCACAGGGGGCTGGGCTGTCTCTGCCGACACCCAGAGGGCGCCCTGTATCAGATGCAGGCCCTCTGCAACCCTCTGCTCTCCTGTGAGATGCACAGGAATCCCACCTCTTTCAGGCAGGCCTGCTCCCGTCCCTGCCCCGTAGCCCCGTGTCTGTCCTTGCTCTTGCCAGCTCTCAGCGTCCTCGCCCCCAGGCTCTCAGGGCTGGCTGTACCACCCTCCCCCATGCAAAGCTTGGAGCTTCACTGTCTTGGGAACCCACCAGGCAGGGCCTCTGTGTCACCCTCTTCCTGGAACACGACCTGCCTTGCTAGCCCCACCCCACCCCCAGGGTCAGGCTTTTGTTCCCTGACCACCTGAGGGACGGCAGCTGTGTCCCCACTCACACAGCCCCGCACCTCCCTGCACTGGGCTGTGTCCTGCTTCTCCTGTCCTTCCTCAAGACCAGCCTCAGGATAGGGACTCTAGTCTGTGCCCCTCCCTCTGAGCCCCCAGTCTCAAAGGAGTGCCTCAACGGCATGGGAGGCATGGGACCCCCACAGGATGCACGCCACTGTGTGACTAAGGCATGGGACCCCCACAGGATGCACGCCACTGTGTGACTCAAGTCACTTGTGAATATGAATCGGAGCGTTTGTACCTGCCTTATTGGGAGGGGGAGTGGCATTGATCCTACGGCCATAGTCCCACCTTGCACCTTTCACACTCTGTGGGCCTGTGGCTACCTGGTCCCCAGCCAGACTCCACCTGCTGCACAGCATCCAGCCCACCCAGCCTTGGTCCTGTGACCAGTCTTCAGTGCTCAGGGTGGAAAGTGAAGCTCCCGGGGTTTTTCTTCCTCAGGATGATTGTGCTAGAAAAGAGCCACGTCACTTGCTTTTCTACATCGTGAAAGCTTGGAGCGTCTCCAGCCACAGCTCCACAGGGTGCTGGGCTGCTGACCTAGAGCAGGAGTGCAGCTTCCAGGAGCTTCATTGGACGGTAGCTAAACAGTCATCGTGAACTAAATCGTACACCCTTATAATTAAAAATGACTTAAGCAAAGATGCTCATCATGTCCTTAATTATTTCGCTAACTGATACCAGGCTGTATGCTCCCTTTGGACACCACTCATGTCCATGATCACTGTATGTAATTTGCTGCGTGTCACCTTGTGCACAGGCCCATAATGTTGTCAGCAGACACCCAGTACATGTGCAGGTACCAGGCGGTAGAAGGTCTTCCTAGAGCTGGTCACATGTTTAGGCACGGTCCTGGCCCAGAGTGGCTGGGCTGTTGGCTATGACAGGGCCAAGTGCAAGGAAGGCACAGGGACAGATGAAATCCAGGTTCTGAGGTTTCCTGTGGCCTGGCCCTGTCCTTGCTTTCAGGCCACCACCAAGCTGGTCATTGGTGCTTCACGTGAGACCTGAGAGGGGACTGTAAAGACGACCATATGGAGAGTAAGGGGTCCAAGACCAATCATTCAGCTGGTTTAGGGTGCAAATTTCAAACTTACTGTTATTCAAGAAAGAATAAGCCATGTGCAATTCAGGAATTGTCCTCAGGAACAGCGAGGTCATAGTGCAGATGTGCTGGCACTAAGCAATGAGATGTCACTTCATTAAACCATTCAACCATATCATGAGTCATATTAATTGTAAGTATGAGCACAAAATAGAAAATGTCTTTGAAGATAAGGCAAGATATCTATAACGTAAAATGATGATTTAAAATAAATAGCTCCAAATTTCATGACATGTAAAGCTAAGAAAGGTGCCTTTGTTTGTTGGCAAATGTGTATTGAGTACTCTGCCGGGCCCGGCTTGTCCCTCTGTGGTCTCTGGCTTTGGCCACTGGGTCACTTCCTGGCTGGCTGGTCCTGGTTGATGGCTCTTGGACTAGCCATGGATGTCACCACCACAGGGCATAGAGCCACTGTGCTGACTTCTCCCTCACAAAGCCTCAGCCTCCCTGGAGTTGAGGGCGCACCTCAGACCTCCCTTCTGTGTCAGCAGTTTGTGTGGGGCCCGACCCAGGGGTCTCCAGGTGGCTGCTTGGAGAGGCTGCAGAACACAGGCAGGGCATTGCCCGTGGGGCAGGCCTCGGCCAGGGAGAGGAGCAAGCAGACAGCCTCCTGGTCTCCTTCCTCGCAGCCTCACTGCTCTCTAGGCTGAGCCTCCCTTGGTCCTGCAGTGTCACGTTTTGCTCTTCTTCCTTCCCTGGCTCACTTTTCTCTCCCCTCACACTTGCCATCCAGAAACACGGGGCATGTGGTTGGCCTCAGGGTCTGGTTTCTAGGAAATTTGTGGTTTAAAAAAAAAAGAGTGTGTGCCAAGCACAGTGATCCCAGCCTGTGATCCCAGCAACTTGGGAGGCTGAGGCAGGAAGATTGCAAGTTCAAGGTCAGCCTCAGCAACTTTGTGAGGCCTGGAGCAACTTAGCGAGACCCTGTCTTCAAGATAAAAAAAGTAAAAAGGTCTGGAGATGTGGCTCAGTGGTAAAGCACCCTGGGTTGAATCTCCAGTATAAATAAATACATAAATAAATAAGTGCATGCACTAAGGACATAGCAACCTACCAGACAGAAAGTCACCCCTCCCTCATGGAGCTCAGGTTAAGAAGGGGTGGCAGGCTGGGTAAAATCGTAAAGGATCAACTAAGTAAGAAGATAATGTAGAAGGTTATCAAAAACAAACAAATGAATAAAAAAACAAGACTAGGGATGGGAGGGCCAGGGGAATGGGGAAAGGGGACGTTTGATATAGGGTGAGCAAGCCACACGGGTAAATGCCTAAGAATGTTCCAGGTGGAGGAAAGAATAGGTGCAAAGACCTGGAGGCAAGTCCACGCATGGCGTATTTGAAGTCAGATCATACTGGGTCAAGGAGTCATGTGGGTGTTGGGGAAGGCAGGGTCTTGCTGCATCCATGTAGTCAGAAGTGATGGTGACGGGGACCAGTATTCAGCACGGTGTTGACCAGATTCTGGAAAGATTCTTGAAGCAGAGCCAGTAGATGTGTGATTTACACACGAGGTATGAAAGAAA
Source organism: Tamias sibiricus (assembly GCA_025594165.1). Taxonomy (NCBI): domain Eukaryota; kingdom Metazoa; phylum Chordata; class Mammalia; order Rodentia; family Sciuridae; genus Tamias; species Tamias sibiricus. Next base: position 183,769,488 of record CM046660.1, read on the forward strand.
GAGAAAAGGCAAGGATGACTTCACGGTCTTTGGCCTGAGAAAATAGAAGGGTAGAATCGCCGTTAACCGAGACATGGAGGAGCATACGTTGAGGGGGTAGATGGGAAATTCAGATTGTGCATATTGAATTTCAGATGCAAGAGGACAGGGTAGGTGGGCAGTGTGGTATAGGAGACGGGGTTTGGGAGGGAGCAGGTATTTAGGTTGGAGATGACGTGTAGTTCTGCCTGTATGATTTTGTGTCTTACTGCTTCCACTGGTATTATGCTGTGTTTGTGGAAAGCATCTGCATTGCTGTATGTACCGTCATTAGTCAGCTTTCACTTGCTGTACTAAATACTTGAGATGATTGAATCAAAAAGAGCAGAAGGGCCGGGCGCGGTGGCGCACGCCGTCATCCCAGCACTCGGGAGGCTGAGGCAGGAGGATCGCGAGTTCAAAGCCAGCCTCAGCAATGGCGAGGCACTTAGCAACTCAGTGAGACCCTGTCCCTAAATAAAATACAAAAAACAGCTGGGGATGTGGCCCAGTGGTCATGTGCCACTGAGTTCAATCCCTGGTACCTAAAAAAAAAAAAAAGAGCAGAAGTTTATTTTAGTTCGTGTTTTCAGAGGTTCTAGTCATGACCAGTTGGCCCCATTGCTCTGGGCCCATGGTGGCATAGTACATCATGACAAGAGCATGTGGTGGGCGAGGCCCATTCACCCCGTGGCCCAGAGGTGAAGGAGAGAGAGAAGAAGAGAACAGGGTCTCGAGTCCCCTTCAAGAGCACGACTCAGACCTCCCACTAGGCCTCACCTCTTAAAGATTCAGCCGCCTCCCAGTAGTGCCCTGGGCTGGGGACCAGACCTTTGTCACATGGGCCTTTGGGGGACATTTCAGATCTAAACTGTAGCAAGGATTATATGTATTTTGTTCAATATTTGGCTGATTTGGATATTTTCATTGTGATGATTCTTGAATACATATATTTTCTTCCTTCCTTCCTTCCTTCCTTCCTTTCTTTTTATAAGAAAGAAAGCTGGAACCAGGTGGGACATTGTCCTCTGATGGAGAAACAATGACTCAGAGTTAGCACAGCATGTTTCATTATATTGGTTTTATAATCAAAAGGTCATTTGTGGGAAAGTTTCTGCAAATCAGACCGGCTTGAAGGTTGTGGCACTTGTGAGACTTGTGGTCATCTTATTATGTCCAGAATTCTTTATCCCCAGCAGCTGGTATCTGAGCTCAGGGCCAAGACTGATATAGTTCCGTGCCTCTGCACAGAACTTCCTCAGGTAGGGCATTGCCATGGCAATTGGGCAATCTTTACTTGCACCTTTGCACAGAAAGTTCCCAGTGCAAACATAGCCACAACCAACAATGGAATTTTACTCAGCAATAAAAGAAAATAAATTAATGGCATTTGCAGGTAAATGGATGAAGTTGGAAGACATAATGCTAAGTGAAGTTAGTCAGTCTCAAAAATCCAAGTACCAAATGTTTTCTCTGATATAAGGAGGCTATTTCAAAGTATTGTTGGATGGGGGTACATAGGAGGATTAGAGGAACACTAGAATGGTCAAGGGAAGGGAGGGTAAGGGAGGGAGCAAGCAGGGAGGGAGGGGGAGGAAAGAAAAAAGAAGGTGGTTGAATGAGTCGGATATCATTTTCCTTAATGCATGATTGAAGACCTGAATTGTATGGATATACTTTGTATACAAACAGTTGTATGTAAAAAGATACTAAATATATGCACTGTGAGTTGTACATATTAAAAATCATAAAAATAAAATTAAAAAAAGAGACCATTATCCAAGTCACTGCTCTCCACATCTCCCCCTTTTTAAAAATTTAAAAAATGCAACCCATGTTATATCTGCTTTGAAGTGTTGGAACTTGTATCAGACCAGATTGTAGCTGACTATGAGAAAACATCACAGAATTAAGAGCAAGGAAATAAGTCCTAAGAGATACCACATAGTATGTTTTAGCATATTTTAAGGATTGAAACCATTTAGATCATCCAACAGATTTTTTTGTAAAACTGGCTGGAGATAACATAGGAATCTTACTTTTTTTGGTATGACTTGGATGTAATGGTGTAGCTGTAAGAGATCTAAACTAACATTGTTATGATTTCAAATTTCTAATAGATGTTATCTTTATCTTTTCCCAATCCCATTGGGAGTTATTATATGGAACAAGTGTTGCATAAATAAACCAATAAGTTACATGGCATTTTAATTGTTGTCTGACATTAAGACTTTGTATCTGATCACCCAAGCCCACTATAGTATTCTCTAAGGCATTGGATGTATTTTCTGAGGCACAGGTGCCCTCATTTCTCTGTGTCATATACCTAGCAGTAGAATTCCCAGATTATAAGAAAAGCATATACTCAATTTCACTAGAGGTCAGATTATTTTCTAAAGTGATCACACCATTCTGCACCTATGCTAGCATGGTCTGGGAGTTCTTGTGGCTCCACAGTGCTTGCTGATGCTTGGTATTCTCATTTTCAGTGTTTGCTAAGCTTTTGGATGTGGGGAGGAGTTCCATTATTCTCTTCATTTGGTTTTCATATATTGTTAATGACGTGTGTTGTTAAAGCTTGGATATGAGGTGTCCCCAGAAGGCTTCTGTGTGAGACAATGCAAGAAAGTGTAAAAGTGAAATGATTGGATCATGAGAGTATTAACCTAGTTAGCACATTGATTCTGTGATAAAGATCAGCTGGGTGGTACCTGTAGGCATGTAGGTTGTGTCTGGAGAAGTTGGGTCCCTGGGGGTGTGCCTTTGGGGTATATATTTTGTCCCTGGTGAGCAGAGCTCTCTCTCTTCCCTGGTGGCCATGTCCCGAGCCACTTTCCTTTACCACACTCTTCTGCCATGATGTTCTGCCTCTTCTTAAGCCCACGGCAATGGAACCGGCCATGTATGAACTGCGACCTCTGAAACTGTGAGCCCCCAAGTAAGGTTTTCCTCCTCTAAAATCGTTCTCGTCAGGTCTTTTGGTCACAGCAGTGAAGAAGCTGGCCAAAACACATCTTAACTTTTTCAATACAAATCATCAAAATATATAAGCAATAATAACAATAACTAGAAGCTGATTCTAAGATTTCAAAGATCAATAAAACTGGAAGAAAAGTGGGGATGATATGGTAGGAAGTAAAAATGAGCTTTTTATTTAATTTCAATTTTTTAAAATTGTGTACCAGGGATTGAACTCAGGGGCACTCAACCATTGAGCCACATACCCAGCCCTATTTTATATTTTCTTTAGAGACAGGGTCTCACTGAGTTAGTTGCTTAGTGCCTTGTGGTTGCTGAGGCTGGCTTTGAACTCATGATCTTTGCACCTCAGCCTCCCAAGCCGCTGGGATTACAGGCGTGTGCCACCACGCCTGGCTTCTTTATCATCTTACTTTGGAGGAGTCAGTGGACATTGCCTTGGAGTATGAGTAATTTCTGGGCCTTGTATCACATCAGTGCAAGACAAATCAGGTCTTTGAAGGTCACGCTGTAAACTTCTTCTTTGACTTCCTTAGTTCTGCTTCTCAGGGGACAGAGGGACAGATGAATATGGTGTTCAGAGGGGGCTGGTAATGTAATTTCAATTCCCTTAACTTGGTGCTATATTTCTGTATGTCTCAAAGCAGTCTGTGTAGATGGTTGTCTAAAGCAATGGGATCTGAAAAGTCCCCTCACGTCTTCACCATGCACTGGAGGGGAACGTGGACCAGCCCAAGGATGTGAGCCGTGGCCCACCCTCCCTCACAGGCACACAGGGCTCCTGCCACGACTCCTTCGCTCTGCAGCTTTTGCCAGTTTTCTTTGCCCTAAATAACAGCATCCCAGAGTAACGCCAGGCCTCAGGTTAACATCAGCTGACTCTGCTGCACCCAGGAACATAGGACAACTTGGAAGAAACATGGCGAGTGTAAAAAACTACACCACAGCTCTCTAAGGACTTGCTGTGTCCACAAGGACAAGACAGTGCTGAGTGGTGCAATCAGTAAGACGACTTCATAGTTTACAGGGTGGATTTTGTGCCCTTTAGGCTGAGAAACCATGTCCTTTCCAATGCCAATGGGACACTTATAAAAGTATTTCATTTGTTAGATAAAAAGGCAAAAAAAAAAAAAAAAAAAAAAGGAAAGAAAGAAAGAAAGTTGTCTTGCTAGAAATCGTACAGGTCATTGCTTTGACCTAATGCAGTGAAATTGGAGATGAAGTGTAGGAGCCTTAATGAGGAGGTAGCTAAGATGGCGGCTGGCTGAGAGCCAAGGAGGAGGCGTTTAATTGTTTTCTCCTGACCTTAATGTAATCAACAATCAACTAAGAATCTTTCTGTGCCCGTGAACACTGTGTGACGCACCTGTAAGTTGAGCTTGTGACACGTGCATACTTGTTAAGGTGAAGAGTATTTAAGCAGGTAGGGTTGGCGTTGTGTGGGGGTTGTTGTTGAAGTTGGAGAGAGAAGTCAGAAGAGAGCAGAATAAAGAACCTACTCATTCCCAGTCTGCCTCCGAATTCCTTCCCGCGGTACTGTTGCTGCAGGCGGCAGCAGCTATAGGCAGCAACAATTAAGAACAAAGATAAAACCCCAAACCTTCATACGTGTGAGATCTGAACATGAACATGAAAATAGCGCAACCATTTCCTAAATAACCGTGGATCAAAAAGAAGCTGCAGTCGCTGAACAGCAGCAATGGGAAGACTCTGCATATGGAGACCTAGGAGAGCCGCCAAAGTCACAATGAAGCAGATTCATGACCCTAAATGTTCTCAGTGTGAGGCAGAAAAGAGGAGAAATAAAGAAAGCTCTCAATTAAAGTCAAAAAGAGAAGAATAGGGGCTGGGGCTGTGGCTCAGCGGCAGAGCGCTCGCCTCGCACGTGCGCGGCCCGGGTTCGATCCTCAGCACCACGAAAACATACATGCATTGCATTGTGTACAACTGAAGTAAATAAATACATATTAAAAAAAAAAAAAAAAGAGAGGAGAAGAATAAGGTGAACTCCAGAAAAGCAGGACAAAGAAATAAGTTAGAATAGAAATTAACGAGTTAAAAATCCCAAACCATAAATAAACACCAGAAATGATTTTTTGGAAACCTCCAACAAAAGAGATAAATCACGAGCTGGCCCTGCTGGCCCCAGTGTGTTTTGCCCGGATACACATGATAGATGGCATCGCAGGCGGGAGGGCCCCCGGGAGGACCCAGGTTAATGTGTTAGTCCACATAATCTCGTGGGAGCGCCGTTTCTCAAATGCTCAGAAACTCTCCTGGAGTGCCAGTGAGTGATGTGAGCGGAGCATAATTGATGCAGGTATGAACTTGGAGTCACTCTAAGTAATAAAAAAAATCTGCAAAACTTTGTGAGTTTGATTATAATTAAAAATGAAAGCCGGGCGCGGTGGCGCACGCCTGTAATCCCAGCACTCGGGAGGCTGAGGCAGGAGGAAAATGAGTTCAAAGCCAGCCTCAGCAATGGCGAGGCACTTAGCAACTCAGTGAGACCCTGTCTCTAATAAAATACAAAAAAGGGCTGGGGATGTGGCCCAGTGGTCGAGTGCCCCTGAGCTCAATCCCCGGTACAAAAAAAAAAAAAAAAAGAAAACATTCACTGTAAGTCAAACCCAATGCCTCCAAATCATTGTGCCTTCCTACTGGAGAGGCATAAGAACCAAAGCAATGTGGCTAGCAAAGGGGGTGGGCCATGTCTCACATGTGGACTAGATTGAGGAAGGATTAAGAAATTGCTAAATGGACTCAATAGGTGATCTTTCTCCAGGTGAATATAGATAATCAGAACTAATTCTAAGCGGGAGAAAAACCTGAATATAATCATAACTATGGGGAAAAAACCCTGAACTATCCAAAAAGTAGATTAATAACCATGTCATGAAAGAGGAAAGAATAGGGAGCTTTAGGAATGGATTCCTCTACCAAACAACTATTAAGTAGGAAAAGTGGAAGAATCAACTATTTTAGAACTCTGGAATCTAGTAAAATCCTTGAAGCACTGACAAGAGAGTTGAGCAGATAGTAGGTAGTAAATTCTGTGTTTCATGTAGCAGTCCCCATCCTCCAGGCCTGATCGTGAGTCAGGCAGCTGTGGGGAAGACGGTCCGCATTCCTAATGTGGCTTGTTGGTATCAGTGTGGGCCATAAACCTTGTCTTCTGTAATGGGGTTGTATATTTCATTCTGTCTGTTAGTTCACTGAGGGACTAGTATAGAGGCTTGCCGATGTTTCAATCCCTTCTGGATGAAGCAGCTTCTGTCCAGAGACAGAATGCCTCTTTTCCTTTTTTTCTCTTATTGGATGCAGGCATTCAACAAATTCTCTGTCAAGTCACTATCACCACAGACATAATGGAACAGAGACTTCCGTGACCACATACAACTAAGCATGTGAATTTTGCAAAAATAATTTGAAAAATCTACTAAACATATGTGAAAGTATAGCCTTCAACAACCTAAAACAGAAACCCCTAAAGAAATGGGAGAATTTGATTTCCAGAGTTACTATATTACTATTTAAAATATCCAATTCTCAGTTTTTTTTTTTTTTTTTTTTTTTTTTGTGGGGCTGGGATTGAACCCAGGGCCTTGTGCATGTGAGGCAAGCACTCTACCAACTCAGCTAAAACTATCCCCAGCCCTAAAACATCCTATTCTTGACAAGAAAAATGAAATCCACAGAAACCATCTTTAAGAAAGTCCAGACATTGAACTTACTAGACATAGAATTTAAATTAACTCTATTATATGCACAGCAAGATGAGGTAACTACGGACAAAGACCAAAGGTCATTTGAGTGCTGTATTAACAAGTAGGGAATATCAATAAAGAGACAGAATTATACAAAAGAACCAAAAAAGGAAAGTCTGGAGCTGAAAAGTACAATAGGTGAAGTGAAAAACTCACCAGAGAGTGTCTACAACAGATTTGAGCAGACAGAGAAGACAGGACAGTTGAAATTTCCCAGTCTGAGGAATGGAAATGAAAGAGAATGAAGAAAAATGAATGAACCAAAACTAAAATGTTACAGGACAGGCTTAAGTGGATCTATATGAATATTATGGGAGTCATAAAAGGAGAAGATAAAGGAAAAGGGTCATCAAACTACATGAGAAAGTAATGGTCGGCATCTCTCCAAATGTGATGAAACGCACGAACCTACACATCCATGAAGGTAGAAGAAATCCAAGGAGACAAACTCCAAGGCAAACATGTGAGACATGTAATGATCAACGGTAAGTAGACAAAGACAAGGAGAATCTTCTTAAAAGCAACAAGAGAGAAACAACTTGTTATGTACAATGACTATTTAATGAGATTAACAGAACTTCTCAGCAGAAACCATGGTGGCCGGAAGGGGGATGTATATTTATGCTGAGAAGGAAACCAAAAAACCCAAATCCCAAATCCCAAACAAGGCAAAACAAAACAAAACAAAAAAAAACAAACAAACCATCATATAAGAATTAAAGCCTGGTAAAACTATAAATCAAAAATGAAGGTGAAATTAGAGAAATTGTTACTAATGATCATTTTCTGAAAGAAATGCTGAGAGGAATACTTCAAGTTGAAACGAAAGGACATTAGAAGATGCTCTCAATGCTGTGAGAAGAAAGCTTTTTAGTAAAAGTGACTATAGAGTAAACGTGGAAGCTAGTATTACTGTGCATTTGGTTTGTTTCTGTTTCCTATATGGTTCAAAAGACAAATATATAAAACAACAATTATGAACCTATCCTAATGGCATACAATATGTAAAGATGCAACTTATGTCAATAACCACACAAAGAGGAGATGGGAGTGGGGTAGAAATAGAGTCAAGGAGTACTATTGAAGTGTAGTTGGTGTCAGTTCAAGCTAGCTTGTTATGAATCTGGGTTCGATTGGAACCCCCAAAGGCAACCACTTAGATAATAAATACAAACTATGCAAAGAAAAAGTGAAGATTTTCCTTCATTTCATCTTCATTTAAGATAGCACATGAGAAAAAAATCAAACACAAAATAAGGTGGTATTGGAAGAATTGAGGGAAAATGATACAAGACATTCCAAAAAAATATCAGAGGCAAGTCCCTCGTTATTGGTATTCACTTTAAATGAAGAAGAATTAAACTCTCTAATTAAAAGACAGGGATTTGAGAAATAGAATTAAAAACATAATGTGCCAGAATTTTTAGGGTGCAGTGAGAGCAGTGCCCATAGGGAACCTTATAGCATATATTAAATGCACACTTTAATGCCTACATTAGGAAAAGAAAAAAAGACCTCATCACCAATCTACCTTTGCATTTTAAGAAAGTACAAAAATAAAAGCAAACTAAATCTGAAGCCAGCTAAAGGAAGGAAATAATATAAATTAGAGCAGAGATAAACAAGGTAGAGAGTAGGAAAAACAAAGGAAAAATCAACAAACCCTAAAGTTAATTCTTTGAAAAGATCAACTAAATTGACTAAACTTTAGCTGCATTAAGAAAAAAGAGAGAAGACATAACTAAAATCAGAAATAAAAATGGGGACATTACTACCAACCTTACAGAGTTAAAAGGGCTGTAAAAGAATATCATAAACATTGTATTATACACCAACAAGTTTGATAATCTAGATGAAATGGCCACATTCTTAGAAATACAAATTGCCAAAACTGACTCAAGATGAAATAGAAAATCTCAGCAGACCTATAATGAGTAAAGAGATTGAATCAATAATCAAAATCCTCTCAGAACAGAAAAATACCAGGACCAAATGGTTTTTACTGGTGGAATCTACCACACATTTAAAGAAAAGTGAACATCAATCCTACTCAAACTCTTCCAAAAAACAGAAGTCAGAACACTTCTATACTTGTCAAGTTGGGCTGCTATAATGAGATACCCCAGACTGGTAGCCTCATAACAGATAGTTATTGCTCGTAGGTCTGGAGCTAGAAGCTATGTCCGGGTGCCAGAAGGCTTGGTTTCTGGGGAGGCCTCTCTTCCTGATTTGTAGGTAGTTTCCTTCTTGTGTCCTCCTACAGCCTTTCCTCTGAATATGCATGGAGGGGAAATAGATAGCTAACTCTGGAATCTCTTCCTTTTCTCACAGGGCACAAATGATATCAAAGTCCCACCGTTACGATCTCATTTAACCTTGATCACTTCCTTAAAGCTCCTGTCTCCAAACCTCCAAATATAGTCAGTTACCATGGGGATTAGGATATACATTCAGTTCAGTAGTTCAGTCCGTAACAACTTCTACATGGCTCTGGATTCTAAAACAGGAGAAAGATCCCATAAGAAAACTATAGACCAATACACCAAACACACTGTATGAATATAATTGCAAAAATCCTTAAGATAAGATGAAACACTAGCAAAACAAATCCAACAGTAGGGGTAAAATCCTCCACATGAATCTCACTCACTAGATGCATACAGGGAATTTGACAAAATTTACCACCTTTTATGATAAAAACATTAAGAAAACTAGGAATTGAAGGGACTTCCTTAGCATGACAAAGAGCATTTATGAACAATCCACAGCTAACATTACACTCAATGTCAAAAGACTGAAAGATGAGATCAAAAGTAAGATAACAATATCCACTCTCACCACTTCTATTCAATTTTGTATTGGAAATACTAGGCAGAGAAATTAGACAAGACGAAGAAATAGAAGGCATCTAAATTGGAAAGAATACAGTGAAACTATCTCTATTTGAAACCACATGATTTTATACACAGTAAATCCCCATGGATCCATAAAATAACTACTAGAACTAGTAAATTCAGCAAAGTTGCAGGATACAGGGCTAACACACAGAAATCAGTTGTGATTTTATAAACCAGCGGTGAACAATAAACAGAAATTAAGAAAATAATTCCATTTACAATCATATCCAAAAGAATACGTTATCTGGGAATGATTTTTTTTTATTTATAAAGATTTTAACAGCTTTTGTTACAATGGTGTAGGGTAGTATTTCATCCAACACTCAGCAACATCAAACCATCATCTTCTAAAAATGGTTCCAGAAAGCTCAAAAAAAACAAAAACAAAACACAAAAACCCAAACCCAGTTATCTAATAGACACAGTATCCATAATAATGCTCACACAATACTGTTCAGCGTTCAGATCTCATGTCACACCAATAAAGTATGATAATTTTCTAGCAAACATGTAGCAAAAAATTTGCTCTATTTTATTTGCTTATAAACATATCAGAACATGCCTCATGATTAAAAACTTTTAATGACAGCTCTTCATGACATTGATATCTATTCATGCTTGAGTTTTAGCCAGTTGTACAAAATATCATAAAATACAAAGTGATAGGAAATGTAAACATTGATTTGTATTTCAAGTTTATGACATTTTATTTATAAAAATAAGCTGGGAGAATCAGTGTTCACACCCTACCATCTTTCCTAAGGCAAACTATTGTGTGCCATTTTTTTCTCTAATAATTTTAAAAGTTGCATTTGAATTTCTTCAGAATGGTATTTGTCAACTAGACGCTCAGATGAAGAAGGAGAGAAAATGGGGGTGGTGGGGGATAGGGAGGGCAGAAAACCATCAGCATGTAAATAAATGGCGTTTGCTGAAAACTGCCCTGTGCTTCACACACTCAGCACTGCAAGAGCACTGCTCAGACTCAGCACCAAACCCTGGGATTTACAGGAGCTGTGGTCTTCTCTAGGTTCGTAAGGACACAGGAGCTGTGGTCTTCTCTAAGTTCTTAAGTGTTCCTTACACGACACTATGGAATGACGACTTCCAGGCAGATGCTAAGACATGACTCTGAAGACAGGATTGTTGCTGTAGATGCTAGGGCCATATTCTTCACACTCTTTGAAAGAACTGTGGAGTTGAGGCCAGCATTGAGCCTCGCAGCCACTCGGCATCACACTGCATGTGATGTGCTGTCACCTGAACCTCCACAGGCTTAGGCTTTATTCTGCCACCTTGGAGCTATTTACTAAGTTTTAATCTGGCATCCACCACTGTTTTAAAATCTCTCTGGCAGCCCATGTCTAAAATCCCTGAAAATTGTCGAGCCTCCTGAAAGAATGACATTCTTACACAGTGGACCGTGTACATGGGTGGGACAATTCTGTATGACATCATTAACACTAGCTGAGATGGATTCTGCGAAGTGTGGGTTGGCAAACTCTGGGTGAAAGAAGATTTCGGGTCCCGGGAACCTCTCATAACCAACATCTATAATGAACTTCTTCTGGTTGATTGCATTGACACCCGTGTACTGTTTGACCCTCTTCTGGAGACCCACAGCATACTTAGCACATTCCTTGACTACATCAGGGCAAATGTAACAGTAGTTCTCCTTAATGGCTTTTGTGGTCTCCTTTGACTGCTCAGGAAGGATTTCCACCTCCTGCTCCCCCAGCAGCTATTGAATGAAATACTTAATATCTCTATCTGCTATTGGGATGTGTTTGATGCAGCTTACAATTATATAACCTCTGCCACTGGGATAACACGGGTAAATCCGTCTCTGCTGTCGATGACTATCCCTGTTAGCTTACCAATCTGTGAAGATGTCCAAGAGGCTGCTAAAGCCAGCACTACCTGAACTGCAGTGTAGAGTCCTGGTACACTCAATGATTCCAACAGAATTTCTGTAAGATACTCTCTACTTTGTTGTATTCACTGGAGAGTCTGTCGTTAAAAAATAATGGTCCTCATATTCAGTTATGTCCCGAGCACATTAAGTAGACAGAGGCAGATATGTCTTTGCAATGCCAAGGTTTATTCACAACCAAATTCAAAGCTAGATTCACACAGTCCTAACTTAGCCTCTATCTCCCCGAGTCCCAGGGGGCTCACCAAGGGACGTTTTTTTAGCCGCTCGCTGGATCAGATGAAGTCTGGTCCGGGAACTCAGCAAGCAGCCGGCACCATCAGCAGGTCACTCTGACGGGAAGCGTGACGGGGTCTGGTCGTCTTGAAGGCGCTTCGCTTGAGTGAGCTGGGGACTCGGTTTATATACTATTTCTAGCTAGGCCCTTACGTCACTCATAGTGACATATCAGGGTCATGCACTCTGTTATCAGGGACTCTGTTACACATGCGGGGGCTCTTTCAGGCGTTGCCATGGATACTCACTGTGCATGTCACGGTGTATGACAAGGCAGGACATATTCATGACACTTATAGCATTAAGCACTATTTCCACACAAACACTAAGTTAATATCAGATTCATTAAATTATTATTATTCTTTGGTACTCAGTACAAGTTATAAGATACTTAAAAACCACTTGTTCCATGAATTTTTCCAAAACATCCCAGTCTTCAGTGATCCCATGTCATGTTGGTCACTGAGTAATATACTAGGCTCCTCGATGGCTTCATCCCCTATGAACAAGTGAAGTCGTCAACACCACTCGACACTCTTGGTCAACTCCCTTTGCTGACTCTCTGATGGTGCCATGGTCCACCATGCAGGGAGGCAGGGAGCCTGCCATGCTGGTGGCACTGGGGCAGCCATCTGCTGAGAGTGCCTCTCTGCAGTGCACTCACCACCTACGCTAGTCTGAGCCCCGCTGTAGCTTGCTCTCTGTGTTGCGTCTCCCCACCTAGAGATGAATTGAACAGAGGAGATGAAAGACTTCTGCAGTAAAAATGACGAGACATTGTAAAAGGAAATTTTAGAAGACCTAATCAAATAGAAACATTCAATGTTCATGGATTGGAAGACATAATAATAAGATGTCAATACCCAACAGAGCTTTCTATAGATTCAGTGCAATCTTTTTAAAAAAAAATTTTAAAATTTGTTTTAATTAGTTATACATGACAGTAGAATGCATTTATGCACTGTGATAGATCATACATAGATGGGAATGATTTCTCATTTTTCTAAGTGTACATGTTGCAGAATCATATTGGTCATGTAGTCACATATATACATACAGTAATAATGTCTGTTTCATTCCACTATCTTTTCCATCCCCACATCCCCTCCCTCCCCTCCCTTCACTTCCATCTACCTAATCTAAGGTAACACTATTTTCCCCTAGTATTCCCCACCTTATTGTGAATCAGCATCCATATACTAGAGAAAACATTTTGCCTTTGGTTTTGTGGGATTGGCTTATTTCACTTAGCATGATATTTTCCAACTCCAACTATTTACTGGCAAATGCCATAATTTCACCCTTCTTTAAAGCTGAGTAATATGCCAATGAGTATATATACCACATTTTCTTTATCCATTCATCTATTAAGGGACACCTAAGTTGGTTTCATAGTCTAGCTATTGTGAATTGAGCTGCTATAAACATTGATGTGGCTGCGTCACTATAGTATGCTGATTTGAAGTCCTTGGGGTATAAACCAAGGAGTGGAATAGCTGGGTCAAATGGTGGTTCCATTCCTAGTTTTCTGAGGAATCTCCATCCTGCTTTCCATAGTGGTTACACCAATTTGCAGTGCCACCAGCAAGGTATGAGTGTACCTTTTTCCCCACATCCTCACCAACATTTATTGTTGCCTGTATTCTTGATGATTGCCATTCTGACAGGAGTGAGATGAAATCTTAGAGTAGTTTTGATTTGTATTTCTCTATGCTAGAGATGTTGAACACTTTTTCATTCATTTGTTGATCAATTGTATTTCTTCTTCTGTGAAGTGTGTGTTCAGTTCCTTAGCCCATTTGTTGATTGGGTTCTTTCTTTCTTTTCTTTTTTTTTTGTTAAGTTTTTTGAGTTCTTTATATATCCTAGAGATTAATGCTTTATCGGAGGTACATGTGGTAAAGATTTTCTCCCAATCTGTAGGCTCTCTCCTCACATTATTAATTGTTTCCTTTGCTGAGAAGAAGCTTTTTAATTCGAATCCATCCCATTTATTGATTCTTGATTTTACTTCTTGCACTTTAGGAATCTTGTTAAGGAAGTCAGATCCTAGGCCAACGTGGTGCAGATTTGGGCCTATGTTTTCTTCTGTTAGGCACAGGGTCTCTGTTCTAGTCCCTAAGTCTTTGATTCACTTTGAGTTGATTTTTGTGCAGGGTGAGAGATAGAGGTTCATTTCATTTTGCTATGTATGGATTTCCAGTTTTGCCAGCACCATTTGTTGAATAGGCTGTCTTTTCTCCAGTGAATGTTTTTGGAACCCTTGTCTAGTATGAGATAACAGTATTTATGTGTGATTGTCTCTGTGTCCTCTATTCTGTACCATTGGTCTACAAGTCTGTTTTGGTACCAATCCATGATGTTTTTTGTTACTATAGCTCTGTAGTATAGTTTAACGTCAGGTATTGTGATGCCTCCCACTTCACTTTTCTTTCTAAGGATTGCTTTAGCTATTCTGGGTATCTTATTTTTCCAAATAAATTTCATGATTGCTTTTTCTATTTCTGTGAAGAATATCATTGGGATTTTAAGAGGAATTGCGTTAAATCTGTATAGCGCTTCTGGTAACATCGCCATTTTTTAAAAAAATATTTATTTATTTGCTTTAGAGGTAAAGCAAATAATTATTTGCTTTATTTATTATTTATCTATTTATTATTTATCTATTTATTTATAAAACACAATGCAATGCATTTATGTTTATGTGGTGCTGAGGATTGAACCCAGGCTGCGCATGTGCTAGGTGAGCACTCTACCACTGAGCCACAAACCCAGCCCAACATGGCCATTTTAACAATATTAATTCTGCCTATCCAGGAGCATGGAGATCTTTCCATCTTCTGAGGTCTTCTTCAATTTCTTTCTTTAGTGTTCTGTGGTTTTCATTGTAGAGGTCTTTCACCTCTTTTGTTAGATTGATTCCCACTTTTTTTTTTTTTTTTTTTTTTTTTTTTTTAGGTTGTTTGAATGGGGTAGTTTTCCTAATTTCTCTTTCAGTGGATTTATCACTAATATATAGGAATCTGTTTGATTTATGGGTGTTGATTTTATATCCTGCTACTTTGCTGAATTCATTCATTAGTTCTGGAAGTTTTCTGGTTGAACTTTTTGGATCTTCTAGATATAAAATCATGTCATCAGCAAATAATGAGAGTTTGAGTTCTTCTTTACCTATTTGTATCCCTTTGATTTCTTTCTTTTGTCTAATTGCTCTGGCTAGAGTTTCAAGGATGATTTTGAACAGAAGTGGTGAAAGAGGACGTCCCTGTCTTGTTCCAGTTTTTAGAGGGAATGCTTTCAATTTTTCTCCATTTAGAATGATGCTGGCCTTGGGTTTAAGATATATAGCTTTTACAATGTTAAGGTGTGTTTTGAACATGAAGGTGTGCTGTATTTTGTCAAATGCTCTTTCTGCATCTATTGGGGTGATCATATAATTCTTGTTTTTAAGTCTATTAATATGAGGAATCACATTTATTGATTTCTGTATATTGAACCATCCTTGCATCCCTGGGATGAATCCCACTTGATCCTGGTGCACTATCTTTTTAATATGTTTTTGTATGTAATTTGCCAGAATTTTATTGAGAATTTTTGCATCTATGTTCATCAGAGACATTGGGCTGAAGTTTTCTTTCCTTGATGTGTCCTTATCTGGTTTTGGTATCAGGGTGATATTAGCTTCATAGAATGAGTTTGGAAGGGTTCCTTCCTTTTCTATTTCATAGAATACTTTGAGGAGTACTGGTGTTAATTCTTCTTTGAAAGTCTTGTAGAACTCCACTGAGAAGCCATCTGGTCCGGGGCTTTTCTTGGTAGGCTTTTGATGGTGTTTTCTATTTCATTACTTGAAATTGATCTGTTTAAATCATGTATGACCTCCTCATTCAGTTTGGATAGATCATATATCTCTAGAAATTTGTTCATGTCTTTGATATTTTCTACTTTATTAGAGTATAAATTTTCAAAATAGCTTATAATTATCTTATGTATTTCAGATGTGTCTGTTGTGATGTCTCCTTCTTCATCTTGTATTTTATTAATTTGAGTTTTCTCTCTTTTTCTCTTCATTAACATGGCCAGGGGTTTATCAATTTTATTTATTTTTTCAAAGAACCAACTTTTTGATTTGTTAATTTTTTCAATTGTTTCTTTTGTTTTGATTTCATTTATTTCAGCTCTGATTTTAATTATTTCCTGTCTTCTACTGCTTTTGGTGTTGATTTGTTCTTCTTTTTTCTAGGAGATGTAGTGTTAGGTCATTTATTTGTTGACTTTTTATTCTTTTAAAAAATGCACTCAATGCAATAAACTTTCCTCTTAGTACTGCCTTCATAGTGTCTGAAAGATTTTGATATGTTGTTTCAGTGTCCTCATTTACCTCTAAGAATTTTTTTATTTCCTCCTTGATTTCTTCTACTATCCATTCATCATCCAATTGTGTATTATTTAGTCTCCATTTGTTACAGTTGCTTCTATTTTTTAAGATTAAAAAAATTTCTAATTTCATTCCATGTGGTCTGATAGAATGCAGGGTATTATCTCTGTTTTTTTTTGTATTTACTAAGAGTTGCTTTGTTGCATAAGATATGGTCTATTTTAGAGAAGGATCCATGTGCTGCTGAGAAGAAAGTATATTTGCTCATTAGTTGATGGAATATTCTATATATGTCTATTAAGTCTAAATTATTGATTTTATTATTTAATTCTATAGTTTCTTTTGTTTTTGTTTAGAAGATCTGTCCAGTAGTGAGTGAGGTGTGTTAAAGTCACCCAGTATTATTTTATTGTGGTCTACTTGATTCTTGAAATTGAGAAGGGTTTGTTTGATGTACATAGATGCGCTACTGTTTGGGGCATAAATATTTATAATTTCTATGTCCTATTTATATATACTTCCCCTAAGAAGTATGAAATGTCCTTCTTTGTCTCTTCTGATTAACTTTGGTTTGAAGTCTACTTTATCTAAAATGAGAATGGAAACCCCTGCTTGTTTACACAATCCATATGAGTGATCATTTTTTCCTTCAGCCTGTGGATGTCTTTGCCCATTTAGTGCAATCTTTATCAAAATTCTAATGACATTTTTCCACAGTGAAAAGTAAAAGTAAAAAGTTAAAAAACTCACTTCCTGATTTCAAAATGTACTTCAAAGCTATAGGAATCAAAATAATTCTTGCTATACATTCACTTAATGTGGAAGGACCTAGTGTCTCACCCATCTTTTACCATCTCAGAAAGGATTCTCACCCACACCATCTGTTGGTCTGTTGGATGGTGACTTTGGTCACTGGATTGGGAGAATCACCAAAAGATCCCTTTGTTGAGCTATTTTTGCTTACCCTTCCATGCTCAGCAATTGCTCTGTAAAGACCCTCTGGAGTGAGGTGCATTTTCACCCCAAACAGTGTACCTCTACATCCTTCCTCTAATGTTGATTCCAGGTCACCAGTGGGGCATTTCTCTAGGACAATGTAATTCAAGGCTCAAACAAGTGACCCGTATTTCACATCTCTAATTTTCACTAAAAAAGCATTTAATCTCCTTTGTTAAATTTATTCTTAGATATTGTGTTCTTGGGTGTTATTGTAAATGGAATTGTTTTCTTAATTCTTTTTGTACTGTTTAATGTTGGTCTATAAAATCAGAACGTGGGTCCAAGACAAGGAGAGGTCTCACCAAAGGAGACCAGAACACTAGAGAAATCCTTACCCTTCTAGCACTTTCCCTACTGCCCCCCCAAAGTGTCCAAGGTGCATGAGGGGGTAGGGGTGGGCAAGTCACACAGAAAAAGGAGCAGCCTTAGCAGCCCTGGAAAGCTGAGCTCTGCTTTCCTGGACAGAATCAGGTCTTTGGCAGGGTCCGTGCTATAGCAGTGGGTGGGAGTAGGTTCCTTTCCCTGGTTCCCCTGTTCAATCATTATTATCATGAGGCCATAATTATTCTGGTTCTGCCACCTGGAAACTCTGTATCACAGACGAGGCTGCCCGTAAAGCTACTCAGACCTTGCTTTCACGTCCACAGTCCTCTGTTTATTCTTTGAGCAGCCACCCATGCCTCTCCCACCTAAAAAGGCCTTCAGCTCCTCCTAGGATGCCTCTCCCGCCAGTCTGCTGCTTTTGCTGTCTGCCTCTGGGTTCCATGAGGTGACAACCTCACTGTCCTGCTATCTGCTGAATCTTAGGTCTACTACTAGGAGCTCAACAATGCTGGAGGAGGGCAGGCGATCTTCTGGTTTAGATAAGAGATGTCCCCCAAAGTTCATGCATGAGACAATGCAAGGAGGTTCAGAGACGAAATGATGAAAAGATGACAAGAGTTGCAACCCAATCAGTGGGTCGATTCACTGACGTGGACTAACTGGGCAGTGTTGAAGGCAGGTGGGTTGTGGCTGCAGGAGATAGGTCACGGCCGGCATTCCACTGGGGCTTCTATTTTGTCCTTGGTGAGTGGAGCTCTCTCTGCTTCCTCGTTGCCATGTCCTGGGCTCCTTGCTTTTGCCGTGCCCTTCTGCCTTGATGTTCTGACTGACTTCAGGCCTAGAGCAGTGGAATCAGCCACCTATGGACTGAGACCTCTGGAACTGTGAGTGCCAAATATAAATCAGGTCTTTTGGTCACCGCGATGAGAAAGCTGACTGGAACAGGAGCAAAGTGGACATCGCACACGATGGTCCTTGGGGAATGACCTCATTGGCCTCGTCTGTGACGTGGTGCTAAGAAGGCTCATGTCACCTTCCATCTCTAGGACCACATGCACACACCTGGTCAGCTTCCCAGGCCTCCACGGACTACCGTCTGTCCCCGGGACCACTCCAGCACCCTGGCAGGCTTCTCACCTTCACGCAGGATTTCCTGTCCGGAGTGTCCTCCAGCCATGCTCACCTGTCCTCTTGTGCAGGCTCTCGATCAGGACAAAACGTCACCTGTCCTGGGAGACCTTCCCTGAGGGAGGCCGGCCTTGGAGGAGGTGGAGTGGGGAGACTCTCCTCCCCATCCCCCAGCCCCGTCTCTCTTTCTGGCTTCCATTTTGTCTGTTCGCCTCCCTTATTTGCACAGAGCCAATCTAGCTCGTGAAAAACAAGCTGTCATCGTGGGGTCTTTAGACTCCATTCCCCCTGCAGCTGCTGTGTTTCCAGATGTTCGTGACTGCTGTATTAGCAGAGGTCGTTAATGACGCTCAGGCTGACAGAATACAAATGGATTCTCCAAAGTCGTGCTGCTTGCTTAGGCATGTTCCTTGCACCGGCTAAGCAAGATGGAAAACAAAACAACACCCCCTCTCCTGCCCCACACCCGAGCCATGGCACGTGTCACATGTGGCCTTTGATCCTGGGGGCTCGGGCCATATTGAGGCAAACACCAGAGGCGTTACACTAATTGGAGGAGGTGTGGGTAGGGATGGGTTTCTGGGGAAGCCTTAACTGTGTTGGACCCAGAGACAGACAATAGCTGGAAGCAGCGTGGCCCTGAGATGTGTTCTGGGTTGCTGGCTTCCGATGTGGGCAGAGAGGCCTCATGGACTATGGAAAGACCCCCGAGTCAAACAGTCCCGCTGCAAATCCCAGTGTTACCTCTTACTTGTGGTGTGTGATTTGGGGGAAGTTATAAACACCCTGAACACCTTCCTCTGCAAAAGGCAGACAAGGGTATGTGCCACTCTCCTCTCATGCCCCCTACCTGTGGTTGTGATTTTTAACAGGACAGTGCTTGCAGAACTCAAATGGCTGCTACCTGCCATCTCTCATTGCTAGAGGTGGGAGTATGGGTATGTGTGTGAGCTACTAGAGTTGCCACTAGCTTCACTCTAGGAAGGGCAGAAGCCCCGTGAACTGTCCAAGAATGTGGAGCTGGTGTCACTTCCAGACACTGAGGAAGAGAGGTGGAGAACCCCATGAGCCAGAGGCACTGCTGTTTCTGTTGCTGTCACAAAGCAATGCAGCTCCGTGCAGCTCTGCTGCTCTGGTGAGGGCCTTGTGCTAGGTCCCCCCACACACACTACAATGCACCCTACCCTTGGAATGCAGGGTTGTGATGTTTTCCTTTTCCTCCAAGAGGACCCTGAGCGACTTCTCTAGAAATTGTCCTGCACAGAAAGCAAAAGTTCCTCCAATAGTCTTTGCTGGGTGAAAGGGTAGTTCTCTGATGTTGTAACTGGACAAGGGCTAATCCTGTGATCACTTCAGGAAAAAACCCCAAATGAAATGCCAGGGGTCCAGCCTTTACTCGTAGGTAGTGGAAGCTCTCTTGACTCTGAAAATCCAGTTTATCAGCACCTCCTCACAAGTTCACGTGAATGGTACGTGTGATTGGTTGGCTAATACGAGCTCACCTTTTTCTTTGCATGGAGGTCAGCCAGCAAGTCATCAGAGACCTTGGCACTGTGCCTCTGAGCCTAAGATCTGTCTGTATTGCTTGCCTGCTCCCCCTTACTCCTGGGAGACTGCTAGGGGAGCAGGCTCAGGAGGCCACGTTTGGGCAGGATGGATGGATATGTTCCCTACTGCTCCGAGTCCACCCCTGGAGGTTGACGTGGAAAGGCCCTAGAAGCTGAGCATGTGGAGTAGCTGCATGATGCAGTGCTCGGAGCACTGGTCATTCGAGTCCTGAGACACAGGGCTCTCTGTGACCTGGGCTGGAGAGACGCAGACTGGCAGGGGCAGAACCCTAGCGTCCTTCCTGGATGTTACTGTGAAGATGGGAGAGAGAGGCAGAACCATGGATGGTGTCCCAGATCAGCCATGGGGTCTTGACAGGTCAGGGCCAATTTTCCAACGACTTCTGCAGGAGGAGTCCCAGACTGTGGGAGTGGGCACCCTTAGATGTCATTGCTGTTAGATCTTTTGCTCCTTGACCACCCTCCACTGCCCCAGGTGGAAACCAAGGCCTGGAAGCCATTTCCTTTCTCACGAGGTTCTGACCAAAGGACTCTGTTAAACTTTAAGAGAACAATCAGGAGAAGGGAGTTTAAATAAGGTGGTTTTTCTGGACCACGGATCAGAGAAACAGCTAGAGGGACCAGGTGGTAAAATGGCTCCATTCTCCCTTGGGAGAAGGGTCTGGGTCCTTGTTCAGGATGCATGAGATTGCCCCCACCCTGAGCCAACTGTCCGAGGAGGAGTAGGAATCCCAGAATCCCCTTGTGTTGTACTTGGCCATATCTCGTGGGCGCTCCATTCACTGATTCTTTGCTGGAAGTCCAGTTTGTGGCAGGTGTTGTGGGGATGGGGTCTCAAGTTTCGAGACAGGAGGAAGCCTCGGCACACCTGGGCCCCGTTCACTGTGGTAGGAGTGGAGGGTGCTACGGCGCCCAAGGAGTTGGGATGGGACCTGAAACGGGGAACACTTGGGGTGGAGCCGCATGAGCCAAAGCTCAGGACAGTAATGGCCAGATTGTGCATGAAGGCCAGAAACGTGGCCAGCTTGTGTGGGGCAAATAGTTTGCAAAGAGGAGGATGTTTGTGAGAGAGGAGAAGAGGGGAGAGAAGGGATTCTCTTCCCAGTAACTCTGTCTACCCACTTTGTACCTGTGAACACTTCAAGTCTCACTGTCACCTTCCTAGGGAATTTCTCCCCGTCCTCCAGTCCTAGACTAAACAAGGTGCTGCGGTCACATGGACTTTCAGCACTGCATGCTTTTTTTTTTTTTTTAAACCACGATTTATATTAAATATCTCCTGTGTGATGATTCATTTGTCATCTGTGGTTCATGTGCACTTTGTGCAAAGCCTTGCACACAAATGATGCTTAAGGAGCGCTAGTGCTGGCCCCCAGGTGGGAAGCAGTTCTGACTGTGCCTGAGAGCAGGTGCTGTGTGTAGGGCAGGGATCCTGAATTCTACGTCCAGTGTCGCCACTAACATGCTTGGTGACCTGGGAAGGTCATTCCTCTGCTCGCAGTTTTCTCTGAGAAACAGAAAAGAATTATTACATGGAATTCCATCTCCGAACTTGCGTGCCTCACAGTGGAGTGATGTTTGTAGGAGTCCCCAGGGCTTCCTCGGTTTAGGCTGGGCTTCCCCCTCCTTCATTCTTTCCTCTCTTCTGCTTCCCTCCTTCTAAACTTGTAGGACGTGGGGATGTTTTTAAGTGCTCCTTCCCCAAAGCACCCCGAGGTTTCTGGGAAAATCTGCCAACCTCTGCCCACCTGTGCTGAGCTTCCGTTCAGCTGACCTCGAGACTGCAGATTGCTTCCCGTCCTGCAGGGCCTTTGGGCCTCCTGGTTCTCATTTTGCGGGAGGCTGATGTCTGTCTGTGGAGAGGTGCAGCTGAGAGGACTGGTGGAGGCTCTGCCACATGAGCCCATTGTTTGCAGATGGTGCTCTTGGGTCTGCTGGCTGTTGTGGGAGATTAATGCTGTGGTGCTGGAGGGCGGAAGGAGATGTCTTTTTTGATCATGCACCATGCCTGTGACAGATGACTGGGCTTCCTGAGAACAGAGCTGGGGATTGCCATTGACATTTGTGTTAGAGCGAGCCCAAACCAGATTTTGCAGATTGTTTCATATTTGTCTTTGTGGAGTGTTCAGCCTCGTCGCTGATGACAGCACTATCCTTTTCTTGTTGCTGTTGTCTTGGCAGAGGGCTATGCTGAAGATATGGCCAAACGGGTGCGGGGGGGGGGGGGGGTCCCTTACCATTGCACTGGCCACACCCAGTCAGGATATGTGGGTACTCGGGTGCTGGCACCCAGCAGAAGGGCTGACCAGTGCAGCCGCAATCCTACCTCTGTGTCTCACAGTCCTGAAGCAGCCCAGGGCAAAGTGGGTTTGGACCTGCGCACAAAGGCTGGGTCTGCACAGGGCAGCCAGGATGGACACTCACACGCGTTCGGTGCTAGGCTGGGTGCAGAGAAGGCCTTTGGACAGGCCATTCTTGTGTCCCTGGATGCCTTCAGGGAGGGACTCTCACACCCTATCTCACATAACGGTCCAGGTCTCTAGTGAGGGACACAATCAAGGATCTGGGGTCCAGGGCAAGTCTTGCTCACTCCAGCCTGGGCCCGCAGTTGGCCTGTTCTGCAGCAAGTCCCTGCCTCTCAGGGGGCCTGAGCTCCAGGAGCTCTGAGGGTGTTGGCTCCAGGGCCTCTCGTGTCCACACTGCCCCACTCCTGTCCTCAAGGCCCCCACTTGCTGGGGAGGAGAGGCACTGGGGCCCAGCAGGGGAAGAGGCACACACCTTCACAGGTGCCTCGCGGGCAGGACAGGAGGTCTATGTTATTGCGGAGTGTGAGTCACTACATCAGAATGAGGCAAGGTGGGTCATCAGGGGGCCAGCTGCCTGGTCACCTGGTGCAGGCTTTACGCTGAGTTCTGTGGGTAACTCTGAAGGATGGTGACATTTCCTTAAGATGTCTGTGATTCAGACAAGAGGATGCTTAGATGTCCCAGAGTCCTCTCCAGGGTCCTGGACTTGTTGGTCCTCTCTGACCCTTTCCTCTAGGGTCTGTGATGACTCCTCCACCCCATGTGGCCTGAGAAGCTAAGGGGTCCTGTCCAGCCTTTCCCCTGGACTCAGCCCCATGGGGTCCTGCTGTCCCTTGGGGTGTGCAGAGGGTCCCCTGGCTACATGTGGCAGAACCAGGGGGCCTTGGTCACTTGGTCTGTCTTCCCACTGACCCCTGTGGTCCACGAGCCCCTGGCAGGGGCCTGGGCACGCAGCAGAAGCTGACTACCTCTTCACAGATGCCTCCGGGAGCGAGCTGGTAGGACAGGGTCCTCGCCCAGCCATCTGGGCACACGGACGTGCTGCCGGGGCAAGCTATGGAAGGGGCTGGATGTGTGCTGGCACGCCGTGGACCCTAGGACACCCTCCTGGAGCCTTCTAGAGACCCAGAGGCTGCCCGCAGCAGCGTCCTCCTCCCGCAGAGGAGACGGGACCAACTCCCTCAAGACAAGTGCCGTCAGCCCCAGCCGGGAATGTGGCCTGGGCTCCTCTCACTGGCCTCGAGCTGTCCCCACTTCTACCTCTGAAGGCCCGGGGTATCTGGCCCTCCACCCTCCTGTCTGCCTCCCAGCCTGGCCTCCCACGCTGCCTCTGCCTCTGCCTCACAGGTCCCCAGCCAGGCCTGCGAGACAAGAGGAAGGATGGCGGGTGGGCTCTGTGCCCCTCCTCCCCTCCACTGGAGGGCCATTTAGCTTCTGCAAACTTTCCATGTTGGGTTCCACGTATACCTGGTCCCCAAAGAGCTCCCTTCTGTATTAGCAGACCCTGTCCAGTGCCTCCTTTCTTCAACCCTGACAACTGCTAATCTGCTTTCTTCTCCTATGGATTTGCCTGGCTGGACATTTCATATCATGCGTAATCTTTGGGTCTGACTTCTTTCACCTAGCATAATGCTTTTTAGTCTCATCCGTGTTATATGACGTGTCGGTACTCCGCTCTCTTCTGATGGTTGAATGATATTCCATTGTATGAATAGACCATGTTTTGTTTATCCATTCATCACCTGATGGACATCTGAGTGGTTTCCACCTTTTGGCTCTTGTGAAGATTGCTGCTATGAATATTCTTCCCTCCCTTCTTTCTTTCTCTCTTCCTCCCTCCTTCTTTTCTTTTGCTTGCTTGATTGCTTCCTTCCCTCCTTCATCTTTTGCTGGGGATTGGACCTAGGGGTACTCTACCACTGAGCTACATCGCCAGCCCCTTTATTTTTTGAGACATGTTTTTGCTAAGTTGCCCAGGCTGCCTTTGAACTTGGAATTCTGCTGCCTCAGTCTCCCAAGTAACCACCATTGCCTGGCTGAAATTTCTTTAGAACATATGATACACTGTTAAAAAAGTTCAAATGTGGCCGGGCGCGGTGGCGCATGCCTGTAATCCCAGCACTTTGGGAGGCTGAGGCAGGAGGATTGTGAGTTCAAAGCCAGCCTCAGCAATGACGAGGCACTTAGTAACTCAGTGAGACCCTGTCTCTAAATAAAATACAAAAAAGGGCTGGGGATGTGGCCCAGTGGTCGAGTGCCCCTGAGTTCAATCCCTGGTACCCAAAAAAAAAAAAAAAAAAAAAAAAGTTCAAATGTGAACCTTTCCATAATGTATATTTTTAAAAGTTTGCACACACCCGTACTGAAATGACATTATCCTTGTCATTATAATCATCATTTAAAAAATGAAATAATCAGGCAGGCAATATTCTAAATTCTGGTGTTGTAGAGAGGTATAACATTATGACCTCTGCCATAAAAATGAATAATTAGCAGGTCTCATGAAAGTTGCGCTCATGTCTGTGTTCATCAAAGCCTGTAGGGGCTACAGATGAGGAAACTGAGGTTGAGCTTCTAGGAAGTAGGACTTCTGCATACCCCCACACCCCTCCCTCTTCCCACTGAAGCCATACAACCACACTACCAACTCACGCACATGCACACACACATCACACATGTGCACAAGTGCACACACGCACACATACCCTCCTCCTATTTGTCCTTGAATCCTGCCACCAGGAGCAGGGAGAATGCAGGTGAGCTCTGAGACTATGGCCTTGACCCCATCCCTAAACTGAAGGCTCTGTCGTTTGTTCTGATACCAATTGTAATGGGGGAGATATTTAGGCAGAGAAAACAAGGTGCGATTTTGTGGGCAGTGTCCACACCTGTCATTAAAGAGACCGTGAGCCTTCCTGGTGTGATGCTGAATGTGGCGGCTCTGGAATTCTGACGTCTCCTGGGGTTGGACTCTTTCTTCTCTTGATCAGGCCTGGGTGCTGCTGCCAGTCAGTCCTGGGGCTCTGTGCCTTGGAGGGTTTTGCTTGTCAATCTGCTGCTGGCAGCAAAGGGGCTGAGCCTGTGGTCAAGAGAGTTCTGAGCTCTGGGCTCAGCCGCTGTGACCTGTGGTGAGTCATTCATAGACACTCAGTGTCCTTCTCTGGTGGTGGGAGGATTGGGTGAGGGGGGTCCCAGGGCTTGGAGAAAAGAGGGCTCAGTACATGGTGGCTCTCTAGTCCTCTGCGGGCCTGTAGCCCTGGGCAAGATTCTTTAGGAAAAGCAGTGCAGATGGTGGCTGAGGACTCAAGGACGAGGGGAACTGAAGGAAGCCTCAGACGCAGACACTAGAATTGAGGAATGACAGGAGCTGGAGCTGCAGGCGTCCTAGGACAGCGTGATCCGGGGCCTGGCGGGATGTGCACCTGAGCTGAACCCTGGCCCCAGGGAAGGGGGCATTTGAGGCTCCTCTGTTGGCTGAGGGAGGTCAGGCTCATGGGTTACTCCATCTCAATTCTTATTTTTATAGCGAGAAAAAAAATCTTTGAAAATTATTGAAAAGTAACAGGCCCTCTGTATTCCGAGGCAATGCTGCCCGGCCCGATGGAGCGCGGATGGGAGTCGAGTGTCTCCCTTCGGCCAAGTGCTTTGCTGTTCCATGAGAAGGCCTACAGAGCCATGATCTAAACAAACAAACAAGCAAACAAATAACCAGACGACCCCACAGCACCCTCCCCAGACCTTAGGATTCTATTGGAGAACAGAGTAATGTCATGGATTTATCAAGTCACCTCCTGGAAAAGAAACTGTAGGAAGGTGCCTGAATGTAGAGAAAGTACCCGCCTCTCCAACACCGCGGGAAGCTTATCCAACGCTGGCAGAGGAATAAGACAAACCGGTGTTGAAATCTTGGCTCAGCTCTTTGCCTTGCACATCATTCAATCTTCCTCATCAGTAAAATGTCAATGGCGACACTTCTTGGCTGGGCTATTGTGAGGACAATGACCAACATGTGTGCCACTCCTCGCCTGGTGCCTGGCACACAGTAGGGTTCAAGCATGATGTACTTTTTCCTGTGACTACCTCAGGCATGCAGGCCCCAAAGTCAAAGAACTCATCGTGCACCTCCCTGGTTTCTTCTCTTCTCGGGTTCACAGCTGCTGCAGGGAGGCACCTGAACACTCTGTTCCTGAAGGCCACAATGTCTGCACAAGGGAGGCCAAGGGAGGGAGTCAGAGCAAGAGAGAGGGAAGGGTAGGGAAGAGACACGGGGCAATTGTGTAATCATAAGGTGAGCGTTTTCCTCAACTGATTTGAAAACCAATTACATACAATGACATATCTGTGACAGATATCAGGGGATGTGACATATGAAGGTGTCATTTGCCAGTGACAGCACAAAGGAAGCAGTGGTCGGGAGTGAAGCTGTGTTGGGTGGGGAGAGACTGCAGATAGTAAGGGGATGATCATGGCAATGTCCTGTTATGTCATGACATCAACAGATGCAATACGTACAACAGTGATATCACTAAAAAGGAAGAAAGAGAATGGAGTTAAATAGAAATGACGTTTTTTCTATGTATTACTGGAATTAAGCTAGTCTAATTCGAAATTGATTCTGATAAGATAAGCCCTAAAGTAATCACTGAAAACAGGATGCACATAATGAGAAATTAGTAAAGACATTAAAATACAACATTAGAAAATATTCTCTTAATAAAGACAAAGCAGTAGAGAACTAAAGAAGTGGAAAGAGACAGAAAACACACACAAAAAAATAAATAAAATGGCAGATGTCAATTCTACTCTATCAATAATAACGTTATATGAATGGATTAAATGATCCAATTAGAAGGCAGAGATATACTGTGTTAAAAAAGCATGATCCAACCATGTTATATACAAGTGACACATTTTAGATTTAAAGACACAAATAGATTGAGAGTAACAGGCTAGAAAAAAACATATGCAAATAGCAACCACAAGAAAGCTATAGTGGCCATATAACTGTCAGACAAAATAGTTTTAAATAAAAAAAAAAATGTTACCAGAGGCTAAGAGGGACATTTTTCTGAAAACAAGAGGATTTCACAATTATAAACATATATGCACCTAACAATAGAGTACAAAAATATCTGAAGTGTAAACTGAGAGATATGAAGGGAGAAATAGGCAATTCAACGATAATAGTCAGAAACCCAGATAAATCATTTTCAATAATTCATTGAATTGGATATAAGATTAACAGCAACAACAACCAAACAGACCTAACAGACATCTACAATGCACTCAATGTAACAACAAAATACACATCATTCTCATGTGTATGTAGTATATTGCCGGGAGAGACCATAGGTCATAAAATGAACCCAATGAATTTGAAAAGATAGACACAGTATAAAGTATAGTCTGATTACCATCTGATTAAATTAGAAATCAATAGCAGGAAAAATATTTAAGAAACTCACAAATGTGTGGAAATTTAAACAACACATTCCTAAATAATGAGTAGATTAAAGAATAAATCAGAAGTGAAATCATAAAATAATTTGAGATGAATGAGAATGAAGATGCCACACACAAAAACCAATGAGATGCAGCAAAACTGTGATTAGAGGAAAGTTGTAAATACCAGTGTTCAGACAGAAGGAAGATCTGAAATTAATAACCTCACCTTCCACCTTAAGACACTTAAAAATGAAAAGCAATCCAAACCAAAAGCAAGCAGAAGGAAGAAAATGTAGGATTACTTAATTAAACAGATTAATTAGTGAAATAGAAAGGAGAAAAACAACAGAAAAAAATCAGTAAAACCATAGCTGGTTATTTGAAAAAATCAACAAAATTGACAAACCTTTAACTACACTAACCAAAAAAGAGAGAAGACATTTGCTAGAATCAGAAATTAAAGAGGGGATATTACCACTAACATTACAGAAATAGAAAAGATTATAAAGAAATACTATGCATGGCTGTAAGCCAAAAAATTAGATAACTAAGACGAAATGTACACTTTTCTAGAGAGACACAATCTACTAAAACTGCCTCAAGAGGAAATACCCTGAACAGACCCATAACAAAGGGTTTAATTAGTAATAAAAAATAACTCACCAAAAAAGCCACAGAATTCTACCACACATTGGAAATTCCTCCTTAAAATAGAAGAGGAGGGAATCGTTACAGACTCATTTTGAGGCCTGCATTCCCCTGGTGCCCAAACTAGACAGATATCACAAACAAAACAACTACAGACCAATAACTGATGAATATGGATGCAATCATCAGTAAATGCTAGCAAACTGAAAACAGCAAAAAGTAAAAGAATTATATATCATAACTAAGTAATACTTATACCAGAAATGCAAGTCAATTAATACAACATATCATATCAGTAGATTAAAAAATAAAAACAACATGATCATCTCAATAGACCCAAAAAGAGCTTTGACAAAACTCAACTTTCATGATAAATGCACTCAATAGACTAGGAATAGGAGGGAACTTCTTCAACCTGATAAAAGGCATTTGTGAAAAAAACTCATGCTTTCTCTTTGAGATCAGGAATAAGGAAAAAAATGTCTGCCCTTGTTACTTCTTTTAACATCATACTGGAGATTTGATCCAGAGCAATGGGTAAGAATTTAGAAAGCCACCCAGATTGTAAAGGATGAAGAAAATTACCTCTATTCACAGAAAATATGATGCTTTATACAGAAAAATTCTGAAGAGAGAACATTTGGCCTTTGGTTTTGGGATTGGCTTATTTCACTTAGCATGATAGTCTCCAGATCCATCCATTTACTGGCAAAAGTCATAAAATCATTCTTTTTTTTGTGGCTGAGTAATGCTTCATTGTATATATATATTCATTGTATATATATATACATTGTATATATATACACACACACACACACACACATATATATATATATATCACATTTTCTTTATTCACTTATCTGTTGAAGGGCACCTAGGTTGGTTCCATAATTTAGCTATTGTGAATTGAACCACCATAAATATTGATGTGGCTTTGTCACTGTAGTAGGATTATTTTAAGTCCTTTGGGTATACACCAAGGAGTGGGATAGCCAGGTCAAATGGTGGGTCCATTCCAAGTTTTCTTGCACCAATTTGCAGTCCCACCAGCAACGTGTGAGCATACCTTTTCCCTCCATCCTCACTAATATTTATCATTACTTGTATTCTTGATAATTGTCGTTCTGACTGGAGTGAGATGGAATCTCAGTGTAGTTTTAACTTGCATTTCTCTAATTGGTAGAGAAATTGAACTTTTTTTTCATATATTTGTTGACCACTTGTATTTCTTCTTCTGTGAAGTGCCTGTTCAAGAGTAGGAGTTCGCCGGGCGTGGTGGCGCATGCCTGTAATCCCAGCACTTTGGGAGGCTGAGGCAGGAGGAACGTGAGTTCAAAGCCAGCCTCAGCAATGGAGAGGCACTTAGCAACTCAGTGAGACCCTGTCTCTAAATAAAATATAAAAAAGGTCTGGGACCCAGTGATTGAGTGTCCCTGAGTTCAATCCCTGGTACCACCAAAAAAAAAAAAAAAAAAAAAAAAAAAAAGAGTAGGAGTTCAATGGATTAGACAAAGTGGAATGAAGGGGTGGGAGTGTGGATGGGAATAAGGAAAGACAGTAGAATGAATGGATATAGCCTTCCTATGTTCATATATGAATATACCACCAGTGAAACTCCACATCATGTACAACCACAAGAATGGGATCCTAATTAGAATAAGTTATACTCCATGTATCTATAATATGTCAAAACACACTATGGTAATGCGTATCTTAAAAGAAAAAAGAAAAAAGGAAAATTTTGAAAAATTCAGGGTTTCTACTAAAATCTATAATAACCAATAAAATAGTTAGCAGGTTTTAGAACCCATTATCAATATATGAAAATCAATTGTGTCGTTATATATTCACAAATAAACAATTCGAACATAAAATTAAGAAATCAATTCCATTTAAATGGAATTCAATGGAACATGGCCTATTAGATGGATGTAAGTGCTCAAACCATAAAAATGTTAGGGAAAAAAAAAACATAGGAGTAAATCTCTGTGACCTTGAACTTGGCAAAGGAATCTCAGATATGAGTCTAAAATCAGAAGCAACCAAAGGAAAAAATAGATAAATTGGATTTTATAAAAATGAAAAACTTGTGTGTGTTAAAGGATGCCACCAAGAAAGTGAATATCCACAGTATGGGGCAAAACATTTGCAAGTATCTGAAAGGAGATATATCTGAAGAACCTTACGATCAATAATACACTGACAAATAACCCAATTAAAAATCGGCAAAGGCTCTGTGCAGGTATTTCTCTAAAGGACATATGCAAATGGATAATAAGCACATGAAAAGATGCTCAAGAGCCTTAGTCACCAGGGAAAAGCAAGTCCACAATGACATAATGCTAGAATAAAAAAGTCAGCTCATAGGTGTTGGAGAGGATGTGGAGAAATGTACTGCTGGTGACTACAGTGTATCCATGATGGAAAATTGCCTGGAAGTTCTTCAGTGATCGGATAGGGACTTACCATTGGATCCAGCAATTCTACTTTGAGGCATGTACCTAAGGGAAATGAAAACATTCACCCGCACAAAAACCTGTACACAAATATTCATAGTAGTATTATTCATCATAGTAAAAAGGTGGGAACAATGTGAATGTCCATTGATGGATGAATGGATTAACAAAATGGGGTATAGCCATACAAAGGAATAGTATTTGGCCATGATAAGAAATTAAGTACTGACACATAGGTGAACCTTGAAACTATGCTAAGTGAAAGAAGCCAGTCTTTCATGTCAATCATAGGATTCCATGATCTGGAAGTCCCAAATAGAGAAATCTACCCAGAAAGTAGACCAGTGGCTGCTCAAGGCTGGGAGAGGAGGGTGAATGTATTAGTGAAGAGACTGCTGGGTCTTCTTCTTTTTTCTGAGGTGGTAACAATATTATAAGTTTGACGGGGCTGATGGATGTATGTACCTGTGAATATATTAGAAACCACTGCTCTGGACACTTCCCATGCATGGAATGTTATGTATATGACTTATTTCTCAACAAAGCCATTCAAAACAAACAAAAACTAATAAAATTTATTTAACAACAACAACAAAAAAAAAAAAAAAAACAGGAAGAGAGGAAATAGAGAAACAAGAAGAAAGGAAACAAAGAGTTTGCTATTTGATGTCAGTAAATCAAAGGAGATTAACTTCACTTTACTTGGGGAGAGACATGGTTAAACGCATGAAGGTATCAGCAATCCCTGTGGAACAGCACGCAGCCCAACATCAAATGAAATGTCATCAAATGCCAAAAAGAACGTGAGTGTCCTAGAGGTCATGAAAGCCACAGGATGTGGGAGGGAGACAGAAGAGGCGGGAAGGGTTGGGGTGGTGGTGGTAAGTGAGCCGGCTTTGTTGCACCAGGATCCAGGGGCCTCAGTGACCCCTGAGCCTGGGAGGAGGGCCCAGTCCCAATGGCAGGGTGGATCTGGGGAGCTGAGGCCTGATGAAAGAACTGCTGCAATGAACAATCTGGGGAATTCATGCATCTCCCCAAGAATCCAACATCCCGCCCAGATGGGTGTCAGATCTCTACTCATTAGTCAACGGCATGAGCGGCTTCTTTGCTTAATTAGTTAATGGTTTTTGAGTAGGAGATTCTCTCTCTCTCTCTCTCTTTCTCTCTCTCTCTCTCCTTCCCCATGCCCTTTGCACCATACAAACAGTAATACCTGTGGACACAATGCACTTTTAAGTGTAATCTGCATTTTTAACATTTCTCTATCACTGAAATCAATGATACGGTAAGCCGGGCCCACGTTTGTAGTGCTTGCTGATTTCCAAGATGTAAATACATAAACCACAGTCCACCAATAGTGCCACTGTGGTGTCGCTGAATGCAGGGCTGAGGAGGGACACACAGTGGCCATCACTAGTTAGTGTCACTACCACACTGGTACAATAGATGTTAATAACCTCAACAGCATGGACGGTAGTAAGACATCAGCATTGGCAATACTGTGCATTTATTGCTATTGTTTTACTATGACTTATTTATTTGTAAGTTCATATAATTTAATGTTCAGCAATGGCTGCATTTAACAATCAGCTCATGCAAGTCCTGAAAATGCATCAGTTGGCTCTCATGAGTCAGGTGTGAGCGGGCCCCAACACACCGCTGGGTTTGGGCGACCCTGGGCACGTCAGTTATCCTCCCTGAGGCTCCCTTTGCAAAATGGGAAGGGACCCCCTTCCGGAGCTCTTAGAGGTGGCAGGTCCAGTGTGAGAAACAGGCTCACAAAGTCCCTGTGGATTTTGAAAGCCCAGCCCAAGCACAGACCCTTCTGGTCTCGTGGATAAATTCCAGGGCTGTCTCCTGCCTTAGATTCGCCATTCCAGAAAAAGACGCTGAGGTGGAGAATCAGGCGTTGACGGAGAATGCTTTTGGGAAGTGCACGGTGAGAAACGGGGCCCCAGAGGAGAAGCCGCCTTTGGCACGGCTGGACCAAGGCCTCCCGCCAGCTGCGTTGGCATCGGACGTATCCAGTGTTCCAGGTCAGCTCAGGAACCTGCTCTTTCCTCTGCCAGGTCTGCCTGCCCCGCGATGTGGCCGGCCTTGCTCATTGCTTGCTTTGGAGAATGACCTCTGACCTCTCCATCAGAGAGCCTGTCCCTGTCCTGCCCCTCTTCAGAGATGTCGGGCCATGACTGCTGACCTTGTCCTGCTTCGTCCAGTCCCTACGTGACCACAGTCCCTCAGACAGAGCCTGGCACATAAGGAGACCCTGTCCACCGCTCCTGCTGAATGCGGAAAGGCCTCTCTGGGTACAGGGATGGGAGGCAGGTGACTCTGCCACGAGCCGTGTGTGTGACCTTGGGCCTTGTGTAAGACGCAGGCTCACTTCCCCACCTGTGAAGTGGCAGTGTCACTTGTGTGTGCCTCACAGTGTGTGCCAGGAGGATCCTGAGGCTGGGAGCTGGCTGATGGGTCACAGAGCACAGAGCTCCTGTCTGGGACGGGGTGGGCCGAGTGGGGCCCTGAGCCTTTGAAATTGGCGTCCCCGTTCACGGAGCAGAGAGCTGCGCTGTGCGCTCTCCGTGGGGTGTGTGCGCGTGTGCCCTGGCAGGCTTCGCAGGTAGGGGAGCTGGAATTTGGATGCTAAATCAAGAGCATGCCTATAATCCCAGCAACTCTGGAGGCTGAGGTAGGAGTATTGCAAGTTTGAGGCCAGCCTCAGCAACTTAGCTGAGGTCCTCAGCAATTTGGTGATATCCTGTCTTAAAATAAAAAAATAAAAAGGACTGGGGATCTAGCTTAATGGTAAAGCACCCCTGGGTTCAATCCCCAGTACCACAAAGCAATAAGGAAACCCCACAAACTCAGGAGCTAAACGCAGTCAAGCTGGGATTTGGAAGCAGGACAGTGTATCCCCCAGATATCCCCAATATGTCCTCTTACTTCCTTCAAGATGTCCCCCTCTCAAGGACACTCATCGCTCTGTTCAATTGACCTTGCCTGGCCCAGCTACTTCATTCTTCTTCAAAGTCTATTTCACTTTGTAGCACACAATGTCTGACTGGCTCACTTGGTGGATCTGTTAGCCCCTCAAGGACAGGAACTTCATCTGTGAGGGATATAAAGAGCTGAGAAATGACATGATGAAGGGCTTAGGGTCTGGAGTAAGAGCACAAAGTGCAGACTCCTTTCTCACAAGCTGTGTGACTTTGGGCCAGTTACTTAACCTTTCTGTGACTCAGTTTCCTCATTTGCACAACAGGGATAAGAAGAGTACCCATCTCTCAGATTGTTGAGAAGATTAAATGAGATGACACCCCAGAGGTGCTGTTTGGCACAGAACACGCCAGTAAACACGAATGCTTACTTCAGTGATGCCCAGAATAACAACATGTGCGTGCTAACAGAAGAAGAGTCGTGGCAGCTCTCTTCAGCTTCTTTAGGTTGTCAAGGACCCGGAAACTCCAGTGTGGCTCATTACTCTATTTGGACAGAAGGAAGGGACAGAAGGGCAGTAGCGGCACAGCCCCATCCTTTAAAGATAGCCTTGAAATTGGATACTGTCGGGACCTTGCACTGCTTTCTGGCTGCTTGCCACATGACCACGCCCTGTTGCAGGACCTAGGCTAAGAGGGGGGCGTGGCTGTGAGAACTGAAACCACCCCAAGGATAGGCCAATGGCTCCGCCAATGGCATCCGCCCATGATCCTTATGTGTCCCTATGATCTTTCTGTTGATTGGCCCATGTCCTATATAAGCCCGTCCAACTTCCTCAATAAACCGAGTTTTTGGCATTGCTTTCTACCAAAACTCCCCGGGTGTGGCGTGGTGTCCGTCAATGGGGGGGGGGTAAGACACTCGGCGACTTTTGCCCGTTAAGCCTATCTTCGCCAGGTAAGCTACTTTAACTCTTTCTGCTGGCAGAAGGAGCCCCCTTTTTGGGCCCAAAAAGGGGGGTAGCTTTAGACCTCGGCCACATTAAGAAGTAACACAGCAATCCCGACAGGATACTACTTCTGTTTATCATCACATTGACCAGAATCAGTCACGTGACCACATATGATGGGAAATGTGTTCCGCAGTCTCGATGGCCCCCAGTCCAGAGGGTACTGGAGACCCACTACATTCTGCCTCATGAATTTATTCATCTTTGAGATCGCTACCCAGGAGAACCTCCTCCAGGAAGCCTTCCCTGATACCCCTTCCTCTATCCCGGGGCTCACTACTCTCCTCCTCTCCCCTTCCCTACACTTCTCTGTCCTGGCATTGGCCACACTGGGTGTGAGTGTCCTTGTGTCTGGCTCCCTGAGGGACAGCGGGTGCTATGAATGCACTTTGGTATATGTAGAGCCCGGCACCCCGCACGTCCCCCACAAACACTTCGGGGGCCAATGACTGACAAGCCAGGGCACCTTCCCCAGGGACTCCTTAGCTGCCTCTTGCTATCCAGCCCAGCTGTCCCCAAAGTCTGTGTAGAACACCCCAGAGCAGGAACACGAGACCTAAGGAATAAGTTTTGAAAAAGCAGATAGTGTAAGGTGAAGATGGGGAGGGACGGGCTTACCCAAACCGCGGGAGTGGGTTCTGGAAGTGACCTGAGCGCGCCAGGCCAGACACGGGATAGGAGGGTCTTCCTGCCGGCATCTTCCTGCCGCCCCGTCACAGCAGTCCCCTCGTCTCCTCCTGGGGTCTTGATTTTGAGACTCAGGCTTTCCTTCTATTTAACAACTCTTTCTCCCTCTCCATCATATACAAAAAGCTCAGACAAACCAATAGAATGAAAGAAATTAATAGTAAAATGGATAAATGAACAAACAGCAAGTTTACAGAAAAAAAAAGCTACACTGGTCCCATAAATGTATTGGGGTTGTTCTACCCTGTAATTAAAGAAGAATCAAAAATCTAAAATATCAGAAATTTCCCATAGGCCTCCACCTCTCATACTGTCGACATTCCCCAAAGAAAATGATTTTTTATCTACCCATTTGGTAAAAACTAAAAGACATTCTTTTTTTTTTTTTTTTTTTTTTTTTGATATCTGGGATTGAACCCAGGGGCACTCGACCACTGGGCCACATCCCCAGCCCTCTTTTGTATTTTCTTAGAGACAGGGTCTCACTGAGTTGCTAAGTGCCTCGCCATTGCTGAGACTGGCTTTGAACTGACGATCCTCCTGCCTCAGCCTCCCAAGTGCTGGGATTGCAGGCATGCGCCACCGCACAGGCTAAAAGACATTCTTATGCAAAAACAGTGGTACTACTTTTACATTTTTGTGGGTAAAACATAAAATTATGATTAACATTTCAAATGTGCTTACTGCTGACCCAATAATGCAAATTCTAAGAATGTACTTACCTGCACACAAAGGTGCTAAATTTGCATAAGAATGTTTACTTCAGTGCTGCCCAGAATAACAAAAAATTTGTACATCCTAAATGGGGGGATGATACAATAAATAACAGCCCTTGCAAACTGTGCAATCCTATGACCTTCTTAAAACAATGAAAACGATCTCTATGCACTGATGTGGAAAGATGTCTAGGATTGTTGATATAAAAGCAGAGTGTGGAACGATGCATGTATCAGTCTGTTTTTGTTAAAAAAAAATTAAAAGAATGTAGAGGAGAAAAAACTCAGGAAGGTTCTATGCCAAGTTGAGGTTAACTTTAAAAGGTGAAATTAAGAAATTATGCTCCACTTAATGAATTTTCTAGCTCTTTTTTCTTTTTTAAAATCAGCATGTTATTTTTGCAATCATAAAAAAAAAAAAAAGAACCAAAACAATGAAGGTATTCCCACAGAAAAGAAAATAGAAAGACAGACCTGATTAGCATTTGTAATGTGCAAATATTCTTTTGATGAGAGATGATACGTAAACAAGAAGGATTATTGGGATGAACTCAGTCAACTGTGGAATGACTGAAAAATGGCAAATCAACATTAAGCCTTTGCTGGATTCTTGTCCCCTCTAGGATGATGCCCCAAGCTGTTTGGCAATCGACACACAGTCCCTGTGTGTGTTCCTTGTGTGTGTGTATGTATGTCGTTAGTGCTAGGATGAATCCTAGCAGGGCTTTGCACATGCTCAGTGAGGGCTTTACCACTGAGCCACACCCCCAGACCCTGTGTGGGCTCTTTTCCGGCCACTTGCCCAGTGGGCCGCCTCTTAGGCCAGCATTATGTCCATTCATCAGCCCACCAGTGGCCCTGCCTCCCTGCACTGCTTGAACCCCAGCTTGTCCCAGTCACCAGTGACCTCAAGTGGCCCAATCCCACGTCTCAGCAATGTTGACAACCCAGTCCTGCTCTGTGCTTGGAATACTGTCCCCTCTCAGCTTTTGGGTGCTTCCCCCAATTCTTCCCACCCTCACCGGAGCTCTCAGCAGGCCCTTCTGCGCGCCTCGGGCTGGACGAGTGTATACCTGGCTCTGATCTGGCCCCTTCCCTTCCTTCCCCTTCCCTTCCTTTCCTCTCCCATCTGTTCTCTGCCCCACGGGACTTCAGCCAGGCCCTGTCCCTCTCTCTATCTCATCAGGACCCCAAAGGCCATTTCTCCTCCCCTATTTCATACTGAAGAGAAGACAGAGATGTAGGTTCAGAGGGAAGATTCTCCAGTGGTTGAAGGATTGCAGCAAACTTGTAGGACTGGATTTTCCTCTCTCCAAAGCTAGGTTAAGACCAGGCCAGGCGAAGGAGGGCAGAAAGTCAAAACAGCCATGGAGCAAGAGAAGTAGGGGTTTGAAGAGACGGATGTGAGTTCTTGGGGTGACACGTTCATGTGGGTGAGAGTTCACAGGAGGCGACTGGCTTGAGTGTGTGGCCTTGGCCACGCAACCCTGGGCATGGCCTGCTGTCCTACAGGCCTGGATATTAGGGAGGTACCTTGGAACAGAGGGACAGGGCCTTGGGAAGAGGTTTGGAGAGGACCATGCCCCTGGTTCCCCCAGGCTGGGACAAGGAAGTATCAGTGGGAACAGAAGATAGTCATGCACCCAAATTTCAGAGGTATAAATAGATACCGTTGCCTGACACCTTTGTCAACATCTAACTCTGCTCTGCCTTGTCGCTAAACTG
This sequence comes from Tamias sibiricus, assembly GCA_025594165.1. Classification (NCBI taxonomy): domain Eukaryota; kingdom Metazoa; phylum Chordata; class Mammalia; order Rodentia; family Sciuridae; genus Tamias; species Tamias sibiricus. The sequence continues at coordinate 183,807,684 of CM046660.1, forward strand.
CAGGTCATGTCCAATGCCTCTGTGACTTTTCTACTTGCATGTCGAATTGGCACTGGCCCCTCTGGACCTGGGATAAAGACGCTGTTGCCCTCTACTGATTGTGCAGCCCTCAGGCTAGGGGCCGCCCACTTCCTCTTTTCCCCCACTTGATCTACCTGCAAGTGTTCAGGGTGTGACCCGTGGCCAGCTGTAACCTGTCTTTGCTTAGGTCATTCATCAGGAGAATGAGCGGAAGGATTCCAGGGCTCCAAGGTTGTAAGGATTGGGATTGGTGGGGACTTGGGGGCATCTGCGACATTTCCATGCCAAGACTCCTTTGTCAGTCTGGATAGCAGTCTGCGCTCTCTTCTGAAGAGACTGCACAGTCTCACACTGTAGCCCTGACACTGAAGAAAGAACGTTGTCCTGTCTCTTGTCCACCCATCAGTGAGATTCAATAGAAATATTCTCCCTGATTTTTTTTTTTTTTTTTTTTTTTTTTTGTGGTACTGGGGATTGAACTCAGGGGCACTCGACCACTGGGCCAAGTCCCCAGCCCATTTTTGTATTTTATTAGAGACAGGGTCTCATTGAGTTGCTAAGTGCCTCACCATTGCTGAGGCTGGCTTTGAACTCGCGATCCTCCTGCCTCAGCCTCCCAAAGTGCTGGGATTACAGGCGTGCGCCACGCGCCTGGCCTCCCTGATTTTTTATCTTGAGTTGTGCCTTGTACCATTTTAAATTCCACCAAAGAATTCCTTGATCTAACAGCCCTTGCTAACAGTCTGGTCCTGAGTATCTGTCTTAGCTTTGCAATTCCTTGCTTTATCCCCTTCATGCCAGCTCGATCCTTTATTCCCTTTCTAATCATGCAAACGAGGCAGAATAAATCCACATTGACCAAACACGAATTATTTGCAAATCAAACCCAACATTGACTTTTGCTTAAGGTGTTTGAAGCTTTATTTACTTTCGTAAGTGGAGGCATCTTGGTGCTGAATCTCATGTCAAAAATGCCCTCCAGGAAGCCTGGCTTGTCCTGCTGGGGACTTTGACCTGTGAGGTGCTGTGCTGTTGGGGCTGTCAGCGGAGACACTGGGTGCCCCGGGTCAGTGCTCCCCAAGGCAGGAATAGCTGTCCGTACTCTCTGTAATCCCACCACCTTTCAGGGCACATTTGGCCCTAGAAAATGGATCTACCCAGACCCAGATAGAAAAATATCAAATGGTCTCATTTATAGGTGGGATCTAAAAACGTTAATCTATGCCTGTCATCCCAGGGACTCAGGCGGTCGAAGCAGGAAGATCGAAAATTCAGGGCCAACCTCAGCAACTTAGTGAGAACCTGTCTCAAAATAAAAAATAAAGAGGGCTGGGGATGTAGCTCAATGGTAGCGCGCCCCTGGGTTCAATCCCCAGTATCAAGCAAACAAACAAAAATCCCCCAAACATCAAACAAACAAAAAAGTCAATCACGTTGAAGTAGAATCATGATCAGGAGACGCTGAGAGGTGAAGGGTGAGGAGGGGTTGGTCAACGGGCACAAAGTAACCACAGATGGGGAATAAATTCTGCTGCTCCTGCACAGCACAGCAACGGTAGTTAATAATAACGGATTGTATATTTCAAAATAACTAGAAGAGAGGGTTCTGAATATTTCACTCAAAGAAATGATAGATCTTGGAGGTGATGGATATGCTAATTGGCCTGATTTCATCATTACACCATGTATATCATACATGGATTAAAACATCACATTGTACCTTGTAAATCGGTACAATTCTTATGTGTCAATTAAAAATAAAACAATAAAAAGTTACTGTAAAAAACGAAATAGTCTGTGGAAGGGCAGGTGAATTTACAATCTAGCTGAGGAAGCAGAGGACGCTGCTTTCTTTGGCGTTGTTTTGGGTGCCGGGGAGGTCTAACCAAGATGTGTCAGCGAGGTTTGTCACGTGGAGTCGGCAGTTGGAAGAATACAGGACCTGGAGCAAAAGAGCTGCCGGGCCCCAGAGAGGGGCTGGGGAGGACAGCTCAGCACTGAGCTCTCCCTTCTGGACGGAGCTGCGGCCACCCCACCAAATTCCTATTTGAGCCCCTAACCCGCAGTGCGATCCTATTAGGTGGCCGGGCCTTTGGGAGATAATTAGGGTTAGATGAGGTCATCAGGGTAGGGTCCAAGGATGTAATTAATGTCCCTGTAGGAAGAGACACTAGAGAGTTTGATCTCTGTCTTCCTCCCAAGGACACGTGGAGACGATGTCTGCCAGCCAGGAAGGGCCCTCTTCAGCACCTGAGTGCTGGCACCCTGAGCTCAGCGCCCAGCCCCCAGAATGAACGCATCCCTAGTCTCTCCTTTCCGTTCCTCGGTGCTGCTCTGTCTGCTCCTGCCTTTTCTCCCTCCCTCTTTCCTCACTCCTCTCCGCCTGAGCATTCTTGAAGGAAGACAGCGGCAGGTGGCTGGCCTCAGTGTTTCTGGGGGAAATCCAGTTTTCCCCTCAACTAAAGGCAACTGTCTCCTGGGTGTCTCGGGGGACTCCCGACAGGTGAGTCTGCTCACTTCAGTGCCCCCTTTCTCTTGGCGGCCTGGCCCCGGGCCCTCCCTGCCTGCCAGGGGTGGGCGCGACTGCATCGCTCGCTCCTCCCTGGACAAGAGCAGGCCCTGGGTGGGGGGAGTGGGTGGTGGCACTCAGCACTCAGCGTGAGCCCCGAGCGTGTGTGCAGGGGGAGCAGGAGCCGCGCGGGCCTGGAGGAGTGGGCTTGCGTGGGTGTGGAGGTGGCAGTGGACAGCTGTGATGGCCCATCCTGCAGTCCTCACCTGTGAGTAGTGCGATGGCCAGGACATGGGCAGCAAGGACTCTCGCAGAGGAATGAGCCAGACCTTCCAGCGCTCCGGGCTTCCTGTAGTGGCGGCAGGGCAGGGGCGCGGCTTCAGCCAGGGGCCTGTCCTGTCACCCAGGTCCCTGCATTGTTGCAGTTGTCTTTGCAGAGGGTAGAAACCAAACCACGCGTGACTTGCACCTCCAGGACATGCTGTTCCAGGGTGAGAGCCTAGGTGAGCTCCCAGGTGATCAGCACCCCCCCCCCCCCGGGGCCTCACCTGGGCTCAGCCTGGGAGGCAGGGGTCCACCTTCTCGCCCGGGGCCCTTTGGAGGGGAGCCATGGGTGCTGGCCACAGTGGCAGCACCACCACAGAGCCTAGGGAGCAGGCACTGACCGTCCGCCTGTCTAGTCTGGAGTAAGCTCTTTAAATGAAACCTGTCCCCCTCCCCCGCTTTGATCTGGATGCAAGCCCCCGCAGAGGCTCAGACTGAGCCATTTTCAGCAGCTGCACCTTGGTGTGACTGCTTTTATCAGATCGTCCCCTGGACAGAGAGTCATGTTAGAGACTAGACTTTGGGGAGGATCAGAAGGCAGGGGACGATTCTTCTGGGAAGTGCCACTGAGCCTGCCGGTGACCACCATCATCATCTTGATCAGGCTGCACTGTGGCCCTCTTTGGAGCCATCTATCTGTGTTCCCACCAGGGCTTCAACCCCTTCCCAGCTGTGCTGCCCAAGCCCTTAGCTTGCCTGCACCTTGGTCCCTCGACTGTAAAATGGGTGTAGTAAACGGCCTGTTGAGGGTGGGAAAGTACACCCCACGAGCTCAATTATAAGAGCATCAGTATGAAAACCAGTATCTACAAGTCACTTCGCAGGTTAAGCAGTTATTTTACTCCATCTCCTTTGACTCACAAACTACTCTGGATGTTGTTTTGACACCCAATTTACAGGGCAAGAAAATGAGGCTCAGAGAGATCAAGAGTTTGGCCGTGTAAATGATGGAGACAGGAGTCACAACTCAGACTCCTGCCAAATCTGGAGTCCTGGAAGACCTCAAGTTTCTGGGGTAGCTGCACCTACTGGTCCTTGGTAAACTGATGTGACCTCTGTGGGGCTTGGTCTCCATAAGATGGGGGAGGCTGTGGCTCTGCAGAGCTGCAGGCAGCCGACTCCTATAATGGAGGTCATTATTATCATTAGACACTCCCATCCATCCAGCAGGCACAAGTGGGCTTCTTTTCCACAGCTTTTGATGTCTGGGCTTAGCCCGCCTGTCTACAGAACGATAGCACAGACCTTGAAGGCTGGGAGTGGGTCAACAAAAGATAAAGCGCAGCCCAAAGCCTATTATCTCAGCTTCAGATATCGACATTGGCAGACTTTTCTGTGCTTGCGGAGGGAACGCATTGAAGCTCCTGCCAAGAAGAGCAAAAACTGATTTGCCCACATGCAGTCCAGCCCTCTGATCTGTCCTTGGAGACAAAATAAGGAAACTACTTCTTTGATCCGACGCTATTTTTATCTGCCTCTGAGCAGTGCTTATGGTGCATTAAGTGTTTCGTGGGGAAAGGGGCTATCAGTAGGCTGAGATAATCATTAGCCTTGGCCCGGTCCTATAAATGGGCACCTTTTGTCTTCTCTGACAGTGCTGGAGGGGCCAGGTTTGGGTCACCTGCTGATGGCAGTTGAGAAATGGTGTTTCCATGCCCTGGCTGGTTGGCGCGGACCAGATGGCGAAGGAGGCAAAAGTTGTCTTGCATGCGCGTGCCCTGGGGATGGCGACGGCCTGGGAGGTGCCGTGTCCATCGTGCTCTCCGGCTCTCCTCCTGCCCTCCTCTCTCTGGCTCAACACCCAGCTTTTGTCTCTGCCCCTCACCCCTCCACTGTCAGTATCCATCTGGGTGCAGGTCTCCGGGCCTCGTCCATCCAGAACTTTGGGCAGAGACCACCCCCACTAGTCCTCCTGATGATAACAGTGATCTCCATTGCTGGGATCCGGAGAGGGGGATCCAGACAGAAAGGGTCCTGGTGTGCGCGCTGGGCCTTGAGGGCAAGGCGAAGCCACAGAGAGGAAGGAGGGGGCAGGTGGCTGGAGGAAGCCTTCCAGGAAGAATGTGGAGACAGACCTGGACCTCAGCATGGGGGGGGTGTGGGGGGTAGGGGGGCAGGTGGGGGGGGTGTAACCTTCGGAGATATCAGCCGAGCTCTCTGTGCCATTCCCTCCCCAAGTGGCTGCCTTCCAGGTGTCCTGCCTCCAGTGCGCGGAAGTGGGTATAGCTTGAACCAAGCGCGATGGTTCATTCTAGGGGTCCGCTTGACTGGGCCACGGGGTGCCTGGACATTTGGTGAAATGTCATTCTGGTTGTGCCTTCGAGGCTGATTCTGGATGCGAATGGCACTTGAACCAGTGGACCGGAGCCAGGCCGATGACCTCCTCGGTGTGGGCTGGCCTCCTCCAGTCAGTTGAGAACCTCAACAGAACAAAGAGGCTCAGCAGGCGGGGACTCCCGTCTGCCTGCCTAGAGCTGGGGTACCCTCCCTTCCTGCGTTTGTACTCTCAGCTCTTTCTGGGTCTCAAGCCTGCTGCCGGCATTTGGAGAATCCTTACGCATCGTGTCTTATTTTGACTTTGATTACAAAATATGCCCCTAAACCATGTAGCACAGATATAGTCTTAAAAGCCTAAATCTTTATTTAATTAATTAATTAATTTATTTTTTTGGTGGTGCTGGGGTTTGAACCCAGGGCCTTGTGCATGCAAGGCAAGCACTCTACCAACTGAGCTATAGCAAGCCTAGATTTTTAACGGTGAGAGCCAGGCTTTTTGAAAGAGGACTCAGCACGCGAAGCTTGTAGTGTAAAGACAGGTTGGGAAGCTTCACGGGGACACACCAGCAGGCTGTCCAGCCCAAGGGGATCATGTGTTGGTGGAGGGAGATGCCCAGAGCGATGTGTGGGTAGAGGGTAGGGGCACCTGAGAAGGGCTGGTGCTCGGCCCCTCCGTTGTCTGAGCTGGAAATGTGTGTCGATAGACTACAGTGGGTCATGGGACGGGCGACCAAGGGCCAAGCAAAGTGTGCCCCACGCTTCTGGAGGAGAAGGAGCAGAGTCCTACACGGAATACTTACCAGTTGTTCAAATGGAATTTGTACATTCCACAATTTTCTTTCCCTTGGGCATCAAGACAGTTGCCCCTGCAAAGTTGACTTGTGTATCTGTTAGGGTCCATTTGATCACAAGCAAGTGGAAAATCATTCCAATTAGGTGACACAACAAAGATTTCTTTGACTAACCCAAGTGACAAGTCCAGACTGGGGTGGTTTTCAGGTGAAGCTAGTTCCAGGACCCAAAATGTCATACGGCCCATTTTTCCATGCTGCCTTCTACAATGTCAGATTTATCCAAAAGCTGTTCCTTATCGGTACCCAAGATGGCACACTGCGGCTTCTTGGCCTACTCAGGTCTTCTCTCCTGTCTAACAAGAGGACCATTGGTTCCAGTGCTCAAAGTCACGAAATCACTCTCAGGCCTAGATTAGGCCCTGCGCCTAACTCCACCCCTGAGGTCTGACAGGGTCTTGTGTCACTGAGTATCGGCTCAGCCCAGGACACTGGCTTCCTGCCTGAACCCTGGAGAGGACATGCTTTCTGAGACTCCCACGGGTGGCCAGGGAGAAATCAGATCTGTCGGGAAGGGGTAGAGAGTACCCAGAGGCTGGCGAGGCAGCAGCTAGCGTCCTCTATGAATGGGATCTTGCACTTCTATATTTTTTTCAAAATCTGTTTTTGCCACCCCACCCCCACCCCCAGATTTTTCTGCTAATTGGTGAGCGATCTTTAACCCGAACAGAAATTGCTAAATTCTCGACAGCCAAGTGAGGCAGTCGGCAAGGCTCATCCTGACCCGTGGCTAGAGGCTGGCTCCCACCCCCGCGGGCCCAGGCTTCTGCGCCTTGTGCTGGGGAGGCTGCTGAGACTCGGGCTGCTCGACATCTCCACCACGCATCTAGGGGTTCCTGCTTTGGGGTCAGGCATGTTCTGCCCCAGGGCAAGTGGGTAGTGCGTGGAGGCTGCTTTTAGGATGTGCTGTCGATTTGGGTCACTGTGACGGAGGGTGCGCTCTGCAAGATGCTGGGGAGTCTTAGTGACAGATGGCTGATCCGAAGGGCCAAGGGGAGGATGGAAGCCAAGGTGACAGTGAAGCTGTGAGCCAGTAGCCCGCGAGCATGGGTGGAGGCGGGGGCACACAGGCACGCGGAGGGCCCCAGAGTCATTTGTCTCAGGTCTTCCGGAGGCTTCGCATGAGGCCCTGATGAGCTGTTCTCAATTCACCATCCAACTCAGTGCTTGTTCCTGGAGGGGCTCCTTTGGTCTGTATGCAGTTTCCCCTGGGGGTTCATGAGCTGGAAGCTTGCTCCCCAGTGTGGCTGGGTGCGAGGTGCTGGAACCTTTAAGGGGTGGAGCCTCACTGGAGATAATTTGGTCACTGGGGGCCAGGCCCTTGGAATGGACTATTACTGGTTTCACAGAGTGAGGTAGTCCTTGCAAGCGCAAGTTCTCTTTTTTTTTGTGTGTGTGGTTCCGGGGATTGAACTCAGGGGCACTCGACCACTGCAACCACATCCCCAGCCCATTTTTTGTATTTTATTACAGACAAACTCTCACTGAGTTGCTAAGTGCCTGGCCATTGCTGAGGCTGGCTTTGAACTTGCGATCCTCCTGCCTCAGCCTCCCAAGTGCTGGGATTACAGGCGTGCACCACCACGCCCGGCTAAGAGCAAGTTCTTTTAAAGAAGCAAATCTGACACTTGAATCTCTTTGGCTTCTCATCTTGCCATGTGATCTCTGTCATGCACGTTCCTGCCGTAATACTATCAGCCATGAGGCCCTCGGCAGAGGCCAAGACCATGCTTTCAGACCTTCAGGCCTGTGAGAACTCTTTTCTTTACAAATTACCCAGCCTCGGCTGTTCTGTTATAGCAGCAGAAAATGTACTACTATGGTGGCCATCCTTCTAAGAGGTCATTCCTGGCCTGACCACAGGACCTGATTCTGATGGCATCCCAATTGCTGAAAGAGGTTGTGCATGGAGTCCTATAAGGCCCTGCCCAAGATGACTGGCTATGCTGGGTGGGCCTTCCAGTGAACTGGGGATGCTAGCATATATCCAAAGCTGCAGAACTTTCAGAGTACAGATGACCAGGGTGGGCAACGTGGTAGGAACAGCGATGCTGGCAGGTGATACGGCGGGGAAAACCCACATCACCCATACCCCCCAAAAGATGAATCTGGGGTTGAAGGTCCGGGGTTCTAGCCGTTGCCCTTGCTTCCTACTAGCTGTGTGGTCTTGACCAAGGCATTTAAGTCAACTCTACGTCCTCATCTTCAAGTACCAGGGTGGTAAGTGTGACCCCTGGGCACAGAGGGGTCCTGCAGCCGGCATCAGGACAAGACTCCTCTGTAGGTCCTGGCCAAGACCCCTCAAAGCAGAGGACAGGTCACGGGCGGTGAGTGTCCTGTATTTGAAAGTGGAGGGGAGCCTGCCCCCAGTGGGGGGTGGCGGGGACCCGACGAGTCCCCAGGGACTGACACTTCACGGTCCTCAGACCAGCACCTCCTCGGCATGTCCCTCCTCAGTCTCCTTTGCTGGAGGGCCTGGCTGGGCCTGAGACCTCGGTGACTGCGGTCAGGCCCAAACCCTCAACATGGCCCGCGTGCGAGGCCCTGCCTGTGCCCCTCCTCAGCTCTGGACTGAAGGGCCCGCGGCCTGGCTGGCAACTCCTGCGCTCAGCCAAGCGAAGCTGCCCCTTCCGCCCCTCCAGCTCTGCGTCCGTCTTGCCCGGCCCAGGGAATAGCAGCTCTTCCTTTCTAGCTGCTCAGGAAAACAACCCGGGGTGTCTTGGCCCTGCTTTCTCTCTCACACGACACACATCCATTTGGCTCAATCTTGAAAATACATCCTGACCTTGACTCCTTCTCACCACTCTTATTTCCTCTGTTGTGGCCCAAGGCTCGCCTAGATTTGTGTCCCAGTCCCCAGTTCCTATCATCCACTCATACCCTGCCACGGACCCGGAGCAGACTCTTTATATTTTTTTATTTTCTGTGGTACTGGGGGTTGAATCCAGGGTTCCGCTAGCACTGAGCTCCATCTCCAGCCCTTTTTATTTTTTTACTTTGAAACAAAGTCTCTCTAAGCTGCCCATACTGCCCTTGAACTTGCCATCCTCCTGCCTTAGCCTCCTGAGTTGTTGGAGGCTAATTTTGGGCATATGCCACCACGCCCAGCCAGACTGTCTATTCTTGACACCATCTAGAGATAAACTTCTAAGCAAATGATGTCACTCCTCTGCTAAGAGACACACGGTGCCTCCTTATCTCCCTCTACGAGGCCCTGTGTAATCTCTCCTCCTACTCGTCACTCATCACTCTCTCCTCCCTCACTTCATCCCATCTACTCGGGCCTCTTTGTTGTTCTTAGAACGAGCAGGGTTTGATCTTGCCCCAGGGCCTTTGCATAACCCTTTCTGTCTGGTCTGTCCAGAAGCTTTCCCTTCACGGTCCATTCTCTTTCTCACAAGTCCTTGCTCCAGCCTCACCTTCTCCCCGAGGCCCGCAGTTAAAGTGGCAGATCCATTGTCACTGCACGCCCCCTCCTGCCTAGCTTTTTGGTTTTCCTCTGTGGCAGGGACAACACGAATGTACCGCCTCATCCCCTCATGGCTCTGTTTGTCTTTGTCTCCTCCCACTGAAGGGCCACTCCGGAAAGGCAGAGATGCTCACTGGCTTCTTCCTGGGGAGATCTGGAAGGCTGGGCGAAGAGGCTTCACCATGTGGTGAAGAGGAAAAGGGAACAGTTAGAAATGAACCCAAGGCCCAAGCCGAGGGGAGGGTGTCCACACTGGAAAGACTGCTGGGGTATGTCTGGAGGAAGGGGCAGAGTGCGGTGTGGACGTGGCAAGCTGGAGATGACGGGCCTCTGAGCTGCATGTGTGAGCTCCTGGGCGTGGGGCAAGGCCTCTGGCCAAGAGGTGTGGAGTGGGGAGTGCTGGCTGCCCTGGTGGGCTCTAGATCCTGGTGGGAGGACCCTCGCGGGAAGGAGCGTGGAGCCCTCCCTGGGCCCTGGGAGCCTGCCGTTGGCCAGTGGGAGAGCCGTGCTGGCTGCAAAGGAGCTACGCAGAGCAGCCGCACCCCAGAGACGCGGCCCTTTGCGGGTCGTGGGGTCAAAGGCTGGCCTCTGACGCAGGTGCACTCCTCTACGGGGTGAACATTCATGCACACTCCACTTTCCCTGTCACCTGTTACTGGAAACCGTGGTCGGTTCCAGATGTGAATAACGCTCCAGTCAGCACGGGAGTGCAGTACCTCTTGGATATGCCAATTTCACTTTATTTCCTTTGGATGTAGACCCAGAATTGGGATTGCTGGATCCTATGAGAGTCCTATTTTTGATTTTTTTTTGAGACACCTCCGTATGTTTCCATGATGGCTGCACTGATTTATGTTCTTACCCAACAGGGTTCTTGTTTCTTCTGCATCCTTGCCAAAGCTGGTTATCTTTTGTCTCTTTATAATAGCCGCTCTAACAGTGTGAGCTGATGTTGCAGTCTGGTCTGCATTTCCTTGATGATTAGGGATGTAAGGCACCTCTGCATAGATGTGTTGTTGGCCGTTGGTGTGTCTTCTTTGGGAAAATGTCTAGCCAAGTTCTTTGCCCACTTTTTTTTTTTTTTTTTTATCTTTACCACTGGGCTACACCCCCAGCCCATTTTATTATTTATTTATTTATTTATTTTTATTCTAAGTTGTTACAAATAACAGCAGAATGCATTACATTTCATGTTATACTTATAAAGCACATCTTTACATATCTCTGGTTGTACACAAAGTATATTTCATTTAAAAAAATCTTTTATTTATTTATTTATAATAGTACTATGCATTATAATTCATAATGCACATATAGGGCATCTTTTTTTACAAAACACTGTTTGTATACAATGTATATTCGTACCATTTAAATCTTCAGTCATGCATTTAGGATAATGACATCCATCTTATTCAACCACCTTTTCTTTTTTCCCTTCCATCCCCCCTTGCTCCCTCCCTACCCTCCCTCCCCTTTGACCTTTCTAGCGTTCCTCTAATCCTCCTATGTACCCCAACCCAACACCACTGTGGATCAGCCTCCTTATTTCAGAGAAAACATTCGATATTTGGATTTTTGAGATTGACTAACTTCACTTAGCATTATATTCTCCAACTTCATCCATTTACCTGCGAATGCCATTATTTTATTCTCTTTTATTGCTGAGTAAAATTCCATTTTGTATATATGCCACATTTTTCTTTATCCACTCATCTACTGAGGGACATCTAGGTTGGTTCCACAACCTAGCTATTGTGAATTGTGCTGCTATAAACATTGAAGTGGCTGTGTCACTGTAATATGCTGTTTTTTAAGTCCTTTGGGAATAGACCCAGGAGTTGGGTTATTTATTTCCTTGTTATTGAGTTTTTAAGTTCCTTGTGAATTTTGAGTATTAACCAGATGTATGGTTGGAAGATATGTTTCTCCTGTTCTGTTGTTTGCCTCTTTGCTTTGGTCTTTCCTTCGTTTATCTTTTAGTTTTGATGTCATTCCTTTTGTTTAATTTTGCTTTTAATGTTCAGTGTTGTATGCAAACAACTATTGCAAAGACCAATGTGAAGAAGCTTTTCCTTTATGTTTTCTTCTAGTAGTTTGAACATTTCAGATGTTACCTTTAAGTCTTCAATCCATTTTTATAAAGATTTTGGTATATGGTGTGAGGTAGGGTCAATATCATTCTTCTGCATGTGGATATCCAATTTTCCCAGCATAGTTTACTGAAGAGACTATTATTTCCCCATTGCATGTTTTGGCACTCTTGTTGAAGATCAGTTTACTATCACTGTATGGATTTAGTTCTGGGCCCTATTCTGTTCTGTTTTGATGCCAGTACCCCTTATTTTGATTACTATAGTGTGTGTGTATGTGTGTGTGTGTGTGTGTGTGTGTGTGTGTGTGTGTGTATTTTTTTCTTCAAATCAGGAAGCATGATTTGATCCTCCAACTTTGTTGTTCTTGCTTAAGATTGCTTTAGCTATTCTAGGCCTCTGGTGGCTTTATATGAATTCTAGGATTATTTTTTTCTATTTCTGTTAAAAGTGACACTGGAGGTTTGGTAGGGATTGTATTGACGACAGATTGTTGTTGGTAGCTTGGCAGTAGATCATTTGGTGGGGTTGCAGCACCATTTTGGGTAGTTTCAAGAATATTAATTCTTCAATGCATGAATACATGCTGTCTTTTCATTTATTTGTGTCTTCAACTTCTTTCATCAATGTCATGTAGTTTTCAGCATAAGTATAACTATTTTGAGACTCATCCATATTGCTCTGTGTATTGATAGTTCATTCTCTTATGCTTTGAGTAGTATTTCACTATGTAAACACACAGGTTATTTATCAGTTAATCCGTTGATGAACAGTAGCGTATTTTCATATTTTAACTGTTACACACAAAGGTGCTATGAACATTCATGAATACATCTTTGTGGGGAAAATGCTCTCTGTTTTCTTAGACAGAGACCGTATCTTAGTCCACTTTAAGTGGCTATGGCAGGATATCTGTGCTGAGTAGTGTTTAGAGAAGTTTGCTCTGGCTCACAATTCTGATAGCTGAACCATCCAAATAGGCTGACACTGGCCTTTGGAGAGGGATCCCCGGTTGTATCAGGTGGTGCCGAAACAGAAAGGGAACCAGTCGTGTGCAGAAGGTGCCCCGCTGTGGGGTGGCCCCGCTTTATCACAAGCCACTCTTGCAGATGAATCCAATCACATGAGACCCAGCCCACCCTAGGGAGACGGGTACTGACTCCTCCCAAGGACCGTGTCCCCAGGATCTACCAGTAGGCTCTCAGCAGGCTTCCGTCATTTCAACACCACTGTACTGGGGACCAAGCTGCTAGCACACGAACTTTTGGGGGTACAAACCACATCCCAATCACAGTGTCCCAGGAGAAGAATGGCTGAGTCTCGTGGGACAGTATATTCTACTATTGTTGGGTGAGCTGCTTTGTAAATGCCAAATGTGTCAAGTTGTTTGATGCCATTTTTCAAGTTTCTCCCCTCCTTAGTGTTTTATCAGGTAGAGGTGGGGTGGTGGAATCTCTGTCTCTGATCATGGACTTGCCTATTCCTCCTTCCAGTTCCATCAGGTTTTGCTCATACATTTTGAACTCTGTCCTTAGGTACACACACGTTTAGGACTGTTAAATCCTCCCAATGAACTGATCCCTTGATTGCTGTAAAACGGCCTTTCTTTGTCACTGGTAATATATGTTGTTTTGCTCCCAAGTCTACTTTGTCTGATATTAGTATTGCCACTCCACTGAGGAGGAAGCATGCGCTGGAGGGAACCTCCCCTCCCCTTCTCCCTTCCTGCACGAGACGCCCCTTGCCAAAGCTCTCAACACATCATATGTGTCCATCTGCCGAGGTCTGTGTGCTCTACAAGACAGTGAGAACCATGAGCCAGAATCTGCCCCTCCCTGAATCAGAACAGGGCTCACTTATCAAGTGGGCAGGTGATGAGGAAATACACTAAATCCAGAAGATGAAGCCGCTGAGCGAGGAGGGCGTCCAGCGGCACGGGCTGCGGCAGGCTGATCTTCCCTGCGCTCTGGCCCGTCCTCTGCCTGGGCTCTGCTGCATTCTCCCCACCTAGTTCTCTCTGAAGCCATCCTGGATGAAGCCATCCCAGGTGACCTCACCACCACCAACCTCCCTTCTCGAGTGTCAGCAGTGATGAAGTTTGGACCCGTCACTACTGGGCCAGGAGATGACAGAATGAGGCAGTTGAGAGAGTTTGAACCCTAACTGGGCTTGAACCTTGACCGGGTCGCTTTGGTCTTGGGATCTGGGCTGAGTTACACATCTCCCCAGCCTCACTTTCTTCACCTGTAAAGTGGGAGAAGACAATTGCAAAGGTTAAATCCAGTGGTCTCGTAGACATCGTGGTGACGGGCAGACAGGAGATTCTCTTGTGGACGGGTCATTGTTGACAATATGTTGCCCTCTTTCTCTTGTGGGCAGTAGAAAGCAGTCCCTGGAGGACAGGGACAGGCCTGCAGGAGAATGTGCACGTGGCAGGTCTTCAAGGAAGACAGTGGGTGGTTGGATGAGAAAGAAACTCACAAACGCCACATGCCCCCCTGTCAGGATCGAGCTTTGAGTCCTGAGTCCTCATAACCCCTTGAGGTAGCGGTTAAACCCGTCTGAGGGACAGCAGACACACTGGAAGGGACGGCCCCCAAGTCACACAGCCAATGGGAGGCAGAGCGGGGTGTGAGCCCGAATCTGCTTGCTTCCTGCATGGGACTGCTCCCGCCGATTCACGTGGCCAGGGCACACAGAGGACACCTGGAGCTCAGCAGGGGCTGCCTTCCTGTTCAGACGTCCTGACCACAAAGTGCTACCACTCCTCGTGTTTTTTGTTAAAAAAAAAAAAAAAATTCCTACTAGTTCCAACAGCAAATATTTGATAATTGTCCTCACTAAAAGTTTAAAAGTTCAAATTAATCAATCATTGCACAATTTATTTCAGCAGGAAATAGAAGAACAAAGGGAAATTAACCATGGGGAACTGGGTAATTCTAAAAATACGGTTATATTATCTGCAGATGTACAAAACAAAAATGCAGTCTAACCTTTTACTCCACACACCCTGCCCCTATTTGTAGGAAAGCTTTGATCGTTTTCCATATGACAACGACCCGCCCACGGCACCCCCAGCATGGAGACAGCACAGCTCAGCCGCTCAGCCATTTCTCCTCTGAGAGGAGCTGTGGGGTTGGACGCTCAGGGACCATGGATTTGTGGGACATGCATCACCTCCAGACAGGACAGCACTGGCTACTGGAGGGTGAAGGACATGGAGCCTCACGGGGACCCTCTGGTGCCTGCAAGCTTGGGGCCACTTCCACTTTCTGTGTTAGTCAGCTTTTTGTTGCCATGACCAAAATACCTGACACAAACAGCTTAGGGAGGGGAGGGAAGATTCATTTTGGCTCATGGTTTCAGAAGATTCAGTCCAGGGTCAGCTGGCTCCAAGGCAGACACGTCACGGCAGAAAGGCATGGTGGAAGGAAGCTACTCCGCTCCTGTGGCTGGGAAGGGAGGGGGAGGAGGGGGAGGAGGAAGGGGGGGAGGAGGAGGAGGAGGAGGGGGGGTGGGGGGAGGAGGGGGAGGAGGAGGGGAGGAGGGGGAGGAGGAAGGGGAGGAGGGGGAGGAGGAGGAGGGGGAGAGGGGGAGGAGGGAGGGGGAGGAGGGGGAGGAGGAGGGGGAGGAGGGGGAGGAGGAGGGGAGGGGGAGGAGGGGGAGGAGGGAGGGGAGGAGGAGGGGGAGGGGGAGGAGGGAGGGGAGGAGGGGAGGAGGAGGAGGGGGAGGAGGAAGGGGAGGAGGGGGAGGAGGGGGAGGAGGAGGGGGAGGGGGGAGGGGAGGATGGGGGAGGAGGAGGGGGGAGGGGAGGGGAGGATGGGGAGGAGGAGGAGGGGGAGGAGGGAGGGGAGGATGGGGAGGGAGGAGGAGGGGGAGGAGGAAGGGGAGGAGGAGGGGGGAGGAGGAGGGGGAGGAGGAAGGGGAGGAGGGGGAGGAGGGGGAGGGGAGGAGGATGGGGAGGAGGAGGAGGGGGAGGAGGGAGAGGAGGAGGGGGAGGAGGGAGAGGAGGGAGGGGGGGGAGGAAGGAGAGGAGGAGGGGGAGGAGGAGGGGGAGGAGGGAGAGGAGGATGGGGAGGAGGGAGGAGGGAGGAGGGGGAGGAGGGAGGGGAGGAGGGAGAGGAGGGGGAGAGGAGGAGGGGGGAGGAGGGAAGGGGAGGAGGGGAGGAGGGAGAGGAGGGAGAGGAGGGGGGAGGAGGAAGGGGAGGAGGGGGAGGAGGGAGGGGAGGAGGGGGAGGAGGGAGAGGAGGGAGAGGAGGGGGGGGGAAGGAGAGGAGGAAGGGGAGGAGGGGGAGGAGGAGGAGGGGGAGGGTGGGAGAGGAGGAAGGGGAGGAGGAGGGGGAGGAGGAGGGGGAGGAGTGGGAGGAGGAGGGGGAGGAGGGGAAGGAGGAGGGGGAGGAGGAGGGTGAGGAGGAGGGTGAGGAGGAGGGTGGGGAGGAGGGTGAGGAGGAGGGTGAGGAGGAGGGTGAGGAGGAAGGGGAGGAGGAGGGGGAGGAAGGGAGGGGAGGGGGAGGAGGAGGGGGAGGAGGAGGAGGGGGGGAGGAGGAGGGTGAGGAGGAGGGTGAGGAGGGGAAGGAGGTGGAGTGTGAGGAGGGGGAGGGGGAGGAGGAGGAGGGGGAGGAGGGGGAGGAGGAGGAGTGTGAGGAGGGGGAGGGGGGGAGGAAGGGGAGGAGGGGGAGGAGGAGGAAGAGAGAGACACACTTGGGAAAAGATAAAAACCCTTCCAGGGTACAACCCCCAGTGATCTACTTCCTCCAACTATATGCAGCTCAAAGTAGTCCATTCAGCCATCAATGAATGGATTGATCCACCGATGAGGTCAGAGCCTCACCATCCAATCATTGCTTCAAAGCCCACCTCTCTGAACCTTACTGCATCATATTTTCTGTGTGAATAGAGGTAATTATTTTCATCCTTTACAATCTGGACGACTTTTTAAATTCTTACCCATTGCTCTGGATAAAATCTCCAGTACAATGTTAAAAAATGCTTTCACTACCTGAGCTCTTGGGGGTACAGTCCAGATCCGAACATAACGCTGACCCAGCCCCCCGTAACTCACCCTTCCCTGCAGTCAGCTGGCTGCTTGCTCAGCCTCCTCGTTGTCACAGCCCTCCTCGTCGTCAGCTGGCTGCATGCTCAGCCCTCCTCGTCGTCAGCTGGCTGCATGCTCAGCCCTCCTCGTTGTCAGCTGGCTGCATGCTCAGCCCTCCTCGTCAGCTGGCTGCATGCTCAGCCATCCTCGTTGTCAGCTGGCTGCATGCTCAGCCCTCCTCGTCGTCAGCTGGCTGCATGCTCAGCCCTCCTCGTCGTCAGCTGGCTGCATGCTCAGCCCTCCTCGTCGTCAGCTGGCTGCATGCTCATGCCCTCCTCTGTCGTCAGCTGGCTGCATGCTCAGCCCTCCTCGTCGTCAGCTGGCTGCATGCTCAGCCCTCCTCGTCGTCAGCTGGCTGCATGCTCAGCCCTCCTCGTCGTCAGCTGGCTGGCCCTCCTCGTCGTCAGCTGGCTGCATGCTCAGCCCTCCTCGTCGTCAGCTGGCTGCATGCTGCCTCCTCGTCGTCAGCTGGCTGCATGCTCAGCCCTCCTCGTCGTCAGCTGGCTGCATGCTCAGCCCTCCTCGTTGTCAGCTGGCTGCATGCTCAGCCCTCCTCGTTGTCAGCTGGCTGCATGCTCAGCCCTCCTCGTTGTCAGCTGGCTGCATGCTCAAGCCCTCCTCGTTGTCAGCTGCTGCATGCTCAGCCCTCCTCGTCGTCAGCTGGTGCTCAGCCCTCCTCGTTGTCAGCTGGCTGCATGTCAGCCCTCCTCGTCGTCAGCTGGCTGCAGCCCTCCTCGTTGTCAGCTGCTGCATGCTCAGCCCTCCTCGTCGTCAGCTGGCTGCATGCTCAGCCCTCCTCGTTGTCAGCTGGCTGCATGCTCAGCCTCGTCGTCAGCTGGCTGCATGCTCAGCCCTCCTCGTCGTCAGCTGGCTGCATGCTCAAGCCCTCCTCGTCAGCTCTGCATGCTCTCGCCTCGTTGTCTAGCTGGCTGCATGCTCAGCTGGCTGCATGCTCAACCCTCCTCGTTGTCAGCTGGCTGCATGCTCAGCCCTCCTCGTCGTCAGCTGGCTGGCTGCATGCTCAGCCCTCCTCGTTGTCAGCTGGCTGCATGCTCAGCCCTCCTCGTTGTCAGCTGGCTGCATGCTCAGCCCTCCTGGTTTGCCGACGAGGAGTCTGAGGCTCGTTGACTGGCAAATGCTGTGGCTCCTTCTCTTTCGTCTTCCTTCTCCTCATTTTCTTCCTCCCTGGGCTTGAGCCTTGCTAGTTGTTGGGTGCTAAGTGGGCATCTAGGAGGGCTCTGTGGCTCAGAACACCATCACCACCGTATGGAGGGAAAGGCTGCAGAGGTCCGAGTGACACCGCCTGACTCGCCCTGGAAACGGATATGAACGGTCACTTCTGAGCACGGCGCCCCCTCCACGGCCACTCTTCCCGTCCACTGTTCTGCGGCTTCCCCAGGCTGCGGCGCCCCCAACCCCTCACCTGCAGAGGGCTCTTCTTCAGGCACAGGGAGATTTTGGCCCCCACTACGGAAAATCACACTCTCTGGAGCCTCGTGACTGTGTGGGCTTGGGCTGTAGAGCCGAGATGGTTTTCAAATAGGACAGTATAAAAGTGGCATGGCTAGCTTCACTTAGCATTATATTCTCCAACTCCATCCATTGACCTGCAAATGCCATGATTTTATTCCCTCTTATTGCTGAGTAATACTCCATTGTGTGTATATACCACATTTTCCTTATCCATTCATCTACTGAAGGGCATCTAGGTTGGTTCCACAGTTTAGCTATTGTGAATTGTGCTGCTATAAACATTGATGTGGCTGTGTCCCTGAAGTATGCTGTTTTCAAGTCTTTTGGGTAAAGACCAAGGAGTGGGATAGCTGGGTCATAAGGTGGTTCCATTGAAGTTAGCCAATCCCCAAAAGCCAAATGCAAATGTTTTCTCTGATATAAGGAGGCCAATTCACAGTCAGGTTGGGATGGGGAGCATAAGATGATTAGAGGAACACTAGAATGGCCAATGGGGAGGGAGGGGAAGGGAGGGGACAAAAGGGGTGAAGAAAAAAAAAAAAGATGGTAGAATGAGATGGATATCATTACCCTAAGTGCATGTATGAAGTCACGAATGGTGTGAATATACTTTGCATACAACCAGAGATTTGTAAAATGTGCTCTATATGTGTAATATGAAATGTAATGCATTCTGCTGTCATTTATAACATCTTAGAATAAAAAAAAAAAAAGTGGCATGGTCCGGGATGACCCCAGACCTGGGGGTCAGGAGAGGGAATTCTCAAACCAGATCTGCTGCTACCCAACATGGGACCTTAGGAATTGCTTCCTCTCTCTAAACCTTTGCTTCCTAATCTGCAAACTGGATAATCTCCATGCCCTCCAGGTACCTTTGGCTGTCTTAGGCCGGCTTCCTCCTGAGGCAGGCCTTGAGATGAGGGCGTAGTGGAGGAGTGGAGGTGGTTCATCTGAGATGTGCGGTCATTCCCAGCAGGAGACAGTGGTGCAGGACAGGAAGGGAAGAGCAGGGACGACACTGCAAGAAGGGCTGGCCTTAGAGCTGATGGAGGTGGTCATTTCCTTCCAGCTCGACCTTCAGGGTCCTCAGAGGTGTAGGTGAGACTGACCACGGGACGATTGTTCACAGCACAGAAACTGGCAAAGACTGCAAGCCAGGTCTCCCCGCAGAGAACAGGTTGATAAATATCTACCTGCACACCTCCAGCTTAGTCTCACAGGGAAACTCTGGGAAATGGTGCAAAACCTACATCTCAGGATCATCCTACCCCAGGGGAGAGGGCTGGAGCAGCATTTGCATATAAGCTCCTGAGAGTCATGGTTGAAGGCTGCTTTGGGGAGTCTTATTTTTCCGGTATAAATGCTCCTTGACTTATAGTGGGGTTAACATCCTGAAAAATCCTTCATCGGCTGAAAACATCATAAGCTGAAAAATCATTCAATACATCTAACCTCTGAACATTATAACTTAGCCTAGCCCCCACCTTAAATGTGCTCAGAACACTTACATTAGCAAAATCACCTGACACAAAGCCGATTGCATGATCCCATGTTGAATCTCTCGTGTAATGTGTTGACTGCGATGGTGACACAGCATGCTGTTACCCGTCATGATGAGGTGGCGGACTGGGAGCTCTGCCCAGCATCATGAGACAGGATCAGACACGTACTGCTAGCCTGGGAAAAGATCCAAATTCAAAATTTGAAGTGTGGTTTCTACTAAATGCGTATTACTTTTGCACCGTTGTAAAGATGAAGAATCCTAAGTTGGACCATCTTAAGGGAGGGACTGGATGATTCCTGCAACCTCCTCACAAGAGACGAAGTAGCTCATGTGGCTCTCAATCCCCAGAGACTCAGTAAAAGCAGGTCAGAGCATAGGTGGGCAGGGTCTGGGTGCTTCTGCACAGTCTCTGAATGTTCCGCGAAGCCTACTGAGAAGCCAGGTGCAGAAGGGCCAGGAGAGGAGGGGTCAGTGAGGCTGGGCGTTGTGCCTAGTATAGGGGAATGTTGGCACTTTGCTAATTACCTGCTTCAAGTGAGTGGGCAGCAGGTGGACAGACTAGCAGAGAGGGTTGGGATGGCATGATTTTAAAAATTCATACAAACACTTAATCTTAGCTCTAATCTCTTTTTGGTCTGTGAAAAAGACAAAGAAAAATATAATTTTGCTGCTTATTTTCATATCACACACGTCACAGAGTTGGTCGTCTTTTCATCTCCCACAAATGAAGTCATGCACGAGTGTGCCTTCTACTCCCCGTCCGGAGTTGAGCCTAAGAGGCTCCCGGTTCTAGCAGAAGTCACCAGTGGCCATGATTTGGAAGGGGTTGTGGCTGAGGGCTAGGAGGCGTCATGTCTGCGCACAGCCAGAAGCTGAGAATGGCCTTGGAGGAAGCAAAGGTGAATGGGACTTGGGCATTCAGTGGGGACACGGGAACAGTCTCAGCAGGTCCCTGGCTGGTGGCAACTGCAGAGCCCTCTGGTTCAGAGGTCTAGAGAAGAGACAGATGGGAAAAACTCCCGGCATAGAGGAGCCTTAAGAGGTTCAAACAGCACAAGCTGAGGGCAGGCTACTCTGGCAAAGGGATGTTCTCAACTCTTGTGCATGAGCATTAAGCTGGTAGCATGGATGGCTCTGTGTGGACCCCGGTGCCCAGAGAAGTCTTTGTAGCAGAGGAGGAAGGCTCTGTAAGAGTCAATGCTCTACTTTCAGAGTTGACTAATCCAAGTACTAACCCAAGCAATTTACCACGCGTGCACTGGAGAGGGCGTGTGTTCCTCCATGTTTTGTAAAAGAAGAGCGACTCTCTTGTGGGGAGGGTTGAAGAGGAACAGAGACTGATGAGAATGCAGGGCAGGGACCTGAATGATGTGGGGCAATGAGCCTGGAGAAGAGCTGGGAAGATTATCCAAGCAGTTAAGGCAATGCAAAAGGCCCTGGGGCCAGATAAATTTTGGCTTAAGAGGCAGCCAAGGAGCAGGGGAATAGGGAGAGCAGCAGAGGAGGTCCAAGAAGCTGCAGGCAACACAGGGAAGTCACTGAAGACAGTGGGCAGGGTGGGAAGATAGACCTGAGTCCCAAGTAAAACAAGTAGACAGCCCCCTGGGGCTGCCCTGGGAGCTGAGGCTACCCTGGACCAGGAGCAGAAAGGCCGCACGGAGTCCACAGCATCACAAAGAGATAGTTGAGCCTAGGGCAGGGACGTGGCCTGGGGTCTGACAAAGAAAGGTGGGTTCCCTACAGAAGCCACGGGGTAAGAAGGCCCTCCATGCCCACTGCCCGAGAGGCCGAGCTGTTGGGGAGCACTTGCCCCTCGGTGCCCCACCCCAGGTCTGCTGCGAAAATGAGACAGTAGAACCCTCAGACAAGCTTGAGGCCCCCCAGTGCTGTGTGAACAGGTTTCTGTGGGACCCGGAAGGGACAAAGGGCCCAAGTCAGCTTCCTCAGTGCCCGGGCCACAGCATGGCCAGGTGATGTGGCCACAGGGTTCACACAGGGAGGACACTGAGTACGTAGGACACTGAAGGGACCCAGTTATCCCTTCAGATGCCAGCAAGGATAGGGGGTGATCCCAGAACCCAGCCTGAGCCAGGCACCCTGAGGCAGGGGCCACCGCCGTGCTCCTCCTGACGTCCCAAAGCCCTGCCTCCGCTTCCCAGGGCCTCGGCGTCCCAGAGCATCGGTGGCACTGCTAGAAACATGGGGATGAGTTTAAAATGGAGAACACGGACTAGTCTCACATTCCGAATTTCAGGACGCTGAGGACTAACAGAACAGCCCACTGGTCTCAGAAGGGAAATGAAAATAAGCGAACATGGTTTAGATACAACGGTTCACAGGCCAGAATGCTCTCCACAATAGAAAATCGAGAAAGACATATTTTTTTTTTTCATTTCTGACAAGTGTCCAAGCCTCTTTTGTCACACTATTACTTGTATTTTCTTTTTTTTTAATATTTATTTATTTTAGCTGTGCATTTTTACATGGTGCTGAGTGGAAGAATCTTATTGGTATTCTGAAAACTGGGAGAAAACAGAACACCGCCTTCAGAATTCTAAATTCTAAATCTCGGTCAGCGAATACAATACAGCTGGATGAGTTTGCCAGGGCTGCCATAACAAAAATCTTAAACTGGGTAGCTTAAACCAATAGAAATTTGTTTTCTCACTATTCAGGAGAACGAACACCTGAGAGCCAGGTGTCAGCAAGCTTGACTTCCTCTGTGGCCTTTTTCTCGGCTTGTAGATGTCTGTGTTCTCCGTGGGTACTTGCACGGCCGTCGCCCTGTATTGTCTGTGTCCTAATCTCCTTTTCTCATAAGATCACCAGTCCTGCTGAATTAGGATTCATCTTAACAGCCTCATTTTACCTTAATTACCTCTTCCTAGGCTCTATCCCCAAACGGTTACATTCTGAGGTAGAGGGGTTAGGATTTCAACATGTGAATCTGGGTGTGAGCACAACTGAGCCCACAGCACCAGACCAAAAAATCAGAAGGAAGAATGTGAGACATTTTCAGACATGCAATCTCTAAGATTGTCCTTTCGTGCATACTTCCTTGCATCTTCTCAGGGGATAACCTTTTCCAAAACAGGGGTATCACTCTGCACAGGCTGTAGGAACCAGGGGTTCAATGGGATAGAGAGTAGAACTGAATGCCCAGGCCAGAAAAGGCCAGGGGTTTCCAGAGAGACTTTACAAGAAAACAAAGTGGATGGAACAGCTAATGAGTTAGAGAAAATTTACAAAAACAAGGAAAGGGTACAAGCAGCAGAAAGGAATTTGGAGATAAATTAAGGACAAGTACAGACAAAAATAAACAAATGTAAGATACAGAATAATTATTCACTCCAAGTAAAACAAAAAAGTTATGCAAGAAAGGAAAAGAAAATTAAGCAGATGAAAAACAGAGCAATTATTAACTCCAAGTGAAATAAAAAAAAGTTACGCAAGAAAGGGCTTGACTGTGAAAGGCTCTAACTTTGTTATGATGTAAACACTAAATGTTAATTTTGTCAAGAATGATGAAACCGTCTCTCAACTCCAGAGTAAAAGGCAAAGCTGAATTAATTGTCCACTCAAGCAAGCCAGAGCCCTGCTGCCCAGTCTCCACAAAGGAACTGAGCAGGAGTGTGGGCATTAGCCAGCCACTGAGGCTGAGGAGGACAGTCATTTGCCATCCCTTGAAGGTTATTGGATAAGAGCGCTGGAACTCGGGTGGATGAATCCAGTGAGTCCATTTCCTGATTGGTCAAATTTAAGGGCGTGGCTGACACTGATTGGTTGGCTGCGAAACCTGCTTCCTGAAGCCATTGAAAGAGTCCAAGGCTGGTCCTGCTGCTATGCGTTTCCATGGCTACAGTACAATGGGGCTTTTCCTAGGAGTGTGGGAACTTTTGTATTCTCAGTCCATACAGAATTAGGAGGTAACTGTGTTGTTGACAAGGAGGGATGAAGAGTGTGAGAATTTGCGTGTGGTACTGCCCACTGCTGGGGAGCCAAGGGGTGAGACGACAGAGAAGGCCCCTCCCGGGTTGGGCAGTAAAAGAAGCACATTGAAAACCGGGAAATCAAAGTTAGCCACGTCAACATGTTTAAGCTTAGTGGACATAACAGTGAAAGAACTGCTTCCTCTGGGGAGCCAGAAACTATGGGGTGGTTGAAGGGGACAGCTGTTCTGTCTAACATCGCAGGGCTATTCCGCTCTTTGAAACTTACATATTCATAACCTCAATAACAACTTTTAAAAATTAAATGATTTAATTTTAGAAGTGTTTAGAAGTTTTCACCTGGAAATGTTTAAAATACACATTGAATTTTTTTTTTTTTTTTTGTAAAGAAAGTAAAAGGAGGCCAGGAGTGATGGTGCACACCTGTAATCCAAGGTACTTGGGAGGCTGAGGCAGGAGGATTGCAAGTTTGAGGCCAGCCTGGGGAACCTCGTGAGATCCTGTTTCAAAATAAAAAAAACTAAAAAGAGTCGGGGTGTAGCTCAGTGGTAAAGCACCCCTGGGTTCAATTCCTATACTGGGGCAGGGGGAAGAAAAGAATTCTGTTTTTAGCACATGGAAACAAGGTACCTAGATTTTTGTGCCCTGTGCACAGTCTCTGCATGGATGAGTCCCTTTCTCAGCCTCAAATGACCCTTCTTAACATCCCTCACCTCACCCTGACATCTGAGAACGTGGATCAACTTGGGGTGCCTGCCTAGAGCAGGCCCTGTGTGGTTCCTCCAGACAGAGGCTCTGGTGTGACTGTCACCAGACAGGGTTCCATGGAGATGCAGCTCAACCTGGGAGGGTTCTTGATTTTCGCCACTGAATCCAGCAATTCCAGGGTGTGTCAGAAGCTAGGCACAAGCAAAGATTTTTTTTTTTTAAGTTCAGCAAAGGTCTGCACACCCCAGTGGCTGAGTGTGGGCACCTCTTGCCTCTCAGAGGAGAGATGAGTGACACACCCAGGGCTGAGCTCCCTGATTATGTATATATGACTTTCCTGGGAAGAAATGGGCAGGTTCTCAGGCAAGCTTCTTTGAAAATCAAATCCCATGACAATCGTTTTTTTAATTTTTTTTTATTTTGGTACTGGGGATTGAACTCAGGGGCACTTGACCACTGGGCCACATCCCCAGCCCTTTTTTGTATTTTATTAGAGACAGGGTCTCACTGAGTTGCTAAGTGCCTCGCCATTGCTGAGGCTGGCTTTGAACTCGCGATCCTCCTGCCTCAGCCTCCCAAGTGCTGGGATTACAGGCGTGCGCCACCGTGCCCGGCTCGATGACAATCATTTTATATTTGGGGCGCACACTGTTTCTTTTTGGCTAAGCAGTCTATCTATAAATCAGTTGTGGGCACATTGTGTAAGTCTTTGAATCTAGTGATGTTTGAATTTTTGTTCCAGCTAATCTGTTACAAGCATACACTGAAGCTTTTGCTCATCTGACTAAACAGAGAAGCATGATTGGTCATGCTTGCAGATCCAGGTCTCTGTCTACCAACGGTCTCTTTATCTCTCTTCCGAGAGTCCACCTACCTCATGAACAATAGGAACGCTCAAAATGGGAGAAGCAACTGAACCAAAGCCACATAGAAAACTGAAGAAGGCGAGAAAGCAGTTAACAAGGCCATCAAGAAAGAACTCTCACAAATCCACTGTATATGAAAAGAGAAAGTGAGGAACTTGAGAAAAATGGGTGAAACACACCAATAGGCATTTTATAAAAGAGGATACGCATAAGAAGTGTTGTTGTTCCTCATTAGTGAGCAGAGAAATGCAAATCAAGGTCCCAGTGAAATTCCATTTCACACACGTGATAATCTGTGCGATATTTTATTGGGGAAAATCTTATGTTCCCTCAAATTATATGTAGCATATTTAAGAGGAGGACCAAGCTGAGATTTATAGACATGGGATGAAAGATGTGGGATTTGAAAAGCATACATAATAATCCTTAATCCAGGAGTAATTACATGACAGGTATTCTCCCAAGAATCTGAAAAATATCCTATGCCAATGGTTCAGTCCCCTGGAGGGGAGTGCCACTACCTGCTTTCAATCAGAAGCTACTTAATCCTGAGATGTTTCCCCTCCCTCCAGCACCCAGTAGAACTCTAGGATCAGCGGGCACTAAGGATCTGACTGTGGGCCTAATTGACACTGACTGTGGTGCCCTTTCTGGGTTCTTGTTTCTGATCAGGAAGATCAAAGTGGGGTGGGAGGAAGAAGCCTGTGAGAGTCAGCCTTCTGTTACTATGATAAATAACTGAGACAAATAAACTTATAAAGAAGAAAGGTTTACTTTGGCCCACTGTTTTAGTCAGCTTTTTTTTTTTTTTTGCTGCTGAGACTGAAAGATGCTATCAGAACAACTATAAGGGACGAAAAGTTTATCTGGGAGCTCCTGGTTTCAGAGGTCTCAGTCCATAGAAGGCTGGCTCCATTCCTCGGGGCTCGAGGTGAGGCAGAACATCCTGGCAGAGTGTGTGGCAGAGGGAAGCAGCTCACATGGCGATCAGAAAGCAGAGAGAGAGAGAGATGGGGGGGGGGGGGGTCTCCACTTGCCAATACAAACATATACCCTAAAGCCATGCCCAATTGCCATCCCCTCCAGCACACCCTACCACTTTAGTCACCATTCAGCTAATCCCTATCAGGGGATCGATTCATGGATCCGGTTGAAGGTATAACCCCGCCATTTCTCCTCCAGACCTTCTTGCATCGTCTCACATGTGAGCTTCGGGGGGACACCTAGCATCCACACCAGAACACCCACACTTTCGAAGGTCTCAGTCCAGGATCAGACAGATCCATTGCTGTTAGGACCACCCCTTGGCAGCAGGGAGAGCATCTCAAGGTGGAAACCCGTGGCGTGGCCCAACTGGTCACCTCGTGGCTAGGACATGGACGAGAGCAGGGATGAGACTGGGGGGGGGTCCCACAACCCTTTTGAGGATATGTCCTCAGTCTTGGGGACACTTGGGCCTTTGGGGACAACTAAGTTCCAAACTATAGTAGAGCCTGTGGTTGGGCCAGGAGAAACTTGCAAAGTGTCACCAGCATGGATGGCAAGGGTAATGTGGAAGGGTTTGCAGAGGAGCAGAGGCCAGACCTTGCCGGGTGACGGGAGCTTCAGAGCTAGCCCTTGGTCGCAGAAACAGATGCTTTTCACCCTCCTGCCCTCTGAGGTCCAGGTCCCAGAGGGCTCTCCCACGTGGCAGAGGCCTAGGTCAGAGGTCTGTCCAGGCTCCTCAGGCCTGGATGGGCCGTCTTTATGGGTGTCACCCAAGATGGGTGCAGAACCATTTGGGGCCCCCTTGAGAAGCCCCACCCTCTGAGAACCCCATTGCCAGGAAAAGAGACTTTTTTTTCACTTCTAAGGGAATTCTTGCTCAAGATGGAAAGTCCTCTCCTTCTGCTGTCCCTGGTCACAGTTCTGCAACAAACACGAGGAGGCTCTGATAAGATTTTTTTACAAAGAGGGCGCTGGATACATCACACATGTGTGGCAGCTTGTGTGAAATACGCGCTGCCCTCACGGGCCCTCTGGTCTGGAACAGCCAAGCTGCCTGAGCAATGCCGGTCCTCCCGGGGAGAGGGCCCCGTCCCGCAGAGGGAGACCGCTGCCGCCGCCCCCGCCCTCTCTCCTCCTTGCACCAGGCTGTCTCAGCACAGCTGCCCTGGGCGAGCCTAATGGCCCGTGTGCTTGGCAGGCGTTCCATCACCGCGGGACCTCTTGGAGCTGCAGTGCTGACCTGGCCTTGTGGTCACCAGGCAGAGCAGGAAGGAGGGGCGGCGGTGTGCTGCGCGCCTGAGCCTCGCCCCTCGGCTCCGTCTCAGGAGCCAGGACTCACTGGAGGCCTATGGCTTGCCTCCTCACATTGTGTTTTCCCTGTGTGTGTGTGTGTGTGTGTGTGTGTGTGTGTGGCTTCCTTTGTCATTGCAGAGTGCTAGTCTAGGGCCAGCTGGGTTCAGGTCACAGGACAGGTGCACCTGCCGGTGAGCACGCTCCTCCCCAGGTCACAGCTGAGCACACCCAGGCCTCAGAGGAATGCACCGGCCAGGCCTCACTGGAGCAAGGGCTTGTGTGTCCGACTCTAGAGCCCTTCCTGGGAATCCTAGACTGGCGCTCTGAAAGTGTCCCCCTCTCTTCCAGGGAGTTTTCCAGGTAGATGCAACTCAGTGTGGCCCAGGTTTAATGGTTCTGGGTGCCCCTGGAGGAAGACAGGTGTTCCAAGAGGAGGGCTGACAAACATAGTCCAGGGATGGGACACAGCACGGGTGTCACCCCAAGGGGTGCGTGACTGGGGGCTGGGTGTCAGAATGTGTCTGTCCAATAAAGGGGGAACCTCACCTCTGGACTACGTGCTCCCAAATGAAATGAGCAGCAACAGGCCTCCCTCCCTCCCACCCTAAGCCCTTCTTTCTGGATTTTAGGTATGTCTGAATACTTACAGCCGGGGGTACTGTGGTGCAATGGAGATTCCTTCAGAGAGCTTGGAATGGAACCACCATTTGGCCCAGTCATCCCACTCCTCAGCATATATCCGAAGGACTTAAGATCAGAACACTGGAGTGACTCGGCCACATCAATGTTTATAGCAGCTGGAACTACGGAACCAACCAAGGTGCCCTTCAGCAGATGAATGGATAAAGAAAATGGGGTGTATAATACACAATGGAATATTATTCAGCCATAAAGAAGAACGAAATTGTGGCATTTGCCAGTAAATGGATGGAAGTGGAGAATGTCATATGAAGTGAAATAAGCCAATTCCCCCAAACCAAAGGCCGAATGTTCTGACTGATATGTGGATGCTAACTCACAATAAGGTGGAGGTGGGGTTAGGGAAGAATAGAAGTACTTTGGATTAGACAAAAGGAAATGAAGGGAAGGGAGGAGGAATGGGAATAGGAAAATAGTAGAATGAATTGCACATTAATATCCTGTGTGGATATATGATTACATGACCAATGTAATTCTATATCGTGTACAAAAAGAATGAGAAGTTATATACTCCATGTATGTGTAATATGTCAAAATACATTCTACCATCATGTATAACTAATTAGAGTAAATAAATACATAAATACTTATATCTTTAGGAGTAGCTTCCAGAATTCTCCACTAGCCCTGCCTCCCTGATACAGTCCCTTAAACCTCTTTATTTCTACCCATTCTCTAAAATTCCATCTCATGTTCCAGCCGAGAGCACGGAGCCTCGGAGGGCTAATTTGGCAATCTCCGTTATGTGTAAATCTTCTCAGAAAGCATGGTGGCATCCAAGGGGATTGACACATTTGCATCCCAAGTTTAGATGCGAGGCAGCTAGCCTAGCCCCCGGGGATCGAGCTGCTAATCCGTCCGCCTGTTCCCTGCTCTCATGGGTGGGGGCGCAGGGGGTTTGGCCTCCTTCACTCCTTCAGTGAAGAGCTCCTGGCCCTCGCTCCTTGCGCTTTTCCTTTCCCGGTGTTGCGAGTTGCAGGTGAACAAAGGTCCTGCCCACAGGTGGCCTCTATTCTGACAGGCGAGGAGGCCTGGGAGCAGAGTCTGAGGTGCTGTCCCAGGTGGAAGGTCACTGCTTGGGGAGATGGGAGTTTCTGGGGCAGGGGGGCTTCTGAATGAAGAAGCATGGAGGGAGGGAGCCAGTCCTATGGCCACCTGAGGATGCAGATCCCTGCAGAGCGTGAGTGACAAGGACCAAGGCCCAGGGTCGGGGCTTTCTAGGAGCAGCGAAGGGCAGGTGAGGGAGCAGGGGAGAAGGGAGGTAACAGGTCTGCCAGGGCCTGTGGCTCCCAGTCCAGGCTTCTGGGGCCCTGGAAGGTTCTGAGCAGGAGTGGCAGGTGGCTTGCGTGAGGGTCATTGGGCTGCGGTGACGAGGACGGACAGGAGTGGAGCTAGGTGGAGCGTGTGAACCTCTTCTGTCTGCCCGGGCTGCTGGGACAAGCCACGGCTCAGGCAGTGACACGCGTGGTCATGACGCAGCCCATTAAGGCACCGAGGACGGGGACTCCCAGGGGACATCATGGTGATGAGGAAGACGGCACGGAAGGGCCAGATCATGCTGGTGGGTAAGAAGGCAGGGCGTGGGAGTGGCTTGCCTGGTCGAAGGCAATGGGGGCGTTGCTTGTGTGTTGAGAGCATCGTCCCCAATGCAACAAGTCTGGGGCAGGGGGAGGCGGGCTTTAGGCAGTGATTGGATCCTAGGGGCTCTGACCTCTTCAGCGGATTGATCGATTGCGAGCTGAATGGACCACGGGGAGGAGGGGACTGGTTGGAGGAGGTAGGTCACTGGGGTGACCCCGAGGGGCTTATCTTTTCCTCGGCCCCTTCCCCTGCCCTGCTCTGCTTCCCAGTTGCATGAACTGAGCAGCCTTCCTCTGCCAAGCCTCTCACCACGCGGGCTCTGTCTTGGAGCTGGCCAACCATGGACTGAATTCTTTGAAACCATGAGCCAGAATAAATAAATATTTTTTTCCTCTAAGTTGTTCTTGTCAGGTATTTTGGTTACAGCAATGAAACGCTCACACTAGGGGGTATGTCCTTTGTAGAGAATTTAACACTAACCCTAATGAAGAGTTGATCACTTCCTAACATCACCATGTGAAGGCGATTCTTAATGTGATCGTTGATGAAATACTTCTCTCTCAAAAAATAATTGCTTATCTGATTTCTAGAAATAACCACAGTCTTTGTGGAGTTTCAATAATATGCCTCTAGACCTGGAGTTAGCACCTTTTTCTTTACTTTTCCTTTAATCAACCTTATGTTCCACAAACACGTTAATTAGAGAACTTGCATCTGCACAGGTGACCCCTCACAGGGACTGGGTCACATGGAGGTGCCCAGGCTTCGGAATCACACCAGCCACCTGGATGCAGGTCAGGTCTCCAAAACCTGTGAATAAGTGGGGAATTTGATCACACGTTGGCCACACGGCGATTACAAAGACAAGGAGACAGAATGAAGGTCGTTTTAACTTTTTTAATGTGACCACTTAGGATGTTTATTTGTGCTTAAAATCTAACGTAGTGAAACAGTATGAACCTCAAGGCACAGTTTTGTTTGACAAGTATCTGTTGTTTTAGTTCAAACATGAAACATGACTGACTCAAAATGACGTCTTCATAATTGAAATTTAGCCTTTTATAATTGATTGACTTAAAACTAAAGAATCCATCAAGAAATGTAGTGTTATATCAGTGATATCTTTTATCAGTGGCCAAAAATCATCCTCTTGTGGCTGATTCTGCTTTATTAAAATTCACTTTTTTTGCGGGGGGTGGTCACCAGGAATTGAACTCAGGGGCACTTGGTCACTGAGCCACATCCGCAGCCCTATTTTGTATTTTATTTAGAGACAGGGTCTCACTGAGTTGCTTAGTGCCTCACCATTGCTGAGGCTGGCTTTGAACTCCTGATCCTGCTGTCTCAATCTCCCAAGCTGCTGGGATGACAGGCATGTGCCACCATGCCCGGTTTCACTTTTTTTTTTTTTTTTTTTTTTCTTGGCAGGTTGATCTGTACAAAGTTCAATTTAAGAAAAATTTTGCTTTGCATTGCTTTTCTGGACAGTATGGTTTGTTCTAGTTTATTACTGTATCAGTCTGCTTTCTGTTACTGTAACAAATACTTGAGATAATCTACAAGGAGGAAAGACTTATTTTGGCTCATAGTTTCAGAGGTTTCAGTCCTTGATTGCTTGGCTCAGTTGCTGTGGACTTGTGGCAGCACAGTATACCATGGTGAGGACATGTAGCGGGAGAAACGCAATCATGGCATCTAGGAAGCAAAGAGAGAGACTAAAGTGCCAGGGTACCAATGTCTCCTTTAAAGACGAACTCCACAGTGAACCCCCTTCCTCGCACTCTACTTCCTGAAGGTTCAACCATCTCCCAATAACATCACAGGCTGACAACTAAACTTTCAACGCTTGGGCCTTTGGGAGAGACTCCCTGATCCAAACTTAGCAATGACTATTACTGAAAATGATTTCGTCATAGAGAAGAGGGGTGTTTTTAGCTTGTCAGGTTGCTATAACAATTTACTATGGAATGGACAGCTTAAACAACATTTATTTCTTAAGGTCTAGAGACTGGAAGTCTGAGATCAGGGTGCCGGTGTCTCAGGGTCCTTGCTATGGTTTGAATATGGTTTGTGGTTGGACGTGGTTTGCAAGGCTCTAGGTGTTGGAAGCTTGGTTCCAAGGCTGGTGGTGTTGGTCTTAGGGGGAGGCCTTTCAGTAATTGAGGACCCAAGGCCAGGAATTGATTATGGTAGTTCTTATGCAACCCCTTGGTAGTTCTTGAGATAGGGTTGTTAGGAAGGCCCAAGCCTGGTCCCAGTTTCCCTGGCTTCCTGTATCAGATTCAGTCACTTGCTTCCTATGTGCGCCTGCTATTTGCTGTCAGTCATTACCATCTGCCGTGCTATGATGAGGCTGAAAAGACCCTCACAGAGCTGAGCCAATGCAGGAACCATGCCCTTGAACCTTCATAACTGTGAGCTAAATAAACCTTTTTCCTTTACAGCATTAGTCATCTCAAGTATTTTGTCATAGCGACAAAAAGTGGACAAATATAATCCTCTTCTGGGTTATGTCCTCACGGTCTTTCCTGGGTTCATGAAGGAAGTGAGCAAGATCAGTATTGATCCCATTGTGGGGGCTCTACCCTTATGACCTAATCACCCTCCAAGGGCCTCACCTCCAAGTACCATCACACCAGGGCTTGGGGCTTCAACATATGACTTTTTGGTGGTGGTGGGGGCACACACGTTCAATTCATAGCCAAGGAGATGTTGGAAAAAGTTATCATCTCAGTGTATCAAATATGCTCAGAATGCCACTGGGGTTTGGGATAGAGTCTGAAGGTGGAGTAGATAAGGGAGAACTGAATGCATGTGAGTACAGGAGGAAGTCAGCTTGGGTCCCCAACCTTAGCCTGGTCTTGAGCAAGGAGAGGCATTATTCCAGGGGCAGTTGCAGGAGGAGCAGTTCTGGGGGGTGAAGAGCAGGAATCTGGGCTTTAGGCACGCTCCCTTGGAGAAGCTGCTGTGCATCCCAGAAGCCTTCAGGTGGGCAGTCAGGTGTTCAGTTGAGAGTCCAGGGAAGAGGTCGAGGCGGGAGAGAGGAGCTTGGGAAGTGTCAGTGTCTATGTGGGACTTACAATCAGGAGACCAGAGGGCGCGGTGGCGCACGCCTGTAATCCCAGCACTTGGGGGGCTGAGGCAGGAGGATCGGGAGTTCAAAGCCAGCCTCAGCCATGGCGAGGCACTTAGCAACTCAGTGAGACCCTGTCTCTAATAAAATACAAAAAAAAAGAGGGGGTGGGTGGGCTGGGGGGGATGTGGCTCAGTGGTCGAATGCCCCTGGGTTCAATCCCTGGCACCAATAAATAAATAAATAAATAAATAAATAAATAAATAAATAAAATGAAATCAGGAGACCACTGGTATAAGGAGGCTGATTTATAGTGGGGTTGGGACGGGGAGCATAGGAGGATTAGAGGAACACTAGAAAGGCCAATGGGGAGGGTGGGGAGGGGATGGGGCAAAAGGGTAAAAAATAAGAAGGTAGAATGAGGTGGATATCATTATCCTAAATGCATGTATGAAGACACGAATGGTGTGACTCTACTTTGTATACAACCAGAGATATGTAAAAATGTGCTCTATAAGTGTAATATGAAATGTAATGCATTCTGCTGTCATATACACCAACTTAGAATAAAAGACAAGGAAAAAGTAAAATAAAATCAGGAGACCATATGGCATTGTCTCAAATAACCCAAAATCTAATGGACAGCTCTTCCATACAGTCACGGAATATGACTTGGGAGAGACAGCTTCCCTGAGCCCGAGAAGTGCTGGGCGCTGACCGCTCGGAAGGCACAGCGTGAAGCCCTTGGGGAGACAGCTTGAGGTGAGGTCAAGGGGAGCAGGCCAGGCACAGGTGGGGAACCGCAGCTGGTCACGTGAGCAAAGCCTCGAGGTAGGAGAAGCAGGGGACGTTCTTCCAAGAACAGGGAGAAGCCCGTGTGGTGTTGAAGCAGGGAGCTTGCTCCCACCGAGGGCTGGGTTTGTCATCAGGACTCAGGTGAAGATGGACACCTTCTAAAGAGGAAAGGGGCATGGTCTCACCTGAGTTTGGAAGAGACTGTAGAAAGCTGCTCTGTGGAGAATGGCTCGGAGACACGAGGTGATCCGTCTGGGTGAGGAGTGGTGTGTCAGACCACAGCGAGGCCTGCAGAGATGGGACAGGGAGGACTGGGAAACACGAAGTCCGAGAGACGACACAGGCTGATGAGTGGAGACGGAGAAGGGACAGGCAGAGGACGGCGCTGTGTCCCAGGAGGGGGAAGACAAGGATGGAGAGTTTAGGTGAAGAACATTCTGCCATTTAAACGTGCTTGGTGGTGGTGCTGGAAGACCCCAAGAGGAGGTACCAGAAGGACACGTGGGGCTGGGTTAGGAGCCATGGGAACAGGCGACGTGGGGGTGAGACTTGGATGGGGATGAGAGGCCCAGGGTGTCGGGACCTTACCCTGTCTGCCAAGGGGATGGAAAAGCTCTGGTCTCTGGCTGCTTGCCACATGACCACGCCCTGTTACAGGACCTAGGCTAAGCAGGGGGCGTGGCTGTGAGGACTGAAACCACCCCCAGGATAGGCCAATGGCTCCGCCAATGGCATCCGCCCATGCTCCTTAGGTGTCCCTATGATCTTTCTGCTGATTGGCCCATGTCCTCTATAAGACTGTCCAACTTCCTCAATAAACCGAGTTCTTGCACTGACCCGTGACCGGGCTCCCTGGTATGTTCCTGTGTCCTTTGAGGGCGGAGGAGGGAATATCGGCGGCCTTTACTTTCCCAATCTAGTCTCCTAGTTGAGGTAGGCCCCTCTGGCCTCTTTTGTTAGACAGAAGAGGTCCATCCCGGGTACGGGGGCGGCTAAAGACCTCAACCCCTTATATTATCCCGACAACTGGTGAATGGCTGTCTAAGTGGACAAATCTCCTAGAAAGAGAGCTGACCATGAGCAAGGAAGACAGAGAACCTTGAGGACAGATACCAGTGGAGGAGGAGGACCTGAGCGAGCAATAGGGGAGGAGGGAAGACGTGGAGGAAAACTGTCTCAGGTGGGAGGAAGCCACCTGGTCGGATGCAGTGATCAGTGTGCCTGGCCTGAGGACCCTGGAGACAACTCCTAGTGGAGGGATGGGAGGAACCAGATGGAAATGGGCTGAGGAGCGAAAGGGAAACGGAGCTGAGGTCGCATGATCGCACGTGTAGACGGCTCTGATAGAGAATCTGGTGCCAACCTCGCCAGTGGGAAATGGCAGTCACAGCATGCCCAGCACACCTGGAGTGCTGTCTCTGCGTCCACGTGGGAGAGTGTGTTCTGTGCATGTATTTGATCTCACAATCACCCCAGAAAATGGCAACACGGTCTTCCCAAACTTCAGTAAGGGAAACTGAGGCAGACTTTAACTATACAGGATGGGAGGTCTGAAGTAGAACCTAAACATTCTGAGTGCAATTGCTCTTCACCCCCATGCTGAACTCATGATGGAGAAGCACAGAAGGAGCTGAGGGCTCTGCCCTGGGCAGAACCCTGACCCGCTTCCACTCAGGACTGGAGTGTGGCTTGTCGTCAAGTCTCAGCATCCGTTTGCTACAATGAGGACAATAATCCCTGGTCTTCCTACTCCTCAGCGTTTCCTGCTAGTTGCAATGAGATTCAATCATTCAGTTAACAAAAGTGTACTGAGAATGTACCTGCTATGGGTGCTTGGAGAGATATTGGGTGTGGAACCCAGTGGTGAGCAAAATAAAATCCCTGTACTTAATGGAGCATGCATCTCATAGGGAACCCAGACAATAAATGGAGAGATACAGACAGATTGGGTGTATGTGAAGGTAGAATCAGTGAGACTTGCTGATAGGTGGGATGTAGACTGTGAGGAGTTAAGGGGAACCGGGACAATTTTTAAGATTTGCTATTGAGCAACTGGATGGGGGTACCATACAGAGACCTGAGAAAGGCTGGGACAGATAAGATTTCAAGGAAAAAAATAGCATTAAGTTTGGTGCATTACATCACGTTTTAAGAGACTTCTGGGTCATCCAATGAAGGGGTCGTGTGGATGCTGAGCTGGGCTAGCGAGGATCCACACAGGGGCTTGGTGCACGCGTACATATAGGCCATGGTGCTCAGGGCCACAGTGATGGATGAGTTGATGGGACAGACAAGACAATGGCCAGGTGGATCACGAGGGCCTTGTAAAGTAGAGACAGTCCCCACAAACAGCCCGAGAAGAAGGGGAGAAGAGCCAGGCAGAAGGGGAGCACAGAAGTCAAGAGATGGGGAGGCTCCCTCGGTGGTTGCTCAGTGCAGTGATGCTGAGAGAATAAGGAGCTTGGATCTGACAACGTGGGACCCCGGGCCAGGGTGGTTGGTGAGCAGGTCGCAGGATGAATGGGTGGTGAAGAATCAGAGCCCGCACCAGAAACATCTCTTACAATGCTGATCATGCAAGGAATAACAGTCAGACCACTATGGCGTCCTTTTTATTTTTAATTTTCAAGTTCCAGCCCATGCAAAATGTTACTACTTACCAAGAGGATGCCCGAAAACATCAATCCAGGGCAGAGCAGTGATTTAAGTGTGACCCCGGGACCCACCTACCATACAGGGCTTGGGGTTCTTTTGAGTCTGCCTGGGAAAACTTAAGGGTGAATGCAAACTGAGAAACTCAGAGGCATCTTTACATCCAGAGGGGCTTACAGGCCGTCAGCTTTCTCTCCCTGGGCTGCACCTGTTGCTCACTTATCCGTTCATGCATCCAAGGAGTATCCCAGAAGGGCTCAGTGGGCTACACTACCAGCTACTCTTGGGGCCAAGAGTGCCTGAGGGGGGAGCCCACCTTCCCACAGAACCCAAGGTATGGGCAGCACTAGGGAAAGCAGGTCTTATCTGGAGACCAGATGAGGACAGACTCCAGGCTTCCAGGATTCTTTCAAGGATTAAAAATGGCCTGCTGAGTCTGGACACTTCCCCTGCTACAATTCCGTGTACTGCCCAGCTCAGGGTCCACCTGGAGCAGCATGCAGACCCCTGCAGAGCAAAGAGAGAAGAGCAGGTGTCCCCGCCGCAGCCTCAGCCTTAGCACTGTCCTTGGTGAGCAGCTGGTTCAGCTGCAGCCCTGCCGGCTCCATCTCAAAACGTGTCCAATCCCGGCAGTGCCTGGAGGAGGAAGTGGCATTAGGGAGAGTTGTTTTTCAGATGGGAGAAATTGTAGCACATTTGTATGCTGGTGGGAATTATCCAATAGTAGTAGGAAATGTTAATGCAGGAAAGGGGGAAATTCGAGATTCCTGTCCTAAAATTCCTGGCTTGTGAGTTAAGTTGCTTTCTCCCCTTGGCAGACAGATGCAGGAGGTGCAGTGTGTATCATTGTTGGGGCTCCTTTCAGCTGTGCAGCTCTTGAAGAGCCCCCAGTCTGGGTGCTCTGTGACGTAGAGAAATCACAACTAGAAGGTGTGGGATCCGAGACTCTGGGACCCAGGGAGACGGCTCACCAAAGCGTGAGGCTTGCCCTAGTTTGGGAAAAAAAAAAATCTATTTCTTTTCATTGAGAGAATTTCTTGCCGTGTTCTTAATGAAAAGAAAGTGTCAGCACATAGCAGCTCTTCAATAGAAATGTAAAACAATGATAAGAATGAAGAGTAATGTAGATAGCATGAAGTAAACAGACTTTTAAAGGGTAGGCAGCAACAGCGCCCACACATTCAACATCTGCTGAGCTGCTATGGGCCAGGAACTGTTCTAGGCACTGTGGTTACTGCAGAGAACCAGCACAATGGACCTGCTACCCAGAAATCGATCAGAACGAGACATAACAAGTGACAAGCCAGTATCAAGAAGGAGGAGGATCACAGCTAAAGAAAGCACTCTTAGAGTTCCTGTAGTATTTGGAGACAGGTGCAGGGCTGGTTTTATTTGTTTATTTGTTCATATATACAATTTGATAAGTGCCTTTCATTACAATGTATCTGCTATTTACATGTGATTATACTTTTTTATATGCACCTTGAATAAGTTTCATTACACATAAGCTAAGAGACATTGAAGTTACACCCCAGCTCTTTCTGAATATTCAGAATCAAAATAATACAAGGCTGATTACTCCTAGACATTTAAGTTGGCATTTAAAATTTTTTTTTGTGTAAAAAGAAGAAGTTGGGGTGTAGGGAAAAATAGAAGTACTTTGGATTAGACAAAGGGGAATGAAGGGAAGGGAGGGGGAATGGGAATAGGAAAGACAGTAGAATGAATCAGACATTACTATCCTATGTGCAAGTGAGATTACATGACCAATGTAATTCTACATCATGGACAACCAGAAAAATGAGAAGTTATACTCCATGTATGTATAATATATCAAAATACATTCTACTATCATGTGTAACTAATAAGAACAAAAAGAATATATTTCAAAAAGAGGTTAAAATGGTTTATGAGTGATTGTGAGATGAATAGAAATAAAATGCATAACTTTCAAGCAAATGGAGGAGGAACAAGGATACTCAGTCATGGTGATGAAAGACAAGACAGGAAAGGTCATAGAAAAAGGAAAACAAATAGCACAAATAAGGGGTGCAAACAAGGAGCTCAAAAGAAACCTGAATAGAGCAGAATCACAATAATTACCTGGAATAAGCTTTCCTGCTTTGAGTGAAATTAAAAGAGAAATTAATTAAATTAAATTAAATTAAATTAATTAAATTAATTCAGATTTAGGTTGTTTGCAGGAATACCACATAAAACACAAGGAGACAGAAAAATTAAAAGCCAGTAACATTGAAAATATATCCCAGGAAAAAGCGAATGAAAAGAAAAGCATTATTAAGAGAACTGGAGACCACATCATGTAATGAGAAAAAAGAAAATAATTCATCAGACCTATGTAAATATTCTAAATTATATACAGCCGTTATGGTTTGGATCTAGAAAAGTAAAAATAAAACAATTATATTTTGAAGCATGATACTAAACATAGGACTATTCAGCAGTTAAATGATTTGATTATGAGAGCAATGACCTCATCAGTTAATTAATCCGTTCGTTGATGGATCAATAATTTGAATGGACCACTGGGGCAGGTGTGGGGTGGCTGGAAGGTTAGTGGGGGTATGCCTTTGGGGATTTTGTCTTGTCCCTGGCTCCTTATTCTCTCTCTCTCTTTCTCTCCCTGTCTCTCTCTTTCTGGTCCCCAGCTGCCAAGAGATAGACACTTTCCTCTACCATTCCCTTCCACCATGATGTTTTGCCGCATCTCAGGCCCAGATCAATGGAGCCAGCCAGCTACGGACTGGAACCTTGAAACCATAAACCCCAAATAAATATTTCCCCCTCTAAGTTGTTCTTGTCAGGTATTTTTATTCCAGCCGTGAAAAGCTGACTAATACAACTAATAATATATTTTCATATTTGTAAGGCATAGTTGATCTAATTATAAGGAAAAAAATTCACAACAGTGCTAAGGGATTTAAAGTACCTCTGAGTAATTAGCAAATGAAACATCAAAAAATTGTAAGCATATAGACAATTTGAACCACACAATTAACAAGCTTGATCTATTGGACAATTATATAGCACAACAATCAAAGAACATATACAATTCTCAATAATATGTGAAATTTTAATAAAAAATCGATCATATACTATGCCAAACAGTAATCTAAACAAATTTCAAAGATGCTCTATCATGAAAATAAGTTAGAAATCAATAAAAAGTAGCTAGAAACAAGCAAAAAAAAAAAAAAAAACCCATACATTTGAGTATTGAGTATATGGAGACACATCTATGAATAATTCATGGGCTCAAAAAGAAGTAAAAATACTAATTAGAAAATACATAAAATTGAGCAATAATAAAAGCTCTGTACACCAAAATTTGTGGTGTTATTTAAAGTGAAATTTATAATTATGGATTCTTATATTACAGAAGAATAAAGTTCTAAATATTAATGAGCAAGATATCCAACTCAGTAATGAGAAAAACAACGTAAGCCAAGAAAAATTGAAAGAAGAAAACACAAAGAGCAGAAATTGATGAAAGAGGAAATGAAAAATGGGACTACAATTTTAAAAACTAAAAGATTGTTTAAAACTTCATGCAACCTTAGATAATTTAGGTAACTTCTTAACAAATACCACTTACCAAAACTGACTCAAGAAAAAATGGAAAAGCCGAACAGATACATATCATCAAAGGAATTAAATCAGTGTCTAAAAATCTGCAGAGAGAAAGAGAGAAAAAGAGAAGGGAGAAGGAGAAGAAGATGAGATATCAAGTCCAGATGTCTGATGTTTTTAGGGTAGGTTCAAAAACAGCTTAGAAATAGATAATCCCAATATTGTGCAGGTATTCCAGTCAGTAAGGAGAAAGTTCCAAAGCCCATTTTGTGAGACTAATGTATCCTTGATATCAAAACTAGACAAAGATATAAATAGGAAAAATGTTAGGTCAATTATAGTCATAAACATAGACAGCAATATTATAAATAAATAATTAATGAACCAAATCCAGTAATATATAAACACAATCATATATCATGACCAAGTTGCTCCCAAAAGCAAGGTTGATTTAATATTAGAAAAATATATCAATGTAATTCACCACATTAAAAGTGAAGAAAGGAAAAGATGATAAAAATAATAATAAGTTCTCTACAAACAGATTTTAAAAATTCAGAATAAAGCACTCTTCATATATTATGAACAGGAAGAAATTTATTTAACTTGGTGAAACCTGTTTCATAACATTTAGCAAAACATCCTATTTAACATTAGCATAGCTGGGCGCGGTGGCGCACGCCTGTAATCCCAGCACTTGGGAGGCTGAGGCAGGAGGATCACGAGTTCAAAAGCCAGCCTCAGCAATGGGGAGGCACTTAGCAATTCAGTGAGACCCTGTCTCTAAATAAAATACAAAAGAGGGCTGGGATGTGGCCCAGTGGTGGGGTGCCCCTGAGTTCAATCCCCGGTACCAAAACAGAAACAAACAAAACCAAAACAAAACAAAACAAAAATTAGCATGATTTCTAAAAAGTCAGAGTTAGAAGTCCCTCCTGTAAGTGCCGGCTCGTTGTGCTGGAGGGCTCTGCAGTGAAAAAGCACACAGATTAGGAAGGAAGAAAATGTGTTTTATTATGTGCAGATAATACAGTTTCCTACACTGAAAGATCTAAAAGGATCTACAAACCATGTGGAACTAAGAGTTTAACAAGTTCATTGGACATAAAATGAGGATGATGATGAGGATGTGCACGTGCCAGCAACACGTAATGTTTTTGAAAGATACGACTTTTAATAGCAACAAAACTCTAAGATACTTAGGAATAAAATTTTAAAAATTAGTGTGAGGCTTGTACAGAGGGTGGTCTGGGATAGCCCCGACTCTGCGCACTGCACAACTCGAGGGCGTCAGCTCATTGGCTGAGATACACAGCTTGCACAACAGTAGCCTTGCCTTTATAGAGGAAGTTCTAAGGCATCACCGAGAAAGCTCAAAGTAAATACAAGAAAGTGGTGAGTTCTACTAAGAAGGTTCAATTTTAATAAATATGTCATTTTTACACCCAAATCATGTTCTAAATTCAGTGCAATTCAAATTAAAATCCAACAGGATAGTGTTTCATGACACATGATGAAATGATGGTTCCAAAATATATCTGGAGAATTGAGAGCTAAAAATATCACCAAAATTTTGAAAAAGAGAGACAGATAAAAATGTTTACCCTATCAAATATTATAAGTCATTAAAACAGTATGGTATTAGCCCAGGGACCTTCAAATAGGAAAGCAGAACAGAATTAGGAGCCCAGAAACAGATCCACACATATATGGGAACAGTGTGTGAGTAGGCCAGCATTAAAAATAGTGGGGACAAATGTTTTCATAGATGATATTAAGACAACCAGTTATCCATATGGGAAAGTATCAGTGCAGAACCTTACTGTATAACACACACAAACATCAATTCAAAGTGAATTTAAAACTCTAAATACAAAAGTAAACATTCTAGAAGGAAACATTGGAGCATATCTTTTATGATCTTTTATGTGTTTCTCAAAAAACACAAAAAGAACACATCAAGAAAGGAAAGGCTTAATGGACTTACTTAGAATTAAATTTTGAAATTCCATGAGTGAAAGAGATAAGAAAAAAACCACTACTGAGAGAAGGTATTGAATCTAATAGCAAAAAATTATCATCCAACATATTTAATTCGTACAATTCCTACAAATCTAAAAGGAAAAGACAAGCCAGTAGAAAGAATGGGAAATACTATGAAGGAACAAGTCACGAAAAGAGCAAAACCAAAAGAATACGAACCACGGGACGAGATGCTCAGGACCTCCCCAATAAAGGACTACGTCCCCAAGACGCCCTACTCTTCCACAGCCTCACACTAAATCCTGGGATTATAAGTAGCTGCAAGAGCTTGGGATGAAGCACCCAGAGATGAGCAAGATGAGCCCTGCCTTTTGGGACCTCACAATCTAGAGGGAGAAAGAGGTGGGCTTAAACGATCTCGCCACAGGGTGGAGCCTGTCAAATGGAAATTTGCATAAAGAACTGTGCATAAAGAAATTTGCATAAAGAACTAGGGGTGGGGAGCTGCTGGCCTCACCCAAGACATTCAAAGAAAGGTCTCCTGAAATGAGGGAAATTCTGACTTTCAAATTCCACAGCAATATGACATTTGCTGCACAAGCCACATTCTACTATCTAGTTCCCAAAATTACAGGAAGAGAGAAAACCATTATGGAATAACAGAGAGTTGCAGAGAGCCATCAGAGAAACAGAGATTCCCCTACCAGCCCTCCATCGGATATGCTTGGGGATCTTGAGCTACTGATCACTTAACTGTTCCACGGGCTTATCTAATGGGCCTCTTGAACTCATTTTTCTTCCACCAATTTGCTTACCTTCACCTTTCCCAACTCCTCTCTATCCTTCCAGTCGCGCAGATCAAGAGCCTTGGGGTCATGTGGACTCATTCATTACATTGCACTCCACTCCAAATTGAAGAAATCTCGACACCTCTCCAGGCAAGGTCTATCCAGGATCTGACCACCTCCTCCACTATCATGGCCCTGGCAGGAGCCACCGACACTTCTCATCAGCCTTACTGTAGTAGCCTCCCAACTGCCCCAAACTTGTCTCTATACACAGCAGACACAGGACCTTTTACAAATACAATTCTGATCATGTCATTCCTCTGCTCCAACCTCTCCCTGTTGTCGCTCGGATTGTAGAGGAAGAGCCGAGTCTCTGCAGTGACCTCTGAGGACGCCCCCCCCAGCCTAGCCTCCCTCCCATCAGCTGCTCCTCCTGGAGCTCCGGAGGCATGTCCTGTCGCGGGGATTTTGCCGAGTCTGTCCCCTCTGCCTAGCAAAGTCCTTCCCTCCAGATATCCAGTTGGCTAACTCCCTCGCTGCCTGCAGTTTTGCTCGACATCACCTCGTCACGGAGCCTTCCCTGGCTACTTTATAAAATTGAACCCACTTCCTTCTCTTGCACAATCCAGCCCCCTTAGCCCCGGTTAACGCTGCTCGAATGTGTCAACCACTATCTCCTTCTGACACACTCGACGACACCCATAGTTTATGACGTGTGTCCTTTCTGCTAGGACGCAGCTGCACCCAGGGAGGGGTTGGTGTTGATTTCACCCCGTGCCCAGAACCGCAGGTGGCACACACAATACTCACTCAACTGCAACACTCCCTGACCTCTCTGTCTCAGCTGGTGCATCTTTTATATCCCAAACCTTAAACCTGCCTCATACGTGGTTATTGCGGGACAGATCCAAGGAAGACACTTAAAATATCTAACACTGTCCAAGGACTGGGTAGGAGGAACAGCACTCTCTCATTTCAAACGGCTCTTTAATAAAAGGTCAAGAGACTTCTCAAGCCTGCAGGGGCTGGAGACAGTGAGTGGGGAACCCTGGCAGCTGTGAGAAAACAAAGGTGGAGAGGCCCCCGGTCACCTGTGTGGACAGTGTCACCTACAGACATCGGCTGTGTGTTGTTAGATGCTAGCTTGCATGGTTGTACAAAGTCCTCTTGCTCCGTGAAGACCACAGAGCCGTGGACTGTCTACCGCTGCTTCCTCTGCTGGGAAGAGGACTTCAGCGTCCTCTCTAGTGTAATCGGGGATGGGAGGGGTGTTGGCGGGTGTTTAGTCACTCTGCAGTGTAATTGAATCCCTGCCACAACTCTCTTGACAATATGATGCAATTATACTTACATACATGGGTTGCAGCAAGGCACAGAGATTCAGGGATGCAATCTCTCCCACATTAGTGTGCAATTAATTTATTGTCTTCACCAGGAGCTGGAGCTGCTGCTCCCTGTAATCGTGCTAATCAGAAATCATATCTCAAAT
The DNA here is from genome assembly GCA_025594165.1 of Tamias sibiricus. NCBI lineage: Eukaryota > Metazoa > Chordata > Mammalia > Rodentia > Sciuridae > Tamias > Tamias sibiricus. The sequence goes on from CM046660.1 coordinate 183,851,752, forward strand.
CCGCTTCTTTCTCCTATTTGTCATGGTCACGTTCAGGGTGGGCTTTCCTTTCCGGCTGGATTTTTTGGGCCCCTGCACAGATGGCTGAAATGGTAACCCAGTACCGGCAAGGGCTCCCCAAGGGTAAATGAATTTTGCATTTTCTCAGAGAGGGATTTCCAAGAATCATTAAGTAGGGTTGTGTTGGCCCTTGGGGAGGCCCCTATCTGGGCCGGGGCCTGCAGTTTTTACCACTATTCCAAACCACACTGGGTCACCCAGAGACTACAAAGGCAGGCGAACATTCCCTGCCACATACCTCCGTGTGCACAAGAAAACTGCTTTGTAGAGGGAGGTCCCTTAAGCCACCGATGTCCGCAAGACATGGCCAGTCTCCCTGGCAGACCAGCCTGCTCTGGGCTTTGCAGTTGATCCGAATGGAGGCGGCTTGCGGTGAGCCAACGCTGCGCTCAGAAGGTTCCCTGAGGCCTCTCCTGAATCTCACTAGAACTTGCTTCCCATCCATCTCAGAAGAGGTCCAGAGAGGTGGGGTGGTGGGCTCATTGTCGGGCTGGTCAGCTTTTGAGCTGAGATGCCACCCCAGCTTCCTCTGCCTTCCCAGACCACCATCACAGAGGGGGAGGCCCCCAAATGCCCGTGTCCCCTTCTGCCTGTGTGCCCTGGCCCCTGTGCAGTGACCGCTAGGTGGAAGGTCGCAGGTCAGGGTGCACCTAGCCAAGCACCCTCCTGGACAGTTTGTGTGGCCAGGCCTGGCCAAGATGCCAATATGTATGGCTGACACAGGCAAGAAGAAGATTCTGGGCTCCTCTGTCCTAGAAATGGAGGAAAGCTGGTTTGCAGACTCGTGGACACTAGTGCAGTCCCCCACACTCCAGTAGGACAGGCCTGGAGGTGGGACGGAAGAGTGAGGAGAGACCAGTCACCAGAGAAACGGAGTCCATTGCCCTTTGGAATTAGAGAGCCTGGAATATCTGGGCTAGAGTAGATCTGGGGGCCATCCAAAATCACAGAGAATCCGGAAACAGCCAGCCCCCCTTCCAGTGGTCTCTTGGCTCCCACACTGCCCAGGAGAAACAGTCTTGAGCTCATTAGGCACCCCTAGCTCATCCCTGTGCTGCCTTGGGTACCCCACATGAACCACCATCATCGACCCACAGTTGGGGGGCAGCCTGGGGGAGGAGTAAGGCACACAGATAACAATTTCAGCAAAGAAATAGATGGGAATGCACGTGGGCTATCCAGGGACAGGCAGGGCCACACCGGGGTGGACGGTGAGGGAAGGGCTGACGATGGCACTCAGGGTTTGCTGGAGTGGAACTGGCCGAGCCAGCCTGAGGGGCAGTGGGGGGGGGGGGGGCGGCCTGCCTTCACCCCCATCCTGCTTACTTGGAATGGGCTGTTCCCACCAAAACTTTCCCTTCCAGCCAGGTGGCACTTCCGGCAGCCGTTAGGAGGGGGAAATTGTGGGGCCTACACTAGCGCAAACAAGGGTTGACTTGAGTGCACAGCCATGTTACTAAGGCCCTTGGGCAGAGCTCTGCGAGGGTCCCCCGAAGGAGCAAGGGAGCAGGTGACTGAGGGGACACACTGTTCCAGCACGCGCACTCCCGGGACACTCCTTCCTAGCTGGTCCTTCTCACCCCTGCCCTCACTGCTGGAAAGAGCAGGGCTCCTTGAGGCCCCGGAGAGGCCCCGCCCTTCTGAGCTACAGGACTTGGGACCCAGGATGACACAATCTGCCTCCCAACCACCGGCAGAGGCTGCCAAGAGTCCCCTCTCACTGCTGGGGGGGCCCCCAGCCTGCTGGTTCCCAAGGGTGGGTTCTCCCCAGGCCTCGTCAACGGCGCCCACAGCCAGTGCCTTCGGCCCCAGAAGTCATGAGGCCCAGAGCCCTCATCCCTTGGCCAGCGCTGGTCCTGGTTCTGCCTTTGCTGCCTTTGGGTCTGGGCTGGTGCTGGCCTGGTCAGCGTCACTCGGCTGCTGATGAGGGCCGTGCTGTGCTCAACCCCAGGGCTAAAAATAAGTACCGCTGAACTAGCTAATAAGTCGCCGCTGAGCGTGCCAGGATTTCCTTATCTTTCCACAACAGACGTTTTTTACAGGAAAACTTGAAATGTTTTTTCATCCATCAGAATGCCAGAGGGCTTCACAGGGCCCCACTGGCGTGTTCCTGGGGGTTCAGTATCGAGCCTGGCCTTGGTTGTGCTCCCGGGAGCGTAGCTTTGTCAGAGCTCCGTGGGCAGGGCTGCCTCAGGTCACAGCATTGCAGGCTGCATGGGGACACCAGGTGGAGCGTCAGGACCCTGGGTTATGGGCGGCCCCCTCCTGAGTTCAGATTCCGTCTCTATGACTTGTGACTTTGGACAGGTCACTTCACCCCACGGTGCTTCAGATGCCACTTGTGTAAGATGGGAAAGGTCTCCATAACACAACGCATGGAGACCGTGCAAAGGTAACTGGGAACACGTGAGCACAGTTCTTTATATCAACATTTAAAGGCGTTTCTCTAATTAGTTATACATGACAGCAGAATGCCTCTCATTTCATTGTACACAGATGGAGCACAGCTTTTCTCTTCTCCGTTTGTACATGATGTAGAGTCGCACCATTTGTGCAGTCATACATGTACCCAGGGCAATGATGTCCATCTCATTCCACCATTTTTCTGTCCCCATGCCCTCCTCCCCTCTCCCCTTTGCCCAATCCAAAGTTCCTCCATTCTTCCCTTGTCCCCTCCCTCCATTGTGCATCAGCATCCACTTTTCAGAGAACATTTGACCTTTGACTTTTGGGGATTGGCTGACTTCACTTAGCATGATATTCTCCAACTCCATCCATTTACCTGCAAATGCCATGATTTTATTCTCTTTTAATGCTGGGTAATATTTCATTGTGTATATATATATCACAGTTTCTTTATCCATTAGTCTGTTGAAGGGTGTCTAAGTTGGTTCCACAGTTTAGCTATTGTGAATTGTGCTACTATAAACATTGATGTGGCTGTGTCCCTGTAGTATGCTGATTTTAAGTCCTTTGGGTATAGACCAAGGAGTGGGATAGCTGGGTCGAATGGTGGTTCCATTTCAAGTTTTCTAAGGAATCTCCATACTAATTTCCAGAGTGGTTGTACCAATTTGCAGTGCCCCCAGCAATGTATTTATGAGTGTACCTTTTTCCCCACATCTTCTCCAACATTTATTGTTGTTTGTGTTCTTAACAGCTGCCATTCTGACTGGAGTGAAATGAAATCTTAGAGTAGTTTTGATTTGCATTTCTCTAATTGCTAGAGATGTTGAACATTTTTTTCATATATTTGTTCGTCAAATGTATATTGACCTATGTGCTCAGAAAAAGAGTAATCTCTGGAGACAACACTGAACAGAGTAATCAATGTGGGGTCCCTGCTCCAGACCATCTGCAGACAAGATAGGCAAGAGTGGCAGTTTGAGGTTTAAGACCTATGGACCACAAGCAGGAAGCCTGTGTCTGTCCTCCACTTGCAAGGGAGGCCCTCATTCACCAAACACATTACGTTCAAGTGCAGATCTGCACAGGACAGGGAGAATCTCTCACAACCAGTGGCTGATGTCTTTGCAGCATTGACAAACCTCAGAGCCCATGCTCTTGTACTTTAGGCCAATAAGTCTGTTTGGCATGCTACTCAGACCCATGAGAACGTACATGTCCCATTACTGCACTGCCCCAGGCCAGTGTGACACTAGAAGTGGCTCTTTTCATCACCAAAAGGTCTTGCAGGTGGCATTGTTTGGTTGGTTGGTTTGCACATGCTTATCTGCAGCCTGGAAGCACTGAATGCAAAAGGCAGAGGGAAAGCCCTTTCAAAGTCACTGGGCTAGAAGTCCCTGATCAAGCACACTAACTCCAATGCTGGAGGTTGTCACTGATGGAGCGCCTGCCTGTGCTTGGAGCCCCAGGTGCATCCCTAGCAATGCAAGCTGTGAGTAGGCAGTTTTAACATCACATAACGAGGAGACACTGAAATCTCCGCGCTAAGTCACTCCTGCAAGCCGGCACAGAGCCAGCCGGAGCTGAAACCCAGGCTGAACATCTCAGGTGCCCCTACTCCTCCTACCAGGCGGCACCCAGCATGCACTTAGAATGACTGCAGAAGACTGGGGGACAGGTGCATCTTCAGGCTACCTGAGGGAGGAGGTAAGTGGACAGGCAGGCTCTGAGTAATCCTGGGGCACAGAGACAGACTGGCAAGTCCAGCAAGACTCTCAGCAGGTCCTCTGCAGAGCTCTTCTGGTAAATGTAGAATAGCCACTTTTCTGGAGAAAAAGAAAAAAGAAACAAAGAAAACAAAACAAAAAGAAAGAAAAAGAAAAAAGAAAGAAACCTGATGTGTGGCATTAGCTAATGTTCAAGGTATAAATACCATCACCAGGGTCATGTTCAAGCTACCAAGAGTTTAATGTTGCATTAGCCAATTTCCCTAGCAAATATTACACACACACACACACACACACACACACACACACACACACACACACACACAAGCACGTACTTGTTCAATTTCAAATTAACCTGAGTTTAGCATTAGCCCATTTCTCTGGTGTCAATACCCCCACCATGACCAATTTCAAGCTACCAAGAGTTTAATAAACAGCTTGAAAATTTTCTAAAAATTTATCTATCTCCTCTGGTCAGAAACAGCTCTAACACAGCATTGACTCCGACTTGGACAGGTAAAGCACACAGTGGTTCTACCACAGGTGTAGAGTTGGCACACTGTGGGGCACCAAGGCCAGTGGGCACAATAAAGGACCACTTAGAAATGCAGAAGCAAGAGGAGCCCTTACAGGTGGCTTTTGCTGGCTATTTCTGCTGTGCCACTGAGAAGGGCAGGGACAGCTGTAGTGAGGCCAGTGGCAGCAGGGACCAGGTGACGTGGTGGTTGGTGTTCCTTGCCTCTATTTTTCGTGATGGAAGCCCCACCCCCTAAACCAAGGTGGGAGGAAGAGAAGCCCCCGGAGGACTTCTCATGCGGCTGGGAGTAGCCAGCCTCCTTGAGTTAGGTTCTTCTCCTTGTCACAGGTCACAGTGTCACATGGGAAAGGAAGAGCCCCTAGCACTGCCTCTGGCCAGCCTGCAGGCAGCCTCTTTTCAGTTCCTCAGAAATAGTTCAAACAGTGGAAAAGGCATTCGGTCCTACTAAGAATAGAATGTTGGGGCTGGGGGTGTAATTTAGGGTGGAGCTTGATCCTCAGTGTGCCCCCTCAAAAACAGAGCAACACCCAAGTCTGCAGCACCGAGCTTTAGGCTGAAACATCACGTGGTTAGAATAAGTGGAGTCCTTCCCAAACCCTTCATCGGGGTACCTGCTCCCCTGAATTGGAATTGATCACCCTCATCTGTAACAATGCCCAGGACTAGTTTGCATATTTAAAGCTTTATCTAAGTGGCCTCTGTAACTTTATGCAACTGGCTTTGCATAAGGCTGTCTAGGGACGCTGGCTAGCAGTGGGGCAGCTCCTGGTGCTGCGCTCAGTCCTGCACTTGCTATTGATGTGACTCATGTCAAATCCCATGAAAAAAAAAACGGTGTGGGATAACTGTTTTGAGACTTCACTTATTTGAAATGATCCTCATTCTATCTTCACTGTTGATGAATAGGTGGGTAGGTGTGGAACTCTGATCGGAAATAATTTTTCTTTAGGGAAGGTGTTGCTTCCTTGTCTTCCAGTTTCCTGTGAGCTTCCGAGAATGCCAAAGGTGTTGCCAGTGTTAATCCAGTGATGTGACCTATTTTTCCCTTTCTGAAAATTCGTAGGATCTGATTTCAGCCTCGTCTTCTGAACTGTCGTGGGGAGGTGACTTGGGGCAGATCTGTAGCCATTGATTTTTCCAGGCACTCAATAGACTTTTAAGTCTGAAAATATCTGGTTCAGGTTTTTTTTTTTTTTCTTATTTGTTTATTCAATTTCCTTCATTTTGCTTTTGATGTTCCCCCACCAGCTGAAACCCCTTTTGCTTGTACACAGGCTCGCTGTCTTGAGTCAGGTCCCCAAGAGGCAGGCCCAGACTTGAGGGTCTGTGTGTGGTGACTCCACGAGAGTGGGTGAGGGGCGGAGGAAGCAGAAGAGGGTGGGAGGCTCAAGACAGGGCCCCTCGAGGGGGCTTCATAGCCATGGTCCAGCAAGGAAACTGGCCCTTCCTATGCTACAGCCCCGGTCTCGGACTACAATGAAGTCTGGATTCCCAGTGTTTCCGGTCCCTGTGGTATAGAAGCACCATAACCAGAGAAAGGTTCTTTTAAGAAGGGGAAGCTACAGCTTCTAGAGCCAAGTGCTCCCGTGCTGGGGGAGGGTGAGGAAAGACAGCTTGATGAGGCGGGGCACTTGGACAGGACCTTGACAGCGTCCCCACTTGGTTTCATACTGAGACAAGTCCTCTGTATAGAACATTGTTTTTAAAGCTCTTTGCCTTTCGCTCTCCATTACTCAAAATGCCCCAATTTTTTTTTATTCTATGACTTTGATTACTTTCTATTAATGATTTACCATCACTCTTTTTGTTTTCAAGAGCTCCCTTGTGTTTGCTAAGTGGTCTATTTTGGAGCATCCTTTCTTATTGCAGGGTGGCAATATCTTCTCTTCTCTCTCAGAGGCTGTTACTGATCATTTTATTTGCATTTCTCTTTCTGTGTGGATTTCCTGCAGATTGACTGTTCTCTCTCTGTCATGATGGAGGTTTCTGCAGATAGCTGATATTCCTTGACCCAAGAAATAAAACACTTCGTTGGGGGCTGTGAATGGGTAGGTGGCTGTGCTAGACAGGTTTCTATTAATACAACGAATACCTGAGATGATCAACTTATAAAGAGAAAAGGTTTATTTCGGTTCATAGTCTTGTAGGCGCCAGTCTATAATTGATTGGTTACATTGCTTCTGGGCCCGTAGCGAGGCCACATATCATGGTGAGGAGTAGATGGTGGAACAAAGAGGTTCACTTTCTTCAAAAGAGAGAAGAGGAGGGATGGGGTCCCACTGTCCCCTTTAAGGGCACGCTCCAATCACCAGAAGGCCTCCCATCAGCCTAGCACCTAGCTGGGACCAAGCCGTCCACACTGGGCCTTTGCGCGGTCTCTTAGGATCCAGGCTGCAGCACTGTGCGTGCAGTTAGTTAACAGGCCAGCGTTTGGATCACACTTAGGTCGTCCCTGTGCTCTTCCTGGCTGAAGACTCTTGGCTTCACTGTCTTCAGAGGTGAACCTCCAGGATTCTCCTCGGGGGCAGGGACAGGGCACCGCCCCTGGGTGATGCAAGCGGAAGAGGGGATCTCTGGGTCCTATCACAGACATCACCAACTTGTGGCAACTCAACTTTACGACCGTGCAAAACCACATGCTTTCAGTAGAGACTGTACTCCAAATCTTGAATTTTGATCTTATTTCAGCCAGTGATATGAGGCACCATCTTCTCTTGTGATGTAGCTGCCATCGGCCCGCCGCGCCATCACGAAGAGGAACAACCGGTGGCCTATTTTTTTCACAGTGATCTTCTGAGATTGTTACTGTCATTCTTCTTTTAAAATGAGGAAGCGCAGGCCCAGATGGATGGGTCAGTGCGTCTGACATTAGAGACAGAAAGGGGAAGGGCTACCCACGAGTCCTAGTCCACACACAGGTTTCTGATTCACCTTGGGGACAATTTAGAGGCAGAAGCAGCAGATGGTAGCTGTGTGGACGTCCAAAATTGGAATTTTGGTAAATTGTTGAATTTCAGTGTGATTTTAAACACTTTATCCAACTTTCCTCTTTACATCTCCATGTTAAGAATTTATTCTCTGGCAAAAGAAACACAGGAAAATGGTCTTGAAAAGAACACAGCCATTGCGGTGAGCCTGCATAGGCCCCACAAAACCACACATGGCTTGGTGACATTCTGTTCATTGGGCAGATTTGCTGAGCCGTACGATCAGGTGCTCTTAGATACAGTGCACAGCTAGTCCTGTAAACAACTGGACACCATTTCTAATTATGATGCTGTGGACAAAATGGCAATATGGGACTGCACGGGGGTGGTCGCCATGGGGTGGACCCAAAGGGAGTCCCTTTGTCCCCAGCATGGGGGAGCAGCCTCACCTGATTCAGACCTGTTCTCTGTACCGTGACTGCGGAGCCCTGTTGATGGCTGAGACAGCTCATCCTGACCACTGTCCCAGTCCGGACAGGCACACTTGAGCTGAGTGAGCCGGCAGAGAGCTGTTGTGTCGAGCAAACGGCTCCACGGGACCACTGGAGTGGGGCTGAGCCAGGCAGGCGGGGCCTCGAAGGCACAGTTGGAGATAAGATGGGCTTGCCTGGAGGACGAGCTGGGGGTGTCATGAGACTGGGACACAGAGAGGACCCATGCATGACTTCCTGAATATGTCCACGGCATACTGCAATCCGCCTGGCTAGACTGACTTCTTGGGGCCTCAGGGAGTTGATCCTGAAAGCCCAGGGCGATCCTCCGTCTGTCGTACTGACCCTCCACTCTGTTTTCTACCAGCGCACTGATTCACGTTCCTACTCCATTCATCCCATCAGTCCGTCTACCCACCCGCCCACCCGCCATCTATTCATCAAACTACCTGTCTACTCACCCAACCACTCATTTCCCACTCATCCACTTACCCACGCACTATGCACCCCGCCCGCCCGCCTACCTGTCCCTCTGACCGTCTTCTAGCCCAGCATCCGAGGCTCTGGCATCTGGTAGTGGAGAGCCAATGGATGAACTCGGCACAACTCCTGCCTTTAAAGTGCTCACAGTCTACGTATGGAAGAACGCATAAGATGAGAAAATAAAGGAAAGAGAACCACGAAGGGCATCATGGTGGGAGGTTTGGGGAGTCCAGTGAAGAGTGGAAAAGGAGCTCACCGAGGAGTCCAGCAGGAAGCTCCACGGCCTGGTGCTCACTCGTGGGCCGTGTCTCTGGCAGCTCTGAGCAGGACGGATTAGGGGAGAGTGAGGAGAGGCTGCACGGCTGGCAGGTCGTCCCGGCCCTGGAGAGACCCAGGAGGGCTATGGGGCAAGACGCTTCACTGTTGCAGCTTCTGGCTGACGACTGGTATGTTTCTACCTAGGATGGGCTGGACACTTGAGTGTGGAAGCAGAGGTCAAACTGAGACTCTGCGAGCTTGGGGACTGCGGAGACTAAGACATTTATATCGTCTGGAAAGTGGCATCTCTTATTCCCCAGGCCTGATGCCCCCCAGTTCTTCCTTTTGCCATGCTAGCTTCCCCTGCCCACTCTTCCCTTTTCTAGAATTATGAGAGCTGACAACAGTCAAGGGTCAGGGGAGAATAAGTGAATTTCCTGCTTGTAAATCAATGGAAAAGCACAGACCATTCTTTGCAGTTTCACCCTGACCAGCAACCATTTATCTGGATAATGCATTTATTTATTGCCGCGCCACCGTTTTGCATTGAGATATATGTGCAAACTAAAGCGCCAATGATTTGCTTGCAAGCATCAAAGGTAGGAAAAGAAAATGAAATTGGGCATATTAGATTATTGGGTATTGAATCCAATGTTTGCAACTCCCCATTTTTCTCCATCACCTGCCTCTCCTACAAATCAATTTACAAGACGTTTGCTGGAAATATTACATAAGATCAAAATCTTTGGGCAAAACCCAGCTGAGGTGATCGTTCTCCTTCCAGAAGGCAGTGAGATGTTGAGCAGGGCGCGGCCTCCACCCCTTCTACCCCCCCGCAGCCTGGCGCAGGAGCATAGGCGCACGCGCGTGCGCACGCCTGCATAGGTATGTGTGCATTCGCATGCACATGAACACACGCTCACATGTAGGTACACGTGCATATGCAGGCACGCACAAACACACATGTAAGTACATATGTGAGCACGTGTGCATACACACACACACACAAGATGATCCAAAGTCACTGTTGTGTGGCCTGTGATTGGGGGTTAATGCCGGAGTCACGGGTGGCTTGTCCCTGAAAGCTGCCTGGGCTTGCAGGGACGATCGGAGAGAATCTGGGTTCTTCCTGAGAATCAGGGTGAGGGCACCTGCCTCCGGGGTTGTGAGGATCAGGGCTGACATACCCTGTTGTGGCTGTCCCCTCCCCATGCTCTTCCTGGTAGGAGCCCAAGTGCTCCGGCCTAGGACGGCATCACAGTATGTCTGTGAAGTTGGTCACCGTCCGGCGGCCTGTGTGGACAGCTGCCCAAGGTCAGGCCCTCGGTGTTCCCACCTTTGCCCCAGTGATTTCTCCTCTGCCCCAGGTGCCATCCAACCAAAGCATCAAATTACCCCTGTTAATTCTTAATCTTTTCTGATCGCTCTCCTGGTACGGGTTACGTGGCAGGGTAGAACGACACATGGACGTGGAGATGGGATATGTACGTTCTAAATGGTTTAGTCACCAGCAGGCTCTGTGGTTCTAGGCAGGCCCTGTCCAGCTCTTAGTTTCCATATCTGCTAAATAGGGGTGATTCTTGTCCCACTTACTTCACTAGGTGGTAGGATCAATAAAGTGAAGCTCTCTCTCATTTCTTCTCTAATTCACCAAACATGAGGTTCAGGGGTTCCCTGGCCTTTGCCTGACTTATTAGCTGTGTGACTTGGAGAAAGTTGCTCAGCCTCTCTGTGCTTGGGATTCCTGCTCTATAATGTTTCCTTCAAGGGCTGCTCTCATGCCTTAAGTAACCCTCCGGCAGCCCTCCCATAGCTCCTGGGCCTCCTGTGGGCTTGCTCAGCAACTCAGGGGCTGCCGCGGCTTGTGGGTGTGCAGAAGCCTGCCATCCCTCTGGTGCATTTATGATCTGGACTCTGTGAGCAGCCCCCTCTCATGCATAGCCCCTCTCCTGGGCTAGTGCCTACCTCCCCCCTGCCATTACCCACAGCCCTCCCCTGTCGCCTGCAGGAAGCTGTCTAATGAGGGCGCTGGGCTGCTTGCAGGGGCCGGCAAAACCACACCGTCAGCATTTCTTCAGCTTCTAATAAATCCGCAGAAAAGCTCCCTGCAGACAAAAGCTCAGCACCGAGGCTCTCTGGTGGGAGAGGCATTTCCTCTTCAAGTCAGAGTGGAAATCGACTTCCAGGGATGTCCCCTGCCCCATGGCTTCCTTTTGGGAAATGAGGTGGGGTACCAAGGCGATGTCGGTGCGTATTTGCAGGCCTGTGTGGCCCTGGCTCTCCCTCCCTCCCTCCCGTGTCCGGGGTCTGTGTTGCTGATTAGACACCTTGAAGCTCCCTCCTCACACCCGCTGACATGCAGCGGGTTTTGCTGCTGCTAGGTTTTTCCGTTCCACATCTAACATTTACAACTTTTCTACATGTTGCCACTTGGTTCTGGTGGCGGAAGGTGTCTAGGAAGCCACCACTGCCATCATGGGGGGCCCACCCTCATGACTTCAGCCAACTCTAACTCTCAAAGGCCCTACCTCCAAATACCTTTGACATAAGAATTTGGGGACTAGGCTTCTAACACATGACCTTTTGGGGAGCACATTCAAACCATAGCAAGGCCCCGGAGGGGAGCCTGCAAGCCCTCTGGATGAGGCTTCGGGAGCTGGGAGCTGCCTTCTCAGACAGACCCCCAGGGGGTCAGGCTGGGGATCGTGGCCGAGCCCTGCTCCCTGGTGACCTCAGCTTTCCTGACCCCCAGGGGTGTGAGAGGGTCTTGTGACCTGAGACATGAGGGTCTTGGTCAGAGAGGCTCCTGTTGGCAGGAAGATCTTTTGTATTTGGACTGAAATATTCTTGTGCAATTCACCGTCCTTATCCTGTTCTGCTCCCCAGCTCCACGGGGAGTGAGGCGGTGGGGAGTGAGTGAGGGAGGGAGGGGAGATTCGAGTCCGCATCCCCACCCCGGGGGTCGCCCTGGGGCGGGAGTTTGTTCTGCTCAGTGGAGTGTCCCCGGCTGGTATCCCTGGAACCCCCGACACAACCTCATTCAACGCCCGAGTGGGTATTTGTCTATGTGGAACTGGTGCCAAACAGCTTACTGGTAAAAATGCAAAACCCAAGATAGCTCTGAAACCTCCCGGCGCCTTTCCCTGGGGCTTCCACCCAGCCGGCCCTCACTCTCTCTACGCGCATTGACGCTGTCGCTCTGGGGCCTTCCGTCCAGGCAGACAGACGCCTCCCGGGGCGCCGCTCAGGAAGTGTGTGGGTTTTCACTGCCTCTGGATGGGATCTGGGGGTCCCTCCGCCCGCCTGCTGCAGCCCAACCTATCAGACCCTCCAGAGACCCTGCAGGCAGCCTCTTGGCCTGGGCACCCTCACAGTGAAGAACTGGACGGGGCCATCACCTGCGCACAGGGAGAGCCTTAGCCTGGCTCTCCGGAGCTGCACTGTGGATGTGTCCCTGGTCACATTCCTTGGTCTCTGAGCACATCACTCCGATCTCTGCTTCAATCATCACAGTCTCTCCTCCTTCTTTCTTAGGAGGACCCTCGTGATTACACTCAGTGCTCATCTAATAGTCCAGGGAAATGCTTCCGTCTCAAGAGCCTTCCCTTAACCCCATCTGCAAAGTTTCTTTTACTTTACTACTGCTTTGCTTTGCATATGGTTTCTGGCCCCACCCCAGAAGCTCATGTTGAAATTTGATTCCCAATGTGGCAATATTGGGAGATAGGGCTTTCTGGAGGGATCTAAATGGATTGTTGCCTTTCATTAGAGACCGGACCAGTTCTCACAGAAATGGTTTACTTGGAGCAGCAAATTCTCATGAAGCAAGTTGCTCTTCTGTGCACGCCCGTCAGGAAAGCCCTTCTGCTGTCCTCCAAGAGTTGAAGCTGTATGAGATAATACCCTTGAACTTCCAGAACTGTAAGCCAGTGTGAAAAACATTTTCCCTTTGTAAATTATCCAATTTTGGGTATCCTGTTATAGCAGCAGAAAACAAACTAAAACAGTCATACAAGGTAATATTCATGGGTTCCGGGAATTTGGGCACAGGTATTCTTGGGGAAGGGGGCATTATTCAGCCTGCCACAAGAACTTTACAGTTTTCAAGATGCATCCAGTGTTGCTACAGTAGTGTGGAAGGGGTGCAAGTCGGAAGTGTGGCTCTCCCATTTCTGTGACCTGGGGCTAGTGACCTCACCGTGTTGGGCCCCAGCAGTCTGGGGCAGACCTCAGAACTCTACCCTCCTTCCGTCAGGGGCTGTCTTCTTCCAGCCTGACTTGAAATTAAACATTTAAGTGTCTTTATTTTGAGGAGTAGGTGGGGACAGTTCAGGGGCATCAAACATGAAATATCAGACAATGTCTGAACCTTCATTTCTTAGCTCAAGCAAGATCGGTCACTGCTTATTAATCTTTGTCTTGATTCCAGAAATCTGAAGACTGAGCGTGTTCTTTTGCTCATCACTGTTCGGAAATGTTGGCCAGGCACTGCCAAGGGACCTGCAGGTCACTTCAGGGTGGGTTCCCAGGAGATTAGCTCAGGAGGTGTTGGGGTCGCGGCCTGGGGAGGGAAGCGAAGCTGCAGGGCCGAGCCCAGGGCCTGGCGGAGCTGCACTGAGGCGGCTGGCCCCGCCGAGGGCTCTGAAGCTGGGGTGGCTGGGGGCTCGCTCTTCAGACGGGAGAGGAGGCAGGCTTTCTGTGATAGGGTCCATCAGTCGCGGGACGCCGCTGGCGGGAAAGAGGTGTGGTCTGTGGCATTCCCTAAAAGCTGCGCTCCAGACACTGGGATGAAGGCCAGCCCGGGGCAGCCCACCGCTCCTCAGCCACCTGTTATCTCCTCCCCCACCTCCCCGCCTTTGCACACGGCAGCCCCTCCTCTTGAAGGGCAGCTTCTCCTGCCCCAGCCCACAGCTCCTAGCTGACTGCTATCCAGCGTGCTGGCCCGGTCCCAGGGAGCTTGGCTCACCTGCACGCTCACCTGGCACCGGAAGCCCCCGTGCTTGCTTCTGCCCACACCTGTGCACTGCGGGAGTACTGATTCAGGGGTCTCCCTCCCGGCCAGCCTGGTCTCTGGTGGGTGGCTGCTGTGTCTGACCCTGCGTCCTCTACAAGTGTGCAGGGCGAGACGTCAAGCCATGTCACCAGATCGTCTGAGTACCGGGGCTTTCAATGGCTTGGAGTCTCCTGGGACAAGTGACTTTTCAAGAGGAATGCTGATCTTCTAGCCTGCTCGATAGAGTGGCACACAGGGTCTAACTGAGTCGTGCGGGACCCACAACCCAGGCAGTTGAATAAAATACCGAAGCTGGCATGCCTCCCTCGGGGTGGCATCAGCTGCTCTCACAGGGGTTTGCTCTGTGGGCAATTTGCATCTCTCCCAGATGTTGGCTAGCAAGGGAGGTAATGTGGAATGCAGTCGAGGGTACTGGGGCGGGAGTGCTGGAGGCCCAGTCTGGAGATCCCATTTGTAGATCTAAAGGTGATCGTTTGGACCCCACATTCAGACAGCACAGGCACAGACTGTGGCTGCCTCCTGATGTTGTGGGTGTGTTTTCCCTGTGACTTTAAGAATGGGACACGAGGGATGCTGGGACCTGCTGACAGACAGGTTTTGCTTCTCTGCCCGAGGAAGAAGAGGAAGGAGTCTTTTGACTCAGAACGGTAGGCATTGCAGGGTGGGGAAAGAAATGGGTGCTTCCCACGGGAACCACAACTTCTCACAGGCAGGAGCTACAGCTTCTCGCTGGAGCACAGTCTCAACTCTCAACCCAAGAGAGACTCCCGTCCCAGGAAGGCTGAACGCTCTGGTAGCCAGGGGCCCTTGCTATGGGATGAACGTCGGTGTTCCCCAGAATGCACATGTTGAAACCTCATCCCGATGTGATGGTGTTGGGAGGCGGAGCCTGTGGGAAGTGATTAGGACAGAAGCCGGATGGGGTTGAGGTCCTTATGGAAGCGGTCCCCGAGAGCTGCCTGGCCTCTTCCGCCCTTCAGTTGGAAGGCGTCATCTGTGAGCCTGTAAACAGACTCTCATCGGAAACTGGGTCTGCCAGTGCCTTGATCTTCAATTTCCAGCCTCCAAAACTCTATGAAAATATGTTTCTTAGAGGGTGTGTGTAAGCCACCTAGCTCATGGTATTTTGTAGCAGCCTGAACGGGCTAAGACAGCCAAAGCAGGACGCAAGTTAGAATCACCTGGGAGTGTTGTTGCAGTGCAGATTCCTGGACTCTCTTTTATACCTACAAACTGGGGCCTCTGGGTGAGGGGATGGGACATTTTCTCACCTTGTAGAAGGTCCCAGGTGATTCCGGAGTCACCAGCTCAGCACAGCCTGCAGAGTGACTTTTGGGATTGTCCATTAAAAATGAAAAGAAGGGGGGCGGGGAGAGGAAGAACATGAAAGGAAGGAAGAAACAGAGAGATTCTCCAAAGAATAATATTTATTTTAGAATAGCAGAACGTTGCAATGGGGATATGTGTGTCATGGTGAACTATGGCTTATTCAAAGACATCAAGCCAGGGGAAGTTTTTACAAACAAAAATGAGGATTGCATCAGACATTTTGAAGCGATAATCCTTGGCCGTAGTGGTTGCCAACAAGAGTGGCGTCAGCCTGCGGTTGAACAGACCCTGACAGAGGTCCTTCTGGAAGCACGCTCTGTATAAGTCTGCAAGCTCCTCTGTGCAAGCCTGTGGTCCTGGCAGTCTTGGTGAGTGCTGCTATCGACTGTCACATGTGCATAAGAACCCTCCTTCATCACCTCTGCTCATTTACTTTTGTCGTCGTTGTTGTGGGGTTGACTCAGGCAACTCCGTTTTGATTCTGGTTGACTTTCACATTTCTTTCTTGGGACCGCTAGCCAGGACAGGGGACGCCCCAGCAGACCGACCTCGGGGAAACCGATGCTGGTGATGACATGCTCACCTCCACCCTCTCCGATGGGGACCTTGCCGACCAACAGTGACGCTGACGTGGACTGAGCACTTGCTATGTGCAAGGACGCTCCTGAGTCAGGAGCCGTCCTTGTCTTCAGGGAAGATGGTGTCTAGGCACCGAGGAACTGGAGTGAGCAGCTTGAGATGCCAGGGCTGGAGGGGGCAAAGCAACAAAGCCGGTCTGCTGACTTCAGACCCAGCTCTTCCGCTGACACTCCATCACTCTGTGAACCAGGAGGCTGGGGACATTTCAGACTCTGCTGCTCCTGGCAAAGCGTCCCTGGGCCACCGCTCTGCCTTTCTAACCCCGGCTCCTAGTCCCGGGGCAGGGCTGGCAGGTGCTGGGCGGCTCCCGTCGGCTGCTCCTCGTGCATGAGCTCCGCGTCCCTTAGTGTCTGGTCTTGTGGCCCTTCAGGGGACCAAGTTGTCATCCAGGTAACGCTTTAGGGGTTGCCTTGGTCTCCCTTACAGTCTGGGCTTCCACCTCTGACAAGTACAGACAATTGCCTGCTTCTACATTTTTTTTTAAAAATAAAGTTTTAATTAAATTTCATCAGATACTGTGCTCGTTGTAGTAAATTTGGAAAATCCAATGTGTAATGATGCAGAAAATTTGCCCACAATTCTCCCATTTGCTGCTTACATTATCTCATTTTTCTTTCTAGTATTTTAAAATGTACATTCTTGCTTTTCTTTTCTTTTTTTTTTTTAAAAAATATTTATTTATTTGCTTTAGCTGTACACAATGGGTTTATTTGTATGTGGTGCTGAGGATCAAACCCAGGCCGCGCACGTGCTAGGCGAGCGCTCTACCACTGAGCCACAACCCCAGCCCATTCTTGCTTTTCTTAATCGAGCTCATACTTCAAAGATTTGCCTTCTGATTTTGAGTCAATATCATACCAAACATATTTCTCAACACTATGAAAGCAGATTTGGGAAAGCAACATTTTTCATTGCTGCATAATAGTCCACCGATGTGAAAACTGTTACTCTAATATTTCCTAGATCTGGGTTATTTTCAGTTTCTTGCCATGACAAGATTGCTTGATGAACATTTCTGTGCATGTCTTCATCCACGTCTCTGTGAAAGTTTGCAGAAGTAATATCAGTGGTTACCACAGAGGCTTTAAATACAGATTGCCAAATTGCTTTCCCGAAAACTTAGGCTAACTCATCTTGCTGTCTTTGTGAGTTAATATTTGACCTCAGAGAAATCAGTGGAAGTCCTCAGTTATTAAATGACCCTCCAAATTAGATTGGGGCTGGAAGAATGCAGGAGCAGCCCATCTCTCTGTGATGGTGGCCCCTGGGGAATTTCAGTGGCTATTAAGGAAGCACATGATCTGTCGGAAGAGGAGGGATAAAACTCCTCTTTGGGCAGATTAGGCAGGTCATATTTGCCTGCAAAGCCTGTTATTTGTAATAGATCTCATTTTTAAAGATCCATTACCAACATTATGTCACATAATTTTACACAGAAATGGCTTTTAGATTTTAATATGTTTCTGCTCAGTCACTTAGAGGAGTTCCTTTAAAAAAATCTTTCTTTTTAAATGGTCCAAGTTTTCCATACCCGCCCCTCCCATGCTCAGGACAGACCCATCAATCAACCCAGCTTCATTTTTTTCTGCGGGGCCTGAATGCTCCCCAGAAATGTTTGCAATACTTTACCCCAGGAAGTCACTGCCAGTCAAAATAAACCCAGTGCAGGAAATTGAATCTCATTTTCCAACACTACTTAACCCCCCGGCGATTGCCACGCCTCGGCCAGGGTGCAGGCACTGTGACTCCTGTTGTTTGTCTTCCCTCCTGTGGATGTGCCTCTTGAGAAAAGAGGATGTAGAGCGTGTAATTCTCAGTGGGGTTTAGAAGGCCCTGGGTGATATTCTGGGGTAGCTCCCCGGTGTGAATGAGTACCTCATCTGCGTGTGTTCTGACCGAGGCTTGACCTGTTTACAGGGGCTTCTGACCAGGGCCTAAACTGCTTGGAGAGTGTCTGATTTTATATCTTTGGTCACCTCTTGCCCAAGTCCTCCTGTCCTCTCTCTCGCCAGGAGTGAGACTCCCCCGCCCCACCTTTTGCTATAGGTTCCTCGAAGATCAGAATCACTTTCCAAAGGCAGACCTAGGAAGCTGGCGGGAGCTGAGGCACCTTTGATCTGGAGATGGGCGGCAGGTGACTCTCTGGCCCTCTGGGGACGAGATGCTTCCTCCCTGCCCTGCTTCCACCCTATGTTCTACCAGGGACCTACAGCCATCAGCGCCAAAAAGTCAGGCTTCTACTAATGAGGCCTTGTGAGGCCCAGTGGCGTCCTCCTGCAAAAGTGGGCCATGTCCGTGTGTCTGTGGTCTCCGCCTCTGTGGGCTACGAGCTCCTTGAGAGTGGCGACCCCCACCTGTCCTCCCCTCGAGGCTGACTCTTCCTAAGTGCATGAATGATAGTGATGACTCCTTGTTCCTTGTTCACCAGACAGTGAGGGGCCCTTCCCATGAGCAGGCGCTGTCCTGGGATTCCCGTCTCCAGCAGTAGACACTCTTGGGGGATGGAGAGAAATCAACAACAAACATTGTATATTTGGTGATTTTTATGGTGTGGTGGAAGGTGATTAAGTGACGAAGTACAACAGCATAAGTGGACCGGGCATGCCAACTGTGATTTCAAATGGCGTGGCCAGGATGAGCCCTAACAAGCAGGTAACATGTGATCAAAGGCTTGAAGGGGAGCGGGGCAGACATTGGCCATGCAAATGTCTATGGAAAGAATGCTCCAGGCAGAGAAGCAGTAAGTGCAAAGGCCCTGGGGCGGCAGTGAGGTGGTGTGCAGAGGCTGGGTGGAGAGCTCAAAGGCATGGTGGTGGAATAAGAGTCAGAGAGGAATGGAGCCAGATGCCAGCTGATGGGGCTTTCTGGGGATGTGCACTTCATCCTGAGTGAGGAGGGAGCCCCGCTGGCCTGTGGGGACAGGGGCACTCTGCTGTGACCCAGGCAGGAGCTGACGGTGGCAGGACAGTGTGTGTGCTGCAAAGTTGGTGAGAAGTGGGCCAGGTTTGGGGTTCATCTTGGAGGCAGAGCTGGCAGCATTTCCAGGACGTGGGCTTTGAGAGAAAGCGAGGGGTCACAGATGACTCGGACTGTTGAGTGGTGCCGTCAGAAGCCTGGCGTTGTCACTAGCCGACACGGTAAAGGTGTGGGAGCAGCAGGTTCTGGACAGAGGCGGGATGATCTGCAGTTTCAGATCCCGCGTGATGGACCTGAGTTGGGATGATAGAAGGCAGCAGGTGGGCAGGCCGGCCAGGGGCTGGCGGCGGTGGACACAGGCAGTCTGTGGACACTGTCTTCTACTGCTGCCGTTTCCTCCTGGAAGCAGGATGGTCACAGCCGAGAGTGAGGAAGGGGGCATTTTGGAAGAGATGAACAGGTGAGTCAAGACCACCTGGGGGGTGTGTGGGAGAGGGCACATGCTGCGGGAGCTTCGGGGACTCAGGTGAAGCCTGTTGCCGTGAGTTCAAAGGGTGGTCACTCAGCGTGGGTCGTCTGTCTTTGGCCGTGTGACTTCAGCTATGGCACAGGTTCAGGCAGGACGAGGGTGGAGTTAGACTCCATTTTATGTTGTGCTCCAGTATCCTGCGAGGGACAGAGTGAGCGTGGGTCACAGGGTCAAGGGTCTGAACTTGGACTGCTCTCTTGCAGTCCAATCCCCACGGAGCCACCAAAGCGGTATTTTCAAAATAGTTATTGAAGGGCAAAAATCACACTGGAGACAACCGTGCAGCCAAGAGATTTATTCACCAGCCTTTATGGCTGGTTGGAGGTAGAAGAAGTATGGGGAGAGAGGAGTCAGGGAGAGGGGAGCGTGCAAGCTCTGGTGGGAGAGAGGAGTCAGTAAGAGGGGAGTGTGCAAGCTCTGGTGGGAGAGGGGAGTCAGTAAGAGGGGAGTGTGCAAGCTCTGGTGGGAGAGGGGAGTCAGTAAGAGGGGAGTGTGCAAGCTCTGGTGGGAGAGGGGAGTCAGGAAGAGGGGAGTGTGCAAGCTCTGAACTGAGGGTGGGTGCCTGGTTGTGCCGGCTGTGGTCTCTGGAGCTGTCAGCTGGGGCAGCTGCTGTCGGGCTGGAGATGGTGGGTCTGGAGCTGTGGCAGTGGCCGCCTCCTCTCAGCAGGGACGAGCTGTTGTGTCTGAGCTCCCGGCAGGCAGGAGCTTTAAGTCTGGTGGGGTTGTACCAGAGTGACCTTTAAGCCTATTGGCTCCTGCCCAGGGAAAATGAAACCAGGTTGCTTCTTATGGAAATTTCCGTGGGGGAGGTGGCCCATCGGCCCAAGCCTATCAGTTATAAAGTCATTCTATTCTCAAAATCATCTAAAATCTTCCCATTTCTCTTATTTAGCATCCTTATGATAGGCTATGAGCCTGTCATGTCGCAGACACACTGGCCAGGCCCCAGGGCCTCGGTACACCTATGGCTTCACCTGCCTCAACACAGATCCCATGCAGAATCCCCCTCAGAGAGGCGCGTCCTGGTCATCTCTTGAAATAGCCCTGACCCCACTACCTCTCACCTACCTCTGTTTTATTTTCTTCCACTGTTTTATTCTTCTTTACGGTCTCTTGGTACCAGAATAAAGCTCTTTGGAGGTAAGGACCATATCGTGTTGTTGCCGCCTGAAGTGCTTGGAGCAACGGAGCCGCGGGAAAAACTTCAGAGGCGAACTGGAGACAAACAGCTTTTTATTCTGATAACTTTTCTCTCTGGTTCTAACAACAACTAACACACGCCAAACACACCACTAAAATGGCGCTGACCCGATCCGCAATTTCGGCCAAGTCACTCGAGATCCCGCAACAAGTCCTGTGAGACTACAGGAGGCAACAAAGCCCAAATCTCCACGGCTCATAGTCAACCGCAATTCAAGTCAATCCCCAAACAGGGCTCCTGCATTTCCCCCTTTTTGTTTTAAAAGAGGTAATGCTCTAGGACGTCTATGTGCAACCAACATTCTTACCCGTCATCGGAAAATCAAGGCTGTGCCCTTGACTCCTGTCTTAGGTTGATATGTCGGCCACATGAGACTGTCCCGTGCGACTGTGCCTGTCTTAGGTTGTCCCCCTCTGGGGATCTTACCCGTCATTGGCTAACCAGCCATCCAATGGAGCCCTTTAGGATCGACTGTGTATGATGACTAACAGCCGTCCAATTGTGAGGAGATGGTGCGGCTTTAAGGCGACAAGCCTTTTGGTGATGAGCCAAATTGCATAGCATATCAAATTGTTTAAACAAATCAGCTGCCCTAAGTTCCATCAAGTAACACACTGAATTCTCTAGACAAATACCCGCAAGGCATTGTCCCGTAAAGTCCCAAACAATGAAAGATCAAAATGTCCATTTGTTGTAACATGTTGATGTAGGAGGCCCCATGCATGTAGAGCAGAGGCCACACTGTTGGTGAGGTTGTTTGATGCTTGAGCAGCAGGGATGCTTGCGGCGGCCGCGATCCCTGCAGCTGTAGCAGCAGACGTCTTTTTTATGTTTAGACAATGCCACCGGCAAATCTTCAGGGCCCGCTACCTAGAAACTCAAGCATCAATTATTAAAGGAAAGGCAATGCTATTGCAGCACTGAGTCAAGAGGCGAGTTGTCAAACTACAAAATAGAATAATTAGATTAGAAAATTAAAGTTGATTTTTGTTCACACACATCGCTGGTTGAGCTTCTACAAACATAAGTTGGAAAAATATCATATTTAGAACAAAACAAAGAAAGACTGAGGGTAATTACTGCATTAAAGATAGATTAAAGAAAAGGTAAAGGCACTTTAGAGAAATAATTTGTTAACTGGAACCCTTGAGTCTCTGTATACAGAGCAATCTTTTACCTGTTGAGATAATTGAAATTAATGAGCTATTAAACAAATGAAGTTAATAACAAATAAACAATCTTAAGTCAAAACACCAAAATATCAGGTTATATAGCACTAGTCATATTGTTTGCTAAAGAGAAGTCCCAGGGATACCTATAATCAAAATTGAAAGTACCTTCATTTATAAAATTATTTACCTAAATTGAATACTCTTAACCTAAAATGAATTAAAGTTATTTGGATCCATATATATATATATTTTCTTTTTCATAAGCGCTTTGTTCTTTGTGACGTCACACTGGACAGACGAACAAACATACAAACATATATTTGTGACGTCACATTAACATGAAATGTAGACAAATGTACAGACATAAAGACATGTATAAAAAGGAAAAAAAAATACAATTGTGTGCACACTAAAGAGAGATCTCCTCGTCCCGGCCGGGAGGAATGACACTTAAGTTGTGAAATATTTTGAAGGACTCTTTTGAGGGAATCATTCTGTACCTTGATCTTGGTCCTCTTGATTTTGTACCTTTTTTATTAATCTTGATACTTCAATAACTTCATCTTGATCATTTTGATGTGGTACCTATTTTATTAATCTAGATGGTATCCATATTGGAGAGGATTCGTCTTTTGGAAAAACACAAACAGATCCTCTTCCCCAAATTAATACTGGATCTGGACCCTTCCATGTACCTGAAAGAACATCCTTCCAGTAAACCAAAGGTTTATGTTGTTGGTGTGGATTCCAATGTCTGTCTCCAGCAGAATAACCATTAGAGTCTAAAGTTAAAAAATTTAAGGTAAACAGGGCAACTGCCAATCTGTCCTTAGGACTTTTCCAATTTCCTTCTTTTTGTTTTAATAACATAATTTTCAGTGTTTGGTTTGCTCTTTCAATAATGCCCTGACCCTGAGGATTGTATGGGATGCCTGTTTTATGGGATATATTGAATTTTGCGCAAAACTCTTTGAAAGATGAGGACGTATATACGGGGCCATTATCTGTTTTAAGCATTTTGGGGATGCCCAATGCAGCAAAAGCTTGCAAACAATGAGATGTAACATCTTTAACTTTTTCTCCAGAATGTAAGGGAGCAAAAATCATGCCTGAGCATGTATCTATGGTCACATGAATAAATCGCAATTTTCCAAAACTTGGCTCATGAGTAACATCCATCTGCCACAAATGATTGGGCATTAATCCTCTAGGGTTAACTCCGAAATGAGGATTGGGCAAATGTGTCATACAAGATTTACAATCTTTTACAATTGTTCTGGCTTGCTCCTTTGTGATTTTAAACCTACGTTGCAAGGTGGTGCTCTTGACATGAAACTGGGAGTGGAATAAAGTAGCTTGTTGTAGCACTAAAAGTATAAATATTGTTTTTGTAAGTTCATCAGCCTTTTGATTACCTTCATGGAGGGGACCAGGCAAATTAGTATGTGCTCTAATATGGCCTACGAATAGAGGTTCTTTTCTTGCCCACAAAAGTTTTTTTATTTGATAAAACAATTTAAAGGCTGGAGTATGAGGTGCTATTGGTCCTGCTAACTCTAATTTTGGGACGGCTTGTACAATATAGTGGCTATCTGAAAAAATGTTTACAGGCTGATCCCTAAAATTTTCCAGAGCTCTTACCACAGCTTCCAATTCCACTAGTTGAGCTGATTTGTGTGCAGTTATGTAAGTCATATTTTCTTTTTTAGTGACTACTGTAGCAGTACCATTTGAGGACCCATCTGTAAATACATTAAATGCCTTAGGAATAGGTTGATTTTTTATTACCTGTGGAAATATAATAGGATGATTAATACAAAAAGATAATATAGGGGACTTAGGAAGATGATTATCAAAATTTGCAGAAGTAGAGCATTTAGCTATAGCCCAATCATTATCATTGAAGCATAAGTATTCAATCTGTGATGATGAATAGGGAGTAATAATAGTAGCAGGGTGAATGCCAAATATTTTAGTAGAAGTCTTAAGTCCTTGAAGAATAAGTTTAGCCACCATGGAGGTATAAGATTCAATTATACTTTTAGGAGAGACGGGCAAATGTATCCATAATAAAGGCCCTTGTTGCCAAAATACTCCTGTGGGTGTATATTGTGAAGAAATAATAATCAACATCAGCGGTTGAGTTAAATCAAATCTATCACAATGAGCTCCTTCGATGGCTTTTTTCTACTAACATTAAAGATGGATCAGGATCTCCACGAAGGATGTCAAATAAAGGTTTTAGTTGGCCAGTAGTGAGATTTAGTGTAGGGCGAAGCCAATTAATGTCTCCCAGTAGTTTTTGGAAATCATTGAGGGTGGTCAAATGTTCTTTATTTATTAAAATTTTTTGGGGTCTAACAAAAGTATCCATGATTTTAAATCCTAAATATAATATGGGAGATCTGGTTTGAACTTTTTCTTCTGCTATATATAATCCATATTTTTTTAAATTTTCTACCACATCACTGAATATATTAAATAAGATTTTTTGATTAGGGTGGGCCAATAAAATATCATCCATGTAATGTAGACACATGAGGTTTGGATATTTATTTTTAATGGGTTGGATAGCCTTGTCCACATATATTTGGCATATGGTGGGGCTATTAGCCATTCCCTGTGGTAAAACCTTCCATTGATATCTCTGATCAGGGCCATTATTGTTCATAGAAGGAACGGAAAAAGCAAACCTGGGGGCATCCAGAGGATGTAGGGGAATAGAAAAGAAGCAATCCTTTATATCAAGAGTAATAAGATGGAAATTTTTTGGAATAGCTATGGGACTAGGAAGTCCAGGTTGAGTAGGCCCCATAACTTGCATGGTTTTATTGATTTGTCTAAGATCATGTAACAATCGCCATTTTCCTGACTTTTTCTTGATCACAAATATGGGGGAATTCCAGGGAGAGGTGGAAGGTTCTATATGACCTGCTTCTAATTGTTCCTGAACTAGTAGGTGGGCCGCTTGTAATTTCTCTTTAGATAGGGGCCACTGAGGGACCCACACTGGCTTATCAGAAAGCCATGGTATTTTCAAAATTATTTTCTCAGTGGCCCCGAAAAAAAATATCTTTTTCCTTTATGATAATGATTACTTTTAGGGTTAAGATTACTCTGTAATTTTTGATAATGAGTTCTTTTAGGGTTAAGATTACCCTGTAGGTTTTCACATTTAACATCTGCAGGCTTGGTTGCAAGGTGTACTCCCATTTGTTGCAAAATATCTCTTCCCCATAAAGTAACCGGTAGATTAGGTAAAACATAAGGCTGAAATGTTCCTTTATGGCCTTCATCATCCTCCCATTTTAAAATTACCGCACTTTTATCTGGGAGGTTATTATATCCCAAGCCTCTTAAACTGGTTGAAGCTTTTTGCAGAGGCCAGTGCTTGGGCCATTGGCGTAAATTAATAATGGAAGAGTCAGCTCCAGTATCTATTAATCCCTCCATTTCTATTCCTTGGATTTTTATTTTACACATAGGCCTCCTTGAACAGTCTCGAACCCAGCAAGCCATGTGACTTGAGTCAGTGGAACAAAATCCTCTATTGTTCCCTTCTTGAGGCATACCCATTTTAAATGAATTATGTAAATTGGGAAGGAGAAGCAACTGAGCAATTCTATCTCCTTGATTAACAGAACTTATACTTTGGGGTGAGCTAAGCATTATTTTTATTTCCCCTTTGTAGTCTGAGTTTATTACACCTGGGGCAGTGGCCTGGGGCACGGTATGAGCTTGGTCTTATTTCTCTTTTGGGATTTTGCCTAGAATTGCCTGATTGATTATGATAATTTTGCCTGGAATATCCTGATTGATTATAATGTCTACGTTTAGCCTTTGTGAAATTTTGAGAGGAAGCACCTCTCATTGAGGCTGCAATCACATTTCCTGTGACAAAGGCGTCATTTATATCTTTACATAGTTGTATATATACGGAAAGATCCTTTTTAGTTCTCCATGGCCTGATGGCTGCTTGGCACCATTTATTTGCATTTTCATAAGCTAATTGGACAACTAATGGCATAGCTTGGTCAACATCTGCAAACACACTACCTGCAGTTCTCAAAAGTTGATCAGCAAAGTCGGCATACGGCTCATTAGGTCCTTGAATCACTTTTGACAAGCTACCTTGTAGATCCCCAGGTCCTTGTACAGTTTTCCATGCCTCTAAGGCAGCTGCATTTATCTGAGCATATACATCTGGGTCATAATCTGTTTGAGCCTGTAAGTCTGCGAATTGCCCTTCTCCTGTGAGCATGTCTATATTATAGTTTTCAAACCCTGCAGCCGCGTTTCTTTTAGCCGTTTCTATACAAAGTTCTTGGAATTGCGATCGCCAAACCAAGAATTGCCCCCCGCTTAATGTTGCTTTTACATAGACTTTTCCAGTCTGAGGGGGTTAAGCTAAAGGTGTTAAGGGACTCCAGCATACTCAACGTGAAAGGAGCTTGGGGCCCATAAGTCATTACTGCCTCTTTGAGATTTTTTATTGTTTTGAAATCTACTGACTGATGGACACTCTGTCCATTTTTCTTTTCAAATGCTGGCGGTTCCCAATGTATCTGTGAGTTGTCCTCGAGAGCGCATAAGCGATCAGAAAGACTTTTTATTTCTGTTTCTAGGGTATGCAAATGCCTAGTAATACCCTTCATATTTTCTGTAATGGATTCCACCCATGGGGAGTAGAGGACACAAGTGGCTCCTCTACCTGACCGTCCTTTTTCTCGGTATTTTTTAGTTTCTTTTTCCTCATTTTCTCAGGATCACTTTTACTAGCTTCCTCACCACTGCTAATTTCACTGACAGCAATATCCTGAGGCCCAGGTTCCAGTGAGAGCAAGTATCCTTCAGCTTTCACCAATAACTCCCGAATAGCTTTAATAGCTTGGATTTTTGTCATTTTTGGGTCTCTTCCAATACTCTCTTTACTGGTCTCAGTTGGCCCAGTGGAATCTACACTTTTTGATCACTTTCACTTTTGTCTATATACTCCTCACTGAGAACAGAGTCAGGTATATCAAGGAGTCTTTGCATAGCCTCTATCACTTGGGATTCAGTTATATTCGAACCCATCTTTAGAGACCTTCAGTTCTTACCTGTCTGCTCCGAAGTCCCCGTATGGGCCGCCACCTGTTGCCGCCTGAAGCGCTTGGAGCAACGGAGCCGCGGGAAAAACTTCAGAGGCGAACTGGAGACAAACAGCTTTTTATTCTGATAACTTTTCTCTCTGGTTCTAACAACGACTAACACACGCCAAACACACCACTAAAATGGCGCTGACCCGATCCGCAATTTCGGCCAAGTCACTCGAGATCCCGCAACAAGTCCGTGAGACTACGGGAGGCAACAAAGCCCAAATCTCCACGGCTCATAGTCAACCGTAATTCAAGTCAATCCCCAAACAGGGCTCCTGCATTTCCCCCTTTTTGTTTTAAAAGAGGTAATGCTCTAGGACGTCTATGTGCAACCAACATTCTTACCCGTCATCGGAAAATCAAGGCTGTGCCTTGACTCCTGTCTTAGGTTGATATGTCTGGCCACATGAGACTGTCCCGTGCGACTGTGCCTGTCTTAGGTTGTCCCCCTCTGGGGATCTTACCCGTCATTGGCTAACCAGCCATCCAATGGAGCCCTTTAGGATCGACTGTGTATGATGACTAACAGCCGTCCAATTGTGAGGAGATGGTGCGGCTTTAAGGCGACAAGCCTTTTGGTGATGAGCCAAATTGCATAGCATATCAAATTGTTTAAAACAAATCAGCTGCCCTAAGTTCCATCAAGTAACACACTGAATTCTCTAGACAAATACCCGCAAGGCATTGTCCCGTAAGTCCCAAACAATGAAAGATCAAATGTCCATTTGTTGTAAACATGTGATGTAGGAGGCCCCATGCATGTAGAGCAGAGGCCACACTGTTGGTGAGGTTGTTTGATGCTTGAGCAGCAGGGATGCTTGCGGCGGCCGCGATCCCTGCAGCTGTAGCAGCAGACGTTTTTTTATGTTTAGACAATGCCACCGGCAAATCTTCAGGGCCCGCTACCTAGAAACTCAAGCATCAATTATTAAAGGAAAGGCAATGCTATTGCAGCACTGAGTCAAGAGGCGAGTTGTCAAACTACAAAATAGAATAATTAGATTAGAAAATTAAAGTTGATTTTTGTTCACACACATCGCTGGTTGAGCTTCTACAAACATAAGTTGGAAAAATATCATATTTAGAACAAAACAAAGAAAGACTGAGGGTAATTACTGCATTAAAGATAGATTAAAGAAAAGGTAAAGGCACTTTAGAGAAATAATTTGTTAACTGGAACCCTTGAGTCTCTGTATACAGAGCAATCTTTTACCTGTTGAGATAATTGAAATTAATGAGCTATTAAACAAATGAAGTTAATAACAAATAAACAATCTTAAGTCAAAACACCAAAATATCAGGTTATATAGCACTAGTCATATTGTTTGCTAAAGAGAAGTCCCAGGGATACCTATAATCAAAATTGAAAGTACCTTCATTTATAAAATTATTTACCTAAATTGAATACTCTTAACCTAAAATGAATTAAAGTTATTTGGATCCATATATATATATATTTTCTTTTTCATAAGCGCTTTGTTCTTTGTGACGTCACACTGGACAGACGAACAAACATACAAACATATATTTGTGACGTCACATTAACATGAAATGTAGACAAATGTACAGACATAAAGACATGTGTATAAAAAGGAAAAAAAAAAAATACAATTGTGTGCACACTAAAGAGAGATCTCCTCGTCCCGGCCGGGAGGAATGACACTTAAGTTGTGAAATATTTTGAAGGACTCTTTTGAGGGAATCATTCTGTACCTTGATCTTGGTCCTCTTGATTTTGTACCTTTTTTATTAATCTTGATACTTCAATAACTTCATCTTGATCATTTTGATGTGGTACCTATTTTATTAATCTAGATGGTATCCATATTGGAGAGGATTCGTCTTTTGGAAAAAACACAAACAGATCCTCTTCCCCAAATTAATACTGGATCTGGACCCTTCCATGTACCTGAAAGAACATCCTTCCAGTAAACCAAAGGTTTATGTTGTTGGTGTGGATTCCAATGTCTGTCTCCAGCAGAATAACCATTAGAGTCTAAAGTTAAAAATTTAAGGTAAACAGGGCAACTGCCAATCTGTCCTTAGGACTTTTCCAATTTCCTTCTTTTTGTTTTAATAACATAATTTTCAGTGTTTGGTTTGCTCTTTCAATAATGCCCTGACCCTGAGGATTGTATGGGATGCCTGTTTTATGGGATATATTGAATTTTGCGCAAAACTCTTTGAAAGATGAGGACGTATATACGGGGCCATTATCTGTTTTAAGCATTTTTGGGGATGCCCAATGCAGCAAAAGCTTGCAAACAATGAGATGTAACATCTTTAACTTTTTCTCCAGAATGTAAGGGAGCAAAAATCATGCCTGAGCATGTATCTATGGTCACATGAATAAATCGCAATTTTCCAAACTTGGCTCATGAGTAACATCCATCTGCCACAAATGATTGGGCATTAATCCTCTAGGGGTTAACTCCGAAATGAGGATTGGGCAAATGTGTCATACAAGATTTACAATCTTTTACAATTGTTCTGGCTTGCTCCTTTGTGATTTTAAACCTACGTTGCAAGGTGGTGCTCTTGACATGAAACTGGGAGTGGAATAAAGTAGCTTGTTGTAGCACTAAAAGTATAAATATTGTTTTTGTAAGTTCATCAGCCTTTTGATTACCTTCATGGAGGGGACCCAGGCAAATTAGTATGTGCTCTAATATGGCCTACGAATAGAGGTTCTTTTCTTGCCCACAAAAGTTTTTTTATTTGATAAAACAATTTAAAGGCTGGAGTATGAGGTGCTATTGGTCCTGCTAACTCTAATTTTGGGACGGCTTGTACAATATAGTGGCTATCTGAAAAAATGTTTACAGGCTGATCCCTAAAATTTTCCAGAGCTCTTACCACAGCTTCCAATTCCACTAGTTGAGCTGATTTGTGTGCAGTTATGTAAGTCATATTTTCTTTTTTAGTGACTACTGTAGCAGTACCATTTGAGGACCCATCTGTAAATACATTAAATGCCTTAGGAATAGGTTGATTTTTTATTACCTGTGGAAATATAATAGGATGATTAATACAAAAAGATAATATAGGGGACTTAGGAAGATGATTATCAAAATTTGCAGAAGTAGAGCATTTAGCTATAGCCCAATCATTATCATTGAAGCATAAGTATTCAATCTGTGATGATGAATAGGGAGTAATAATAGTAGCAGGGTGAATGCCAAATATTTTAGTAGAAGTCTTAAGTCCTTGAAGAATAAGTTTAGCCACCATGGAGGTATAAGATTCAATTATACTTTTAGGAGAGACGGGCAAATGTATCCATAATAAAGGCCCTTGTTGCCAAAATACTCCTGTGGGTGTATATTGTGAAGAAATAATAATCAACATCAGCGGTTGAGTTAAATCAAATCTATCACAATGAGCTCCTTCGATGGCTTTTTCTACTTAACATTAAAGATGGATCAGGATCTCCACGAAGGATGTCAAATAAAGGTTTTAGTTGGCCAGTAGTGAGATTTAGTGTAGGGCGAAGCCAATTAATGTCTCCCAGTAGTTTTTGGAAATCATTGAGGGTGGTCAAATGTTCTTTATTTATTAAAATTTTTGGGGTCTAACAAAAGTATCCATGATTTTAAATCCTAAATATAATATGGGAGATCTGGTTTGAACTTTTTCTTCTGCTATATATAATCCATATTTTTTTTAAATTTTCTACCACATCACTGAATATATTAAATAAGATTTTTTGATTAGGGTGGGCCAATAAAATATCATCCATGTAATGTAGACACATGAGGTTTGGATATTTATTTTTAATGGGTTGGATAGCCTTGTCCACATATATTTGGCATATGGTGGGGCTATTAGCCATTCCCTGTGGTAAAACCTTCCATTGATATCTCTGATCAGGGCCATTATTGTTCATAGAAGGAACGGAAAAAAGCAAACCTGGGGGCATCCAGAGGATGTAGGGGAATAGAAAAGAAGCAATCCTTTATATCAAGAGTAATAAGATGGAAATTTTTTGGAATAGCTATGGGACTAGGAAGTCCAGGTTGAGTAGGCCCCATAACTTGCATGGTTTTATTGATTTGTCTAAGATCATGTAACAATCGCCATTTTCCTGACTTTTTCTTGATCACAAATATGGGGGAATTCCAGGGAGAGGTGGAAGGTTCTATATGACCTGCTTCTAATTGTTCCTGAACTAGTAGGTGGGCCGCTTGTAATTTCTCTTTAGATAGGGGCCACTGAGGGACCCACACTGGCTTATCAGAAAGCCATGGTATTTTCAAAATTATTTTCTCAGTGGCCCCGAAAAAAAAATATCTTTTTCCTTTATGATAATGATTACTTTTAGGGTTAAGATTACTCTGTAATTTTTGATAATGAGTTCTTTTAGGGTTAAGATTACCCTGTAGGTTTTCACATTTAACATCTGCAGGCTTGGTTGCAAGGTGTTGTACTCCCATTTGTTGCAAAATATCTCTTCCCCATAAAGTAACCGGTAGATTAGGTAAAACATAAGGCTGAAATGTTCCTTTATGGCCTTCATCATCCTCCCATTTTAAAATTACCGCACTTTTATCTGGGAGGTTATTATATCCCAAGCCTCTTAAACTGGTTGAAGCTTTTTGCAGAGGCCAGTGCTTGGGCCATTGGCGTAAATTAATAATGGAAGAGTCAGCTCCAGTATCTATTAATCCCTCCATTTCTATTCCTTGGATTTTTATTTTTACACATAGGCCTCCTTGAACAGTCTCGAACCCAGCAAGCCATGTGACTTGAGTCAGTGGAACAAAATCCTCTATTGTTCCCTTCTTGAGGCATACCCATTTTAAATGAATTATGTAAATTGGGAAGGAGAAGCAACTGAGCAATTCTATCTCCTTGATTAACAGAACTTATACTTTGGGGTGAGCTAAGCATTATTTTTATTTCCCCTTTGTAGTCTGAGTTTATTACACCTGGGGCAGTGGCCTGGGGCACGGTATGAGCTTGGGTCTTATTTCTCTTTTGGGATTTTGCCTAGAATTGCCTGATTGATTATGATAATTTTGCCTGGAATATCCTGATTGATTATAATGTCTACGTTTAGCCTTTGTGAAATTTTGAGAGGAAGCACCTCTCATTGAGGCTGCAATCACATTTCCTGTGACAAAGGCGTCATTTATATCTTTACATAGTTGTATATATACGGAAAGATCCTTTTTAGTTCTCCATGGCCTGATGGCTGCTTGGCACCATTTATTTGCATTTTCATAAGCTAATTGGACAACTAATGGCATAGCTTGGTCAACATCTGCAAACACACTACCTGCAGTTCTCAAAAGTTGATCAGCAAAGTCGGCATACGGCTCATTAGGTCCTTGAATCACTTTTGACAAGCTACCTTGTAGATCCCCAGGTCCTTGTACAGTTTTCCATGCCTCTAAGGCAGCTGCATTTATCTGAGCATATACATCTGGGTCATAATCTGTTTGAGCCTGTAAGTCTGCGAATTGCCCTTCTCCTGTGAGCATGTCTATATTATAGTTTTCAAACCCTGCAGCCGCGTTTCTTTTAGCCGTTTCTATACAAAGTTCTTGGAATTGCGATCGCCAAACCAAGAATTGCCCCCCGCTTAATGTTGCTTTACATAGACTTTTCCAGTCTGAGGGGGTTAAGCTAAAGGTGTTAAGGGACTCCAGCATACTCAACGTGAAAGGAGCTTGGGGCCCATAAGTCATTACTGCCTCTTTGAGATTTTTTATTGTTTTGAAATCTACTGACTGATGGACACTCTGTCCATTTTTCTTTTCAAATGCTGGCGGTTCCCAATGTATCTGTGAGTTGTCCTCGAGAGCGCATAAGCGATCAGAAAGACTTTTTATTTCTGTTTCTAGGGTATGCAAATGCCTAGTAATACCCTTCATATTTTCTGTAATGGATTCCACCCATGGGGGAGTAGAGGACACAAGTGGCTCCTCTACCTGACCGTCCTTTTTCTCGGTTTTTTTTAGTTTCTTTTTCCTCATTTTCTCAGGATCACTTTTACTAGCTTCCTCACCACTGCTAATTTCACTGACAGCAATATCCTGAGGCCCAGGTTCCAGTGAGAGCAAGTATCCTTCAGCTTTCACCAATAACTCCCGAATAGCTTTAATAGCTTGGATTTTTGTCATTTTTGGGTCTCTTCCAATACTCTCTTTACTGGTCTCAGTTGGCCCAGTGGAATCTACACTTTTTTGATCACTTTCACTTTTGTCTATATACTCCTCACTGAGAACAGAGTCAGGTATATCAAGGAGTCTTTGCATAGCCTCTATCACTTGGGATTCAGTTATATTCGAACCCATCTTTAGAGACCTTCAGTTCTTACCTGTCTGCTCCGAAGTCCCCGTATGGGCCGCCACCTGTTGCCGCCTAAAGCGCTTGGAACAACGGAGCCGCGGGAAAAAACTTCAGAGGCGAACTGGAGACAAACAGCTTTTTATTCTGATAACTTTTCTCTCTGGTTCTAACAACGACTAACACACGCCAAACACACCACTAAAATGGCGCTGACCCGATCCGCAATTTCGGCCAAGTCACTCGAGATCCCGCAACAAGTCCCGTGAGACTACGGGAGGCAACAAAGCCCAAATCTCCACGGCTCATAGTCAACCGTAATTCAAGTCAATCCCCAAACAGGGCTCCTGCATCGTGTGTCCTGAGGATTCAACCCGGAGTATGCTTTCAATAAATGAATGAGTTTGCAGAAACTTATCTACGTGTGAATTTAAAGTAAATAAACTCTAACATCTGAAGGTCAAAGAAGACCTGCAAAGTGAAAAGCATATCAGACTGGATAGCAAGAGTCTTATAAGAGCACAATTTTTCGAGTTGCTGGTTTAATATGAAGTATTTTTACAACAATTGTGTCTTCATACATGTATTTAGGGTAATCATTGATAACTCAGTCTGCCATTGTGCTCTTTATATGTAATATGAAATGAAATGTACTCTGCAAACGTGCATAACAAATTATAATAATAAAAATTAAAAAAATATAAAAGTTCTCATGGGAAAAGTATAAAAAAAAAAAAAAAAAAAGAGTCTTATAAGAATTTCAGGCCTTCCTCTGTGAATCTACAAGTACCACGCAATCCCAAGATCCTCACAAGATGGATCTGAAAGTCCTGCACTAATTCTAAAGTTCATTTTCAAGTGGGAGGGAGCATCTGAAAGCAACCAGAAAATTCCTTAAAAAGAATACAGTAAGGAAGCACTAACCTTACTACATACCAAAAGGTATTTAAAAGTTATAGTGATGATAGTATGTCTCTGATGAAAGAATAAACAGAAAAGATGAATGGAACATAAATAAATAAATGTTTGGTTTGTGTACAACCAGAGAAATGAAAAAGGGTGCTCCATCTGTGTAGTATGAATCAAAATGCATCCTGCTGTCATGTATGACAAATTAGAACAAATAAATAAACAAACTTTAGAAAATTCTAAAAATAAATAAATAAATATTTGGAAAGTCATCCAAACGTATCTGAAAATTAGGGTAAGATCCAGATAGCATATCAAACCAATGGGGGAAAGAAACTTTTTCAATTAATGGAATTAGGACAACTTACTGGCTACACGGAGAAATAAATAAATAAGCCTGAATCCCTATATGATTTTAACCCAAACAAATTCCATCTGGATCAAACATTTAAGTGCAAAAAATTAATTACATAAGGTCTAAGAGAAACACAAACACTTAAAAAAAATACCTACATCAAGAAAAGAATTTTTTAGCATGTCACGGAATTTTGGTGCTATAAAGTCTTGATCATTTTAACTGCAAAATTATTTTTTAAATCCTGTTCAAGAAAAAATTTTAAACATAAAACAAAGTCATAATATATCAAAATTTGAAGAAATGTGAAAAATTCTATGCACTACCACCACAGTACTGATCATGAATAAAGGGATGGTTTACTTCCCTACAGGGAAAAGATCAAATTGCCAGTAAGAAAATAGACAAACATATACAGTCAGTTCATAGAAGATGAAATACCATTAGCTAATAAAGGTGTGAAACAATTATTCTATCTCATTCACTAATCTAAAATGTTCACATTAAAGCAAGTAATGTCGGAGCTTTCCATCTGCCAGATTGGGAAAGGTGAGTGGGCTTGACATATGCGACTTTTAGGATGTGGGAGAAAGCACTCGCGCCCCATGGGAGGCCCCTGGGCAGCTTTGGTAAGACAGTCCTGGTTCTGATCCACTGACGTGAAACATGCACCGGCCTTTTCAAATAGCCATGGTTTCCTAGGGACTCATTCTACAGATATGCTATTAGGAAAAGCTCGTTCATCAAAATTTTCCCTGCAGAATTTTTATAGTAGCCCAGGACTAAAAAGCCCAATTATCCATTGAGAGAGAAATTGTTAATCAGATCAAATCAAATCACAGTATTTCCACACAGTAGGATACTAGATAGCTATGGGAGAAATGAGCTAGCTTTAAATGTGGTCATATGACCAGTCTCCAAGGTGTATTGGTAAGGACATCAAAGGGCAGAGTGTTAGGGCATGCTCTTGCTCTGTAAGACCAGCAGGAACTCACATTAGTGTGCTCATGCTTGCACAAGCATCTGCTCAGGGGGTCATCTGTGTGTACCCACAAATGTGTGGGCGACCGTTGCCTCTGGGAATGTCCCAGAGGATGGTGAGCCTGGGCTGGGACTGACCCAGCTTCACTGTGGCGTGCAGGCCTCTCTGAGGGTAGACCAGACCTTTCAACATCCAACAAGATCAGAGGGCTGTAAAGAAGCCAGGGTGCTTCTCATGTCCGGTGTCCTGTCACACTGCCTCTTCCTGAAATGTCTTCTCATTTGCAAAACAACTACAACAACAATCACAACAACAGACAAAGAACAACAAAATTCCCCGAGCTTCCAGTGTTCCAGTGGATTAGAAAGCAGACCCTTGGCTCCATATGCTCAAAATTGGTATAGAAGGAAGAACGTTCTAGAAGATGAGCCCAGGCCCAGGTGCAGGGATGTAGACAAGGTTCTTGAATGGAAAGAAAGGGTGCAGAACACAGGACAGCTCTGCTACGAACAGTCTTGGCATTGCCTTGGCCCCTGTAATCCCCGCTACTCAGCCTGGGCATCTTACCAAGCCCCTGTCTCAAAGAGAAAGGGAAAAAGGGCTGGGAGTGTAACTCAGTGGCACAGTGCTTGCCCAGCATGCACAAGGCCCCACTGCCACACACACACACACACACACACACACACACACAGGTGCGGACAGGGCAGCAGAGGAACTTTCCTCCAGGTAGCAGAGAGAAACTGGGTCTGGCCCCTTGCCGCAAGGAGCTCAGCGCTTGGCCTTGAGCACACTCCAGCATGGGAGGGGCCTGGGCTGGGCCTCCTCCAGGACTGCAGCTGAGTCTCATTTAAGTGAAGTAACTACAGAAGAATGAGCAGGCTAGCCAGCCAGGGAGCTTCGGGGGGCCAGCAGGACTCTGAAGTCCCATTCAGAGAGATTTTAGGCTAGGATGGGAACAGGGAATACAGATGTTGATTTTCAGAGGGACTAACAAGAGGAAAATCTTCCCAGAACCTAATCTATTACTGCCCAAGGGCCCAAACTGCTCCCACGAAGCCTCCTCCGATACGGCACTGGGCGTTCCTCAGTGGCCTCGCCCAGGAGGCCACTCGGTCATCTGACTTCTTACAGAGATCTCAGGCACTCCCTCCTCTGACATCGCGGAGGTGCAGTTTGCCCTCCCTACTATGTTTCTGCCAGTGCTCACACACACGGGTTCATGACAACCTTTTCCAATTAGCACTGAAAAGAAGAGGGAGGGTCGATTCTTCAGGCATCCGTTGGACTCATCACATGTGCCCTGGTCCAAAAGCTGTTGTGCTGAGTAAACTTGAAGGCTCATTGAACTGTGGGAAGGTCACTAGCTCATGCTGCAGAGCTGGGGTACTGCCTTCAGGATACTCTGCAGTCCCTGAACACGACCAACACTGGATGCGATTTCTCCAATAGCTGGGAGATCTGGGTTCACCTGGATGGTTCTTTCTCTAGATTGCAAAGGTCTGCGCCCGATTCCCACCGTTTGGGGCTTCCTAAGGGAGAGACGTGAAAACCGTTTCACTGAATTAAGAATGGTACCTGGCTGCTTTGAGCTCTTCATGTCACTGGCCCCAAAGAGCAAAGCAGAGGATTTCCAGCCCCTGAAAAGAGCTATGTCTAGAAAATGGGACACTGCTTTGTGCCGGCATGTGGTGACATTTTGTGGGTGAACATAGCAATCCAATTTAGATAGTGGCTTAGATCCTCCAGGAATGAAGGTTTGGGTTACCTAGGCAGGCAGAAAAATGGTGAGCAGCCAAGGTGCTGTTGGGGGTAGAGGAAACATGGTCACGGACGGTCCTGGAGGCCGGAGGGGACTGTAACAGCTGTGGGCAGGTTCTTTGCTTTATTATGTATCCATTTGTATCTATTTGCCCGTTCATGTCTTGTCTCTGCGCTTTACTTGCTAATGCACAGTATCAGTTGCAGGTTCTCAAGTGGGGTCGTAACTCAGGGGAGATGGGGAGAACCTTCCTCAGAGATGGATGCACGGATCGCCTGCGTGCCTTCCTTTCTGAAGAGTGAGCTTACTTCCATTCCGTGAGAGACGGTGGCGTCTTGTAAGGCGCCCGCGCGCTCCTGCTGCTCTTGCTGGTTGGAGGCTCGGCAGGTGCGGAGACGCTGGGCCGGCGAACAGACGGGCCGGGCTGATCTGTCGCTGCCTCAGCTGCACCCCTCGCTGCCTTCTCCGCATCGCTGCAGTGGGGAACTAGCGCAGCTCTTCCCAGAAGCCCTTTCCTCACGGTCTGCGTGACCAGCTGATGAGAAGCACTTGCATTTGGAAGGTGAGTGAAGGGCAAAGCATCACACCGGGGACAGCCGTGCAGCCAAAAGATTTATTCAACAGCCTTCGTGGCTGGTAGCAAAACGGAGAAGAGGTGCTCTGGTCGAAGGTTGACGAGGTGGGAGAGGGGAGTCAGGGAGAGGGGAGTGTGCAAGCTCTGGTGGGAGAGGGGTGCTTGGTCGCACCGGCTAGGATCTCTGGAGCTGTCGGCTAAAGCAGCTGCTGTCTGGCTGGAGGCTGGAGCTGTCAGCTGGGAGCGGCCATCGAGCTGGAGGTGGTGGGTCTGGAGCTGCCGGCTGGAGCAGCTGCCATCGGCTGGAGGCGATGGGTCTGGAGCTGCTGCAGTGGCTTCCTCCTCTCTGCAGCGACCAGCCGATGTTGTGTGTCCGTGTGTCTCTCTCTGTCTCATCTGAGTCTCTCGGGCAGGGCCTTATATAGGGATTTCTGGTGGGGGGTGCACTAGAGCAACCCCAATGCCATTGGCTCTTTGCCCCTAGAACAGGGCGACCTTTAAGCCTATTGGCTCTTGCCAGGGGGAAAAGAAACATCCTGCCCGGGGAAGGAACATCCTGCCTGGGGGAAAAAAACATCCTGCCGAGAATGAAACAAGGTTGCTTCTCTCAGGATGTGGAGAACTCTGCGGGAGGGTAACCTATCTATCAGTGAGGAGCGAGGGACCTGGTACTCAACGGTGGCAGCTGGTGGCCGCTTTTGAGAGGAACCTGCTGTGAGCCAGTGAGATGGTTTCTGGTGGCTTCCTTGACCCTTGACCCCCAGCCTTCCGAGAGTCACGAAAGCCTCATATTAAAAGCCTTTCCATCAACACCTGGTTGGTGTCTAGGAGCTTCTGCTTGTTTTGTGTGCCAGTTCTGTCTGACGCACCCTGTTGGGAGCTGTTTCAGGACCTGGGCCACATGCACCTAGAGCGTGCACGCCAGATGAGGACATATTTACTGGTGATTTCTAGAAGAATGGACAGAGGTCCTCTCATCTGGTCACTCTGTGGAATGAGGTCCTCAAGGCAGCGTGAGGCTGCATGGTCTGGACATGTGGACAGCTGGACCTTTACAGGGCCCCTGCTGTCACAGTCCATGTGTCTAGTCAAATGGATTCACAGTTGATATTGCCTTTTGTGGGAGTAGATGACTCTGCCATGAAGCCATTCTTGTCAGACCCAGACAAAATTAGAGCCAGGAAGTAATGAAGCCGGGCTCCAGCCAGCCTGTGCAAAGCGAGCCCTTTCTCAAGGACTTTCTAAAGTCCCACCAGAGAAGACTCATTCTACATACACACCCCCATGCTTTGCATGCCTTGCAAGTCTGCACAGATTTCTGTAGCAAAGTTTATCTTTCACATTCTTGAAGACTTCAACAATTTAGACAAGCTGTTCTGTTCAGGACACTCGCCCAGCAACAGCACCTCCTCCAATGAGCTGATGCTGTACTTTGCCTCAAGTCTCCAAGACCAATGAACTTTGTATCCATGTAGCTTATGTAAAATTTCCCCCTTTTGCCTGGAAAAACTTCCCAAGGCCTCAAACTCCCCTTGCAGTGCTCTGTCATTCCTAAATAAACAACACTGTTCTCTGAAGAATCTCTTTAATTGTTATTTAGATCGGCATTGTCTTTCTCTAAACTGTTCTTACAAAATTAATAAGTAGCTTAAAATATTTACACTCAGAATCTGTAGATTGGTGATAATATCAGTAATAAAAGCAGCAGCAAAGAGAAGGAACAGGGACTTGTCCCCCCAGCAGGGACTTTTCTTGCATTCACATTATGATGTGAAAACACTGCTGCGCTGGTTAGATTTAATATGTTTGTATCATTGATAATTTTTTAAAATATACAGTTTTTAAATAGATTTAAAATTTGCCAAATCTTTAAATCATTGTTCATGCAATGTTTATCTCACCATTCAAAATTATATTCTCAGAGTATGTTATAGTGTTCAGTATATTTTTAGAGAAGCCCATGATTATCTCTTATAAAGAAACAAAGGTGAGTATCTGTGGGTGACTTCTAAGTTGAGTGTGACATGGAGACAGGAAGAAGCTGCCTGGGGAAAATCTATTTCTTTCCATTGTATTTTCTAACTGGCAATGTTCTACCTAATCCTTTCTGAATGTCAATTCCATATTCAGACACTTTACTGAATTTTCTTATTCTTCAAATAATTTTTCAATTAATTCTCCTAAATAATAGTAGTTTTGCTTTGTTCTTCCTAATTTTAATATCAGCCCACTGGGCTCAGATTGCATTCTAAATCACCAAAGTGTAAAACAGGAATGCTTCTTTAGAACTTAGAGAGAAAAGGAAAACTTCTAAGTAATTTTGTGGCGCCAGCATAAGATTCACACCAAAACTCGACAAAAAGAGAGCCGAAGAATGAAACTCATATCAATTGATGCAAAAACTTGAGATAGAGTGCTGGCTAATCAAGTCTATAAACAAACTTCAAATGCAGTGCAACCAGAGGGACTCATTCCAAGATGCAAGGAAGCTTTGCTATTAGGAAATAATTAATATTTTAAAAGATAATTGGGAGATAATTTCCATATTAAAAGGTCATTAAAGAAAACAACCACCCATGATTATCTCCATTGGACCAACTTGTTACTTGATAAAAGTGTACAGTTACAGCTAAAACAAGAATGGATGAATGCTTCCTTTATTTTACTTAGAGAAACAAACTCAAAGAAGAAACCGGCTTCCTATGGAAGAGAAACACTGAGAGTGAGCTGTTAACGGTGGAAATAAGGCAAAGATGGTTATTTTCATTATCATTACTTGACATAGTGCTGAGAGGACTCGTTAATAGGCCCAGAGAATACAAAGAAATAAGAAATGGGACAGAAGATAACAAAATTATTATCATTTTCAGGTGACATAATTGTGTACCTGAAAGAAGCAGGAGACTCTAGTGAAAATTCACTAGAAAATAAGGCAATTCAGTAAAGCATTTGATTATGAAATTAGTGCACAAAGTATTTTCCTATGGCAATTCATCTGCTATTTTTTTTTTTCCTATATTCTACATATCTTTTTTCAAGGATTCAAATCTGGTAACATGTTTTTCTGGTAAGTCATCCCTTTCTTTTGGGTTTCATATGCATTGGCATGGATTTGAGCAAAATATGCTTTTATGATGTGTGATAAGTGTTCTGTTTTAATTGGATTAGTGTGCTGTGGATTCCTGGTGTGCGCCTCTTCAATCTGTCCCAGCCTGCCCTGGCCTGGTCCCAGGCCTTGTGTCCCTTCTTAGCACTTTCAGTCCTAGGGTGGGGATGGCTTTTACCTGGTGAAAGGTCAGTGCCTCAGCTTCCCTCCATAGATAGGTGGGCTATGGAGTGCCTGGGCAGTGTTTGTAAATACCCCAAGGACATTAAAGGGGTGGAGACATGCTGTGCACTGGGAAGAGTCAGAGACTTATTTATTCATTTTGTTACATAGACCCCACCCTTAATCTTTTGCCATTGTTGTGGTTTCAATGATGGATTGGCTATAAGCAGAGAGGCAAGTTAACTCTCTTTGCTGCTGTTGTTTCTTATTGCTCTTTGTGTTTTCTGTAGTTTTTCCTTTTAGAATTTGTTTGCAGCGTTATTTGGCACATAAATTTTCTTGACAGTTGGCACTTTATTGTATATTATCCTCTTTATCATTATAAAGTGCCCTTTCTTCTCTCCTTAATGCATTTCCTGAGGATTCTCTTGACTGATCTGAGAACCAGCCTGGCGTTTGGAGTCTGCCCTTGCCTGAAACTTCTTTGCCTGTCCACTGACTCCCATTTATTTTCACGTTCCCAGTTACTTTGTTGTAGATGTATCTTGTTATTTTCAGCAAGTAAAGTTGTCAATTTTTTTTGTTTTTGTTTTTGTTTGGTGGTAGTAGGGATTGAACTGAGGGTTGCTCTACCACTGAGATAGCCACCCACCTCTTTTAATATTTTATTTTGAGACAGGGTCTTTTTAAGTTGCCCAGGCTGGCCTAGAACTTGTGATCCTCAACCTCCCCAGTAGTTGAGATTGCAGGTGTGTGCCAATGTGCCCTGCCCTGCTCAAATGTGATCTTTAGAATCTTGTGGGGTTTTTTTTTTTTTTTTTGGGGGGGGGTACCAGGGATGGATCCTAGGGGTGTCTAACCACTGAGCCACATCTCCAGCCCCTTTTTTATTTTGAGACAGAGTCTCACTAAGTTGTTCAGGTATTTGCTAAATTGCCAAGGCTGGCTTTGAACTCGTGATCCTCCTGCCGGAGCCTCTGGGATTACAGGTATGCACCACCATGTCTGGCTAAAATCTTGTTACACTTATTGGTATATCTGTTAGGTTTTTCTTAATTCTATCACTTTTTCTATGTTACATTACTAAGGGTTTCCTCCTCAATTAAGGTATAGGTGATCATTAAAAATTGCATATATTTAATGTGTTTTACTTGATGGTTTGATAAATGCATATATTGTGAAGTAGTCATTAAGATTACCTCATACAGTTACCTTCTTGTTTTTTTTCTTTGCATCTGAATGCACTGAAGATTATCCTCTTAGCAATCAAGTATACAGTACAATGATGTTAACTGTAGCTATATTATCGTACATTCGATCTCCAGAACTTGAATAACTGACAATTTGTACCCTTAGTAACCTTTCCCCAGTTCTTGGCACCCACCATTCTACTCTTTCTAATTTTAATTCCACATATAAATGAGATTATGTAGCATTTATCTTTCCTGTGCCTGACTTATTTTACTTAACATAACATCCTCCAGATTTATCTGTGCTGTTGCAAATGGCAGAATTTCCTTCTTAAAGACTGAATAATATTCCATTGTATACATAAATTCCATTTTTCTTTAACTGTTCATTAATCCATGGACACTTAGGTTGATTCCATGTCTTTTATAAAGAATACTGCACTGAACACGGCAGTGTAGATATCTCCTTGAGATACTGATTTCATTTCCTTTGGATATATTTACAATAGTGAGATTGCTGGATAGTATGGTAGTTCTATTTTTAATTTTTTGAGGAACTTCCATGCTGTTTTCCATAATGGCTGTATCAATTTACACTCCCATCAACAGGGTCCAAGTGTTCCCTTTTCCCACATTCCTGCCAGCACTTATCTTTTGTTTTGATAATAACCAATAATTTGAGTGCTTGCATGTTTGAGATTGCCTATTGCTCAACTTGGCTTAATGTGAATTTTGGGGGTCACAGTTTGTTTCCCGTGAATTTTGAATACATTCTTCTGTGTTTTACTAGAATCTAATTAAATCCTTTTATTCCCCCTTGGTTCTTGGGCTTGAACTCAGGGGTACTCTACCACAGAGCTATCTATCTTAGCCCACTTTATTTTGAGACAGGGTCTTAAAAAGTTGCTGAGGCTGGTCTGGAACTTGTGATCCTTTTGTCTTATCCTCCCAAACTGCTGGGATTATAGGTGGTGCCATGGTACCCTTCTTCATTGTGTTCAAGCCAGTCAGTCCTCTATCATGTAGTGAGCCCTTCCACATTCTCCACGATCATTGTCTTATATGATCTTTATGATAATTTTGAAGTGTAGGTTTCACCTTTTTTTCTCAGTATTTTTTTCCAGTGCTGAGGATTGAATCTAGGGCTTGTGAATGGTAGGCAAGTGCCCTACCAGTAAGGTACACCCTCTGCCCTTTCATCAGCATTTTTATCATAAACATTTTTCATATGCAAAAATGATTGCAGGATTTTATAATGCACTCCCATCTACCCAGCATCAATGAGCCACTACCAACATTTCTACTTGCTTGTCATCGTCATCTCCATTCCTTACTTTCCATCCATTGGTTCCTCTTATTCTGATGCATTTCAAAGTTGCAGAAATTAGTACTCTTTCCCCAAATACCTTAGAAGAATCATCTGCTTTTGAGTTCTTCTTCCATTGGCTTTCTGTTCATGTAAGATTTTCTTTAAAAGGAAACACTCTTGGGGGAAGTTTCTATTGTTTCTTATCTCTCTTCCCCACCCAAGCAAGAGTAGATTATTCATCTTTTTGTTGCCTCACAAATTTTTAAAAAAATCATCTATTTATTTTTGACATCTCATATTTTCCATAGCTGCTATAATGTTTCTTTGCATTTTAATGTATGTGGCTCAATCAAGTCTTCCAATTTGTTTTAATATGGCATAAAGATTTCCCTGTGCTTCTTCAATTTCCCTCTGCTTCTTCAGTGTGGTTCTTTGTTTATCTCTTCAGAGTCTTAGTCTGAGGGCTGGGCGGTGTTGTTCTCAGGATGTCCCGAGGGGGATACTTTACACTCTCAGCTTCTCCTCCCACGCCCTCTTCCCACCTTGCCATTGCTCGGTTGTTTCTTCCAGATCTGCCTCTGGCTGTAGATCTGGGGAGGGGACTCTGCAGACCGAGTGGAACGTGACCAGGCACTGCCTTTCCATCTTCCGGCTCCCCTTCTCCTCTCTTTTGTTCTACCATTACTTTCTGAAATTGATGTTGGGGCTATCTTATAAAAAGTGAAGCCATGTTTTCTTTGCTTAGTGGTTACCAGGTGTGACACAGG
This sequence comes from Tamias sibiricus, assembly GCA_025594165.1. Classification (NCBI taxonomy): domain Eukaryota; kingdom Metazoa; phylum Chordata; class Mammalia; order Rodentia; family Sciuridae; genus Tamias; species Tamias sibiricus. The sequence continues at coordinate 183,895,984 of CM046660.1, forward strand.
CCATTATGGTTGCTATAGGAAGCGAGTGAGGCTGGGATGGTGGAGGAAGCTCAGCTGTTCCTCCTGCCTGTCCCAGGACCTCCGACTCCTCAGATGGGCTGGCCATCCACCAGGTCCCTTTTATCTGAAAAGCGAAGGACTGTCATAGAGCTCCAGAAGCAAGGCACAGGTGCCAATCATGCTACCTCTACCTCCTGTCCCCAGGGGAAGTGTTTGCACCCAACCCGCTCAGGACACTGCTGTGGTGTGACGAGCCACGTGAAGTTCGCAGTAGGACCTGCCAGGGAGAGTAAAGAAGAAAGAGCACTGACCATGTGAGGCTCAGGGATGGACCTCACCAAAGAAGAAATTGGAAGAAGAAAAAAGGCAAAGAACCTTCGAGAAAAAGTCACAGAACATGACCACGAAATTCACGGAAGGCAATTCACGTATGCATATATCACAATGAATCCCATTATTACGTAAAACTTTGAGGTACCAATTTAAAAAAAAAAAGGAGTTATGCCTTTAAGACAATTTGTATTTGGTTACCTTGTGATACTGGTCTATAATATAAAAATGATTGCCGAAAAGAAAATCCCTGGGGCCAATGGACCCAGGAGCACGCCCAGCTGACCTGGCCAGGGGAGTTTCCATGAATCCGACTGAGGAACAGCAGCAGCAGGCTGAGAGAATGACATGAGGGACAAGGGGCAGGGCAGGGCAGGCTGTGAGTGGGAGGAGAGAAGCTCGGTTTTGCCCTTGGAGGTCAGTCAGGTGAGCCCTGCTGAAGCTGGTAAACAAAAAACGACACCCCAGAGGTTCTGCTGCTAGACTGTCTCTCCAGGGAAATCCTCCTGGGGAGAGGAAGATCTGAGCAAAGCGATTTGCTGGGAAATTGTTAATAGCATGAAAGATCAGAATGCTCACCTAGAAGGAATTAGATCAATAAATTATGGTATATTCCTGTGCACACACTCTAACAGCGATTAAAATAAATGAACTAGATTTATATGAATCAACTCCAAAGAAAGCTTAGAGCTGCAACTGAGTGAAGAAAGCTTGTTTCAGAATTACAAATTCAGTGTGATTATGTGTAAGTAGTAAAACAAAGTATCACTGTATTATCTTCTTGGATGCATATCTATATTCTTCTCAGGGTGGGTAGAACTGAGGCCAACTTCAGGGCAGGGTCTACTTGCCAGACTTCAGGGTGGAATCTATTTGTAAGGGGACAGAGCCGGGGTGCAGAGCAGACTTCAGTAGTTGTATTATTTTTTTTGAAATATTTGTTTGTAGTTGTAGATAAAGATACCCTTATTTTATTTATTTATCTTTATATGGTGCTGAGGATCGAACCTAGGGCCTCACATGTGCTAGGCAAGCACTCTTCCACTGAGCTACAGCCTCAGCCCATGTTGTATTATTTTATTTCTTTGAAATTCTTCCATACACTTATAGAATTAACATCTGCCAGTTTTGGGTGGTGGGTACGTATGTGATTGTAAGTCTGTTTTAGTTTTTTATATCTGTGAAATATTTCATCATACTCTCCATAATAAAGAAGCTCTTGAGACCTCGACATGGTAGCAGGAGGTGGAAACACCAAGAGATGGAGCCGCCAATTTGGCCGTGGGTAGCTGGGCCCCGCATAGCCTCTGCGGCAGGACACTGAGCGTGTGACGCCAGGCCTGTGGGCACTATGGGTCTGACCCCTGACCTGGCCCGGCCTGACGGCTATCCAGATCACCTTGAGCAGAATGAGCATAGGCAGGGAAGTGTCTTCTTACCCTGCTGTCCCCTGGGAAGGGGTGGGGCACCTACACTTGTCTGCAGGGGCCCATCTGGGACCTGGCTTAGAGGGACCGTCCACACATGCTACTGAATGAGTGAGCAGCGACCTGCAGGGCTCCTACCCCTTCCGGATACTTACCTCGCCCCCCGCTGTACCCAAGCCAGGCCTGACGAGGGAGGGGATGTTCACCAGTCCAGGGAGGGGCGGACTGAGGAGACGTGTTTGCTTGGCAGCCCTTCTGCCTTTTCCCATGCCCAGGCCTTCATAAGACACCTCAATGGGGGCAGCTACAGGACCATAAATCCTCATCTCTCTGCCTGACTCAGGGACATGGGAACAAAGCTTCAAATGCCTGCCCTGGGCTTAGATTTTCGAAAGAAGGATGACAGCAGAAAGAACAACAGCACCACAACCCTGTAATTTTGGATGCAAATGTTTGCAGTCATAAGGGACCTCAGGTGTCCAGTTCACTAACTGCATCAGCCAGTGAGGGGTCAAGAAAAGTCCCTCTTAGCCAGGCAAGGTGGTGCACACCTGTAATCCTAGCAGCTTGGGAGGATGAGGCAGTAGGATCACAAGTTCAAAGCCAGCCTCAGCAACCTAGCAAGGCCCTAAGCAACTCAGTGAGACCCTATCTCTAAAAAAAATATAAAAAAGGGCTGGGGGTGTGGCTCAGTGGTTGAGCCCTTCTGGGTGCCATTCTAGGTGCCCAAAATAAATGAATTAATTAATAAAGTCCCTCTGTAGAAAGTTTGCATGTAGAGATGTGGAGACATGGAGACCTGAGTGTGTTCACTGTAGAGCTCCCAGTGAGGGTGCGGAAGGGGATCTGGACACACCAGCTCTGAGCAGCTGGGAGGATGGGACGGGGTGGGGGAGAGCCACTTCTTTGGTTTCTGTTTGTATTTATAAATAAGATTTTTCAAATGAATAGTCATAAGTCTTACTCACTCATTAGTCCATTGAGTAGGAATCTGTGCAGGCTTTGTGCCAGGCCCTGTGTGAGCGCTGGGTGGGGAGCAGGGGAGGGTCCCGGCCTTCGTATGTGCGCGTCCTACTTGCTGCAGCTGCGTTTGGGCTTGGAGCAGAAGGCAAGTTAGCGGCAGACTGCACTGGAAGGAGGGATCCAGGCCAAGGGGCAGCCTGTGTGCGAGGGCCTGGGGACAGGCAGAGCACGGTGGATTCAGGGACCTGGGAGCTCTGGGACGGTGAACATGTGTGTGGGGGTGTGTGCATGTGGTTGTGTACTTGCATGTGTGCTGTGCGTTTATTTCTGTGTGTATGAGTTTGTGCACTTACATATGTGTGATTGTGCAGGTACACACTTCTGCATGTGTATGAGTGTATATGCGAGGTACTTGCATGTGTGAGTATGTGAATGCATGTACACATGTGTATGCTTATATGTGTGCATGAGTATGTGCAAATATGTGCAGGTGTATACATATAAACGTGTGTTTCATATGCAGGTGTGTGTACATGTTTGTTCACGTGTGTGTGTATGAATGTGTGCAAACAGGAGATGAGGGTGAAGTAGCGAGCAGGGAGCAGAGCTTGAAGGACTTTGGCGTCCCAGATTGGGCTTGTCTCCTGTCTGGGGAGCAGTCAGTAAGGGAATGGAGGGTTGGGTGGGCCAGCTTGAGCTGTCCGTGGATTGGTGGGGGAGGCTGATGGTGGGCGACACGGACTCTGGAAGCGTCAGGGCCTGTGTTGTCCTTTGCGGTATGTGGCTGCGGTTGCATCAGGCAGGGGTCGTGGGTGGGGGTGGCTGGCATGTTGGGAGACCCCAAGTCACCACTGTGTCTGGGCAGCCCAACCTTCCCACGTCGATGGCCACAGGATCAGTTCTTCCTGTGACTTTGGCAGCTGGACAAGGGCAGAGGTGGGAGGTGAAGTAGAGGGGCTAGACTGGTTCCGAATCACCTGACTTTGAAAATGGCTCATTCACTTGCTGACAGTCACGTGTCCATCATAGGGGATGACAGCTCCGGGAGCGAGCTGGCCCGGCAGGGAAGAGTCATCACTAAGCCAGTGAGCCAGGCCCCGTAGGTAGCGATGGTGAGGGCTGCTCACTTCTTTAGTTGTAGTGAGACTCTGCTTTGATGAGGATGAGATCTGAAAGGCGTTGTGTGGACTGAATTGATGCCTGATGGAAAAAGAAGCTAGCTGAGAAATTTACAAATGCTTGTAAATTCAAATGCATTATTCCAGAAACAAGCAAATTCAGTAAGGGAAGAGATTCTATTCAAATAAATCATTAGATTTTGAGGATAGAAATATAAGTCTGGACCTAAGTGACAGTAAACAGGTTACCTTTAGCTATAATTTTAATGTCAATACATTGTTTTGTTGATTTTTTTCTTATATTTTGTCTTTGGGCACACAATATGATTTTGTCACCATTTTCTGCAAAATACTTTGAGGTGGCATGTGGAACGCTAAAATATCAATCAGACTCAGCCCCAGTTTCCAGCCCCACTCACTGACCTCAGACAGGTCTCTTCATTGCTCTGAGCCCCAGTTTTCCTGTGGGTAAAATGATGGGGCTGTGCAAGATAATCTCTGATGAGTGGCCCAGTTCTATAACATTACAAGATACACAAGCAAGAAGCGCCCAGATATAAACACACTGGTACCTGCCTTCACTTTGCCACAGAACACAACAGTTCCTTCTCATCCAAAGTTTCACGTTTCACAGTCAACTGTGATCCTGAAATATTAAATTGAATATTCTGGAAATGAACAGTTGCTCTGAGTATTGTAACGAAATATCACACTGTCCCATTCTGGCCTGTTCAGGACACGAATCTAATGTCTAATCTACAGATTAGACTCCATCACAGGTACATATGAATACAAAAAACACTGTACATAGGGTTCAGTACTATCTGCAATTTCAAGCTTTCGTTGGGAATCTTGGAATGCATCCCTTTGCAGATAAGGGGGGGGGGGGGGGTTACTGTAGACATAAAGAATAAACATAAACATAGAATAGAATAGGGATTGGGAAGGGATATTAAAATCCTTTAATCACAAAAGTTTGTATCTCCTGAATTTCTAGTTTTTTTTTTCTAAAGAGAATTTAGAATCTGGGACACCAAAGTCCTTCAAGCTCTGTTCCCTGCTCACTACTTCACCCTCATCTCCTGTCTTGTCAAATACCAATATTATTCACTTCTTAATTTTCTGCTCTGCCTGGCTTCACTAGTATGCTCTGCTTTGTATCAAAAGCCCAGATGCATGAAATGGAAAATTGGGAGGTGAGTCTATTTTTCTACTGAGTCTAAAATCTGTTGTAATAGGGAAAATGTGAAAAGTACAGAAAAATCCAAAGAAGGGTACAAAAACCACCTATAAAACATTATCACCAACAGATCAATGTCATTAATACTTTATGTATTTTTCTTTAACTATTTCTATGGGATATATACATTCAAATATAGAAATATTTTCATTATTTTGTTGGCAATTTATAATGATATGTAACAGTGGGATTCACTGTACCACATTTGTACATGCACCTAACATAATTTGATCAATCTCATTCCCCAGGGAAGGCCCTTTTCAAATACAGAAGTCTTGGAACAGCAGAAAAACACAATTGTAACAAATACTTATACATCAGCCACATAGTATTAATAGCTCTCCACAGAGATTGCACTCATCTTTTTTACTTTCTAAAGAATGAAAACAGTCTAGAGTTGAGATCCTCTTGACCCTCCACCCCAGGTTCATTCCAACTATTGTGACTTGATGTGAGTCTTTTCAGTATGGGTTTTAAAGAAAACTTTTATATTATATATAGTTATCCATGAGTGATTTAGAGTATTGTGTGCTTCTAAAAGTGTCTATAAATTACACCATACTAATAGTGTTATTTTGCAGTTTTCATTTTGGATTAAACATATTTTTGAGAAATATCGAGGCTGACTGAGAGAGTCTAGTTTTTATTTATGTAGTATTATATCAAGTGAATATGCTGTTTATATATCCATTTCCCATGTGTTGAACTTCTGAGTTTTTTTCTGATATTTTGCTTTTGTAATGGTGCATGCAAGGAATATTCCTGAACTTCTACCCAGAAATGGAATCTTTGGGCCACCCTGGAGGCACATTTGTAGTTAGTATGTATTATTTACGTTGCTGGACTAAATGCTCCCCCCCCAACTTTGATCTTTTTTCAAGAAGTATTTCATAATGAAAATTCCCCTGTATCACTGATAACTCCTTTTTAAATGCTATCATTTTACACATTAAGTATTACTCCATTTTATGGCTATAGCAACATTTACTTAACAATTGACTATATGGTCTGCCTTGTTTAGGGGAATAATTAAGCTGTCTAATACTAGAGACCCTCATGAATGTATTTGCCTTCCAGTGAACCCATGACATCTATGGGATTCAGGCTGACCAGCTTTGCCGCTTACAAGCCAAATGACTTTGGCAATTTCTTTAATTTCTGGGAGCCTTAAAATTCCAACCTGGACCAAAGGCCCATAATAATATAGTCAGCTCCTTGGGCTGCTGAGACTATTAAATGCAGACGCATCATTGTTTACTATAATTAGGACTACTATTCAGAGCTTTTGAGAATTAGGTTTTCTGTCTCAGTTGGATTTACAGGTGCATATTTGGGGCTATACACACAGTCTAGTCCAAAGCTCTCACATCACAGGGCGCACAAGCATCTGGGGTCTCAGTGAGGTGCAGACTCTGTCTCCAGCAGGGTCGACACCCATCTCACATTTAGAAGCAGCTCTGGCGATGCTGCTGCTGCTGGTCTGAGTAGTGAGGGGCTGCATGGCTTGGGGTCTTGCTGGGGGCTCCCTCTCATCCAGCCTCTGTCTTTTCCCACTCATGGGGGAAGCACACACATGGGGAGCTGCGGTTCGCAGACTCGAGCAAGCTCCTTGTTCCCCGGAGTGTTCTGTGGCTCTCCAGCTGCATCACGGTTGCTGAGCAGGGAAGTGTTTTGTTGGTATCTTGGTGAAAATGAAGTCCCAAAGAAATAGCTCCCTGCTTTTCTCTGTGATGCTTCTAAGTCATGTATTTTTGCAATTAGGGACAAGAAGTGGGAAAACAAATGAATAAACAAAAGCCAAGTGCTGAGTTACTTTAAGTATTTTTACTTAAATTGGATTCACTCAGCATCATGGTCTAAATGATTGTCCCCCTGTCCCCAATTTTGGATGTTTAAATTGACCCCTACCATGAGGGTATAAGGTGAGGCCTTGGGAAGGAACTGGGTCATGAGGATAGAGCCCTCTTATATGGGATCAATGCCTGCTGGGTTTTGGATGTCTCTCAAAGACCTGTGCATTCAAGGCTGTGCCCCAGGGTGCCACTACTGACGGTCTGAAACTTTAGGAGGTGGCCCTATAGGAAATCTTTGAGTCACTGGGGGTGTGCCTTGGAAGGGAATGCAGAGCGCGAGGCTGGACCCTTCTTCTTCCCTTTTGTTCCATAATTGGAATAGTTTTGCTTTGCTTGCACTGCCCACCACTGCCATCAGTAACGAGGCCCAGAAGTAATGGATCCATCTGATCTAGGGTTGGAATCTTCAAAACTGTGAGCCAGAGCAAACCCTTTCTCTTTATACATTAATTGCCTCAGGTATTTCATCATAGTGGTAGAAATCCAACTAATGCAGTACCCTTTTAAGGAGACTTCAGAGATCGCTCTCACTTTCTGCGGTCCAACACAGGAAGACACAGAGACAAGACTGCAGCCTACATCCAGGAAAAGGGCCCTCACCAGAACCAGGCCGTGCGGGCACCCTGAACGCAGGCTTCTACTCTCCAGAACTGGGAGAAGTGACCACCGTTCTTTACAAGTCACCTAGATCATGGTGTGTTGTGGAAGTACCTGCGAAGACTCAGACACGCAGTGAAGATTCTGATATTGTTTAATAGCCTAAAGACTTTTTGACTGCTTATTTAAAATAAAGGAATGAATCTAACTTCGAAGTCGTTAATAAAGAATGGTGATACCAGCTGGATGTGACAACGTCCACATAAAGATGACATATTCATCCAGCAAGAGGATAGAACCTTATTGTCTGCACATGCTGGAGCTGGGTCGAGGGAAAGGCGTGTGCGCCCTCATCTTCTCTCCCTCACCCTCCCACCCCAGAAGACCCCAAAGTAAACAGCCACTCCCCATTGGCTGCACGGTTCCAGTAGCCTAAAAGCAGTGAGTGAAAAGTGGGTCCCCCTGCAGGAGCCCTGATTGGGGAGACGGCTGAGATTGCGGTTGGCTGCCGGCCATAGAGATGTTTGGACATTGCTGCCTTCCGTGGTCTCCGGGACTTGGCCCAAGATCGAGAGACTTGAGCCGAGATCGGGAGACTTGAGCCGAGATCGGATCAGGTCAGCGCCATTTTGTTGGTGGGTTTTTTGGTGGTGCGTGTTAGAGTCGTTGTTAGAGCCGGAGAGAGAAGTTATCAGAATAAAAAGCCTGTTGGTTTCCAGTCTGCCTCTGAACTTCTTCCCACAGCTCCATTGCTCCAAGCAGCCATTGCTTCAGGCGGTGACAGCCCACTGTCCCCACACCGTCACTTAGTGTCCCTGCTCTCACCTGGAGACCAAGTGGCTGGAAGACCCGCGGGGTCCTGATACTTCCCTGTGACCTTCCTCTGACTGCCCTGTTTCTTCTTTACCTTGATTCTGAGCTATTTATCCTCATTGTTGTCACCTGTACTGTAGGGCCACAGAGGGCAGGACAGGTCTATGTGGGGTCTGGGCTCTGCCCTTCTGTCCCCTCCACACCATCACAGCTGAAGCCTGTGTGAAAGTTCCCTTCCTCTGAGGCCCCTACCCACAGCCTCTGCTTCCCCCAGTTCACTGAGCTTGGACCACCTGATCACTTGACATGATCTCAGTGGAGCCTAAGCTGCAGATCCTCAGTGCAGGTCAGGAGCCTCTGCATCATCCAGCTCCAGGAGTCCACCTCTTCTCTGCCCGTTGCTGACCCCAAGGTCCACAGTTGCTCATCATGCTCTTCCATTATGGGTGCTTTGCTCTCACGCCCACATTTATCCTGCAGATCCCCCTCTAAGTAGTGCCAGGCATCTCCTGGGTGGGGCCACTGAGCATGGCTCAAGAAATGAGATCTCTACTGTGTAGTGTGCACCCTGCAATTAAATGATCTCCAGTCTCAGCAAGGCTGCTCTGTTTCAGCCGCAGAGACTCAGGGGAAAGCCAGAGCCAGGTACCTAACTTAACCCTAGCTCTCAGTTTGTTTCACAAATTGTATCACAAATTAGTACCACAAATCTGTCCATAAAAGTACCTACCTACCATGTTTAAATAAGATATCAAATTGGTACCACAAATAACATCATCTTTGGGACCAGAAAATTCCTCCTTCATATTTAATATTAGTGAAGGATGTCCAGTGCTCGAAGGCAGACAAACGTAATTCACTCCCCACAAAGGTTAGACCCAATATTAGGAAGTAAATGGGAAAGGAAATCCCAGACTCTTGACCTGAACCATTATCATAAGGAACTTTAGAAATATGAGAAACAATATTTTATTTTTGACTGAATGGGTAAGCTCAATTCCCAAATTTAATGAAGGTCAAATAAAGCCACTGATAGCACCATTAATCAAGTCCAAGAAAATAGAAGGAATTTGGGGAGACAGCTTCAGAGTTTCCATGCATGACTCTGTTGGAGATGGCTCATCCTCACGCACAGGCTCGGAGAACACACTGTGAAGACTACTGAGGCACATCACGCTGCTCAGGCAAAGGCATCAGCTTTCGCTGGTGTACTCCCTCATTGCTGCTTCTCGGCCAGGGTCTTCCACCAGAGCCTACTTTGTGTTTGTGCAGATGAGACAGTGAGTGGGACAAGCGCACAGCATCGTGACCCTCTCCTTCCCACTCAGTAAACATCCGGCTTTCCCCAGGGAACACACTGCACCCAGAATCCAAACAGTGGCTTCCTGCTGGAACTTCTCTTTACGCAGCTGCTTGTCCCAAAGTCCCAACAAGGAGTTGGGGGGTGAGGCTGGGAAGGGACTTCCCAAGGCTTATGGGGTAAGGCTGCAAACACCTTTAGGTTGGGTTGGCAGGAGCAGGGCAGCACTGCCCAAGGCCATGTACCTCTTATCTAAACTCTAACCCAAGACTGGGTGTCAATTCCAAGTGCACAAGGCACAGGGTGCCAGGGCGGAGGTTGGCTGCCTGGGTGGGGGCAGCAGTTGAACACGGGTTTCCTAACAGTGCCATGAGGGCCTTCTGGGCAGCATTGTGGCTGCTGTGGTTAGTTCTTTGGGCAGTTCTCAGTTTTTACAGTCACCCCTCTGGGCATGGGCAGGAGGATGCTGTTTACTGTGGAATCAGACCATCTGGCCCCATACTTCGTTTCATCTTCATTCCCATTATCAACACATGGACACTCAGTGTGGAGGCGTTAAATGCAGTTTGAGCTGACTCCTACTTGTCCTTCAGGACTCAGTGTAATGCCATCTCTTCTGAACTACCTTTAAGACCTGCCTTGGCCAGAGGAGACACTCTGGCCATCGGTTGCCTAGAAACCACACACATTTCTGTGATGTTTTGTCTGGTAACCTTGTAAGTGCCTGTCAAATCATTTCTCTCCCTCCCACACCACAAGATCTGTGAGGTCTGCGGCCTGCTTCTAGCCACACAACCGTGGGTAGGGTTCTCAATTGCATTCCCACAGTTTCTTCTTTGCAGCATGACTTTAGGAATCGGGTCCTATGGGAAAGGAGCCATTGCTCACTCTTATGCTTGTCACAGGAACTCTGGGAGGCCAAGCAGGCCAGTATGCCCAGAGCCATACTCACGTGGAACCCAAAAAGATCTCTGGGCCACCTGAGCACAGGGAATAGACATTAGGGCCATAAGTCTCAGGGTCCCAGGGGAGGTGACCCTTAAATACAGAAAGGAGGGGAAGTTCAATCGCTGCTTTGGACAATGTGGATCCCTGGGTAGAAGAGGCTCATCTTGGAGGAAGATGGCACCCAGGTGCTGCAGGCACAGTTAGGTTAGAGGCTGGGTGGAGCAAGCTGAGAGCACGTGGTGTGTACATCTGAAAGTGAGCCCATCAGAGAAGGCCTGGCCTGGGACTGCTGACAGGGCGCTGTCCAAGGTTGCCTCCACTGTCTTCCGCTGATTTGTCTCTCTTTATGACAGTACCACACAGAGTGGTAACACTTAGTGTAATTTCATGGTAAGTCTTGAAATCAAGAGTGTTGATCCCTCTTTGCATTCTGGGTCCTTGGCCTTTACATAGTATTTTAGAACCATTTTGTCAATATGTGTAAAAATGTCTGCTTGACTGGCTTTATTTTGAATTTGTAGATGAATTTGGAGAGAATTGACATCTACACAATATTGAATCTTCTGACCCATGAACATAATGTGTCTCCTTTATTTCTCTCAACAATTTTGTAGTTCACCAATTTTTTTTGTCAGATTTTCTGATGTTATTTTATGGTATTTAAAATTTTAATTTTGGAATCTATGAATAGAAATAGTTTTAATTCTTCCTTTTCAATCTGGATGCTTTCTATTTCTTTTTCTTTTTGTATTGTGCTGGCTAGCTCCTCTAGTGCAATACAGAATAGAATAGAGGCGATGAGTGGACATTTGCATCTTGTTCCTGATGTTAGGGGAACATATTCAGTCTTTCATCATTAAGGATGATGTTTTTGTAGGGTTTCTCTCTCTTGTCTTTCTCTCCTCCTTCCTTCCTTCCTTCCTTCCTTCCTTCCTTCCTTCCTTCCTTCCTTCCTTCTTCACCCTTTATGATGTTGAAGAACCTCCATTCTAATCCTACTTCCCTGAGTGTTGTTAGGAGAAATGAATGTTGGATTTTTTTTCAAATGCTTCTTTTGCATTTATTGAGATGTAAATAGAGATTTTCCATTTTAATTTGTTAATATGAAGAATACATTGGTTGATTTTGGAAAATTATGCCAATCTTGCATTTCTGGGAGAAACCCCACTTGGCTATGATGTGCTTTTCTATTTAAATATTTTTAATCTGATTTACTAAAATTTTGTTAAGAAATTTTCCATCTGTGTTCACAAGGGATATTGATCTATGGTTTATTACTTATTTTATGTAATGTTTTTTCTTGGTTTTGGTATCAGGATAATGCTAGTTTAATGCAATCTGTTGGGAAATATTTCCTTCTTTTCTTTTTTCTGGAGTGTGTGTGTGTGTGTGTGTGTGTGTGTGTGTGTAACAGGTATTATTTTTTTCCTAAATGTTTGGTAGAAATAATTAGCAAATTTGTCTGGGCCTGGAGTTTTCTCTGTGGGAAAGGTTTAGTTACAATTCTGTTTTCTTAATAGCTATAAGAATAAATAGGTTATATATTTCTTTTTAGAGTGTTTCTTTCAATAGATTTGTCAATTTCATCTAAATTTCCAAATTTATTACCATTCATTTGTTTATAATCATATTAATTTCCTAGGATTTCCATGACAAATAACCATAAAATTGGTGGTTTAAAACAACAGAAATTCATGGTATCCTATTTGTGGAGGCTGGAAGTCCAAAATCAAGGTGTCAACAGGATTGGTTTCTTCTGGAAGCTTTGAGAGAGAATCTTTTCCATACCTCTTCCCTAGCTTCTGGTGGTTGATAGGAATCCTTGGCATTTCTTGAATTCTGGGTGCTTCACTCCAATTTCTGCCTACATCATCACATGAAGTTCTTCCTATTTATACCTCTATGTCTAAGCTTCCCTCTTTTACAAGGACACAGTCCTTAGGTTTAGGGGATGCCAGTCCAGTATAACTTAATATTTACTTGATTACATCTGTAGAGACTCTTTCCAGATAGGTCATATTCATAGGCTCCAGGAGAAATGAATTTTGGGGGACCCCTGTTTAACTAGTACAATAGTATTCCCTTATGATTCTTTTAATATCTGTAGAAATGCCACTTCTCTCATTCATGATTCTGGTAATTTTTGATCTCTCTCTCTCACTCTCCTCTCTCTCTCTCTCTCTCCCTCTCTCTCTCGCTGCAAATTTAAGAATATTGCTGGGGCTATAGCTCAGTTGGTAGAGTGCTTGCTTTGCATGCACAAGGCTCTGGGTTCAATCCCCAGCACCTCCCCCCAAAATATTTTTTAACAATACTATTAATCTTTCCAAGAAATTGTGTTTTTATTTCATTGGTTTATTTATACATTTCCCCCTCTTATTTCCTTTCTTCTAATTACTTTAATTTTCTCTTTTTTTGTTTTCTAATTTCTGAAGGTGGGAGCTGATATCCTTGATTTTGAGACCTTTCTTCTTTTCTGACACAGATGATTAGTGTTAGGAATTTTTTCTTCATATTCCTTTATTGACATGGAACAACCTTTGATGTGTTGTATTTTCATTTTTATTTCCTTAAGAACAATTTCTGATTCAACTCTTGCTTTCTTCTTTGTTTCATGCGTTGTTTAGATGGGAGTTATTTAGTTTCTAGATACTGGGGAATTTTTCAGTTGTTTTCCCATTAATGATTTCTAACACAATTCCTTTGTGATAAGAGAACAGACTTTGTATTCTTTGAATCCTCTTAAATGTATACAGATTCATTTCCTGGGTCAAAATATGGTTTATCTAAGTAAATGTTTGGGGTATACTTGTAAAGAACATGTATTCTAGATTTTGTTGTATGGAGTACATATCCTTTGGGCCACGTTGGTTGATAATGTGGTTGAAATCTTCTGCATTCTTACTGATTTTCTCTCTACTTATTCTCTTGGTTATTGAAAATGGGTTTTTAAATCTCTAATTATAATTGTGGATTTATTTATTGTTCCCTGCAGTTTTATCAGTTTTTTACTCATGTAATTTAAAGCTCTATGAGGGGCATACGGGAGGAGGGTTTTTACATTTTTGTGATGACCTGACTACTTTACTATCATGCCATAAACTTTCTAGACCATGGTAATATTTTAATATCAGACATGCTCTTCTTTCTGATATAAATATATCAATTCCTGCTTTCTTTTGCTTGGAGTCTAGTATGGCGCACCTTTCCTTCATTGTTTTATTTTAATATGTGTCTCTACTTAAAGTGCATTTCTTGTAATCAGCATATAGAAGGATTTTACTTTTTTTTTTATCCAATCTGACAATATTTTCCATTTAATTGAGATAATTAAGTCATTATGTTTAGTGTGATTATCAATATTACTAGCTTGAAATCTATTATCTTATCACTTGTTTTTTCGTGTCTCTATCCATTGTGTGTCTCTTTTTCCTCTTTTGATGCTTTACTTTGGGGTTAAATATTTTTTAGAAATGACCTTATATTGCCCATTTTGTTGGTTTTATTTTACTGTTTGTGATTGATGTAAGTCTGAAAGCATATATCCCTGACTTATCATGGTCCAGACTACACTTGCAAAATCCTGAGAGCCTGTGCCTCCAGAACTTTTGGGGTCTGAGTGATTCTCTCTTGCCTGAATCTAGTCCTGGTTCTGGTTAGCATTTTCTTGTCTGCTGATTCTGACATCAGTGCCCTCTGTAAGTCGGTTTGCATTGATTGGTTTATTCATTGTCAGTTCTATGTTCTTGCTTCTTTGCCCACCTGCTAATTTTTGGTTAATGTTCTACATTACCTGTTTTACATTGTTAGGTGCTGGATATGTCTGTACTTGTATGAACATTCTCAAGCTTTGTTTTGAGAATTATGTACCTGGAAACAGTTTCATCCTTCTGGGTCTTGCTTTCAAAATTTGCTAGGAGTGCTGTTCATTCAGTGGTGCCCATTCACCATCTCTGAGGCCTTATGAATCTTGAGATTTAGCATGGTCCATGGGGACAGTCATTGTTCCCAGCCCTGTTAGGGTGTCAGGAAGTGCTACCTGCAATCCTTTAGAATGTTTCTTTTCTTAGCCCTGAGTGGTTTCATCTGAAGTGTGAATTGGACAGTTCATAGCTGGAGAACTAAGCTAAGGGGGATTAAGAGGGGTTCTTTTTGTGTGTGTGTGTGTTACAAGGTATTGAACTCAGGGTGCTTAACCACCAAGCCACATTACCAGCCCATTTTATTTTTAATTTTGAGACAGTGTCTTGCTAAGTTGCTTGGGATCTTTCTAGGTTGCTGAAGCTGGCTTTGAACTTGCAATCCTCCTGCGTCAGCCTCTTGAGCCACTGGGATTCCAGGCAAATGGGCCTGGTGAGGGGGGTCCTTGGCAGTTATTGGAAGTCTTCTGTCTAGGCAGCTCAGCACTCTGTCTGGGCACCTTAGAAGTCCTGTGCTTTCTGGAGTCTCAGCTCCATCTTCCCGACTTATGGCTCCTCTTGAATTCACCCTCCCTGTGCCTTGGCCTGGGATCTTTCAGGATGACAAACAGGGTCCATTTTAGAGTTTATTTAATTTCCCACATCTTCCAGGGACCATTATGCTTTGTTTTCCTAAGTACAGTATCCTGGAAATCTTTGTTCCATTTATTTTGTGTTCTGTTTCAGGTGTGTTACAGTTTGCATGTGGTTTGTCCCCCAGGGGTTCATCTGATGGAAGCTTGGTCCCCAGTATGGTCCCCAGTGTGGCAATGTGAAGAGGTGGAGAGACCTTTAAGAGAGCCAGGCCTGGTAGGAATTGGTTCCATCATTGGGGGCATGGTCTTCAGAGGGATTAAGGTAGGTTCTCATGGGACATTCAGTTCTCCAGAGAAGGTTGTTATGAAGAGTGTGCCCAGCCTCAGCCCTCACTCTGGCTTCCAGTCTGGTGATGGGATTGTGCCTTCTCACACAATCTCCTGCCCCAACGCCACCCCCTGGTAGGCCTTCATGAGAGGCCAAATCAATAGGACTGCCTGATTGTGATTATCAACCTCCAAAAATGTGAGCTAACTCTACCTTTTTTTTTTCAAGTTTTCCAGCCTCCAGTATTTTGTTATAGAAAGTATGAATTGGACTGTTCTTAACTGGAGTAATAAGCTAGGAGGGATTGAGGGAGATTCTGGAGTAGTGCAGAGCAGGGGGTTAACACAGTCTTTGTTACCTTATTTTGGCTATATGCAGAAGTCCCCGTTCTGCTCATGCTGAAGCCTGACTTTAAACATATACACCATTTCTCAGAACTGCATGGAGAAGTTCAAGTTCACATATTCTTCAGTCGGCCCCATCAGAAATATCTCTCATCTTCAAAAAAATCCCTTAATTTCTAATTTTGTTACTTGAAAGTCAGAACATAATTCTTCCATCAAGATTTAACTTTTTTCTTTCACATTTAGTGCAATTAATTTGTCAATGAGTCACTACAGATTCTAACAGTTCACCACACATGAATAAAAATGCTCACTTTTGTGAATGTTTTATTTACAAACTGTAAATATATTTAGCGGCTCACTTCTAGCACACCCCCACACACACACACACACACACACACACACATGCACAATGCATCACATTAAGTAAGAGATGTTGAAAACGGAATGGAGAATACATTGAATGTTGAACAAGACAGCCTAGGCTTTTTTGAATCCAGTTGTGTAACTCAAGCCTGCCTTTCCTTTCCATCTGAATTTTGTGAGCATTAAATGAGATGTGTGAAGCCTTAGGACACTCAGCAGGTGTTGATTTTCCCCTCCCCAGTCCTCCCCAACTATCTGTGATTTCATTTAGCTGAAATAAGCCATGAATGATGGGATATCAGGGTTTTAAAAAGCACTTTCATGAAATATACTGGAATCCCTTTATGAGGTGAGTGCCAGGTCGGTAGATCAGTGGTGACTTGTCACCAGTTTGGGGGTAGCGTTTGCCATCTGGAGTTGTTGCTCTTCAGGAACGCACTCCCCGCCCTAGGGGCAGACCTGGATCACCAGCAGGGCTAAGGGAGCACCACCCCTCCGGTAGCAAGCGGAGGAGCAAAGCCTTGGAGGGGTGAGACATGATGCAGGTCACTGCTCAAGGGAGGGCTGGGCTGGGGAGCCCGGAGAGCCATGCCTCGGGGTGTCCCTGGGGCGTGGGAGCTGGATGGAGTTCACCCCTCCTGCTTCCTCAGGCCACTTGTTCCTCTGGGGGTCTGATGTGAGGCCTCCTGGCCTGGAGAGGCCTGGTGCTCAAATAACAGGGGATTATCAGGATCATTTGAGGTTCATTTAGACTGTGACTCAAGTAGTGGGGGACTAAAAGTGCTCTCAGCATCACGTGAATTCTGTCTGCGGCAAGGAGGAGAAACAGAATCACCGGGTTGTGTCTTTTCTCATGTGCAAGACATAGACTGCTAAATTAAATTATGCCCTCAGTCCCTGCTGCTACGAATTCATAGTTCAACACTTCCTTCTCCCCAAGGTGCCCTACCCTTCATTAAAAAAAAAAAACCAACAAACCTACACTTCCCTATTAATGAAAAATTGAAAGAGTAATACAAGTTTTAAATTCCCATAGTCCCTCCTGACAAAAACCACCTGCGTTAATGGGATACTTTCCCCCATTTAAAAAAATCTAGGTATGATTTTTTTGCTTTCTCATATTACTCTTTTAACAAAATTGTGACCATACTTCCATGTAAAATTTCATACTTGAAAGTTTTCATTGTATAACAGAAAATTTCATATACATGAATATATATGTGATTTTTCTACATATGTATGATATGTATGATTTTTTTTTTTTAGCTGGGGGTCTTACTATGTTATCCTGGCTACACTCAAACTCATGGGCTCAAATGATTCTCCTCCTTCAGCTTCCCCAGTGCTGGGGCCACATTCTCCCCGCCCCCAACCCCGCCCAGGAAACCAGGTTGCTATTTATTCTGACACTTTGCGAACTACTTAACCTCTTATTGCTGATTTTCACATTTATAAGATGGTCAGATTGGGGGAAATAAATTTTTTGCTGTTTGCCTAATATTTGGATTCTTATATGCAAAAATCAGTTAATAAAATGGGAAAACCCTTCAACAAAAACTGCTACACGAATCCATCTTTCCCCTAGGATACAGGAGAAGTATTGAAGCTGTTGGGTGAGGTCCAGAGAGGTAGCTTGGTTTCTCTCAGCAGAAGTCCCACTCCCACCACTTCTTGCACTCTCACGAGCAGTTTTTTTTTTTCCAAATTTATTTATTTATTCTAATTTGTTATACATGACAGCAGAATGCATTTTAATTCGTAGTCCACATATACAGCACAATTTTTTCATGTCTCTGGTTGCACACAAAGTAGGGTCACACCATTCCTGTCTTCATACATGTACTTAGGGTAATGATGTCCATCTCATTCCACCGTCTTTCTTGCCTCCATGCTTCCCCTCTTCCCCTCCCTACCCTTTTCCCTATCCAAAGTTCCTCCTTTCCTCCCATGCTCTGCCCCACCCCCCCCCCCATTATGGATCAGCAATCACATATCAGAGAAAACATTTGGCGTTTGGTTTGTTGGGATTGGCTTACTTCACTTAGCATAATATTCTCCAACTCCGTCCATTTACCTGCAAATGCCAAGATTTTATTCTCTTTTAATGCTGAATAGTATTCCATTGTGTATATATACCACATTTTCTTTATCCATTCATCTACCGAAGGGCATTTAGGTTGGTTCCACAATTTAGCTATTGTGAATTGAGCTGCTATAAACATTGATGTGGTCTAATGGTGGTTCCATTCCAAGTTTTCCAAGAATCTCCATACTGCCTTCCACATTGCTTGCACTGCACTCCATTATACATTCTTTATAAAACTAATTTTTGGTTATAGAAGATCCTATCAGGCAGTATTTTAGAGAATTTAACCAGTTGGACATATAACTTTTACTGTTACTGAATTCTAGAACTGGAATCACTAGAAAAAGTTTTAGAATGCTTGATTAGGTATTGTTTCAATATCAAAATAATATACGAACATTATAAAATCAGGTATAAAAATAATAAAAAGTCTAAGAGAACAAAAATAAAAAGCAAACTTCTTTACCTAACCATTTTCAACACCCATCTCTCTAAGCCATCTCCATCTTTAACCATTTATGATTTTTTTTTTTTTTTGGAAATTGCCTCTTTAACTATACATAAGAGTTGTCAATCATTCTAAACTCCTTTTTAAATTAATTCTTGTCTTAGAATTCAGTAACAGCAGGAGTCATATATCCATCTAACCAAGTACCCTAACATCTAACCAAACTCTAATAAATTGCATGGACAAGTGCTATGCAGTCCCTTAATTGTTTTTATAAATAATTTGAAATAAACATGGAATCAAGTATGCCTCTAGTCTCAATCTATCAACTTAAAAGCATGTATTCAGTCCCTCATATTAAATTGAGGAAATGTAGCTCATTTGTCACCCTTTCTTTCTCTCAATTTTTAATCTTTGTGCTATCACCTGAGATCTATATTATTAGACTCATGATTAGACTCATTATTTTAGCTCTGTGCTTACACATCCATTTCTTGGGTTATCCACTTTAGAAGTATCTCACGTCTCCTCCATCAAAATACGAGGAAAAAGCATGCACTCTCTATTGCTTCCCGTTTTTCTTTCTCCTTACCCGCTCTCAGTTTCTTGAAGTAGACTGCTTCTTCACATTGTCAAGCTTTCTGATATTTGTGCATTGTTAAACTTACAGTGAAGGTTGAACTGACCTGGTTTTGGAGTACCAGTAACCAGGGCAGGGCAGGACCAGTCCACTATGACACACTTAATGGTACTCTTCAATGTTTATAGCAGCACAATTCACAATAGCTAGGTTATGGAACCGACCTAGATGCCCCTCAGTAGATGAGTGGATAAAGAAAATGTGGTATATATACACAATGGAATTTTACTCAGCAATAAGAGAGAATAAAATAATGGCATTTGCAGGTAAATGGATGAAGTTGGAGAATATAATGCTAAGTGAAATTAGTCAATCTCAAAAATCCAAGTACCGAATGTTTTCTCTGATATAAGGAGGCTGGTTCACAGTGTTGTTGGAAGGGGGTACATAGGATCAGAGGAACACTAGAATGGTCAACGGAAAGGGAGGGGAGGGAGGGAGCAAGGGGGGGGGGAATTGGTAGTTGAATGAGATGGATATCATTATCCTAAATGCATGATTGAAGATCTGAATGGTACTTATATACTTTGTATACAAGCAGTTGTATGTAAAAAGATACTATACTTGTGCATGATGAATAAGTAAATAAATAATAAAAAAAATTAAAAAAAATGGTAAAGTTTCATGGTCACATCCCATGAGAGGTCCTTGTCCAACATAGTGGGCTCAATAATAAGAGGGGAAAAGTTGTAGGGACATTTGCCATGTTTTCCTGCTGCCTGTCATTTGGAAGTCTCACACTGTCCTTGGAGGGCACTGGGGTGAGGAGACGTTTTTCAGGAGACCATGCCTCCTTTGCCTACCTTCTTGCTAGTGCTGAAAAGCACAGGCTTCTCCTTCTCAGATGGGTCACTGATGGGGGCTCTGGGGTGGTTGCTAGGAGGGAAAAGAAGGAGGGTACGAGTGAGTGACTGCCTACCTTGCTGGTGACCCTTGCGATCCAGGCTGATTGCAGCACCACCTCCACCGCGGTCTCTTGGGACCCTTTGGCGGAGAGGTGCAGTGGTCTGTGTCTTCAGCATCCTGCTCGGAAAACTGGTAGAATGATGCCTTCCTCACAGAGCTTCCTCAAGGGGATGTGTATGGGACATGCCCCTGGTAAAGGCTAGAGCATGGGTTTCATATGTGCATGGCGTGTTGAAGCCCTACCTTCTAGGGAGAAAGTATCAGTAGATGTCACCTTTGGGAAGTGGTTATTAAGTCATGAGGGTGGAACTTGTTGTTTTGGTTTAAATATGAGGTATCCCCCAAAAGCTCATGTGTGAGGTAATATAGGAAAGTTTAGTGGTGAAATGATCTGATTATGATACACTTAACCTAACCAGTAGACCAATCTACTTGAATGGATTAACTAGGTGGCAACTGTACGCAGGTAGGGTGTGGCTGGACAGGTGGGTGGATGACAGTGTGAATATGGGGTATGTGTCTTGCCCCTGGCTGAGTGGAGCTTTCTCTCTGCTTCCTGATTATCATGTTCTGGGCAGCTGTCTCCCACCACACTCTTCTGCCGTGATGCTCTGCCTCACCTTGGACCCCGAGCAATGGAATCAGCCATCTTTGGGCTGAGATCTCTGAAACTGTGAGCATATAAATCTTTCCTTCTCTAAAATTGTGCTTGTCAGGTCTTTTGGTCACAGGGATGAAAAAGCTGACTAAAACACTCATAATTAGATTAGTGTCCTTGTAAGAAAAGATGAGGAAGAGACCATCCCTCCACCACCACCATGTGATGACACAGCAAAACGGCAGCTGTCTGCAAACCAGGAAGAGAACCTTCACCAGGAAACCTAGCTGTCCAAGCCTTCCTTTATCTTGAACTCACAGCCACTGGAACTCTAAGAAATAAATCTTTGGTTGTTTAATCTGCTCAGTCTGATGTTTATGGCAGCTCGAGTTGACTCGATGGGAAAAGCTGGGCTCCAGGCGGTGGTCGTTCTGACCTGACATTTGCTAGCCGTGGTTCTATTGGCCACACGGGCACCCCTGCCTCCTCCCATGCATCCTTAGTGAGGAGCTGTTTCTCCACGTCGCCATCTCTGTCCTAGGCCCTGGGGATACACCAGGCAAAAATCTCTGCTCTCAGGTGGCTGAAAGTCAATAGAAGGAGACACAACATTAACAAAATCAATGTCACCAATTGCGTTGGGTGTTAGAAGGCTGCAAGTGCGATGGAGGAAAACTCAGCAGAGAAGGGCTGGGAATGCCAGGGCGGGCCCCTGACCCCCAACAATTTACATTCTGTCCCTCCCTGGTTTGGGTTGGCAGAGCTGTGCTGCAGCTTTCCCGTTTGCCTGATGATGCCTCTCTCTAGTGTCTAGAATCAGCCATCATTTCCTCATGCTCCTGATCCCTGCACACGGAGTTCAAGATGGTGTCCCGGGAGACCGATGAGCAGACAGTGGCAGTGACAGGAAAGGAGCTCTGGGGGCTCCCATCAGTTGTGTCTGGGCGGGCACAGAGGGCCGGAGAGCAGAGGGGCAGGCCTGGATTTCCTTGCATGAGATGTCCCGCGGGGTGTCACACGCAGGCCCCCAGCCTGCAGCGAGGCTTCTCCCACCAGGCTCCTGCCGTGCACATTAGCTAGGAACTTTTCCTTTTCCTGGCAGGTGTAGGCTCAGAGGTCTGGGCTGGGACTTGGCCCCTGCGGCCAGGTTGACAGGGGTTCCAAGTCCCCGGGCCCACATCATGGTGCAGTAATGCTGCTCTTTCCCCTGCCCTCAGGGGTGCTGGAAAAGCTGCCATCAGGGCACAGAGACTGGATGCCAGTCTGCACCCACCACTAGATTTGTCGCTTCTGTCCTCAGTTAACCCACCCAAGAGAAATCCTACCTTCCTCCTTGTTGCTGGGACCAGGCCTGAGGAAGTCTACACAAAGGCTCACTCACTCCGTGAGGGCTGCCTGAGAACCGCTCATGTGCCAGTCTCTGAGTGTGTAAGACCCTTCACTGCCGGTGCCAGGCACAGAGGTGCCTCAGGAACCGGGACGCGAGGGGACAGCAGGAGACGTCTCATGGGAAGGGCCTGGGAGGGCGCCAAGGAGGAGATGGGCTCCTGTTTTCCCGAGTGAGGGAGGGAGTCCAGTAGGGCTTCGCTTGGAGGGGAAGGAGGAGACGGGGCTTTCCTGTGAGTGCTCAGGGGCAAAGGGGGGGCACCAGCGGGGAAAGGCACAGAGACCGGTGGCCACAGTGGCCAGCCTGAGTGCTGGGCTGCGGAGAGGCACCGTGGGCCAGGACATGCAGGCTAATGAGCAAAGAGGAGAGTTCTTTCCAGGACAGCTGGGGATGTCTTTTCATTATTCTGTTGCTCAAAATAGAATTATCTTTCGAAATCAAATGTGACAGGCGGCCCAGGCATTTTGCCTAGGCTGTCTGCAGGAACTGGCTGCTTCGCCTACAGATACTTTTTTTCACCCTCTTTCCAAAGGAAGAAGGAGGCAGCATTCTGCTGGTGTAAAAGCAAGTGGGAGGGAGGAGAAGTGCAAGCCGATGAATTTAGAAGGGCGAGGCCAGGGGAGGGTGGAGCAGAGGAAGCGGGATTAAAAGCCAAAGGGCCTCCTGCAGCCCACACATTCATGGTTAGAAACGCAGAACCCACATTACTGGTGGGCTGACAAAGAGCATCGCTTCCCAGGACGGTGGGACCCTGCGTGCACAATGTCAGGACCTATGGGTCCTCCCCCTGGGCAGGTGCAGGAGGTGGGGCAGGGCTTGTGCATGCCCAGGAGCCTCTAGTTTGCAGCCCCACTGTGTAGTCTACTGGCTGACAGGCTGGATTGATCCAACTGTCTGATTCTCAGCAGGAATAGGAACCTGCTGATATGAGAGCAAGAAGAGAACTCTGGGTGAGTCCAGGGGAGGAAAGGAAAGGGCCGCGAGGAGGAGAGGCAAGCGTGGGGGTGGGGGTGTGGGGGATGGGAGAGTACGCAGAGGTAACAAGAGAGGCCCCGCAGGGCAGAGCTCGGGGACCAGGTTTCCCCATGTGGAAGAGTCAGTTATAAGGACCACTCAGATCTTCAATCATATACTTTGTGTACAAACAGTTGTATGTAAAAAGATGCTCTATATGTGCATTATGAATTGTAATACATACTACCATTATAAATAAAAAAAGAAAGAAAAAATAAAAGAGTCAGTCATGGGGATTCTCCCGCCGTGCTTGAAGGCCCTGGCAGTGGGGGAGCTGGGGACCATCTCTGCCCCACACTGTGCCCTTCCCAGCTCTTTGTCTGTTTCACACGGAGCCTTCTGTCACCGTCAGCTCTCCCCCTGGTTAAGTCATGCTGTATCTGGGGTCTCCCTGAGCCCACCTCCTACCTGGCCCAGCCTGCCCCTGCAGCCTGCCTGGTTTGGGCACGGTGAGGGGATGGATGCATCCACATGACTAAAAACCTCTGGGAGCACTTTATGGAAGTCAAGTAGGGGATTCCTTTGAAACATGGAGAACTGAAGAGAGCCAGTGATCTGTCCCCCATCAGAATTTCACTTAAAGGATAACAAAGGCGTAAGAGGGGTGTTTAGTTAGCTTTGTTTCACGGTGATCAAAAGGCCTGACAGGAACAAATTAGAGGAGGAATGTTTACGCGGGGCTTATGGTTTCCGAGTTTCAGTCCAGGGTAGGCTGACTCCATTGCTCTGGGCCTGGGTGAGGCAGAACATGGTGACGGAGGGGTGTGGCTGGGGGGCTGCTTCCCTGAAGGAGGCCAGGAAGCAGAGAGCCGGAAGGAGGAGGCAGGAACGGAAGGAGGAGGCAGGGACGCAGGGAAGACGAGCCCTTGGGTGCCTCACCTGCCTGTATTAACACCCAGTCAGTTCCTTCAAACTAGGATGGACTAATTGAGTGATGGCTCCCGTAATCTAACCATTTCCCCTCTGAATGTTCCTGCATTAACAGGCGCGTTTGGGGGACACCGCATATTCAAACGACAACAAAGGCCTAAACTCCTCAGTACAAAGAGAACCAGGGAGGACAATACTGAACAAGAGAAGTTCAGAGTTCTGGGAACCTGAAAGTGGAGGGGTAAATAGTGAACTATTTAGCAATCCCGAAGAAACTAAAAATTAGTCATCTGCTAATTAGTGCTAAACCCCAGGAAGGCTGGAGAATGGAGGGTACCAGGGGCCTGGAAGACAAGAATCTGAGAGGGGAACTTGAAACAACAGAAGCAGAGAAAATTTCTCGAGGGAACTCCACCCAGATTCGAGTCTTGAAGAGAAGTCCCCTCTAACTTAGTGTCTGTGCTTGTCCCACCCTAAGGGGTCAGGTTGTGATTTCTGTACTCTGTGGAGGCTCAAGAAGCCCCGTAGCCCTTGGGGAGCCCCCGAGTCTACGGAAAACTAGGCAGCAGCAGCCAGATCCTCTTGCCAGGCTCTGCCTGCCTCCTTCTGGGCAGCGTGTGGCTTGGTGACCAGCTATCCTTTGCAACCTCCCAACACCCCAGTGCTAGGCAGCCACATGGCAGGCTTACTGTCACCCATGGCAAGGGCTGGCACCTGCCTCCGAGGTATCTGTGGGTGCCGGCTCAGCCGCTGGCTCCGGCTTAAACCTTTCTTTGACTGCGGATGGCTTTATCGAGATGTGCTAGACACAGGCGGACCGTCCGCCTTTCACCGCGGGCACACAGCTGATCACCGGTGCGTTTCAGCCACCTCAGCCGCGGCTGCAAAGCGCTAAGCTGATTATGGAGAAGCGCAGAACATGAATGCTCTTGCAGAATTTTCAGGAGAGATAAGCGTTTGCTGAGATGGAGCGTGATGTGGACTCAGCATTCTTTCTCAGCCTTGTTGCAGATGTGGCCCGGGACCCTGTTCCTTGGAGCCTCCTGCCAGGTGGAGTACTGGCCTGCAGCTGTGGCCAGCACCTGCCATTGCCAGTCATTAAGGGGATGCTGTGGTGTCGGCAGAAACAAGAACAACTGGCCCCAGATTCGTCAACCCCACAGGTCTCTGGAGTTCGCCTGGCCACTACCTGCTCCGGAGGCCGAGTGGAGGAAGAGCTCTCCACGGTGCCCGCTAGCACACAGCCCTGCCGTCCCTGATTCCAAGCTGAGGAGGGGCTCACAAAGCAGTGCATTTGAGAACAGCTGCCGCGGCCAGGTCTGCTGGGAAGGTGCCGTGAGCTCAGGCTGACAACCAGACCCTGGCCCTGCTCCAGGGGCTTGGGGGACTCTTTCTATGCCCCACGTGACCTCCCCTCCCCTCACAGGTGCCTGAGGACCTGACGGCATCTTGCGGTTTCGAGAGAGCAGACAACAGGACCTTTTAGGTGTCAGTGGTGATCGCTGGAAACTCCTCTGGTGGGGCTGCCTCTTCTTTCTACTGGCTTCAGTCAAAAGTCGGCAGTGACCCCTGCCTCCTGCTTTTCTGACATCCACTACCAGTAAATACATCCAGGAGCAGACCTGCCCTCCCACCTGCCCCTCTTGCCCATGGTCATCCAGCGTCCAGCGTCTTTTCCCTGTGTGACTGCAGGGGCTCCTACCCGGTGTTGGGGTGATCCTGTTATAGCCGAGCCGTGTTAGAGCTCACCTCTGCTCAGGCCCCCCCGTGGCTGCCACCATTTTCAGAGTAAAACTCAATGTCCTCAAACATGAGTTCATGGCTGTCCCTGACCTCCCGGGAGACCCCCATTTCTGCTCTGTCCCTATAGTTGCCCGGCTCCCCCAGCCCCAGGCCCGTGTCTCTCAGCTGCACCCGAGCCCTCCCTGGGGTCTCTCCCACGCTTGTTGCTAGCTGGCCTGGCTGATATTTATGAGTCCGTTTGCATTCTGAGTCCTCCCCCTGAAGGTGGACAACCGGGAGCAGAATTTTGTTGGTTTGGTCAGTGGTTGAGTCCTCGGTGCTTACAGCAGCCCCAGCATGGGCTGCTGCCCACCAGGGCTGAGTGCAGGGTGTGGGCCCCTCTGCCAGGTGGGCATCCAGACACCAGCCAGCCTGGAGGAACAGCTCTGTGGGTGGCCTTGTGCTCTTGGCAAGTACCTGGGAGGTCATCTGCACCTGGCAGCTATCGTCTAGGCCGCAGGGAGCTGTGGTCACACAGCCGTGGTCACGCACGGCTAGTAATGGCAGGTGCCACTCCTCACCACCCTGCACTGACTCCGCACTCACATTTGGGCTTAGGTTCCTTGCCCAGCTCACAGCCGTCAGCATTACTGCCTTCCTTGTTTTCCCGTGTAAAATGGGGGGTGTTGACATAGCTCCCTCAGTGACAGTAGTGTTGACAGATGTCCCCCCCCACCCCCCCCGAAGCTGGCCAGGCAGGGGAGTCCACACTTCTACCTCTGACCTCATGGGCCACTGCCCTATAAGGTTTCCCTTTTGGATTCTGAGCGAGCCATTTCCCTGAGCCCTGGATGACTTCATGCTGATCTGTGAGTGTCCCTGATGTATCCATTCCCCAAATCAGCTGAGTCGGTGTGGGATGTGTGAGATCAATTTCCTACAGGCTCACAGCTGACCTTAAGTGACCTTCCCCGCTCACAGCCAGCAGGATGGAAGCGTGAGAGGGGCTGGCCTTTTACTCACATGCCCTGTAGGGCCAGCTGTCCTTTTCACTTCCCCTCTGCAGAGGATCAGGGAAAAAACTGGGGCCTGGGGACTCCTTCCTTGTCCCTTGGCCTGCTGGGGAGCTGGGACGCAAGCCCCCTGCCCTCCTGGGAAGTAGGCCGCTCACTGTGGGATCCCAGCAGAGCCACTGCACCTTTTTAAAAAGCCCTCTGGGGCATGTGAGCGTCCGACCTTTTGAGAACCTATTTCCCTCCCACCCCTCAGCGGCAATTGTGGCCAGCCATGTGTCTGAAAGGTGGAAATGGGAACCAAGAGCTCATGGACCTGGGCTTCTGCTGACGTAGTTCCTCGGGATGAGTCTGGAAGATTTGTGAAATGGTAGGTTCCTGGAGAGGGCCTGGAAGTCTCTGTGCCCTCTGCCAGCTCATGGAAAAGCCCATGAAGAGTCTTCCATAAGACCACGGGCACTGCTGGGTGGAGGCGCACTCCGCACAAAGCCACAGCAAGCGTGGCTTTCGTGACATCTTCTAAGAGGAGCTGTCAGCCTCATGTGCCCACGTTTGAAGAGACCCCCCCCTCCCCCGTTCTGTGAGCGGAACAAATGCAGCTCTGTTATCTGAGCTTGGTAGCTTGCGTTTCTTATAGGGGACCCTGGGCTGGGACAATGGGAAACTTTTAGCTCCTTTGTCCAGAATTGGAGGCCAGCTGGATGGTTCAGGGGTGCCGATACTTCTGACTCCATGTGGCGAGATGCCCTTTGTTGTCAGCCCCTGCACCATGAGTTCTGCTTCAGAGCTTTGTGGTGCCTATGAGCGGTGCTATGCAGACTCGAAGCATATTCGGAAATAGTGGAGAGGAGTTAAGAGAAGCAGGTCTAAAGTTAGATAAACGCAGGCCAGGAGAGTGCTCCGAGCCGTCAAGGGAAGAACAGAGAGGCAGAGGTGTGGTACTGGCTGCAGAGCAGGCTCTGAGGGCTCACTCCTAGTGTGCCTTCTCCAGTCCCGCAGTGCTCCGCGTGTGTGTTCACACATGCACGCGTGTGTGCACGGACAGTCCTGGACAACAAGAGAGGGCTGCGTGGTGTTAGGAGGTGGGACGGGTTACATGAGGGACCTGGGCAGGATGTAGTGAGTTGGGATTTCATCTTGTGACTAGAGGAAATCCTTTAGAGGATTTCAAGTTGGGGAATGATGGGATTAGAGTTGGGTTTGACATCAGGAGGAGGACCGTTTGGAGGGAAAGTGGTGGGAGAAATGGAAACCAAGACCACTGTAGTGGCAGTGGTCTCAGCAAATGGTGGCCCCGTAATGGGAGGGCAAGATAGGGTGGGAACAGAGCTATTTGGAAAGCGATGAGGGATGGATGGAGTGTGGTCCTTGATTGGATGTGGGGGATAGTCAAAGGGAAGAGGTTTTTTTTTTGTAGCCACAATGGGACTATAGGACAGCAGAAGAGACTCAGCTGAGCCCTGTTGGGACAGTCTTCCCCGGGTGGGTCCAGGATGGCAGATGAGGGTGGCCAGAGGCTCTGGGGCCTCGCAGCTTTGACCATTCCTGTGCTGCGAGCTTGGCAGGCAAGGTGCTTAAATATTTATCACAACCATAAATTGATGTTGGAGAACTAAATTCTCAAAAAGGAAATTGAAAGGAAAGGGAGGGTGGGGACCTCTGAATCCCAATTTGTAGCACCCGGCCTCTGCATATTTCATTAACTCCTGGGAGTGCTGTGGGACCAGATGTTCAGGGTGTGCGCTGGTCCTGCTATTCACACTCCAGCGCTCCTCCCCAGAAGCGGCTCATTATTCTGGGCTGTGCAAGGAAGGTCAGGCGCAAAGATGCTCAAAAACAGGGAGAGTGAACGAAATCGTGATGGGCAGGGGGAGGACTCTGTCAAGCTGCTGAGGGAATAATAAGATATGAGAAGCGAGTTGAAAATTGAAATGGAAATCAGGAAGAGGCAGTGAGGTGTTTGGGAAGAGCAGCTGACTTCAGAGTAAGCCAGGCCTTTATTCTTTTACAAGCTCTGAGAAAATTTCTTAATGTCTCTGCATTCTGTGAAGTACAGATAATATGATCTACGATCATTATCATCACTATCATTGGCACCATCATCCCATTGCTGACTGTCACTGTCATTGCTATCACTGTCACCCTCATTACCATTACCATTGCCATCAGTATCAGTATCAGCATCAACATCACCATTATCATCACTATCACCACCACCATCATCAGCACCACCATCATCACCACCACCATCACCATCAGCACCATCACCATCAGCATAATCATCACCATCACCATTATCAGCACCATCACCACCATCATCACCACCATCACCATCAGCATAATCATCACCATCACCATTATCAGCACCATCACCACCATCATCACCACCATCACCATCAGCATAATCATCACCATCACCATTATCAGCACCATCACCACCACCATCACCACCACCATCACCACCATCACCATCACCATTAGCATCATCATCACCATCACCATTATCAGTACCATCAGCACCACCATCACCACCATCACCATCACCATCAGCATAATCATCACTATTATCATCATCACCATTATCATCTTCATCATGGTGCCCTCTGTGTCCCTGACACATGACTCAATCTGTTCCTTAAAACAACCATGTTGTTATAGATCGCTGATAAACCCAATTTCACAGTTGAGGAAACTGGGGCATAGTAAATCAGGCCCAGGTTGACCAAGAGCCATTAAGTGGCAGAGTGGTCCTGCCTGGGGGCGCAAGCATCACGGGGGCTGGGGACGTGTGAGCGTCTTCTAGAGCGATGTTTGTAACTTGCCAGCCGGGAGCAGGTCTCATCACAAGGCTGTTCCTCCTACCCATGCTTCTGTTGCTGGAGAGCCGTGTTGTGTTTTTCTCAAGAGGTCGTGTGAGTCAGGTTGAGCCCTGTGAGGCATAAACAATATCCAAAGACATTTTTATGATCCTCCTACATGCAGGCAACTGCTGGGCTGTGAGCCCCTAGAGACAGCCACCAAGAAGTGTGTCCCCGCATCTCTGTGGCCAGGTCAACCAGGCGTTCACTTGCCCAGCGAGCCATGGCCCCATGGCTGCCCCATGCTCTCTTCCCAGTGGTCAGCCACTGCAGTTGGGGCAGCGGCGGCCAAAGGTCAGGCTCCTCCCGCTCAGCTGCCCAGATGTTCACTTGTGCTGTGCCCAGGCCCTGCATCAGTCAGCACAAATGGCTTTAATTGGAGAATTAGTCTGTGATATTTCGAGAGCAACCAGCTAATAGGTTTGAGTAGATTTTGATCACTGTAATAAAGCACCCCCGGCAGAATGCATTTTAAGGGATGACAGAAGGAAGGAGGGGGCCTCGCAATTATTCCACCCCACTGCATAATGTATTTCATGCACTGTGGAGTCACCTCTGATATTTAGAAGTTGTCTACTGTGCTTTTGGCAAAGGGGAAAACAGGCAGAGAAAGGAGAGCTTTGATTTATTTATTTGTTTTGGGTTAATTAGTCTTACCCACCTCATTAAAGGGTCTAAATTTATTTTCAAAGCCCAAGTCAGAGTCTTCCTCCCAAATGTTATCCATTTGTTAATATTTTGTAAAAGGATCTTTGTAGTCTTTTTCCCCTTGATAATTTTATTTAAAAAAAGGAATGAACAAATGGCCGCAATTTAGGGTTAAGAATCGTTTGGGGGAAGGAGGAGCCCTCAGGGACACCTGAGAGGGTTGTGTGAGGTCATGGAAAATGGGTCGTTTTGCGGTCGCACAAATGTGGGTCAAAGCCCACCTTGCCGTCACTTTGGCCATTACTGTGTTCCTGGGCTTTGGTCTCCTGGACAGTTTCCCCTCTGATAGAGATACTGGACTACCCGGCTCTTAGGGCTGTGTGAGGACAGGTGAGGAGCGCCAGGAAAGAGCCTGGCTGGTGCTTCCGCAGGTGCTCCCTTCAGGTAGGTGCCTTTCTGCTGTGCCTCGAATGTCCCCTCTAAAGCTCATGTTGAGACGTAACTGCCATTGTAACTGTTGAGATGTGGAACCCTACGAGGTGATTAGGTCATGGGATCTCTGCCTTATGAGTGTCATGATCACAGGAGTAGGTTAGTGGTCACGAGACTGGGCTTGTTATAGGAGTGAGTTGGCTCTCGGCTCTCTCTCTCTCTCTCTCTCTCTCTCTCTCTCTCTCTCTCTCTCTCTCGCATGCAAGCTCACACATGCTCACTTGCCCTTCCATCAGTGTTGCAAGGCAGCAAGAAGGCCCTTACCAGCCACAGCCCCTCGATCTTGGTCTTCCTAGCTTCCAGAACCATGAGCCAAATCAGTCTACATTGTTCATAAATTGCCCAGTCTGATATTCTCTCACAGTAGCAGAAGATGGGCTAGGACGTGTCTCTTCCCATTCCTGCAAGAAAGCAGATACGAACAACTTGGGTGTTCTGAGACGCACGTGGATATCCCGCGTACTCCTGGGATCATAATTCCTCACCCCAGCTTAGAGAAATGTACTGTGCGTGGGTTTGCATGCTTGTGAGGGTGTGCATACACACACCGGTGAGGATGCACATGACATGCCTGTGGGGACTCACACACACGCACACCCGTGAGGATGCACACAGGCACGGGGGATAAAGAGTGGTCCTGTGAACATAACTAAGGAGGTCCAGAGGACCTGGCTACCCAGGCGACATGCGTTGCTGAGCCAGTGAAGTGTGTGCCAGCCTCCTTTCTGCGGAAGCTGTGTTTGCATTTGGACCCTCCAGACAACACACTTTCCCTTGGAGCTTGGGGGTAGGGGACGCTCTACTACAGTCACAGGTCCCCGAGAGGGTGAATGTGCCGTAAGGGAACCAGGAGACCCCCTGCTGCCCCAGGCATTGGCACCAGGTCTCCTGCAAGCCATCAACGTCATCAAGCACCATCAGTTCAAAGGCCTTGGGAGAGAGCTCTTATGACACTGAGAACTGCCACTGGAGACAGGTTGAATGTCCTCACTGTGAAGGACACTTGTAATAAAGTGGAAACTGCGCCTGGAGTGGGGACAGAAGAGTGTTCAGGGCTCAAACTTCCTGGCTGGCGAAGGGGCCTGGGCACTGGGCTTCCGGACGTGGAGACGGGACGAGAGGTCTGATGTGTCCCGGGCACACTTTAACCTGCCTGTGCAGAGACGTGTGAGAGGGCAGTGCCGGTGACCCTCCGAGGACTCGACTCAGAGATGCGTGTATCAGCTGCGCATTGTGGTGGTCAGACTACCTGACAAGAACGACTTAGAGGAGGAAAAGTTCATTTTGGCTTGCAGTTTCACAGATTTCAGTCCAGGACTGGCCGACTCCATTGCTTTGGGCCAGAAATGAGGCAGAACACCATGGAGGAAGTGGTGGAGAAAATGTGCTCACCTCACGGCAGGGGAAGGGAGGGAGAGGAGCCGAGGACAAGATACGATCCCCAAGGACAGGCCCCAGTGACCTGCCTCCTCTAGCCATACCTCACGTGCCCATATTTACTCCTCAGTAGTCCTCATTAGGAATCCATCAAATGGATTAATGCACTGATGAAGTTATAGCTCTCATAATGCAATCTTTTTACCTCTGAAGACTGCTTCATTGCCTAACACATGAGCTTTTGGGGGGATTTTTCTAGATCCAAACCCTAACTATCCATTGGCATGTTGCTCATTTGATGGATGCTGTTTGAAGGCCTCTGCCTGGGAGGTGCTGTGTGAGGTGCTGGGGTGCAGCTGAGTGTGGGAGCTGAGAGGAGGCTCCCCTAGGTTCTGCGCTGGCTGTGGCTTCTTCAACCCATGCAGGAGCCCTGTTTGGGGAGATGGCTTACATTGCGGTTGACTATGGGCCATAAGGATTTGGGCATTGTCGCCTTCCATAGTCTCGCGGGACTTGTCTCGGGATCTCGAGTGACTTGGCCGAGATTGCTGATTCGGGTCAGCGCCATTTTTGGTGGTGTGTGTGGTGCGTGTTAGTCATTGTTAGAGCCAGAGAGAAAAGTTATCAGAATAAAAAGCTGTTTGTCTCCAGTTTGCCTCTGAACTTCTTCCCGCGGCTCCGTTGCTCCAAGCGGCCATCGCTTCAGGTGACAACAAACCAATAGATAGCAGAGGGCATGAAGCACGGCCAGCGCAGAGGGCTTGGAGACCCTCCAGTGGACCTAGGGATGGACGAAGAGCTGGACTCAGTCTGCTGTGATCCACAGGCTCCTCCACCATCGGTTGGGCCCCTGGGCAGCCTGAGGTCTCAACCCCAATGCTCCTCTCTGAGCTCAGGGTGTCCTGAAGTGTCGGTACCACCATCCATTTCACAGGCCCAGGGAGGACAGGTGACTCATCTTGTTCCCTTCCCAGACTGGGGTGTGATTGAGCAATTCCCATATCCATGAAAGGCCACCGTGTGAAAAAAAAAAAAAAAAATTGGGAACTTGATGTTAGAATTTAGGCAAAGTTTCTTACGCAGGGAATGCCATTTTAATAAAAGGGAAGTTTATTAGGGGCCACGCGTGGAAGGGGGAGATTAGGGGCCACGCGTGGAAGGGGGAGAAAAAGAGAAAATGGGGAACGGACGGGAACAGAGGCAAGCGCGAACAGAGAGCGATTTCAGTCCTGGGGTGGCTTAAATAGAGTGGGGGGTCAGAGAGCCCCCCTGGAGTGAGTCCTTGCCTTATAGGCTACCAGAGGTCAGGAGGTAGTGGCCAGGGAACCTGCTGGTCACAAAGCACCTGGGGAGGTGTGGCCTTCTTCCTGGAGGCGCAGCTTCTGCCTGGACTCCAACACTTGATATATAAGAAAAGAAAAAAAAATCGAGACAAGGCAGATTAATAGGTGGGCTGTGGAAGCGTGGGCCCCGCTTCATCGCAGGAGCCTTGCAGCTGCTGCAGGTGTTGGGTCACGGTGAAGGTGAAGTCCTGGCCCCATCTCCAGGCTCCATGCTGTGGGCTTGGAATCCTGGGAGTGGTGTCGGGAGTTCTACGATGTGGACGTGTGAGTGTGTGCCTCTGTGAGTGCACAGTAGAGTGAACGTGTCAGAACAAGTTCCCGTGTGTGAGTGCACGTGCGTCTCAAAGTGCCTATGTCAGAATAAGTGCGCGTGTGAGCAAGCGCATATAGCAAGTGTGTGTGCCCATGAGTGGCAGCACGGGGGGGGGGGGGGGGGGGGGGGGGGGGGGCGACTTCTCCTTTCAATCCAGAACATCCCAGCACACTCTAGCCCTGGGGCCCTCGACTGACTGGTGTCTCTGCCAGACATCCTCTTCTTCTTTCCAGCGTCAGTTCAAGTTTACAGGCACCTCAACTCCGCCCTGACCAATCTCTGTGAATACCTGTCCCCCATCTTGGACCTTTTATTCCCTTTATTTTTTTCTTGACAGCTCAAATGCAACTGACATATATTTATTTGGTTATTTGTCTTGGTTTGTCTCATTCCGGGAGAATCTAAGCTGCTGAGGACGAAGGCTTTATCTCCCCAGCGCCTGAAACAGTGCAAGGCTAGATAAATCTATCAGAATGGATGAAGGAAGAAAGGGATGCCACACACTTCAAGGGAGAAGCTTCTAAAACGCACGGTGCTGAGTCAGCAGAGCTGAACACTAGGGGTCTGAACTGAGATGCTTTCCTGAGGTTGTTGGACTGGAAAGTGTGTGGTCCAAGTGGCTCCTTTTCAAATTGACCCCAGCCTGGGACATAATGGGGGGGTGGGGTAGGGTGGGGTGGGGCTGCGTGGCCACCCACGGGGGAAGAAGAAAGTGGTTGTTTTTTTCTTTTTCAACTCACTCCTCCTTTCCTCCTGGGGTGCGGCGGTGTTGTAAACTTACTAATGACATTGGGACCCAAAGGAAAGAAAGACGCTCTCTTTGACTTTAAATTCTGCATTTTCCTGAGCTCATGGGAATTGACACTGCCATTAGTCTGTAATTTGTTTCTCTAAATTCTTCTATTTTAAGAAATTAAGCAGGAGGAGCAGAAGGTGGAACACAAAAGGGAGGGGGAGGGGCTGGGGGAAATGAGGACACCCCAGGAGGCAGTGGGGGAGGGGCGGAGGAGGTGAGACGCCCGCCCAGCCTGAGCTTGCAGCTGTTCCTCAGCTGAGGAGCTTTGCCTGCCGGCGCCCAGTGGGGCCCTGATAAAGCCGGGCCATTTGCAGCGGCTCTGGGGAGAGAGCCTTTCTCAGGCGCCTGTGAGGTCGGGGCTCGCCCAGGCACTGGAGGCCGGATGAGCTTTGACCTAAGGCTCCAGGAGGTCCGGACAGAGCTGCGTCCCACCCGGGCTCTGGCTGAGCAGTCAAGCTCTGGCTTCCCTGAGAGCCCGTGGAGGAGAGCACTTTGGGGTGGCTGTGGGAGAGCCCTGCTGAGCAGGACACCAAGGCTCTTGAGAGGAACAGAGGGCCAAGAATCCCTGGGGCACAGCCAGGTCTTCCTGGAGGGGGTGGGGGTGCACCCCTGAGTGTGGGAAGCAGCTGGTTCCGGGAAGCACTGACTCCAATGAACCTTATCATGGCTGCCACCGAAAAGACTCGAGGATTCAGCAAGCCCACTCCTGGGTGCGTGTCCAAAGGGGGTCAGGATGTGGTAGAGCCATATGCACCCCCGCGGTCACTGAAGCCCTGTCCACAACAGCCAAGAAAGGGAAGCAACCCGTGGACAGATAGAGAAGGAGTGGTGCACAGATATAGGGAGCACTCTTCAACCACAGCATATCACCAGAGCCCCAGTCTGCCTGCCTTGTGGATGGATCCCTCTGGCTGCCGCATTGGAGCAGGCTGTCTGGAGCATGGAAGTGAATCAGGGGCAAGAGAGGAGGGGGGTGGGGACTAACTTGGTGACAGGACAGGATGGAGAGGCGGCCGATCCAGGCGTCTGGTATGGGAGAAGCAGAGTCACCAGGTTTGCAGATGGAGGGATGAGGAGGTGGATGTGGGCCACGGAGGGGTGGCCAGGGGGCAGTGGCAGCACTGCAAATGATGCCGCGGCTACCGGGAGTGGGTGTGGAGAGGAAGGGCAACCTGTTTGGGGAGGGCTGTGCTGGCCCTCCCTTCTTTCAGTTCTCATATCCAGGTGGGCAGCCACTCGCAGTCCCTTCACGGAGCAGCTGGAAGTCATGAGACTGTTGAGGACACAAGCCCTCACTGTGCTGGGACCTGCTGTCCGTGGAGGAACCGCGTGCGCAGCTCCTCCGTCCAGCCCCTCGACGGAGTCCTGAGCCTCCCTCTCAGTGAACTTGGAGAGCCGCGGATGCTTGTCAGCTTGGCCCTCCCTCACACCCAGAAGTGATGGGCGATCCCGCAGCTGCCAGTCTGCCCAGTCTGCACGAGGCCCTGGGTTTGATCCCCACCACTGAAAAAAGATAAAAAGGTTCTTTAAATCAACACTGACTCCTTGTTACGGGTTCTGTCCTGTATCCAGGGCTGAAGCTCCGGTGATTTTTGGCCCAGTGGTTGACTCTGGCTTTAACCTCTCCTGGCCTTTCGCCTTCCTTCACCTCGGCCAGTTGCTTGCCGCCTGAGACGGTTCTCCTGTTCCTAGAGCCTGTGGGGGACCCTCGGCAACTCTCCAGGCATGACTAGGGCTCAGGACAAAGAGACACCCCTCTTTCTTTCTGTAATGATTGTTCAGATCATATCAGGCTGGGATTTATTTCATGTTTGGATACACATTTCTTTTAACATTAAAACAATTTGTTTCCTTAATCTTGGGGTTGCCCTTTATTGTTACTATTTTATTTTATTTTATTGTTACTATTGTACTGTCATTGTTTGGTTTTTGCATTGTGTGTCTCTCAAGATTTTTCAAGATTTCTATAGATTTTGCAGCAATTCTATCCAAGTCCCCATGTGGCCTCTGAATCCTGCTTTCCAGGGCTTTTATCTTCTTTTTTATCTTCCTTTGATTCCATCAATTTTTTCTGTAATACTTTTTGGATAATTTTTTCTCCCTCCGTTTTCCCCCCTTTGGACCTTTTATTTATTGGCCAGTTGTCAAAGCTGCTAGATTGCTCCCTGTAAGATTTATCATTATTTTGCTAATGTATCCTTTCATATTTGCAGAAATTTTCTTGTTTTCTATTGAATTGTTTATTTTGGCATTGTGTATTTAGTATTCAGGAGCATTTTCTTGTTCTCTGATTTTTTTTTTTTAAATGTCAGTCTGGATTTTGGATACCTTTCTTCTTATATCTCCCTAGAATATGAACTGAATCCCCCCCCCCCGACCTTTCTCTAAGTTATAAATCCACTTACTAAATTATACTTATTTCATTGAGATCATCTCCCTTTCTCCTTTTCTTTGTGGGTGGTGGTGGTAAGTAAAAATTGCAGAAGGACACTGTTTTGGACTAGGCCCCAGTGGAGTCTAAAAATCAAAATGGAGTCACTCAAGCTAAAGTGCCAAGTCACTAGGCTGAAAGGAAGACGTTTATCTGACCTTCCTGGAAATCAGGATTAGGGAGGTAGCAAGCAAGTTTCCCAAGCTGGCCAATTTCGACAGTCAGATAACAATGAAGTTCCTCCTCCCTTAATCCTTAAACAAACAAGGTAACCAGAAGTTAACCAAGCAGTTATTTTCCTATTGTTTCCTCCATCATGCCCTCTTCTCTGGTTCTCTCTCTCCCCTGCCTTACAAGGAAAACAACCTGAAAATGACCAGTCCCCTCTGTTTCTGTTTCTGCTGATTTTTGCCTTTCTGCCTGTAAAGCCAACCTCCTTTGCCCAGTCCATCTTATCACTTCACTGTATTTTATGGACTGAAGTTCTGCCTACTTCTAGAATCAAAAATAAGGACAATTAAGATCTTCAAGTTGCTGTAATTTTGTCCTTTGACAGAGGGGACCCTGGGGACCCACTCCTATTTGAGAAGCCACACAGGCTGCCTGGAAGCTCCATTTTGGGGAACGGTAACGACACAGTCAGGTGTCTTGGCAGGTGACATTGGCTATTGTTCAGGCCATCTCTGAGCTGCGAGGGCTGTGGTCTGGGTAGCCAGTCTGTCCTTGGTTCTCCTGTTTTGTTTTACTTCTTTTGGGAAAATCCCAGGGCTTTTGCCTTGGGTCAGTGCCAGGCTCTGGATTCTTCAGGGTGACAGGGTGGAGTGGGAGTGCAGGGAAAGGTCTGAGATTCGCCCCCCCCCCGCCCCCCAGGGTCCCCACTAGTGTTACCTGCTCTTTACCTGCCAATACCCTCTGCTCCAGGGGCGCTGAGAGGCTCAGGTGTGGGACACAGAGATATCTCTAAAGAAAGGCAAGAAAAAAAATCAAACCAACAAGCAAGCCTCTCCACGTGCCCCACTCCTCCACGGGACTTTCCCGGTCACCACGCCTCTTTAAGCAGAACTCTGGGGAATAGTTTCCCACTTGCTCCGTCTTCCATCTCACCAGACTCAACAGTGTCCCCTTATTTCAGACCCAGTCCCACCCCGACAAGGCAGCCTCTTGCCAAGGCCCTGCTGGATGGCAGAGCTTCTCCACGTCTCCCAGGCTCCTCACCCATCTGGCAGCTTCCCTGAGCCTCTCAGCAGCAGGGGACAGGGTGGTCACTCTTGGACCCTCTCCTCTTAGCTCTCTGCTCACCTCCATACCCACCCTTCTCTCTCTCTCCCTGTCTTCCTCCACTAGGAATCTTGGAGGCCCAGGAGCTGTGTCCTGGTTTCCCCTGCTACACCTTTAGGGTCTCATAGTGAGACAGGAATTCAGGGATTCAAAGAGAGCACTGAGAAACCCCTGTAAACCACTGAAATGCAGAACAGACAACTAAGGACCCCCGCCCCAGCTCGCATCCCTGCCTGCAGATTTCTAATTGGCTGAAACCAACCAAACAAACAAACAAACAACAACAAAAGAAAAAACAGCAAGAATAACCACAAGGCATCTGGTGGAACCACTCCTTTAGGGAGCAGGAACATTGAAGACCTCGGTGACCAAGAAATGACCCTAGCCTCATTACAACAGTAAGAAAAACACCCTTGGGTAGTGACTTAAGACGCTAATAAGGCATGTGACATAGCAAGTAGCATGATTAGAACTTGTAAGGGCAAGGCACAGAAAAAACTGGTGCAAAATCCCCAACCCTGCCCTGACTCCACCTTAGCTACTGTCCCTCTATGAATGTCAGAACTCCAGGAAGACAGGAGACTCACTTTCTCTCTCTGAGATTGCCTGCCCGCCCATTCTCCAGTATGTACTTTCCTATTATAACAAATCCTTTGCTGTTACTTATACCTGATATGTCCCTAAATTCTTTCCTGTGACATGGTCAAAAGCCTGGAAGCCTAGGCAGAGGTCTCCTCCACTTCAGATCCCTGTGTGGTGACAATTTGAACTCATGGTTTTCAGAAACAAGAAAAAAAAAAAAAAAAAAAGAGTTTTCATGCTGAAACCTCTGAAGTCTGTCTTTGGCCGGGAGCTCTCCCTGGCATTTAACTCTCTGTCCAGTCTCCACTGGATATCTAATGGTTTTGGTCTGGAAGGTATCTACAGACCCCAAATTAAAGACTTTGTCCCCAGCTTGGTGCTCTTGGGAGGTGGGAGTTTCCAAAACTTGAAATGTTGGGGCCTCATGGGAGACTTCAGGTAATTGGAGATGTGCCTTTGAAGGGAAGAGTGGGATCTTCCTCTCTCTTTTGAGTCCTACCCATAAGGTGAGCGATTTTCTCTGTCATGCAATGCGTTATGCTGCTTTACCATAAGCCCAAAAGAATAAGGCCAACCAATCATCAACTGAAACCTCTGAAACGGTGAGTCAAAATAAACCTTCCCTCTTTTTAAGTTGATTATGTTGGATATTTGTTATAATCACAGAAAGCTGACTAATACAGGGCTAAAATCCAACATCAAGGTGCAGGTAGAGTTGGCTTCTCCTAAGGCCACTCTCCTTGGTTTGCAGATGGCCATTTCTATTGTATCCTCATACTGTCTTCTCTCTCTGTGTCTCTGTGTCCTTATCTCCTTTCTTACAAGAACATCAGTCCTGTTGGGTGAGGGCCCAACCTCATGAATTCATTTCACTGTAATCATCTCTTTAAAGGCCCTAACTCCAAACACATCACACAC
Source organism: Tamias sibiricus (assembly GCA_025594165.1). Classification (NCBI taxonomy): domain Eukaryota; kingdom Metazoa; phylum Chordata; class Mammalia; order Rodentia; family Sciuridae; genus Tamias; species Tamias sibiricus. The sequence continues at coordinate 183,935,826 of CM046660.1, forward strand.
ATTCTGAGCTTCTAGGGGTTTGGACTTCACCATACGAATTTGGAAGAAGACACAGATTCAGCCCATAAACAGGGATGCCTGTGCCTTCCCTGCATGAGTAAGAAGGAGTGCCAGGTATAATGACAGAGTGGTCATGTCCCTGGGGACGTCCAGGTTCCAGTTTTATGTTTTTCTTTTAAGGAAATATGTTCTGAAAAGAATCTTAAGTCTAGCTCTGTGAAGAGGGCCCTGTCCCCTACTTCCTACGCAGCCTCCAAGCTGAGTGTCCAGGGGCATAATGGTTGCAGGGGTGTCATTAGAGAGCTCCTGAGAGGAGAATCAAGATCCACAATCCTGCTGCCTCTTAGAAGTTCCTGGGAGCAGGGCAACATGGTGTGTAAGGACTGTACCTTTCTCTCCTAGCAGCACTATGGGAATGCAAGTGTGATGTGAGACCACCCAGGGTTTTCACTGGGAGTTGAGTGTAGAGACTTGGAGAACCCCTAGGACAGATCTTAGCTACTGCCTTCAGCCTCCCGGAGGTCAAACTGTGTCCAGCATGCCCAGGGATCCAGCAAATACAAATAGTCATTCACACTATTAAGGGGTGAATTTTGTATAGCTCGCCTCCAAAGTTCATATGCTGGAGCCTTAACCCTTAGTCACTTAGAATGTGGCTGTGTTTGGAGAAAAGGTCTTTACAGAGGTGATTAAGGTCAGAGAAGGCTGTTAGGGTAAGCCCTGAACCAGTTTAACTAGTATCCTTATAAGGAGAGGAGATTGGGACACAGCCACACAGAGGGAAGACCTTGGGAGAGCCACGTGCTCGCTAAGGAGAGAGACCGCAGGAGAACCAAACCTGCTCACACCTTGATCTCAGACTCCGGCCTCAGAGCTGTGGGAAGATCCATTTCTGTGGTGGAACCCACCCAGCCCGCGGTGCTTCGTTACGGCAGACAGAGTAGGCTGAGCTGTGAGCTGGGCTGCTTCTCTGCAGGGAGCTCCTGTGAGGCTGAAGATGTCACCTGGCACACGATACGGCACAGCTGCCCCTGCTGCTCTTCGGCTACGTGCCTTTTGCAAACTCTGACCCCTCTTGCACCCTGGCTTCGGTTCCAGGACATTTTATTCCCCTCCCTCTTCTCCCTCTTCTTCTGATCAGTGTGTGTGGCCACCTGGGCGCGGCTGCGTGCAGGAACCGCAGCTCTGACTCAGTCCTGACTGTAGGGTCCTGAGGTTTCCCACACATCATGCAAACTGGGTGTTAAAACAATGAAGTCAAAGTGAACCCCCTGGAAGCGATGGGATGAGTGAGGAAGTAGCAGGTCAATACTCTGCAGATGCAGAATGTGGGCAGAGACAATAGGGAGATGCCCGACCCCAAGAAATTTCTGGACTTGGGAGCTGTAGCCACGTGGGACGTGTGTGGGAAATGGAAGAAGGTGACCCCCATCCCCTCAGCACCCCGACGCCTGAAGATGTTCCGTGTTTACTGCCGAGAAGCAGCAGCCACCCTCGTGTCGGAGGCATGCCAGGGACCTCGGTGAGCCCAGAAGCGATGCCAGGCCGTCCTCGTCCATCCTGCCTGCCCAGTTCCTGCCATCGGCTCACCCGGGGCTGGTGCTGAGGGCTCTGCGTGCCGCGGAACTCTGCCCGCCAGTCTCTAGCATGGCCGCGCTGGACAGACTCCCTGACGGGTGGCAGGTCTGGAGGTGTGGTGGGACGAGGGAGGGGAAGACAAGTCTGCCTGAGTGTTCCTGAATAGGAACAATGATGGGGCATGGATGAGAAAGGGGAGGAGAAAGGGACCTTATCGGAGGGATGGAGGGACTAGCAGGTAGCCTTCTCCTATGATGAGCTTCTCTTAGGGGGTTAGTCAACTTCCCACTGATGTCACAAAATACCTGAGACTATCCACTTAAAGGAGGAAGATTGATTTTGACTCATGATTTCAGAGGTGTCAGCCCATGGTCACTCGGTCTTGTATTTTGAGCCTGTGGCGAGGCAGGACATGATGGTGGAGAGCGTCAGGTGATGGAGCAATGCTGCTCGCCTCATAGTGTCCAGGAAGCAAATGGACAGAGTAGGGAAGGGTCAGGGATAAGATATCACCTTCCAGGTCACGTCCCATGACCCAATTCCTGCAGCTAGGCCCTGCCTCCTCTACTTTCTATCACAGCTATTATTGAATAGTCCATTCAATCATGAAATCATCAATGAATTGAATGAAATCATCAATGTATGAAAACATCAATGAGATCAGAACCCTCCCGATCCAATCACTTTCCCAAAACCCCACCTCTGAACACAGCTGCATTGGGGCCCAAGCTTCAGCACATGATGAGCACTTGGGGGTCATCCCAGACCCAAACCGTAATGCCTGGTTCTATACTTAAAGCAGTCTGGGGAGGTTTTTGGGGACTCCCAATTCCCTAGAACACTGCAGACACCACAGTGGCCCTTCTAGTCAGGATGGGAACCTTCCAGATGAAGGAAGTTGACATTTTATGCGTGTCCATGGTGTGCCACATACTACTGTGTGTTTGATTCTTATGGTATCACTTGCAGAAGTCGACATGGGCTTAAATCAAGAAATTGAAACCCAGAGAGGTCATGTGATTTCTCTAGATAGCAGGAAGCAAAGCTGGACTTTGAACCAAAGGCTTCATTCCCATGGGTGACACTGAACACGGAAAATAGCTTTCCTTAGATGTCACTAGTATCTCAGCGCCCACAGTGGGCAGAAGCTCTCAGCAGTCATCTCAGAACTTTGAAGCACTGCCTACTCTGACAGGCGTGCCCTGATGGCCAGCCAAGCAGTGGGTCCTCCCCAGAGCTTTTGCTAGCTTGGGGAAGCTCAAGCATTTACAGTCTCTGTGTGGAGCTGAAGCTTGTGTCTCTGTGTCCCAACAAACATGACCTTCTAATGCTGTAGTCTCAAACCCTTGGGATGTTCCAAGCCCACATGAAGATGCTGTCCATTGAAATTCCAGCAGCTGGGGAGGTCCCCTCCTTCACCAAGTCCACTGCTCTGGGGAAGGCTGTATCCTGGCATCCTTGATTCTTCTGCCGGATTGTGCTGAGCCCCTCCTGTCCCTTACGGACTCTGCATCTTGAGAAGTCATCTTCTCCCACCATGGGATTCCCCGGAGTTCACACCCTTTTTTTTTTTTTTTTTTTTTGTGGTGCTGGGATTGAACCACGTGGCTTTGTGCATGCAAGGCAAGCACTCTACCAACTGAGCTATCTCCCCAGCCCCTGGAGTCCACACCTCGTCCTGGCTCTTGAGGGCTGTAGATCTGCCAGACTTGGCCAGCCAGGCTTCTCCCTTTAACTTCTTCCTGTGGATCCTGACTCTTTTGGTGGAGACAGAAATCCTAACCTTGCATAATAGCACCCCAAATGCACGAGGCAGTTAACCCAGCCAACTCAAGCACGCATGCGTACGCACACACACACACGCACACACACATACATGTACATACTCATGTACACACAAATGTGCATACACACATAGCACAATATACACATGCACATACGCACACACAAGCCCCAATTTTGTTTCACCTTTAGGGCACACATCCTCATTCTCTCTGTGCTTCAACCCTTCCAATAAGACTGAATTCTAGAACCCTCACCCACCTCTGGCTGTGAACGCACACTAGGCTGTCCGCATGAGCCTTGCAGGGGTGCACCCAGTGAGCACTGCTTGGTGGAGAGCAGCCTTCCCCACCCCACCCAGAAACAGTGCCTGGGCTCTGGGCAGTGGGTGCAGGGTATGAGGGAGCAGGTGCCCAGGCACCAGGAGTCAGGGTTGGAGGGAGGGGATGTGAGCCGCTCCTGGGATACACACGCCGGCTAACAGGCCACCTGTTGGAGGTGAAGTGTTATCTGTTCCTAGGGCCCCCCGCTCCTCTGCTCTGTAAACTCCTTCGCCCACTGCTGGCCTCCTTCAGGGAGGAGGCCGGGCTGACTCAACAGCCCTACAGATTCCTCTGTCCCAGCCACCGTCGCTGTCCTCTCCACCTGACTTCTGGTTCTCAGGATGGGAAGGGAACAACGGTACCTCAGCCCAGTCAGGCCCCGCCAGAGATGACCTCTTCTGTAACCTCATTTCAGGGGTGTCATCAATCCTATCCAGAGAGGGAGCTCAGAGCGGGCCAGGCAACACAGCCAGGAGGCGGGATGAGGTTTCCTGCTCCCAAGTGCCCTTCCCGAACATCCAGGGCCTGTCTCAGAGCCCCCTGCATTCTCCCTGGGGCCCGAGCTACAGGGATCCAGGCTGCCGTGGGGTTGGTCACCTTCCAGGGAAAGAGCTGCCTGCCTGGGGGCAGCTGGACGCCATAGACCTCGCCACTGCCCTCTCCGGGGGGTTGTGTGGCTTTTGAGCAGGCCCTCCTTGCAGGACAGGGGCCACAAGGCCATGGCCACTTGGGCCTCAGTGTGGATCCCTCTTGCCTACCCTGGCGCGGTGAGGCAAGGGCCACCAAGACTTCTGGGCCCAGAGTCTCCTGTCCTGAAGAGCTTGGCAGGGGACTGCAGACAGAAAGCTCTGTGTCCTCCCTGCTGCTGTGTGGGGACAGGGCCTTGCAGAGGTGATCAGGTCAAGAGGTGGAGCCTCTGAATGAGTCTCAGAGACGAGGCCACCATGTGAGGGCCCAGAGAGAAGGCACTGTCTGCCAAGAGGAGGTGGGCCCGCAGCAGGCGCTGAGTCTGCCAGCTCCCTGATCTTGGATTGCCAGCCTTTAGGACTGTGAGAAATGAATTCCCGTTGCTCTTAAGCCACCTGAACGAGCTGAGCCCAGGGCTCAGCCTGGCCCTGCTGCTTCCCCAGGCTGCTGTTCTTCAGGACTTCCCGTCTCTTCTTGTGCCTGGCCACCATCTCCAGACGCCTGGCATGTGGCCCAGAGGCAGAGGCTCCCAGTGTGCTGCCTCTCCAGGGACCTCCCGCCTCCTCCAATTCTCAGCTGCAGTCCTTCCACACCAGGGAGTCTGGGCCTTCTGATACAACTGGCATCCCTCCCCTCTCACCTCTGAGCCTGTGCCAGTTACCCATGTCTACCCCTACCCCCACTGAACGACACGTGATCCCCCCATCAGTTCATATGCTCCTGATACCCTGGGTCAGGAGCTCAGACGGAACGCCGTGGGGGAATCCTGTCTCTGCTCTGTGATGCCCGGGGTCTCTCCGGGGAAGAGGGAAGGCTAGGGCTCATCATCTGATGGCTGGTGGCCCTGTGTCTGGTGGTAGATGCAGTGTATTAGCTGGACCTCAGCTAGGGCGGCTGGTTGTCACCTTGGTTTGGGCTTCCTCAAAGCATGGCGGCTAGGATCCAAGAGACCTGAGTGGAAGTGGGATTGCCACTTGGAAGTCACAGTCTCACTTCCCTGTAGTCACAGACCTTCCCTCATTCACAGCATACACTCCTACCTTCTCCGCCAAAATCCCGTGGGAGAAGAGGACGTGGGATGGGAGAGACTGTGGTGACATTAAAAAAAACAATAATGATCTACCACAATACCCACAGATGAAATAGCGCCCAAGCTCCTCATGTATGCCAGATCCCAGTCAGCCGCTGGGAACGTGAAAACAAGCACCACAGGCACAGTCCTGGCCGTCCTGGAGCCCACAGTCTGTTGGGGGAGGCTGACAAAAGGCAGAGAGCAGCGCTAAGCTCCTGTGTGGACCAGCGACTTCCTCCCAGGACATCACCAAACACCCGCTAGTTCTTAACGGCTTTGGTTGGAATGCTTCAGGACTCGTGAAACAGGAACTGCCCCGAGATTTGAACACGCACTCTCTCCACCTCTTTTGGCTTCTCAGTCATCAGCCTGAGGGACCCTTGAAGGGTGGGGCGGAGCCTCCCAGTGGCAGCCCTGAGCTAACTGAACACTCCATCGCCCTCCCTCTCTCAGCCTACATCTCTCTGGCTCACTCCTCTCTCCCTCACTCCTCACGTCTTTCTCCCTCTCCTTCCCCATTCCTCAGTCACTGTGCTACTCATCCTCTCCTCTCCCACGCTCTCTCACTCTCACCCTCTCCCTCCATGCTCCAACACACACTGATCATTTGCCTGCCCCAGTGTCAGACATGGACGTTCTATTGCAAATGACACGAGGTCTTGCCTTGACCCACAGCCCAAGGGTCAACAGCCAGATCTTGAGATCGCTGCAGCAGCCACCAGCCCAGCCTAAATGCTTTCCTGCTCTGTGCTGACCTGGTTCCTGTGGGGAGACCAGGGGGTCTTGGGGAATCTGCTGTGGATACAAGGAGGGGTGGGAAGGGTAGGCTCTGAGCCTTGCCTTCCCCACAGGTGGGACAGGGCAGCCTGTTTGCACCCACTTTAACACCCTGACATGATGAAATAAGGCAGTGAAGGGCAAAAATCACACCGGTGACAACTGTGTAGCCAACAGATTTATTCACCAGCCTTTATGGCTGGTCGGAGGTCGAAAAGGTACAGGGGAGAAAGGAGTCAGGGAGAGGGGAGTGTGCAAGCTCTGAACGGAAGGTGGGTGCCTGGTTGTGCCGGCTGTGGTCTCTGGAGCTGTCGGCTAAGGCAGCTGCTGTCGGGCTGGAGATGGTGGGTCTGGAGCTGTTGCAGTGGCTGCTTCCTCTCAGCAGGGATGAGCTGTTGTGTCTGAGCTCTGGTCAGGCAGGGACTTAAGTAGGGATTTCTGGTGGGGGGGTGTACCAGAGCAACCTTTAACGCTATTGGCTCTTTGCCCAGGGACTAGGGCAACCTTTAAGCCCATTGGCTCCTGCCTGGGGAACAGAGTGACCTTTAAGCTGATTGGCTCCTGCCCAGGGAAAATGAAACCAGGTTGCTTCTCATGGAAATTTCCAAGGGGGAGGTGGCCCATCAGCCCATGCCTATCTATCAGGCGTTACTTGAACTGTTGGCTAGATTTTGCAGCTATTTTTTTTTTTTTTTTTTGTGTGCCACTTGCCCCTTTGGAGGTTTGTTGAAGTCCTTGGACTCCTCCTCAAAGCTTCAAATAAAATCTATAAGATCATCACGAAAGCCAGTACACTGAAATATATTTATCAAGACATTTAAAAGATTTATTTGGGTTTTAGGAGTACATGAAGTTCTTTATTCTATATTATAGAACAAGTTGTAGTGGGTTCAATTCTGTTGTCTTCCAAAGTATGATGAGGATGGCCAGGACTGGTGTGGCTCACATGCATCATGGAAGGAAGGGCTGAGGCCTTGCCACTGCGTTGAGCCCCTCAGGTGGGGAGTCCCCATCTGTAAGCCCCTCAATTGATCTCAGCCGGGGTGAGGGGGAGCTGGCTGCCTGAGTTACTCCCCAGGGGTTGATTTTCCTCCTATTCTGAGCAGACGCTCCTCAGATTACAGCGACATTTGAGGCTTGGGTTTTGGCCACATTTTCAAATTTTTCTCTTCATTTGCACAGAAACCTGAGCAGCTTTTGCAGTCTGATTGCATCATTAATCATAGTGTGACTGCTTGCATGCCCAAATGGAAAATCTGTTCTTTGTTTCTTTCTTCTCTTTGGTTTTTCACTCCCTGCCTCTGAATGAGGATTAGACATGACTGTGCCCTTCCCTCCCCTCCCTTCCCGTCCACATCACCCCTCCCTGTGCTGAGGTCCCTGTCCCTGCTTCTCCTGAGGGACTGAAGAAGCCAGGACTGGTTTAGTCAATTTGTACCTCCCCCTGTGGCCCAGGGGTGGTGGGCGCACACACACACACACACACACACACACACACACACACACACACACAGAGGCAGTTTCTTTGTTCCTGTCCAAGAACTGGTTGGCTTACAACAAAAACACTAATTAATTCGGGGCAAGATTCAATCACCAGGGAAAGTCACACAATGGAGATAAATGGTTTTGTAGAGGAGAACGTCAAAATCCCACTGTCTATATCTTCCTCCACCTTTCCTTTTCTACTGAGAATTTTAGTGGAGACTGAAGTCCTGGCGTTCAAGGGCTTTTATGGCTTGACTCCCAAGGGATTAGTAGTTCAGAGTCCCCATCTCCTCACCCTCAGGGCTCTCCTACCCCGTCCTGATCAGGTTGTTGGCTGCACAGCTGCTGCCGGCGCCCACACCCTGCCTTGGCCTGTCTCTGGCAAGGCCGGCTCTCACCTGCTCCTTCTCTGGTTGATGCCTGACCGCCATCCCGCGGGGCAGGGCCACTCGCCCCACCCAGGCGTCACTCACACACGGGAGTCTGGAGCAAACCCTCCCTTCCCTAGAGAGAGGGCAGCTCTTCCCTTGAACCCACATTCCAAATGCTCAGCTCCAGTCCCAGCCCAGCTTCTTCCTGGCTGAGGAGGAGAAGAGGGAGGGGGATTGTGTTCCTGTTAGTAAAACCCTCCCCTGCCTGGTGTGGTCTCAAGATCCCAAGAAAGCTGTCACCTCCTTCTAGAATCCCCGTCCCTTCACTCTGTCTGAGCCCATTTGGGGCTAAATACTGAGGTTCTCTCTCTCTCTCTCTCTCTCTCTCTCTCTCTCTCTCTCTCACACACACACACACACACACACACACACACAGATATAGATACACACAAGCTTGTGTGCTTGGACTTTTTCTAAGTGGAGAGTCTTCTCCCATGCACCCAGCCCACTCTCCCTGGGCTTCTGGGTAAGAAGCCTGGGCATTCATCGAGTCTCTGTGTTGAGTCTACCAGGGAAGTGTGTGGACACTGCTTTAGCATCATATTTTCCACGAAGGCTTTGACCCAGAGCAAAGAGGCTTGGCTAACTCTGCTCTCCTCTCCAAATGTAGAAGTTTCTGGAAACTTTTATCTGTCATCTATCTATCTACTTATATTTTTGCAGTGCTGGGGATAAACCTTGGGCTTCTTGCATGCTAGGCAAGGGCTCTACCTTTGAGCTATGCCCCCAGCCCCTTGGCAACTTTATTTAATTTCTTGGAATGGGGTCTCCTTGTGTTGCCCAGGCTGGTCTCTAGATCATGGGCTTAATTGATCTTCCCACTGAGCCTTGAGTCAGGACTAGGTGCATGTCACCAAATGTGGCTAATTAAAACAATTTCTTTTTCAGATATCGATGGACCTTTATTTTTATTCATTTATTGATATGCCATGCTGAGACTTGAACTCAGTGCCTCACACATGCTAGGCAAGTGGTCTACCACTGAACCACAACCCCAGCCCCCAAATGTGGCCAAGTTTTAAAATCTCAGTTTGTTTTTCCCTCCAGGATGTTCATTATAGTGAGGCCCCTGATGGAAGAGGTGGAGGTTCTTGAACTTGTTGGAACAAAATCAGAAAAGGATCCATGCATTTCAGACGAGACCTGGTGTTCTGCCCTCCTGCTGCTCCCTAGTGATGACGAGCTGTAGCACAGTGGGGCTCGGAGGTGTGTCCTCAGGTTTCTTTGAACAGGAGACTAAGAAATGAACCCCAGACGGGCTCCTTCCCTTCAGGGAGCTCAGTCTTGTCCTTGCCAAATGGCTCGGCCCTGGAGTTGACACTGACTGGCACCTGGGCCTGATGGCTTGAATTTATGTTCTGAGCCAAAGTTGTGGTTTGGATATAAGCTGTCCCCACGTAGAACTATTCATAGGTGAAATGATCAAGATATGAGGGCTGTAACCGAACCATCCCATCTTAGTTGGAATGGACTAACTGGGTAGTACCTGTAGGCAGGTGGGGTGTGTGTGCCCTGGGGTGGTCCATCTTTCCTATCTCCTCCTCCTTCCCCTTCTTCTTCTCCTCCACATCCCTCTCCTTCTTTTTCTTCTTCTCTCTCCTTTCCGCCCTCTGTCCTCCATGGGGCAAGCAGTTTCCCTCCGTCACACCCTTTGGCCATGATGTTCTGCCTCATCTCTGGCCCAGAGTGATGGAACCGGCCAGCCATGGACTGAACCTCTGAAATTGTGAACCAAAATACACTTTTCCTCCTCTAAGGTGTTCTTGTCAGGTAATTTGGTCACAGTGATGAAAAGCTGAGAAACACAGCCCAGAATGGACGTGACCAGATCATCAGTCACCTCCTGTGCAGGTCCAGGTTTGTGCTTGCTGTGTGACTTAATTGCACGGAAGAAATAAAAGGAGAGAACAGGTGGATGAGGTGATGCTCACAGCCTTAGAGGGGTGCGTTAGTCAGCGCCTGTTACTGTAGATAAATATCTAAGATAGTCAACTTAAAAGAAGGAAAAGATTTATTTTGGCTCACAGTTTCAGAGATTTCAGCTCATGGTCACTTGGCCCATTGCTTTGGTTCTGCGGTAAGGCAGAACATCATAGTGGGTAGAGGGTGGTAGAGCAGAGCTGCTAACCTTATGGTGGCCCGGAAACAGAGACAGGATGTGGCTGGAGTCTCATGGCCCCTTCTAGGGCACACCCCGAGGACCTGACTCCCATCCACTAGTCTCCACTTCGTAGCCTCCATGAACTCCCAGCAGCACCGTCAGCTTGTGGCTGAGTCTGTAGCACTCAGCCTTTGGGGGCCACACAAGATCCAAACTGTGCCAAGGTGTATCTTCCAGCTCCAACCTGGACTGGAGGCCTATCACCCAGTACCCTTGCAGATGTGCCATTTGTCTGCCCATGACCTGGAGAAAGGAGCATCTGAGACCTGAGATCCTCGGCTACTGTGGAGATGCCTCAAAAGGCAGCATTTAGGTCAATGGCAAAAAAAAAAAAAAAAAAAAAAAAAAAAAAAAAACAAACAAAAAACAAACAAAGCCATCTTTGTGATATGTTCAAATTATTTTTTTCTGCCCCAGCAATTTGGGTCTGAGAGGGTAGGTGCTAGAAGGGGCCTAGCATCCAGGCCAGGAGGGAGCCGCTGTGCCTAGCTCCTCTGCTAAGGGCAAGAGCAGTGTGGCCCTCTTGCCAGAACCGCTGCTCATTCTCCTCCTACTGCAGGGAGGGACCGGGGTTGGGGTCCCTGGAGGCCACCAGAAGAAGCTGGAAGAGAACTTCCCTCCAGTGCTGTCTCACAAGGCTTGACTCGGGGCCCTCACAGCCAGCCAGCCAGACAGACGCAGCCCCATTACGATCTGACCTGATTTTTTGGTGGCAGGTGAATTCAAGCTTTACTGCAAAATGGCCAAGGGAGATGTGCTCCCCAGTTTCCAATGGAGGGTGTAGGTAACGCTGGAAAGGTGGTACTACTGGCAGGGACTTCTTCGACACGTGCACACTGTCCTGTTGAGTCTGCCTGTTCCTTTTACTGCTCAGAAAGCCCACAGTCCCACTTCCTGCCTCTCTTGCTGCAGCACATCTAAAGGGCTGGGGGGGAGCCGGGCCCCCCTGGATGGTCTCACTTTAAGCCTGTGATCGGTACATTTTCTAGCAATCATGCAGTGACTTCCTGTCCTTTTCGGCAGCTTCCCTCTCTGTTCTTCTCAGACTTGAGAAGTCAATAGCAGGGCTGGCCTCCTTGGGAGGAGAGGCCTCTGAGAGCGAGCTCTGTGGAAGTCAGCAGGGGTAGCACCAGGCCTCCTTCTAGAAGAAGGTGTTAATGGTGGATCAAGGCGCCGTCTTCTACTCCATGTCCCCGTGTGGGGCCTCTGGCCCCAATAGCAAAGTCCTGCTGCCACTTTCATCTCTGATAGACTCTCTGCTCCAGCCCATCACTGTCCCAGGAAGCTGGGTGTCCTGCTGCCTGGCCACCTCCCTCTAACACCCCTTACATCTCCTTCATTCACTGGTCTTTCATCCCCTTTATGTGTGAAGGTGCTATGACCGCCGCAGCGTTGATTGCAGCCAAGCCAATATATATATATATATATATATATATATATATATATTTTTTTTTTTTTTTTTTTTTTTTTTTTTTTTTTTTTTTTTCTGGTACCAGGGATTGACCCAAGGGGTGATTTACCACGGAGCCACATCCCTATCCCTCTTTTATATACTTATTAAATTTGGAGACAGGGTCTTACTTAGTTGCTGAAGACTTTGCTAAGTTGCTGAGGCTGGTTTCAAACTCATGATCCTCCTGCCTCAGCCTCTCGAGCTGCTGGGATCATGGCCACTGAACCTGACAGTCTCCTATCTTAACCTGTCTCATCTTGCCAATGAAAGCCAGTGGTATTCTGGAGCAGTGTCTAAAGAGCTTGCAGTAAGTCTTCCTGGGGCAGAAACTGGTGATTAAAGTCCTTCCAATGCTAGCTAAGCACCCCAGGGTGTGGACATACCTACATCATACACAATGTCACTTCTCAATTGTTTAAAGGAAATTGCATCTATAAGATACGGAATGTCACATGATGGCTTCATTCTTTCCTTCCATTTCTGAAAAATGCTCCTGTGTGTGTGTGTGTGTGTGTGTGTGAACATGCGCTGCGCTTATACAGGTGCATGTATGCATATAGCGTGTGTTTGTATCTAAGCTGTGCACAGCGGATGAACACAGTGAGCCATGGAACTTGGAACCTGAGCTGTCTAGGTGAGCTTCCCACAAGTGGGCAAGATGCTGGAGGAAGAGGAAGAGAGGTAGTGGCAATGTTATTACATTTGGGGCAACAAGAATTTCTTCTGAGGATCGCTGCTCTCTTCTTTAAAGCTGTCCCGACCCTCCATTCTGACTGATTTCATGGAGAAATGGGGCTGCAGAGAGGACATGCAGTCTGCCTTTTTCCATGAAGAAGGCTGAGCACTGCACCCTTAACTTAATGCCCCAGTGAATCCATCTGAAAAATCAGGGGGTTGGACTCGGATCCCTCCCAGCTCCGACATTCCGAACATATGGTCGGTTGTGACTGTTGTGTGGGTGTTGGAAGATCTGTGTGTGTTGGGAAAATGGGTTTCAAAACCAAGAAAGCAAACGTAGCTCTGAGTGTCGGATGAAAGGCTGCGTGGGGCAGACCTCCCTTCTGCTCTCGGGCGTCTGAGCAGTTCCCCCTTTTCTGGGAGCCTGCTCACCTTCTGCTTCTCCGGCGAATACATTTGCAACTTAATGCTGCGTTCCCTGGGATCCGCTTGGTTCATTAAACAAAATGATTTACAGTGATGGGCGTTGTTTGCTGCTCTGCTCCTGCGCTTCAGGTCCCTGAATGTGAGCCATCCTGGTCCTGCAGAGACAAGTGACAAGGCAGCCCCTCATCTGGCAGTCACTGCCCATCAAGAGCCCCGCTCCCTGCCACAGATTGATTGCACTGTAACGAAACGCTGATGATATAATGCCAACCAATGCATTCACCTTTAAAGCCTTGATTTAGTAACGCCCACGTGGCAGTGACAAATGTCTGGTGTGTAATTTTGGTTAGCAGAATATATGCCCCCCAGAATTCAATATATTTCTTAACCTCATACAATTTAATAGAGGCTAGTGTGAATTTGCTCGAGACCTAATACACCATAACTCAGCTATGTTTTACAGCTGGATTCTGGAAACGAGCTAATGTCACATCAGAACCACGGATTTCCAAGTATTATCTGTGTTAAGCATTTGGAAATCAGATATAGTCTGCTCTTTTGAGGGTGGGAAGGATTAACCTTCAACACCCATTGGACCTCACTGGGTATGGTGAGTGCTTAGATGTAGGAAAGAGGACATGGTCATGAGGCCCTGAGGCCAGCACTGTGGCTCACCCCTGGCGTTCCTCCCTTAACCAGGACTGTCCTCCTGTAAACGCCTGGGTCAGTTGTTCTACACACCAGCTATGGTATCTCCCAAGGGCAGGCTGAAAGCCTTTCTAGGAGCTGTGATCTTGCAGGCAGGGATGATCTCTCTCCCTCTTTACTTTCAAATCCTGGCCTCTCGCAAGGGTCCGGCCAGACAGGAGTGGCGTGCTGGCCACTGGGTGTTGGAAGCTCTGCTGCCCACTGGGCCCCAGGCTGCACAGCTGGAGCATGGGTCTGCAAGTCACCTGACCAAAATCACAACGTGGTCCCAGTTGGCATGGCCGGAGTCCAGAAGGAAGCAGTCCCCATGTTGCCAACTTCACAGTGAGTCCCTGGGAAGGGGAGAAATGCTCCCTGGTGACATGAAGCTGGATTCTGCCTCAATAGGTCTCCTTTTGTCACCTAGAATACTTCTTAGCTCAGCTCCTTGGCCTGTTTTTCCTTCTTGCCCAATTAGACAGGAAGACTTTTCCAGAGGCTTTGGGTCGAGTTCTGATTTGGATTGTGACAATAGCTAGCACATGGCTGGCACTTCCTAAATGCTTAATAAATAATAATAATTATCCTAATGATAGGCCTTCGGCTTGCTGACAGCTTCTGCCCTCCCCTCTCCCACTCACTGCCAGCTTCTTTGGAGGGCTCCTTCCATCCCCTTTGCTTTCTTCTCTCTCCACTCTGGGGCCAGGATCTGAACCGATTCAGACCTTGTTCAAGTTCCCTCATGCACCTTACCTCCCTGGAGGTGTCTTTGCAGCTGCCATGGGCTTAAACTACTCCCTTTCCTCCAAGAATTGCAAGAATTGTCATGCAATTTCTTGTGTAGCATTGCGGATGACCACTGGAACCTCTGTGAAGTTTGCAGGATGACTCAGAAGAGGAGGTTGGTCCACTGTGCAACCTGGATGAGACAGCCTTGGTCACTAAGCACCAAGCAGACACCAGTCCTTAGAGATGAGTAGGACCTAGCTAGCCCTGTCTCGAGAGGTCACCAAAAGGGCAGGCAAAGCTAACAATTACTCATAGTCCTGCCGCTTTGATTTGAAGAAAGCTGTCTGAATGGTTTGTGATTATCAAATTCTTTGTTGATACCATCAAAGGGCCTGGAAACGGAGTCTTATCATTTCTCTCCTTATCTTGGATTGAGCAATGGGAGTTAACATGGAACCTGAACAGATGAAGTTTTATAGAAATAAGACACCAAACTATTGTTTGAGAAATAATGTAGCTCTTGGAGATTATGTAAATGATTTTCCCCAAATAAGCAGTCATTCATATATTTATTTAAAAGTGTTTATAAAAGACCGAGTGTGATGCTTCATTTTATGTGTTAATGTTGTTGGGCTACGGGGAGTCCAGATATTTGGTAAAATATTATGCTGGGTGTTTCTGTGAGGGTGAACATTTGAGTAGGTAGAATGAGCAAAGCAGATGGCCCTCCTTAATGTGGGTGGGCCTCATCCAATCAGTTGAAGGCTTAAATAGAACAAAAGGCTGGCACTATCTTGGATAAGAGAGAATTCCCTTTCTTGGTGGCTTTCAAATTGGGTCCTTAGATTTCTGTTGACCTTTGAATGGGGACATAACATAGACCCTATTTTCACAGCAGCTTCTGACCTTCAGACTCAAACTGGGACATAGATTTTGCAGATTTTGGACTTGACAACCCACAGTTTTTCTCATCTATCTGTCTATCATCTATTTATTTCTACTATATGTCATTTCTTTTTTTCTTTCTTTTTTTTTTTTTTTTGGTACGGGGATTGAACTCAGGGGCACTCGACCACTGGGCCATATCCCCAGGCCCTTTTTTTTTTTTTTTTTTTTGTATTTTATTAGAGACAGGGTCTCACTGAGTTGCTAAGTGACTCGCCATTGCTGAGACTGGCTTTGAACTCGCGATCCTCCTGCCTCAGCCTCCCAAGTGCTGGGATTATAGGCGTGTGCCACTGCGCCCGGCCACTATATGTCATTTCTATCCCTCCCTCCCTTGCACAATCCCAAACTCTCTTGCCCCTTTCACATCATCAGACTCTCTTGGCAAATCCCACCCCCCAAATTAATGCCTCTCCCACAGTCAGGGTTTTGCACTCCTGTGAGATCACGGATGGAGAAAACCCATCACCTCCAAGACTGCCCAAAGGGAACTGGGTCCCCTCCTGACTTGCTTTTACTGGGGTCGCCCTGCTCCAGGCTGACGTCTTCATTTCCTCTCCTCTCTGCTGCAACCATTCTCCCCGACAACCTGCAAGACCAATTGAACTGTACCTGGCCTCCTCTTGCACCTGTTCTCCTGAATGTGCCCTTTCCACGACTGTCACCAGACCCATGTGCTCCCACCTGCACAAGGATCTCCTCCACCATCCTCCTCTCTGACACTATCGAGTTCTCCTTCTCACGGCTAAAGCAAACAAGCAAACACAAATGAACGTGCTCGAGTGTCCTTCCCAGGAGGAACAGGCTGTTCATGCCCTGCTGCCCCTCGAGGAGGAAGCACTGGCTTCGAGCATCTCTGGATTCCTGGTGTCTCCACAGCACCGGGCACAAGTCAGCTCTGCTGGATGGAAACAGGATATCCTAGGGCCAAAAGCGTCATGGATTTGATTGGGCAGAATATCCAGGTTCTTGAACATGTTCTTGCAACAAGCAAATATTCTAGATCTCCCTGTGATGGCTCAGGAAAGAGCAGAAGCAAGTGGTGCTGTCAGAGACTTCACGCAAATGGATTCCAAGACGTGCAGCAGAACTGTAGCCAGGAGGACTGGTCTTTTTCTTTTTCTTTTTCTTGTGTGTGTGTTTTGTGTGATGCTGGGGATTGAACCCAGGACCTTGCGCGTGTGAAACAAACACTCTACCAACTGAGCTATGCCCCCACTCTTCTGGGGGCTTTTAAAGGCTTCTAAACTCTTCTGCTGCTGGTCTGTCTGATCACTGCACACCACTGAGGAGTTATTGGTAACATCATTGATAACTCAGAGATTTTCATCTTGAGTCACATAGCTACAGATGAGTTTACTGGGAATAAAACCCAGGTCTCTAGTCTCCTGGTTCAGTATTCCTTATAGCAGCAAGCAAAGGCTGAAGACAGGACACTATGAGAGAAAGACAGAACAGAGGTTCTGTGGCTAGAGCAAGCCCAGACGTAGCCCCTGCTTAGTCACGGAGCTGAGTGATTGTGGGTGAACAAGCGACGTCATCTTTCTAAGTCCCAGACTCCCATCTGCAGGAGGAGGTGACAATCTCAATCTCCTAGACTCAAATGGATATTATCCCTGACATTTTTGAGCTTAGCACTGGACCTAGTAGGTGCTCAGTAACATCTTGAGCAAAACAGTAATATTGTGTTGCCGCCTGAAGCGATGGCCGCTTGGAGCAATGAAGCCTCGGGAAGAAGTTCAGAGGCGAACTGGAAACAAACAGCCTTTTTATTCTGATAACTTCTCTCTCTGGCTCTAACAACGACTTTAACATGTACCACACACACCACCAAAAACCCACACACCAAATGGCGCCGACCCGATCAGCAATTTCGGCCCAAGTCTCTCGAGATCCCGGGCCAAGTCTCGTGAGACTACGGAAGGCGGCAATGCCCAAACATCTCCATGGCCCGTAGTCAACCGCAATCTTAGCCATCTCCCCAAACAGGGCTCCTGCAATATTGTATTTCCTCTGGCTACTGTGGTTAAGAAGAGACATCGCTGGTGGAAGTAGTGCTGATGAGGGATGTCTGGAAGCTGCAGAGGAGGCAGGACAGACAAACGGGCTCTTCAGATTCTCCAAGCACTGGGCAAGGGATCAGACACACTTGGTGGACACTTTGTGCCCTTCCAAAGCACAGAGCTTGGATCTGGTCGCAGGAGGCAGGCTTGGGTTCAGGAACATCCAGAGAGCTGGAGAGGTGGCCATTCATGGTGTGTGTACTGTTTCCAGATGTGTTCAAGCAGAGGTTTCAGGAACCTCATGAGTAATGGTGGGGAGGGGGTTTTTGGATTTGTAGGATGACAGAAACAAAGTTCCCAAAAGTCTTACCAGACCAAGCATGCCTATTTATTTTTGTGGTTAGATGAACAATGGCCCCAGAGATATCTCACCTCGTAATCTCTAGAACCTGTGAATGTGTTAAACTACTTATCAAGGTGGAGTTAAGGCTGTAGTTGGAAATAATGTTGTCAACAGATTGACCTCAGAAGAGAGAGATCATCCTGGATTACTGGGCTGGGCCCAGTGGAATCACAAAACCTTTACAAGTTGGAGAGGAAGTCAGAATGTCAGAGTCAAACAGAGGCAGTGGAAGGCAGTCTGGACCTGCTATTGCTGGCTTTCAGGATAGAGGATCCTTGGGCTAAGAAATGTGGGTGTCATCTGGAAGTTAGAAAGGGCAAGGAAACAGATTCTGTCTCAGAAACTCCATAAAAGAACGGATGTGGTCCTGCCGGCCCCTTGATTTGGGCCCAGTGAGACTCATTTCAGACTTCTCACCTTCATAACTGTAGGACGATAAGTTTAGGTTGTTTTAAGTCACCAGTTTTGTAGTAATTTGTTATAGCAGCAATAGGAAACTAAGTCAGTTGCATTCCCCATTTATTTAGAATTTTGGTTTTAGTAAGAAAAGAACACCACCTTCAAAGCCCATAGCTGACAATGACTTTGACAGATGCTTGGGCAAGTATAGACAAAAGGATGGAAATGTGACAAGAAATGAAAGCTGTGGCCGCAACAGAAAGACCTGAGGAAGTAAGGCCTGCTGTGGGAGATGTGAGCCAATTCCAAGTATTGCATCTCTAGGCTTTACAAGCAGTTTGGTAAATAAGCAAATGAACAAAATCCACATATTGGTGTTGAATACACGATAATAGAAATTCATGAGACGCTGCAGCTCCTAGCAGGGGCCCTGGAATGTGGCTTTGCTATCTGGAATTAGGACAACAGGGTCTCAGGGCAGGGTGTTTCCCCGTCTTTAGTCTAGCACCTCAGTCCCTGAATGGTCTTGGGCAACTGCTTAAACACCAGGTGTGCGTGTGCCGCACAGTGTTCTCAGACAACTCACTGAGGCTCTCAGGGCCTTATTTACCTCCTCACAAAGGACGGGGGATGACGACAACCCCTTCCTCACGTGGTGCATGTGGAGTGTGTGTCAGTGTCTGCATCACCCAGCACGGCTGTTGGCGTGTGGGCTCTGTGCAAACTTCCTGCAGATTCTGCATAAGAACTGTTATGACAGCAGCTTTAACACCAGGTATCTGAGAGCCAGGACCTGACAGCGAGAGCACGGTGACACTGGATTTGGCTAATGGCTTACCCTCAGCTCCCTGCCTCCCTTCACACTTGTTCTAATGCAAATATGCAACAGGATGCAAGACAGCTGGTAGAGAGTTTGGGATCTGAGTATGTCGATTTTTCATTAGTTCAGGGATGATTGATGCTACAACCATGTCCTCCCCCTGCCCTGAACAGACAAGGCAGCTCCCTGTGCCCGGATGAGTGGGGAGGTCACATGCACTGCTGGCCAGGGACTAGAGGCCTTTTGCAGAACAGGAAGTGTGAGAGGGTTGTGCCCGGAGAAGAGCTTCCCTGAGATCACAGGATCAATGCCAGAGCCAGGACCAACGCAGCGTTCTGTATCAAATGATGAACAGATTCGCCAGAATATCTGTTTTCTTGGAACTGGGCCAAGCTGTGTCCAGTGCAAAGGATGTTTCTTTTAACCTCCTGGTGAATTAAAGCAGCGATGTCTTTACATGGAGTTCCTTACTACCCAGGATCCAAATGCCTCGTGGCGACAGGAGACTTGCAAGTGGTCCACATATTATCAGGTGTCAGCTCTGATTGATGTATGTCTTAGTCTGTTTTGTATTAACAAACAAAATACCTGAGGCTAAGTAATTAAAAAAAATCAGGTTTATTTAGTTCATGGTTTTGGAGACTAATGGTTCAAGATCAAGGGATGCCATCATCTGTTTAGCCTCTGATTAAGGTCCTCTTGGCTGCATATGACATGTGGAGAAGCAGGAAAGGAACGGACTGCATGCGGAGGGGACAAGTGTGTGGGTGCCCTTCCTTTGTGACAACTGCTTCTCTCAAGAATTAGCTGGGGTGCCAGGAGACTAGATTAATCCATTCTGGGGACAGCATTCCCATTGGTCGATCAACTTCCACCTCTAAAGCTTCCACCACCTCCCAACACCACCATGCTGGGCACTGTGCTTCCAACACACGAACCCATGGGGTACAACTCAAACCACATTCAGACCACAGCAGTGTGGGAAGGGATGACTTTCCACATCAGTTCCTGGGTGCAAGACATTCTGGGGAGAAAGTCACTTTCCTCTCTCTCTCCATTATGGTTTGGAAAAAAACTCATATATAAGACAATGCAGGAATGTTCAGAGGAGAAATGATTTGATTATGAGAACTGCAACCTAATCATCAGATTAATCCATTTAATGGATTAACAATTTAAGTGGATTAGGGGGTGGTAACTGTGGGCAGGTAGGCATGGCTGGAGGAAGCAGGCCACAGGGGGTGTTTTCTTGGGGATCATATTATCCCTGGATCCTTGCACTTAAGCTCCTGCTTCCTGGTTACCATGCCCTTCTTCTGTGATGTTCTGCCTCATCGTGGGCACAGAGCAATGGAATCTGCCAATCATGGACTGAACCTCTGGAGCCATGAGCCAAGTTGTTCTCGTTGGTCACGGTGATGAAAGGCTGATGACCATGCTCCCTGTTTCACGGCATTTATCAAAGAAGCGTTTTGCTTGTAAAGACTTGATCTGAGTCGCTGTTGGACTTGAAGCCCCTGGTAAGTGGGAGAGCATGGAGTCAGAAGCGAGGCCTCTCTTCCTTGAGCTGCTACACCGGGAGGTGGCCCCAGCTCAAGGAACTGCTCTCTCTGTTCTTGTGCACAGGGCCAGCCAGCAGTGGCAGCCCTGCCTGGTATACGGAGCCACTGAAGGTCATTCACCATCTTGGGAAAATGCCAAGCACTGGACAGAAGTGGCCTTAGGAAGGAGGGCACAGAGAGTGGAGAGGAATCAAGCCTTTTTAGGGGTAGAGAGATGGCTAGAGAGTCTTCCATTCACATTAGGCCTGCTGAGTGCCTGGTGCCTCACGTAGGCTGCTGCCTGTAGTTTTCTCCAGCATTGTTTGCCAGGTGAGGCTGAGACAAGAAGAGCTTTTCCCAAAGGCAAATGGTAAGTAAAGTCAGGATTTCAAGTTCAGGTTCATCTCAAGCCCAGACTCATGCTCACAGATCTTACACAAGATGTTGTGGACTGAATTGCATCCATCCCAGTTTCACATGTTCGTGCTCTCAACTTGAATAGGACTATACTTGGAGATAGGGGCCTTAGGCGCTAATTAAAGTAAATGAGGTCATAGGGTAGGTTCCTAATGCAATCTGACTAGTGGTTTTAGAGGAAGAGGAAAAAGGCAACAGGGAAAAGGCAAGGTGGAGACACAGCAAGAATGTGGCCTTCTCTAAGCCAGGGAGAGACGCCTCACCAGAAACCAACACCTGTGACATCTGGATCTTGAACTTCTAGCCTTCAAAACCATGAGAGAGCAAAGATAAATGTCTATTGTCTAAGCCAATCAGTCTGTGGTATCATGTTACGATAGCTCAAGCAGATAGAATATCAACTTTTTAGGCTGAAAGGCTGAAGGATGAGGCTGCATGGATAGGTAGAATCCAGAGGACACCTGGACTGAGGGCGGGAGTTTTCTAGAGTAGGGACTTTCAAAATGACAGGTAGATACTTTCCCTCCAAGAGCGGCTGAGTTGGACATTCTGGAGTAATCCATGAAGAGTCTGGGAAAACAGTGCTTTGTCGTGTCTGCATCTGTGTTGAGAGTCTGGTTTCAGAGGGGTCTTTGTGGACAGAGTGAGAACCTGCCCTGGAGATTGATGTAGTTAGAGGCAGCTACAGCCATCCAGAGTTCAGAAGCCTGTATTACCTGGGCACAGACGAGGCTGAAATCGGATAGACCCCAGTGGGGATTGGTGAATGGGGCACGTTCCAAGGCAAAGCTTGAAGCCAGAGTTGGCTCGCAGTTTCCCCTCTGCTACTTAATTCTTGAGTGAGTTTTTATAATTCCCCCAAACTGCAGTGTCCTCAATTGTAAAATGAGGATTAAAATGCACTTATCAAGGATTATCATGAGGATTAAATGAAGAACGTATAAAGGGCGCAGGAATTGTTTTGGTAGAGAGTAGCTCATGCTAACTCCCATTAAACACTTTACTTGGTATCGTGTGGGCCTTTATCAGATTCGTTTTACATCTTGGATTAGTAGGCCCATGCCATGGAATGCAGATGACAAACACACAGTACATATGGCCACTCTCCCCTCTCACCTACCAGACAGTGCAGACCACTCAGTGCTGCCTTCCGTAGCAAGCCCAGCCTGCACAGAAACTTCTCATGGCAGCAATGGGGAAAGCCATGTTAACCAGAGATCTGGACTCCGCGTGTCTGCCGACCCAGCCCTTGACCTTTCACTAGATCCTCTGTTGGTTACCAGATCCATCTTGGTCCCAGAGGTCTAGAATCCTGCAGGCTGCATCTCCCAGACTCACTTATCAGCTGCCTTCCAGGTTAGTCTTGCCAACGGAAGGCCCTGGCAGGGGACTAGAGGGAGACAGAAATCATGTTTTGTCCCCTGTGCCTCTGACCGCTCTGTTCGTCTCCCGAGTTCCCCCCCAGGCATGTCGGTCACGGGCTCGGGCTCATGCAGCGCTGGTGAGCGTGGGAGCCTCGCTTATTGCTGGTTGGTGGCAATGTGGTTCCCCCAGTGACAGCGGAGGTGGCATCTGCTCCAGAGCCTCCAAGGCTCTGGGGCGCTGCACTCACTCTTGCTGCTCTAGCTCCAGGGGCACACACAACTTCCCTGGTTCATATTCTCTGAGTACCTTTGGCTTCTCCTTTCTGATTTTCCAGTTTTCTAATACGTTTGTGACTGGTCCCCCCATTAAATGCCTGGTACTTGAAATACCTAGTTTCTGTTCATCTGACTGGACACTGATTGATACAGTCACCACAAGCCAAGGGCTTTGAGGTTAGAACTGGGTATGAGCTGGAACTCTGCTATTTACTCGCTATAAATAACTTGGCTGAATTAGCTAGACTCCACAAGGCCAAGGCTCAAATAAGACAGAATTCATTTGTCTCTTACTTACCTGTCTGAAGAGGAATAAGTTCGTGAGAAAGGCAAGCACCTTGTTGTAAGAACTTTGAGACCAAAGGGACCCCACTTTTTGCTCTCCTTGGGCCTTGCCTGGTTGCAGAGGAGAGTAGGACGTATGGTATAGATATTTAGCCATGTGCCAGGCCAGTTCTATTATTAGCATGGAAGGGAAATTAGATTTTAGTAGATCATGGCCGTCTCTGCCACGCGAGCTTTGTGAGTGTGTTCCACTCACTGGTGACGTCTTCCTGTAGGGCTGTAGCTATGGGCCAATGAGAATACGTGGAAGGTTCCTATCACAGTTTCTAGTTCCTGTGCTAAGATCCGTGCCCACTCTGCACACAGCACCTGCTGCCCAGCGGGTCCCCACGGTGGCCAAGTGCATGTGAGTCCTGGGGACCACATCCTGTGGCTCCTGTTCCTGCTACCTCCCTCCGACAGTCACAAGTTCAATGTTCAACGTGACCGAAGAGGTGATGTCTCCTTTTGTCTCTCTCCTCCTAAGCCTTTGTCAGCAGCGTCCCTGGTTTCTAGTTACAGGCTGCTTTCAAATTGGAGTCCAGGACGGGGAAATCGCCTCCTGTGGTAGAAGCAGCTGGTGGGTGAGGACAGAGGCCTTCCCCATCCATCCTTGTGGATGGGCCAGCTCTTGAAAGGTGTAATCTGTCATTCCTTTGAAAGGATTCCTGTTCCTGTGTGGCCTGGAAATTGGGGGAATCTGGCCTTTGGAACGACTGACAGTAAGCTGTCACTCCCAGGATGGCTGAGGAGTGGTTGCTATGGCAGTCGATTTGTGCTCCTTTCTGGTTTTCAAAGGAAGCTGGGGCTGCCCAAGAAAATGAGGGTGGCTCCTTCCTGGAAGGCAGGGGCCCTTTGTTTCATGCCCCCCCACCTTCCTTCTCTCTATCCCCCAAAGAATGCATAGGATCTCATTATGCTGCTCCTGTCTTTCATGCTATAATTTGGACAACAAAAGGGAGGCTCAAGTTGAATGGGAGCCGTTTCATTTCATTTCTTGGCGTGGCCAGAGCATGAACTTGCTTCTCAGGCTGTGATCAGCTTGCTCAAGAGTAAGCTCAAGAGTCAAGTTTGATTCTACTCCTGTGGGTCAAATGGCTGTCTTTGACCGGCCTCATTTGCACAACCAACTACCTAAACCAACTACCTAGCTGCCTAACTAGCTTTCTCCCCACTCCTTCCCTCCCTCTGTCTCCCCCTCCCTCTGTCCTCACACTCTCCCAGTCTCTTCCCTTTCTCCCCCTTCCTTTCTCTCCCCTCTCTCCTCCTCCCTCCCCCTCTCTCCTTTATTCTTTCCTGCCATAAACATCACTAGGCACCTCTGGCTGAACCCTGCTCTGATCCAGGTCGAGGAGATATATAAATAAGACATAGCCTTGATCTCCAACTGCTGGCGACCTGAAGGTTGCTGCAGATACGGGAAGGTCCACGCACACTAAGGAGGTGTGAGCGCTCTGCGCGGGCCAATGTTTCTCTGGCTGCTGCGGGAGCTCAGGGGAAAGGCACCGACTGCAGTTAGTGGGATCCAAAGGTGCCGAGGAGGGGAACCTGGGACATGGGTGCTTATTCCAGGGTGGACTGGAAGAGAAGGTCTCGGGGAGCTCAGAACACTCCGAGGGCAGGCAGGTAGCTGCAGTCAGTTCTGGTCCGGGAGGGTGTGGGGTGAGGCTGGTGCTATGGTGGGCTATGGCTCCCAGAGCGCTCCATGGTTCAGCAGTTGGTACCTGAGCTCTGGTCTCATGTCCTTGGGGGCCACTGAAGGATTCTGAGCAGAGAAGAGCCATGGCCAGCTTTGGTGGCCTGTGGAAGAGGGACTTTGGAAGGGTCTGGGCTGGAAGTCCAGGAATTGACCGAATGGCCTAAGAGCCATGGCAGAGACAGCATGGAGTTTAGGGGTGGCTGGGGGTCAGGAGGGGTGGAATGCTTTCCTTCTCCCTCTACTCACTCACCCAACAAGAGACACCCAGCTTCTGTTCCGAACAGACTCATGCTGGGCCCCCTTTCTCAGGAATTGTATCTAATCTTTTCATCACTCGGGAGCAGGTGAGGACCATCCCCCTAATTTTAAAGATGAAAAAAATGAGCTTTGCAGAGAGTGAGAAAAACAACCACACAACTAATGAATAGCAGAAGAACAGTGAAAATCCCCGTGAATTTTTTTTCCTCCCAAAGCTCATGGGACCGCATTCCATTCTCAGTAAATGTTTGCAGGAGAGTTGGGAGGAGTGGACAAATGTGTCCTTGGCTGCTGAAGGCAAGGCCACTCACCCCCAGCCTCTAGCTTCTGGTGGCCAGCCTCCTGAGCTGGGCCTGTTAGGGCCTGCCTTGGGCAACCGAGGGCCTCCACGGAGATCTAGTATCTCACTTGTGGGCTATGATTTCAACAGCGCCTGTGGGCAGCGGTGGGGCTAATTCTTCAAAGATAGAGATGTCTGGCTCATTTCTTTCTTTTCCTATGGGATATGAATTCTGAGAATTCAAATGCTTCTGGTTTCAGAAGGCTTTTAAAGAATGAAAATACTATGCGAATTTCAGGACTTTAAAAAAAATTTTTATTCTAAGATATTATAAATGACAGCAGAATGCATTACATTTCATATTACACATATAGAGCACATTTTTACAAATCTCTGGTTGTATGCAAAGTATATTCACACCATTCGTGACATCATATATGCACTTAGGTAATGATATCCATCTCATTCCACCATCTTTTTTTCTTTTTCTTCACCCTTTTGCCCCCTCCCTTCCCCTCCCTCCCCATTGGCCATTCTAGTGTTCCTCTAATCCTCCTATGCTCCCCATCCCAACCCAACTGTGAATTGGCCCCCTTATATCAGAGAAAACATTTGGCATTTGGCTTTTTGGGATTGGCTAACTTCACTTAGTATTATATTCTCTAACTCCATCCATTCACCTGCAAATGCCATGATTTTATTCTCTCTTATTGCTGAGTAATACTCCATTGTGTGTATATACCACATTTTGAGGAAAACTACCCCGTTTACAATAGCATAAAAAAAAATAAAATACTTGGGAATCAACTTAACCAAAGACGTGAAAGACCTCTATAATGAAAACTACAGAACATTAAGAAAGAAATTATGGAAGACCTTAGAAGATGGAAAGATCTACCCTGTTCTTGAATTTCAGGACTTTTAAGGGAGCTGGGCATGGGTAAAAAGAGGGAGGTAGAGCTTCTGCCTCCCTCAGTTTTGACATGGTAAATGTCATGTTGAATCTTAGCCACAATCCAGGAAACTGGCTATAATAGTCCCTATTTTGCAGATGAGAAAACTGAAGCAAAGAGAGGCTCAGAATCGCCAGTTTTGAAGCGATGGTGGTTGAGACCCCCGTCTCGGTGATTCCGTCTGATCACAAGGGGTCAGCCTTGGGCTGGCCTTGACTCCCCCAGCCCTTTGCCTCCATCGCTGTGGGTTCCTTCTAGGTTGGTTTCCTGGAGCACCTGTTGTATTAGTCAGTTTTTTTTCGCTGCTGCAACTGAAAGACCCGCCGAGAACAACTGCAGAGGAGGAAAGGTCTGTTTAGAGGCTCACGGTTTCAAAGGTCTCCCTCCGTCCATGAGTGGCTGGCTCCATTCCTCCAGGCTCAAGGTCAGGCAGGACATCATGGCAGATGAGTGTGGCCAAGGGAAGCAGCTCACACGATGATCAGGTGCCGCAGAGAGTGCAAGACTCCACTCACCAGCTGCAAATACAGCCCCAAGGCAGGCCCCCAGTGCCCACCTCCTCCAATCACCACTCAGTTAATCCCATCAGGGGAAGAAGTCACGGATTGGTTGAGGCTCTCACAACCCAATCATTTCTCCTCTGAACCTTCTTGCATTGTCTCACACGTGAGTTTTGGGGGACACCTCACCTCCAAACCATAGCACCTGTAGACTAGGATCAGTGCTACCGCAGGTGCACAGCTTTATAAGCTTGCCTCTGCTCTTCTTGGAGTTCCACCGCTCGTCTCAGATGCCAGCTCTGTGACATCAAGTCCCAGGTTTGCTTCCTCCTGCCCGTCTTCCACAGAGCCTAGCGAAGCCGGAGTCCTGGAGCAGGTGGTGATAAGGACAGCATCATTTGGAGCTGGAGCTACCTAGCATGACACTCTGAGAGAAGTAGGAGAGGCCCAGTTCAGGAAGAGTCATTGTTAGGATGAAATGCTCAAAGAACTCTCTCAAGACAGGGTCTCATGCTCAATAAGCAAAGTTATTGACAAGAATGGCCTGTCAGGCCGTCCAGTCAAGTGGCACGGCAGCCAGTGTCACTTGAAAGGAAGCTTATACATCTTTTGGACAAGGAACAAGAGCAAGCTGGAATTGACCTGGGGTGCAGGTGGTTGGGTAACAACCGTTGTGTGTGTGTGTGTGTGTGTGTGTGTGTGTGTGTGTTTAGGGACCTTGGGATGGGGGGGTGTTAATGGAATAGAGTATCTTAAGTTTCTTTTTCTTGGCTGTTTATAAGTTTCGGTTTCGGGTCAAGATGGAGTCCCAGAACCAAAATGAAATTACTAACGTCTAGGATACCCCATTATTCATAGACACATTCTTTGAGTAATGCTGGGGGACAATGGGGTAGGATTTCTTTGTTCATTAGCTGAGTGAGTAAGAATTGGCCTTGAAGCCCCCAGTCGCCCTAAACTGTGATTCCAGGGCTTCGTGGTCTGAGTGACCACGCAGGGCGGAGCTCAAGCCCTGCCTCTGGGCTGCTCTCTTCAGGGAGTGTGAGTTGGCTCCGATCTCCAGAGCAGCTCAACTGCAAAGGTGGTTCCCGAATCTCAACAAGATTAATTAATAAAATTAATAAAATGAAAGCATTGCTTTCCCCCCCCCCCCTGTCATTCCCAATCTCCTTTGGATACGTGAATCTGCATGAGAGAGAACTACTCTTATGTCAAAAAAGACTTGGTGCTGTCTCTGTGTGTAAGGCTGCAGTCTAATTTCTGAGGGGTCCTTGGAAGGACCTCCTTCAGAACCTGATTCTAGAAATTTTCTGGTGGACATGGACTACCAAAACCAATCTTTATGCTAGCGCATCATTGGTAATTTGAGAATAGCCTATATCTTATCATTTCCGATGAGAATAATTTATTGAGACATTTACAACCTCTAATCTTACTTCTCTTTATTGTACCTTCTATAGACATATCCTCGAAGATTCCCTTTTGCTGGAGACAAGTTCTGATTCTGATGATTGAAGGGTATACGGCAGAGAAGGGAGGGTGCAGAAATACTTCCCATTTGAGGCCCTTACTTCCATCTTTAACCATGAAAACCACACATCTGTTACTCATTTCCATAATTTTGTCATTTAAATAATGTTACATAAATGAAATCATACCACATCTGGTGTTTTGGGATTGGATATCTTTACGTAGCACAAGTCTTTGGAGGAATATACATGTTGCTGCTTGTCAATAGTCTGTTCCTTTTCATTGCTACATAGCGCTCTATGCTGTGGATGTACCAGTTTATTTAACCATTCACCCACTGAGGGACATCTGGATTTCTTCCACTGTTTGGCCGTTATAAATAAAGCTGATAAGATATTTGTAGAGGGTTTCCCTGTAAGCACAAGTTTTTATTTCTCTGAGATAAATGCCCAGATACACAGTTGTGGTTAATTCAGTAGTTGTGTATTCCGTTTACTAAGAAAGTGTCCAACTGTGGCCAAGGTCACTGTCCCATTTTTCATTCCTATCAGCAGTGTGTGTGTGATTTAGTGTCTCTGTGTTCTCACCAGCATTTGGTGTGGTCACTAGTTTTCATTTTGGACATTTGATAGAGCGTGAGGTTATCTCACTGTGGTTTGAGTTTGAGTTTTCCCAGGGGTTAGGGATGTTTAATATCTTTCCACCTACTTATCTGCATCCCTCTATCCTCTTCAGTAAGACATCTGTCCAGGTCCTGGCCCACATTGTAAATGGACTATTTTTCTTTTCATACCTTAACAGAGGATTTCTCAGAGCAAACATTTTAAAATTTTAATTATAACTTTCTTCTTTTGTGGGTCATACTTTCTGGTGTTAAATCTAAGAACTCTTTGTTAAACCTAGATCTCAAAGATTTCCTTCCTTCCTCCTCCTCCTCTTCCTCTTCTTCTTCTTCTTTTTCTTCAAGTTTTTATAATTTTATATTTTACATGCAGAAGTCCCTGTTGCATTTGAGTTATCGTTTTTGTAACATTTGAAGGTTAGGTTGAATTTTTTTTTTCTTTTCTTTCTTTGTTGAAAAAACTTTTGTGGTTGATCACTTTTTCACCTTTGTAAAGATCAGTTTCATGTATTTTTGTGGATATATTTTAAGTTTTCTATTCATTCCCTTGTTACATATCCATTCTTCTGCCCTTGTTTACTGGGTTATAGAATAAGTTTAGAAATTGGATAGATTGATTGCTCCCACTTTATTCTTCTTTTTGAAAAATGTTTAACTCTTCCTGATCCTTCCATTCTCATATAAATCTGTCTAGAAGAATCTGTAAGTATCTTGCTGGAGTTTGATAGGAATTGCGTTATATCTACAGATGAATCTTGGGAGAATTGATATTTTAATTGTGCTGAGACATACAACACGTGAAAATTGTATTTAGATATTTTTTCTTTCTTTTATCAGCATCTTGTATTTTTTAGCACACAATACCTATACATGTTTTGTTAGATTTGCACCTAAGTATTTCATGTTTTGAATAATTCAAATAGTATTACACTTATAATTTTGTTATTCAAGTATTCATTGTTAGAATATAGAAATAGAATTAATTTTTTAAGTTGATCATAAGATCCTGACACCTTGCTAACCTCAGTTGTCAATTCTAGAATTTTATATTTGTAGATCTCTTGGCATTTTTTACATAGATCATAATGTCATCTGCATCTAGTGACCATTTTCTCTTTTTCTTTCTCTCTGTATTTGACCTGTATGCTTTTTTTCTTACCTTATTGCAATGGCTGACACTGCTGGTCTTTTTTGAATAATAGTGGTGAGATGACTGTACTTGCTTTGTTGTAAATCGTAGGGGAAAAACATTTAGTCTTTCACAATAAAAAAATACAGGCAATTGTATTTTTTGTTTTTTAATAGATGTTATTCATCAAGATTTGGTAGATGCTCTTCATCAAGTTGGAGTTCTTTATTGCAGGATGTTTGGAAATTTTTGTCATGAATTGGGGTTGAATTTTGTAAAATCACTTTTCTGCATTAATATAATAATGTGTTTTTTCTTCTTTAGTCTGTTAATATAAGAGCTTATTTTGACTGATTTTAATATTGACCAATCTTGCATCCCTGGAATATATACTTGTGTCACACTATATTTTTATGTATTACTGAATTCTATTTGTTAATATTTTGTTTTTTGTGTCTATATTTATGAAGAATATCAGTCTGTAGCTTTCTTTTTTCTTTTCTTTTTTGGGTTTTAGGATCAAGGTAATCCTGTCTTCATAAGTCAATTGAGAAGTATTCACTCTTCTTCATTTTTCATAAAATACTGCGTAGAATTGGTGTTCTTTAAATGTTTAGTGAAATTCTTCAGTGAAACTATCTGGTCCTGAAGATTTATTATTTCTTTCAGGGACAGTTTTAAATTACGAATTCAACTTCCTTACTAGTTATAAGCCTCTCAAATTATCTATATCAGTTTGAATGAGTTATGGAAGCATGTACTTTTTGAGGAATTGAACATTTTCATCTAATTCATGTGTGTTGAGTTGCTTGTAATGGTCTCTTTTGATGTCTGTCGGGTCTTTATAGTGATGTCTCCTGTTTCAGTCCTGATACGGGTAATCTGTATCGTCCCTTTTTTCTCACTAGAGTTTTGCCAATGTCATTGCACTTTTCATAGAATCAGCTTTGTGCTTCTCTGTTGGTTTTCTGCTCTCAATTTCATTGATTTTTGCTCTCATCTTTACTATTTTTGATTATTGTTATTTTGATTCCATTGTAGTCAGAGAACACACAGTGCAAGATTCCAATCTCTGAAATTTGTTGAGGTTTGTTTTGTGATCCAATATAGGATCTCTCTTGGTGCTTGATTCATGGATGCTTGAAAAGAACATGTATTCTGTTGCTATGTAGAAATTCCTGTAATTTACATGAGATATCTTTATTGATGTTTTGTTGAGTTCTGTTCCTTATTTTCTGTCTCATTGTTCTATCAAGCGCTGCGAGATGGGTGTTACAATTTCCAATTTTTATTAAGGATGTATTTCTTTTTTGAGTTCTATTCATTCTTGCCTCACATACTTTGCAGCTCTATTTCTTGATGCTGACACAGTTAAGATTCCTATGACTTGTTGGTACATTGATTCTTTTATCATGTAATGGCCCTCTCTTTCTCTGGTAGTTTTCTTTGCTCTGAAACTTACTTAATCTGATTAAGCAGTCACTCATGCTTTCTCTTTAATGTTTGTGTGATGTGTCTTTTTCTATTCTTTTAATACCAATCTTCCTATATCATTATAATTGAAGTAGATGACTTATAGATAACATACACTTGAATTATTCTTTTATTCCCTTTGTCAATCTCTGCTCTGTCTTTTAATTGTTGAATTTAAAATATGTACATTTAATATAATTATAGATGTTAGAGTTTAAGGTGCCATTTCAATTTTTTAAATATTTTTTCATTTCTCTGATTTGAAATTTTTTTTTGCCTTGTGAGTTACTTGAATACATTTTAGAATTCCAATTTGATTCATCTAAAGTGTTTTGAGTGTATATCTTTGGAGAGACTTTTTTTTTTTTTAGTGGTTTCTTTTTAGTGGCATGTATTCTATATGTATTTTCTTAACACAGTATGCTATAATCTGAATTTTTCCAGTTTGATTAAAGTGTGTGCAAGTTCTTCCTTTTAGTCCTTTTACCTTCCCAAATTTACAGTATGATTTTCTTTCATATTTCCTGTACAAACATGAGAACCACATAAGACAGTGTTATGATTTTTGCTTCAATTATCAAACACAATTTAGAATATGCAAGAGGAAGAAAAATGGATTGCATGTCCATTATTTTGATTTTTCTTTTGTTCTTTCTTCCTTCTTAGTGTTACAAGGGTATTTCTTTAAGCATTTCCATTCTGTTTAGAGAATTACCTTTAATATTCATTTAAGATTGGACTATTGGTGACAAAAATATTTCCTCCCTCTGATCTAAGAATGACTTGATTTCCTCTTAATTCCTGAAATATATGCTTTCTCTGGGTGTAGAATCCTGTTTTCTTCTCTTTTTTTTCTATTTTCTTTCAGCACTTTAAAAAATGTTGTGCTACTTCCTCTGTAGATTTTGTTGAGATACCTACTGTTATTTGAATTGCTTTTTCTTTTTGGTAGGGTGTAATTACTCTCATTATTTTCAAGACTTTTTTTCTTTTTCTTTATAGGAATTTGGTTATGTACATTTTGGAGCAGATTATTGGGTTTATATTTTTCGGAGTTCTCTCAGCTTCTTGAATCTTGACTTTTACCAAATTTGAGAATTTTTTAGTTATTATTTCTTTAAATAATTTCTCAGTCTCACTTTCTTTTTTTAGGACTCTGATGACACGAATATTTTAACATATATCTAAGGTTTTGTTTTGTTTGTTTGCTGTTTTGTCTCTGTTATTCTCATCAGACAATTTCTATTGTCCACCTTCAAGTTCACTTATTTTTTTCTCTGTCTCCCGAATTATGCTGTGGAGTCCATCCACTGAATTGTCGTTTTAGGGCACTTTTTAAAAATCTCCTTTATTTTTTTGTTGACACTTTCTATTTTTCGATGGGTCTCACATATGTTTATCATTATCCACTGAAATATTTTCCTGATGACTGGTTTAAGATCATTTTCAGATAACTCAGACATCTCTGTCTTCTCAGTGTTGGTGTCTACTTCTCAGCTTTTTACATCCAAGTTGAGATGTTAATGGTTCTTGCTATGACAAGTAAGTTTCAATCAAAACTTGGAAGTTTTTGGTGTCCTGTTGTTAGACTTTGGATTTCATTTAAGCCTTTTCTTTTGCTGGTCTCTTGAGATATAGGGTGGAGGAGTGGTGCCAACTTATTGCTACCCCAAAAAGGGTGAAAGTTCAGGTGTACCAATATCTTCATTGGCTGTCCTAGAGGGGAAGAGCCCCTCATCACTGATGGGTATACTTTGGTTCCCCACCAGATTTTTGTGGCTGGACTGCCCTGGCTGGAAGGACCAGGAGTCTTTGGTCACCCTTCTCTTTATGCCTCCACTGAAAACCTGCGGGTGGGCAGTGGTGATCCTCAGGACTCTCAACTCTCTACCTCTGATAAAACTCCAGGCGAGGGGCAGGATGCCACACTTCTCAATAGATGATGGGGTCCAGGCTCCTGTGGGATCTCACTTGCACAGCTGGGATTTCTACTGCACAGGGGGTGTAAGACCTATCCTCATACCCAGGCTTCCCTGACACCGACAGCTCTGGCAGGGCAAGGCTGCTTTGTTACAGCTTGAGTAGAAGTCTAGATTCTCCACTGGGCCTTGCTAGTGTCACTGCAGTGGGGATAATTTCTTTTTTCTGTAGTGTTTGGCTGGAATTGAGCAGTTATTATCTACAGGCTTCTCTGTGTTACAGGCAAATCCTTTTTCTGGTCCTTTGGCAGGAATTTGTTAGGGCTTTCAAAATTTTGTGGATTTTTTTTTTTTTTTTTTTGTTTTTTTTTTTTTTTGTGGTAGAAAGTCTGGCTGCCAAGTCTAGGATGTAGGAGGCAAAAAGGAAAACCCAAGGAATGTACCACGGTGTCTTTCCTTGGGTGCTGAGGTCGCTAGCTTGTCTTCATTCTTTTGATTCCTCTGTTTGTTTTGTATGTAATGTCCAGGGAGTTTAGATATACTCAGCATGAGGAATTGGGAAAAAGTTCATCTATTCCATCTTCCTAGAAGCAGAGGACACCGAAGTCTGGTTTTGTACAGTCTTCAAACCAAAAATAATTTTTAATGTTTTAAAAAATTCTAAAAAAAAAATACACAGCAAAACATAACCAACTATGACAACAATAACAACAAAAGAAAGAATAACCAATAGATTCCATACATGGTTCAAAAAGCCTACACTATTTATTATATGCTCCTTTGTAGCAAAAATTTGACCCCTGGTTTAAACAGAAGTTAACCTGCAGAGTTGTAGAGAAAATAGAAACTATGCCAGTTCCTATATTGTAATCCAGCACCCTCAGTTCACCGTGCAGATCTGGGCATCTGCACTATACTTCTCTTCCTGAAAAACTCCCCTTCACATTTTCTTTGATGGCAAAAAGTGTTCTGGCAATTAATTTTGTTTTGTTTGATGAAAATGCTTTTATTTCTCTTTAATCTTTTGAAATATATTTTATTAGACGTAGAATTCTGGGGTGATATTTTTTATTTCAGCTCTTTAAATATACCACTTTATTGTCTTCTGATTTGCATACTTTTTTGATGAAAACTCTTTGTAATTCTTATCTTTTTTTTTTTCTGTGTATGTAGTGTGCTTCTTCGAACTGTGGTTACTTTCATAAATTATTTTTGTGTTTGATTTTCAACATTTAAACTATGACATGTTTATATTTTTTTAGAGGGTGGTTGGTTTTATTTATTCTGTTTGGTGTTCTTGGACAATTTGGATCTGTAATTTAATGTCTGTTATTAACTTAGGAAAACACTTTGCCATTATCTTTTCAGATATATATTTTTCCACCCTATATGTATTCTTTTCTTTCTGGGTGTCCAGATATACACATACCCTGCTTGATACTGTGGGTCTTGGATACTCTCCTTTTTTCCTCCATTATATTTTTTCCTTTTTGTGTTTACATAATTTATATTGACCTATCTTCAAGTTATTGATTTTTCTACTCACCTGTATTGATTATCAAACCCATGAAAGCACTTTCAACTTTGTTATCATATTTTATTTTTAATCATTCCTATTTGATTATTTCTTATAGTTTGCATGTCTCTGTGGAATTTCTTCCATCTGATCATTAGTACTGTCTGCCTTTTCCTCTTGAGTTTGTAACATATTGTTTATAGTTATCTTAAATATCCTGTCTGACAGCTTCAACATATATGTCACATTGAAATCTGGCCTCTTGTTTCTTCATGTGTCTTGTCCTCTTTTGTTTGAAAGCCCAACATTTTTTAAAAGAGAGTGGAGACTGATGTAGTTAGTGTCAGTGTCTGGAAATATGTTTCCCCTACCCTTTTTTGTTTGGGGAAGGTTTTAATGTGAGGATTTGAGTTAATCTACTCACAAGTTGAGCTGAGTTTCGGTTTGCTATTGCTGTGGTCACTCTGTGCAGTATGAATTTCAAATTATTCTAGTGTTTTATTGTTTTGAGCCCAGGGTTTCACATTAGTACACAATCAACCTTTAGAATTCCTTAAAAATATTGGATGAATTTTTGCTCTTTCTCTTTATGTCCATTATTAGCTACAAGGAAACATTTGTGTCTCATCTGTCTTTGGAAGTGCCTATTTTTAATGTATCCTGAAACCTCAGCTCTCTGATTTATTAAAGTTGCAATTTTTCAAATTATGCAGAATTTATTTTTTATTGTAGGTGAGAGCCATGCTGTTCCCCATTCTTTAATCCTAATCAGTAGACTTAACTCCCCTGTAGCTTGTTTTAAGTCTTTGACCTCTTAGTTGTGGCCTACTGAATCTCATGTGAACTATGGAACCTCTCTGAGACCTATTTTTCTGATCTATTAAAGGCAAGTAGAAACACTTCGTAGGGTTGGTTTGTAGGATTAAATAATATGTGTAGTCACAGTACTTTCCACAAAAGAGCACATTCTATTCTCCTCTGCCCTCTGACGCCCAATGAAGTGGATTAAGGATGTTTTACATATGGAATATCCTTTGATTGACAGGTATGTCAATCCGTCAGTGCAAACAACGTGACCTCATTTCTCTGTCACCATTAGGGAATGAGCATTGGCCACATGTATTTGGAGACAATTTTCCAGAAAACTGCATACTGTTGCTGGAGTTGGAAATGAGACAGCTGCCCTGGCTCATCCCCTTTCAAGTGGCGGTGAGTGATCCTAGGGATGTCCCTTTGTGGGGCAAAGCTGTCTTCTCTGGCTCCTCCTTTTTGATCCTCATGTTAGTTCTCAGGATTGGACTAGCTCGTCTGAATCATCATTCCACAGCTGCTTCACTCATGTGAAGCATATCCCCTCAGATCCCCTCAGAGGCTTTTTTTAAAACTATTTTTATTTGTTCTTTTTAAGTTATACATGATAGTAGCACATATTTTGACATATCATACATACATGGAGTAATGACTTCCCATTCTGACAGTCGTGCATGACGTGGAGTTACTCTGGTCATGTCTTCAGAGTCTTCTTGTTACCATGTGAAACCCATTTTTTGGATTTGTTTTGATTTGTTCTGTTTTGATGGGATTTGTTTTCATGTGGCAGGATATCCAGGCCCAGTCACAAACTATCACATCTCCTGGGCTCAATTCCCTTCACAGGTGAACTGAACGCCCCCCGCCCCCCCCACCATGGGACACCATGAACTGAGGACTGGGCAGCACCTCGTCTACCAGACCACCCTTTATCATGCCAGATACCTACATTGAAGGCTGTAGTCCAGGTGCGTGCAAACCTTTCAAGAGTCAATATTTTGGCTGATTTCTTGAATAAAACTTGTTTGCATCAAACATGATGCTGTTAAACTTCATCTTTTACTTATGCATTTGGAGTTTAGTCCCAAGGACCACAGGTGATCTTTATCCTTAGGGAGTATTCTCCTACCTGGATTTAGCCTATTTCTCTGGCAAATGGCAACCATTTTAGGGTCTTGATTCTGTCTTCCTCAACTTTTTCCAGCTGATGATCATTTCTGCCGACACACCCTTCCTTTAGCAAAGGTCAGATGCAGAGGGGCCTGGAGGGACGGCCCAGGATTCCCTCAGTGACTTACTGTAGAAAGGAGGGTGGAGTGCGAGAGATTCCAAATCAGGCATGCATGAAATAAGCTCAAACGTCTACGCCTCAGGAGTAAGTATTGGAAGAGTAACACTCACAGAAGTCTGAGAAAATCGAAACTGAAATGTGAGGCTAATGACATAAGATTGATACGTGAGGTAAAGAAAGCAGAATCCTCCAATTTCTGTTTTACTTTTGTCTTATCCTTCAAGGAAAGTTATGTTCAGGAATTAACAAATGGAAGGAAAGTCTAAAATGAACCAGGAGACATGGAAGAGTTGTGAACTACTCTGAGGCTCCAGGCTGGAGTGGGCGACTCCAGAAGAGCCTGGAGGAGGTGTCTAGTGAGAAGCACCTGGCGCCCTCCTTTTTCCTCTGCCTTGCCCTCACAGCTTCTGGACCATCTATGGAATCGTGCTTTGGAGAAACACATGGGATGAAGTAGGAAATGAGCTGGGACCAGAGTTGGTGGTATGTGAAGATTGAGGGAACAGGTGGCATTTGTAGATATGAAGGAATAGTTAGAAGACTCAAGTTTGGAACTTTGGAGGATAAGTGAACTCAAAAGGACTAAAAGTCAGGTGCACTGGTCCAGGGAACCATTAAGACGACTTGGAGAAAGTCCTTTTTGGCAAAATCTTTCTACCACTGTGGGAAGGGAGGAGCCAAGTTCTGGGGAAACCAAGGAAGTACCAGGAGAAGCACATTTTGATAGAATCCCCCAGGGAGCATGACTGAGCAGCACAGGTGAGTTAAATGGCAGGAGTATAAACCAGAAGTACCGGCTGTGTTCCGAGCTGGTAAGCTAGCAAAGAGTTGGACGGTAGCAGGCTTCCTCGGACATGGAAGCCGTAAGGTGGGTATACCATTTCCTGTATATGAGCAAGATAGAACAAAATCAGAAAATAAATGTGAGAATTTTCTACACAGGGGAAGAGACTTAAAAATCATTGTGTAATAAACAGGTTAAAGAATATTAATTTATTTTACAACTGGGAAGGAATAGGGGGGTTCCAGGTGGGTGGGAAACAGAGTGTGGGGTAGGGGAGGCTTAAGAAAATGAAGTCCCCGTAGGGTGACACTTCTTGCTTTGACATTCCAATGCTCCTGGATGAGGTCAGTTCTTCCTGGCTCCCCTTGATTCGGTCCCTTTAAATTGTGTCTAAAACCAGAGAATCCTTTTGTCAGTTCATGTAAGAGATATGTGCAGGTAGGAACCACAAAAGTATACTTGAAAGCAATTCAAGTATTCTCTATTGATCACCAACTATGTACTGATAGATGGGCAGGAACCAATAGGCTTAAAGGTCGCCAAAAATTCACCCTGTTCCACAGGCAGAGGGCCAAAAGGTTGGTCTGTTCTCTGGGCAGGATGTTTCATCATCCCCGGGCAGGAGCCAATAGTCTTGAAGGCTGCCCTCACACCATGAGCAGGAGCCAATAGGCTTAAAGTTCACCCTCACCCCACGGGCAAAGAGCCAATAATGTTAAAGTTCACTCTGGTACACCCCCCCCCCCCCCAGTAATCCCTATATAAGCTCCCATCATTCGAAGTTTGGGAGAGAGACGACAAGAAGGAGGAGACGACGGAGATGAAGGAAGGGGAAGACGGAGAAGAGGCAGCCACTGCACCAGCCTTAGACCCACCGTCTCCAGCCTGACGGCAGCTGCCCCAGCCAATAGCTCCAGAGACTGCAGACAGTGCAACTAGACTCCCACCTTCCGTTCAGAGCTTGCACACTCTTCCACCAGAGCTTGCACACTTCCTGAGATTGCACACTCCCCTCTCCCTGACTCCTTTCTCCCATCAGAGCTTGCACACTTCCCTCTCCCTGATTCCTCTTCCCGTTCCTTTTCTACCCTTAACCAGCCATAAAGGCTGGTGAATAAATCGCTTGGCTGCACGGCCGTCCCCGGGGTGATTTTTGCCCTTCATGTACCAGGTTTTTGCAAAGTTTTGAGGGTTGAGGAGGTGAGTAACATAGTCGGTGCTTCAAGAAGCTCCGAGTTGTGTGAGTTAAATGAATCAACAGTCTCCTGGTGACTATACAAGTGTAAATGTCCTCAGGGGAGTGGGAGTGGGCGTGGCCAGGGAGGCTGCCAGGTATAACGAGCAAGTCTGAGAGCAGCTCGTCTTGCTGGGGGGAAAGAGGAATGTTCCAACTGGATCCTCGCATAGACCCGTAGGCCATCCTGCATAGGGAGGTGCGTGTGCCCCTGGCGTCTGTTCTCTGACCTTTGTCTCTCCGTTTCTCACCAACACACAGTGCTCAGTCCTCTCTATTTAACTTCTTCCAATAGAAGCTGTTCAGTTGGTGGCGGAGCAGCCTGACTCTCCACCACCGGCAGGTGTGGGGGGTATGCAGAGGGACATGCTCTCGTTCGCAGGGTACCTGGCCGTTCCCATAAAGGCCACGATGCTCATGATCCCACGTCCCACCCCAGGTCTCTGGTCTGGAGAAGCACAAGTCAATGGGCATAGAGTGGCAGACCTGGAGACGTTCTCGGAGCAGGGCCCAGCGTATCAGCAGTAGACAACTAAGTGGGGGATCTTCACACAACCCAATGCTATAGATCAGTTACAGAAGAGTCACGTTCATCAACCTTGATGCATTTGATAAGTCGTGAGTACAGAAAAGACGCATGTTCCAGGAAGATACGGGCAGCAGCTTACCATTTACCTAAAGAAGAAAGCCCAACAAAATGATACTTCAGGACGTTTCTGGACAAATAAATATGTAGTAAATATACTGGAGCATGCATGATGACGGCAGAAGCTTCCTGGCTGCGGTCAGCTTGCGGCAAGAGGAAGGGGAAGAGGATTTAGGGAAACCTGCAGGACACTTCAGTTACGTCTCATTTCTTAAAATAAGAGCTTCCTGCTCTCCCCTCTGTGTGTACCACTAGCTACAGACTTTTTTATTCCTCTCCTTCCTTTTATAGACGAATTTCTCCAAAGCACAGTCTAGACTTTCTGTCTCAGAGTTCTCAGATCTCCCACGTTCCTCAGCCCGCTCTGATGTCGTATCTGGCCCCATCGCGGCACGGAAACAGCTGTCACCAAAACCCCTGATGACCTCCAGGCATGTGGGTCCACGCACCCCCCCCCACATGTGCACACTTTCAAGCTGAGAACACACGAGCGAATGTGTCACCCAGATGTAGAGAATCTTCACATCGTTCCTCATTTGCATTTGATTTTGCTGACAGTTCTTCCTCGCCCTGCCTCGCCCCGGCCCACCCATTTCTCTCTGCCAGTCCCTGTGGTGGAGCTGGTCTGGCACCACCTCTTTCTCCCACGCTGCCCTCCCTGTCCTGGTTGCAGAGGCTGCACTGCGAGGAGGGCCACGTGCAAGTGTGGTTCTAGCCGGGCCCCACCAGATCAGCCATGCGACCTAGACTGATTCTCACCACCCGTGATCCAGTTTTCCCACGGTGGGTTCGTTAAGGGCTTGATGGCCTAATGTGTGTAAAACTCTCTCGGAGCAGAACCGGCCACGAAGGTCAGCGTTTATGCCCTTTTGCAGGGTGACCAGGTGAGCATCCCCATGGTCTGAACCTAATTCTCACACCAGCTTCATACACAACTTCTCTTCATGGTTTTCATAATGCAGAGGCAGTTGGTCGGGTCCCAAGGCCTGTGTGGCCTGGCCCACCTCCCTTACCCACACCTCCCTCCACTCCGCTGTTCCTCAAGCAGGGTCTTTGGGTGTACCGCTTTGCTCTCTCAGCCTGGCGTCTCCTGCCTGATTGGCACTCACCTATCCTGTAGGTCTGAATGTCTTAGACTCACTTGGTGAAAGTCTGTTTGTATTATGGGCTTTCATAGCACGATTTGTCTCTTTTGGTAGCATTTCATGATGTGTAAGGGCATGGTTGTTGATTTAGTCAGCAGCAATTTATTGAGCACCTGCTATGTGCCAGGAATCATACTGGATGCTGGGACACAGCAGGGACCCAAAGACCTGGTCCTCACATCCCAGGAGTTGCCAGTCTCTCAGGAAGCAACATTCAGCAGAGAACTCTGAGCTCATCGGGTTACAGAGGAGAGACGCCTCTGTGACTGGGTGAGTGCAGGGGGTCTGACTCAACCTGTAGTCTCTTTCAGACTTCTCTGAAAAGTCCCTAGGCAAAAAGTGGGGGGGAGGGGTCCAGGCAGAGAGAATGGTATATTCAAATATTCAAAGGTACACAAGCAGGAAAATTCATGATTCTGGAAGAATTATCAATTTAAAGGGAAAGTCAGGGGAAGAAGAGAGCGGGGGCAATGAAGAGCAGTCAGCATTCTGGAAGGAGTGAACATCAGGGAGGAAAGGCGTCCTAACAAACTCCAGTGAGCAGCAGTCAAGGAGAGCATCGGACACCAGCAAAGCCCACGAGCGTAGCTAGCCTGGTAAAGGGCTTCTCAGGCGACAAGCAAGGCTGGGAGGAACCCTCAAGCCATGTCACTAGGGAGGCAGGCTCTCTCTTCCCGTTCGCACTTGGTCCTCTGCGTGTGACCTCTGATCTTGTGCTTCTTGTCTCATGACCACGAGATGGTTGCTGCTCCTCCAGATCATGCCTCTTTGTTCTAGGAAGGAAGAGGAGGAAGCAAGAAAGGGCGAAAGGCCTTCTCTTAGGGAGTTGTGGTTGTTTTGGCTGCTCTCATTGTTTAATTGACGAAGGCTGCTTATCTCTGGGACTTTCGTCACGTCTTACTGGCTAACTGATAAAGCACTGTCCCAAAGGCTGTGACATTATATTCATTTTAACACATTTATACTTCTTAAAAAATGTTTATATTTTAGAAGGTAGAGCCAGCTCCAGAAGGCAGCTGAGAACAGGTGTGAGGCCTCCCAGTGGGCTTTGGGAAAAGATCTTAGCCTTGTCTTCAGAATTAGTCTACACCCTGCGCCCGCTGAGAAAACAGGTTCCATCATCTGTCCTATGGAATCCAAGTGACGGAAAAGACTGTTATATCTTCTGTCTTCCCTTGTTTTGCTGCCCAAGAGTCCTGGGTCAGGCATGAATCTGAGAGATTCAAGTTAAAGAATTTTATTTAAAGCAACCATAGTAACAATAAAATTAATGTATTCACTTTTTTTTTTTTTTCTAAAACATAAAACGACCAGACAAATTGAGTAAGGCAAAGTCTGGATCTCTGCTGTGAGTAGGTAGGCCATTTATCTGTGACAAGGGGTCCTGGCCAGGGGTGAGTTCTCCCCCTGCTCTTCCTAGGGGCAGGGCTGGAAGAAGGTCAAGGCAAGAGCTGTGTTGACCAGGAAGGTCAGCATGTGGGGGTACTGGCCATGGGGAATGAGCCCTGACTTTGCCTGTCCCCCGTAAGTCACTTTCTTCCCTAGTAGACAGGTGTCTGGCCCACGGAGGAGGCAAGGATACTAGTGGGCCAGGGTGTCAGGAGGACAGAGACCAGGCTGGCCTCCCTGAAGCCTGAGAGCTGCCTTCCTTTCTCCCGGCCTGTCCTTTCCCTTCCTGGGTCGGGTCATGAGCCTCAGCCGGCAATCACTGCTCCTCGGGAGCCTGATGGGTGTGGAGAGCTTTGGGCGCAGCTGGGCCAGGGGCATCCTGACATGGCACTTTTTCATGAGCACTCCCAGAGGGACTAACGTGCATGCGGAGTGAAAGCCACCCTTAATGACTTTGTCTTGTCTTCACCCAGGGAGTGGGTTTTGCTCACGCGTGTCTGGTTTGGGCTGCTGCCACGTCTTCTCAATCTGGGCTGCTGCATGATGATGATCACGGGGGTGGCTCTTTCTCCCTCCTCCTTCTCCTCCTGCTCCTGCTCTTCCTCCTCTGGACCTCGCGGATGCATGAATACACTGCTCTTAGCAACACTTACGGTGACAGTTAAACTAACAATGATGATTTTTACACTATGGTAGTCCGTTTCTTAACGTTTCCACACTGTTTCTAAGTCACCTAAGTGGTTCCACACTTTTCTTATTTGCTCCTGTCCATTCGGTGTCAGCATCTCTTTCTTGAGATGATTTGAAGCCACTTTTGATGGGGTGTGGGGTGAGAAGGGGATAAGTTCTGCTGAGATGTGGAATTAGAAAGTGAAATCGGATGTACTTCAGGGTCCAATCTGAGTGACTCTGGCCAAGGGACTTCATTGCTCTGCAGGCTGACTTTGGTGGGTCTAATTTGCTATGACAGTGCAAAGCTTTCAGACTCACGTCATAGTACAAACAGGGCACGGCTTGTCGGCTCATTCAGCAACTCTTCCC
This sequence comes from Tamias sibiricus, assembly GCA_025594165.1. Classification (NCBI taxonomy): domain Eukaryota; kingdom Metazoa; phylum Chordata; class Mammalia; order Rodentia; family Sciuridae; genus Tamias; species Tamias sibiricus. The sequence continues at coordinate 183,978,746 of CM046660.1, forward strand.
TAGGCACCTTCGCCACACCTGGGCACGCAATGGGCTCTGGGCATGCTCACTAGCACTCAGTGACTCGGCTCTGGGCATGCTCGCTAGCACTCAGTGACTCGGCTCTGGGCATGCTCACTAGCACTCAGTGACTCGCACATCTCATTTGTCAAAGGCAGTCATCCCTTATGCTCAGCTGACCTCTCAGACCTGCATTTCTGAAAAGTCTCCTTGGAATGCTGGTTAAAAAGCAAAATTGGAGAGTAAGAACCTCTCCAAATTGGCTTAGGAGTTCACGCTGAAAATAAATCCTCGAGGTGAGTCTCACCTTCTGCTGCTCTGGGTATACGTCCTCTCCAGAGTCAGCTACACCCAGGGAGCCATTTTATTTTTTGTACCAGGTATTGAACCCAGGGGCCCTTAACCATTGAGCCACATCCCCAGACCTTTTTATATTTTACTTTGAGACAGGGTCTTGCTGAGTTGCTTAGGGCCTTGCTAAGTTGCTGAGGCTAGCTTCGAACTAAAAATCTTCCTACCTCAGCCTCCCGTGCTGCTGGGATTATAGGCATGCATCACTGCGCCCAGTGAGGTCATGGTTTTGATAAAGAAAATCTGTTGAGCAAAGAAGCTGTGCCCCAGTTCTGTTAATTTGCCCTTGGGCCCTTGGGAATCTAAAACGAAAAGGACATTGATTTAGTCCTTAAGGTATTGATAGTGTACGAGAGGGGCTGACAAGGAGGCAGCCAAGTTCCCCGACATTTGTCTGGTCATTGGGGAGTTGATGGAGGCAGCTCAGGCCCAGGAAGCCACTTAGCCAGGACTCCAGGATGCTATCCATAAGAGTCACCAGTGTCGGTCAGTTCTTTGTTGCTGAGACCAAAATACCCACGAAGAACCACTTGGTGGAGAAAAAGTTTATTTTGGCTCTTGGTTTTAGTGGTTCATTACATGGTTGGCCAGCTCCATTGATCTGGGCTTGAGGTGAGGGAGAAGGGCATGGTGGAGGAAAGCTGCCAGCTCAGGGCGTCCAGGAAGAAGAGAGGGGTGAGGAAAGGACTGCAGGAAAGATGCACCCTTCCAGGGCACACCCTCAGTGATCCCCCTCCTCCAGCCGTGCCCCAGTGATCCACCTCCTTAAGCCATAGCCCACCTGCTTACAGTTATCCGTAGTCGCCTGAAGCGATGGCCGCTTGGAGCAAAGAAGCCGCGGGAAGAAGTTTAGAGACGAACTGGAAACAAACAGCCCTTTATTCTGATAACTTTTCTCTCTGGCTCTAACTACACCCCGACACGCCGTCCACGCTCCTCTAACCTCCAAAAATGGCGCAGACCTCATCCGCAATCTCGCTCAAGTCCCTCGAGATCTCCGGCCAAGTCTCACAAGATCCCGGGCCAAGTACGGAAGGCGCCAATGCCCAAACATGTCCAAAGCCAAAGCCCGTAGTCCACCGCAATTTAAGCCATCTCCCCAAACAGGGCTCCTGCATTTCCCCCCTTTTGTTTTAAAAGAGGTAATGCTCTAGGACGTCTATATGCAACCAACATTCTTACCCGTCATCGGATAATCAAGGCTGTGCCCTTGACTCCTGTCTTAGGTTGATATGTCGGCCACATGAGACTGTCCCGTGCGACTGTGCCTGTCTTAGGTTGTCCCCCTCTGGGGATCTTACCCGTCATTGGCTAACCAGCCATCCAATGGAGCCCTTTAGGATGGACTGTGTATGATGACTAACAGCCATCCAATTGTGAGGAGATGTGCGGCTTTAAGGCAACAAGCCTTTTGGTGACGAGCCAAATTGTATAGCATATCAAATTGTTTAAACAAATTAGTTGCCCTAAGTTTCATCAAGTAACACACTGAATTCTCTGGACAAATGTCCGCAAGGCATTGTCCCGTAAAGTCCCAAACAATGAAAGATCAAAATGTCCATTTGTTATAACACGTTGATGTAGGAGGTCCCATGTATGTAGAGCAGAGGCCACACAGTTGGTGAGGTTGTTTGATGCTTGAGCAGCAGGGATGCTTGTGGTGACCGCGTTCCCTGCAGCTGTAACAGCAGCCGTCTTTTTTATATCTAGATAATGCCACCGGCAAATCTTCAGGGCCCGCTACCTAGAGACTCAAGCTCAATTATTAAAGGAAAGGCAGTGTTATTTCAGCACTGAGTGAAGAGTCGAGTTGTCAAACTAAAAAACAGAATTATTAGATTAGAAAATTAAAGTTGATTTCTGCTCACACACATTGTTGTTTGAGCTCACACAAACATAAGTTGCCAAAATATCATATTGAGAACAAAAGAAAGAAAGACTGAGGGTATTTACTGTATTAAAGATAGATTAAAGAAAAGCTAAAGGCACTTTGGAGAAATAATTTGTTAGCCGGAACCCTCAAGTCTCTGTATACACAGCAATTTTTTACCTGTTGAGATAATTGAAATTAATCAGCTATTGAACAAATGAAGTTAATAACAAATAAACAATCTTATGTCAAAACACCAAAATATTAGGTTATATAGCACTAGTCATATTGTTTGCTAAAGAGAAGTCCCAGGGATACCTATAATCAAAATTGAAAGTACCTTCATTTATAAAATTATTTACCTAAATTGAATACTCTTAACCTAAAATGAATTAAAGTTATTTGGATCCATATATATATATATATTCTTTTTCATAAGCGCTTTGTTCTTTGTGACGTCACACTGGACAGACGAACAAACATACAAACATATATTTGTGACGTCACATTAACATGAAATGTAGACAAATGTACAGACATAAAGACATGTATAAAAAGAAAAAAAATACAATTGTGTGCACACTAAAGAGAGATCTCCTCGTCCCGGCCGGGAGGAATGACTCTTGAGTTGTGAAACATTTTGAAGGATACTTTTGAGGGAGTCATTCTATATCTTCATCTTGGTCTTCTTGATTTTGTACCTTTTTTATTAATCTTGATTCCTCAATAACTACATCTTGATCATTTTGATGTGGTACCTGCTTTATTAATCTAGATGGTATCCATATTGGAGAGGATTCGTGTTTTGGAAAAACACAAACAGATCCTCTCCCCCAAATTAATACTGGATCTGGACCCTTCCATGTACCTGAAAGAATATCCTTCCAGTAAACCAAGGGTTTATGTTGTTGGTGTGGATTCCAATGTCTGTCTCCAGCAGAATAACCATTAGAGTCTAAAGTTAAAAAATTTAAGGTAAACAGGGCAACTGCCAATCTGTCCTTAGGACTTTTCCAATTTCCTTCTTTTTGTTTTAATAACATAATTTTCAGTGTTTGGTTTGCTCTTTCAATAATGCCCTGACCCTGAGGATTGTATGGGATGCCTGTTTTTATGGGATATGTTGAATTTTGCGCAAAACTGTTTGAAAGATGAGGACGTATATGCGGGGCCATTATCTGTTTTAAGCATTTTGGGGATGCCCAATGCAGCAAAAGCTTGTAAACAATGAGATGTGACATCTTTAACTTTTTCTCCAGAATGTAAGGAAGCAAAAATCATGCCTGAGCATGTATCTATGGTTACATGAATAAATCGCAATTTTCCAAAGCTTGGCTCATGAGTAACATCCATCTGCCACAAATGATTGGGCATTAATCCTCTAGGGTTAACACCAAAATGAGGATTGAGCAAATGTGTTATACAAGATTTACAATCTTTTACAATTGTTCTGGCTTGCTCTTTTGTGATTTTAAACCTACGTTGCAAGGTGGTGCTGTTGACATGAAACTGGGAATGAAATAAAGTAGCTTGTTGTAGCGCTGAAAGTATAAATATTGTTTTTGTAAGTTCATCAGCCTTTTGATTACCTTCATGGAGGGGGCCAGGCAAATTAGTATGTGCTCTAATATGGCCTATGAATAGAGGTTCTTTTCTTGCCCACAAAAGTTTTTGTATTTGATAAAACAATTTAAAAGCTGGAGTATGAGGTGCTATTGGTCCTGCTAACTCTAATTTTGGGATGGCTTGTACAATATAGTGGCTATCTGAAAAAATGTTTATGGGCTGGTCTCTAAAATTTTCCAGAGCTCTTACCACAGCTTCCAATTCCACTAGTTGAGCTGATTTGTGTGCAGTTATGTAAGTCATATTTTCTTTTGTAGTGACTGTTGCAGCAGTACCATTTGAGGACCCATCTGTAAATACATTAAATGCCTTAGGAATAGGTTGATTTTTTATTACCTGTGGAAATATAATAGGATGATTAATACAAAAAGATAATATAGGAGACTTAGGAAGGTGATTATCAAAATTTGCAGAGGTAGAGCATCTAGCTATAGCCCAGTCATTATCGTTGAAGCATAAATATTCAATCTGTGACGATGAATAGGGAGTAATAATAGTAGCAGGGTGAATGCCAAATATTTTAGTAGAAGTTTTAAGTCCTTGAAGAATAAGTTTAGCCACCATGGAGGTATAAGACTCAATTATGCTTTTAGGAGAGACAGGCAAATGTATCTATAATAAAGGCCCTTGTTGCCAAAATACTCCTGTGGGTGTATATTGTGAAGAAATAATAATCAATATCAGCGGTTGAGTTAAATCAAATCTGTCACAATGAGCTCCTTCAATGGCTTTTTCTACTAACTTTAAAGCTTTCCTAGCATCTGGAGTCAGTGTTCGCGGTGAGGATGGATCAGGGTCCCCTCGAAGGATATCAAATAAAGGTTTTAATTGGCCAGTAGTGAGGTTTAGTGTAGGGCGGAGCCAATTAATGTCTCCCAGCAGTTTTTGGAAATCATTGAGGGTGGTTAAATGTTCTTTATTTATTAAAATTTTTTGGGGGTCTAACAAAAGTATCCATGATTTTAAATCCTAAATATAATATGGGAGATCTGGTTTGAACTTTTTCTTCTGCTATATATAATCCATATTTTTTTAAATTTTCTACCACGTCACTGAATATATTAAATAAGATTTTTTGATTAGGGTGGGCCAGTAAAATATCATCCATGTAATGTAGACACATGAGGTTTGGATATTTATTTTTAATGGGTTGGATAGCCTTGTCCACATATATTTGGCATATGGTGGGGCTATTAGCCATTCCCTGCGGCAAAACCTTCCATTGATATCTCTGATCAGGGCCATTATTGTTAATAGAAGGAACTGAAAAAGCAAACCTGGGGGCATCCAGAGGATGTAGGGGAATAGAAAAGAAGCAATCCTTTATATCAAGACTAATAACATGGAAACTTTTTGGAATAGCTACAGGATTCGGAAGTCCAGGTTGAGTAGGGCCCATGACTTGCATGGTTTTATTAATTTGTCTAAGATCATGTAATAATTGCCATTTTCTTGATTTTTTCTTGATCACAAATATGGGGGAATTCCAGGGAGAGGTGGAAGGTTCTATATGTCCTGCTTCTAATTGTTCCTGAACTAGTTGGTGGGCCGCTTATAATTTCTCTTTAGATAGGGGCCACTGAGGGACCCACACTGGCTTATCAGAAAGCCATGGTATTTTCAAAATTATTTTCTCAGTGGCCCCGAAGAAAAATGTCTTTTTCCTATATGATAATGATTTCTTTTAGGGTTAAGCTTACCCTGTACTTTTTGATAATGATTTCTTTTAGGGTTAAGATTACCCTGTATATTTTCACATTTAACACCTGCAGGTTTGGTTGCAAGGTGTACTCCCATTTGTTGTAAAATATCTCTTCCCCATAAAGTAACTGGTAGGTTAGGTAAAACATAAGGCTGAAACGTTCCTTTATGTCCTTCATCATCCTCCCATTTTAAAATTACTGCACTTTTTTCTGGGAGGTTATTATATCCCAAGCCTCTTAAACTGGTTGAAGCTTTTTGCAGAGGACAGTGTTTGGGCCATTGTCGTAAATTAATGATGGAGGAATCAGCTCCAGTATCTATAAGTCCCTCCATTTCTATTCCTTGGATTCTTATTTTACACATAGGCCTCCTAGTACAGTCTCGAACCCAGCAAGCCATGGGTCTCGAATCAGTGGAACAAAATCTTCTATTGTTCCCTTTTTGAGGCATACTCATTTTAAATGAATTATGTAAATTGGGAAGGAGAAGCAGCTGAGCAATTTTATCTCCTTGATTAACAGAACTTATACTTTGGGGTGAGCTAAGCATTATTTTTATTTCCCCTTTGTAGTCTGAGTTTATTACACCTGGGGTCACTTGCAAACCTACTAAGCTTTGAGGACTTCGCCCAATAATAAGTCCTACAGTCCCTGAGGGAAGAGGTCCCCTGACTCCTGTGGGAATCAGTTGAACCCCCATTTCAGGTGTTAACACTATTCGGGCGGTGGAACAGAGGTCTAATCCTGCATTTCTTCCTGATCCTCTGGTGAGGGAGTGGATGGGTAATAGGGGTTGTGTCGGGGAAGCATCTGAATGGATGCTTGAGGATACTCCTCCTCCAATGCCTCATACATTTGTGGGCCCCGGGGCATTGGGCCCCGTGCCCCGTTTTTTGAATTCCTGAACAAAGGATTTCCATGGATGTCAAATTTTGAATAGCATTTAGTGGCCCAATGATTTCCCTTTTTACACTGGGGCAGCAACCTGGAGCACGGTATGAATTTGGTCTTATTTCTCTTTTGGGATTTTGCCTAGAATAGCCTGATTGATTATGATAATTTTTCCTGGAATATCCTGATTGATTATAGTGTCTAGGTTGAGTCTTGTGAAATTCTGAGGGGCAGCATCTCTAACAGCTGCTGCAATCATATTCCCTGTGACAAAGGCATCATTTATATCTTTACATAGTTGTATATATATGGAAAGATCCTTTTTATTTCTCCATGGCCTGATGGCTTCCTGGCAATATTTATTAGCGTTTTCATATGCTAATTGAACAACTAATGGCATAACTTGATCAACATCTCCAAAAACTCTACCTGCAGTTCTCAAAAGTCGATCAGCAAATTCAGCATATGGTTCATTAGGTCCTTGAATTACTTTGGACAAGCTACCTTGTAGATCCCCAGGTCCTTGTACAGTTTTCCATGCCTTTAAGGCAGCTGCGTTTATCTGAGCATATACTCCTGGGGTATAATATTTTTGAGCCTGTAAGTCTGTGAATGGCCCTTCTCCTGTGAGCATTTCTATATTATGGTCTCCAAACCCTGCATCTGCATTTATTTTAGCTGTTTCTATACAAAGTTCTTGAAATTGCGATCGCCAAACCAAGTATTGTCCCCCACTTAATGTTGCTTTACATAGACGTTTCCAGTCTAAGGGGGTTAAGCTAAAGGTGTTAAGGGACTCCAGTATACTCAACGTGAAAGGAGCTTGGGGTCCATATGTCATTACTGCCTCTTTGAGAATTTTTATTGTTTTGAAATCTACTGACTGGTGGCCCCTCTCTCCATTTTCATATTCAAATACTGGCAGTTCCCAACGTATCTGTGAGTTACCCTCGAGAGTGCATAAGCGCTCAGAAAGACTTTTTATTTCTATTTCTAGGGTATGCAAACGCCTAGTGATACCCTTCATATTTTCTGTAATAGATTCCACCCATGGGGGAGTGGAGGACATAGGTTCCTCCACTTGATGGTCCCTTATCTTGGTCTTCCTTAATTTCCTTTTGTTCATTTTCTCAGAATCACTTTTACTTAATTCCTCCTCACTACTACTACTCTCATTGGTCCTAACTGACTCAGTAACATCCTGAGTCCCAGATTCAATTGAGAGCATGTATCCTTGAACTATCTCTAATAAATCTTGAATAGCTTTAGCAGCTCGGATCTTTGTCATTTTTGAGCCCACACTGATACTATCCTTACTGGCCCTAACTGACTCAGCCGAGGCCAAGCTTTCATGATCACTTTCACTTTTTTCCAAATTCTCCTCACTAATAACTGACTCAGCTATATCAAAGAATCCATCAAGAGCCTTGTACACTTGGGTCTTAGTTATTTTTGAACCCATTTTAACCGCTCTGACTAGAGACTCCTGCGAGGTTCCTCAGTTCTTACCTGCCGTGTCGATTCCCCATCCGGGCCACCACTGTAGTCGCCTGAAGCGATGGCCGCTTGGAGCAAAGAAGCCGCGGGAAGAAGTTTAGAGACGAACTGGAAACAAACAGCTCTTTATTCTGATAACTTTTCTCTCTGGCTCTAACTACACCCCGACACGCCGTCCACGCTCCTCTAACCTTCAAAAATGGCGCAGACCTCATCCGCAATCTCGCTCAAGTCCCTCGAGATCTCCGGCCAAGTCTCGCAAGATCCCGGGCCAAGTACGGAAGGCGCCAATGCCCAAACATGTCCAAAGCCAAAGCCCGTAGTCCACCGCAATTTAAGCCATCTCCCCAAACAGGGCTCCTGCAGTTATCACTTGGTCCATTCAAACTAGAACCCACTGATCAAGTTACAAGTCCCATGATGCATCCGTCATTTCACTTCTGCTCACACAAAGAACTGTTGGCGGGGGGTGGGGGGGCATTTTATACACAGACCACAAGAGCTCCTTTCAAAATAAAAGCTGTGACATTTCTGGGTTTGGGATACTAGATGCATTTTCCCTATTCTTCTTGACAACTACAATGAAAGATACTGGACATTTCACAAAATAAACATAAAAAGGCTCTGCAAGATGGAGAGGAGGAGGCAGACTGGTTAAGGATGTTGAGGAGTGACATGCTAGTGAGTCCTCTGGGATTTTTTCCCTTATGTCCTGAACTGGGTGTTGGAGAAGCTGGTAATTCAGAAATGCCAGTGGACACAACCAAGAAAAGCCCCAAGAAACACATTTTTACCCCCAGAGGAAAGACCAGAAAGAAGCAGCCAAGAATAACAATATATGTTTAGATAATCACCTTCTACTCTTTGAAATATAGCAGAAAAAGTAGATGAATGAAGTAAAAAGAAACTGAAAACAAAAATTAAAATGTCAGAGTTAAACTTTAGAATAAAACAATTACATTAAATGTAAATGATCTAAATATACTGATTAGTAGATAAACATCAGTTGCAATAAAAAAAGGACCTAAATACATGCTGTCTACCTGAAACTGACTTAAAGTATAATGAGATAAATTTTTTTCAAGCCAAAATATACTGCATGCAAACAGTAATCAAAGGAAAACGCGAATGGCTATATTAATATCAAATAAAGTTCACTTTAGAACAAAAGAATTACCAGAGACAGTGAGGAGCATTATAGAATGATAAAAGGGTCAATCCATCAAGAAAACCCAACATGTGGAATGAAATCCATTATATCAACAGGCAAAAGAAAAAAAATCACAGGATCATAACAACTGATGCATAAAATACAGTTGGCAAAATTCAAGTCACTTTCATGATGAAACTATCAAGAAAGTAGGAATAGAGTGGAACTTCCTCAATTTGATAAAAATATCCAAAAAAGCCTACAGCTAACATCATACTTAACATACCTGATCCTACACAAGGTAAGGACACTTGCTCTTATCCTTCTTGTTCAACGTAATTGTGAGACTCTTTGTCAATGCACTATAGCAAGAAAGAAAATAAAAGTCATACAGATCAGAAAGGAAGAGAGAGAAACTGAAACTATGTGCAGATTACATAATGGTCTATGTAGAAAATTCCCCAAGGAATTTATCAAAACCCTTAGAATTCATAAGTGAGTGCAGCAAGATTGTAGGCTATAAACACAACACAAAGAATTAATGTGTTTCCATTGTATTAGTCAGGATTAGTCAGGCCTCGCCTGAGACCGAAGTCCTGGGAACCTCCCAGGAGAATCACTGGTGAGAGTCCCGGTTGGCAGAGTGAAGGCGTTGGAACCCAGCTTCCTCTGGCAACGATTCCACCAGTAGAGGCACTCTCGGGAACGAGGCACGCATCCTCCTCCTTCTGTTTTGTGTTCCATCTGGGCCCCAGCCTATTGATGGTGCAGCCCACGTTTAGGGAGAGTCTCCTCCTCAGCTTGCTGCCTCACATGCCAATTATGCCTGGAAATACCCTCATCAACACTTCCAGAAGCCTCTTGATCTTAGGCATCTCTTAATCTAACTAAGTTGGCAGACCAGATTAAACATAACAGCTATATCCTAGCAATGCATATGTGTAAATTGAAATCATATTATCGTTTACAATTATTTAAGAAAAATGAAACACTTGGATATTACAAAACATGCGCAGAACTCCTATGCTGAAAACTATAAAACTGAGGAAAGAATCAAAGTAGATGTAAGTAAATGGAGAGATATAACATTTTCATAGATTGAAAAATTCACATTACTAAGATGTCAGTTTCATCCCAAATTATATATAGGTTTAACACAATACATATTGAAATTCCAGGGATAATTTTTTAAAATGAAATAGACAAGATTACATAGAGAAAGAAAGAAAATAGAATGTGTAAAACAATTTAGGAAAAGAAAAATTAAATGGAAGGAATCAGTTTGTCTGACTTTAGGATATACTATACTACAGGAACCAAGACACTATGGTATTGTTGGGGGGATGAACACATTAATGGAATGTGCTAGTCAGTTTTTTTTTTTTTTTTTTTTTTTTTTTTTTTTGTCATTTTGACTAAAATACCTGCCAAGAACAACTTGAAAGAGGAAAAGTTTATTTTGGCTCATGGTTTCAGAGTTTCAGTCCATGGCTGCTGACTCCATTTCTCTGGGTAGGAGATAGGCAGAACATTGTGGGGAAAAGGTGGGGAAGGAGGCTTCTCAGCTCGTGGTAGCCAGGAAGCAGAATGGGAGAGAACTGGGAAAAATATAAATCCTAAAGGGAAAAATATAAATCCTGAAGGCATGCCCCCATGACCCACTTCCTTCAGCCACATCCTCCTGCCTCCAGCTAGCACAGCAGTCCTTTCAAATTGTCAGTGTCACCTGATCTATTGATCAGGTTAAAGCTCATGCGATGTAATCATTTTAGCTCTGAGCATTCCTGCATTGTCTCACACATGAGCTTTTGGGGGACACCTCACATCCACACCATCACATGGGATGGTATGAGTGAACCCAGAAATTGATCCACAAAAATAAAGTCAATTGTGCTTTGAGGGGAGTAGGATCAATTTTATGTAAGTATAATTTATATGCAACAGAAATTAACTAATTTTAAGTGCTTAATTTGATTAGTTTGTATTGTGTGTATAACCATCATAATAAAAATATGGAATATTAAATCATCTCAAAAGTTCCTTCATGCAAACTTGTAGTCAGTCACTTTTCCAAACTTCTGGCCTTAAGCAACCAATAACTATTTTCTATTTCCACAAATTTGCCATTTCTGTAATTTCATATGCATGGGACTGTGCAGTGTGTTATCAACTTCTTTTTTTTTTTTTCATATAGTTTTTGAACTTCACCCAGGTGACTATTATTTTATTTACTGTAGCAAGGAGAGTCTTTTCAATTACTGGTGCATCTATAGGAAAAGAAATGAAACTTATATCAAAATCAGCTGACAATGCATCATAGAATTAAATGTAAAACTATAAAACTTATAGAAGAAGATAATACGGTACAAATTATTTGGGATCTGGGTGGGGTAAAAAGTTGTTACATATAATACCAAAAACCTGATTAATAAGTATTAATAATTAGACTGTATCAAAACTAAAAAAGAAATATTTCCTCTGTGACAAGTCCTGTTGAGGTTGAGAGGATAAGATACTGGCTGAGAAAAATATTTGAAAATCACTGTTATGGTTTGGATGTGAGGCGTCCCCCAAAAACTCATGTGCAAGACAATGCAAGAAAGTTGCGAGAAGAAATGATTGGGTTATGAGAGCCTTAACCCAATTAGTGAATTAATCCCCTGGTAGACATTAACTGAGTGGTGACTGAAGTGGTAGGGTGTGGCTGGTGGAGGTGGGAATTGGAGGGAGACTTTGTGGTTATAGATTTATATCTGGCGAGTGAACTCTCTCTCTGCTTCCTGATCACCACACGAGCTGCTTCCCTCCGCCACACTCATCTGTTTCTGTCTCAGAGGAATGGAGCTGGCTGACTGTGGGTTGAGACCTCTGAGACCATGAGCCTTCAAACTCCTCCTCCTCCATAGCTGTCCTGGTCGGGTCATTTAGTCACAGCAGCAAAAAGCTTACTAAAACAATCACCTATCTGGTCAAGGACTTGAAGCTGGAAAACTTAAAGAAAAATAAGCAACACACTCTAACTAGAAAATGGCAAAGGATGGATGGGGGTACATAGAAGAACATAGAATTTCACCAAAGAGGATATATATAGATGGCAAATATGCACATGGAACTTGGTGATCAGCATCATTACACCCAAAGGATATGAGAAGATATTTCACCAAAGAGGATATATAGATGGCAAATATGCACATGCAAAGGTGATCAGCATCATTACCCAGTAGAAAATACAAGTTAAGATCATGGTGAGATCTTATGGCTCATCTGTTTGATTCCTCATTTATGTTCTATTGAAACAGCTAAAATTAAAAAAAAAATGAGAATACCAAACACTGTTGAGGATGTGAAGAAACCACATCTCTCATAATTGTTGGTTAGAATGTAAAATGGCATGGCCATTCTGCAAAATAGTTTGTGATTTATTTACAAACAAAAACAAAAACCAAAAACAAACAAAAAAATGTAACTTACCCAGCAATCATTTTGGATATTTATCTTAGATAAAAAAAAATTATGTTCACACAAAAATCTGTACAGAATGGAGCATATCAGCTTTAATTGTGATGGCCAAAAAATTGGAATCAACCAGCAGTTCCCTCAATAGGTGACTAGTTAATCTGTGGAAGTCAGTCACACCATGAAATATGACTTTGCAATACCAAGGGACACACTACTAATATACTGAGCAACTTGGAAAGATCCTAAGGACATTTGGCCAAGTGAAAAAAAGACAGTCTCAAAGAGTGTTATGCCATTTATAAAACATTCTTTTTTTTTTTTTTTTTTTTTTTTTTTTTTTTTTTTTTTTTTGTATTAGTGATTGAACTCAGGGGCACTTGACCATTGAGCCACATCCCCCAGCCCTATTTTGTATTTTATTTAGAAACAGGGTCTCACTGAGTTGCTTAGCGCCTCACTTTTGCTGAGGCTGGCTTTGAACTAGCAATCCTCCTGCCTCAGCCTCCTGAGCTGCTGGGATTATAGGTGTGCACCACTGCACCCAGCTAAAACACTCTTGAAATGATAAAATTCTACAGACTGGCACCAGATTCCTCATTACCAGTGTCTAAGGACTTTGGGGTGGGTGGGGATGTGACTGTACCACAGGGAGATTTTTGTACTGATGGAGGATGCAATAGTTTTGATCAGGAATGTCCCCCAAAGGTCAATGTGATGAAGGCTTCTTCCCTGGAATGGGAGGTGGTAGAGCCTTAGGGAAGTGCAGCCTAGTTGGAAATTCTGGGTCAGTGATGGCATATCCTCAAGGTGGGTTGTCGGACCCTGGTCTCCTCCCTTCCCTTGTTTCCTGGCCACCATGAAGTGAGCAGTTTTCCCCCTCACATGTCTCACCATGCTGTGCTGCCTTGTCAGTCCCAAAATCAATGGGGCCAATCAAACATGACCTGAAACCTCCACAACTGTGAGCCAAAATAAACCTTTCCTCCTTTTAAGTGATTATCTCAGGCACTTTGTCACAGTAACAGAAAGCTTTGTAGTCATAGTAACCTGAATCTATATATGTGACAGAAGGGCATAGAACAGTCCACATACTTTGACGCAATGTCCTTTTTATGATTTTAATACTGCATTATCATATGGAAAATGTAACTATTATGGGAAACTGAACGAAGGGCCTGGGAGACTTCTTTGTACTTCCTATGAATCTGTAATCATTTTAAACATAAAAAATGTAAAAACCAAAAAAAAAGGAGCTACTAGAATTTCTCCCCAACATGGTGCTAACTGAGGTGAGAGAAAGTCAGAGGAAGAAGAAACTCACAACAACCAGATGTTTTTTCTTAATTGGAAGCATTTCGGAAATCAAGAAAATGGGATGCAATAAATGTCCATCCACGGTGTGTGCCACCATGCCTGATGCAAGTAGTATATTTTTAAACAATGCATTTTTTTAATGCGTTTTATTTGTACATGGTGCTGAGGATTTTTTATTGGTGAATTTTAATTGAATTTTAATTGAACATATTAGTGGGATTCATTGTTACGTATTCATACGTGCACATAACAAAGTTTTTAAAAGAGTTACAGTCATGAACAGGTTATATATTCCCATTCCATCCTTTGGATGTTATAAACAAGCTTGGTAAACATTAGCATGTTGAATAGAAAGAGATTAGGATTAAAACATCGTTGAAATGAAATGGCTGGGAGTATTAGGTTTTTAAGGAGCTCCATAAACTGAATTATGAAAAATTTTACTTGATTTCACTCTTTCTCTATCTTGGCCACCATCACCACTCAGTTCAAAGAGCATTTGAGACACACCTACCATTTATTCTATTCTATCATTGGGAGAAGCAAAAGGTAGGGATCCTAGACTGAGGGTGAGGAAGACTTCTGGGACACAGTGGTCAGCAGTGCCCGACGTGGCCTCCAGTGACTGCCCTCTTGGTGGTCAGACCTTGGCTACCGTCCCCTGTGATTTAGGCAGACCCCATGACCTGCTTCTCGCCCACAGAATGCGGAGGCAGTGGTGGTGTGTCTTGCGGTGATTGGGCTGGTTTTGTTTCCCTCTCTTGCCTGTCAGGCTGTGATGAAGCAAGCTCCTCTACTGGAAGGGCTCACGTGGGAAGGAGCTGGATCTCGCTAACCCTCTTCGAGCAGCCAGATTCTGAGGCCGGAGGTCAACGGCAAGTGAGGATCAAGCCAGGTGAGCGTGGAGGGATCTCCTTTCCCTTTCTCCCGGAGATGCATGCAGCCTGTGGGAGATGTGAGCCAGCTCACCTGTGCCCACTTTGATCCAGGGAGAATGGGAGGTAAGACATGTGTGCTATCTTAAGCCACCAAGTTTCAGGTAATTTACTACGTAGCAATAAGTGACCAAAATAGATATTACGACTTTTGCATAATAAAACTAAAATGGTAGGCTTATGGTCAACTGGCCTGGTACAAACAAAATGACAAGAACCATTCTTGTCATCTGCAGTTCACCAGTGTGCCCTGTGCTATTTTGTACCCTTGTTTAGGTTCTTCCTGCCTAAGGTGACAAAGTTTGTGTTGATTCGCATTTTCCAAAGGTGATTCCTCTCTTCTCCCTCCTTCACTGTGAGTTGCGGGGCCTGGGGCGGTGGGTATCTCTGTTTCCTCCCTTTGAATCTGGCGGGCCTTTGAATTGGTGCTATTTGACTTCTGAGGTTGGATCACACAAAATACCCATAGTTTTTGCTTGTCCTACTGGGACACTTATTTGTGAATCCAGCCACATGCTGTGAGGAAGCCAAGCATCCACACAGCAGGCCCCAACAGTGACCAGCACAGGGGCATGGTACAGAGACTTGGAAGATTCTATCCCTAGCCTTTGAGCCTCCTGCCCTGATTGACTCTAAGGAGTTTAGGCTTAGGATCTCCAAGTGTGAAAACGAAATGTCATCATGATTGTAATTCACTACATGTTGGGGTGGTTGCTTACACAGCAATAGATACAATGGACCATCTACGTGTCCGTGTGTGTATCCGTGCACCTCTGCAAGGAAGGCTGGACACGCAGGTCCTGAGAGCTCCAAAAGGCCAGAAAAAGGCAGCAGATGTGTTGGGTCCTTGGGAGACACAACCCGAAGAGCGTGCAGAACATTACCTCCTGTCCTCAGAGGTGCCCATGCTTCTTGGGGTTGCATCCACTCCCTGCAGAATGCTGTTAGCAGGCCCCAGGTGAAACTAGGGTCAGGGCAGAAGAGAACATGGCTAAGCTGGCTCAGCAGTCCTGGGTGATTCTGCGCAGACTGCTGCTCAGCAAACGGGTTGGTGCTGGGCTGCAGCAACCTCTGCTCTGCTGGGCAGGCACCAGGACCGTCTTGGTTGTTACTGCAGCATCCTCTTTGTCTTCCCTCCTGCCCTATTGGCCTATCAAAGACCTCCTTACAAAAATGGATGTGTGTTCCGCTGAGATGTACCTTGGAAGACACAGTTTTCTTTTCTCATAACTGCAGGGATGTTTCTGTAATCTGTGCATGCCAGTGTCTGCAACATCTGCCCCTTATTCCGTCTCTGGGTCATTCTTCCCAATTCTCTACACACACACCGTGGCACCTCCGAACATCCCCAGTCTCTTGACCTCAGAGTGCAGCAGCAGCGAGCCAGCAGAGAGCAGTGAACAGGGAGAACTCACTACTGACTTTAATAAAATGGCGGGGTATTGGGCTACCATTGACAATGGAAATCATAAGAGAGGAGGATGATGGGAGGACAGAGCACTTAGTGAGGGGGGACTTAACACAATGAAAGTCAAGGTGAGAGCTCTTGGGGGAAAATGAAATCTACCTTCCAGGTAACATGTGGGTGGTGATGGGAGGCCTCAAGTGAAGAAGAAAGCCCCGGTGGGCAGGACAAGAGCTGCACAGAGTTCAATGTCGGAGCAAACTCATTTCAAAGACAGAAATCTGTGCCATGATATCCATTCATTCATTCTGCAAACCACAAGTGAGCACGCCCATGGGAAAACACCAAACTATATGCTCAGATAAAAGAGCAAACAGATGTCCCCTAATTTCTGCCTTCACAGACGTGTCACTCCAGAGGGTACCGGTTGTGAATGAAAGACTTAACAAATAAACAGTTCAATTCAAATGTTGACAAT
Organism: Tamias sibiricus; assembly: GCA_025594165.1. Taxonomy (NCBI): domain Eukaryota; kingdom Metazoa; phylum Chordata; class Mammalia; order Rodentia; family Sciuridae; genus Tamias; species Tamias sibiricus. The sequence continues at coordinate 183,995,425 of CM046660.1, forward strand.
TTGCTAGAAGAGGAAAAATAGGGGCGTGGAGACTTGGTTAGGACTTCTTTGAGCAAATGACACTAAGGCAGAAGCTGGAGGAGGGCAGCCAGTCCTGCTGTCTGCGGGGTGTCTCACCTTGTGGTGTAGCCCTCACCTTCAGAATGAGAACGGAGCCCTTCTAACTAGTGTGTTTTATTCTAGGCAAAAGAAATAGGCTGAAATTTTAGGGCAAGAAATGTTTTATTTCAAAGGCAGGGAGCCTTGAAACATCACTAGGAAAGTAGAACTAGGTTTGACAGGCATGCACACACCATGAACCAGCCCCAGAGAAGACCCTACCCTGGGGGCTGGGTGTTGCCACTGGCACTGCAACTGTTCCCAAGGCAAATGGCCTGTGATCACCAGCTCCAATCCAAAACCAGAACTAGGTTTTAGAGAGGCCAAGGTGGCCGTGCTGGCTCAGAGAAGGCAAGCAATCCCCGATCTCTGATCCCGCACCTGGGGTTCACCTGGCCTCTCAACCAGCTGCCAAAGTGGGGACTTCGATGGTCAGAGGCAGCCACCACTCCCAGGTGGCACATTTCCATCCTACCTGAATTTGTTGAACAGGTACGCCTGGTCTGGGGGGGGGGGGCACACACTCTTTCTGGGGCCCTGTGGAGTGCCATGGTGGGAATGAGCGCAGCAGCACGGGCAGCGGGGACCCGCGTCTGATCGTGCATTCTACAGAACACACACTGTGACAGCTGAACGCAGAATCAGCTCGCCTGTCAAATTAAAAAGTCTTTTAAAACATTGTAGTTATTCATTGATCATGTCACGAGGACAGCACTCTTGCACTGTGAAACCCAACATTTCTGGAGGGCACTTTGACAATGTAGATCCAAAAGCCTTGAAGATAAAGCCCTAGACTTGGTTCCGTGCCTGGGAAGATAGCCTAAGGAAATAATGAGGGATAAGGACACAGATTTACCAGAAGAATAGAGGTCCTAACTACAAAAGTGCTGCAAAGGAAGCATCAGTGAGAATTCATGCACAAAGTGGAAAAACCAGATCCAATTAATTTAGGCAAGGCTCATCTTCTTGTGCCTCTTGGGGCTGATGGTGCTTTAGGAATGGCTCACTGCAGGGCTTATACAAAATCGTAGAGACCTTTGGTAAGTTCCTGCTCCTCAGTGTCTTCCCTTCTCGTGTTGTGCATTCTCATCCAATGCAGGTTTTCTTCTCACGGTTTAGCGCAGTTCCTAGGGTTCACCTTTAGCAGCAAAGAATATCTGTGTTTCAGCATTCTGGGGGAAAGCTCAAGGCGCTCTCTGATTGGACAGGCTGGATCACATGACCTCCTGGGCCACACCTGGTGGGAAGGCCTGGAGACCTACTCAGTCCTGGGACGTGGGCCCTCCATCCAGGGCTGGGTGCTAAGAGGCCATGCCCCAGTGCTCTCATTGATTGGCTTCCTGTCGGTGGCGCACGCCTCACTTTGGGAGGCTGAGGCAGGAGGATCTCGAGTTCAAAGCCAGCCTCAGCAATGGCGAGGAGCAACTCAGTGAGACCCTGTCTCTAAATAAAATACAAAAAAGGGCTGGGGATGTGACGTAGTGGTCGAGTGAGTTCAATCCCCGGTACCACACACACACACACACACACACACACACACACAAAAAACCATCCTCTGGACCTGAGAGTCTTGCTAAATTTGGTTTATATTTCAATCTGACCATAAAACCACACATTAGGAAAGGTACCTAATCAATTAGTTCTAATTAATTATGAACAGAATGTGTCTCCAGCTGTGGGATGTGGTTTGTTTTCTGTTGGCTATAATTAGAAAAGTTTAGTGACTGTATAAAAATAAAATGTCTGTGCCAGGGAGCCATGGGATGGGGGCAGGGGAATAGAAAAAAAAAAGCAGGTGGTTAGAATTAGTGTTAAATGGCAACTAGAATGTTGTAACCGCTTCCCACAGATGGAGAAACAGCTTCCTTGATGCTGAATATGGCTCCAGGACCGAGTTCTGGGCAGGCAGAGGCTTCTCCACTCAAGGTCTGCCCTTCCCTACGCCGTTCACCACTCTCCGGCTTTCTCTTGTAGGCTTCCTAGGCAAAGGTGGCCAGCAAGTCCACCTTGCGTGGGGTTGGGTGGGCACAACAGGACCTTTTGCCCCAGATGGTTCTAGCCACAAGCTGTTGCCACCGGTGGGGAGATGCTAGGGCTTGGTGCTGGTTAGGGCCCTGTCCAGAGCAGGGGAGGTGCGCCTCTGCTGGGGGAGACTGAGGAACTTTCTGGGGATGGCAGGTATTGGGGGAATTTGTCACTCCCTCCATGGCTTCTACATCACTCAGCTTCATGTCAGTGTAATGAATACCTGGAGTAACTACCTTATACATAGAACAGTTTTATTTCAGCTTATAGATTTGGAGATTCCAGTCCAAGATGGGTGGGCTGTAGCTCTGGACCTTGGGTGAGCCTGCTGGTTGGGAATGGTGGGGAGCAGGTGAAGGAAGAAATGGCCAGGAAGTGAAGAGAAAGAGGAAGGGGCCAGGGCCCTGAAATCCCATTTAAGAGCACCACCCCCACCTGAGGACCTTCCACCAGACCCTAAAGGTTCCATCATCTCCCAGTAGTGCCATCCTGGGGACCAAGGCTGGGGGACATTCAAAATCAAACTCTGGTTGCCTCCCTGTCTATTATAGAAAAACAATGTATTTGTTGCTAGATGCTTTCAAGGACAAATCAAACCTGACCCACGTCTGCTGAAGGTCTGTGAGGTTTGAGGGGCTGAGCAGGATGAGCACCGGCATTGGGCTCAGGGGTCACTGGGGAATAGGACAGATGGGGTTTGTCGATGTGCTGGGAGGGGTGAAGTAGACAGGGCCAGAGGGAGAGGGGAGTGAATCCCTCTCATTTTGAGCCGTAACCTCCGCCAAGTCACTCACGCCTCTGAATCTGTCTGCTGGGCTGTTCAACTGAGGTGTGAATTCCGCCCTCACCAGGTGGCTTTGCAGATTGAAGGAGAGGGGTAGTGTTGAGCGCAGCAGGGCGCCTGGCGCAGGCACGCACGGGAGCTCAACGAGTGGGGGCTGTTAGTGTGGTAGCGACGGAGAGCAGTGCAAGAAACCTCTCTCCCCCCTTGGCAGAGAATCGGTTCTCAACCGGGAAAGTCTCTTGGTGTTTCTTCTTTGCAGAACAAGTGGCGAGGAGCCACCCTCCCTCGACCACGCTGCTTTGCTGCATGCCACAGGTGGCTGCCACATTGCAGCAGGAGAGCTGGTGCAAGCTCAGAGTGTGGAGGGGACCCTGGGCGAGCGCATCAGCAGAGCTGAGCATGTCCGCAAAAGGACTTCAGCCACGGCCAGCCGCCTCAGCCTCAGTGAGGCTGGGACCTTCAAGACGTGGATGGCATGAGTAGCAAAATCCAAACTGTGGCAGAACAGAGCCAGGCCCCTCGGTCCCACAGGCTAACAGATGTCACATGCCTGCTTCAGGGAGATGAATGCATGCCAACCCCAAACAGGACCCACTCTGAATGGCCTGCTGGGTCTCCGTTCATCCTCCCAGTTGTTTCAGAAGGTCTTATGTTTTGTGTTAACGTTAAACACATGTTTCAGGTATCACTGCCTTCCAAACTGTGTTCCTGGGGTGATCATTATGAAGTGATGCTAATTATGAACAAAATATTCCCTGATCATGTAAATATGGGAGATTCCTTAAAAACCCTGGTCTGATAAAGACCTGTTTAACTTGGCTAAGCCTAACCCCTCCCCTAGCCCGAAAACTCTCGGAGGCCCTACCTCACTTTCTTGCCAGCTTTTCTTCTTGTCTTCTTAGCTTAGAGTCTTAGAGAGAAAGAAAGATAGAGGCTTAGCTTAGAGAAAGATTAGAGGTCTGGCCAGTCATTACCTTCTATCTGGTTTCTCTTCTGTAACTACCGAGGACAGCAGTTATTCCTTTACCTGGGAGCTAGCTGGAGGAGGACGACGCACAAGGGCCAGACCTCTGCTGTTTTAATCCAGTGTGATTCTTGGGCAGGATTCATTTGCCTGCAAGACCCCACCCTCTGGATCCTGGGTCTGCCCACTGAGGGGTTTGCTTTTTTATTCACACTGAATTGTTTCAGGAGCTGTTGCTTCCATTTCTGCTTCAGAGCATTTACTGATGTCCTGAGACACCACTGGGTTTGGTACTGACAGTGTAGAAATTGTGTATCTGGTTACTACTGTGGAGAGGGTAGGGGGGACCTCTAGGTTTCCACAGTCCAGGCTGAGGCTCTAGGATGCTACAGCTCTCTGGGGGCTTGGGCTGGGCTCCATGCCACACACGAGGATTCAAGCCAGGTTCCTTCAAGGGAGTTGAACTCTGCCACCTCAATAGTGGCCTTGCCTTCCCAAGGGCAGGTCTTACTGGCTCATGTTCAGGTTCACCACTGTAGCCTCTGTTCATCTCTGACCTCACGTTTAAGGTAGTCTATGTGTGTTCATCTTTGGTTTATAGCTTCTATGTGTTTGGAGCAAAGGATGGGTGGAGATGGGTGGAAGGTGGATTTTGGCTTTTGTTCAGTCCTGGACTCTTGGAGATCCTCTGATCCCCCTCTTAGTTCACATCTCTGACATGTGCCTCATTCTAAGCATGCAACTTTCTTTCTGCCTGCCTAGACCATTCTTGTACTATTGAAGTAGATGAGCCCTGAAATCTGAAAGTCAAAGTCCCACAGAAGCTTGTATCCTGCTCAGGTTAGTGTCTAATACAGAGGAGTAGAGCACTCTGCCCTGGGCAGCCATTTAGGGACCCAGATCCTTCCCATTCTATCACATAGTCCTCAGAGTGGAACAGAAACTTCTCCATTCAGTCTCAAGTGACTTTCTTTGGAGCTTCAAGTATTAGATTTCTCATAACCATTCAAATTTGTGTTCACAACTTTTATTTTAAACTTATTTGCATGCACGCATTCCGAGGAAACACACCAAACTGCCCTGGGGAAAGACAGCACATCCGGGTCTCGCAGGCTCCTTTCTCCTCTCGTGAATGCTCAGCAGGTGTCGCTGGATGCTGCTATGAAGGCACTTCAGAGATGAGCTTCACATTTCAACCCATGGACTCCTGGGTAAAGCAGATGGCCTCCATCAAGTGTGTGGACCTCATGTAATCAGTAGAAGGATTTACAAGAAAACAAAGTGACCCTGCTGGACAAGAAGAAATTCTTGCAGAAGTTGGCCTTTAGACTCAAACTTCAGCCCTTCCCTGGGTCTCCAGGATGACCATCCACCCTGCAGAATTTGGACTTTCCAGCCCCCAAAGTTGCATCAAGCCAGTTCCTTTAAATACATCTCTCAGTTTCTGCTGTCCTTTTTTGACTCTGTTTTTCCCTCTCTGTCTCTCCACACATTCATCCTGCTGTTTCTGGTTTCTCTCGGGAGCTTTGCCTCTCTGAAGAGGGCAGAGGAATATTCATTCCCTGTATGGAAACAGCACGTGCATAGACCTGAAGGTTGGAGACAGCTGGGCTCCAAAAAGCATTTGGTCAGGCCTGGGTCCAGGGTGAGGCAGAGAGGTAAGAAAGAAGCAGGAGAGTATGAGCTACACGTGGAGCACTTAGGACCATTTCAACCCTGTGGGTGACATGGGGGTTATATTCTAAAATTGATCAGAAGCTCCTGTAGCATTTAAGTAGGGGAGTGCTCAGAATTGTGTTTCCAAAGGGTCACATCATGGTGCACAATGGATTGCAAGGTGGGAGCCTGGGAGGCCAGTGAGGTCCTGGTGGTGGACCAGGCTGGTGACGTGGCGTTCCTGCGGGGGGGGGGGGGGGTGTGGATCCATGGAGAGCCCTCCCTCACCCTCCCTGATATTTCGTAGCCATCAGGTCTGCCTGGTGTCCCAGCCGCCCTGCTGAATGCTTCCTCCACTGGTTTCTGTTTGTGACACAGTGCCAAGCCCCGCCTGACATCACACGCCACGTCACTGACTTCCTCCCACTGTGCATTTTCTGCAACACTGGTTTGCTCAATGGACACTTGCTAGGGTACAGTCAGAAAGAGTTTTGTTCTTTTCCACTGGCCCTGAAGCACACCACCTCTCCTTTCCTCAGTGCACATTGGCGTATACCTGATGAAACATTTGATTTCATTGAAATTGAAGTTGGGATTCCACGGAGAGAATTTCCAAGCTGACCCGTGGGCCGGCGCTGGGCAGTTCAGAGGGGATCGTGGCAGCTGCTCACTTTCTTCGCCCTCCGCCCTTCTGGGGCTGGGGAGAGGGTGAAGGCTTGTGTGCTGGGCTGGTTCTCTGGGTAGTTCTCTCTCCTCAGACCCTCAGTCCTAGGGTATGCGCTGTTCCCTGTGCGTTCACGTGTGGCTCTTTGGAAACTCCCAGGGGGTCCTTTGTGCCTCCCACGCGCTAGTAGAACCCCAACCCCAGGGGCTTCTTACTGGAGGAAGCAGCCCTCTGCGGGAAGGGGGCAGCGAGCATGGTGGAGCCCGGGCCATTCAGAGTCCTGTAAACCCCAAGGCGGACTTGCCTTGCCAGGGAGACCGCTCTGCTCTGCTCTGGTCACTCACGACCTCCGTCAGTGCCAGCCCCTCCTTGCTTTCCTATGGCTCTTGTCATTCCCTCCTCCACAATTCAGAGGCCGCTGTCACATTCTCCCGAGAACCGTTGAGGCTTCTCCTTCCAAGGCAGCGTGGGACCTGGAAGACTTGGAACGTGGGGTTCATTCAGCCTGTATCATGCCCTTTCTACCAGCCCAGCCCAAAGTCTTCAGAAAGATTCTCTGGGTGGTCTCTCATTTTACCTGGGTTGAGGTAAGGAAGAGGTCACAAAACTCTTTCTATAATTTTTAAAGGAATCTTTGCCTGTAAGGAAACTCTGGGCTTCCCTCACTTCTAGGTTAGAGGTTGGTGATGGGTTAAGGACCAGAACTATCTAATACTATTTGTGGAATATGGGAATATGCATCACCCATTGGCCTCAATAAGAGATGTCTGCCAAAATTCTGAAAAACCAGGACATAGCCTATTGCAAATAATTCTAAATTTTAAATTTCTCATTGAATTGAGAATTCAGTAAACACAAAGGATTCATTTGTTTGTATTTATTTTGGAGCAACTAGAACAGTGTCCGGCACGGAGCACACAGTAGCATGGGGATGAATGAGAATAGACTAACTTGGCAATGAAGAATGGAGAAGGATCGTAGGAGGGGTTCCATACCGTTTCTACCGATCCCTGGCTCCTGATAATTGCACATGTGTTCTGAAAACACTCCAACCGGGGACTTGGATAGGCAGTGATCTAATATGTAGCATGTGGGCAAAGAGGTAGTGGAACTCAGCTCTGAGACCTGCATGATAGGCCAGTACTCTTGGATTTAGAGATAAATGGAGGCACCTTTTAACCAGACCCGAATGGTGTTTTATGTGTTGTCTTTTCTTAGTGTTATGCAGGTACAACTTAATTAGGCCAATTGATCTGTTTTGGTTCCTGCATTCCATGATCAATTAGCCAGAGGTGACCTTTATGGAGCCCCTAGGATTCCGGCTGCTTCTTGTGGGCCTCGTGCCTTCTCTGCCTCTGACAGATGAAGCCACGACCTGGCCGGGGTGGTGTTGTATTGCATCTTGGCACCTCCCTTTAAATCAGGGGCTCATTCCCCCTACAGATTTCCCCACCTGCATTCTGTGCTGTGGAGAACAGCCAGGAACAAGTCAAGCCTAGATTCCAACAAGATTCCAATTTGTCATGGTGATGGGAATGTCTCGTGTGGTCTCTTAAAAAGATGTAGTTAGGATAAAATTGAGAGGTCACCATCCAGATCAGTGAGGTCTGAGATTTTTACTTCACTTGTATGCTAAGAAGTTAGTTTCATGGATGTTGACTGAAAATAAACCAGACTCCTGGATCATAAATGAAAGGTTATATTTCTCAGAGTAAGAGCAGCAGCCAGAATGTCAGCATAGTTCTGTTGGCTCCCTCGTCCTCATATCCTACTGTGGTAATGCATAGACCACGTCTATGTAAGGCATGCAGTGGGTTTGTACTGAACGTGAGGAACTCAGGCCAAGGGCAATTACTTCTGGAGCAAGTAGCAAACATTGCAGCAAGCAGCAGGTGCATGGTGGTTTGTGGTCATGCTGTGGTCATCTTGACCGACTTAGGTGCCTCAGAAACTGCTCAACATCTGCAGACTGATCCATTGTGAAGTTTGGCAGATTTAGTGAGACTGACATGCCCAGGGCGGGCTGTCAATTCCAACAGGCTCGGGTTATGAGGCCACTCTAGCATTTCTTTCTTTCTTCTTCTCCTCCTTCTCCTTCTTCTTTTCTTCTCCTTCTTCCCCTTCTACCCTCCTCCTCCTCCCCCTCCTTCTTTCTTCTCCTTCTTCTTCATCTCCCCCTCCCCCTCTCCTCTTCTTCTCCTTCTCCTCCTCCTCCTCCCTCTCCTCTCTTCTCCTCCTCCTCCTCCTCCTCCTTCTCCTCCTCTTCCTCCTTCTTTTTCTTCCTCTTCGTATTGGAGATTGAACCCAGGGACATTTTACCACTGAGCTACATTATTCTTTGTTTTGGGGACAGGGGCTCTCTAAATCACTTAGGGCCTAACTAAGTTGCTGAGGCTGGCCTCAAATTGCAATCCTCCTGCCTTAGCTTCCCAAGTTGCTAGATTACGGGCATGTGCCACAGCACCAGACCCACTCCAACATTTCCAGCTCTGTTAATCTCCTAGGAGCACCTCTGGCTTGTCAGTCTCATTTTGCATAGTCCATTCCTGAACTGAAGTTCCAGTGACCATCTGGGCTGACAGGTGGAGCTGCCCCTAAATCATTCTTGTTGAGGACCATGCGGTAACTTCTGCACCTCAGTGATTACGCTTTTCCTCTTTCACCCAACACCCATATTCACTTCTCCATATTCACTTGAGTTTCACTGTTCTAAATTAGTGTGCTGTATTCTTTTTGACATATTTGCTTCCAAGTTGCCTTTCCAGTTAAACCTGGAATATTATGGACTCTTTCAGGATGTGACCATGGGGAAATAGTTGGGTTGGATCTGAGAAGAACCGGGTTCTCCATCAGAATAACTCCCTAGCAAGGTGTTGAAGAATAGTTCAGAAAGGCAGGAGGTCATAGGGAGGCACTTGAGGCCAGCCCTACAATTCTAATGACCAAGGGAGGACCACAGGCTGCTCAAACCCACTGGGCTCACTTGAATCTTATTTCCCAGAAGAGGCCAGAATGATATTAGAAAAACCAAATTCAGGCACTATTCTTCTTCTTTCCCATGTCTCCTACCACATTCACAGTGAAATTCCATTTCCATTCTTAGGCTACTAAAGCTCACCACGACGCCAGCAGAGCCCTGTCTTCTTTCTTTGCCTCACTTGTTCTACTCTGACCATGTGAATCTCATCATGCTTCTACTGAAATCCCTCTCTCTGTAAATTTACTCTTCTGAGAGAGGACATCTATTGACACCCTCACGAGTGCCCCACCAGTCATTTTCCAGTGCCTAACTCTGTTTTTCATCCTGGTGCTGGGTCCATGTGAAGTCGTTGGTTTCCTGCTCATCATTATCCAGGTGGGCAGAGGCCTGGGCTCCTTGCTTACTGCTGAACAGAGCTGGCCTTCATGCACAGACAGGTGGTATGGAGGGACTCAGTAGGCTCTGATGCTTTCTTTTGCCAAAGAAGTTGAGATTCTTCCTGGCCCAGTGTGTGAAGACCTTGGACCTCTTCAGGTCCAAGAAGGCCTTGCTTTCCACTTTCATCTTGTCCCTACACCTGCCCTGCATCTGTGGTTGAGAGTGCCTTAGGCCTGACACTCCGAGGTACTATGGCATGTGGTGGTCAGGGCTGTCGAGGATTCTGCCCATCCTGCAGTGGTGCCTCGTTCAGGCACTTCAGGGGACTACGGCATGTGGTGGTCAGGGCTGTTGAGGATTCTGTCCATCCTGCAGTGGTGCCTCGTTCAGGCACTTCAGGGGACTACGGCATGTGGTGGTCAGGGCTGTCGAGGCTTCTGTCCATCCTGCAGTGGTGCCTCGTTCAGGCACTTCAGGGGACTACGGCATGTGGTGGTCAGGGCTGTCGAGGATTCTGTCCATCCTGCAGTGGTCGCCTCGTTCAGGCACTTCAGGGGACTATATGAATGGACTGAGGGAGGCCAGTCCTGCTCTTCTGGAGCTTACAGCTGCTTCTCATTTGCACCCCTTCCCAGCCATCTAGAAGGTTCTTGGTGAGTTCACTCTGCAGAGACCTGCCTGCTCCTGATAGAACTCCATATCACTGACATTTGGCTTTTTTTTTTTTTTTTTTTTTTTTTTTTTATTTTTTTTTGCTGGTTTTAAATATAAAGTATTTTTACAACAATTGTGTCTTCATACACCTTTGTTTTTAGGGTAATCATGGATAACTCAATCTGCCATGATTTTATTCCTAGTTCCCCAAAGTTTGCCCCCTCCCCCCTCTTTGTTCTATTTAAAGCTGTTCTTTCACTCCTCTCATCTCCCACTGCTTTCCTTGCCAATTTTTACCTAAGCTTTTAGTACCTTTCATATCATAGAGATCATTCTGAGACCCTGCTTAAATAACATTGGTGTCCTAGTCATGTGGAAAGTCATGAAAAAAGAAATTGGACTTTACAATTCTAATCCTAAATCTATTCTCTCCTAATTGTGTGACTTATCCTCTCTGAGCCTGACTTTTCTTGTCTGAAAGATGGAGATGTGAACATCTTCTCTAAACAACTTTCACCAGTACTCTAAGTAGGTTATAAGGGTGTGTGTATAAAATCACCTTGTCAGTATGACTGCTTAGCTTTCAAAAAGCAAATGGTGGGTATTTCCAGTTCTTTGGCAGATAGGTGGCCACACTTTGGGTTTGTCTGTCTCACCATCTGTTGCAAGTGTGGTTTGGAGTGAGCCCAGGTTAGGATCTTGGCTTGATCACAGGGTGAGGTTCTTAATCTTCTCAAAACTTGTTTTTTCCCACTGGTGGGATAAAGACAATTCTAGTAGTAAAGATTCATAGTGAAGTCAAGGAAAGCAAAGCTCCCAGCACTGTCCATAGCACAAATACTCCAGATACTGATGCACAAGGCTGCTCAGAGTTTGTGAAAGATTCCACATCTTCCGACCCAGGCCTTTCCTAAGGAGTCCTCATCTGTCACTTTCTACCTTGATGTGGCCTAGGAGCCAGCTGGGGGTTTATGAGAGCACATGGCACTGAAGCCAAGCTGCCTGGTCCTTCCTGGCTCTCTTGGCACCATTCATTGCCCAACATGACCCCAATTCTGAGGATAATCTTGCACAATAAGTAAGACAATGAATAGTCACACTGGTAAACAGATGACTGTGAGTAGCGAAAGATGTTCCCACAAAGCGTTCTCAATACGGTATTTATGGACTCAAGTTGTTACCAGTGTATTTATAGACTGGATGCAAATGTAAAGCATATGGTGAGCTCTTCCAGAAACACGCTTTCAATTAAGCTGTGCACAGTGCTCAGCCATGCCGCTCTCTCCTCTGAAGACACTCTCCAGCACGTTTGTAGGAATGTCACTCTAATTTGCAGAAAACAAGGTGAAAAAATGTCTCTCGGGGCACAGTCTCGGGGCAGCATGGGGCAGTATGTCTTGGGGCATTGCTTCCTTTCATCAACATGGCCCTGCCCCTTCTCCAGGGCCCAGTCAGGAATGCTCTGCAAGGAGATGTGTGGTTGGATTTTTCCTTCACTTTTTGTTCCCTGACACGTGGAGATCATGGTGTGGGATGTTGCTGAAAACTCCAAGAACAGATTCAAGAGTCATCTGGAATAATGTTCTGTGTGTCTCTTATCTTCCGTTTGTTTGTGCAGGTCTGGAAGCTGTCAATACCAGGATATTCCCTGCCCCCCACCTCAGGCTACCAATGCTACTGCAAAAATGCATCCCTTGTCTAGAACATCTGCCACGGGAGCAGGTGTCCAGAGCAAGCACCCCACAGAAGTCACACCATGTCCTGGGACTGATCATCATAGAAAGCATGCAGTTTTGTGCAAGCTCAGTGTAATACAGTAGGAGTAGCATGTGAGCGGATTCCACACCAAACAAGCACATGATCTGAAAATGCAGACCAGGACATATACAGAGGGGAATGGTGCATGCCTCTTTTGCATAGGCTTCTTTAGTCTAGCCAATATTCCTGGGCATGAAGAATATACATGGGTCTTTCTGTTTAAATTGGTAATACCCAAAGTATTCAATGTTTTGAAGAAATGGATAAATATAAATTAATATAAGCCTCTTGGTATGTTAATTATGTCAAACATTAAGAAATAGCTCACATTTTAGCATCAGCATTCCATTTCTGGCCATCTTTCCGCACAAATAACCCAAATATGAACATGGTTCCATGCCAAGGGTACTATTGGCATTGCTGCTGTATAAATGTGTGTGTGTGTGTGTGTGTGTGTGTGTGTGTGTTTAAGAGATACCACAAAGAGATACTTAGCATCTGGGAATAATCCAGTAAACTATTAGTCACTAAAAGACTATTGTATGAAATTTAAAATTAAGCTTATTTGAGATTACATACAAATTGGTCTTTATGATAAACTGTTGTCTTTAAAAGCAAGATGCAAAATTAAGTGTGATAAGAGCATAATTACAAAAAACTGAAACAAATCTACGTCTATAATGTTTCAAATGGGAAAAAGACATTCAAATATTTATAAACTCTGGGAAAAGATTCTAGCTTGATACTAATGAATGGAACACTATTTTTTTAAAAAAAGAGTAATTATTTTTTACCTATTAAGTGGACATAGGTTTAGAAAACAGCAATGAAAAACAAAACAAAAAAAATCAGTACTGGTGAGATACAATGAGATCAGTGGTTTTTGTTATTATTATTTGTTATAGAGTATAATATAGAGTTCTCACTTTCACAGCCTATCTGTTCTCTTTATACATTTCATAACTAAATTTCAAACATGTTAGGACCAATTAGTTTGTTCAAATATTGCAGAGAGATATTACATAATAGTAAAAAAATATTATACAACATCTGGATGGGTCAAGAGTTGGACAGCTGACCTCTATAATCCTTTCTTTTTTTGAAAAAAGAAAGAAAAAGATAAAGGACAGATTTACTTTGATGTAACTCACCATGTAATTTGTTCAGAGTACAATTCAATAGACTCAAGTATATTCACATACTTATGTTACCGTCATAACAATCAATGTTAGAACATTTTTATCAGCTCAAAGACAAACCTCATAGGAAAATCAACAATGAAACAACAGAGTTGAATTCCACCATAGCCAAAATTGATCTCATGGACATATACAGCACATTCTACCCCACAGCGGCACACAGTATCTATTTTTTCTTATGTGCACATGGAACATTTCCCAAGATAGAGTATATGCTAGGCTACCAAACAAGTCTTAACAAACTTAAGGAGATTGAAATATCAAGCATTCTTCTACCATAATGGTATAAAACTAGAAGTAGAAAACTGGAATTCACATACATATGGAAATCAAATGGCATACTATTAAATAACTAACGTTTCAAAGAAGAAGTCAAAAGAGGAGTCAAAGTATCTTGAGATAAAAATAAGACACAGTATACCAAAATATATGAGTTGCAGAAAGAGCAGTTGTAAGAGTGATAAATCCTTTAAAGAAGAAAAGACAGAAACAGAAAGATCTTTACACCCCCATTTACACTAAACTTTACACCCAAAGGAACTATAAAGAGAACAACATTGGTTCAAAGCTGGTAGAAAGAAAGAAGTTATATAAAAGAAGTAATTAAGATTAGAGGATAAATAAATAAAATAGAGACTGGAGGTTGAAAAGATTAATGAAAGTAAAGGTTTCTTTTTAAAGGATAACATTTATAGATATTTAGTTAGATTAATCAAGATAAAAGGAGAAATAACTCAAATAAAATTATAAATGGAGAAGAAAACATTCCAACTAATACCTGAGAAATAGACAGGATCATGAGACTGTTATGAGCAATTCCAGTCCAACACATTGTACAACCCAGAAGGATAAGTTACTAAAAACAGACAACCTACCAAGTACGAATCATGAAGACATGGAAACAAATAAAAGCCCAGGATCAGATAATTTCATAGGTGAATTCTAACAAGCATTTAAAGAAAGACTAAAGGTTAATCCTTTTCAGCATTTTCTGAAAAGTGAAGAGTTGAGAATACTTCCAAACTTGTTTAATAAAGCCAGCATTACCCTCATACCAAATCCAGAAAGCTCACTTAAAATAATTACAGACAGAAATCCTGATGAACATTAATGCAAAAATACTTGAAACAAATTCTACCAAACCAAATTCAATAGCACACTAAAAGGGATCATATGCCATGATCAAGTGGGATTAATTTTGTGGTGCAAGAATGTTTCAATATATGCAAATCAAGAAACATGATATGCCATATTATCAGAATGAAGAATAAAAATCATAGGAACATCTCAGTAGGTGCATCTGACAATTCGACATGATGTTATAATAAAAACTCTCAAACAAATGCTTAACATAATAAAGTCCATGTATAACAAGTCCAGAGATGACAGTATACTTAAACTTATAAAGCTGAAAACTTTTAAGATAGGAACAAGACAGGGACGCCTATTCTTTTATTTTTAATTCTCATTTTTTAAATTTTTTCTTTTATTCTAAGTTGTTATATACAACAGCAGGAGGCATTACAATTCATATTACACATAGAGAGCACATTTTTACATATCTCTGGTTGTATACAAAGTATATTCACACCATTCGTGTCTTCATACATGCACTTAGGGTAATGATATCCATCTCATTCTACCATCTTTTTTATTATTTTTTACCCTTTTGTAAAAAAATCAACACAGTGAAATCAGTTGCATGTTTACACACGAACATCAAACTATTTCAAAAACAAATATTAAAAATTCCATCCCCAACAGTATCAAAAAGATAAAATTAACTAAGGACATGAAAAACACTATACAATAAAACACATTGATCAAAGAATTGAAGGACAATAAAGTAAAAGATATCCCATGTCCTTGGATTGAATAATTAAAATAGCTAAAATGTCCACATTATCTAAAGTGATGTACAGATTTAATGAAATTGCTATGAATATTCCAATGTAATTTTTTTCACAGAAATAGAAAAAATAAAACAACACTAAACTTTGTAGGGAACCACAAAGGATCCCTAAATGTCACACCAATTTGGAATAAGAAGAACAAAGTTGAAGGCAAGAAATTTTCTTGATTTCAATCAATATTAATTACAGAGTTGTAGTCATCAAAACAGCACAGTAATAGCATAAGAAAGACAAATAGACAAATGGAATAGTATAGACAGTCCCCAGATAAACTCACACATCTACAATCTTTGACAAGGGCACTATGAATACTCAATGGGAAAAAGATAGTGTCTTCAATAAATGGTGCTAGGAAAGCTGGACATTTATATGCCAAAAAGTGAGATTGGACACTCAATGGACTATGCCACAAAATTCACTCAAAATGGATTAAAGGCTCAAATGTAAGATTTGAAGCCATAAAACTCCTATATACACAAAGGCTGTGACTCCAAAAGCCCAAAAAGCAAAAGTCAAAATAAACAAGTGTGACTATATCAACTAAATGGCTTTGCCCAGCAAAGGAGTGAACAAAATGAAAAGGCAGTCTACAGAACGGGAGAAAATACTTGAATACCATATCTCTGACAAGGGGTTAATAATAAAAACATATAAGGGACTCATACAACTTAGCAACAAAACAAATCAGAAACTAACTAAAAACAACAACAAGAACACAAAACCAAACCAAACCAACAACCCCCCCACCCCGACAAAAAAACAAAAAGCAAAACAAAAAAACAAAAACATAAACAAAACAACCAAATAATCTAATTAAAAAATGGAAAGGGACTTGAGTAGATATTTTTTTCAAAGAAGACACCAAAATGGCCAACTGGTATAGGAAAAGATATTCAACATTTCTAATCATCAGGGAATTGCAAATAAAAACCAAAATGAGATATTTTTCCCATGCTTTTTAGGATGGCTATAATAGAAAAGATTATAGATGTTGTTGAGACTTTGGAGAAAAGGGAACACTTGTATACTATTGATGGGAATGTACATCTGGTACAGACATTATGGAAAAGAGTATGGAAGTTCCTCAAAAAATTGAAATAGAACTACCATATGATCTAGCAATCTCACTTGAGAGTATATATCCAAAAAGTGAAATGAGCATTTTAAAAAGATATCTGTGTTCCATGTTCATTTCAGTGCTATTTACAATAGTAAAAATATAAGGAAAAAACTGTCTATGAATGGATGAATGATAGAATTGCATATTATTCAGCCTACCCAAGAAGGAAATTCTGCCATTTGTCACAACATGGATGAACCTGGAGAACATTGTGCTAAGTGACAAAAGCCAGACAGAAAGACAAATAGTTTATGTCTTGCTAATATATGACATCTAAAATACTTGGACTCATAGAAACAAAGGGTGAAAAGTTAGTATTAGGGTTTGGGGGTGGGACAAGGCAGGGAAATGTTGGTGGTCAAAGGGCACAAACTTTCAATTGTAAAATAAATTCTGGGTATTTAAAACATAGCATGTTTAAAACATAAATCTTAGACCCCCTTTCTATCTGTATAAACTTATTTATTCAGGATATTTAATATAAATGGAATAACATACAATGTAGTTCTCTGTAAATGACTTCTTTTGGTTATCACAATGACCTTAATACTGTAGAATGTATCATCCCTTCACTTTATCATCAAATAGTATTCCATTGCATGGACATACCACATTTAATTTATCTCTAAATCAGTTGATGGATATTTGGGTTGGTTCTACATTTTCACAATTTTGAATAAATCTGCTGTGGACATCAATGTACAAGTTTTTGTGTGCATCTATGTATTCATGCCCATTTGGTTACATACACAGGAGTGTAATTTTGGGGTGATGTGGTAATTCTATCTTCAATAATTTTAGAAACTCCAAATGTGCTTTCCAATGCAGTTGCATCATTTTATATTCTCATCAGTGATGTGTGACAATTTCAGTTCCTCCATTTCCTTGTCAACAGTTGATTCTATTTTGTTTATTAATTAGAGTCAACTTAATGGGAATCTCGTGGTTTCAATTGGCTTTCTCTAATGGAAAATTATGCTCAGTATGTTTTCATGTGATTATTCGTGATTTGCATACCCTCTTTGGTGAAATGTCTATTCATATCTTTGAGATTTTAATTGAGTTATTTGCTTTATATTATTGAACAGTAACAGTACTTTAGGTATTCGAGATATGAGTCCCTAATCAGAAACATGATTTGCAAAACACTCTACCATGTGCATCTCAACCCTTCACTTGTCCTTCAAAGCACATTTTTATTTTGATGAGTTCCAATTTGCATATTTTTAATTTTGTTATGTGCTTTTGGTGTCATATCTAAGAAAGCTTTCTCCCCCAACCAAAGGTCATACCTAACACCATTTGTTCAAAAGTTATTATTTCTCCACTGAATTATCTTGGCATCATGGTTAAAAAAAAAAAAAAAAAAGCAATTGATCATCAATGTCATGGTTTACTTCTGGACCCTATTTCATTGACATACATGTCTATACTTATGCTAATAACCACACTGTCTTTATTAGCTTTCTAGGAAGCTAGGAAGTTTTGAAATACCTGAGGCTGGTTTATAAAGGAAAGAGGTTTATTTTGGCTTACAATTCTGGAGTTCTGAGAGCACAGCATTGGCATCTTCTCAGCTTCTGTGGAGGGCTGCATGCTGCTCATGGTGAAAGAGTAGACAATGAGAGGCAGACACTTGCAGAAGGAATGACTAGTTGAGAGAGACCAAAGGGAGGTGCCAAGCTTGCTTCATCACAGCCCATTCTCGTGGTAACTAATTCACTCCTGTGAGACCTCATCACCCCACTACTTCTCAATAACACTACATTTAAGAACTGAGCCTTGGAATGAGTTTTGGTGGACCCATTATATTCAACCACAACAGTGCTATTATAAATGAAATTATGAAATTGCTTTCTTAATTCCATTTTTGACTTTTTCATTGCAAGTACATAGAATTACAAATGCCTTTTTTTTTTTTTTTGGTATTTTGTATCCTGCAATATTTGTTGAAATAATTTATATAGATTTGGAGAAGTGTTCCTTAAGATTTCCTATATTCAAGTTTATGTCACACAAAAGCATCAGTTATTTTACTCATTCCTTTCTAGTATGGTAGGCTTTTGTTCAGATGTTTTCCTTCTTTTTCTCATTTCCTTAGCTAGATGTCCAGTGCAATGTGGAATCAAATTGATGACAGCAGACGTATTGGTTCCAGATTTTAGAGGGAAAACATTCAGCTTTTACCAGTAAAAATGTTAGCTGGGGGGTTTTAAAGTTGATTCTCATTATCAGATTAGGAAGTTCCCTTTTGTTCCCAGGTGGTGAATAGTTTTATCATTAAAGGATGTGGGATTTTTTGCCAATTGCTTTTTTGCTTCATGGATATAACTGTGTAGTGTTTGTTTTATATTTTATTGATATTGTGTATTAAAAAGTGTGCAGGATAATGATATCCATCTTGAGATGGATATCATTATCCTAAATGCATGATTGGATAATGATTGGATAATGCATTTAGGATAATGATATCCATCTTGAGATGGATATCATTATCCTAAAATGCATGATTGAAGATCTGAATGGTACTTATATACTTTGTATACAAGCAGTTGTATGTAAAAAGATACTATACTTGTGCATGATGAATAAGTAAATAAATAATAAAAAAATTAAAAAAAAAATAAATAAAAAGTGTGCAGGAGCCCTGTTTGGGGAGATGGCTGAGATTGCGGTTGACTATGGGCTTTGGACATGTTTGGGCATTGGCGCCTTCCGTAGTCTCACAGGACTTGGCCCGGGATCTTGCGAGACTTGGCCGGAGATCTGGAGGGACTTGAGCGAGATTGCGGAGGAGGTCTGCGCCATTTTGGGAGGTTAGAGAAGCGTGGATGGCGTGTCGGGATGTAGTTAGAGCCAGAGAGAAAAGTTTTCAGAATAAAGAGCTGTTTGTTTCCAGTTCGTCTCTAAACTTCTTCCCGCGGCTTCTTTGCTCCAAGCGGCCATCGCTTCAGGCGACTACAAAAGTGATTTTCATATGTCAAGCCAGTCTTGACTTTCTAGGATAGATCTTACGAAGGTATGGTATATAATCATTTTAATATGTGGTTAGAGTCAGTTTCCCAGCTTTGGTTGAAGATTCTTGCAGATATTTTCATAGGAAATATTGGTCTGTAGTTCTCTTCTACTTTGTACGGTACAATTATCTCATTGGATGAACTGAAAATATTCCTTTTTGTTCTTATTTTATTTTTTTTGTAAAGGCTTCGTGAAGCAATTGTATTAATTCTTCTTTAAATGTTTGGTAGAATTCTCCTGTGAAATCTGAAGGCTTTGTGAGAATTTTTAAAAAGGATGAATTTGATGTCTTTCCTTGTTATTATTTGATTCAGAGTTTATATATCTTCTTTTTATTTCTAATAATTTGTGTCTTTCTAAGAATTTTTCTATTTCATCTAAGTTATCTAGTTTGTTGGCATACCACAGTTCACAGCATTCCCTACAGTCCTTTCTATTTATGCAACGTCAATGGTAATGCCCCTTATTTATTTCTGACTGTTGCAAATTGAGTCTTCTCTTTTTTCTCTTGGTCATTCTAACCAAATGTTTGTCATTAATTTTTTTTTCCTCAAAGAACGTTGGTTTTGACAATTTTCCGTGTTGTGTTCCCATTCTCTCTTTGATTAATTTCTGCTCTGATCTTTATGTTTCCTTCCCTCTACTTGCTTTAGGTTTAATCTGTTTTTTTTTTTTTTTTTTCAAGTATCTTGAGATTTATGTTTAGGTTATTAATTTGGTGTTTATTCTAATGAGCATTTGCAGCTATAAATTTCCATCTGCTTTAGCTTCATGTTTCAAACTTTTTGGTAAATTTAAAAACTTTTATTTATAATAAAGCATTTTATAATTTCCCTTGTGATTGCTTCCTTAATCCGTTGGTTATTTAGAAGTATGATGTTTAATTTCCACATAGTTATGAATTTCCCAAATGTCCTTTTGTTATTCATGTGTAATTTCATTCCTTTATGGTGACAGGACATAATTTGTATGATTTAAGTTCTTTAAAATTTATCAAGCCTTGCTTTCTAGTCTAGGATTTTGTCTGTTGTAAAAATGTTCCATGTGCCCTTGAAAGAAAGTTTGCTCTTTTGTCATTGGGTATAGTATCATACAGACGTTGGCTAGTTGGTTTGTAGAATTGTCTGTTTCTTCTATTTTCATTTTGCCTTTTTCTTCTAATCATCATCAAAGTTTGTTAGTGGAGTCTCCAACTATTTTGTTAAATTGTCAATGTTTATGCAATTCCACTAGCTTTTGCTTCATACATTTCAAAACTTTGTTGTTAGGTGCACAGGTATTTATAAATATAAATGTATACATACACATTGTGATAAAGAATTTAGTCTTGTCTAACAAGATGTCTAGACTTTGCCCTAAACTTCTGGGATGTAATCTATGTCAAACCAGAAAGGAGCATCGTTGTTTAAGGTGGAAACTGGCCACTCTGAGTTTTGGTATGGGAAGGCTGGCCAGAACAGAAAGACCAACTATATCATTTAGTTTGGGTGCTGGCCATGCACCCAGGTGATTTAGGGTGTGTGTGTTGGGGGTTTGGATCATTCGGGCTATTCGTTGACCTGAAGACTGAATTCAACCATGTGACCTATTAAGCCCTAGTTAAACTTGGGACAGTAAAGCTGAGATGAGGGTTGGGGCTGGGGCTCAGTGGCAGAGAATTTGCCTGTCATGTGTGAGGCACTGGGTTGGATTCTCAGGACCACATATAAATAAATAAAATAAAGGTCCATTAATGACGAAAAATAGATTTAAAAAAATAAAGCGGAGGTGGGATTCCCTGGTTGGCAATACTTTGTGCATATAGTCACTTACTGACACCAGCCGAGAACATGTTCTGGCTCGACAGGGGGAGGACACCAGAAACTCTGCATTTGGAACACTTCCCAGACTCTGCCCTGTATGTCTCTAATTTGGACAGATTGTAATCTGTATCCTTTCTCTGTAATAAGTCATAATTGGACTATGTAACTTTCAGTGAGTTTTGTGAATCATTATTGCATATTATTGAAACCAAGGACGGTTCTGAGACCCTGGCTCCAAGCTTGCCGTTAGTATTAAAAGTGAGAGCGGTCTGTGGAGGACGGTCTGCTCAGACTCCGTAGTCTGGCTCACTCTGGGTATATATATGCACTCGGGAACACCTCTGCCTTTTGATTGGATTGGGTAATTTGTTCTCACTTTGTTTGCTGGGGCTTGAGTCTTTTCTGTTCCTCTCTTTCTCTTTTACTGCTGTCGTTTGTGTCCACTGAATATATTCCAGTACAACATTTTCATTCGTTTAATGATTTTCTTCCCCCCTATAGGGTCATTCTAGAACTTTTCATATATACCATGCTCATCAGAACCCACCCTGGGTTGATACGAATTCGGTTGTGACACAAAATGTCACTCCTGTATAGATCTATTTTCTCTTCTCTCCTTTTCTTAGATTATTGTTGTATATCGCATTAATATGAGATGGAAACTCTAAAATACATATTTAATACTTTAAATAATTTTGTGTTTTATAGAAGCTGAAAGAAAGAAGAGGAACAAACATTTAATTGTGAGGTTTTTTTTTTTTATATTAATCCTCTTAGCTACCATTTCTGATTCTCTTCATTTTTTTCTCATGGATTTGAGTGACCATGTGGTGTCATTTCTTAGTCTAGTACAGTCTTGCTCACATCCTTTATGCTTTGTGCTGCTATTTCCAAACATAATTATGCTTTTCTATGTTATAGACCCAACAATCCAATTACACACATAATATTTTATTCAATTGATTTTTAAATAATTTAGGAGAAAAAATATGCATTTATACTTCATTTTTTAAATTATGTAGTTTAACAGGGTTTTTTTATTTTCACAAGCATTTTAACTACCATTTGTGGTCACTTATTTTTGCCAAAAATCTTCACTATTTTTGCTTGTGATTTAATTTTCTGTCTCTCTCTTAAACCTGGGAATATTTTACTTTTGTATTCAATTTTGAGTTTTTCCAGATATAAGGTTCTTGCTTGATGGTATTTCTTGTTTTCTTTCATTACATTGGATATGTTAGTTGTACTACTTTCTGCTCTGCCAGTTGTTGTGATTTCTTTGTTAATTTTTCTGTTGCTATTTTCAAGATATTTCTTTTTCATTCAATGTTTTGATTATAATATATCTGAGTGTGGCTCTCTTTTTTGCATTTTCTTACCTGAAGTTATCTCAACTTTTTGGATGGGTTACTATTTTCCTTAAAATTTAGACTATATTGTTATTTCTTAATATTTTCTATTTTTCTCTCATTTTCTACCTCTGTTTCCTCCTACAATGTATATTGTGGTGTGTCTAATATAGTCCCACATTTCTTCAAGGTTCTTTTTATTTTTCTTCATTATTTCCTTCTTCTGTTCTTTTGTTTGCATGATTTTAGTAGACTTATCTTCAAATTCACTGATTCTATCAATTCAAATGCACTGTTGAGTCCCTCTAAGTAAAATTTTTATTTCTTTTATTGTGCTTTTTTAACTTCAGAATTTATTTATTTCTATTATCTCCATTTCTTTATTGATGTTCTCCCTTTGATCAGTCATTTTCAACATATCTTCTTTCAGTTTTTTAATAATTTATTGTAGTTGTTTGAACACACTTGCCAAGACTTACTTTAATCTTTGTCTGTTGAATCTGTCTGTTGAATCTGACAACTCAGTTCTCTTACGGAAAGTTCTTTTTAGGGTATGGTTATACAGGCTACAATTTTCCTTTTCTTTTGCAGGGCCATATCTTGTATTTGTTGAAAATTGGACATAGGGCAATGTATTGCAGTAATTTTGGATATCCATCCACTTATCCCTTCCTATCTCCTTGGAGCGTTGGGCTTCTTCTTGTTGTTCATTAGCTTAGGGACCTGGCTAATAGTAATAGTGGTATCTATTACTCCTGATGTGTAAAGACTGATGCCACCAAATGTACAATCTTGCACAGAGACACTATCATCTTGAGACGACATCAAATTTTGCAGGGTTATCTTTCGTGAATCTCCTAAAATTTTTTTCTATTGATTATTATTTTAATTAATTATTATTTTAATTATAGAAATTGGTGGGATGCAGTATAATAATTCAACACATGTATACAATACGTAATGACCAAATCAGGGTAGTAAATATTTCCATCTTAAATCTTTAAAAAGCTTCAATGAACACATAGCAATACATATTCAGCAGGTAAAGTGTAAGCTCTTTTTATCTTATTTTAGTTTGTTCTTTTTGATAGACATGACAGTATATTTTGACATATTATACATACATGGAGTATGACTTATTCCAATTAGGATCCCATTCTTGCGGTTGTACATGATGTGGCATTTCACTGGTTGCGTATTCATATATGAACATAAAAAAGTTATGTTTGATTCATTCTACATTCTTTCCTATTTCTATCCCTCCTTCCTTCCCTTCATTCCCTTTTGTCTAACCCAACGAACTTCTGTTCTTCCTTTCCGCCTTCCCTTATCATGAATTAGCACCCAGATATGAGAGGGAACACTTGACCTTTGGTTATTTGGGACGGACTTATTTCACTTAGCATGACAGTCTCCAGTCCCATCCATTTACTGGCAAATGCCATGATTTCACGCTTCTTTACGGCCATGTAATATTCCATTGCGTATATATACCACAATTTCTTTATTCATTCATCTGTTGAAGGGTACCTAGTTTGGTTCCATAGCTTATCTGCTGTGAATTGAGCTGCTATAAACATTGATGTGGCTGTGTCACTGTGGTATGTGATGCAGTGTGACCTATGTCTACTGATGTCACATCCAGCAATTAGGCTCTACTGATTCTTGCTCTTATTGTTCTAAAAAATGCCCCTGGTCATAAATTGTCCCATAGTCATTTCAAACTAAATTTGATCCTAATTTTGAGATAGTTTTTGAGTCAGTCTTTGAGTTTTGTTCTGATACCAAGAGAGAACTTTCTTTTCTGGTTCTTAGCTATCTTTTTTGTCTGCTAAAGCAGTTGGTTTACATATCAGCTTGTTGCTTTCATGGAATCACTACTCTTAGTTGCATGTTTCCAACATCTACATTGTTTCAGGGAGTTCTCTTTGGCTTGGACTTTCTGACACTTTCTCTAAATAAAGTCAATCTTTGAAAGCATATTTGAAGCTTTTTGTTCTTATGGCCTATCTCTTCCTCTGAGAAAAACCTCCAAGCCAATTTCCAGAGCTGGGGTAGGGACCGTGGCATGCTCTCCCAAGGGTGGCGTTCCTCCTGTACATTTAGAGGTCTAGATGGAGGGGTGGTTTCTGGTTTTCTTGGCTTGCATATGCTATAGAACAGCAGAACCCGAGTCCTCCAGGTGGCCTGAGGGCATTTCTGGCCATGCTATTGTTGGTCTGCTCCACCTGGGATCCAGCATCCTCTCAACAAGTGAGAGCAGGTGGGATCTACTTGCCTGGATCCTAACTTCTGCAACACAGAGCTGGTGAGGGTGAGCGGTGCTGGCAGCCTGCCTCTTGCAGAGAGAGACTGCAGCCCTGAACCAGCACCTGGAAGGGGAAGGAATGCTGTCCTCGTCGCGATCATGCCAGCCCATAGTGGAACTTCTGTCGCACTGTTCTGTGAGAGAGAGAGGAAAGCAGCAGGTTTTGCTCGAAGTGTCGTAGAGTCTTGCTGTTCCTACCAAGATTCAGTAAGCCTTTATGGATAACTGTGTCTTCATTTGCTGTATGCACTCAGACCTACTACCAGTGACTTAATATCGTTTTGAATTATTTTAAGCAGTTATGGTTGTTTGGCTGAGGAGTGAGTCCGTGGACCACTTCAATGCAGAAGGAACATCTCTGTGGCCAGTATTTTTGAAAACTGATGGGAAGATTTGGGAATGTCGTGTGACAATATGTCAGGCATCTCAATGAAGATCATGCCTTTTGACCTAGTCAGTATATTTCTAAGAAGTTATACTAAAGAAATAGAAGTGAATAGAAATAAAAAGGGTTTATTAATAAAATTACAAGATAATTATTTTTGATGGAGCAAATGAAACAACCTAAAGATAGCAATGGTAAAGTGGCCCAGTACATTATGATACATGTACAAGCAGTCAAGAGTCTTACTCTCCCACATCTAGGATGCAAATAGAGATGCTACAATTATTTCTTTCCACTAGTGTTTTAATAGCTAATACATATGACCTAAAATTTACTCTCTTAACCATTTTAAATGCACAGTTTAGTAGTGTGAAGTGCCTTCATAGTTTTGCTCAACCACCACTACCATCCCTCTTTATCTTGCAAAACTGAGTCTCTATATTTATTAAATAATACTCACCTCATTCCTTTCTTCCTCCAGCCTCTGGCAATCATCATTTTACTTTTAGTCTTTATGCTTTTGACACATTCTAAGCATATTAATACATTTTCTGTTACTATAATAAAATGCCTGAGGTCGAGTACTTTGTAAAGAAAAGATGTTTATTTAGCTCACAGTTCTGGAGATTCAACTGCTTGGCACTAGTTTCTTCTCAGCTCTGGTAAAGACCTCGTGTTAGATGATATCAAATGGTGGGAACGTGTGGCAGAGATCTCATGGTGAGACTGGAAGCCAGAGAGTTTCAAGGGTCAGGTTTGCTGTTTTATAACAACCCACTATTGTGAAAACTAACTCACTTCATGAGACCAACATCAACCCCTCCTGAAGGAAATTCTCCCAATGACCTAAGTATCTCACACAAGGCCCAACCACTTAAGGTTCCACCATTTCTTAATGTGGCCATGGTTGGGGCTAACTTTCAAACTCATGAACTTTTGGGCGCAAATCACATCCAAACTGCAGCACTAGGTACCTTATTTAAGTGGAATCATACAGTATTGCTCTTTTTGTGATTGATAGTTCATTTAAAGTACTTCAAGGTTCATGCACGCTGTAGCATATATCATAATTTCCTTGCTTTTTGTAGCTGAATAATATCCCATTACATAACCACATTTTGTTTATCCATTAATGTGTCAAAGGACGTTTGATCATTTCTGCCTTTGGGCTATCCTAGATGACGCTGCGGGGAACAATGATGGGCAGATGTGTTTGAGGCCCGCTTTCCACTGCTCTGCTACATCACATGGTGAATCTAATCTTGATTTTTCAAAGAACTAATAAGTTCTTTTCCATAGTGCCTGCACCATTTCACATTCCCACCAGGAATGCACAAGTGTCCCAATATCTCTATATCCTTACCAGCGCCAGTTATTTTCTGTTTCTGTTTGTTTTGTTTGGGATAACAGCCATACGAAAGGGTTTGAAGTAGTATCTCATGGATAGTGGTCGGATTTGCATTTCCTTAATGATTCATGAAGTTCGGCCACTGGCTATTTGCATATATTCTTTGGAGAAAAACCCATTCAAGTCTTTGTTCACTTTTGAATAATTTGTTAAGAGGAAAGTTCATTGCATTCAGTTCATTCCTCAAAAGAAGAAAAAGTCAACAAATAAATGACTTAAAATTACATCTCAAAGCTCTAGAAAAAGAAGAACAATCCAACACCAAAAGTGGTAGAAGACAGGAAATAATTAAAATCAGAGCTGAAATTAATGAAATTGAAACCAAAGAAACAATTGAAAAAATTGACAAAACAAAAAGTTGGTTCTTTGAAAAAAAAATAAAATTGACAGACCCTTGTCCAGGCTAACAAAGAGAAGGAGAGAGATAACTCAAATTACTAATATATGTTATGAAAAAGGAAATATCATAACAAACACTATGGAAATACAGGAAATAATTCGAAATTATTTTGAAAACCTGTACTCCAAAAAAATACAAAACACCGAAGGCATCGACAAATTTCTAGAGTTGTATGATGTGCCCAAACTTAAGCAGGAGGATATATACAATTTAAACAGACAATTTCAAGCAACGAAATAGAAGATGCCATCAGAAGCCTACCAACCAAGGAAAGCCCAGGACAAGATGGATACACAGCCGAGTTCTACAAGACCTTCAAAGAAGAACTGATACCAATACTCTTCAATTTATTTCAGGAAATAGAAAAAGAGGGAGTACTTCCAAACTCATTCTATGAGGCCAACATCACCCTGATCCCCAAACCAGGCAAAGACACATCCAAGAAAGAAAACTTCAGACCCATATCTTTAATGAACATAGATGCAAAAATTCTCAATAAAATTCTAGCAAAACAGATACAGAAACATATCAAAAATACAATACACCACGATCAAGTGGGGTTCATTCCAGGGATGCAAGGATGGTTCAACATACGGAAAACAATAAATGTAATTCACCACGTCAATAGACTCAAAGATAAGAACCATATGATTATCTCAATAGATGCAGAAAAAGCATTTGACAAAATACAGCACCCCTTCATGCTCAAAACACTAGAAAAACTAGGGATAACAGGAACATATCTCAACATCGTAAAAGCTATATATGCTAATCCCCAGGCCAACATTATTCTAAATGGAGAAAAATTGAAAGTATTATTTCATTTTAGAGTTTCTTTCTTCCTCCTTTACACACACTCTCTCTCTCCCTTTTGCCCTTTCCTTCTTCTCTCTCTCTTTCTTGCCACTGAAGACTACACCCAGAGACACTTTACCACTGAGTTACATCCCCAGCTCCTTTTAAATTTTCTCTTTTTATTTTGAGACAGGGTCTTGTCAAGTTGCTCAGGCTGGCCTTGAATTTTTGATCTCCCTGCTTCAGTTTCTTGAATCACTGGGATTACAGGCACACACACCATACTCCTCCCCCTTTAGAATTTATTTTTTAAATATATTCTGAGTGTCAATTCTTTATCAGATGTATAGTTTGAAGATGTTTCTTCCTATTCTATAGGTTGCCCTGTTAACTGTGTTCATAGCATCTCTTGATGCACAGAATTTTCAAGTTTTTGTGATGTCCAATTTGTGTGTTCTTTCTTTTGTTGCCTGTGTCTTTGGAGTGACCATCACCAAATCCAATGAAGCTGTCACCCTATATTTTCTTCTCAGAGTTTTTATGGTTTTAGGCCTTATGTTGAGATGGTAAACCATTTTGAGTTCAATTTTTAATATGAGGTTAGGGTCCAATTTCAGGCTTTTACATGTGAATATCCAGTTTTCCTGTTTGCTGTTCCTCTTTTTCCTTAGTCAATCCCGCTAAAAGTTGGTCAACTTTGTTGATCTTTTCCATGACCAGTTGGCCCATTGTGGCTGTCTGTGGGGATATAGCACTCAATGGCGGAGCATGTAATGAACCGGAACTACTCACTTCATGGCCAGGAAGTATAAGAACGAGGAGGAGCCAGGTCACAAAATCCCCTTCAAGGACATGACCCCAGTGACCTGCAGATCTCCCCCTAGGCCCACGTCTTAAGGGCCCCACCTCCTCCTAGTAGTGTCACCCTGGGCCCAACCTCTAACATATGGGCTTTGGGAGACATTTTTGATTTAGACCCTAGCAGCCATTCCAGGGAGCAGGAGATATTGGGTTGGAGCCAAGTTCATTTTCTGTGGAGCATCTTCGGAGGAAGAAAGCATCTTGGTCCTGAAGCAAGTCGATATGTGGATGTGTTTTTAAAGAAGAATTTCCCCAATACAACATTTCATTATCGTAGTGTATTTTTTCCCTCCTCTTCTCCCCTTCCCTCACCACCTCTTCCTCCATCTTTATTTTTTATTTTACCTCTGTGATTAGTCTTGGTGGAACAAGTAATTGAGGTAGGGTTCTAGGTGCATTTAAAAAATTGATTATTCACTACTCCTAATATCTTTACCTCCTGATTTGAAATGATAGAGTCATTATACAGTAAATCCCCTTATATTTTTGGCCTCTTTATTTTATTTCATTGCCTTATTTATAAATTTCTTCTCACAAAAGCTTTCGTATTTTTACTTTCATTTTATAAAATGTTTCAGTTTATAGTGGGGCACATTCTCCTGTATATTTTAGCTTTTCTTCAATATTTTCTTTAATGTTGATTATCCAAATGACCTTTCAGAATCACTGTGGTTAGTTCTAAGTAGTGAAACAAATAGAAAACAACCCATAGGTTTTTTTTTTTTTTTTTTTTTTTTTAATTTCACTTGTATTGAATTTGTCAATGTAAAGAAAATGGACATGTTAATAACATTTATTTTTCCAATCCTGGGACAAGAAGAGCTTCTCCATCTGTTTATACCATTTATGTTCCTTAGCAGAGTGTTATGGCGTTTGTCCTGGGTGTATAGAGTACTTTTACGGTGGGGTTGCTGTTGTGAATGTCTTCTGTTTGTCATTACACATCCAACCCTACTTCTAATTCCATTATTGGTTTTTAAGTAACTTGGTTTATAAAAATTCTGTGTGTCTATATTTTAACCATCCACTTGGTTCAACTCTTTTCTGTGTCTGGTGACAGTAGCTTGGGGGCAAAGGCTCGCCCTGGTTTCCAGGGAGGCATCTGGGGCTGGTGACCAAGGGACCTGTGACTCTTCACCAAGTCCCATTGCGGAGCACGGTGGGATAAAAAATGCTCTTTCAGGGGTCAGAGACCGAGGTGCTATTTCTGCTGGTGCTTATATGTGGACAAGGGCAAGCCATTAAAATCTCAAGTCTGGTTTCCTTGTCTAGAATATGACTAGTAAGATGCACTACTAGTTGTGCAGTGCATGTGAACCCCTACGAATAGTGGGTGCCCTGAAATCCCAGCTCTGGGTACTGCAGGGCTCGTTTTTACCCATCACCAAGTGAACCTGCCTGGCAGTGCTCACACTGCAGCAGACAGCAGCCCCTCCCTGCTGGGGGAGGGGGAGGGCCGTCCTCCCTCCCTGCCCTGCAGTGTCCATGACTGCTATAGGTGACCTCTCTGCCTGCGCGGGGTTGGGAGACCATTCACATCTCAGCTCAGGATTGGGAGTGGGGCTGCCACTGTGACTTATCAGGTGTCCTGTTCCTGGGCTCTCTGGACCAAGATCGTTTGCAGACCACCCGTAGTATGCCTTCTTGGGCTCACTCATCCCGACCTCCCTTACCACGTGGACCGTATCATCCCGTGATTGTGGCTTTGGGCCGTGACCCTCCAGAGTCTGGTAGAGTGATGTGGTGCAGTGCAGTGAGGTCCAGGAACAGGGCGTCTGCCTGGGGCAGGTGGCGGCATTGGCACGGAGACTTCGCTGCCCACAGAGGGGAGGTGGGAGTGGAAAGTGGGCGGGAGTGACTGGGGAGACAGCATTGGCGACCCCACCTTCCATGAGTCCTCTGGTGCAGTGGGTGGCTGGGGGGAGGGTGGAGAGAGGCCAGGGACTCACCCTGCCGACAGATGTTGCCTTCCTCTCCAGGGATCTGAGGGCTCCGGGAAGGAAGGAGTCCTCAGTGGACGGCCTGTTCTCACAGCTCCTGGGAGCCAGCTGGGTACTGGCTCCTTTTCCTCCCTGCACTGTTAGTTGCTCCTTTGTGCTCACTGCGAGCTCTCGTCTATTTAATATCAATAGACATAAATGATTTCTTATTGAATGTCATTTGAAAATCACTAGTTTGCTGCTCCAAACAGCACTTAATGTCAATTACTTCTTTATACCAATTGAAAATCACTGGTTGGCAGTTCCAGGCCTCTCTTAATGCCAATTACTGCTCAGAGTGCCGGCGACACTGTCATTCCACGCTGGGCCTCAAAGCCGCGACGTGCTCTCCTGCTCTCCATCTGGCTGCACTTTCCCGGGAGAACCCCGTCATCCGCACTGACCTTTATTCCCTGTCACACACAGAGGGGCAGAGCTCTTTCCGTATGGTCGGGCCAGGGGAGGGCTGGCTGGAGGTCCAGAGAACTGAGGTGTGTCAACTGTTACTTTGATACCCCAGGCCAACCCTGGGGTACCTGAGAAAGGATGGAGATGTTGGAGCCCCGATCACCCACCACAGTTCCCAGCTGCCCGTGACCTGCACCCCCGTTCCCCTGCCTCCAAGCAGCTCTGACCTACCATCTACTTGTGCTTCCCCATGGAGTCGAGGGCAGAGGGGTGGATCTGTGCATCATGGCGCAGCCCAGGCCTCAGCGCCTGCTGCCTGGGACCATACGTACTGCATCCTGTCAGTGGGCGCAGCCCAGGCCTCAGCGCCTGCTGCCTGGGACCATACGTACTGCATCCTGTCAGTGGGCGCAGCCCAGGCCTCAGCGCCTGCTGCCTGGGACCATACGTACTGCATCCTGTCAGTGGGCGCAGCCCAGGCCTCAGCGCCTGCTGCCTGGGACCATACGTACTGCATCCTGTCAGTGGGCGCAGCCCAGGCCTCAGCGCCTGCTGCCTGGGACCATACGTACTGCATCCTGTCAGTGGGCGCAGCCCAGGCCTCAGCGCCTGCTGCCTGGGACCATACGTACTGCATCCTGTCAGTGGGCGCAGCCCAGGCCTCAGCGCCTGCTGCCTGGGACCATACGTACTGCATCCTGTCAGTGGGCGCAGCCCAGGCCTCAGCGCCTGCTGCCTGGGACCATACGTACTGCATCCTGTCAGTGGGCGCAGCCCAGGCCTCAGCGCCTGCTGCCTGGGACCATACGTACTGCATCCTGTCAGTGGGTGGATTTGGGCCCGGTGCTGAGTCTTTCTCCTCTCCTCCCTACGGCGTCACCTGTAAAGTCAGGAGTTTCCACAATCCCCTCAGGGGTCTTTGAAGATCAAACAGACTCTGGGTGTAAGGCATCTCGTGAGCTAGCTGAAGAGGACGCAGAGGACTCTGGGATGCCTGCGAGACGAGGACGCCTTGGCACGACAGTGAGTGCCTTGCACAAGGCCCTGTGTCAGCCGGGCTCTGAGCCTCCCGGCACGCTGTGAGCTAGTGGAGACAGCCTGGCGCGGGTGCCACGTCCCCAGGGAGGTGCAGTGGCTGCTGGTGGGGAGGAGGGATATGGGGCAGGAGGTGAAGGGGACACAGGAGAGAAGAGAAGGAGAGGACAAATTGGGGAAGGCGAGGGAGAGGGCGGGCGTGTACATGTTCTCCTTCATCTGATTCACGGCCACCTCCTGTCCGCGGAGTATCTGTCTTAGCGATGGCAGGAAGATGAGTAATGATAAGTTTCAGGGACAAAGATCCAATTTTTAGTCTCCAAAAGAGGTGACACATCGGGGACAATAACCCGATTGAAAATGCCATGTCTTGATTCATAGGGGAGTGTGTTTACTATCATCAGCATACAGGGGCCAGGGAGGCACAGCGAGACGTTGACAAACGGTCCTGTGCACTGGTGTGCCTGTGGTCCCATGACGTGTTCTGGTCTTTGAAGTCTGTTTACCAACTCTCTTGTATGACCCTTTCGATTTGTCACTGAGCCTCTTTTCTAACCAGTCACAGTGGCAGACCTGAGGCTCAAAAGGAATGAGCAGACACGGGGACAGGAGGAAGAATGTAGACTTCGTTCGTTGACTCTTACTAAGTGTCAGCCGCTGGGTTGGCTGCCTTGTGACATCACCTAGTCCAACCCCCAACCTTTGAAAGGCAGATTGTCGCTTTTTGTGGAAGAGAAACGGGAAGCTCAGAAAGTTTAGCTCAGTGCTTCTCAAACTTCAGTGTGCCCACAAGTCACTTGAAGGTCATGTTGCAGATTGTGAATCTCCACCTAGAGAGTGTCTGGGTGGTGCAGGTGCTGCTGGTCTGTGATCACACTCAGAGGGGCTTGAATAATCTGCCAAGGCCGCCCAGGTGCTTGTGGGGTAGGGCTATGAGGGACTAGCTTTTGGCATCGGGAGGGTGGGAGGGACGGCTGTGAGGACTCAAGTATGGGCTGAGATACCCACTCGTAGATTGCACTCGGGGAGGCTGTTAAGGAAGGAAGGAGCTGACGGAAGCAAAAAGGACGATGAATCAGTGACTCCAAAGGCACTGAGTGGAGACCCAACTCAAGCAGCATAGGCAGGACTCCCAGGCAGACCTGGGTGGATCGAAATTTTAGATACAAGGAATTGGGTAATGTAATCAGGCACTCTCTAATTCTCAGAATCTCCTTTTCTTTTTCCATTATTTATTTATTTTTTGGTTCCAGTTAGCTATACATGACAGTAGAGTGCACTTTGACACATCATACACAGATGGAGTATGGCTTCCCATTCTTCTGGTTGTACGTGGTATAGATGCCACAGGTCAGGTATATGCACGTAGGGTAATAGTGTCAGATTCGTGTTACTATCATTTCTAGCCCCACATCCCCTCCCCTTTCTTCACTCCCCTTGGTCTGATCCAAAGTAACTCTATTCTTCCCTAGCCTCCCCCCATTGTGAATTAGCATCAGCAGATCAGAGGAAACATTTGACCTTTGGGTTTTTGGGATTGACTTATTTCACTTAGCACGGTATTCTCCAGCTCCATCCATTTGCCGGTAGATGCCATAATTTCATTCTGTTTTAAAGCTGAGCAATATTCCATTGTGTATAAATACAGCGATTTCTTTTATCCATTCACCTGTTGAAGGGCAGCTAGGTTGGTTCCACAGTTGGCTATTGTGAATTGAGCTGTTATAAACATTGCTGCGGCTGCATCCCTGTAGTAGGCTGATTTTAAGTCCTTTGGGTATAAACTGAGGAGTGGGATAACTGTCAAATGTTCCAAGTTTTCTGAGAAGTCTCCATACTGCTTTCCATAGTGGTTATACCAATTTGCAGTCCCACCAGCAGTGTAAGAGACTACCTTTTTCCCCACATCCTCGCCAACATTTACTGTTGCTTGTATTCTTGATAATCGTCATTCTGACTTAGTGAGATGAAATCTCAGAGTAGTTTTGGCTTGCATTTCTCTAATTGCTAGAGATATTGAAAATTTTTTCATATATTGTTGATCAATTGTATTCAAAATAGCTTTTTAAAAAGTTTAACTATTAAAGCCCCCAAAGTACCCATTTAAATATTGTCCAATGCCTCTGACAAATGTACCCTCCATACAGCCACAACCACCATCATAACAAAGAACGTTTCTGATGTTCTAACCTCTCCTATGCTCCTTCCAGTCACTCACATTTTTGATCCACTGACTTCATTCAGTAGTTTCCAACTCATTTACGGCCAAGTAATATTGTATTGTTTGGCTATGTCTTAACCATTTTCCTGTTGATGGTCATTTGGGTTGTTTCTAATTTTTGCCTATTTTAAATAAGCTTGCTATGAAAGTTCACTTAAAAAGTATTTCTGTGGACAAGTTTTCATTTCTCTTTTGTAAAATCACTATAAAGGCAATCGCTGGGTTGTGTGGTGAGTGAAAGCCACACTCCCCTTTTTGAAGAATTTCCCTTTTTTGAAATTAGTTTCTATTTTCACTGCAATTCACTCACTCATTCATACAAATATATTGAGCTCCTACTCTGTTGGGCACTACCGGGGACAAAGGAGTCCAGTTGTTAACAAGGCAGAAAATAAAACAAAAGCTCTCTACCCTAGGGGAGTTTAGGAAGAGGAAATAGAAACACACACACATGAATAACGAAGATACCAGACAGTGAGAGAGAGTGACTGATTGTGAGGTCAAGGTCAAGCGAGGTCCCTTCCAGACTGAGGTCGGGATGATGAACAGGAGCCATCCACACATGGGCCTGGGGGTTGGGGAAGATTCCAGACAAGGCAAGGCCAGAGCAGAGGCCCTGAGACAGAGACAGCAGGGGGCAGGCAGGAGGCCCCTGCCACTGCAGTGGGACAGGCAGAGAGGAGGGGCCTCGGAGGAGGAGGAGGAGAGGAGCATGTGTGTGCACTCCTCCCTGTTCTGTTCGCTCTGTTGGCTATTCGGGCTCTATCTGCTTCACTCACGGGAATGGGAACCCGTAGGAACAGAAGCTTTCCTTGTTGCTTTACCACGGCATTTCCGGTGCCTAGAACCGGATCTGGCCCAGAAGCACTGACTGGGTTTTTGTTGGATGATTGAAAACTGGAATGAGAGAATGGATGGATGAATTCCATCACCACTTGTTCAGGGCCCTGCTGCTACAGAATGAAATGTCACGATTGTCCTCACAATGAGCCTCCAGGCACCAGGGAAGAGAGGCGAGTGATGATTCCATGGTGAGCACTGTGATGGAGGGAAGGAAGGGTGGCAGAAAGCAGAGGGTCACAAGGAAGGCGTGCTCCTTGAAGGCGGTGGAGGAGGCAGGTAGAGGAGGCTGGGAAAGCAATTCCTGAAGAAGCCTTTAGTGCAACTACACGGGTGCCTGAAATTGCAGCATGGGTGTGATAAGTGACAAGCTGTTCTAGATGGTTATGCCACACAGATGGAAAAGAGATGGGGAGCTCTGCAGAGAGAGAGCTTAAGGTGAGGCCTGAGGAAAGACTTGTGAAATATAGCCTGATAACTAGGGAAGGATTTTTAGTTAAGGTGGGGACAAGATCAAATTTGCATTATTTGCATTATTTAAAAACAAGACCTTGGTTGGTGCTACAGTTTGAATCTTTTAAAATTTGCTTTATTTTTTTAAAAAATTGGTCTTGATTAGCTCTACATGACAGCAGAATGCATTTGGACACGTTGTGCGCAAACGGAGCACAGCTCCTGGCTCTTCTGGCCGTGTCTGATGCAGAGTCCGTCAGCCTTGCCATGACATATGGTGCATAGGGTGACGATGTCTGTCTCAGTCCACCATCCTTCCCACCCCACACGCCCTCCCCTCCCCTCCCTCCCCACTGCACTCCCCATTCTTTCATTGCTGCCACCCCCCCCCCCCCATTATGGATCAGAATCTGCTCATCAGAGAAAACATTTGAACTTTGTTTTTTGGAATTGGCTTATTTCACTTAGCATGATATTCTCCAGGTCCATCCATTTATCTGCAAATGCCATAATTTCATTCTTTAAGGCTGAATAATATTCCATTGTGTATATGTACCACATTTTCTTTATCCATTACACTTTGAATCTTGAATATCCCCAAAGGTCCACGTGTTAAAAGCTTGGTGCTATAGGGAGTTGGTGAGGATGTGGGGCCTAGTTGAAGGTCATTAGGTCACTGGGGATATGCCCTTGAAAAGGATTGTGGGAATACACCTCTTCCTCTTTCTTTCCTTGGCTCATGGTATAAGTAGTTTTGCTCTACCATGCATTCCTGTAACAATGTACAGCTTCTCCTCAAGCTCAAAGCATAGGGGATCACTTGATCATGGACTGCATTTTCAGAATTGTAAACCAAAATTAACCTCTTCTCTCTATAAGTTGATTTTCTTAGGTATTTCATTATAGTGATGGAAAATTGACTAGCAGTTATTTTTCCATTAAATATGGTGGCATAAATCATACACTGAACTCTACACTTTCCTATCCTTGCTGAAACAAGAGAGTAGACAGTTTTGCAATGCACAAAGAGTTTTGAAAGCACAAATGATTCATCAGAAAGCTTACAGTGAAAAAGATGTTGGTAATGAGTCATAGCAACCAGAACTTTCATATATGGCTGGTAGGAGGGTAAATGGGTATGACAATTTAGAGAACAATTTGGCATTATCTTCTAAAGCTGCATATATCCATACCCTATGATATAACCATTCTACTCCCAGGCATGTACCCAACAGAAACATAGGTGTTTATCAAAGACATATTTGAGGTTGTTTATTTTATATAAACACTATTCCCAATAGCCTCCAGATGGGAAAACTATTGAGTGTATGTCAAAAAAATGAATAAATAGGGCAGGGGATGTAGCTCAGTGGTAGAGCAATTGCCTAGCATGTGTGAAGCCCTGGGTACTACAAAATCATAAAAATGAAGAAATTGTGGTATCATTTCACAGTGGAAAAACTATGCTGCACTGAAGATGAACTATCAACTATTGTGTACGACATCGTGGATTCCTGTCACAAAGTGCTAAGTGAAAGAAGTCAGGCACAAAAGAGTACATGTTGTGTAATTCCATTTGTATAAAGTTCAGAACTAGAATAAACCTCATCTAAAGTGAGGCTAGTGGGTTGTGGGAGGGGACAAACCCTGGAAGGGACCACAAAGGGAGTTTCCTGGGTCCCAGTAATATCTTGTTTGGTGATGTGGGTCCCAGGCACATAATTTTGCTCTGTTTTTGAACATTGATTGAGATCTTCTCTTATGACATATGCAATTTCCTCTCTATATATTATACTTCCATAAGAGACATTTTCAAAAGGTGTAAACCCAAAATGGCAAAAAAAAAAAAAAAAAAAAAAAAAGTGGGGGGGGGGCTCGGAAAGCAGATGGTGAGTGACAATTGATGTAGCTCAGCTAAGAAAGCTGAGTTTTTTACTGGCAGAAAAGAACCCGGTTTACCTTGTGGAATTTCAAAGGGGCTAAAGAATTTTTAGCACAAGATACCTCTGGAAAGTTATCAAACCCAGAATGATGGTGGCACATCTATTTAGGAAGCAGATAGAGCCCCCAATGTCCTTTCCAAGTCTCTGTGATGGGTGACCACTCCCTTCACCCTAATGGGAAACTGAGGTTTAGAGAAGATAAAACAGAGGGCCTCTGAGATGGACAGCAGAGTCCATCAGTGAGAGTAAAGCAGTGTGATGTGGACAACAGGGGACACAAGAGAGTATTTACATGTCTTTGCCTCTACTAGGTAGCCACAACATTGATAGGCATGCTTCTGATAAAAGAGCATTTTCTGTAGATTCTCACCAGCCCAAGAAAAGAAAGACCTAAAGATACTGATAACAGGTCTTCATGGGGGATACAACTGAGCCACACTTTTATAGGGGAGATAATCAATAAAGATATGACATAGAGTCCCCATGTTCCTCCCACTACCTTACTCTTAATCATTGAGACCAACATGAAATATGACAGGCAGAGAGCAAGGTTTAAAAACCTCTGCAAAACAGAAACAAACAAACTAAAACTCAGCTTGGAGGAAACAGATGATATCAGAAGAGAACACATAACAAAAATGTGTCAATATTGGGGCTGGGGCTGGGGCTCAGTGGTAGAGCTCTCACCTGGCACATGTGAGGCACTGAGTTTGATCCTCAGCACCACATAAAAATAAAATAAAGGTATTGTGTTCACCTACCCACACACACACACACACACACACACACACACACACACAGTTTTTTATATATGTATATTTAAATGTGTCAATATTACTAGAGGTAGGGAAGTCTACAGTATAACCTTCTATAGACAGGGATAGGTCATTATTTGCAAAGGACTATACAGAGAAAAAATAACCTTGGATATTAAAAAGATGAAAGAAGACAGAAAACAGGAAAAGAAAGAAAAATCAAGTAGGTAATTAATTCAGGACATTCAAGTTAAGAATAACAGATTTTTCAGTAAGAACAAAAAACAATAGTGGAAGAAAGTAATGAAATAATTCATTAAAACTTCCTAAGGTTGAGTGGCATGAATCTTCAAATTGAAAAGGATTTACAGAACTCTAGGGAAAAAAATGATACTAGAAGTTTCTAAAAAGAACCCACCCCACCAGATTTCATGTAAAGAATCATGAAGTAATTCATTTCATTTAATGAATCAGACATAGAAACCAGATGAAATGGAACAATAACTTCAGAAGATAATATCACTCCCTCACTGGAGTTACATTCCAAATTTACAAAACACATGCCACCTTTGAGACCAAGGTTCTGTCTGCCAACCAAGGCATTTTTTAGAATGAAAATGTGTTTGCGAAAGCTAACACATTAAACCCACAATATTTAATAAATGCACCCAATTAAAAAAAGAAAGAAACAAGTTTCTAACTTGAATTTTATACCCAGCTAAAACATCAGCCAATGTGAGGGTAGAATAAATACATAAAAGTATTATATGCCTATGCCTTCCCTTGGAAAGCTACGGGAGGTTGTTTAAAAAGCTAAATCAGGGGCTGGGGTTGTGGCTTAGAGGCAGAGCACTTGCCCAGCATGAGTGAGGCACTGGGTTTGATTCTCAGCACTGCATATAAATAAATAAAATAAAGGCCCACTAACAACTAAAAAAAAAAAAAAAAAAAAAAAAAAAAAAAAAAAGCTTAAAAGCTAAACCAGGAAAGATGAAGTGATACAGGAAACAAAGATCCCCAGAATAAAGGTTAGGGAAGGATCCAACTTTACATCTACACTGCAGGTCCTGACAACTGGTCCTGGTTGTTCCTTGTGCAGAATCAACTCTTTCAAGTCCTGGAGCATGTCCCAGCAAAAATTGAAAACCTACCAAATTTCACCATATTATCAAGTTGGTAACATAAGCACACAAAGGAAGGAATTACTTCAACTGACTTTAAGATACAATATATGGAGCCTATATTCTTAGTGGCAAATAGTCTGAACATAAAAGAGTAAAAAGGAAATTTTAGACAGCATTTCAGTAGACTAATAGTTCACAGCACATTATGAAACCATTTGTATTAGTCTGCTCAGGATGCCATAACAGAAAACCACAGTCCGGATGGTTTAAACAATGAACATTTATTTTCTCATAGTTCTGGAGGCTTAGTCCAAGATCAAGGTGCTGTGTGTTAGTGGTTGGTTTCTGCTGAGGTCAGGGGGCCATCATTTTGTGTCCTCACCATCACATGGCCTTTCCTCTGTGTATTCCTCTGTGTTCTTATTAGAACAACAGAAATATTAAATTATGACCCTACTGGCAAAACTTAATTGACCTTAATTCCTTACTTAAAGGCTCCATCTTCAAACATAGCAATGAGTATACTTAATGCTCAAATTGTGGCCTCTGACTGCTGTATTCCTCTACAGGAAACCAGAGGAAATGTGTAGGGAAGGAAAATTTTGTAAGATGAATCCAGGACTAGTTACTGTATTGGAAAGCCAGGAAGAGACT
Source organism: Tamias sibiricus (assembly GCA_025594165.1). Taxonomy (NCBI): domain Eukaryota; kingdom Metazoa; phylum Chordata; class Mammalia; order Rodentia; family Sciuridae; genus Tamias; species Tamias sibiricus. The sequence goes on from CM046660.1 coordinate 184,035,357, forward strand.
GGATACTAGTGGGGTTGTGTCAAAAGGACATAGAAACCAACTTGAAGGGCTTCCCTTAACCGTATCTGGGGCAATGAGAACATTAAAAATAAAGTAATTGCAATATGTCACATCACATCAAGTAGATCAAATCTCTGAGTCCATAATCGAACTTAAACATTTGTTGATTTCCCTTTGATTTTAAGACATCAACTCATTACTCTGAGGGTAGATAAAGAAGCCAGTATTCATATCACATTTATTGTATGAGCTGTATTTTAGGGTAACAACACAGAGGAATAAAAGACTTAAAAAACAAAGAAATTCAGTGCTTTGTTCTCATGAGGATTCTAATTTAAACAACCACCACCACCAACAAAAAGACATTGGAGACCTTCATAATGTTTGAAGTTTTGTTGATTATCAGATAATAGTAAGAAGGTATTGATTTTACCAGGTTTGATAATAGCATGGTGGTTATTTTTTAAAAAGTACTTAAAAGTTAAAGGCACTTACTGAACCATTTAAAGACAAAATGATATGATGTGTAGAAATCCCTTTAAAATATCCCACAATGTGAGTGGGCATGTGGGCTTTGTGATAATAGTTTCTCTACTTTTATGTAAGTTTTTACATTCTCATAACAAAAAGTTAAAACAAAAGTAAAAAAAAAAATGAAGCAACCAGAAAACCAAGCTCCAATAGAGATTTTTTATGATGATATACTTGCATACATTGAAGGGAGATTAACACAACAGGGCAAGAATGCGAAGAAAACTAAGTAAATGAAATGACTATGTAATCATTAACTTCAGGGATAGCAAAATATTTTACAAGAAACAAAAGTAACTATAGTATTCCACATGGCTCAATAGCAAAGAACATTTACCTAGTCATAATGACACTAAGATCAAATCCTGATCTAACTAAAATCACAAAGGAACCAAATTGGACCAAGTCAAAAATTAGAAGACCATGAGCAAAAGGTGGGGATTGGCATTAATGAACATCATCTTCCATTGTGAATGGTCAATTGATGATGGCTGTGTTGAAAAATCAAGAAACATCAATGTGAGTGTGGTAAATAGTTATATGGAACTGAATACCAAAAGAATCATAACATAAAGTAGAACCTGTGGATAATGCAATAATCTGTCCTGTAAAACAGGAGAGTCGTATGATTGAGAGGTCAATAAAGCGCAGACAGCTGGCTGGGACTTTGGGGGTCTGATGTGAAAGGCTGTCACCACCTGTATCATAAACAGGTTTCGTGAGAGCAGGGACTGCATCCCAGGCTTTTGCCTTGCTTTCTCATCGGAGGAGGGAAATGTGGCCCTAGAGAGGCCTGCTGCACTTGTCCTGTTGTGCAAGCACTCTTGGGCTCTTGTGCAAGTACGCTTATTGTCCTTGTATTCATACGTACATATACATAATTTTAATGAAAACTAAAATTAAAAATCAAAATGAAAAGACCGCCTGGCTGAAGGATGGGTCAGTGATGAGAAGACAGAGGCCAGGATGTCAATTGAGGCCACCGTGATCCTCCAAATGAGGGGTGGAGGACTGTGGGGGACTGCACTGAAGGGGCAATTGGGGGGGGCTGGATCTTTATACTGCTGGAGGTGTCTGGTATGCACACAATGTTGCTAGTGGCCCCACTCATTTGACTCACAGATCTTTATATCTAACAATGCTGGGGAAATGTGTGAACACACACACACACACACACAACCAGCCCCGTGGGGGTACTTGGCTGCTCTCTTCACTGGAAGTTGATTTTGAAGTTCTGTCACTTGGAGGTAATGAGTGGCCTTGCCTAAGCTGTGAAGGCTAAGGCTGGACGAAGCCCAGGCACTGCGTTGAGAGGAGTCTCCTGTACTTCTTATTGACCACTAAAGTCACCATCAACCTCAGGTTTCATGTTTCTTTTAGAATGTCATGTAGAATTCTTGAATATTCAGAACAGCTAGGATTTTCAGGGTGCCTCTCAATTCATCATCTGCATGTTTGGCTTAAGCCTGGAACACTGTAAACAGTGGTTTTTAAAGATCAGGGCTTCTTCATAGTAGTGCTGAGCGTACCTGTGGGCATCGCTGGGCTTGGCCCTCCATGCGGCAGGAGCCAGGCTGTGCTTTGGAGACTCGCCAGAGGTGATTTTCAAAATGGAAATGGCCTGAGCTTCTGGCACTCCCCATATTCTGGGAGCTGTATGACATGTAGATTTGTCACCCTAGGGTTGCTAATGAGCTTTCAGTTTGAATATGCACATTTTCTGAGGGAAAATACCGCGCACATTTCTCTGAGCACATTTATAAGGCTGGTTTTCTGCTCAGTTCTCAGGTGAACCTATAAGAGGCACTATCCAGGAATCAGATCAAACCTTCCTTCAAATAGGACCAATCGACCAGGGAGCCACATTCTCACTGGAGGAGTTCCCCTGATGGTATTAATGATTACTAACTGTGGTCTTTTAAAGTAAGTTCCTAAGTGCACAGTATTGCCTAGGGTATCCCTTGAGATCAACTGGACTTATCCCCATCCCAAACACCACACCTACTATGTTGGCTTCTCAGTTGTATTGTTTTCTTCCTGCCCCATCACCTCTGATACTCATGTGCACTCAGCTCTCCAAGATGCTCAGGATCTGGGCAGCAGGTGCACCACATTCCTAGCTGGTGTCTTCATTCCCTCCTTCTCTGCATACCCAACCCTCTGCAAAGTCTTCAGTAGAGGAAGTCAGGTTGCACATTAAAGTCCTTTGATGAATAGAAAAAGAGATCAACAAATGTTTAAGGGGGGCTCACTATATGAAGACGCCACTCGAAGCTCTGGGAATATAGGGAAGGCCTGAAAACGGCAATGCCCCTGTCCCAAGCAGCCTACTTTCTAGTGGGTGATAGACATAAACAAGTTGACAAATGATGCATGACATAAGAGATGGTAAGACGAGCTATGAAAAAAAAAATAGGCTGTGAGAATGGATAGGGCTTGTGACTTTACCTGTCTCTAAGGAATCGGCTTTTGGACTGAAATTTGGATGAAATGAGGAAGATTTACTATAGCTATACTGGAAAGAATATTCTAGGTGGAGGGTGTGGCTTGTACAAAGGTACTGAGGCAGGAGACAACATGTTTGAGGAGCAGAAAGTGGCGCATCGGCACTGGAAGAGTCTCATGAAGTGAGATGAGGAGGAGGACAGGGAAGCTCCGTCTGTGGTCCTGTGACCCATGTGGGGAATCATCCTGTGTGGAGGACAGATGATGTTGCAAAAGTGGAAAAAGAGAGGCCAGCAAGGATGACATCCCATTTATACAAGTTAGAGATAGGTAGAAAGAACATTGGACTTTCAATCTATTTTAAAAGTGGAGGTGATGGGATTTGCTGGTGGAGTGAACATAGTAAATCAGGGAAAGTGGTCACAAAATTGACTCTAAGAGTTTGTTTTGAGCTACTTGTTGAATAAACATCATTTACTTGTCTCAATAAACATCATTTATTGAAACAGGAAACACAGGGGGTCCAGGTGCTGGTGGGGCTGGAATTCAGATGTTTATTAGCCAAACAGAGAGGTCAAGGATGCTATTGATAAACGAATTTGGTGCTGAAGAGTGAGAATATAGGTGGGTAAATATAGATTGATTTATCAGACTATATCTGATATTGCATGTTGTAGGATTAGATGCAGATACTAGAGAGACATCACAGACAGAGAAGGAAAAAGGTACAAGGGTAGCGCCTGAACACTCTCAGTTCAGGAATTTCAATGATGAAGAGAAGCCAGAAGTAAGAGGAGGCCATTCTGAGACTGATTTGTGTGGACTAGAGAAGAATTAGTCTGATCAAAGAGAAATGCCAAAGCATGACATGAAATCTGGAATAAAGTTCTAAGGAAGGCAAAAGGTCAGGGGCTCATAAATGAAAAATATTTTAAGAATATTTTTTTAAAAGGATTTAGAACTTTTGTTGACAGACAGAGTCCAACTGTTTATGGCATATGGTGCAATGTTAGACGGTGACAGCGAGAAAGCACAATGTCTCCCTTCCTAGTCTACTGCCATGATTTGTATTTCAAAAATAAAGCTAACTAAGTGGAGAGGGTGGATGCAACATGGTTAGGAAGCAGGAATGTGGCCTACGTGAGAAGGCAAGAGGAAGCATTTAGAGGGCTTGGAACAAGAAAAAACCAGGGCCCAGAATATGACCACCAATGGGGTCTTCAAGCCACTGTTGATGGAGCCCTATGAGAGTTCAGAGAGCAGTGGAGGACTTCCAGAAGATGCCCAACGGGTTATATTCTATCACTCTTTACGGAGGTACAACAGATTTTAGAAATTGTAAACAGAAAGTTTGATGATTGCTAGTGAAACTAAATAAATGGCTGCGATAATGTAGTAGGAACTGACAGGAGTTTCCTGTGGTTAAGAAATGCCAGATTAATCTCATTTCTCTCTCTAAATGTTCCTTCTGGAATGTCACTCAGGGACAGTGCTCTGCAATTGTGACCCATTAGCTTGATAGTGGGACAGCACAGAGCATGTCATGATAGAGGAGAAAAGTGATGAAAGCCACCATATCTTGGGCTCAGACTTCTGGACCAGACAAAGGTGAACACTCTTCACTTCCTCTTGCTTCAAGCAACGGATGACTGTCAGTGTTGATTAACAGTGGTCAAGTTGTAGTTGGGGAAGAAATCGAGGTATCCATTTGGCCTTTTACTAGATACTTCCATTTACTTTCTCAACTAGAAGACTGAACTCATTTATCTAAGATAGATTAAATGAAGCAATTAAAAAAGTCAAACTTCAGTGCATTAAAGACAGATCCCTAGAAACCACAGACAAACAGGGAACTCAAAGCCATACAGCAGAGACAGTAGAAGCCGCAGAGCCCTAGGGCTTGGACTGACTCTTCATAAAAGTTTTTTTGTACTGTGTAAAGATGAACATAAAAGCCTAAGGTCTCATGCATTGTGGAAGCTAGAACTGGGCTTTATGTGATATTTTGTATGGAAAGGGGCTCTGCAGTCCAAGACTGTAACACAGAAAGGAGACACCCACCATGGACTGTGGTGGGCAAAGCTATCCTTGAGAAACTGACATCTAAGCCTCTGTCATACAAAGTTGTGGGGCTTTGATCATACATACCATCTATATCAGGGTATGAAACAAACAACTATTGTAGATGTTGGTCTCATGATACACAGGGCTCTGGCAGAAGCCAGTTCTAAGTCCCCCACAGAGATAGCTGCACAATTTAGGGCATATCCTGGAATCCTACAGAAGATAACTTGTGTTGAAGGTGAGTTAATAGACAAAACCTCAGAGTAAATGAGGAAACCTAATACCATGAAAGAGTCAGTAGATGGAAGAAATGAGCATATTCACTCCCAAAGAACCAGAAGTAACATGAGACAGAGAGCATCTATAAGCAAGAGAAGCCCATAATGAAAATGAATAGACAGTTACAGAAAAGAACCAGACATTTCTAGAAATTAAATGAATCATTGAAATTAAAAACAATGCCTTCAACAGATGAACAATACAATAGTCTAGATATAACTGAAGAGAGAATCAGTGAATTAGAAAAAAAAAAAAAACCACTAATGTGATTCATCAGAATTCTGCACAGGAATTTTGTACAGAAAGGAAATGAGAGAAATATGATTTGAGAGACAGACTAGAATGAGAAGCCCAACTATGCATCTGATAGAAATTCTTGAAACAACAGTTAGAATAAAAGTGACACTATTTGAAAAAGTAGACATAAAATTCTGTATATAGAAGGAACACATTGAATTTTGAGCATGGAAAATAAAGAGAAACAAACAAACTAATAAATAAATCTTACCTGGAAACATCTGGGTGAAATTGTAAAACATGAAATAAAATGTGAAAATTCTAACCATTACCATAAAGGAAAGGCAGTAGAAAACTTTTAGACTAGCAGCCACTTCTTATCAGACGTAGAAGTCTCCAAAAGACAATGGAATAAAAGTGTGAGATGCAAATGAAAATAACTGTCAACAACAAGTAACCCAAATAGATTATCATTCAAGAATAAGTGCAAGTAAAGATTTTCATATGCACAAAGATGATGGCAATTTACTACACATAGAGCTTTTCTAGAAACATTAAGTGTATATTTCAACAAGAAGATTATTGACCTTGGAAGTACTCAAATGCAAAAATCAATATATAATGATCAAGTAATTATACATGTCAATCTAAGTAAGATTGACATACATAATAATGTTTTCCCCCATGAGTTTATAATTATGACATGTAAAATACTAGACTAACATAATATATAGGATTAAAGGGGTGCATTCAGGAGACAGAGAAAGCATTCTTATTTCCTTTCAAGAGGAAGAAAGGAAATTAGAATTATTATTTAGAAGGAAAATGTGAATTAAGCATGTATGTAAAATTTTTATTTTAATATGAATGATGAAAAATTTGTCATTATGGGGCTGAGGTTGTGGCTCAGTGGTAGAGTGCTTGTCTAACATGCATGAGGCACTGAGTTCGATTGAAAAGAAAAACAACTGAATAAACAAAATATTGTGTCCATCCACAACTAAAAATATTAAAAAAAAAACTTGTCAATAAAAGAATGTGAACTTTATCAGGATTTAACTAGAATAAACCGGATGTTGCAATATTTATCATAAAAAATATGGACTGCGAGTTTAAAAGTATGTTTATGGTACAATATATAAAGAGAGGTACAATATCAAAAAGGAATAATCTAACAAAGAACTATAACAATTATATAAGTAACTAACAGAATATATAGACATATGTATACTTCCCAGATTTATGAGAAAAAATATCAACTATTGATAAAGAATACAAGATGCAATAAATAAACATTAGAGTAAATAACTTTTACTGGTAGCTTTCAGTGTATCAGAACCTTCACTCACAGTTCTATTATTCTTACTTTACATATAAAGATATGGAGGCTGGAGAGTGGTAAATTACGTGCCCAAGTCCCACGGCAGTATCTTCCTGAAGCAAGTCAGACATGATGTAGTGTATTTCCAAAGTCATGCTTTTAACCATCACATAATGCCTCTTTAAATTTTAACCCTGCAGTCAGAAGACATGCCAAGTTACATTGCATCAGTCATGTTCAGGAGAATAGGAATATTAATTAGTTTAATAAATATTTCTTGAGGGTTTTCTTTGTGCCAAATACATACTAGGCATAGGGGCTTCAGCAATAGAAAATAGCAACACAATGGAGTCCTGCTTTCATGTGCGTTCACGTCACTTAGATTCCACAGTGGGTATAGAAGAGGTAGAGAATTTACAGCAAACAAACAGATAGAACGTGTGGGGTGGTGTTCATTGCAACAAAGTAGAAGAAGAAAGGCTAAAAGGTAAGAAAGTGGCAGGGTGTGATTTTGTGGAGGAGTCTCTTTGCAGCCAAAGAGGAGAAGCCTCTGAGTGAGGGACCATGGAAGGTCTGGGGAGGAGCTTCCAGGCAGAGAGAGAAGCCTGTGCAAAGTCCTGGTGAGGCGGGCTGGCTGTGTCAAGGACAGCAGGGGCCCAGTGGGATAGACTGCTGGGAGCAAGGGAAGACGTGTGAGGAAGGGATAAGAGAAAGCTGGGTGACGACATCTTACATCATCCATAGTCACAGTAGAGATGAATGCATCCAGGGCTGGGGCTGTAGCTCAGTGGCAGAGTGCTTGCCTTGCACGTATGAGGCACTGGGTTCGATCCTCAGTACCACATAAAAATCTAAAAAACAAAATGAAGGTATCGTGTCCATCTACAACTAATATATATATTATATATATGGAAATGAATGAATCTTATTCAATTATTTTCTTTTTCCAATGAAAGTTTCAGCTGGGTGGTGTTTGTTTCACTGGGTCGCATTTCAGACATGGGATGTGTGAACCCCTAGCCAGTCGGCTGCTGTCAAGACGGAAGCATTGGCTCTGTCTTGCTGTGTGCAGGTTCCACGATGGCCAGAGGGCAGCCTGCGAAGGCCCCTGTGCCAGCCAGTGACCTCGGCTGCCTTAGGCCACTCAGGCTGTCACGCTGAGCACACATTCCGAGGCTCATCCACACCAGGTGTCTATCTCCTGAAGTTCTGGAAGTCGGGAAGACGAAGGGCGAGGTGCTAGGTGACTCACTGTCTGCTGAGGACCTGCTTCCTGCTTCAGAGGTGGTTCCTCCTGGCTGAGTCCTCAGATGCCCAGAGGGTAAGGGTCCTGTTGGCTGCTAGGAGCCAGCCAGATATCACTGGATCTCTCTGCTGGGTGTCCTAGAGTGAGCTTATCTCACTATGAGTTTGAATTTTCTGCCCAGCAGGTATTCCCATCGGCCATTTGGAAGCTGCGATGTATGAAGACGCGTGATCCACAACCGAGCATGCTCAGGAATGTGCCTGCCTCTACTGTGATGACTGAGTCTTTCCAATATGAATAGCATGAGGTCCCCTGTAAACGCCCCTTGTTTGGGGAGACACTGCCTTGGGAAAGATCCCGAGGGCTCTCCTTACCTGCTGCAGGTAAGAAACCTTTCTTCATTCTTTTATCTCTTGGTTGTGCTTAGCTTTGTGCTCACCAAGGGATGAGCCTGTCTATCTCAGCTCTCTTTAATACAAATCATGAGGGTTTTATCGCCATGACCCAATCACCTCCCACAGGCCCCAACTGCAAGTACCCCACACTGGGGATGAATGTTTCAACGTATAAATTCAGAGGGGACACGAATGTTCAGTTGACAGCAAGGATGCACCATCTTCTTCTCACGCCGAAAGGAACGAATGCAGAGACCAAACTGCAGGCAAAGACATGCTCAGATACAAGGCGTCTATTCAGACGTATTCTCACCCTTCCAGAGAAAGAGGCACACATGCTCAGGAGCTTGTGTGAAGCTGCTGCCCTGGGGGGTGTCTGTTAGACCTGAGGCTGCCGGCCACAGGATGCTGCCCCTTCAGTGCACCACCTGCCGCCAGGGCTGAGGAGGGATTGGCCTGGAAGTCAAGTCACAGGATCAGGCCCTGGAGGACCAAAAAGAAGCTGGGAGCACCCTTTATGGTTTGAATGTTAGGTGTCCCCCCAAAGCTCATGTGTGACAATGCAAGAGAATTTAGAGGAGAAATGATTGGGTTATGAGGATCTTTTTTTTTTTTAATTTATTTTTTATTCAAAGTTGTTGTATTTATAATAGTAGTATGCATTATAATTCATAGTGAACATATAGAGCATCTTTTTACAAAACACTGTTTGTATATGATGTATATTCGTACCATTCAAACTTCAATCATGCATTTAGGATAAAGACATCCATCTTATTCAACCACCTTTTCTTTTTCCCCTCCATCCCCCCTTGCTCCCTCCCTTCCCCTCCCTCCCCTTTGACCTTTCTAGCATTCCTCTAATCCTCCTATGTACCCTGACCCGACACCACTGTGAGTCAGCCTCCTTATATCAGAGAAAACATTTGGTATTTCGATATTTTAGATTGACTAACTTCACTTAGCATTATATTCTCCAACTTCATCCATTTACCTGCGAATGCCATTATTTTATTTTCTTTTTTTATTGCTGAGTAAAATTCCATTATATATATATATATATACCACATTTTCTTTATCCATTCATCTACTGAGGGACATCTAGGTTGGTTCCACAACCTACCTGTTGTGAATTGTGCTGCTATAAACATTGAAGTGGCTGTGTCACTGTAATATGCTGTTTTTAAGTCCTTTGGGAATAGACCCAGGAGTGGGATAGCTGGGTCATAGGGTGGTTCCATTCCCATTTTCCCAAGAAATCTCCATACTGCTTTCCATAGCGGTTGCACCATTTTGCATTCCCACCAGCAATGTATGAGTGTGCCTTTTCCCCCACATCCTCTCCAACATTTATTGTTGTTTGTGTTCTTAATAGCTGCCATTCTGACTGGAGTGAAATGAAATCTTAGAGTTGTTTTGATTTGCATTTCTCTAATTGCCAGCAACGTTGAGCATTTTTTCATATATTTGTTGACTAATTGTGTATCTTCTTCTGAGAAGTGTCTTTTCAATTCCTTAGCCCATTTATTGGTTGGGTTATTTGTTTTTTGGAGTTAAGTTTTTTGAGTTCTTTATATATTCTAGAAATTAGTGCTCTATCTGTCTTAACCTAATCAGTGCATTAATCCTCTGATAAGGATTAACTGGGTAGACAGGTAGGGTGTGGCTGGAAGAGATAGGTCCCTGAGGGGTGTAACTTTGGGGAATATATTTTGTCTTTGTTGAGGGAGCTCTCTCTCCACTTCCTGATTGTCATGTCTTGAACTGCTTCCCTCCGCTACACTCTTCTACCATGATGTTCAGCCCCACCTTGAGCCCTGAGCAATGCAGTGGGCTGTCTATGGTCTGAGAACTCTGAAACCATGAGTCCCCAGATAAACTTTTCCTTCCTAAAATTGTTCTTGTCAAGTCTTTCGGTCACAGTACGAAACAGCTGACCGAAAACACATCCCAATGTCCCCTTGCCTGTAAGAGCTTGAGGACTGGGTCAGTGAATAAGGCGAGGTCGTTTGGCTATTCTCTTTTACAGAGTTGCCTGTGCTTCTCTTGCCCAGCCCCCCCATGCCTTATAGTTTAGTTGTGCAAATACAAACACATTTGCAAATAGATCCTATTCTTCTGGGAAACTGGGATGGTACCCGGGTAGGTTTGGCTTTGCAATGTGGCTGGACTTTGAGATCTTTCTTACTGATCTCAGCAGATTCAGATGTGATTAGTTGTTCAAGGGAGGAGGTATGAGTAAGATGGCAAGAGTAAGATATTGAAAGATGCTGTGGGTGTGGGTTTGGCTTTGGAGACATGGGATGACAGGAGGTTATGCCTCTGATATGAATCCTGCAGAATGAATGGCTGTGGAAATTCGACAAAAAAGACCTAAAGGACTAGGCACTAGCTTTCACTTCCTCTACCACAGGGCTACACACACCTGGTGCACTCAGAAAAGCCACCTCCCTTGGCAATTGGAAGTTGCCCTTCACCTCACTGCCTCCTGGTTCATGAGCAGCCGCCCCACACAGAATCTAGAATCTACAACCCACCACAGCGGGAAGTCGAAGGCAGCTTCTGCCTACAGGGCTTGTGACAAAGCCAGGGACCCACATTCAACAAATTCTGATTCCCATTCCTCCCTCCTGTGTATGTGGATGTTACACAGTTAGGGCCATGCAATTAATTTGCACCAATTAGGATTGTGCAGAAATGACAAGCACCATTCTGTGGATAAGGCTGTGGAAAAGCCCATGCAATCCTCTAATTTCCCTTGTGGTATCAAAGGCAAAAGTTTTTTTGTGGGAGTCAAAGGAGATGCAATACCTAAGCTCCTGTTTTGCTTAGGATGGCTACATTGAACCTTGGGGGTCTTGGTGTGAATGAGAAAGAAACTTTGTGTTTTTAAGCCCTTGAGATTTTGGAGCTCTTGTTATTGCATGTACCTATCCTATCCTGACAATACAAGACCTACAGTAGATTCCCTTTATCCATAATTTCCCTCTCTGCAGTTTCAGTTACCCGAGGTCGACCTCAGTCCAAAACTACTAAATGGAAAATTCCAGAAATAAATAATTCATAAGTTTTTAAATTGTGCACCACACCGTATATATGTTACTCTCCTGTTAGTCACTTAGGGACTCTGTTATCATATCCACTACTGCAGTATCACAATGCTTGCATTCAAAAGCTCTTATTTTACTTAACAGTAGCTCCAAAGCACAAGAGTAGAGATGCTGCAATTCAGATATGACAAAAGAAACTGTGAGTTTTTTTTTTAAAGTAAAATGGTAAGAGTAAGATATTGAAAGAGAAAGAGAGAGAGAGAGAGAGAGAGAGAGAGAGAGAGAGAGAGAGAAAGGCATATTCACATAACTTTTATTATGGTACACTCCTATAATTGTCCTATTTTATTATTATTGTCACTCTTATTGTGCTTAATTTATAAATAAAACTTTAAAAAACACAATCTATATAGAGTTAAGTACTCTCTATGCTTTCGACATCCACAAGGGTCTTGGAATGCGTCCCCCATGGATAAGGGGGGACTACTATACTTCCCAAACCAGGCGGAGGGTCATATTATAGAAGCCCAGGTGCAGGAGCCCTGATTGGGGAGATGGCTGAGATTGCGGTTGGCTACGGCCATGGAGATGTTTGGGCATTGCTGCCTTCCGTGGTCTCGCGGGACTTGGCCCGGGATCTTGCGAGACTTGAGCCGGGACTTGGCGGATCGGGTCGGCGCCATTGGTTGTTGGTTGGTTGGTTAGATGAGTGTGGTTTTGGTGTGTGGGAGTTGTTGGAGCCGGAGAGAGAAGCTACCAAAATAATGAGCCTGTTCGTTTCCAGTCTGCCTCTGAACTTATTCCTGCGGCTTCGTTGCTCCAAGCGGCCATCGCTTCAGGCAGCAACACCCAGGGACAAAAACTAGGACAGTGCTAGCTAACAGGCTGACAGCTTTGCTCTGTCGAGGGGAGCTGCATCCCTTGGCCCAGAGCACCAGAACACTTGGAAGCACAGTGATGATTTAGGCTAGTGTTGGAGGGGGGGTTAGAGGTCACCAGAACCCATCTTATGGACAGGAACCTGAGGCTGGAGGGTTGGATGACTGGCCCGACTCACTGATTGGTGAGTGTAGTCAAGAGCAGAGCCAGAGTAAGCCAGGTCTTCCAACTGTGATGCAAGAGCCATGACACTCAGGTCTCTAACTCATGGTTGCTGCTGGGGCGATCAGAGGGGCAGCAGGAAACAGACTGCACAATGAAGAATGAAGTTGGATTTAATAAAGGAACTATTTAGGCAAAGTAGAGGGAAACCCACAAAGGATGTTACCCTGGAGCAGAGCGAAGCTTTGCATGTTGCCCCCACTCCAGGCCTGGGGGAACAGTGGAGATGTTAAAGCTGCAAGAGGAGGTCACTTCACTCTTAGACCTGCGGAAGCTGTGACATTGGGGGGAAGGAACACAGCCCAGCCCTGTAGCCTCCAGGCAGGGAGCTCACTCTCCTTCCCTCCCTCATCTCCTGCCGGGGGTCTCTCATCCGTGAACCAAACTGGAAGACAGATGGTGCAGTCTATGTAGGTCACCTGCCAGGGAACAGGTCCAAGTGAGGTGGGGCATTGCTCAGCAGGGGCCCAGGGAAGAAACTCAGGGCAATTTCATTGAATCTTTGTATATAAATCCTATTTCCCCAGATAGATTCAAAGTTCTCATTGATTCTAAAGTTTTGACAGAGACCATATGACAGAGTCCTAAATGAAACAGAGGGGCTGTATTTCTCTCCTATAAAAGTGGGAGCTGATAGATAGGTGATAAGTGAGTGGACATCTTCCCTCTGCAGGTTGTCCAGAGACTCAGGTGCCTTCTGTCTTGTCCATCATTGCCCGGAAGCCTGTGTTCATTGCCGTGCTCTAGGCTACCCACTCCTGCCCACACACCATATCCACAATCCTGCTCAGGAGAAGAGGGAGAAGAGTAAGGAGAGGAAAAGAGTAAGTATGAGGAGGTTCATAGCTCTGCTAATTATAGGTTGAGTATCTCTTATTTGAAATGCTTGGGACCAGAAGTGCTTTGGATTTCAGATTTTGGAATATTTGCACATACATATTAAATATCTTGGGGATGGGACACAAGTCTAAATATGAAATTCATTTACATTTCATAGATACCTTATTCACATACCTGAAGGCAATTTTATATAAGAGTGTTAATGATTTTGTGCATGGAAGTTTCATGGTATGGCATTTTCCACTTGTGGAGTTGCATCGATGCTCAGAGAATGCTGGATTTGGGATTTTGTATTCAGATTAGGAATGCTCAGCCTTCAGTGGCAGAGCTAGTGTTCTTGAGGGTGTGACTTATTACATGGAAGAAAGTGGTCAGTCAAACTCTTGAAGGCGGAACCTGTGACAGTTCTGAAGCTGACAGAGAAAGCCCTGATCAGGTTGACCAGGTGCTGGTCACAATACATGTGGGTTTGTTTGTTTATTTATTCTTTTTGTGGTATTGGGGATCGAACCCAAAGAGTGCTCTACCACTGAGCCATATTTCCAGCCCTTTCTATTTTGAGACAGGGCCTTGCTAAATTGCCCAGGCTGGCTTTGGACTTGTGATCCTCCCGCCTTAGCCTCCCGAGGAGCTGGGATTACAGGTGTGTGTCACTGAGCCCAACCAGACATGGGTTGATAGTCTCTGCCTTCCAACCCCCCTCTAGGTATGGCATGTTCCAGGCCTCCAGAAGACATCTGTCGTAGAAGCAGATGTGAATCCAAAACACGCCTGAAAAATACGGTGGCCTGGCGTGTGACAAAAAGCCTTTGCCAGGCACAATTAAGCAGGATGAACTGCAGAAGGGGCAACTAACCTAATTAACAAAACAACGTTAGTCGGAGGGCTTTACGGAAATTAATTGTTGTTAGACAAACGCTGAGCTAATTGAGAATAGGTCTTATCAGTTTATTAAAGCAGGCCCTTGAGGACCTGTGCTTAGAAACACTCTTGCAGGCAGGTCTCAGTCTCTGCGATCTGTAAATCACTAGCGCTGGAGTTCTCTTTCCACTTATTAACGGAGTTTCTGCTTTTCTAGGTTTCCATTACTTCTGCCTTCTCCTCACTCCCACTTCACCTGTGAGTCTGAGACAAGAGTCTTGGCTGTGATAGGAAGAAGGTTCCGGAAGGAAGACTCGGAGCACTCAGCGTCTGTTCACCTGGTTGCGGTGGACTTCCCCACCACACACTCCAGAGCTGTTCTGTTTTGTTTTGGTTTTGGTACTGAGGATCAAACCCTGGGGTGTTTAACCACTGAGCCACACCCCCCGCCCTTTTTTATTTGTAATTTTGAGACAGGGTCTCCCTACGTTGCTGAGGCTGGCCCAGAAGGTGTGATCCTCCTTAGACTCCTAAATTGCTGGGATTCCGCGTGTGCTCACCAGACCCAGCCAGAACCAGTTTCTAACGGAATCAACTTGCATCAGTGGGAAAAGCATCATATCTCAACATCACATATATGATTCAAAGTTCCCACTACCCTCAAATGAGTCAGTGCATACTGTTCAGGGCCACACACATTGCTGTCTGAGCCTGAGTTAAGGACCATGCAGCTTGTCTGGTTCTTTCAATGGGAACATTAGGCGTGTCTCTGGAAGGCTACTTTTGTTTGTAGCAGCCACGGTTGCACATACTTTGTGTCCCTGGTGAGGTGGGGCCCACCGCCCTGCAGCCTCGGTTTCTGTGAGGCGTGTGATGACACAGTGCTCTGCAGCCATGGATCTGACCCCACAGAGACGCTTGTTTCCAGTGCCACAGGAGGGACAGGGTGTGAACCCAGGAACGGTGGCTCCTACCTTACCTTGGAGGACGCATTTCTTCTGAGTGCCCCATTCTAATTGCCATCATAAAACGAGCCCGGAGTGCGTCTCTGAACCACAGAATGGCAGGCCGAGGCCAGACCCTGGAGACCAGTCCCCTTTCTGTGTGGTGGGGCCCTGGGAGAGGGGTGACTTGCCCAGTCCTCTTGAGTTGGAAGCCAGCTTGGGAATTGAGTCTATCCAGCTCTCCTCGGGACTGGTTTGTTATTTCTTCCACGACAACACATAATTCCCTTTCTTCTGGGGGAAACATACCTCAAAATATAAATGCAAAAGCAATTCTCCCACATTGCTTCCTTCTATGGAGTACGGCATATGTGTACTAGTAGTTTTAGGGTCTTCAGCTGATTCATCTGTCCCTTTTGTCCTTGAGCATCATCGACCTCCTCCACACCCAAAGCGTAACAGGTCAAGCATGTGCTCTCTGAGTAAGCCAGGCCAACTTGCGTCCGGGTTTGGAATCATGGTTCCCATGGAGGAAGAAATCTGACCCTTCTGGCTGCAGGAATGTGCACAGGTGTGAGGAAGCCCGAGAGGGTAAGCGCAGCTTAGGGTTAGGGACTATCCAGTCTATGTATGTTCCAAGGAATGGTTTCTCTACCAAGTAGGAAGGGCTCCAGGAAGAAAGACTTGCTAGGTAGAGAGGGCCCAGGTTTGCCAGGTGTGATGGGCCAAGGGCAGCAGGAACAAGGACTCGAGGATCTCCTGAGCAGAGGTGGGGGAAGTGAGGAAGCCACGTGGTCAGAACTGCATTTTGTCATGACTGCTCAGCCAAATGGCAGAGAGGTTCTGCAAAGATGATGAATTTAATCAGGAATAAATATTGCAATGAGAATACACATACCGTAACCACCTGTGGTCATGTTCAGGGAGGTAAAGGGTTTTTAAAGGTGAAATTAGGAGGGTTGCTGTGTCAGTCAACTTTGCATCACTGTGACCAAAATACCTGACAAGAACCAATTCGAGAAGGGAAAGTTTGTTCTAGGCTCACGGTTTCAGAGGTCTCGGTCTGTAGGTAGCTGAGGTCACTGCTGTGGTCAAGATGAGGTAGGACATTGTGGCAGAAGGGCGCAGTGGAGGGAATCTGCTCAACCCATGGCAGCCAGGAAGCAAAAGGCAGACAGTGCCCCAGGGAGAGAGAAAATGTGATCCCCAAGGAAATGCCCCCATTAACCCACTTCCTCCAGCCAAACCCCACCTGCCTACAGTTACCACCCAGTAATTCATTCAAATTATGAATCCACCAAATGGATTAATGCATGGATGAAGTTATAGCTGTCATAATCTAATCATTTCACCTCTGGACATTCCTGCATTGCTACATGACCTGAAAGGGGACATCTTATATCCAAACCATAACAGTTGCATGAGTAACTGTTTGGAAAAAAATGTCATTGGTTATAAGGATCAATAGCAAGAATAATGTTGTTTAGGTAGTTGCTGGGAAGATTCCCTTAAAGAAGCACCTTTTTGTGTAGGGTTGCATTGGATTTTGGTGCAAGGTTCTAGTTCTTGCAGAGTCTCTTGAGATAATTCTTATGATCAGACAGCCATGCACGAGAACTTCTCTGACTTAACCTCCAGGCTTTACTTATTGTTTTGGTTAGGGCTTGACACAAGGGACTCCCATTTGAGTCTGGCAGCCTTCACAGCTGTGGCTACTATGTGGTGGCTCAGTGGGTGGGAGGGACAATTCAGAGGCTGTTGAATTGTGGTCACGGCAGTAGAGAGATGAGGATGGAAGTGGGAGGTGGGATTAACAGATCAGGATGGGACAAGGAGAAGGATGAGGGTGACCTACCAGCTGTGCATGTCCTTGGCCCCACAATTTCAAATTCAGGATGAAGCTTCAATCTACACCACGTCTATGTTTTGTTTCGTGAGACTTCCTTGTGCAGATAGGTCTCCAGCCTGGTGTGGTGGTTCGACAAGGTCCTTGGGACTCAGTTTTTTCCACCTTTTCACTTCCTGGTCCTCAGGGAAGAGGACCTTACAACAGCTGCCCTGGAGGTGAAGATGGCCCCTTCACTTGGGAGAACATGGGATGGGAACAGAAGGAGAGACTCTTGAGGAGGCTTTTCCTTTTATTTCAGAAGAAGCATCTCCTTAGAGTGACCGCTTAATCATGACTTGTCAGCTTCGATTTCATGGCCACCCTTGCTGCCAGGTATCCAGGCAGATACAGATCCTGGCCTGGGCATATTGTCCCCTTGAATCAGCTCAGAGTTCTGGAATTAAGGAGAGACGGGAAGGCATTCCATGTGACGGGTGGCTGTGTCTGTTTCCAGGGAGTTCAAGTTGGCCTGGGCGCTTGTTCAAAATGGGGCTGTGCAGTGAGCCAGGGACCCAGGTCTGGGCCACAGGACAGTCCTGCTGGGCATGTGGCCTTTGTGGACACACAGGGAGAGGTGCTGCTGGGTGTTGGACGTGGGAGTCTAGAATTCAAGAGACTCCCGGACCCGAGACCCAGCTCTGGGCTGTGTCTGTCCTTTCTCCATCTCTGGGTCTCCCTCCTGACTTTCTCTCTGTCTTATGGGAATGGTTTTCAGACATATGTGGCTTGTTTGGGTTGGCAAACCTATTCTGTCGGTAGATCTGTAAGATATACCACGTTGTAGATCTGTAAGAATAACACGTTGCCAAAGGAACAATGCAATTTATCCATAGGCTTGGGCATATGGGAGAATATCTATGTGTCCGCAGGGAAATCTATCAACCCTCCTGAATTCCATGTGTGAATGGAACCCAGAATGCTGGCAGTTTCTCCTGTCTGGCTCCTCCGTCCCCAGGGAACCACACCTGTGCTACTTTGCATAGCCTTCCCTGAGACCAGCAGCCCAGGACTGCCTAAGAAGAGTGACCTGATTTGGCAAGGCCTGTTCTAGGGCCTTTGGGTTTTGTATCCTTAGAAACCTGGGACCAATTTGACCTGTATTGACATCTAGAACAACGTTTCTCTGGCACAGCTGCGGGAGAGCTCCACCCTCATCCCCACTACCCAAGGAGCATCATAAAGAACAAGCAAATGCCTGAGCAGGCCACCTGCAGTACCCACGTGTGCCACAAGATGGTGTCAAGCAGAACTGCAGAAAAATGGAATTGGGGAAAAGAAGGAAAGGACTCCAGGAGCAAACCCAGGAAATTATACTCCCCAGTCCCTGACAGTTAGCTGTGTTTGGGACTGTATCTACAGACTCTCCAGCCAGCAATTGTGCATCCATCGAGGCCTTGACCAGCAGAACAAGAGTGCCATTGTTCCTAGTGTTGGGCAGAGGTCAGGTGCTTAGCATGTCATCCACATGCCCTGAGAGAGTCAATTCTCTCACTCCCATTTTACATGGAAAAATGAGAACGTAAGAAACAGTTTTCCAGGTAACTCAACTATTAAGTGGCAGAACCGGATCTCACTCAGGGCATCTTCTAATCATCCAGGTTGCCCGCAAGCAAAGGTTCCTTGGCACATCCCAGGAATCAGGGCCCAAGGGTGCTGCTTCTGCACTGGGCTGGCTGCCAGTTACCAGGGGATGAGCTCAGGAATATATGTCTCTTCCGGAAGTAGCATCCCACATGCTAGCTTCATGTGGCAAAGTGGGGTTCAGCAGGTAGATACCTGTCATGCTGAAGAGGCTGCCTTGGAGAACCTGGACCAGCGGGGAGTGTGAAGCAGATGTATCTTAGCCACATCTCATCAGTAAAGGTGTTTCTGTGGAGTTGACTGAGGCATGAATGAGGCTTACGATATAGTCCGCAGGGGCCTTACAATGTCATCAAATATTGATGTCTTTTATTGAAGAATAAAGGATGCCCAGGGATTAGCTAAGCTTGAGTAGGAAGAAAAAGGAAGGAAGTACAAAGGGGATAGTATGAGGGAAAATTTGCAGAAGCAGCATCATTGTGTATACAGGAAATTAAAACCAGTTTGGTATTGCTGGATTGCGATGCGTGGTAGATGAAGAGATGAAATGCAAGTAGACAGAGTGTAGTCTGGGAGAACCTTGGATGCAGTGCTAAGGAGTTTCTGTCCACGCCTATGGGCTGTACAGAGTTACTGCAGGGCTTTTAACTGGGGGAAGGGTCATACTTGGACTTACATTTTAAATGAATCACTTAACCTCAAGTTCCAAAAGCCCTGTGAACCCTCTTTGAAAACCCTGGCTAATGCTGACACCTCCCATTCTGACTACTAATTTGTCTGTGCCAGGCATGTGGGACTGGGGTATTAATTATATTTGTCCCTTCACTTTGCAGAAATAAGATAGACTTCTGGAAGTGGGGAGTCAAATGCTTCTTGTGTGTCTCTTGGGCTCACTGGAACCCAGTCTTTTGCATAAGTAGGCATTTAGGAGTTGACTAAAACAGATAGTAGGTGCTGTTTAAATCTACTATGATAATGCATATCTTCCAAACCCAAATCCCTTAGGGGGCTGCACAGCCCTGAAATACAGCAGAAGAGAAACAGGTAGTTTAATTGGCCCTGAGCACTGCCTTTGTAATTAAATATAAATTATGATTCATTCTGA
Organism: Tamias sibiricus; assembly: GCA_025594165.1. NCBI lineage: Eukaryota > Metazoa > Chordata > Mammalia > Rodentia > Sciuridae > Tamias > Tamias sibiricus. The sequence goes on from CM046660.1 coordinate 184,055,245, forward strand.
GGACAATCAATTCTGCTACTTTCATAAACCTTTATTTCATTATTGAAAGTCACAATTTCTCTAATAAGTTTTCCATTAAATCAGAGCTTGGTTTGTAACTTGAAGCTTCCATCCCACTACTCTCTTCTGTTTGCCTTTGTCTCTGAAGATGTGCTCCCCTCTGGGGTCCAGCTGTGGCCAAGGTGCTCCCACACAGACACACAGAACATTCAGGCCTCTGCAGTTCCCACCAATGCCCCTTTCAGAGTTGGTGCAGATAAAATAATCTTTTTTTTCAGAGCTCCGAGCCTCAGTTTACCCATCTGCTAAGTGAAAAAAGTATTTTAATGAGATAATGGATATGAAACTGAAATGCTTGTTTCTGGGCCACAGAAACAGAGGTTCGATAGCCATTAATTTTTACCCTACATCCTTGACTTTTAGCTGAACTCGTATTCCAACTGGGACATTCTGTAGTTTATGGCCCATGAACCCAGAACTAAAAAGACCCTGAGACCTGTTAGCAGCAACTGTGGGAGTCGCACTGCCTCCCAAGGTCTAGTTTATCCATCACAGGACATGCTCCACATTCCTCCACTAACCTCAGAGCAAGTTTCTGGGAATTTGCTCCCCACTTAGTGTTATTTCTAAACATCTACTTTAATGCTTGCATTACTTTTCTTGATGTTCGTGTTTGTGTGTGTGCTTAATGAGTATAAATATAAAAATGTGTGCATGCATGGGAATGTGTGTGCCAATGTGTGTGTGCAGGCACACTCTGCAGGTGTTCATGCCCTGCCTCTAGAAAAAGTCTGGGCTATACACCAGTGTGCACCAGAGACAGCGTTGTTCCTTGAAGGCAGTCAGCATCCTGCCTGTCGTATGTTCAGACTAGAGCCACTCTCTCCTACGTCTGGAAAGAGGAAAGACTCCTCCTTCATCTCAGCCCCCATCTGTTGGGGCCTACCAGGTTCACATTCTCTGCTCTACCAAGCCACGAGGCCCAGAAGCCGCTCAGCTGGAGAGGAAGGTAGGAGACCTGGGTGCCACTGTGTGAAGGCTCAGTGGTGTAAGAGGGGAGCCCCTTTGAGATCCATGCCTGAGCGAACCGTAGAGGAACCCGCCATCACACAGAGGAAGACAGACTTTTCTTCACCTCTAGCTAGGCTCTTTCCTTCAGTGACTTTTTTTTTTTTTATTTTGAAATTTCTATGATTTTTTTGTTTTGCGCAACTGGGGCTCACATCTGAAGCTACCTAAAAAAATTGCTCTAATTTGTTGAACATCATAGTAGAATGCATGTTGGCACGTCATATATAAATGGAGTATAAATTCTCATTCTTGTTGTACATGTTGTAGAATCACACCGGTTGTGTAATCATATATGTACATGGGGTAATAAGGCCCAATTCATTCTACTACCATTCTTACCCCCATTCCCCCTCTCCTCCCTTCACTCTCCTCTGTCTAATCTAAAGTACCTCTATTATTCCCTAGCTGCCACCCACCTTATTTTGAATTAGCATCTGCATATCAGAGAAAATATTTGGCCTTTGTTTGTTTGGATTGGCTTATTTCACTTAGCATTATATTCTCCAGCTCCATCCATTTACCTGCAAATGCCATAATTTCATTCTTCTTTAAGGTTGAATAATATTCCACCGTGTATATTTACCACATTATCTTTATCCATTCATCTGTGAAGGGCACCTAGGTTTGTTCCATAGTTTAGCCACTGTGAGTTGAGTTGATGTGACTGTGTCACTTTAGTATGCTGATATGGGTATAAACCAAGGAGTAGAATAGCTAGGTCAAATGGTGGTTCCATTTCAAGTTTTCTGAGGAATCTCCAGACTGCTTTCCATAGTGGTTGCACCAATTTGCAGTACCACCAGGAATGTATGAATATACTTTTTCTCCACATCCTCGCCAACATTTATTGTTGTTTGTATTCTTGATAATTGCCATTCTGACTGGAGTGAGATGAAATCTCAGTGTAGTTTTGATTTACATTTCTCTAATTGCTAGAGATGTTGAACATTAATTCATATATTTGTTGATTGATTGCATTTCTTCTTCTGTGAAGTGTCTGTTCAATTCCTTGGCCCATTTATTGATTGGGTTATTTGTGTTTTGGGTGTTGAGATTTTTATATATCCTGGAGATTAATGCTCTATCTGAGGTGCATATGGTAAAGATTTTCTCCCATTCTGGAGGCTCTCTCTTCACGTCATTCATTGTTTCCTTTGCTGAGAAGAAGCTTTTTCGTATGAATCCATCCCATTTATTGATTCTTAATTTAACTTCCTGCACATTGGGAATCTAGTTAAGGAAGTCAGGTCCTAAGCTGACATGGTGAAGATTGGGCCTAATTTTTCTTCTATTAGGCACAGGGTCTCTGTTCTAGTGCCTCAGTCTTTGATCACTTTGAATTGGGTTTTGTGCATGGTGAGAGATAGGGGTTTAATTTCATTTTGTTACATATGGATTTTCAGTTTTCCCAGCACCATTTGTTGAAACAGCTGTCTTATCTCCTATGAATGTTTTTGGTACCTTTGTCTAATATGAGATAATTGTATTTATGTGGGATTGTCTCTGTGTCTTCTCTTCTGTACCATTGGTCCATGTGTCTTTTGTGGTGCCAATACCATGTTGGTTTTGTTACCATGGCTCTGTAGTATAGCTGAAGGTCTGGTATTGTGATGCTTCCTGTTTCACTTTTCTTGCTAATGATTGCTTTGGTTATACTGGGTCTCTTATTTTTCCAAATGAATTTCATGATTGTTTTTTCTAGTTCTATGAAGAATGTCATTGGAATTTCAACAGGAATTGTATTAAATCTGTATAATGCATTTGGTAGTATGGCCATTTTGGTAATATTAATTCTGCCTATTCAAGACCATGAGAGCTCTTTCCATCTTCTAAGCTGTTCTTCAATTTCTTTGTTTAGTGTTCTGTAGTTTTCATTGTAGAGGTCTTTTAGCTCTTTTGTTAGAGTGATTCCCAAGTATTTCATTTTTTTTTTTGAGGCTATTGTGAATGGGGTAGTTTTCCTAATTTCTCTTTCAGTGGATTCATCACTAATGTATAGGAACACATTTTATTTGTGGATATTAATTTTATACCCTGCTACTTTGCTGAATTCATTTATTAGTTCTAGAAGTTTTCTGATGGAAGTTTTTGACATTCTAAATATAGGATCATGTCACTGGCAAATAATGACAGTTTGAGTTCTTCTTTTCCTATTTGTATCCCTTTAATTTATTTTGTCTATCAAATTTCTCTGTCTAGAGTTTCCGGGACTATGTTGAATAGGAGTGGTAATAGAGGGCATCCTTGTCTTGTTCCATTTTTTAGAGGGAATGCTTTCAATTTTTCTCCATTTAGAATGATTTTGGTCTTGGGTTTAGCATAGATAACTTTTACAAACTTGAGGTATGTTCCTACTATCTCTAGTTTTCTAGTGTTTTGAACATGAAGAGGTTCTGTGTTTTGTCAGATGCTTTTTCTGCATCTGTTGAGATGATCATATGATTCTTATCTTTAAATCTATTGATGTGATGAATTATGTTTGTTGATTTCCATATGTTGAACCAACCTTTAATCCCTGGGATGCACCCTACTTTATGGCGCACTATCTTTTAAATATGTTTTTGTATGCAATTTGCCAGAATTTTATTGAGAATTTTTGCATCTATATTCATCAGGGATATTGGTCTGATTTTTTTTCCTTGATGTGTCTTTATCTGATTTTGGTATCAGGGTGATTTTGGAAGGGTTCCCTCCTTTTCTATATCATGCAATAATTTGAGGAGTATCGGTGATAATTCTTCTTTGAGAATCCATCTGGTCCTGGGCTTTTCTTGGTTTGTAGGCTTTTGATGGTATCTTCTATTTCATTTCTTGAAATTGATGTGCTTAAATTGTGTATGTCCTCCTGATTCAGTTTGGGGAGATCATATGTCTCTAGAAAGTTGTTGATGTCTTTGAGATTTCTATTTGTTTGGAGTATAAATTTTCAAAATAGTTTTAATTATCTTCTGTACTTCAATAGTGTCCGTCATGATATTTCCTTTTTTATCGTGAATCTTAGTAATTTGCATTTTCTCTCTCTCTCCATCAGTTTTGTTTATTTTTTTCAAAGAACCAAGTTTTTGTTTTGTCAATTTTTAAAATTGTTTCCTTGTTTCAATTTCACTGATTTCAGCTCTGATTTTAATTCTTTACTGTCTTCTACTGCTTTGGTTGTTGATTTGTTCCTCTTTTTCTAGGGCTTTGAGATGTAAAGTTAGGTCATTTATTTGTTGACTTTCTATTCTTTTAATGACAGAGCTCAATGCTCAGATCTTTTCTCTTAGCACTGCCTTCATAGTGTCTCAGAAATTTTGATGTGTTGTATTGGTGTTCTCATTTACCTGTATTTTTAAATTTCATTCCTGATTTCTTCTGCTATCCATTTGTCATTCAATAGCATATTATTTAGTCTCCAGATGTTGTATTAGCTTCTATTTTATATTTTGTCATTGATTTATAATTTCATTCCATTATGATCTGAAAGAATGCAGGGTACTCTATTTTGGGGAATTTGCTAAGAGTTGCTTTGTGGCATAAGATATGGTCTAACTTAGAGAAGGATTCATGTGCTTCTGAGAAGAAAGTGTATTTGCTCATTGGTGGATGAAATAGTCTATTTAAGTCTATTTAAGTCCAAATTATTGATTGTATTATTTAGTTCTATAGTTTCTTTGTTTGGTTTTTGTTTGGAGGATCTATCCACTAATGAGAGGGGTATATTAAAGTCATTCGGTACTATTGTGTTGTGGGCTATTTGGTTCTTGAAATTGAGAAGGGTTGGTTTGGTGCACATTGATGCTCCACTGTTTGGGGCATAGATATTCACACTTGTTAGGTCTTGTTGATGTGTGATTCTGTTAAGCAGTTGTTCCTTCTGACTAACTTTGTCTTGAAGTCCACTTTATCTGCTATGAGGATGAAAACCCCTGCTTGTTTACATGGTCTATGTGAGTGATATATATATATATTTTTTTTCCTTTTTCCCATCCTTTCACCTTCAGTTTGTGGATGTCTTTGCCTGTGAGGTGAGTTTCTTGGGGACAGCCTGTTGTTGGGTCTTGCTTTTAATCCAATCTGCCAGTCTATGTCTTTTGATTGATGAGTTTAGGCCAATAACATTCAGGGTTATTATTGAGATATGATTTATATTCCCATTCATTTCAGTTTATTTTTGGTTTTTGTTTGACTTTATTTCTCCTTTGATTGTCTTTTCTTTCAGTGTGGCTCCTCCCTTTGCTGGTTTTCAATTTTTTTCTCCCTTTTTCTCCTCATGGAATATTTTGCTGAGAATATTCTGTAGTGCAGGCTTTCTAGTTGTGAATTCTTTTACCTTTTCTTTAGCATGGAAGGTTTTTATTTCATCTTCAAATCTGAAGCTTAATTTTGCTGGATATAAAATCCTTGGTTGGGGATGAAGTTGGAGAATATAATGCTAAGTGAAATTAGTCAATCTCAAAAATCCAAATACCGAATGTTTTCTCTGATATAAGGAGGCTAGTTCACAGTGTTGTTGGATGGGGGTACATAGGAGGATTAGAGGAACACTAGAATGGTCAAAGAAAAGGGAGGGGAAGGGAAGGAGCAAGGGGGGGGAGGCAAAAAAAATTGGTGGTTGAATGAGATGGATATCATTATCCTAAATGCATGATTGAAGATCTGAATGGTACTTATATACTTTGTATACAAACAGTTGTATATAAAAAGATGTGTGTTATGAATTGTAATACATACTACTATTATAAATAAAAAAAGAAAAATAAATTAAAAAAAATAAATTCTTGGTTGGCAACCATTTTTTTTAAGAGCTTGGTATATGTTGTTCTAGGACCTCCTAGATCTGAGGGTCTGGGTTGAGAAATCAGCTGAGATCAGAATAGGTTTTCCCCTCTATATAATCTGAAACTTTTCTCTTGCATCCTGTAAAATTCTATCCTTGTTCTGTATGCTAGGCATTTTCATTTTAATGTGCCTTGGTCTGGGCCTTTTTCAGTGACTTTTAGCTCAGACCTTTCTAGCTTTTCCTGAGACTCCCAGGAGTCCCTGATTCATGGTAAAGATTGCAGAGTGGTAGACCAGATGTTCTTTAGTGGGCAGAGGCCTGTCTGACCACAGTTCTGCCAGGTCACTGAGGTCCAGAATGAAAACTTCCCAAAGGGTGTACCTGCTACACTGTGGATGCTTATTGGTGGTTGTGTTAGTCTTGTACACAACAGTCACCAATGGGACTCTCCTTTCCCTGCCTCTCTGGGCAAAGCCGGGAACCTATCCCTCAGACTCCCCCAACTTTATCATTGCTCTGCGTGTGTTTATGTTCAGGGATGTTTGGAAGGCAGGTAGCTAAAAGAGCTGCTAAGAGAGCTTGAGAGGAGCAAGCTGGTGAACCTAACCAATGCTAGATGTATACAGGCACAAAATGGATCATTGATGACATTTATGGACATGAGACTGGGCTAGGAGCTTCAAAATTTATTTTTGAGCATGACCAGTTTACCAGACTCCATCCTTCCACCCACAGACATTTGCTGAGTCCTCATAAAATGTGCCAGGTACTGCCTCAGGCACTGGGTCTGATACTTGCATGCTATATGCTATATTCTGGGGACACAAAGATGGAAAAGACAGGCATTCAGCAACGTCGTGTTGCTGACCAATGAGGGGAGATAAGCAATGTGATCAGCATTTGATGGTAGCAGGTCCAACATGCTACAGGTGTTTCCTTTGAGCACTTGAGTGGTCTGGGGGATGGAGCTGCACAGACCCAGGAGACGTGCCAGTCACATGCATCTTTCAAGCCAGTTTCAGATGCACATGGTAACCCTGGGGACTGTGATCGGAGAAAGTGCACACGATATTTGTTCATGTAATTGGTAAATGTGCAGGGGTGAGATACATAGTATGGGCGTTTCAGTTGGTGACAGTTGCAAGGGCATAGAGGGATACAGAGTAATTTTTTTGTAAGTATTTTTTTATGGTTCGGATGTTTGAGATTCCCCCAGAAAGCTTGTGTGTCAGGAGCACAGTTTCCAACGTGGTGAGGTTTAGATGCGGAACTTTTAGGCAATGATGAGAGCTGTGACCTCATTAGTGGATTAGTCTATTTTGTGGATTAATAGTTTGAATGGACCACTGGGTGGTAGCTATAGGTGGGGAGTGGTTAGAGGAAGTTTGTCACTGGGGCTGTGGCCTGGGACTACCTCGGTTCTTGGACATTCTCTCTCTCCCTGCCTCCTGGCTACCCTGAGCTAAGCCCTTCCCTAGGACGCACCCTTCAGACACGATGTTCTGCCTCACCTCAAGATCAGAGCAGTGGAACTGAATGGCCACGAACGGGGACGTCTGAAACTATGAGCCACAGTGAAGTTTCTGTCCTCTAAGTGCTTTTGTTGGGTATTTGGGTTATAGTGATGGGAAGCTGACTAACAATATTTTAAGCCTGTTAGAAGGCTTATGGGGAGAAGCTTTAGGGATTTCCCCTTTGCCTGCCAAACCAACTTTTATTTATGTATGTGTACCTCCTGGATTTGAATTCCACATCAGACTCTTGACTTTGACATGCTGACTTGATATTAGCCCCATGTTTCCTACAACTTTCCAGATTTCGACTGTGTATATGTCATTGGCATTAGGCCATGTCTATTCTCAGGTCAAAGATACTTAGGCCCATAATTTATCAGAAGCCATGCTGGGTACCATCTGGAAAAAAAATGTAGGAAAAAAAGATGACAAGCAGAGTCTTTTCTTTCAGAGTTTACTCCTTAATGACAAAAACTTGAGATAAGCAAGTGAACATGCAGTAAACCTTATTTACCCTGTGAATATTGCAGGAATTCAGGTAAGTGGGTATGTATTGAGCTGGTCCCAGAAAGTCTCAGAGATGAGCATGACATTGAGCTGGCTAGAAATATCTTGGGAAGACCATGCATGAGTTAGCAGGAGACAGAAAACCATTCTGAAAAGAAGGCATGTCTGAGGGTGACCAAGAAGGACAGGGACTTGAAGTTAGGAGAGCAGCCACATCAACTTGATGAGTAATGTTAGCTGTCAGCCTAAGCAAAAACCTTAATATCATGCAAGGACTTTGAACCTTTTCCACATAACCAGAAGGAAAGCTGCTCTTCAATGCCTAGTAGTTCCCCTGATAGGTCTGGCCTTAAAGGGGACATGGTAATGGGTCTAAAATGCTTGTAGAAAAGATTGTCCCATTGTGGGTTTCCTTTTTAAGGATCTGTAGTCAACTGGAAGGATCTAGAATCTTTGTGATGCATGTATCAAACAGTGGCTTGTATCCAGGGGAGACTTATTCACGCCACTCACACTGATGGAAAGCTGTCTACAAAGTAGGGGTGCAAATGGCTGCCTTTGTAGTGAGCAACGGAGCTTTGGTAGATCTGAATGCTTGTGTAGAAATGGTACCACATCTCTCCCTACATAGTGAGGGAAGGGAACTGCTTCTAAAGGCCAGAACTTCCATGATGAACTGACCTGGATGGCAGTTTGGGAATGTGTGCATAAACAGCCCCATCTGTCCCTTCTCTTTGCAGGACTGTCCCCCCAGTGAGCAGCACAGTCTCTGTCTTGCTCCTCTTCAGCTGGTCAGCTGTTGATCAGCTTCCGCCCGCATACTCTCCAGGCCAAAGGGAGCAAGTGACCCAACAAATCTGGCTATTGGCTGGAATATCTGAGCTGTGAACCTCTAGGTAGAGGGATGGGTTGCCAGTGTATGGTGAGGATTGCTAGAGAAGGAGAAGAAATCTGTAACAGCATTTCTTTGGGCAAGACAGGCTCATCTCAGGGGCATCTAGACGGGCTGAGAGATCCTGAACTTGAGAAAAAAGGTCTGCAAGGGCTTAGTACTGGTTTGTCCCATATCAGCTCACTAGAAATATGTGTGTGCATTCCTTTCTCTGTCTATCCAGAACACCCCCAACCCATCAGATGTCTGTCCAACTCCCATGGTCTGCATCTTGGCTGTTCCAAAATTTCTAAAAGAAATTTTTCAAAAGTCAGTTCTAGAATTACCATGAATCACCAACAGGATTACTCAAGAATAACAACCATACTGAGATTCCACTCACGGATTGATGTACCCAAGAATGCTCTCTGGCCAGGAACAAGGCCCACATGCTATACAATGAGGACCCATATTCTGATGTTATAGACCCACAGATCCCATTCCAACTGTCAGATGGTTAGATCTGGAGTGAAATATATAACTTCTTCATTCCCCATTGTCTACTTCTTGAGGCAGAGGGTTTAGATCAAGGTGAATAGGCAGAATTCCAATTTTCCCTTCTACATCTAATTCTAGGAAGTTATAAAATGAATATATTTTACAAATATTAAGTGCACAACATTGTTGGATAGCAAAAGGATATGTCATCTGTGATGCAGCTATTTGGGAAAATTCCTATGACATAGAAAATAGGTGGAACCAAGTTAATGAAGAAAACTATAGTCCAAATGGATACTTTCTCCTCTAGAGTGAAAGGGGAAAATTTGTTAGGAATTATAGAGAATGCAGCACAAAAGGGCAAAATTTTGAGTTGAGAATTCTATCCTTGGCCAAACTTGTATTCAGCTGCAAAGACAAATCAAAAGCACTTCGTTACGCAACTGCATAGCATGATTACCACCTTGTAACCTGTTAGCGAAGAACTTCCAGATTGTATCTTTAGTTAAACATGGAATGTATCATAATGAAAGACATGACAAGAAAGAGTGGTAAACAATGGAACCAACAAAACTGAAGAGTCAAGTATAAAAAATAACTGATTGTAAAACAATTCCATACATAGCATTAAAAGGGTTTGGTTATCTCTAGACATTCAAAGAAAAAAATCGATATTGTAAAAATTTCAGTGTGACCGTTAGGGAATGGAAGTTGGGTCAGTAACATCTGAACTGCACGAAGAAGAACTTGCCCAAGAAAATGGAATCCACAAATGCAAGGACTGATCACCTATATATTTGGCTAAAATGTTGGTTGGGTTCAACACCAAAAGCCAGGTGTTTAGTCCAAAGCATTTATTAGGGAAACAACATCCAGAGAGCTCCAGCATCCTAGGAACAGACAGTGAGAAAAGAAAAATTCTACTTAGACATGTTTGCAAATAGGGGTTGGGGTTTTGGAGTGTATGGAGGGTTTGAACACATCATAGCAGAGGACACTAAGAAAATCTCAACAATTTCCAAAAATCGAAACACCACTCTTCAATAAAATTAGACATTAACTACAGATAATGAGTGTCCAAAAATATATTCATCTAAGAGTTAAGGAAGAGATCAAAACTAAAATTTCAAGCCAAACTTAAGGCAGATTTCATGTTGAAATTTCTGGGTTTTAACTAAGGAAGAACTCAGAGCAAAAGATGCAGACTTACCTGTATTTAGTACAATGAAAGAAAAACTGAAAATACACTGTTCGCCCAACTTAAAAAAACTCTAGAAAATGAATGAGAAATGTAAACGATGTCAGTAGGAGAAATAAATTAAAGATAGAAATTAATGCAATGGAGGCAAATAAAATTTCTAACTCTAATTAGAAAAAAAACTACAGCTGGTATTTTAAGAAGACCAATAAAATAGGCAAAGTTCTTTGGTCTAGTTTTAACAAAAAAGAGAAACTCTAAGTACAAATAACCCCCCTTATAAATGAGATAGATGATAGAGTACAGATATGTAGGAGATTTAAAAATTTTCAGATGTGTAAATCTTTATATTACTTTGAAAATGATATATGAAATAAATTGTTTGCCAGAAATATGTAAAGACAAAAATTGAATTGAGAAACAATAGAAAACCTGTCTATGAAATTTTAAAAGCAGTAAAAAATATACCCTTAAAAAAGTCAATATGTCTAGACAGTTTTATAAGGGATTCCAAAAACCAAATCTTCAATAAAAAGACAAACTATATATTAATAAAATGTTTCAGAGCACACAGCACAGAAAATGACTGACAGGATTCTCAATTTCTTCCGAGACTGGGAAATTCTCCAGATGGTGACCAAGAGGAAAAAAAATGACTTCAAAACAGAACAGAAGTTTTCAATAACATTAACAAATTACATCTATCACTGCCTTACAAGTAAAATATGTTATTACCAGAAAATGAGTACAATGATGCATACACGTTATAGTCTTTGGCACATAAAGAGTGATAAATTAAAGTCAAGTATTAGCATCTGCATTATGAATAGATGGTTCTATACGGGGGATAATTTTTAAGTAATTCACCATGCTAACCATTAATGGAGAAACAAATTGTTGGATCCATGTTGATATTTGGCCAAAATGTTGAGATTCCTAAGAAAGAAGCATTAAATGCAAAGGTGATTAGTCCAAAGCACTTATTAGGGGAACTTATTTTCAGAGAGCTCCAACATTCTAGGAACAAAGAGAGAAAAGAGAAGTTCTACTTAGGTATTTCTGAAAAGACAGGGGTTGGATTTTGGAGTTTACAGTAGGGTTTGGGGAATTTGGCTCTAGGCTAGGGCTAGTTTCTTCTGTTTAGCAACATGTTTGATCTTTCAGTGTTTTGGGGCAACAAACTAAACAATTTATCAGTTCCTGAGAATGTTCAAAGCTGAGTTTGGGCTAGTGCCTGCAGGCAAAACACAGCTGGTCAGGTCACTAAGAGGCCAAGGCACTCTGTGTTGCTCAGGACAAAGAAAGGAAGGGGGAGAAAACTGGGGGACTCTACAATTACTTTAATGGTCTAACATTATTATTAAGGATAAGAATGAGACAAGAATTATCAATCTCTTCATGCTAAATGTAGCTAAAGACCAATCAAAATATTTTTAAATTAATTATGCTACTAGAAAGAAGAAACAAACTTTGTATACATTTATATTTGAAAATATCCAAGAAAACGTACAAAAATAATTTGGTAAGTCAGTCAAACATAAATGAAGTATAAATGGAATACTTTCCTATATATCACCAGTAACTTATTAGAAAATGAAAAGGAAGAAGCTCCCCTGATTTCAGGAATCATAAATATGAAATAATTAGGTATAATGACAAGAAATATGCAAGATGTATAACAAGAAAACTACGAAGTTATAAAGTGAAAGTGAAACACATTAAGGTGGTCTAAACACACAGGTACCAAGCAGGCAGATCTTTAAACAGAGTTTATAAAATGAACTATATCTATTCATTACCTTTCAGAACATTTCAACAAAATGTCTACCAGATTTTTTATGAACATTCAAATAGTGGGAAAAATGCATAAGAAAAAACAAGAAAACATTGATATAGAAGATTAATAAGTAAAATAAGGTATGCTAATTTGCTAATAAATTATTGAACATGTTAGAGTTTGCACAGTTCTCACTAACAGATACACTGAATAGAATAATGGGCTTGACAATAGATTAAAAGATTTGTGGTTACTTATACTTTTATCTGTGATTATAATAGCATCTCAAATCTGTGAAGAAATATGAGAATCTAATAAACTGTGCTAGAATAATTGGCTATACACTTGGAAAACTAAATAAGATGCCTAACTTAGAACATACAATAAATAAATTAGGTGTATTAAGGAGCCAAATTTTTAAAGATATGAGAATAGAGGAAAATTTAAGAAAGATAATATATAAAAACACTCTAGGGGAGAACATATATATAAACATGTTTAAAAAATACACAAACTGGCCAAAAACCAAAAATAACTTGTGGAAGAAAAAAAAAAGTAATAAAGTAAATGAGAAATAAAAATCTTCTAGAAAATTATATTTAACAAGTTAAGGATCCTTATCTAGTCATATGTAAGGAACTTCTGAAAACTAATAAGGAAAATGCAAATAATTGAAAAGAAAAATGGGAAAAGGATATTCACAAGAAATTCAGTTAAGAACAACAAATGAAAAGATGCTCAGTGTCTAGGGAAATGTGAATTTCAGCCGTAAAATTATATTTTGCTCTGCTTCTCTAGTTTGCAAAAATTAAAAGACTAATAATATCTACTGTTAGCAAGAATGTGGGGAGATAGACCTTCTGTGTGCGGTGGATGAAGGAGCAGACTGGCGGATGGAGCTCCTTGGGCATGCAAATTGCCAACCTGTTCAAGTGTAAAATGCACCTACCTTGGATGAACGAATTTCAGAATGGAATGAGTACGAGTAATGATACTCATTCTGAAAGTTTCTTTATAAAGAGAAAATGATGTAGCCCTGGGATAGAATGGTGCACACCTATGGAGTCTACATCATGTAGGTGGATATATGGAAGGATTTTCAAAATACTGTTAAATTAACAAAAGAAAGCTATGTGTCATGTGGTCTGTTGTTTAAAAAATGTGAAGATGTGTTCATAGTGATAAATGTTTATACAAATAGATGTGTGTGTGTGTGTGTGTGTGTGTGTGTGTGTGCGTGTGTGTGTACATAGAAGAATTGTTGCCTCCTCCTAGTTGACAGGGATATCGGATATCCCTGGGGAGTTCCTGACGGGTGAGTTGTCTGAAGCCTTTTAGTGCAAATGTACCTACTCCTGGCTGTTGTGTGGCTTGTCTGCGTCAACTTGTATAAAGCCCCAGTCACAGGGCAATCATTATTGCAGAAGACAGATTCTTTCTGAGGGTATGAAGAAGCTCAAAGTGCTACACTATGAGGCCACACTCTTCAGTCCATTGACCTTGAGCTCTAATCCTTCACCTTGGAAAAGCCTCTTATAAATCACTTTGATCCAGCAGCTGTGGGCCCAGCTCTGGAAGTGAGGGTGAGGGTCCCCAAGAATTGAGATCCCATCAGAGAAAGGCTGAGCTCTGGTGTCAGGAAGTTGCTTCATGCTGTCTCCCTCACTCTTGCTGGGAAAGGCCCAGAAGGGTGGGGAATTAAGATGCTACAGGTGTGCCAGCTCAGTCACCGCCGGTGGGGCAAGTTATTAATGTGTGAGCTGTTCAACCATGTTGCAGTAATTGTGTCTGCAGCCAGCGCCCAATGTGACAAGATTAGCAGAAAGCACGGTTATTCATCAGTGAGTTGTCATAGACTAATTATCCTTGAAATGCATCAGAAGACAGCGGAGAAGTTGAAGAAGGTCGGGAGAGATCCCCTTAACTCTGCGGAGGACCAGCACAGGTAGACACTGAGAAAACAAAATAGCTTTCATCTAAATAGTGAATCCCAAATGTGAGCATAGCACCCTGCATACTGCCCTTCCCATTGCTGAGGTGACCTTTCTCTCTGCTCTGACATCTATTTAAAAATTTGAGGGCTGACCATATGGTATGCCAGAGGGCTTCGAAACAGCGTCCATGTGAATTGTACAATGACTCTGAAGTGGGTATTGTGTTATGCCCATTTTAGAGATGATGAAACAGAGGAATTAGGTGACCAGTCAAAGATTCTGGGGCAGGCAAAGCTGGGAATGAAACTCAGTCCAAAACGTGTGTGTGTGTGTGTGTGTGTGTGTGTGTGTGTGTGTGTGTGTGTTGGGGAAGGTGCTCAGACATTCCTCACGTCTGAAATTCTCTCCGTCTTCTGGCCCTAGTTCATGTGTGCATCTCAGAACTCTTCAAAACATTCTCCCTGATCCCTGCAGCTCTAAGGCAGTACCTCTACTCTCTAGAGTCCCAAGGTTGATTGGCATTCACTCCCACACCCAGCTTTCCATAAATATTCTGACATGGGGTTTCAAATCAGCCGTCAAGTTAGTGGGGACAAAAAGCTCTGTGTTGTCCCTTTGAAATGACAATCCTGGCTAGAGACCCGTCCAGCTTCCTCTCAGCTCTCTGATGCATGCTGCCTTCATCGCCAGCCACTGAGGGGACCTTGTGCCCTTATCTGCATTAGGCTTTGTCCTGGATTTTCTTTATTTGAAGCCAAGATCTTCCTGGAATCTTTTGATTGTTCTTCTTTGCCCAAGCCTGGGGTCACCACTTCTGGAAATGCATTGCTACTCTACTTTTCTGGGCTAAGAAACTGTTAACTTCTTGCTACATGTTCTCAAATAAAAACCTTTGCACTTTCCCATCGTGCATAAGTGGATTAGAGAGGTATTGAGATCCTTATCAAGGGGGCTCCCTGGAAGAAACTGAAACTGATTTTGTGATTCCAATGTCACAAATAGAGTAGTTTCCCCTTTCTTCAGGGGGTGTGTTATATAAAACACTTTACAGCTTCTCTTTGGCATATTAGCACATTTGAATTGCCAATATCACTATTCTTGTGCTTTGGGGACATTATTAAATAAAACAAGGTTTACTTGAACACAAGCACTATGATATGCAACAATCTGATAAACTAGATAATAATCAAATGACTAGTGGGTGGTTAGCTTATACAGGGACAAGGGAATGATTTATATTTGGGCCAGGATGGAGTGGGACAGCAGGAGATTTTGTTATGCTACTCAGATTGTCACAATTTAAAACCTAGGACATTTTTTTTAAATTTCTGCATTAATTTTCCATTTAATATTTTTGGATCATGGTTAACCATGGTAACTGAAAATAGAGAAAGCAAAACCGTGGATAAGGTGGGGGGACTACTGTAAACAGAAACAGTTTATAGGGGCCCTTATGCTGCAATGGTTTGAAGGTGCTTGTAAAGTTCATTAAAAATGTAAGCCCCATTGCAACAGTGCTGGGAGGTGGGGCCTACTGAGTGATGCTTAGGTCTCTCCCACCCCTGCCATCTCTCTTGACCTTCTGCCATGGAACAGGCAGCAAAGAGAGCCCCCACCAGATGTAGCCCCTTGATCATGGATCTCCCAGACTCCAGACCATGAGCTCAGCAAATCACTTATAAATTACCACATCAGTCTGTGGTATTCTACTACAGCAGCACAAAACACACCAAGGCGTAAGCTGAAACAGCTCCCACCCCTCCTATACACATGGTTTTTAACATGTGAATTTTGCAGCTCCCCCAATTAGACAGACAGTCTATTTCCCTATCATTTGCCTGAATTTGACCTTCTCAGCCTCTTTTGGTCAATGGGGTGTCACTAGACACGATGCAGGCAGAGGCATGACAAGCCCTGGTGTGAGTAGGCTTCTTCACACTGTTGCTGGAAGCCCATCCCTGCAGGGGGTGCACCTGGCAGGTGGGAACTGGTGCTGAGTCCTTGTCTCCCCAGTCAGGCCACGCTAAGCTGACCAGAACCAGCCCTGCACCCTGGGCCTCTCCCACCTATTTCAGACGCTGGAGAGAGAAATGCGCTGTGAGGGCTGGCTAGTTGTTAGGCAGTTTGACTGTGGAAACAACTGATCCTCAGCTTTTAAGGATATTTTCTGGGAATCCAAAGCCTGAATTGTTTAGGGGCAGCCCTCTTTAGCTATTGAACAGTGGTCCCGTCATTGAAGCCTCCCAGAATTGGCCTGGAAGAATTAACAAACAACTCACAAGAAGAGAGAACAGTATCATAATAGTGATAGTGGATCAGAAAAGGGAAGGTCCCCTTTCCCATCAGGACCATGTTAAATCTTTTCCTTGCACAATCTGGCGGGGAGTGGGGGGAGAGTACAATATTCCAGAAATTTTTTTCTGTCTTAATTTTGAAGCATTTTATTTCCTTTGAAATTATTCATCTTTCCCAGATTGCATTGATTTGGTAAACAGGAAGTTTTCCTAAATGGAAATAATACAGAAAATGAAAAAAAAAAAAAAAAAAAAAAAAACAAGAAGTTTTAAATTGCCCTGGGTCTGACTTCTCTCAGTAGCCATCCCAGCCGTGAGTGGCCCTCACTTCAGACATAAAAACTATACAAGAGTGTGAACAGAGCTAAACAAGAAGTTCCCTTCAATAAAAATGGAATTAGTGACACCTAGTATCTTCAATATAAAAGTATTTTATTAAATTTTATTTCAGGTTAAGAAGAGAAAATGAAGTGGTATTTAAAATAAGGGAATTGCTGATCTCCAAATAAATACTGCCTTAATACAAAATATATTATTTTGTGAGAGAGGCTGTAAGGTTGAGAACAAGACTATGAAAAACATTAAGAGGTTGGAGCCTTTATGTTTTTAACTCCATTTTTTGATTTCAGAGAATCTTAATTATACTCTATTATCAAAGATGAGGAAATTAACTTTCTTGTTCTTTGTCTTACCATTTCTCTTGATTTTTGTTGGTGATATTTATAATATTTACTTTGTCAAGCTTAATGGCACTTGCATTCTATTATGTAACAATCATCCCTGCAGGTTTTTTAGCCTTTTTCTACATTTAAATGAATTTGATACTTATGAATTCTTTTTATAACAGCTTTCATTCTCCTGGCAGCATTTTTATTTTGCTTTCTTTGCTTGCTTGACAGCTTTTTATCACTGTGTGCTTCTCCCTCCCCATTTTCCCCTAAAAAGCTCTCATAGATGTTCTTTTCTTAAATTGCTGCCAGCCCAAGATTGTCTGTTGCCTTTACAATCAAAGTAAAACTGGCTGTGTAAACAATTTTTCCTTTCCCCAAGAAATTTGTAGTACACACTCCACCATCCTTTGTTTTTCCCCCTGAATTTTTTTCTTTATCATGGTAAAATATACATAAGATAAAATTTACTATTTTAACCATTTATCCTCTAGTTTTATGTGCTGCCCCAGGCCTCCTTTTCTCTATTCCTGTTAGTGAACTGACATTTTTCTTTTGCAATGTTTCATAGTACAGCCTAATTTTTGATGTGTTTATCTGGGCCTATTATTCCTGGAAGCCAGTTTGGCTGGGTATAATATTCTCAGGTAGCATTTTGTTGATGTCAGAAATTTCTCTCAATGCCATTGTCTTCTAGCATGAATGCTTCTGTGAGATAGTCAGAGATTAGTTTGAATGATTGATCCCATATCCCTTGCTTTATATGCCTGAATACAAATGATCATTTTTATCCTAATAATTATCCTAATTTTTATTAACTTAACCATGAAATATTTTAATGGAACTTTTCTCTATTAACATTTTCCAAAATATGGCACAACTTTTAGAGCTGCTTCAGTTTATGTTCCTTTGGTCACACACACACACACACACACACACACACACACACACACACACACAAATATTCTATTATATCTTTAAAAAAAAATCTGTCCCTCTTTGTGGGGTTTCTACTTCATGGGTACTGAGTAGTCATATATTGGCTCTCTCTTGTCTGTTCTCCATTTCTCTTGTCTTTTGTGTGGTTGTTTTAATCTCCAAATGTTTTCTTCTGCATGCACAACTACCATCTCAAGAGCTGCCTCTATGTCAATTGCTCCCTGTCTGTTTTGTTCCTTGATGATTTGTTAAATTACCAGCTCAGCTAGTAATGTTTCTTTGATACTTAAGTTTTTAAAAAGTTTTATTTTAAATTTAGTCTTTCAATTTTTATCTGATCTCGTAACACATTTCACATTTTGATATAATCTTTTTTTTGGTGTGAAAGACTCATGAGGATTATTATTTTTGTCTCAAGGTTGTATTTTCACTTGACTCATTTTATTCTTCAGGCCTTTGTATGCTCTGGACCTTCCTCTCTTTTCACATTTTGCCTGACGTGTTTATCTGATTACAGTACTAATCCCATCTACCTGCTTCACCCCAACTCTGTGGCTTTAAGGTCATCAGGTGACATTTCCTTGATATTCTTTCTGCCTTTTCTGATATTGCCTTTCTCTTAAGTTTCAGTTACAGGCTACATATGGTGTTTTATAACACTCTGTTCTTTTGCCCTATTCTCATGGTAGAGTATTTTTGGGATATTCAGTGGCTAGCCCTCAATGAGAAGAAATCCAAATTTTCTCCTCCCTCTCAGAAAGCCAGAGGGAAGCCAGGTATACTTCCTTTCCCTCCCCAGGGTTGATGTTTTTATTTCCCATGGTGGTCTATTCATTCCATAATCACCAAACTTGGGAGTATTGAAAAAATCTTGAGATATTTTTTCCTTATCTCCTCTGAATAATTTGACCTCTGGTTGGCAGAGCAGAGTAAACGCCTCACTGAGTTTAAATACCCTAATTTTAAAAACGTGGCTTTCCTTTTTTTAAAGCTATGGAGTGACATCCCTCCCTGTCCCTTCTTTGAAAGCAATTGGCAAGGTTTCTTGCTGACTTTAGTCCTTTTCTGTTGGAGGGAAGATCTGTGATCTGATTTCATTCTCCTCCCATCCTCATCCCGTTTCATTTAACATCAAAGCCCACAGAACTGGGCCACACACAGTATATATTTAGAAGCACCTGACATTTTTCCAGGATTGCTTCCTCCTCCATTAACATATCAATCAGAGCCCTGCCCCTGCCCAGTGAGAAACCTGTTTTTTAAATTTTTTTTTTCAAGATTGGAGACAGAGCATCTTTATGTTGCACTATATAAAATATCAGGTAGGAAATTAAATTCCAGACAGGGAGGAGAGATGTCGAGGTCATTTGATCACATGAAAATGAAACAGAGGCACCCCATGAGATAGAACCTCAAGGAGGCCGAGGGGCCCCTCATTCAGCATAGGTCTCCCGCCTCCTTCTGGGCCAGACTGCAGAAGGTGGGAAGGAGGAATGTCTGTGCTATCAGATACCTGCTATGTTGAATTAAGTCTGGCCTTAAGTTGCCCCTGTACATATTGTAAGTTTGGCCTAAAAGTTCCCAGCTTCTCTGTGAACTATGACCTCATTTGATTTGTAGACAGACTGTCACCTATCATGTATACTGTCATGTATCAACTAGTTGAGTCTCAGCCAGTCACAGCAGCTGAGCTTCAGTGGCCCACAGGCAGCCAACTGTTCAAAGTGGGTTCAAATAAGGCCAACACCATGCTTTATCCAGTCCACTTGTCTTTGTGCCTCATTTCAGTTTTCTGTACATCACTTTCTTTTTTTCTGTCTGTAAATACTAACCAACCCCATGGAAACCCCAGAGCAGCTGTGAACCTTTCTGGTCTGGGGGACTGCCCAATTTGTAAATTATTCCTTGATCAAATTGTTGGATTTAATAAGTTTGAAGTTTTTCATTTAACACTCCCCAATGAGCCAAGGGCCCTGCCTGTGGTAAATGGTACAGGAGGGGACAGTGTCCTTTTTGTCATCAGTGCAAGCTGCTAGGTTTAAGAAAAATGACTGGCATCGAAACAGAAACTCACTAAAAGTCTTAATAGCCAGGTTTGTTGCCACCAGGTTGTTCTCCTTACACCAACACTTTGTCCATCTTTTCTCCCAAGTGTGAGTACTAATATTCTCCTGGACCTAGGAACAACTAGGATGTTTCAGGAGGTCCTAGGGAAGAATCCAGACTCTCCTCTGTATCTGCACACACAGAAGGAACCAAGGGCATGAGAAACCTACCTGAAACAAATTATAGCCAAATATCACCATCACCATCATAACCAGCATCCACAATTAAGATTGATCATCCACCGGGAGTTGGGATCCTGCCATGCATTTTATAAACAATACCTTATATAGGGTGACCTTATCACAAAGGTAAAGACATGGAAAAAAAAAAAAGATGTTAGGTTATCACAGAAAATCATGTAACTAGAAAATGCCACAGTTAGAATTTTTCCACTAAGTATGCCTCTGAAATTCAATATATATTAAATTTTTTCTCTTTATTTAAGTAAAAAAATAAATAAATCAAAGGACCTGGAACATGAGGGGAGGACACCAATCATCACTTTGGCTGCTCATACGTGCCCCAGGAAGCGCTGCTGAATGAGTCAGCAGAGAGCAGCCAGGAGGGCTCACGTCGGGGGCTCAGGATAGAGCTGAGGTCTTGAGGCTCAGCTCAAATCCCTGACCTGTGCCAAGCCATGAGAAGCTGGGGGTGGGTGGGTAAGGAGCCCTGCACCCCAAAGGGCAGATCTCCTCTTTTGTTTCCAGTTCCCTCTTCTTTTCTCCAAACATTCATACGTGTCCCGACTCCCCACCTGACTTACTCATTCATTTGTTCTTTCCACAAATATTCACAGAGAGTCAGAAACTCCAACCCTGTTCTACACACTGGGAATAAAGCAGAGAGAAAAACAGACAAATAAACGCACAGTCTATCTTCTAGTGAAGAGAGACAGATAGTAAAAGAAAAGTAAGTAGAACACGTTCTATATTTTATCACGATCAACCCCAAAGTGAAGAATCAAGCAGGAAAATGGAAAAAAAAAGAGACTTTATATCATCCTCTTCACCTTTCTCCAAACTCAACGTCCGTCGGGGCCATGGGCCACTCTCATCCTCAACTTTCCCGAGGGCCCCTTTAAAGAGGATATTTCTGAACTTTTCCAGGGTTTCGTATGGATCCATTTAGTGTCAGAAGATTTAAGACTTTAAGGACTTGCCCTTGTATTAGGTAGGCACGCTCTGAAATAACCAAATGTCACGGGTCCCCGGTAGCCTTCTAATTTAAGCCGCAAGTGTATGATGGCTCTGGAGTAGGGAACAATCTATGTGATAAATTAACTGGGTAAAATGATCACAGCAACAGAGAGCACACCCCTACCATCTCAAGGTCTTTCATTTATCGTCCACTTAACTGAGCAGGCCAGACACTATGTTGGACGAGGGTTCCGCCCGGGCAGCAAGCAGCCTGCAGGAAGAGCAACAGGAGCATGGCGGCCGTAGCTACAGCATGGCCAGGCTCAGGGCAGAGGCATGCCTGGGGACACTGCAGGGGAGGACACTGAGTCTAGGGTAGAGGATGTGCTGCCGAAGGAGTCTTATGCTGAGACTTGAAGGCTGGGAAGTAGTTGCTGACACGGAGCTGGCTGGGGCTGGGGTCAGGTGAGGCTGGCGTGTAGAGAGAGGGAAGCCCAGGTGTGCCGGGACTGTCATGCATGTCGTCGGGTGACTGGGTTTGACACAGCTTCTGAAAGCACACCACAAGGGACCGACTGCCTTGCTGAAGAATTTGGATCCCAGTGAGTCATTCAATGTCCTGAGCAGAGGTGTGACATGGGCACTTAGGGGGGATGATCATTCGAAGCCAGTGCAAAGTACTGCCTGGAGGTGGGGTGCAGTGACAGTGAGGAGGTCCCGAGAGTGGGCCGTTGTGTAGTTTAGGCCAGCAGGGTCCAGCTCTGGCCCAGGTGAAGGTGGGGGTGAGGCCAGGAGGGGGGTCAGAGCTGGGTCAGAGATCACGGGGCAGCTGTGGGTCACATGAGGCAGGAGACAGGGGCGAAGGAATGAAGCCAGAGGCCCAGCTTGGGCTGCCCGGTGGGCGTAGCACTGAGTATCAAGAGCAGACATGACGAGAGACACAAGGTGAGTGGACACAGCAGCCTCTTGAGCGTCTGAGAAACGTGCAGTCCTGCTGGACCCCGAGGCTGGAATGGAGCCCCAGGGTGTTTTGTGCACGGAGGAGAAAGACAAGCACGTGACGCCATGGTGCCCTGGCTGGGAAGAACACCCAGGGGCGTGCAAGGCTGGGGGGAGAGACGCTCTGCAGACCGCGGCTGAAGTGGAGAGCGGGCACGGTGCGCGGGGCTGTGGCGAGGGTGGACCCGCAGCCGTCCTGCCAGCATCACTGACTCCAGGTCCTGGCCGTTCTGGTCCAGACACTTGATTGAATCTGTCTAACTTGTGATCACTGGCATGCTCTTAGTCTTCACGACACGGCCAACCCAGTCAAATCCTACCCAACCAACAGCTCTGCAGTGAGCCATGGGGCTGGTGCAGTAGGAGCACCGCGGCACGCAGAGACCACTGAGTGAAGGAGAAGACGAGTGAAGGAGGCACTGCAGAAACCACTGAGTGAAGGAGAAGACGAGTGAAGGAGGCACTGCAGAGACCACTGAGTGAAGGAGAAGACGAGTGAAGGAGGCACTGCAGAGACCACTGAGTGAAGGAGAAGACGAGTGAAGGAGGCACTGCAGAGACCACTGAGTGAAGGAGAAGACGAGTGAAGGAGGCACTGCAGAGACCACTGAGTGAAGGAGAAGACGAGTGAAGGAGGCACTGCAGAGACCACTGAGTGAAGGAGAAGACGAGTGAAGGAGGCACTGCAGAGACCACTGAGTGAAGGAGAAGACGAGTGAAGGAGGCACTGCAGAGACCACTGAGTGAAGGAGAAGACGAGTGAAGGAGGCACTGCAGAGACCACTGAGTGAAGGAGAAGACGAGTGAAGGAGGCACTGCAGAGACCACTGAGTGAAGGAAAAGACGAGTGAAGGAGGCACTGCAGAGACCACTGAGTGAAGGAGAAGATGAGTGAAGGAGGCACTGCAGAAACCACTGAGTGAAGGAAAAGATGAGTGAAGGAGGCACTGCAGAGACCACTGAGTGAAGGAGAAGATGAGTGAAGGAGGCACTGCAGAAACCACTGAGTGAAGGAGAAGATGAGTGAAGGAGGCACTGCAGAAACCACTGAGTGAAGGAAAAGATGAGTGAGCTCGGGGGGAAACATTGTGAGTGGTATGATTTAAAAAAAAAAATAAATGTGTGCCACCTGGTTTTAATGACACAAAAAGGATGCAGACACAGCTTACTGGTGGAAGCCTGGGCTTGCCAACTGCGTGACCTCTGGGGAGGCAATGATCTGCTTTGTCAAAAGACAATGTTACAACAAATTGAGTTGCAGGTCTAATTGGCTTCTATTCACAATTCATGAATTGGGCAGCCTCTGCGCTACAAAATAGGACTCCCACTGGGCAAGGGAAAAACTGTAGGTTTCCTAAAATGAGATCAAGAAAACAGAAACGGGGTGGGGGGAACCCAAAAAAACTGATTGATTAACATCAGGTTAAGTCAGACAGTTTTTCTAAGAGTTAAAGCAGAGGACTCATCCTTATGCTGGCCTAAATGGTCTGGTTTGGGGATTTGGCTTTTCTACCTTGCTCTCCTGATCTCTCAGAAGTTCAAATAAACAACTTAGTTTTGACTGGGGGCATGGAACTTTAACGCGAGTAGTTGGATCTAGTGTAGGAGCTCAATCCAAACCAAATGGCTTCCTATAAATTTTATTCAACAGCTCTGAGATACAATTTCTTCATCTTAAAAGTTAGTAAATAATTTCTAATTTTCAGAATTCCTGTCACGACTAGAAATGGCAGGCATAAGAGATGGGCCCTTCTGGATGAACTGGTAGTCCCCCTCAGGGAAGATTCCAGGGCCTCTGGCTGATTCCTGGGTCAAAAGCCCCTGAGTTCATTCATACCTGGGAACGAGGCAGTTCTTACTTGGGGATACTTAAGTCCTATTGTAAAGCTCAAAGTCTTTCAAATCAGTGAGGTGATCCGGGCCCCTTCCCAATCCCTCAGCAAAGAGAGTGTATGTCCCTGCCTTGAATCATACCTGTCACACCACAGTAGTTACTAATCACACTTCTATTCATTCTAAAAGTGTCCTAGTTTGCATAAAAATTTATATGTTTACCCTATAAAGATATGAGCCAGCAGAGGTCAAGGCCCCACCCTGAAGCGCAGCCAGTGAGCAGAGCTCAACTTGGGGTGGAGAGGGGCTACGCTGTGAGTAGTCACTAACCTGTGTCTTTGTGCTTCTGCTTGACAACCGTCTCTCTGCCTCGCCTTGCCCTGTGCTAAAAATCAGCACTGGCAGGCAGAGACTAGCCTGGAAGTGGGAAAGAGCTCCTCGGGGATGCTGGGTTGAGCAGGGGTCATTGGAGATGCTGTGGTTGGCTGGGGTCTGGAGGTGGCTATAGTCATTCTTGGCTGAGATTCTAGATGGAGAAATGTGGGCTCCTTGGGTGGCCCGCAGCTTCGTGTTGTCTAGGGCTTCCCTGGTGTGGTGGCCTGTGCACTGTGGGACAGTGCTTCTGGTCCTGCAAGGCTGACACATGTCCTGTAAGGGAGGAGGAAGCCACTCGGGCTACGATTTCCACTCCAGACATGAAGAAGAGGAGGCGAGGAAGGAGCTCTGTCGTCGGACACCTTTATGGGGCTCCTCGGGTAGAGCCTCGTGGAGTTCCTAGAAAGGCAAGGGGAGCAACTGAGAGGCTGCCTGAGTCGTGGAAGAGACGGGTGTTGGGCAGGTGTGGGGACCAGTGAGGAGTGCCAGGTGGGGCAGCTCTGGCGAGCAGTCCTGGTGGAGAGTGGGCGTGGGCCTGTGGAGGACGCTGCTGCAGAGAGCCTCTGCGGGTCCCTCCCTGCATCCAAGACGTGTTGGAGTGATCTCTGGGAGAGAGCTCCCCGCCTGCAGCATGTTTTGTGAGGACCCTGAGCACCCCGTGCCTTGACCAAAGCCATTTTGAACGAAAGAGGATAGGAGCAGGGTTTCCGTCCCCACCCTGCCTGTCTACACCAGAGGCCTCACTGCCCGCATGCTCTGGGGCGTGAATGCTGGAAGGAAGGGAGCTCCTCTCTGCTGCCAGGCCATGCTAGAGACCTCTGAAATACCCCTTTCATTTGCATCCCTGAGGAAGGCACCTAGGAGTAACGAAACCCTAAGGATGGGGTGAGACCCTGGGGTGGCCAGTTCCCTGCATCTGGGGCAGGGCGTGGCCCGGCGAGGCAGGCGTCCTGGCTGTAGACTACACCGTTCCTCGCTTCTGAGGGCGATGCTTGTCTTCGCAGGGCGTCAAGGGCTCATGATGGCGTGTGTCCATGCACAGAAGCTCCCGCCAGGCTCGAGAGGGGGGTTCGTGCTTTCAGTGCTCTGCCCCTGTTGTTTAGGTCGTCCTCTCCCCCATGCTCAGCCCCCAAAGAAGAACAAAAGTGCTCAGTCATGGAGGGACAAGCTGTGGGAGGAGAAAACTGGAGGCGAGTGGGCAGGGTTCTGGGACAGTGGAGACCGGGCCTCAGGAAGGCAGGACACTCACAGACACTCAGTGTCTACCTTATAGTCTGGGCATGGCTGCTGGGCACGTCAGGTGAGCCCACAGTGACATGCCACCTCGCTCAGACTGGGGCCTCCCCCAGGCCTTAGAGCCTCACCCAGCACTAGCGTTCCCCAGACACAAGTCTTAACTGGGACACCCCTCTCTGCACAGCTGTGGCACCCCGCCTGTCTGACCACGCGGCCTCATC
This sequence comes from Tamias sibiricus, assembly GCA_025594165.1. Taxonomy (NCBI): domain Eukaryota; kingdom Metazoa; phylum Chordata; class Mammalia; order Rodentia; family Sciuridae; genus Tamias; species Tamias sibiricus. The sequence continues at coordinate 184,081,184 of CM046660.1, forward strand.
CCAGTAACATCCGTCTGTTCATTTCATGCTCTGTCCAGCACAGCCTGGTCCTCGCCATCCTGCACCAGCAGCTCCTGGGATGTCCTGACCTACTGGACCATAGCTCTCAGAATGACCCTCGCAAGACTGGCGTCTGATTTCACTGATGCCCCATTGAAGACTCTACATGCTCGCCTGTTTTGAGGGATCCTGTCCCATCTTCTTAGTGTGGGGTGCAAGCACTCAATCCTGTACCCCCAGTTTCTAGCTTCATGTTGGGGACGTGGATAAAAAGAACACAGAAAACGTTTGCTGTGAGCACCCACGGATGAGTTGGTTGAGTGCCCGTCATTTTTGGAAGCACCAATAAATGCAACTGTGTTTGTGTGACTATCCACTGCCCTCACATTGACTCCATGACCAGCCTTTCTTCTAACTAGGTTACTTGGGATTGTGCCTCCAAGGATGCTGATGGCCTCAGTCCTGCAGAGCGGGCTCCTGTGGAGCAACAAGGAACTCCACTCTCCACAGATGTAGCAGAGAATCCTCTGCTGATAGATTCTGGAATAGAACACTGCCACGTCTCTGAGTGTGAGGTAGATGAGGCTTCAGGCCTGGGGGGCTCCAGAATGGCCTGTATGCCTGCTGGGCTGGCTCCCAGGGGCAGGGCAGGCCCTCAGGCGTCTGCACACTTGCCTTCTGGGCTCCCATGCTCTGGCTTACCTGGTTGCCCATATTCTATGTGCTTCTTGTCTGGGGGGCTTCCCCCGTGCTTGTCCTGACTCGGCACATGCCCCGCCTTCTTGGCACATGCCCCGCCTTCTTGGCACACGCCCCGCCTTCTTGGCACATGCCCCGCCTTCTTGGCACACGCCCCGCCTTCTTGGCATATGCCCCGCCTTCTTGGCACATGCCCCGCCTTCTTGGCACATGCCCCGCCTTCTCTCCGTCTTGCAAATCCGTTCTTCATTTAAAGGATCTGGAATGTACCCCGCAAAGCTCGTGTGCTGAAAGCTTGGTCCTCTGTGCAGAGATGTTCAGAGCTGAGCGCTGGGATGTGATCGCCTCACCGGGCTCTGATCTCATCAGTGAATGAATCCATTGATGGATGAACGGGTCCTTGGGAGGAGGTAGCAGTGGAGGGGAGGTGGGCATGGTTGGAGGAGCCGGTCACTGGGGCTGTGTGGGCACTATGTCTCATCCCCGGCTCCTCTCTGGCTCTCTTCTCTGCTTCCTGGCTGCCGCCTGCTGAGCAGATTTCCCACGAGGCTCTTCCATCAGGTGATTTTGCCTCGTCTCAGATCCAAAGCAAGGGAGAGGTCTGACCAAGAACTGAAACCTCTGAATCCAAGATCAAAACAAGTATTTCCTTATCTAAGTTGTTCTTGTCAAGTATTTGGGTTTCAGTGAAGAAAAGAGAGATAACGCAGGCCTCACGTCCTCTGAAAGCTCTACCTTCTCAAACACCGGGGCCTCTCGCTTCTCTAAGTTTTCCATAGCTTATGGTCTGTTCTTGATTTTGGCGCTGACTGTTTTCCTTTCTTCCTTGTTCCCTCTACTTGGTAAGCTGAGCAATAGTGCCTGCCTTAAACACTGAAAGTACAGATGTGGAAAAAGCACCCCTGGCCATCTAACTAAATGATGGGAACACAGGGGAATCCCCCTGCACCTGCAGGAAGGAAATGTCTGGAAGTCTGCCTGGACGGAGGGAGATCTGAGTGTCACAACTTGCATGAAGCAAGGGCAATGCATCACCAAGGAATTGCACTCAACGACAACACACGCTGTGAGGTGGGAATGCGCTCAGCTCTGCATGGTGGCCCGCCTGTGGCAGCAGAGGGGAGAGTCTCCAGGACAGAAAACATCTGGACTGGGCACTTGAGTTCCCCAAATGCTCTGCTGAGCATACGTGTCTTACTCACACTTACACATTTTCCAGGGCACTACACACACCACAGGTGTGCCTTAAGTACCTCTGGAGGGACAGGAAGTCACGCTCTGGCTGGAAAGAGCTGAGTCCTTGCTACTGAGGACCAGCTGTGTTGTTATAAGGCACAACTTACTCTATTTGAAAAAACTTGTTTGTATACTAAGCAAGTAATATTTCAAGCTGCAGGAAGGTAGGCAATATATACAGCAAGAGAATAGAAAAACCACCTATAATCCCCCAACTCCCAGATCACTGATTAAAAACTACGTCTAATCCAATGTGAAAAATAGCAATTTGTTGTTGGCATAATTAGTATTCTTTTGACTATTAGGAAGTTTAAGCTTTTTTGTTTTAATTGCACATTAAAATTTCTTCTTTTATAAACCAAGCTTTGTCTTTTTGTCTTTTTCTTATTGATTTTCAAGAAAGCACTTAGACTGAAAGATATTAGCAATTTGATGAACACAGCAATGATTTTTGTCTTTTAATTTTATAATTTCAATGTTAATACAGTTGAATCTCTCATCCTTGTTTTAAAAAAATGATTTCATCTTTGGTGTATCATGTTTAAGAATATATCCCCCCCCTCCAATATTACGCAAGTAATCAACCACATCAAGTCATGCCATATTTTTACTTTTACATTTAATTATTCTCTCTCTCTGCATGTTTTATACATGCCAAAAGTGTGAGATCCAATCATATTCATTTTCCCAGGTGATTGATGTGTTTATATGAATACCTGCTGGGATCTGTTTCTTCCTCAATACTCAACTTTTGTTATCAGCATGCCCCATTTTTTTTCATAGATGGAATTTAGGATTATTTTGTTTAGTTATAAAATTCTTCATGTTAGTTGACTAATTTTTATTATTTCCTTTCTCATTCAAGTATAAATGGATACATGACCCAGTTTTAACCCATGACGTGTAAGTCAACATTTTTTTTTTTTTCTTGCTTGGATCTCAGAAAAAAAAAGTTTTGTTTCTTGATGAAAAGTGACATACGAATCTGGTATGCACACTTTTCACTTTTTCCTTTCCTCCTGCCTGGAATGTGGCTGAGATGTTTAGAACAGTAGCAGCTACCCTGTGCCCTGTGCATGTTGTACAACTGACATACCAAAACAAGGGCCACAGGGCCCCTTTTGGCACCGTGTGGTGGTCATACCAATACTTGATTGCCTACCTTTAAACCTTCTGTTAAAAGAAAACATGGATCAATTTTTGGCTAAGTTCCTGTAGTTAAATTTCTATTACATGCAGCCAAACTAAATCCTACTAGTAAAAATTCCATTTTGACTTATAATTGAATTTCCTCACATTAACAGTTGAATCGAATTACAATATTAAGACATCCTGTTCAGTCTCATCATATATATTAAGAATTTAAATTCAGTGGCTTTGCTCCTTCATGCTGCTTAGAACACTCCCATAAAGAATCCTTTTCCTATGCAACCTACTAGTGCAGGTCCCGGCCACCTGCCTGTTCCAGAGCCTTTCTGAACTGTTTCTCCCTGACTTGCTCTTTTCTGAGTTCCTGCAGTGTGGGTCCATTTCGCCCTGTGCTCGATCAAGTTCAAACAGAGAGTGTTTCTTAAAAAAACAAACAAACAACAAACAACAGCTCCGTGAGCTTAAGAGGGAAACAAAACCTCATCATTTAAAAGCCATACCTTCCATAAGTGGAAGGGGTGCAGACTTTTAAGAGTATCTGGTGCGTTCCTGGCTCTGTCCCAGAGCCAGGCTTATGCGGTTCCATGCAGCTATTTATAAAGATTGGCTTCTTTTGTAGAGTGTGATGGGGCACATCTGTAATCCCAGCTATTCAGGAGGCTGAGGCAGGAGGATTGCAAGTTCTAGGTCAGTCTGGGCAATTTTGTGAGATCCTGTCTCAAAATGAAAAATAAAAAGGACTGTTAATGGTTCAGATATGAGGTGTTCCCCAAAAGGTCATGTGTGAGACAACACAAGAAAGTTTAGAGGTGAAATGATTAGGCTCTGAGAGTTTTAACTAACCAGTGCCTTGCAGTAATCTCCCAATATGGATTAACTGGGGACACTGTAGGCAGGTGAGGTGTAGCTTGAGGAGGAGGGTCGCTGTGGCGGTGCCTTTGCCATATATACTTTGTTCTTGGTGAGCTCAGTCTCTTTCTGCTTCCTGGTGGCCATGTCCTGAGCTGCTTTTCTCTGCCACACTCTTCTGCCATGATGTTCTGCCGCATCTTGTATCCAGAGCGATGGCGTCGTCAGCTGCCTATGGGCTGAGACCTCTGAAACCGTGAGCCCCAATAAAACCTTTCCTCTTCCTCTCAAGTCTTTTGGTCCCAGCAGTGAAAACCTGATTAAAACAAGGACTGAGGATGTACCTCAGTGACCCTCAGTCAAAACAAAACAACAACGACAACAACAACGTTTTCCTTCCTTTCCCAGAGCTGCCCTTCCCCAAGGTGGTGGCTCAGGGCAGAACTGTGTATTCTGTCAGGAGGAGAGAAAAAATGGAGACAAATGCTCCCTGCTCCAAGCCTTCCTTTTCCTTCACTTAGGCCCACCTGGGCCTGAGAGGAGGACTGTGTGCACCGGGGTGCCCACTGACAGCAGGGGACGCAGGTGTGAAACAGCTTGTCACCATAGTTTGCCTTGTCTACTGTGGACGCCTTGTCTCATTTAGCTCTCCAAAGACCCTCTGACATAGATTCAACGGTATCCATACATCCGTTCCGTCAGCAAACAAACAAACAAAAAAACCAAACTTAGCCACTGATATCCCCATCTGTGCCATCAAAGGAGGGTCGTTTGTGGCAGACATGAAGCTGTCTCCTTGCTCTGGGCCCTTTGTCTCACGGGTCTGTGGAGAGGCCCTGCAGACTCCTCTGGCTTGTCCTCTGTCGTTGGACTTCACCTGATTCTGGACACCCTGATTCTGGACACCCTTCAGTGGTGAGTCTGGTGTTTGGGCCCTGGTGTTGGGAGATGAATCTGAGCTCAGGTGTTTGCAGTATCAGCTGGGGAAGAAGCAGTCCCAGGTATGTGAAGGACACGGTCTTGGCAGATGACCCCATGTGGTACTGTGGCAAAATGCTGCTGGTCATTCTCAAGACGAGGCGAGGACCCAGTGTCCAGAACGCCAGTGCTCTTGACCCGTGACGTCATTTCCAGTTTGGGGCATTATCGACATGCCTTTGAATTGAATGACTTATTCTGCTATCAAAGGATCTAAAGAGGGGCTGGGGTTGTGGCTCAGCGGCAGAGCGCTCGCCTCGCACGTGCGCGGCCCGGGTTCGATCCTCAGCACCACGTAAACATAAATGCATTGCATTGTGTGCAACTAAAGCTAATAAATAAATATTTTAAAAAAAAAGGATCCAAAGAAAAGGATCTTCCCTTAGTAGCATCCCTGACTCACATGAGCAAGTCCTGCGCCCTGGAGAAATGGGCACACACATGTGAGTGACCGAGTGGGCGTGCAGAAAACTGGCGTGTGTCCACAGGTGCTCAAACTGTTGGAGAGCGTGCCTCTGCTCAGGGCTGCTTCTGAGTGCAAACACAACGTGTGTCCCTGTGTCCCTTTCTGTGTCTTTGTCCTGTTCACACCCATGCTGGTGCCTGGCCTTCGTCCTTGGCGGGCCACCTTGAGGTGGGCATGTGCTGGCTGTCTGGACACTGTCACCTATGCCTCGAGCAGATGACCAGAGGGTAGTGACCTTCAGGCCTAGCCACTCTCCTGGCCCCCTCCACGGCACTGAGGAAGCCCTAGTGTTGTGCTCGCACAGTGCACATGTCTACTGACGGTTCGTAGGAAGGGATGCCTGCTGCGGTCACGGAAGACCTGCACCTTAGAGACAAGTGCAGGCAGAGAATCTGCTTGAGTGCATTTACATGACAATTTGCTGGCGTATGGATGTGGCTTCTGATTCCCACCTTCAGCCAGCATGAGAGAGAAAGCGGAGAGATTGAGGCGGAAAGGAGCGATCTTTGGTGTTCTTGGTGGGCGGAGGGGCCTCTATGGGGGGTCCCATATGTCTCCATTTCTGGTCCAGGACTCCAGGGCCCCCAGCAGGCTGCTAAATAATCACATTGACTGCCGCCTTTCTCCAGCCGCCTGGGTGACTAAAATGCATATGGTGATTCAAGTCAGCTGGTGTGAACCTCACAGCGCTCGCTGCTTTCTCTCCCGTCTCTCTCCATGATCTCCGGGGCTCTCCAGCCACGCTGCAGATGTTCTGCTGCCGAGCCTGAGACTGTCTTCCCAGCTACTCCGCCTCTGTGACGGGCAGACCTTGGACCTGGTGGGAGCAGAGGAGGGGAAGGACAGACGCGAACCCAGGGATGCCAGCTCCGCTGGGACGGCACTGCTAGTGAGTGGGGACACAGGCCCCGGGTGCTCGGGAGTGAAGGCGCCAGGACTCAGGGAGGACTGTGAGGAGCCCGGGGCAGCTGGCTCTGGGAGGACTGCCGCCTTCTGCAGGGGTGCAGACCTCCATCACTGGGGTGCACTGGCCCGGGTGCAGCGAGCCCAGGCCTGACTTGGAGAACCGGGAGCAGCCCTCACCAGAGTCCACGAGAGTCGTGGGGTCGTCTCACCCACTGAGTGGACAGCCAGCTCCACAGGCCCTCCCTCCAGGAGCGGCACTCACTCCTCAGGAGCCCCACCCCAGTCTCCTCACAGCCTCTCCGCCACCCCGACTCCCGACTGTGGGAGGCGTGCGGGCTCCCAGGCCCCTAGTTCTGGTCAATGGAACTGCCTTCTTCAGTGTTCTAGAAATGGGATGGCTTGTTCCTTGTCTAGGTCCAGACACACTCTTTCTGGATCCCAGCACTCTTGATTCACTCTAGTCAAGACCTCTCCTGGGGAATGTTCTAGAACCTCCTCAGAATTACCCAGCTAGGCCAGCATTCCAGAGGCTTTTTTGTTTACAGTCTTAAGTTACCAGTATAACAAAACACATGCCACATAAAATGAAATACACTCTTCACACTGAATTCTGAAATGTTTATATGTATATGTGTTATTGTATATATTTTTATTTCGTTTTTAGTTTTACATTTCTCTAAAGTGGCTGAGTGTGTCCTCCTGTGCCTGATGGACGTACCTGTAGTTTTGTGCTTAAAAGTCTTGCCTAGACCAGTCCAAGGTGCAGGGTCATTCTGGCCTGTTCCTGGGCAGAAGTCAACTTCATTTTTACCCACAAGAAGTCTTTGAGGAAGTCTGTTTGCCTCAAGTCCATTTTTGGTGTATGCATATCTCTGTCTGGGATTGGGCTTTGGAGGATTGTGGGCCTCCCTATTCTTTGGGAGGTCCCCACTCGCTCTGCAGACGCTATGTGGGGGGACCCCAGCATCCTACTCGGAGACAAACGTAGGGCTCTCAGATCTTCAGGGTTCCTGGTGGGATTAGGTCTGAGAGTTTTGAGAGTCTGGTATACCTAGGGGATTCACAGGCACTGGGCATAAGAGAGACAGGTTGGTTAGCTCTCTGCCTCCAAGCATCTCCAAGCTGAGCTGGGAAACTACCACGGAAATACATGAATACTTCCTGCTCAGGACCAGGGCAGAAGGAAGAGTGGGGATCTGTGGAGATGCAGAAGGGCTGCCTCAGCCAACCTTGGCAGGTCCCGGGAGGCGCCCGTCTCGCCCTTCCTCTCACACTTCTGAGGCAGCCCTAACTAACACAGGTGTCTTCAGGGAACTCACCTGCAGCCAAAGCTCCGACTGGTCCTCAGGACAGAAGATGTCATGAGACATCAGGATTATGTTCATGCTGTGAGAAGACAGAGAGTTTTAACAACAACAGAAAAAAAGAAAGAAAGAAACTAACACTTGTGTGTTTTCCAAAATCTGCAAGGAGCACTTCACAGTATCATTTATTCCTTATAAATTTCCATAAACCAGATACATTCTTACCTTCCATTTCTCAGAAGAAATGATCATAGCCAGGAGAGAGTAAGGAGCTCACCCCCAGACAGACAAGAGTGCACATTGGCTCTGGAGATTGGCTGTCAGAACACTGCCAAAGCCTGGGTTATAGACAGAGGGAAATGACAAGTCCCTACCCAAATGTTGAGCTCCAAGCCTGAAGAACCTTTTACCTCTTGTCGTGTTCATCACGGTGGTCACAAGGCCAACTGTGTCACATACCACTGAGATGAAACAGCAAGCCTTCCCCAAGACTGTGACTGTTACTATTGTTCTGCCCCTGGTACAGACTTGTCCCCATGAGAAGCTACTTTCCAGTAAGCACAGCCACCTGTCCTCTTGTTGTAGGATTTCTCAGTGTAACACAGTGGATGGACTCGTTTGTGAGAAACATCTGGAATTTCTCCTGTTTTCAATAATGTTGCTTGTTGGATACTCTCACATAATCTCAGTTAAGACAATCCAGTTTTCCTCTCCTGTGGGGTTTTCTTGCCTGGAATTCACAAGCTACTTCAATGATAATGTGCATTATTAATGTTTTTACTCCTTTCTTTGAAAAAAATTTATTTGTTCTTTTTAGATACACATGGCAGTAGAATGTATTTTGACATATCATATATACATGGAGTAGAACTTCCCATTCTTGTAGTTGTACATGATTCCACTGGTCATGTACTCATATAAGAACATAGGAAAGTTGTGTCCCATTCATTCTACTGTCTTTCCTATTCCCATATCCTCTCCCTTCCCGTCATTCCCCTTTGTCTAATCCAATGAACTTCTATTCTTCCCTCCCCCTACCACTTATTTTGTGTTAGCATCCACTTATCAGAGAGAGCATGTGGGCTTTAGTTTGGGGGGAGTGGCTTCTTTCACATAACATGACAGTCTCCAGTTCCATTCATTTACCAGCAAATGCCATAATTTCATTCTTTTTTTATGGCTGAGTAATATTCCATTGTATACATATACTACATTTTCTTTATCTATTCATCTGTTGAAGGGCACCTAGGTTGGTTCCATAGCTTAGCTATTGTGAATTGAGCAGCTATAAACATCAATGTGACCACATCACTATAGTAAGCTGATTTTAAATCCTTGGGGTCCATACTGTGGAGTGGGATAGCTGGGTCAAATGGTGGTTCCATTCCAAGTTTTCTGAGGAATCTCCATACTGCTTTCCAGTGTGTTTTTACTCCTTTCTACATACACAATATTTTGTTTCATTGCCATATCACATTCTTTCTGGGAAGACACTTTTAATGATAATTAAACTCAACAGACACAAAATCAACAATTCACATAATATGAATGAAGCGACACTAGCTAGGGATTAGGAGACTATGCAAATTCATCATCCCACTGTAACACGTCTGAAAATGAAAGTAGTGCTATCGATAATTAATTCAGGGACACTAACATTAGCTGAGACAGACCCCAGCAAAATGGGGTGTGATATTACTTCAGTTACAACTGAGTCCAACGTGTGCAAATGATGACGAGTCCATCACAGATGTCACCTCCTGGGCACCGTGATATCAGACTCTATCGATGGTGAGACATATCTGATGGCAGAGATGCTAAAACATAAAAACGTGCCTCTTAGCACTAATGCATTAGGACTTCTTTGTCATTTGGTGCAGGCCCCATCCCACTTGCATGGGCTGTTTTCTTGCTCACACCTTTTCTCTCTTCCACATCTTTAAAACTCACTTTCCATCTGTGGAAGCCGTCATATCTCCTGGCAAGTTCTGGTCACTGCAGCCCTTCTATTCAAATGATGACAGGAAACTTCACCTCCCTGTCAACACTGGAGCCAAACTCCCACCCGCGGGGCACGGCTCAGAAGCGCTCAGCTCTGTCCTCCTCCACCCAAGAGCAGAGCCCTGCCCGATCACAGAGCAAGCCCTCCTGCCACGCCAGGGAAGGCGGGAGGTGGCGGCAGGAGGCAGACAGCACCCCTTCCTCTGACCACCGCCTCCTCCAATCAGTCGCCTTTTCCTGTTTCACATGCCTACCTTAAAGGCACAGGTCCTTGGTCTCACAGAGAAGCACTTGTCATTGTGAAAATGTGTGGTTTCTCTGGCTTCCGCAAGCTCAGGGCTAGCCCAAATATAGGCATGTCTTATTTTATGCTTTACATTATTGCACTCTGGAGATGCTGTGTGTTTCATAGATTGAAGATTCATGGCAAACCTGCATCCACTGAGTCTGTTGGGACCATTTTTTTTTCCAAAGCAAATACTCATTTTCTGTCTCCATGGTAAAATGGCAAAATGTGTTGCATTTTGGCAATTCTCGTGATACTTCAAGCTTTTCATTGCTATTCTATCTGTTCTGGTGATCTATGATCAGGGATCTTTGACGTCACTATTACAATAGTTCGGGGATACCGAGAACTGTGTCCATGGAAGACAGTGAATTTAATTGATAACTGTCGTGTATTCTGACCGCTCCACACATTGTCCATCCCCCTCTACCTTCCCATCCTTGGGCCTTCCAGGAAGGAAGAGTTGCATCTTTCTCACTTTAAATGAAAAGCTAAAAATGATTAAGCCTAGTTAGGAAGACATATTGAAAGCCAAGACAGGCCTAAAGCTAAGCCTCTTGTACCTGTTACCAACTTGTGGACACACAGGAAAAGTTCTTGAAGAAAATTAAAAGTGAACACTCTTGAAGGAAATTAAAAGTGCTACTCTCATGAACACATGAATGATAAGAAAGCAAAACAGCTTTATTGCTGGTATAGAGAAAGTTTTAGTGGCCTGGATCAAAGACCAAGCCAACCACAACATTTCTTTAAGCTAAGCCTCTGACTCTCTTTGGTTCTGTAAAAGCTGAAAGAAGAGCAGAAGCTACAGGAAAAAAGTTTGAAGTTAACAGAAGTTGGTTCAGAGATTTGAGGAAAGCACCTGCCTCTATAACATAAAAACGCAAGGTAAAGCAGCAGGGGGTGATGTAGAAGCTGCAATCAGTTATCCAGAAGATGTTTCTAAGATAGTTGCTGAAGGTGGCGACACTCAGCAACAGATTTTCAACGTAGATGAAACCATGCATGCTAGAAGAAGATGCCACCGAAGACATTCATAGATAGAGAGGAGCAGCCTGATTCAAGTTCAAAGGACAGGCTGACTCTCACGGTAGGAGCGAATGCAGCTGAAGACTTGAAGTTGAAGCCAGTGTTCATCTGCCATTCCAAAACTTCTAGCGTCCTTAGAATCATGCTAAATCTATTCTGCCAGGGCTTTGTAAACGGAACAATGTAGCCTATACGACACACGTATGTTTACCACATGGTTTTACTAAATGTTTTAAGCCCAGCATTAAGAACTACTGCTCAGAAAAAATTCCTTTCAAAATATCACCACTCAGTGACAATGCACCGGGCCACCCAAGAGCGCTGATGGAGATATACAATGGGGTTACGCTTGTTTTCAGGCCTGCTAACAAAACATCCGTTCCACAGCTCCTGGGGGGCATCTTATCTCTGATTAGTAGGTTCTCAACAAACCTTGCTCCTTCCCCTGCAGATGAGCAAGTCCCAGCAGATCTTCTCCCTGGGTGCACCTGCTTTTGCAACAGGAAGGGAGTCACAGGTGGAGGAGTGCTGTATGTGGGTAGCTTTGAAACAGAAACAACACGACCCACAGAGATTGATTTTAAGTAGATGGCTTTGAAGAACTCACGTGAGTACGAGGTGTGACAAGTTCAGAGTCTGAAATCTGTAGGGCAGATGCGCAAGCTGGAGGCTGAGATAAGAATCGATGTTACACACTTGAGTCTGAATCTCTTCTTCTGGGAGAAACCTCAGTGTGTTTTCTCAAGACCTTCAACTGATTGGATGAGTCCCACCCAAATTATGAAGGGTAAGAAACTTTATTCAAAATCTAATGATTTAAATATTAATTGAATTTTTAAAATACCTTCCTGGGAGCACTTGGACTGTGATCAAACAGCTGGACACAATAGCCTAGCCAGCTGACATAGGCTGCCGTCACATATATGTGCTCCCATAACACACAATGGATCTGGGGATGAACAAATCGGATGCGGAATAGTCCCTCATTTCGTAAAGCTGTATTGATTTCTGCATACAAAGCACCCACAGTAGAGACTGTAGGGTGTATAAATACTATAGTATTTGCATTCATGATTATTAGTTGTGGAAATGAAGGTGACAAGGGCGTCAACCAGGGAAAGGTGGGGTGCAGGATTGGAATTATCTAGTTTGGGGGACCTAGTCAGCCTCAGAGTTGTATATCCTCCTACAGACTCCTGAGGACACACCCTTCCTGTGGTCCTCAGGTGAAGGCATGGCTCTTGCTAAATTCAGGGGAAGCAGCATGAGTCTGATGGAGACCGCACAAGGCCCCGGAGAAGCCAGAGGACCGTCGGCCACGGAAATGAATGGTCAGGACCCTTCACCTGCTCGTCCTTGCTTGGAACAGGTCCATTCGTCTTCCCAGGGGGGATATTCTTTCTCAGCCATTAGCAAACGGAAGCATCTCTGGGTAACTGAGTGCAGTGCCCACCACACTGACCTTCATTACTGGGCTCAATATTTCTACTCAGCTTTCTAATCTAGTGTCTGAGAACCAGGGAACCGGAGTTCTTGCTGCTGCCCCCAAATGACCTTGTGAACTTTGACAAATGACCAACCAACCTCTCTAAACCTCAACTTGCATTTATCAAAACGAGGTTGCTTTCCTTACTGTCTTCCAAGGCAGGTTTCTGCCTCTTATTGGAAAATCAGATAGTAAGTGGCTTTTCTGAGGCTTCACAGAAGAGCTGCATTAAGGTTATAATTTGTGTCTCTCCAGCTCATGTACACGCTGTGTTTTAGCTTTGCTTTTCCACTCAGGATCACAGGGTAAATGCAATGAATGTCTCCCTGGATGAGGGCTCTTTCAGAATGGAGGGACCAAAAAACCCAGAGGAGATGGAGGAAGAGCCTGGTGCATTTTGCTGTGTGTCTAGATGTGTGCCGGGACTCCCCAGGCCCCCACATTTTAATATCTGCATAATGAGCCTATTTGGGTTCCTGAGCAGAGCCAGGGAAAGTTGAACATGATGCTTGGCACAGTGAAGATGCCAGGCTGGAGGTAGAAAACCTGGGTTCAATTTTGGGCAGTCTGCTAAGGTGCTGTATCACTGGTACTTGGCCTCCACAGACGTTATCTTCTTTGTGGGTTGTCGATTGGACTCCATGACTCAGATCCCCTTGGGCACACCATTCTATGGTGCCTTGTAGCAGATTGTCATATTCCATGAATAGGGCTGTGCTGGCCCATGTCAGGAACCTGAACACACACAGTATTTTAAATGGAGGGGATTCAACACAGGGGACTGACTACACAAGTATGGGAGGTTGAAAGAACACACCGGGTATGATGCGTTAACTCGGGAACCAGGAAGCGTCAGCTGCAGCCGATATCTTTAGAGCTGGGGAACAAAAAGGAAAGAAGCACAGAAGAGGGAAAGAAACAGGAGGGGAAGATGTCAGCCTGGAGGGGGGGATAGAGTTGTTCCTGGACAACAAAGGAGGGGAAATGCAGCTGAAGGCGCAGGGGTGCTAGCCATGGAGGGCACGTGGTGTCTCGTGACTGAGCATGACTGGTGCTGCAGGGTTGCCGCCACAGTTGAGGGAACATGTTAACAAAAGTGGGGATCAGAAAGAGTGCTTCTTTCCCCTCTTCTGGCCCTCCTGTTTCTGCAGGTGACTCTCACGGATAGGACCTGTGAGGAACTATGTTAGGAAGGGAATCTGAGAAATGAAGCTTGCATACTCCCTGCAGAGCAGAATGCAGATGGTGGGCTTGGGCTGACAGGAGAGCGGGAAACCTTGGTCCACAGGTCACGTGAGCTCTGGCCATCTTATCGCCATCTCCTTCAGCCACATCCCGACCCACTGCCCGCTGTCTGTCCCCTGATTCCCCTCCAGCGGCCGTTTCCGAAGACTGGTGCAAAACGCCTGGGTTTCTATTCCTGGAACCCAGAGAACCTGCTGACTCCCCTGGCTCAGATACGCCCTACGTGGGATGCCGGGACACAATGAGGAAGCACCTGCTCCGAGGCAGAGTTGGCCAACCATCCCCAGGTCAAGATGCCCTGGTAAGTCACAAAGCCCAGAAGAGGCCAGAAGATGTCTTTTAGTAGCAGCCGTGCCTGCAGATCTATAGCTGGACTTTTGCCTCTGGATCAGAAAAGAAACAAAGGGCACTGAGCTGAACTGAGCAGTTCCCTTTAATGAGTCCGTGTCTCTGGCTGCCGTTTCCCGAGTCCTTGCCGTTTCCTGGAATGCAGCCAACCTCCTGGAACCATTGCTGGGCTGAGTGGAAAGGCATCTCAGAATCCTGGGAATCGTTCCAAGCTCATTGGGAGGAAGGAGGAATAAGCAAGGAGGGTTCTGTTCCTCCCTCTTCTCCTCCCAGCCCTCAAGGCTATCATGCTGTGCCCAGGGGTTCCTGAGAGGGACTGGGCACTGGAGAGCTGGGGAGGATGCCCCAGGGCCCCTTCCCTCCCGAGCTTCTAGGACCCACTGGACAGACCCGGATTGTTTCCTGACCTTCTGCCTCAACTCCAGACGTGATTCTGTTCAGGAGGCAGAGTGCAGATGCAGGTGATGTCCCGCAGAGGACGCCCAACCTCCAAGCTGGAGGCCATTAACCCAAGGACCGTGTGCGTAGACAGTGCCTGGTGAGGCCAACACGGATGACACAAGTACTCCCAGGCTGAAGACCCAGGCTGCATTGGTGCAGTGGTAGATAGTGACAGGCAAGGATTTTACGCACAACCTGTAGAAATGCATTTTGCACTATTTCTAATTATGAGCCAGTGGCTGAATATTACATCTGTGTACACACACACAGGGATATCCATGTGTGTAAACTTGCTTCATTCTAATCCAGTCTCCTTGGAAAACAACCTGAGGCCAGCTTTATTACCAATGTTTTTTTTCTAGGTGAGGTGTGAAGCAGGAAAGGAAGAAAGCAAATCCACGGAGGTTTGTTCCTGAGCTGACTGCGGTTTTACCTGCAAACACCATGGGCTTCTGGCTATGCAGAATGGCGAGAGAAAGGCTCTGAGGAGCCACTGCACCCTAAAAACGTCTGTTGCAAGGAAGAGGGAACCGTCTTCTTATGTTGGCCCCTCTATCTCCTGTCTCTTATCAATCAACATGTGCTGTTCAGAAGTATGCCTGAATTTTCAGGCAAAGCCTCCAGGGGTCTGGTTGGGTTGGACAAGGTAGCTGCAGCTGCTGAATGCTTCCCACAGTTGATACAATGGGGTTGTGGCCAGCGCTTGGCCTTCATCCTGTGGGTATCTGAGAAAGCCAGTATCAGTAGCAGCAGCAGATTAAGAGGTGATAGCAGAAGCAATTGGAGCTCTCCATTGAGCAAGAGGCAGAGAACTGGAGGTTCAGGTGGGACCAAATATCCCCAGAGAAACACAGAAAGCAGAATCTATGTATGCATAAGCTGGGTAAGGATGGAATGGATACACATGTACACAATTCCACAAAGCGAACTTCTTCCTTACCATATTGGAACACTCTAACAATGCTTATATTATTTTTTAAAAAAGTCCTGGTTGTTACTCACTCAACCACTATACGACACTTTAGACAAAGTCTAGGCAGGATCTTTAGCTTAAGTCAGTGTCAGGGATATGTTTCCTGAAGCAGCTATAATGGCTGTTCACCACACTAAATTTTTTTTTTTGTTTTGTCTTTTAATTGAATTTGTTGAGATAAATGTAGATTCACATTCAGTGATGAGAACTAGTACATAGAGATCCCGGTACAGCTTGCCCAAACTATACAATAGTAATATTTTGCAAAACTGTACTATAATATCACAAAAAGGATGGTGATGCTGATATAGTTCACCTATCTTATTAAGATTTTCCCAATGTGTAGTACATTATGTTTATTAGACTCCACTCAGTCTTATCATCTACTACAATTAAGATACGGAGGGCCATCACTGCAATTAAGATACCCAGCAGTTCTAACACCACTAGGATTCCTTAGTTGTCTTTTTTTTTTTTTTTTTTTTTGTGGTACCGGGGATTGAATTCAGGGGCACTCGACCACTGGGTCACATCCCCAGCCCTTTTTTGTATTTTTATTTAGAGACAGGGTCTTACTGAGTTGCTAAGTGCCTCGCCATTGCTGAGGCTGGCTTTGAACTCGCGATCCTCCTGCCTCAGCCTCCCAAAGTGCTGGGATTACAGGCGTGCGCCACCGCGCCCGGCGTTGAGTTGTCTTTTTAAAACACACACACACACATGCACACACATGCCACACACACACACACACACACACACACACACACACACACTTCCTGTACCCTTTCTTTAAAATCTAGTAACAACTAATATGTCCTCCATTTCTAAAGTGTTTCCGTGGGTTTCTTTGCCATTTGTTGCCCTCTTCATGTTGCTCATATTTTTTGCCCATGATCTAATTGGGCAAATTATATTTTATTTTATTCCAGTTCAACTTTGAGGGTTTGTTATATATTCTAGAGGCCAGTCCTTTGTCAAATATGTGCTCTACACTTTTTTTTTCCTGTTTTGTATGTTGCCTTTTCATTTTCTTAATAAAGTCCTTATAGAGCAAACATTTTTAATTTTGATAATGTGTAATTTATCATATTCCTTTCATGAATTGAGTGTTTGATGTGAAGTATAAGAATTCTTTGCCTAGTCTTAGATCCTAAAGGCTCTCTCCTATTTTCCCCAAAAGTTTTGGAGTTTTTCATTTTATGTTTAAGTATGTGATTTGCTTTGCTTTGAGTTACTCTTCATGTATGGTGTAAGGATTAGGTCAATTGAAATAATTGTAACCACTCTGCTCCATGGTTTTTAAATTTTTTTTTGTCTTGTTTATTTTTTTTTAATTTTTTTTATTATTTATTTACTTATTCATCATGCACAAGTATAGTATCTTTTTACATACAACTGCTTGTATACAAAGTATATAAGTACCATTCAGATCTTCAATCATGCATTTAGGATAATGATATCCATCTCATTCAACCACCAATTTTTTTCCAACCCCCCCCTTACTCCCTCCCTCCCCTCCCTTTCCGTTGACCATTCTAGTGTTCCTCTGATCCTATGTACCCCCTTCCAACAACTCTGTGAACCAGCCTCCTTATATCAGAGAAAACATTCGGTACTTGGATTTTTGAGATTGACTAATTTCACTTAGCATTATATTCTCCAACTTCATCCATTTACCTGCAAATGCCATTATTTTATTCTCTCTTATTGCTGAGTAAAATTCCATTTTGTATATATACCATATTTTCTTTATCCACTCATCTACTGAGGGGCATCTAGGTTGGTTCCATAACCTAGCTATTGTGAATTGTGCTGCTATAAACATTGAAGTGGCTGTGTCACTGTAATATGCTGTTTTTAAGTCTTTTGGGAATAGACCCAGGAGTGGGATGGCTGGGTCATAGGGTGGTTCCATTCCCATTTTCCCAAGAAATCTCCATACTGCTTTCCATAGCGGTTGCACCATTTTGCAGTCCCACCAGCAATGTATGAGTGTGCCTTTTTCCCCACATCCTCTCCAACATTTATTGTTGTTTGTGTTCTTGATAGCTGCCATTCTGACTGGAGTGAAATGAAATCTTAGAGTAGTTTTGATTTGCATTTCTCTAATTGCCAGTGATGTTGAGCATTTTTTCATGTATTTGTTGATTAATCGTGTATCTTCTTCTGAGAAGTGTCTTTTCAATTCCTTAGCCCATTTATTGATTGGGTTATTTGCTTTTTTGTGTTAAGTTTTTTTAGTTCTATATACATTCTAGAAATTAGTGCTCTATCTGATGTGCATGTATTAAAATATTTGTTCCCAATTAGTTGGCTCTCTATTCACCTCACTGATTGTTTCTTTTGCTGAGAAGAAGCTTTTCAGTTTAAATCTATCCCATTCATTA
Source organism: Tamias sibiricus (assembly GCA_025594165.1). Classification (NCBI taxonomy): domain Eukaryota; kingdom Metazoa; phylum Chordata; class Mammalia; order Rodentia; family Sciuridae; genus Tamias; species Tamias sibiricus. The sequence goes on from CM046660.1 coordinate 184,098,964, forward strand.
ATTCTTGGTAATAGTTCTTGTGCTACAGGATTCTTATTAAGGAACTTGGGGCCTAATCCGACATGTTGGAAATTGGAGCTTACTTTTTCTTCTATTAGGCGTATTGTCTCTGGTCTAATTCCTAGGTCCTTGATCCACTTTGAATTGAATTTTGTGCATGGTGAGAGACAAGGGTTTAATTTCATTTTGTTGCATATGGATTTCCAGTTTTCCCAGCACCATTTGTTGAAGAGGCTATCCTTTCTCCACTGTACATTTTTGGCACCTTTGTCTAATATAAGATAGCTGAAATTATATGTATTAGTCTCTGTGTCCTCAATTCTGTACCATTTGTCCACCAGTCTGTTTTGGTGCCAATACCATGCTGTTTTTGTTACTATTGCTCTATAGTATAATTTAAAGTCCGGTATGGTGATGCCCCCTGCTTCACTTTTCTTGCTCAGGATTGCTTTGGCTATTCTGGGTCTCTTATTTTTCCAGAGGAATTTCATGACTGCTTTTTCTATTTCTTTGAAAAATGACATTGGAATGTTGATTGGAATTGCATTAAATCTGTATAATGCCTTTGGTAGTATGGACATTTTGACAATATTGATTCTACCTATCCAAGAGCAAGGTAGGTCTTTCCATCTTCTGAGTTCTTCTATGATTTCTTTCTTTAGTGTTCTATAATTTTCCTTATAGAGCTCTTTCACCTCTTTCGTTAAGTTGATTCCCAGGTATTTTATTTTTTTTGATGCTATTGTAAATGGGGTAGTTTTCATCATTTCCCTTTCAGAGGCTTTGTCACTGATGTACAAAAATGCCTTTGACTTATGGGTATTGATTTTGTATCCTGCTACTTTGCCAAATTCATTTACTAGTTGTAAAAGTTTTCTGGTAGAGTTTTTTGGGTCTTCTAGGTAGATTATCATGTCATCAGCAAATAGTGCTAATTTGAGCTCTTCTTTTCCTATCTTGATCCCTTTAATTTCTTTCGTCTAATTGCTCTTGCCAGAGTTTCCAGTACTATGTTAAATAGCAGTGGTGAGAGGGGGCATCCCTGTCTTGTTCCAGTTTTTAGAGGGAATGCTTTCAATTTTTCTCCATTTAAGATAATGTTAGCTCTGGGCCTTGCATAAATAGCTTTTATAATGTTGAGATATGTCCCTGATATTCCTAGTTTTTCCAGTGTTTTGAACATAAAGGGGTGCTGTATTTTGTCAAATGCTTTTTCTGCATCTATTGAGATAATCATATGATTTTTATCTTTAAGTCTATTGATGTGATGTATTATGTTTATTGATTTCCGAATGTTGAACCAGCCTTGCATCCCTGGAATAAACCCCACTTGATCATGGTGCACTATCTTTTTGATATGTTTTTGTATCCGATTTGCCAGAATTTTGTTGAGGATTTTTGCATCTATGTTCATTAAAGATATTGGCCTAAAGTTTTCTTTTTTGGATGTGTCTTTGCCTGGCTTTGGAATTAATGTAATATTGGCCTCATAGAAAGAGTCTGGAAGAGCTCCCTCTTTTTCTATTTCTTGAAATAGTTTGAAGAGCATTGGTATTAGTTCTTCTTTGAAAGTCTTGTAGAACTCTGCTGTAAACCCATCAGGTCCTGGACTTTTCCTTGTTGGTAGCTTTTTGATGACATCTTCTATTTCTTTGCTTGTAATCGATCTGTTTAAATTGTGTATAGCCTCCAGATCCAGTTTAGGCAAATCATAGGACTCTAGAAATCTGTCAATGCATTCAGTATTTTCTGTTTTATTAGAGTACAAGTTTTCAAAGTAATTTCTAATTATTTTCTGTATATCTGAGGTGTTTGTTGTGATATTCCCTTTTTCATCACAAATGTTAGTGATTTGAGTTTTTTCTCTTCTTCTTTTCGTTAGCATTGCTAAGGGTCTGTCAATTTTGTTTATTTTTTCAAAGAACCAACTTTTAGTTTTGTCAATTCTTTGAATTGTTTCCTTAGTCTCAATTTCATTAATTTCTGCTCTGATTTTAATTATTTCCTGTCTTCTGCTGCTCTTGGTGTTGATCTGTTCTTCTTTTTCTAGTGCTTGGAGATGTGATGTTAAGTCGTTTATTTGTTGGTTTTTTTTTCCTTTTAAAGAATGAACTCAGTGCAATGAATTTTCCTCTTACTACTGCCTTCATAGTGTCCCAGAGATTTCTATACGATGTATCTGTGTTCTCATTTACCTCTAGGAATTTTTTAATCTCCTCTTTGATGTCTTCTTCAACCCCTTGTTCATTCAGTAGCATGTTGCTTAGCTTCCAGTTGTTGGAGTAGTTTTTCTTATTCCTTGTTTTGTCATTGATTTCCAATTTCATCCCTTTATGGTCTGATAGCATGCAGGGTAGTATTTCTATTTTTTTATATTTGCTGAGATTTGCCTTGTGACATAATATATGATCTATTTTGGAGAAGGAGTCATGTGCTGCTGAGAAAAAAGTGTATTCATTTACTGAGGGATGAAATATTCTATATATGTCCGTTAGATCTAAGTTATTAATCGTTTTAAGGAGGCCTAAGATTTCTTTGTTTAGTTTTTGTTTGGATGATCTATCCATTGGTGAGAGAGGTGTGTTGAAATCCCCTAGAATAACTGTGTTGTGGTCAATTTTACTCTTGAACTTGAGAAGTGTTTGTTTGATGAATGTAGGTGCTCCATTATTTGGGGCATATAGATTTATGATTGTTATATCCTCTTGATGAATGGTTCCCTTAAGTAGTAAGAAATATCCATCTTTGTCCCTTTTGATTAACTTTGGCTTGAAGTCTACCTTATTTGAAATGAGAATGGAAACCCCTGCTTGCTTCCGCAGGCCATGTGAGTGATAAGACTTTTCCCAGCCTTTTACCTTCAGTCTATTGATGTCTTTTTCTATGAGTGTGTGTTTCTTGGAGACAGCAGATTGTGGGTCATTTCTTTTAATCCATTCAGATAATCTGTGTCTTTTGAATGGCGAGTTTAGGCCATTAACATTCAGGGTTATTATTGAGATGTGATTTTTATTCCCATCCATTTTTATTTGTATGATGATCTTTAGCTTGATTTGGTTTCTCTTCTGGTTGGTATTTCCCTTAGTTTAATATCTCCCTTTGTTGATTTTCATTGTTATTTTTCTCTTCTTCTTCATGAAAAATGTTGCCCAGGATGTTCAGAAGTGCTGGCTTTCGAGATGTGAAATCTTTTAACTTTTGCTTGTCGTGGAAGGTTTTTATTTCATCTTCAAATCTAAAGCTCAATTTTGCTGGATATAAGATTCTTGGTTGACATCCCTTTTCCTTCAGAGCTTGAAATATGCTATTCCAGGATCTTCTTGCTTTTAAGGTCTGGGTAGAAAAATCTGAACAAAGTCTGATTGGTTTCCCCCTATATGTAATCTGCTTTCTTTCTCTTGTGGCTTTTAATATTCTCTCCTTGCTCAGTATATTAGGCATTTTCATTATAATGTGTCTTGGTGTGGATCTGTTGTGATTTTGTATGTTTGGTGTTCGGTAGGCCTCTTGAACTTGGTTTTCCCCTTCATTCCTCAAGTTTGGAAAATTTTCTGTAATTATTTCATTAAATAAATTACTCATTCCTTTGGCTTGAAACTCTGCCCCCTCCTCTACCCCAATCACTCTTATGTTTGGTCTTTTTTTATGTTGTCCCATAATTCTTGAATGTTCTGTTCTTGGTTTCTTACCATTTTTGCTGTGTAATCTAGATTTTTCTCTAGGATATATATTTTGTCTTCATTGTCTGAGGTTCTTTCTTCCAAGTGATCTACTCTGTTGGTGATACTTTCGATTGAGCTTTTATTTTGATTTATTGCTTCTTTCATTTCTGGAATTTCTGTTTGGTTTCTCTTTAGAGCCTCTATCTCCCTATTGAAGTAATCTTTTACTTCCTGTATTTGTTTATGGAGTTCTTTGTCAAAATGATCTTTCACCTCCTGTATTTGCTCCCTCATCTCATTTTTGAGTTCATTCTTAAGTTCCGCTAACATTTGGAATATGTAATTTCTGAATTCCATCTCTGGCATTGCACCAACTGTGCATGGTATGGAATCTACTGAGGAGGTATATTGATTTGTTTGTGTCACTTTCTTCCCTTGTTTCTTCATATTGCTTGTGCGTCTATTCTACCTGCACTGTGGGACCTTGTCTACTTTGATTTTACCTTAAAACCTTATGTTGCTCCTGTAGTACAATGCTATCAGATCCCCTTATATTTCCTTTACACTTTAAAATCAAACACTTACTATTCAGAGAATCCCAGTTTGATCACAATGTACAGATTTAGTTAACCCAGATGTTGTTTCCAATTTACTCTGTATGCTTCTGATGGGGTTTTAAAGTTTCAAGTAATGGACAGAGAGGTAATATGTTTAGGAAGAAGGAAGTGAGTGTATTGACTTGTTCTTTCTTAGAAAGTATGAAAAGAGAGTTCTATGGAAGTGGTTTAGTATCAGCCGACGAGAGAGGAAAGAGAATGGAGTGAATGAATAGATGGAAAGACTGATTTACATATAAACCTAACTTATGCGGTGGTTGAGAGGAGAAATAAAGAAAGATGGAAAAGAAAAAAAAAAGAAAGAAGAGAAAAAAAAATAACCAAGGAGTAGTAATTAGTGTAAGAGAGAGGAGAGAGAGAATAAGTCTAGAAAATAGAGAATAAACCATATATAACACCACTTTGCTATATATTTCAATTGTACACGTTCTAGAAATCTCAATTTGTGCGTATAACTTGTTTTTGCCTCTGTTGAGAATGCAATGGCAGGGTGTAAATAGGGAAGATGAAGGAAGAAAAAAAATATAAAAGTGAGAAGGAAGAAAAGAAAGAAAGAGGAGCAGAAGCACAGAAACACACTGTCAATCAAAACAAAAACAAAAAACTCCCAAGAAACAACAAAACAAACAAACAAGCAAATAAAAACAAAAACGTTGAACCCAAGAACAAGTCTCAAACAAAATGGACCCTTGGAAGCCCTTCTTTTTTCCCTTCCAGTTTAAGCCACCTGACCCAGATCATGTACAGTCAGCAACCCTGTTAGTGGAGTCAAGGCTGCACCTTTGGTCCTTGCAGAGTGGCACAGTGGAATAGTGGAAGGGACTTATCCTCAGGCTGGGCCCTGCTTACAGCAGCAGGGAGATGCTACTATGGGCCTTGGAGGCCAGGCAAACTGGCGGCGGGTTCTCTCCTTCCAGCGGGCAGGTGCCTACCTCTTGCTCTGGTCGCAAATGGGCAGGTCGCACTCTTCCTGATAATGGAGGAAGCCCTTCCCCAGGTCTGGCCCTGCGTGCAGCAGCAGGGAGCTGCTACTCTGGGCCCAGGCGGCCAGGGACCGGTTTTTAAATTTTTTTAGATATTTTTATTTGTTATAATTTGTTATACATGACAATAGAATGCATTTTGACACCTCATTTATATGTGGAGAATATATCCTTATTCTTCTGGTTGTACATGATATAGAATCACACTGGTCATGTAGTCATACATGCAAACAGGTAATAATACCTGATTTATTCTAATATCTTTCCTTCTCCCATACCCCTTTCCCTCCCTTTACTCCTCTCTATCTAATCTAAAGCAACTCTATTCTTCCCTAGTCCAACCCCAACTTATTGCGAATTGGAATCTGCATATCAGAGAAAACATTCAGCCTTTTTTTTTTTTTTTTTTTGGATTTGCTTATTTTGATTAGTCTGATATTTTCCAGTTCCATCCATTTACTGAAAAATGCCATCATTTCATTCTTCTTTAAGGATGAGTAATATTCCAGAGTGTGTGTGTGTGTGTGTGTGTGTGTGTGTGTGTATCACATTTTCTTTTTCCATTTATCTGCTGAAGAACACTTAGGTTGGTTCCATACTTTAGCAATTGTGAGTTGAGCTGCTATAAATGTTGATGTGGCTGCGTTACTGTAATGTGCTGATTCTAAGTCCTTTGGGTATGAACCAAGGAGTAGGACAGCTGGGTCAAATGGTGGTCCAATTCCAAATTTCCCAAGGAATCTCCATACCCACTTTCCATAATGGTTGTACCAATTTGCAGCCCCAACAGCAAATTGTATTAGGGTACCTTTTTCCCTACATCCTCACCAACATTTATTATTTCTTATATTTTTGATAATTTCCATTATGACTGGAATGAGAGAAAATTTTAGATTAGTTTTGATTTGCATTTCTCTAATTGCTAGAGATGTTGAACATTTTTTTCATATATTTGTTGATCAGTTGTATTTCTTCTCTGTAAAGTGTCTGTTCAGTTCCTTAGCCCATTTATTGATTGGGTATTTAGTGGTTTTTTTTTTTTTTTTTTTTTTTTTTTGGTGTTAAGTTTTTTTCAGTTCTTTATTTGTCCTGGAGATTAATGCTCTATCTGAGGAGTGTTTGGTAAAGATTTTCTCCCATTATGTAGGCATTCTTGACATTCTTCATAGAACTAGAGAAAGCAATCATGAAATTCATTTTGTAAAATAAGAGACCCAGACTAGTCAAAGCAATCATTAGCAAGAAGAATGAATCAGAAGGCATAACAATACCAGAACTTAAATTATACTACAGAGCTATAGTAACAAAAATGTTATGGTTTTGGTAGCAAAACAGACTTGTAGACCAATGGTACCGAAGATACAAAGACAAACCCACATAAATACAGTTTTCTCATACTAGACAAAGGTGCCAAAAATATTCACTGGAGAAAAGTTAGCCTCTTCAACAAATGGTACTGGGAAAATTGAAAATCCACATGTAACAAAATGAAATTAAACCCCTATCTCTCACCCTGCATGAAACTCAACTCAAAGTGGATCCAAGACTTAGGCACTAGAACAGAGACCCTACACTACTTGAAAATATTTTTAGGATTACATTTTCATTTAGTTATGGTGGTGTTGAGAATATTTCTTCAAATAATTTTCCTATTGGTCAAGAGTCATAATATACATAGGTGTCTTGTAGTGCTGTGCTGCTGTCAACATTGAACCACTCTGAATGAAGTGTGAAAACCCCGCTTCCATTTATATCTGTTTTCCTTCATGATCATTATTATTGTATCACACTATGTTACAGTTTCTGCTTCAATTGTCAAATATTATTTATAAAACTTATGAGCAAAAAATACTATTTTGTACCCATGTTTCTGCTCTTTCCATTGTTCCTTCTTTTCCCTGATGCTTCAAAATCACCTAATTTCCTTTCTGTTTGAAGAACTTCCTGTAACTATTCTTCAAAGGTAAGTCCGTTGATGGTAAACTCTTTCAATTGTCTTTAACATGAGAATGCTTTTATATCCCCTTCATTCCTGAAGGATAATCTCTCAAGATAAAGAATTTGTGGATGTGAGGTTTTTTCAGCATTTGAAAAACGTGGTGCCATTTCTTGCGTCCATGATCTCTGCGATTATCCAAACTGGTCATCTCCTACACATCAGGCCTCATTTCTCTCTGACTGCCTTTAAGCTTCGTCTTGAAGTATTAAAAGTTTAATTGTGTTCAGCTTACATTTCTTTGTTTATATCCTTTTGAAGTCTACTCAGGTTATTGGGTCTGAAGGTTTATATTTTTAGACAAGTTTAGCATGTCCTCAGCCATTATTTCTTCAAATGCTTTTTTCAGGGCCTCATTCTGATCTCCTGCTGAGACACTGACTAGACAATATTGGGAATTTTGCTATTTTCCTTTAGTTTCCAAAGCCCTATTCTTTTTGTTTGTTTGTTTGCTGTTTTTGTTTTCAGTCTGTTTTCCCTACTGTTCAGGTTGAGTGAGCCCCATTGATCTGACTTCAAGTTCACTGCTCTGACCTCTATCATCTCCACTCCACTATTGAGCTCATTCAGTTCTATTATTGATTTTTTTTTTTTGTTCTATAATTTCCTTTAGGTTCTTTTTAATAACATCTATTTTGTTCCTACTTTTTCATTGTTTCAAGAGAATTTGTAATTGACTGTTAAAGAGTTTTTATAATGACCACTTTCAAATTGTTAGCAGATAATTTTAACATTTAATCCATTTTGGTGTTTGCATAAATTGTTTTCTGATTCAAATTGTGATTTTCTTGCTTATTGGTGACAGGAGATCTTTTGTTGTAGTTGTGTCTTGGACATTTTGTTTATCTGTCTTTAGTAACTTGGATACCATTTAAATCTAATTTTAATGGGCAGCAACCTTAAAGAAGGTCCTGGCCTTCTTTCGTGGACTGTGATTCCAATGGTGGTTTAATTTCTGAGACTTTGCAGTGTTTACTCGGTCCTGACTGGTGGGTCTGCTGCCACTGGGGGCTGCCATTGGTCCTTGCTGGTGCCACCTGAATAGGCAAGAAGGGTTTCTACACCTGTGCTGCCAGGATTCTCAGTGGAGGAGGAGTTCTCCGACCAGAGCCCCTGGGCTGCTGGATGGGAAAGAGTCTCACAGGGACACAGAGAGATCCCAGACTGGCCACCTCTTGAAGCTCTTTTGCCAGCTCTGCCCACTCACCTGCCTCAGTACTTCCCAGGTGACATGCGCACAGGGGGGTTCAGCCCAGGGGGACAGGAGAGCACCTCCTGGGACCACTGATTTCCACCGTGTCTCCCAGTCGATCCTCCTTGCCAGCGTGTCTGGCTTGGCGGATGTGGAGAGGTAGCTCTGGGCTGGTCTGGGGGAGGAATGGACGCACCCTGGCTGCCTCCTGTGCTAGTTGGGGAGTCTGGGTCACCCTCTTCTTTGGGAGGGGATACAAGACATCCTATGCTGATGCTTTTCCTTCATGCTTGAGGCCTTAAACTGGCTTATCTTCCCTCCCACCTTTCAGAGTTCGGCTTTGTCTCTTGGTCAATGTCCAAGGTTTGGAGTTGTGCCCAGTGGGAAGGTGTATGGAGGAGCAGGCCTATGCCACCTGGGCTTCACCAGACCCAGTGTCCTTTCAGATACTGCCTCACCATGAACCAACCCCTTTCCTTTTTGCTTCCTGTTATGCAATTCTGGAGTCCCAGGACCCATAATCCAGAAATATGGATGGCTGAAGACGTTCTTAGGAAAGGCACAATCCTTACCATCTGCTTTAACAGCGCCGTGGAGAACAGCAGACAGGGCAGGTACTCCCAGGGAGCAGGACTGGGTCCTGAGGACAGGCTCCTTACTAATGCCATCTCGGCCACTGGGCCTGCCCTACTCTCCCTCCCTCAGCGGGGAACCTCTGTCTTCCTCTTAGGTAGGGTGTAGTTTCTCAGCTTGAGTTACCTGGGGCACTAGGCACCCCGTGCAGACCTGATGAAGAGACAGAAGATCCCGATGGCCTCGATTCTGAGTTGCATGAAATGCTCAGATGAGATCTGGGGAGTGAAGTGCACATATGGGGGCAGGGTACAAAGGCAACCCATAGTCTAGGAGTCGCTAGTTAAAGCTTGGTAGAGGAGCTAGTCCTCCTTCATGGCTCACCAGTGAACCCTCATTCTCTCACATGGTGGTGTAAGAAAGACTAGAGAATGGCTGAAAACTGATCTAAGCCAGTGATGATCCCATTTGTGAGTGATCAGCGTAGGTATGACCCGGTCGCTAGGTACCAGCCAATGAGATTCATACCAGGCAGAGACCTCTGGCTTCTACTTCCACGTGGTCAAGATGTGGTCCTGGGATAGTCTGCTGCCCGCAGCAGTGGCAGCTGTCTCATAGCCACAAGGGAAACCAACCAACCCAGTTGATGCTGACTAGGAAAACTGGAAAAGCCTGGATCTTTGATCACACCCATGAGTTGCTGAATCAACCGTAACTCTTAAATAGGCAGCAAATATTCTCAGAGTTTAGTTCATTTTCATCTGGATTTTGTCTCCTGCTACCAAAAACATCCTAAGTAATATAGCATCATAACTAGTCTCCAGTTCACCTACCACCTGAGTTCCTGCTTCCCACATTATAACTCGTCTGATATAGTTACTCATTAAACATCTGCAGGGCCTGTTTTCTTCCTGTCTTCTTTTAACAGCTTTCAGTTTCCTACTACGTCGTACAAACTATGACGAGGCAAGTTACCTAGTTTTCAGTATTTCATAAAATCGTACATGTTAGATCTTGACGGATCTGGAGACCCTCCCTCCCATGTTGTTGTAAAGGGGAAGATCGTGAGTCTTTAGGGGGATGTGACCTGTTGGAGGACGATCAGCAAAACAGAGCTAAGACAGGATGGAAACTCAGTCCTTACCCATTCCAGGAAAAGACTAGTTCTGCTGTGCATCCTGGGCTCTGAACCATGGGCCACTGGATCACACCAAGTGCACGCTGAAGTTTGTCTCCACAGTGCAAACTTCTCCTTTTCTGTCTCTTTCTCGCCTCAAATTTTTCTTTTTTTTTTTTTTAATCAAAGCAAAACCTAACGGGCTCTATTCTATCCATTACCCTGGACTCTAGGGAATGTCAGATGCAAAGAAGAGAGATGATCAGTCTGATCCTTTATAGCCCAATTAGTTTTCCATGAAACAATCCCAAACCTAGAATCAATGATTTTTGCCATTTTGGATTTGACCAGCTGTTGGTTTCTTATCTTCCAGGCAGGGACACACAGCCAGTGCACGCACCATTGGTGGAGAGAGAGGGGATACCCTGACTTCTGAGACGGGGCCCCTTTCCCAACTAAGACTTCTCTTCCACACCAGCAGATTTTCAGGAAGGTGACATGGTCCCCACACCAGTGCTGAGGAGAACAGGTCAGTGTAGGTGTCCCTGCTGACCCAAAGGAGGCCTTCCTTTGGGTCCAGGTATAAACCCTAGGTGCGGTCACTTTTGTGGATGAAAGGACCCAGGATGGGGGTTTCGTGCTGGAGCCGGGCAGTCCTCAGCTTGCAGAGAAGGGAGACGCTGCCACGGCGAATACCACTGTGATCTCTCGGGGGTCATCGAGGTCATTGGAGCCCCCACCTGGCTGCACATCTGGACTGTGGGTAAGCTGCCTAACACGAGATTCCTGGGCCCTGCTCCAGGCATCCAGAGTCAGAATCCTGGGAGCAGAAGTCAGGGGCCTGTGCTTTTATACCCCCGGATGACCAGTCTGGAGCCACTCAACTAGAGCAAGTGTTCTCCAGCGACGTGATCTGCTCAGAGACCTGCCTGAGAAAGAACGGACCAGCTTCCCCTGGAGAGCTGTTCAGGGCTGAGAGCTCCTCGCTGCGGAGAGCCTGGCCTCCCGGGGAAAGCTGCACTAGGAAGCAGTGCTCTGCACACCTACCTCCCCTGCGTCTCTGCCCACAGACCCAAGGTCTCAGGACAGATCTGAAGGTGCAGACGGGCCATTTTGGGGGATGTTCCTCCCACCTGTTGGGGTCACCTCTATTCATTTATTCTGCCTTCATCCTGAGTCACTGAATATAATCTATCGCAATTTCCATCTGCAGACGAAGCGTTGACACAGTGAGAGCACAGCCACTTCTTCGGTTACTCAGGCAGAGAGGGACCCGAGGTCTGACCCCAGGAGATGTGACTTCAGCAGATTTTTTTTCCCCCTAAGTCCTGGGTGTCACTGCTTCTAGACTCCAGCTAGCGGATCCTTCTCAGTGTGGTGACTTCTCTCCTTCCCCTCGCCCATGGCAGAGAAAGGCATGTGCATGGTAATGTCCCTCGAAGCGGCCACTGCGCCCGGCTCCCTTCTTTATCCTCGTGCCAGGAAGGTGCCAGTGCTTCATGGGCCTGCAGCACCTGGGCTCCCCACTGGTCACGGCATGCCCTCCCCTCTCCCCCGTGCTTCTCTGGTGTCTGGGTGGTAGGTTGGTGTCATCAGTGACGACGATGGGTGGACATGCCGACTGAGGACATCCCAAGAAAAGACCTGTGAGGAGACCAGGGGCTCAGCACCCTGTAGAAGAAGAGCGGGGTCGTGTGGGGCTGGGAGCAAGGCCGTGTGCTCCTGTGGTTGAGAACACACCGAGGCTGAAGTTGGGCGGGCGTCGAGCCTGCAAGAAGGGCCTCGACACCAGACTGCCAGGCCTGACTTCCAGTACTCCTTGGTGCTGGGGACGGGCCATCCTGCAGTGTGACCAGGGACCCTGGCATTTTTTTTTTTTGGTTTTTTTTTTTTTTTCTATTGGAGCATTGGGACGAGAGGCAGACGGCGTGTTTGGTCTTAAAAAAGATTTACTGGAACTGCCATTGGACTTGTAGGGAGGCATAGCATTTTAGGTTCCTATGTGCATAAACAAAGCACCAATATAAAGAGATAAATAAAAGTAGGGACTTTATTAATCAGAAACTTCCAACTAATCTCTCCCAAGGGACTTGATGCTCTAAACAATCAGACGTGTTTTCTTTTCCTGAGATTCAAATGAGATCTTCTTTTTACTTGACATATTGTGGAGTATCTCCCCCATTATTTCTTTATCTTGCTTCCATGAACACTATGCAAACATTCCCTCTCTCTCCCAACCTTGGGAGTGCTGACCCGCTTGTCATCTCATGGTGCCCAATTCACGAATCACTGAATGCCCAACTCAATTAAAAAAAAAAATGTGTAATGTACTCCAGTTTATCACACAACATTACGGTGCTGGCAGCGAGGAGCTGAGAAGGAGCCCAGATGATGAGCGTGGCGAGGCAGCAGGTGTAGGTACCCCACGGCTCTCCCTGCACTCGCTGCTTCTTGCGGCACATCTGGAGATTGTCACTGAGACGTCCTCTGAGCACTCCAACCTGCATCGAGCTCTGAGCTCTATTTGAACATTTTCAGTTCCGACTAAGTTCAGAATTCAAACCAAGTCAAACCTGAGAAATCAAGACAGAATGAGCTGGGCAGTGGGGACCAGACGGAGGGCAACTTCCGCTCCACAGGGCTCTCTTACTAAAACGTAGCCGCTTCATTCTTCATTGAGCATTTCTCAGAGTGTTCGAGTTTTTGATTATGTTCCAAAGTCCCAAGAAAATGCAGACTGATTTTTTTTTTTGCCAGCTTAATCAATTTGGAGTTTGTAAGTTTCTGATTATGTTCCAGAGTTTCAAGAAAATGTATTCTGATGACTTTTTTTTTTTTTTTTTTAAGCCACCTTAATCAATTTGGAGTTTGTTACTCCATGATTTTTGGTCACATCACTTCCAACTGATTTTCAGCAAAGGTACACAAAAGGGAAGGGTGGCTTTTGGAAGGAATGGTGGTTGAGCCACGGGGCATTCATTAGCAAATAAGTAAATAAACTTCAACTACACCTCACACCTTATACAACAAGGAATTTGAAATGGATTATATGCTTAAATGTAAGATATAAAAAAAGTAAGAAAAAAAAATCTTGGGTATCTAGAGCTAGGCAGAGTTCTTAGATTTGGCATCAGAAGTATCATCCACAAAAGAAAAAAATTGATAAATTGGATCATTAATATAAAAAAAAAAAACCCCAGAAGAGTGGAGTAGAGGAAGGAGGGAGGAGAAGAAGTCCTGGGTAATAAGCTAATCAAGTTATGCTAGATGCATGTATAGATATGTCACAATGAACCCACTATTATGTATGGTTATAGTGTATCAAAAAAACATAAAAACTTAAACATGTTTTGTTGTGTGAAAGGCCCTGTTAAGAGAATGAAAAGACAAGCTACAGAGTGGGGGAAAATCTCTGCAGATCATATATTCAACAAAGTACTAAAGGAGAAATTGGATTGCTCATACATTGCTGGAATGTAAGACGGTAAAATGGTAAGACTCCATAGACAGGCAGTTTAGCAGTTTCTTATAATATTTAACGTGCAGTTACCGTATCATCCAACAATTGTACTCTTGGACATTTGTCTCAGAGAAATGGAAACTTTTGTTAGCTCAAAACCCTGCTTACAAATGTTCATAGCAGCTGTAGTCATAATAGCCCCAAATTAGAAATAACACTCATATCCTTAAACAGGTGAGTAGTTAGACAGTGATACCCACACACCATGGAATACTACCAGGAAATAAAAAGGAACAAATTTTTAACACATGCAACAACCCAGTGAATCTCAAAGAAATTATGTGCAGTGAAAAATGCCAATTTCAACAGCTTATATATGGCCTGGTTCCATTTACATAATACCATTGAAATCAAAGTATTATATTAATGGAGAACAGATTAGTGGTTGCCAAGGGTTAGTGATGGCATTGAGTGTACTGTGTGCAGGAGGTGGGGTGTAGATGTAACAGGGAAATGTAGGTATTGACTGGGCTGTGCTGTATCTTGACTCTAATCATGGACACTTGGAGTAAGCATGTAACAAAATTTCATAGAACTAACAACCTGTTCAGACACACAAATAAATATAAGCACAACTAGATTAATCTGAATGAGACTGGTGCACTGTTATAAAGATCAATATCTTGGTTTTGATATTGTGCTATAGTTTTCTAAGATGTTATCATTGGGAAAACTGAATAAAGAGGACAAGAATCTCCATTTTGTTTCCTATAGTTATGCAAATCCATGATATATCATAATAGTTTCTTCTAACATAGCAAATGAGAAACAGTCAAATAATTCTACTTTAACACAATATTTATATTAGACTTTTGTTACCATAACAAAATTCCTGAGATAATCAACTTAAAAAGAAGAAAGGTTTATTTTGGTTCCCAGTTTTAGAGGTTCCCAGTTTGTGGTCAGTTGGCCCCATTGCTTTTGAGTCTGTGGTGAGACAATAAGTCATTGTGGTGAAGAAAACTCATTCATCTTGATAGACGGGCTTGGGCCGATGGAAGTTTCCCGTGTCCTGAGCAAAGCAACCTTATTTCATTTTCTCAGGGCAGGATGTTTCATTTTCCCTGGGCAGGAGCCAATGGGCCTAAAGGTCGTCCTGTTCCACGGGCAAAGAGCCAATAGCATTAAAGGTCGCTCTGGTACACCCCCCACCAGAAATCCCTATTTAAGCTCCTGTCCATTTGGAGCCCACACACAACAGCCTGTCCCTGCTGAGAGGAGGCAGCCACTGCACCAGCCTTAGACCCACGGCCTCCAGCCCTGCAGCAGCTGCCCCAGCCGACAGCTCCAGAGCCCACAGCCAGTGTGACCAGGCACCCGCCTTCCATTCAGAGCTCGCACACTCCCCTCTCCCTGACTCCTCTCTCCCAGCACCTCTTCAACCTCCGACCAGCCATAAAGCCTGGTGAATAAATCGCTGGCTGCACGGTGGTCACCGGTGTGATTTGTGCCCTTCATTTCTCATGGCCAGGAATGAAAGAGAGAGAGAGGAAGTGACTCGGTCACTCTCACCTTCAGGACACACTCCCAATCACCAGAAGAGCTCCCGCTGGCCCTACTTCTTAAAGTTTCCACCTCTTCCCAACAGGGCCAGCTGGGGACTAAGCCTGTAACACAGGAGCCTTTGTGGGACCCAAAACATAGCACCCAAAACGTAGCAAAATTCGTCAATGATGCTATGGATTGCAGGTGTTGGTTCTCAAGTTCCCTGTGTTGATGGCTTGGTCCTCAATGTGGTGAGGATAAGAGGTAGAACTTACTAGGTCAGTGGGATGTGCCCTTGAGAGAGAGCCAGGCATGTTTGATAGGACCTGGTCAGTTCTCAGGAGAGGACTGTTGCAGAATGCTGAACCTGCCTCACCCTGTCTCTGTCTTCCTTTTTGGCCATGGGGTTTCTTCCTCCCACACACATTCCCATCATTGTCGTCTCTCCTCATGTTTGGCCCCTTTTGCACATACCCACTTGCCCTGCTGCTTTCTACATGTTGTGAAGTAGCATCAGACCCTCACTGGAATTGAGTATCACTTTTAGCACTGAAGACTGCTGTCAACAGGCCTTTGGACTTCCCAGACTCCGTGATGTGAACAAAAACACAAAATAACTTCTTTCCTTTATAAACTGTCTAGTCTTTGTGTATTCTGATATAGCAACAGAAAATAGACCAAGACACTTCTTTTGTCTAGTGCCTGCTTCCTAGAGGACTCCAAGTGGTGCAAATTGTTTTCAATTGCTTTTAGTCTATGCTCATAAATCATTCATGAACTACAGCTAGAAGGCCATAGTCTCATTGCTCACCTTCCCCAGCTTAAGAGTTGTGTTTATTTCTCTACCACCTGAACCTACTGTGGGTGCCTTGAATATAAGGTCCATTCACTGCAGAGCCCTGGTAATTGCCAGAAGCTCTGTATTCCCAAGTATATCCTATAGCCTTTTGGACACTAGTTTGAATGTCCTCCCACAGAAACCTGTTTCCTGATTCTCAGACCAAGATCAGAATCTGTCTTCTACCTCTACTGGCCACTACGGTTTTGGGTGATGACTTGATTAATGCGCGGCTCTCCCACCGCATCAAAAACCAAGATGATGCTTTGGCTGCTCTGTTGATTGTGGAACGTTAGGTACCCTCCCAGTTCCTGGCACAGAGTTGGAACTTGATGATATTTGTCAAGTGGATGTATATCGAGGAAGGTAGTGCTGTTTTCCCGAGCTAAGTTGTATATTTTTAACTCACAAATAATTTTATTCAAATCTTTTCATGTAAGGAATTCAAGAGAATGCCAAAAGGCACTGGTCACTTCCTATTTCATGTACTTAGACCTTTATTTATACCTTTATCTGGGCTGTAACATGCAATGCTTGAAGCACCTGTGTGTTTCCTGGGACCCACTTACTGCAATACCTAATGTCTGATTTGCTAAGCAAAGGCTTCACTTCTTCTAACCCGTTCATGAAATCAAAAGGGAAAGAAAGCCGTTCCAGCAAGCTGGTTCCTCAGCCTTAACCAATAATGCTCATAAAATGCTAATTAAGTGATAAATCCGATGGACAACCTACAAATAGCTGACTTGCATTTTTTAAGTTAATGAGTATTTGTAGTTGTCACGGCTATGGAGGTCATTATAGATTTCCAAGTGCAGGGCTTGACGGCTGGGCACATAAACTTTCCGTCTCAGAGAGGGGTCACTGTTCAGGCTCCACAAAAATAAACCTAGGGGTGGAGTCCTCATGAAAGCTCCCAGGAACTGAAGTGTTTGGGAGCTAATTAAAAACAAACAAATACTATACACACAGGGAAATTCCACTGTGTCTGTGTATGCAAAACAGAATGCTAGTGCATTCCAACAAGTTCTAATCAACAACTGATGAATACTAATTGAAGGGTCAGACCTTCACTGTCATGCCCGGGCAGTCTGGACCATAGCCCTGGGATGTTCCGGGCTTCTCCCTGCCCTTCCTGGTTCTTGATTCAGCATCTCCTCAAGATGCCCTTTGTTAGGAGGTTCATTGAATGGACAAGACAGTGGATCTTTTAAGTCTTCCTCTCCTGCCCATGGTTAAATAGCAGAGGTGGAAATCACACTCCTCTCTCTCTCTCTGGCATCCCAGTTAAAACCCCTTCCTGTTTTACATTTCTCTCTAGGTCTTGCTTTTCCAAGTCCTTGGCCTTGCCGATTGCCTCTGCCTGAACATGTCTTCTGACTGATCTAGCCCAGGAGTGTCGCCTGCCCAAGTCTGTTTCTGCGGGGAGGCAAGTCCTCAGTCCTTGGGTTGCACAGGTACCCCTCAACATTATGCTCATGACAGAGCCTGTCCCCTTGTCCCTCTATAACACGAGTCTTCATCTCTGGACCCTCTGGGCCAGGCGGGCACTGGGGGGATGCTCTGAGAGGTGTAGCAGAGCATGCGCTGGGTGCTCCAAGCCCAGGTCTGCTCTTGCCCCGCCCTCTGCTACTTCCGGCCCCTGAGGAGGTCACTGTTTGATGCTTTATCACTAGTGGAAAGAGGGAAGCCGCCTCTGGATTACCCTCTTGGAGCGAGTTGTACTTTTTTCCTTTTTTCTTTTTGGGTCAAAGGACCTGGTTTCAGAACAGTACTGCAGGGATCCTCACTAAGTACGTGAGCTGCTGTGCTGGGTAGCCCAGACTCCTGGATGCTTGTTTCTCCTTGATACCGTGGTGTTCCTGAACCATCGTTCCAGGGTCCCCACGTCCCAAGACCAGGTGACTCTTTGGACACCTGGCTAGAGAGATATCTTCCATTCTGTCAGTCAAGGTTCAGAAAGATGGAAAAGGGTGACTCACCAAATTAAGAGGTCAGTGCCCAAGTAGCATCCAGGTTCCACTGAGATCAAGAACCTTCCTGCGTTTGCTGTGGCCTCAGGTTCATATTTGAAAACAGACGTTAGTTGGTTACAACTGAAAGTGTATGAAGGGCCAATGAGACCAGAAGGTCAGCTGCGTGAAGAGGGCAGGTGAACCCCTTCCCACTCTGGGTAGCCTGATTCCACCCCTCCTGCTTGGTGTTCAAGATAGAAGAACCCACGAAGGATTTTCATGATGTTGCTTTTCATTTCTACCCCGACTCCCAGATTGAAGCCCGTAGAGCTCTCAAAGCATTCAGAAGAAGCTGGGCGCTGTGGCGCACGCCTGTAATCCCAGCACTCGGGAGGCTGAGGCAGGAGGATCGCGAGTTCAAAGCCAGGCTTAGCAATGGCCAGGCACTTAGTAACTCAGTGAGACCCTGTCTCTAATAAAAATATAAAAAAAGGGCTGGGGATGTGGCCCAGTGGTCGAGTGCCCCTGAGTTCAATCCCCGGTATAAAAAACAAAAAAAAAAAAAAAACAAAAAATAACAACAACAACAACAAAAAAAAAAACATTCAGAAGAGAGCTAAGCATCTAAACATCTGTGACTGGGTGGGAATGTGTGATGGGGAAGTCTATAGCATGTAGGAGATTCTCATGAAGAGACACTTTGGTGTCATTTTATCAGAATGATCCCATGATAAGGCTGGTTGTAGTTGTCTCTGAGTTGACAAAGAAGCTTATGGCCTGCACTAGATTCAGCATGTTTTAGTTTGGGGAATCTCAGGGATGTGTGCATGGGAATGCTGCTCCTCCTCCTCCTCCTCCTCCTCCTCTCCTCCTCCTCCTCCTCCTCCTCCTCCCTTCTCTCTCTTCTCCTCCTTAATTTATTTTTATTTTCCAAGCTGTTGATGGACCTTTACTCCATGCATCTGTCCATCCGCCATGCTGAGCATCGAGCCCGGCCTCACAGGCGTGGGCAAGCCCTCTGCCCCGGGCCGTGACTCCAGCGCACATCTTTCTTTTCAGCAGCTCTGCCGCCAGCACCTGGGCCTGGGTGGCCCTGCTGCAGGACACCACGAGGGCCCCGCTGAGGACGGCAGCCAGCCAGTCAGCGGGGGGCTCCTAGCATCTTTGGAACATTCCTCCTCTCGACCTTGATTTCTATGAGGGAAACGCTTTGCTGGCATTTTATGGAAGATTTTTGCATCAACACGAATAAAGGCTACTTGTCTGCACTTTTCTTATAATGTCTTTTTCTGGCTTTGGTATGAGGTTGTTACTGTTCTCAGTAGAGATCAGGTTTGCTAATGCTCCTTTCTCTAATTTTTTTTCTTTGAAAATCAAGAATTGATGTTAATTCTTCATTAAAAGTTGGTAGAGTTCACCTGTGAAGCCATCTGATTCTGAGCCTTTCTTAGTTCACAGGTTTCTGATTAGTGGTTCTAGAATTTTTCTAAGTTTCCATTTTTTCAGGCTCCCAACTGCATATTGCTAGGAATTTATCCATTTAATCTAAATTGACTGATTTTTTTTTTGGTTCATAGTACTTTAATAATCTTTTTTATTTAGGCTTAAAATGCTTCCTCTTTTATTTCTGACATTAGTTATTTGATTCTTCTCTATTTTGCAGTCTAACCAGCTAAAATTATGTCATTTTTGTTGATCTTTTAAAATAATTAATCCGGTCTTATTGATTTTTCCATTGATTTTTCTCTTATCCATTTTGTGTATCTCTGCTCTACAGTTTGTTATTTCCTTTGCTTCTGATAGCTTTGTATCTAATTTGTTTTATTTCTAATTCCTTAAGATATAAGGTTAGGTTGCTGATTAGAGCTCTTCTCCCTTTTTAAAAACGTAAGCTTTAAATTTCCTCCCTAGAGCTCAGTGCAGTGTTGCAAACCTGTCATTGTAGCTGCTCGGGCGGCCGAAAGAGGAGGGTCACAAGTTCAAGTCCAACCTGGGCAATTTAGAAAGATTCTGTCTCAAAATAAAACATGAAAAGGGCTGGGGTATGGCTGCATGGTAGAATGCCCCTGGGTTTAATCCCCAATACAAAAAAAAAAAAAAAAAAAAAAGAAAGAAAGAAAGGAAGGAAGAACATATACCCACATGTGTAATATATTTATATGTGTATATTTACATATGCATGTTTGTGTGTGTGTGTGTGTG
Organism: Tamias sibiricus; assembly: GCA_025594165.1. Lineage (NCBI taxonomy): Eukaryota > Metazoa > Chordata > Mammalia > Rodentia > Sciuridae > Tamias > Tamias sibiricus. The sequence goes on from CM046660.1 coordinate 184,119,101, forward strand.
TGTATGATTTCCTCCTTAGTACTACTTTCACTACATCCTTAAAGTTTTGTTATGTTGTATTTTCATTTCATCTTCCTTTATTTCAAGGCAATTGCTAATTACCATTGTACTTTGTTCTTTGATCTATTGGATGACTAAGAGTGAGTTATTTAATTCTATATATTTCTGGATTTTTTTTTCATTTTCCTTCTGCTATTGACTTCTAGTTTAATTCAATTTTTATCATAAAAATAGTTTGTATGGTTTTAATCTTTTCAAATTTGTTAATACCTGTTATTAATACCTGCTTTATTCTGTAATGTATGGTCTATCCTGGAGAATGTTCCACGTAGAGTGGAGAAAATAAGTATCTTGTGAGAGTCGGGTGGGTCGTACTCTGTTGGGCCAAATTGCTCTATAGTTTGTTCATGTTCTTTTCTGTGGATATTTTTTCTGGTTGTTCTACTCTTCATTGAAAACAGAGTAATGAAGTTTTCTTCTATTATAGTAGAGAGTTGTCTATTTAGGATCTCTAATGTTTGCTGCATAGATGTTTATAAATGTTTCTAAACTTGCTGAATTGATTCTTTTATCATTATATAATGTCTTTCCTTGTTTCTTATAAAACTCTATTTTGTCTGGTGTTAGTATAATTACTTCTGCTTTCTTTAGATCGCTAATTAAATTAAATCCTTTTTTTTCATTTTTGTGACTTATAATCTATGCCTACCCTAAAGTGAATGTAGTGTATTATGTCTACGTTTTTGTATTAGCTAAGAGTTGCTTTGTGACATAAAATATGGTCATTTTGGAAAATGTCCCATGGGCTGCTGAGAAGGAGGTTCATTCAGTCATTGATGGATGAGCTATTGTACATGTCTGTTAAGTCTAGATTATTGATTGCATTATTTAGGTCTGTAGCTAATTTATTTAGTTTTTGTTTGGATGAATTATCTAGTGTTGAAAGAGGTATGTTTAAGTCACTCAGTATTGTTGTGCTGTGGTCTCTTTGACTCTTGATATTGAGGAGGATTTGTTTGATGTATGTAGATGCCCATTGTTTGAGGCATAAATATTTATGAATGCTTGTTGTCTTAGGATTCCCTTAAGTAGTATGAAATGTTTTTCTTTGTCTCTTGTGATTAACTTTGGCTTGAAGTACACTTTATCTGACATGAGAATAGAAACTCCAGTTTGTTTATTAAGATTCATGTGAATGATAGGTTTTTCCTAAACTTTTACCTTCAGTCTGTGAATGTCTTTGCCTATGAGATAAGTCTCTTGGAGACAGCATATTGTTTTTTAATCCAATCTGCAAGACTATGCCTTTTTTTTTTTTTTTTTTTTTTTTTGTACCGAGGATTAAACCCAGAGGCATGTAACCAGTGAGCCACATCCCCAGCTCTTTTTTTCTTTTTCTTCTTTTTTGCATTCTATTTATAGACAGTGTCTCAACGAGATGCTTAGGGTCTCACTAAGTTTCTGAGACTGGCTTTGAACTTGTGATCCTCCTGCTTCGGTTTAGTGAGCCACTGGGATTACAGGCATGAACCACTGCACCCAGTAGCCTATGCATTTTGATCAATGAGTTTAGACCATTGACATTTAATGTAATTGTTGAGAGATGCTTTTTATTTTATGTCATTTTAATTTATTTTGTAGTTTTTAGATTAAATTACATTCTCCTCTGATTGACTATTCTTTTAATGTAGTTCCACCCTCTGCTGGTTTTAATTTTTATTCTGCATTTCTTCTTCATGAAATATTGTGTTAAGTATGTTTTATAGTTCCAGCTTTCTAGTTTGAATTAACCAACTCTTGGCAAATACAAAAATAGAGATAATATCCTGCATTCTATCAGATTATGATGAAATGAAATTAGAAATCAATGATAAGACAAAAAGTAGAAGCTATTTCAACACTTGGACTCTAAATAATTCACTATTGAATGATTAATGCATAGCAGAAGAAATCAGGGATGAAATAAAAAAAATACTTACAAGTAAATAAAGACAGTGATACAACATACCACTCTGAAAGTAGTTCTAAGAGGAAAGTTCATAGCATTGAGCTCATTCATTAAAAGATAGAAAGATACCAAATAAATAATCTAACATTACATTCCAAGAAATATAATGTTGTTTTTCCAAAGAAAAACAAATCAACACCAAAATCAGTAGAAGGCAGGAAATAATTAAAATCAGAGCCAAATTCAATGAAATTAAGATTAAAAAACAATTTAAAAATCAATGAAACAAAAAGTTGGTTCTTTGAAATAATAAACAAAATGGATAAACCATTATCCAAGTTTTCTAAAAGGAAGAGAGAAAAAACTGAAATTGTTAAAAGCCATGGTGATAATGGAAATATAATCACAGACACTACTGAAGTGCAGAAGATAATCAGAACCTATTTTGAAAATTTATACTCCAATAAATTAGGAAATCTTGAAGACATTCACAAATTTATAGACATATCTGACTTACCCAAATTGAACCAGGAGGGTATAGAAAATTTAAACATATCATTTTCAAGTAATAAAACTGAAGAAGTCATCAAAAGTCTACCAACAAAAAAATGTCAGGGATTATATGGATTCTCAGCTGAGTTTTACCAGGCCTTTAAAGAAGAATTAATACCAATCTTCCTCAAATTATTCCATAAAATAGGAAAGGGTAGGGGGACTCTTCCAAGCACATTCTATGAGGCTAGTATCACCCTGATACAAAAAACAGACAAAAACACATCAAGGAAAGAAAACTTCAGACCAATATCCTTAATGAATATAGATACAAAAATTCTTAACGAAATACTAGCAAATCACATACAAAACCACATTAAAAGGACAGTGCACCAGGATTGAGTGGATTTCATCTCACAAATGCAAGGTTGGTTCAACAAAGGGAAATCAATAAATGCAATACATGGCATAAATAGACTTAAAGAAAAGAATCACATGATTATATCAATAGACGCAGAAAAAGAATTTGAAAAAATACAACAACCATTTATGTTTAGAGCACCAGAAAAATAAGGATAGAAGGAACATACCTCAACATTGTAAAAGTGTATATGACAAGTCCAAACCCGACATTATTCTAAATGGAGAAAAATTGAAAGCATTCCCTCTAAAAACAGGAACAAGACAGGGATACCCCCTTTCACCAATTTTATTCAAAATAGTACTTGAAACCCCAGACTGAGCAATTAGGCAAAATAAATAAATAAGGGATATAAGGGGTGGGGTTGTGGCTCAGCCTGGGTTTGATCCTCATCATTACATAGAAATAAATAAATAAAATGAAGGTATTGTGTCCAACTACAACTAAAAAATAAATATTTAAAGAAAAGGTATATGAAAAGGAAAAGAAGGGCTCAAATTATCTCTGTTTGCTGATGACATAATTCTATATTTAGAAGACCCCAAAAACTCCACCAGTAAACTTCTACAACTCAAAAATGAATTCATCAAAGCAGCAGGATACAAAATTAATATCCATAAATCAATTGTATTTCTATACTCTGAAGATGAGTAAGGCGAAAGAGAAATTAGGAAAACCATCCTATTTATAATTGATAAACCAGCCTAATTCCATCTTAAGACTGGGAGCCATCCTGTCAAAAAGTTATGAAAAGCCCACTTCAGTTTTCTATGAAATGCTAGGATTCTTATTTGGCTTGAGCTTATTGTCTGGCCTTCATTCCCAGGCCTTGAGCTCGCTCAGGCCTGGCTGTCTTTGACCAGATAACAACTCTCTCTCTCTCAAACTAACGGTGCCTCATAAACTTTTGATGTGGGGTTTGACTATTACTCCCCTTTTTTCTTGGAATGCAATGCCATGTAGATATTAGTTTGGTACTTGCTTTGAATTACACATGTCTGACCTTGTTAGCTGTAAGTTCCCAAGATTTTCTGTAACTCTTTGAACTATAAAAACCTTGTCTTCCCGGAGAGCGGGGCTGACCCCAAGCCCAGTGTTTGGGAGGGGCAGCCCTGGCCAGCTCTCTTTGTGTGTATACAATATAAGCTTGCTTTAATCTAAAATTGGAGTTGGTGGTCTTTTCTTTGCGTCTTGGATCAACAATAATAGCCTCAAAAAACCAAAACAAAAAACTTAGGAATTAACCTAACAAAAGAGGTGAAGAATATCTACAATAGAAACTATAGAAGCCGGGCGCGGTGGCGCACGCCTGTAATCCCAGCACTTTGGGAGGCTGAGGCAGGAGGATCGCGAGTTCAAAGCCAGCCTCAGCAATGGCGAGGCACTTAGCAACTCAGTGAGACCCTGTCTCTAAATAAAATATAAAAAAAAGGGCTGGGGATGTGGCCCAGTGGTCGAGTGCCCCTGAGTTCAATCCCCGGTACCACAAAAAAAAAAAAAAAAAAAAAAAAAAAACTATAGAACACTGAAGGAAAATTGAAGAAGACCTTAAAAGATGGAAAGAACTCCCATGTTCTTGGATAGGCAGAATTACTATTGTCAAAATGGCCGTAACAAAAAACACTGTACAGATTCAATGCAATTCCTATTAAAATTTCATTGACATTCTTTGTAGAAAAGAAAAATCAGCCATGAAATTCATCTGGAAAAATAAGAGGCCCAGAATATCCAAAGCAATCCTTAGCAAGGAAAGCGATTTAGGAGGAATTATGATACCAGACATTAAATTATACAACAGAGCTATAGTAACAAAAACAGCATGGTATTAACACCAAACATGCAAGAAGACCAATGGAACAGAATAGAAGACATAGAGACAAACCAAAATAAATACAGTTATCTCATACTAGACCTCTTCAACAAATGGTGCTGGGAACACTGGATATCCATAGGATGATAGTTAACCCCTTTCTGTTACCCTGCACAAAACTCAACTTTAAGCACACTGACACAGCCACATCAATGTTTGTATCAGCACAATTTACAATACCTAAGCTCTTACTCAACCTAGATGCTCTTAAACAGATGAATGGATAAAGAAATTGTGGTATATATACACACAATGGAATAAAGAATGTTTCACTGATATGTAGAAGCTAAACCACAATAAAGACAGGGAGGAGAACAGAAGTTCACTAGATTAGACAAAAAAGAATGAAAGGAAGAGAGGGGGATGGGAATAAGAAATACAGTGGAATGAATCTGACATAATTTTTCTATGTACATATATGAAAATACCTAAGTGAATCCAACCATCATGTATATACACAAGAATAGGGTCTTATTTAGAATAAGAAATAATCTATGCTTGTATAATTTTATCATAGTAGATTCTACTATCATTTATAACTAATAAGAACAAACAGAAAATGAACAAAATAAAATGAATGTTCTGTAGACAGCTTAGAAGTGGATTTTGCCTTTTTAAAAAATTCCATTCTGCCAATCTATGTCTTTCCTTTTGTTCCCACTGTCTTTTGATTATAAGTAAAATGAGATAGAAACAAGTCCTTGGAGGTATCACCCAAACAAGACAGAACATTGCAAGCAAATTCCATTCTTCTCTTTCTTTTTATTTATTTGCTTATTTTTTATTGTAATTTGTTATATATGACAGCAGAATGCATTACAATTCATATTACACATATAGAGCACAATTTTTCATATCTCTGATTGCATACAAAGTATATTCACACCATTTGTGTCTTCATACATGTACTTTGGATAATGATGTCCATCTCATTCCACCATCATTTCTAAACCCATGCCCCCAACTCTTCCCCTCCCACACCTTTGCCCTATCTAGAGTTCATCTATTCCTCCCATGTTCCCCTCCCTACCCCACTATGAATCAGCTTCCTTATATCAGAGAAAACATTAACCATTTGGTTTTTTGAGATTGGCTAAACTTACTTAGCATTATATTCTCCAACTCCATCCATTTGCCTGCAAATGCCATGATTTTATTCTCTTTTATTGCTGAGTAATATTTCATTGTGTGTATATATCACATTTTTTAATCCATTCATCTACTGAAAGGCATCTATGTTGGTTCTACAATTTAGCTATTGTGAATTGTGCTGCTATAAACATTGATGTGGCTCTGTCACTGTAGTATGCTGTTTTTAAGTCCTTAGCGTATAGACCAAGGAGAGGGATAGCTGGGTCAAATGGTGGTTCCATTCCCAGTTTTCCAAGGAAACTTCATACTGCTTTCCATATTGGCTGCACCAATTTGCAGCCCCACCAGCAATGTATGAGTGTACCTTTCCCCTCACAACCTCACCAACACTATTGTTGCTTGTATTCTTGATAGCTGCCATTCTGACTGGAGTGAGATGAAATCTTAGAGTAGTTTTGATTTGCATTTCTCTAATTGCTGGAGATGTTGAACATTCTTTCATATTCTCTTTCTATCTAGATGGGGAAACCAGGAATTTTGCATTCTCTTCCCAATTGTGCAGTAGCAATCCAAGGAGCGGATGGAACAACACTGAACAAAAATACAATGATATTTCTTACCAATTAAAATGTAGCTTTTTCTTCTTAATTGTTGCTGTTTCTTAACGGGTTTGCACAGTCTTACTAGTTATTTTGGTCTGTATGTTGATTATTTTGTGTTCCTGTGGAAAAATAGAGATCTGGACTTCCCCAGTCTGCCATCTTTCTCGCATCACCTGATACCTATCAGCTTTGTATTTTGTTGAGTGTATATTAATTTCCTATTGCATTTGTGACAAATCACCATAAACATCATGATGAGAAGGCCCACATGGCTCTCATTGTACTAAGCCGAATGCTGGCATGACTGTGTTGCTTCTGGAGACTCTAGAGCAGAATTCACTTCCTTGACTCCTCTACATTTTAGAAACCCCATGTGTCGCCGCCTGAAGCGCTTGGAGCAACGGAGCCGCGGGAAAAACTTCAGAAGCAAACTGGAGACAAACAGCTTTTTATTCTGATAACTTTTCTCTCTGGTTCTAACAACGACTAACACACGCCAAACACACCACTAAAAATGGCGCTGACCCGATCAGCAATTTCGGCCAAGTCACTCGAGATCCCGCAACAAGTCCCGTGAGACTACAGGAGGCGACAATGCCCAAATCTCCACGGCTCATAGTCAACCGCAATTCAAGTCAATCCCCAAACAGGGCTCCTGCATTTCCCCCTTTTTGTTTTAAAAGAGGTAATGCTCTAGGACGTCTATGTGCAACCAACATTCTTACCCGTCATCAGATAATCAAGGCTGTGCCCTTGACTCCTGTGGGAATCAGTTGAACCCCCATTTCAGGTGTTAACACTATTCGGGCGGTGGAACAGAGGTCTAATCCTACATTTCCTCTTGTTCCTCTGGCGAGTGGATGGGTAGTAGGGATTGTGTCGGGGAAGCATCTGAGTGGATGCTTGAGGATACTCCTTCTGCAATGCCCCGTACATTTGTGGGCCCCGGGGTACTGGGCCCCGTGCCCCGTTTTTTGAATTCCTGAACAAAGGATTTCCATGGATGTCAAATTTTGAATGGCATTTATTGGCCCAATGATTTCCCTTTTTACACCTGGGGCAGAGGCCTGGGGCACGGTATGAGCTTGGTCTTATTTCTCTTTTGGGATTTTGCCTAGAATTGCCTGATTGATTATGATAATTTTGCCTGGAATATCCTGATTGATTATAATATCTACGTTTAGCCTTTGTGAAATTTCGAGAGGAAGCACTTCTCATTGAGGCTGCAATCACATTTCCTGTGACAAAGGCGTCATTTATATCTTTACATAGTTGTATATATACGGAAAGATCCTTTTTAGTTCTCCATGGCCTGATGGCTGCTTGGCACCATTTATTTGCATTTTCATAAGCTAATTGAACAACTAATGGCATAGCTTGGTCAACATCTGCAAACACACTACCTGTAGTTCTCAAAAGTCGATCAGCAAAGTCAGCATATGGCTCATTAGGTCCTTGAATCACTTTTGACAAGCTACCTTGTAGATCCCCAGGTCCTTGTACAGTTTTCCATGCCTCTAAGGCAGCTGTGTTTATCTGAGCATATACATCTGGGTCATAATCTGTTTGAGCCTGTAAGTCTGCGAATTGCCCTTCTCCTGTGAGCATGTCTATATTATAGTTTTCAAACCCTGCAGCCGCGTGTTTCTTTTAGCTGTTTCTATACAAAGTTCTTGGAATTGCGATCGCCAAACCAAGAATTGCCCCCCGCTTAATGTTGCTTTACATAGACTTTTCCAGTCTGAGGGGGTTAAGCTAAAGGTGTTAAGGGACTCCAGCATACTCAACGTGAAAGGAGCTTGGGGCCCATAAGTCATTACTGCCTCTTTGAGATTTTTTATTGTTTTGAAATCTACTGACTGATGGACACTCTGTCCATTTTTTTTTCAAATGCTGGCGGTTCCCAATGTATCTGTGAGTTGTCCTCGAGAGCGCATAAGCGATCAGAAAGACTTTTTATTTCTGTTTCTAGGGTATGCAAATGCCTAGTAATATCCTTCATATTTTCTGTAATGGATTCCACCCATGGGGGAGTAGAGGACACAAGTGGCTCCTCTACCTGACCGTCCTTTTTCTCGGTCTTTTTTAGTTTCTTTTTCCTCATTTTCTCAGGATCACTTTTACTAGATTCCTCACCACTGCTAATTTCACTGACAGCAATATCCTGAGGCCCAGGTTCCAGTAAGAGCAAGTATCCTTCAGCTATCACCAATAACTCCCGAATAGCTTTAATAGCTTGGATTTTTGTCATTTTTGGGTCTCTTCTAATACTCTCTTTACTGGTCTTAGTTGGCCCAGTGGAAGCTACACTTTTTTGATCACTTTCACTTTTTTCTATATACTCCTCACTGAGAACAGAGTCAGGTATATCAAGGAGTCTTTGCATAGCCTCTATCACTTGGGATTCAGTTATATTCGATCCCATCTTTAGAGACCTTCAGTTCTTACCTGTCCGCTCCGAAGTTCCCCGTACGGGCCGCCACCTGTCGCCGCCTGAAGCGCTTGGAGCAATGGAGCCGCGGGAAGAACTCCAGAGGCAAACTGGAGACAAACAGCTTTTTATTCTGATAACTTTTCTCTCTGGTTCTAACAACGACTAACACACGCCAAACACACCACTAAAAATGGTGCTGACCCGATCAGCAATTTCGGCCAAGTCACTCGAGATCCCGCAACAAGTCCCGTGAGACTACAGGAGGCGACAATGCCCAAATCTCCACGGCTCATAGTCAACCGCAATTCAAGTCAATCCCCAAACAGGGCTCCTGCACCCATGCACTCTTGGCTCAAAGCCTGCTCGTGCCAACAGGCCAACACCGTCATGTGTCTCTTGTCATTCGTCTGTACTCACACTTCTCTCTTGACTTCAGCCTAGAAAGGCTCTTTGCTCTTCGGAATCAAAGTGATTAGGTGGGACCCACTAGGATGATCTCCCCATCTCATCATGATCACATCTGCAATTCTCCTTTTCTTGAAAGGTAATGTGTGTCCAGGCTTCAGGGATTTAGAGGTGCTTGTCTTTGGGGGGGGGGATTACTTTGCTAACTCTAGTGGATATGGTAAAAATTCTTTCATAATAGTAAGGTATCAAAATAGCATACCTAGCATCAAACACATAATAGAGTCCTGACTTCCAAACAGTAAGTACCTAAAACACAATAAGAAGTAACTCACATTTCCTTTGAATACATACTAAGTTGTGGGATTCCTGAATCCTACAAGATGAATATGTCTAACAGATGTCTGGACTATCATGTTCATTAACATATCTTCACAATAATGAAGATATGTAATCACCCTAATCAATGAAAACATGTAGTATATACATACAAATGAAATACTATTAAACCTTTAAAGAAGGGGAACTTCTCTCATTTGCAACTATGTGGATGTCTGGAGGATAATATGTTAAGTGAAATAAGCCAGACACACAAATGCAAATGACACAACAATCTCACTGATTCGTAGAATTTTTAAAAAGTTGAACAGAGTATAGAACAGAATGGTGGCTTCCAGAAGCTGAGGTTGGGGAATGTTGATTAAAGGACACGAAACTTTAGTTAGGAGGAATGTGTTCAAGAGAGATGTTGTACAAAATGGTGACTATAGTTAATAACATATTATTGCATATATGAAAATCTCCAAAAATAGAACTTTACATGTTCTCATCACAAAAATGATAATTATACGAGATGGCGCATATGTGAATTAGCTCTATGTAGCCATTTTATCCATTCTACAATGTTTACATATTTCAAAACACCATGCCATAAATATATACATATTATATCTGGAAATTCCAAAGAAAAAACACTCACATACAAACTTATCCCTTCAATTAGTCCAAAGAAGAAAACAAAGAGGCACAGAAAAATAGAAAACTTAAAATAAATAGGCAAAACCAAATCTGACTAAAAAAATGTAGAGACATTAAAGTATTCATTAAAATATGAATGTTACTACATTAAATAAGAATATGATGGTACTTATATACTTTGTATACAAGCAGTTGTATGTAAAAAGATACTATACTTGTGCATGATGAATAAGTAAATAAATAATAAAAAAATTAAAAAAAAAAAAAAGATATCAAAGGACATTAGAAAAAAAAAAAAAAAAAGAATATATGAAATTTAGAAGATGTATATCTAAAAGACTCTTAGATAAGTAACATTTTTAGGGATAAATAAGACCATTCGTAATGATAAGAAATTCAATTTGCCAAGAGAGAAGCCAATTCTAAACTTGAATGCACCTGTTAAAAGTGAAAATGGATAGATCTACATTGGAAAATGAACAAATTGATGAAATAATGGAGTATTTCAAAGCTATCTCAGTAATTGATAAATCAGAAATAAAATCATTAGTAGGAATTTGGGATATTTTACCAATACAATAAATCAGCTTTATATAATGTAAATCATAACCTTACATTGGAAACTGACATGGAAAAATATAGATTACACATTATTCTTACACAGATAGAACATTATAAAAATGATCAACAGTAAATCATAAAGCAAGTCACAACAAATTTCATAGATGAAATCACAGACAATATTTTTGAAATTAATTTATAAACCAATATAATGGCCTGTAACTATCATTTGTTTGTAATTTAAAACACACATCCAAATAATTTAAAATTCATAAAAGAAACAATAATGGAAGGTAAAATACTTTAAGTTGAATGATATTGAAAACACTATTAAACAAAACTCCTGGAATGCAACTATAAGATGTTCAAAGGGAAATATGTAACATTAAATGTTCTTATTAGAATAAGACAAACTTATAAAAATAATGACATAATGCATAAAGCATTCGACTTACTAAAATAGCAAATGGAAAAAAAAATCAAAGTGAGAGACAAAAATGATGAAGATGAGAAAATCAAGCATTTCTGAAATAGAAATGATATAATAGAATCAATTATGTTAAAAGCTGAGTCTTTTTAAAGACAAAATATAATTTTTTTCTGACATAATGATCAAGATAAAAGGGAAGGATTGCTGTAAAAAGAATAGAATGTTTTAAAAAATATAATGCATGAAAAAGTTCATCAATAAGTTTAAAAACTTTGATGCATCTTAAAAATATAATTTAGCAAGGCTTATTCCAGAATAAATAGAAAACTTGAATAGTGGTATAGCCACTAAATAAATTGATTGAATAGAATTATATGCTTTCCTATGCGTGTGTGGGAGAAGATTAAACCTTAATGGTTTTAGAAGTTTTATAAAACTTTTAAGGAACAGATAATTCCAATTAAAAACTATTCTATAAATTAAAGAAAAAAACATACTAAATATGACAAGAACAGAATGAAGAAAGAAAATTATAGGCCAGTATTACTCACCAACATCACTTGGAAAATGCTATGCAAAACATTGCCCAAATAAATCCAGAATTCATTTTAAAAGATAATATTTCATGAACAAGTTGACTTAACATTAGAAGACATATTATGGTTTTGGGGTGTAGCTCAGTGGTAGAACCCTGGGCTCATCCCCAAGCACTAAAAGCAAACAAAATACAAAGAAATCCATATTCATGTAATTTACCACATTAACAGGCTGAAGGAGACAAGATGATCAACTCAAGAGTCCCCAAAAAAGCATTTAATAACAATGAATCATTAAAGATTAAAAAATCAAGCAAGCTGAAGAAATAAAGGATATTTAATGATAAAGGTCTTTTACTGAAACCTCCTATCAATAACATATTTAATGGTAGAATAATAAACATGTTTAATAAATATGAGAAGACTAATCCTATTTGTCTTTCTAGGAAATACAGTAAAAAGGAAAGAGAAAGAAACAATATAAAGTTGAAAAAAAAGAGATATCAGATTGTTATGTGAAGGTCATATGAGTGGATAGAAAAATGTAGATGATCTGGTCAAGTATTTTTGGACAAAAAGGGAGTTTCCAGAGTGAATAAAAGTAAGGTAACTCTTTATCCTTAAGTAAACTTATGCTATCAGCCAAGATGGGGATGGAATTCATCCACTCCATTGAAAACGCTGAAAGAATAGACGAGATATAGAAAGCAGCACTTCCAGACGCTGGACAACAGGCAGCGCATCCTGAAAGGAGAAATCGTGATGAGTGGACTCCTAGGTCCCCCAGTTTACTGCTTTATTCAGATGGCGGCCCAGAGGGGTGGGACCAGGTGGACTCGGGGTCTCCCTGCATTGAGGAGCTTGGACTGGGAGTCCGAGCCATGCATGGGTGGAAAGAGCAGAAGCATCCAGAAAGAACCATCTGAAAGAATTAGAGGGAACTGCTGATGAAGCTTGGAGAGAGTCGAGAACATGAGCCACAATGGCGAGGAACATCAATCAACACAAACAGAGCCAGAAACAGCACAGATGACGGCAGGCAAGATAGCACATGTTGAATACAAGTATAAGATATATTTTAAAAGAGCAAGTAAAGCATGTGTATAAAAAATACGCTGGAAGAGGGGTGAATGCCTGTGATTCCAGCGGCTTGGAAGGCAGAGGCAGGAGGATCACAAGGTCAAAGCTGGCTTCAGTAATTTAGAGAGGCCCTATGCAATTTAGTGAGGCCCTGTTACAAAACAAAATAACAAACAAACAAACAAAGAGGCTGAGGATGTGGCTGAATGGTTAAGTGCCCCTGGATTCAATCCCAGCTACAAATTAAAAAAAAAAAAAAATCAAAAAAAAAAAAAAAAAAAAAAACAAACAATAAAACACACTGGAAGGGATAAACATTGCATGAGAAAGGATTCAGATATTCCAAAGACTAGTAAATTTGCTAACAACTTCCTCACTTTTAGCAAATCAAATTCATTAATACATTTACTTTAAGAAGTATATGGGTTCCATTCAGTTCTACCGGAGCTCCTACTGTGGGTCCCACCAGCTCCTGGGACAGGAGAAACAGAGGCAGGAACAGAGCAGTAAGGGGCTGGGAAGGAGAAGCCGAGAAGAGTTTGGCAAGGTTGTCAGTTAAACCTGCTCCTGCAAAAGCCGAAACACAGCCCCAAAAGGCGGGGGAAAGGACATTCAGATAAAAAAGTCGCAAACAAAAGGGAAGACTGGGCTATGGCTCACGTTAGAGTGCACGTGTCGCACGTGTGACGCCTTGGGTTCCATCTTCAGCACCACATAAATAAAAAATAAAGGTATGGTGTCCACCTACAAGTAGAAACAAAAGGGAAGACCGGAGCCAAAAGACTGAAGTGACTAACCAAAAACACTCAAGATTTGCCTTCAGTAAACTCGGAAACTAAACACGAGGCGAGTGCAGCCTCCAGTGAAGCAGAGGAGAAAGGAGCCGGTCTGATCACCCACACACCTTGTCCCTCAGTGCTCCTGGCCTCCCCTCTTGCGCTGTCCACAGGAAGAGCTGTGTCAACTATGTTGTGAATGCAAAATTTTAGTCGCTCTAGAAACATTTGTAAAAAGGAGGGGATCCCAACCCATCTGTGTTTTAAGTGGAAATGATTTTTCTTTACAGGTGAGATGATTTGCTGGCTGTTTATTTCTGGTGCAACCAGAAAGTAGGGGGATATTGGCTCACAACAGGGCTTCACTGTCTGAGGTGTCAGATCAACTTCCGTAGGTGGAGGTTAGTTTCATATCCTACAATACAAAGCATACTAGATGCTAAATTGGTAGTCACAGTCCTGCCATGAATATTTTAAATTCCTTCTATGCCCATATTGTTTTTCAGGAGAATTGTTTCCTAAAGAAAACCACTCCAGGGTCAGAGCCCTATCAGAATCCTATGGACTCTGGAACATCTTTGGTTGTAGGAGTCCAGGGTTCCTAATAATTTTTTAAGCATAATGTGAATGATGGAAGATTTGAGTATGCAGTGTATATGACATGAAATTGTGATTTGGTGGGACTTAAGTAATAGTTTATAAGCACTTGAAGATACTGGTGTTTGATATTCTCTTAATTTGCCTTCAAATTTGAAGCAGGAAAGTCACTGGAATAACTGAAAAGAATCACAGTATAAAACATTTTAGATCTTTGGTAAGTGTATTAAGAATTATGTACAAAGTGAAATATCCACGTATTGACCCTCAATACAACCTATAAAATCTTAATTATGAAAGACAAAAAATGTACAGTATTATTACGGTTTAGATGTGCGGTGTCCCCTCAAAGCTCATGTGTGAGAACACGCAAGAAGGTTTGGAGGAAAAATGATTGGGCTACAGCCTTAACCTAATCAGTGAATTGATCCCTGCTGGGACTGAGTGGCGACTGGAGGCTGGTGGGGTGTGGCTGGAGGAAGTGGCTCATTGGGGGTGTGGTCATGGGGTGTGTATTTTGGATCTGGAGAGTGGAGTGTCTCTCTCTGCTTCCTGATCACCATGGGAGCCATTTTCTTCTGCTACACTCTTCCTCCACGATGTTCTGCCTCATCTCGAGCCCCGAGGAATGGAGCCAATGTCTGTGGACTGAGACCTTTGAAACTGTGAGCCCTCAAATAAACTTTTCTCCTGTACAGTTGTTGTGGTCGGGTCTTTTAGTCTCAGCAATGAAACAGCTGACTAAAACAAGTACATCATAACCAAATGTTTCTTACAAAATTCAAAAAGTTGGTTTGACATTTAAAGAATAATCATTATTAAATAATTAATATTATTAAATAATTAATAATTAAATAATAATAATTATTACGATCAATATAATTCACCAAACTAATAAAAAAGAAATATATGATAATTTTGAAGGCTTCAGTAAGTGTATTTGACATGCTTTCCTAATAAAAAAGCCTCAACACACAGGAATAGAGGGGAATTCCCTAGAGCTAAAACTGTTCATTCTCTGAGGATCAAGAATGTACGAAGCCGGGCGCGGTGGCGCACGCCTGTATTCCAGCACTTGGGAGGCTGAGGCAGGAGGATCGCGAGTTCAAAGCCAGCCTCAGCAATGGCGAGGCACTTAGCAACTCAGTGAGACCCTGTCTCTAATAAAATACAAAAAAGGGTGGGGGATGTGGCCTAGTGGTCTAGTGTCCCTGAGTTCAATCCCCAGTACCAAAAAAAAAAAAAAAAAAAAAAAAAAGAATGTATGAACTTGCAGGTGCAGCTAAGTGATAGAGCGCTTGCCTTACATGTGTGAGGCTCTGGGTTTGAATCCTCAGTACCCAAACAAAACAAAGAAAACAATAACAATAACAACAACACTACATGAAACATTTGGAATACCTGCCATTCACGCAAAGAAAAAAACAAAAACAGCCAAGGATGTTCAATACTACCACTTCTATTTAACAAAGTACTACAGTAGCAATAAAAATATTTAAAAAGTGGAACTGGAAAATAACATTAGTTATTTTTATTTTTTGGCACCAGGGATCTAAGCCACATCCCTAGTCATTTTTAATTTTTGAGACAGGGTCTTACTAAGTTGCTTAGGGCCTCACTCAGTTACTGTGGCTGGCTTTGAACTTGCAATTCTCCAGCCTCAGCCTCCTGAATTGCTGGGATTACAGGCTGCCACCATGCCCAGCAATAACTCTCCTCATGTTAGCATCTTAAAATATTAAGTATTGAAAGTTAATTTAGCAAAACATAATTATGAAGAAATTATACGATAAAACTACAAACCATTGTTGAAAGCCATGTTAAAATGATGTTAAAGAAATGGAAAGAGATACCAACCTCTTGGGGGAGAAGACTCAATATTTTTAAGATATTAACTTGAACTACATATTTAAGTGTGATCTTAATAAAACCTTAGCATGAATTTTTATAAAGAATGATTAACTGATTCTAGTGTTCATTTGAAAATTAAAAGGGCTTAGAATAGAAAAAAAATACAGACAAAAATAACCAACAAAAAACTTTTGAAAATGAGAAAGTTTTGGATTTAAGACTTATTATAAAGCTATAATAATCAAGGCAGTGTAATATATTGTCATAAAGATAGACAAACAGATCAATAGAACAGAATAGAGTTCAGAAGTAGACCCATTTATATAATGACAACTGGTTTTCAACAAAGTGTAAAGTGAATTGCAGAAAGAATGGTCTTTTCAATATATACTACTGCAACAATTCAATAACCATATGTAAAAATATCAGCTTTGATTCATTCTGTTGACTTTACATAAAATTAACTCCAAATGAATCATACACACAAATGCAAAACCTAAACTATAAATCTTTATAAGAAAACGTGGGGGGAAAACAGCTTGCTGACCTTGCTTTAGGTGATGATTTCTTGCACTAAACGAACTTCCCATAAAATAATAAGTTGATGAATTGAATTTCATCATACCAAAAAACCTCTTCTCTTCAAAAGACACTGAATGAAATTTGAAAAGATGGACAGAAAATATCTGTGTGGCTTATATCTGATAAGCAACTTGTATTTAGATTTATAAGGAACATCCAAAACTTAGTAATAAGAAAACAAACAGTCTGACTTTTGAAATTATCAAAAGCCTAGAAAAGGCATTTTCCCAAATAAAATGTGCAAATAGGAACATAAAACACCATTAATCATTAGGTAAATGCCAAGTAACAGCACAATGAGATGTTACCTTAAACCCTAAACTCTGGAGCTTATTTGAAAGCTTAAGGCTCCTAAGCCAAGTCTTGAATGGTTATTTCTTGAATTAAATGCCTATTAAGTTCAGTCAGTTTGGGCTTTGAGTGTAATGGTTACCTGTCTCTCAGCCTCCTGAACCAAACCAGAGAGCCACACCATGTTTATGCAGCAGCTTACAGCTTGCTGGAGCCCGGGGGGAGGGAGGGGGCAATAAGGACTTTTTTCTCCAAATGTCTGCTTTTGATTGCAGAGGTACAATATAGATGTGGATAACCACTGTTGCACGTGCCCCCCCCCCCCAATTGCTATTATTGCCATTTCCTCTGGATACAGTGGCTTTAGGGAATTTAAGGGACCAGATTTTTTTTTCCCCTCATCCATAGTCTCATTGCCTACTTTGTAAACCACACATTTTTAAAAAATTTATTTTTATTAGCGCTTTATGGTTGTACATAGTATTTGGGTTCATCCTGACAAATTCTTGAAAATTGATTTCAGTTCACGATCCCCCTTTCGTCTCCCGTTCTTCCCCAAATCCCTTCTCCTTCCTCTACCATATTAGACTTCCTTTAACTCATTTATTAATTTGTATTTGACTGGTTCTTTGTATAATCTTACCCTCCCTCTTTATTTTACGGTAGCGACCACCTGAGAAAACATTTGGTTTTTGAGTTTGTGAGTTTTGTTAAGCATGATATTCTCCAATTTCATTCATCTACCAGCAAATGCCATAATTTCATTCTTTTTAATGGTTAAATAGAACTCCAGTGTGTGTGTGTGTGTGTGTGTGTGTATCACAATTTCTTAGCCCCTTCATCTACTGATGGGCATCTGGGTTGATTCCATAATTTAGCTATTGTGAATTGTGCTGCTATAAACACTGATGTGGCCGTGTTGCTGTAGTATGCTAATTTTAGATCTTTTGGGATAATACCCAGGATGGGATAGCCTGGTTATATGGTGGTTCCATCCCTAGTTTTTTGAGGAATCTCTAAACTTCTTTCCAGAGTGGTTGTACTAGTCTGCAGTCCTACCAACAGTGTACACAAGTTCTTTTCTCCCCACAACCTCACCAACATTTACTGTTTATATTCTTCTTTCTTAATTGTAATTTGTTATGCATGGTTGCAGAGTGCAACTCATTTCATATTACATATAATGAGCACAATTTTTCAAGTTGCTGGTTTTATATAAAGTATTTTTACAACAATTGTGTCTTCATACATGTACTTAGGGTAATGATAGCTAACTCATTCTACCATTATTCCTGTCCCTTTTTTCCCCACCCCTCCCTCCCCACTCTTTGTTCTATTTAGAGTTCCTCTCATGCCCCCTCCCTTGCCTTTATCAGTCAGTAACTTCATAACAAAGAGCTCATTTGACCTTTGGTTTTTTTGGATTGGCTAACTTCACTTAGCATTATTTTCTCCAACTCCATCCATTTACCTGAAAATGCCATGATTTTATTCTCTTTTAGTGCTGAGTAGTGTTCTGTTGTGTATATATACCAAAGTTTTCCTACAACCACATCAATGTTTATTGTTTATATTCTTGATCCTTGCCATTCTGACTGGAGTGAAATGGAATCTTAGTGAAAAGTTTCTGTTTAGTTCTCTTACCTATTTATTGATTTATTCATTTTTTGGTGCTAAGTTTTTTGAGTTCTTTGTATAGCCTCAACATTAATCCCCTATCAGAGGAGTAGCTGGCTAAGATTTTCTCCCATTCTGCAGGCTCTGTCTTCATGCTCTTAATCATTTTCTTAGCTGTGCAGAAGATTTTTAGTTTAATGGCATCCTGTTTGTTGATTGTTGGTTTTATTTCTTGAGATTTGGGGGTCTTGTTAAGGAAGTCTGTATCAGCAACTAAATGATGGAGTATTGACCCTATGTTTTCTTCTAGCAGTTGTAAAGTTTCTGGTCTAATTCCTAAGTCTTTGATCCATTTCAATTTGAGTTTTGTGTTGGGGTGATATAGAAGTCTAATTTCATGTCTTTTCTCCAAGGTATGTTTTTGGCACCTTTGTCAAATATCATACAACTAGGGGTTTGTGGGTTTGTCTCTGTGTTTTCTATTCTGTTCTATTGGTCTTCATGATTATTTTGGTTCCAACACCATGCTGATTTTGTGACCAGAGCCCTGTAGTATCATTTCAGATAAGGTATTGTGATGCCTCCTGCTTCATTTTTCTTGCTTAGTATTGCTTTAGCTATTCTGAGTCTTTTATTGTTCCAAATGAATTTAAGAATTTCTTTTTCTAGTTCTGTGAAGAATGTCATTGGTATTTTGATGAGGATTGCATTGAATCTGTGTATTGCTTTTGATAGTATGGCCATTTTGGCAATATTAATTCTGCCTATCCAAGAACATGGATGGTCTTTCCATCTTGTAAGGTCTTCTTCAATTTCTTTCTCCAGTGTTCTATAATTTTCACTGTAGAGCTTTTTTTTTTTTTTTTTTTTTTTTTTTAACCTCCTTGTTCAGATCAATTCCCAAGTATTTTGTTTTGAGCTTATTGTGAATGGGATGGTTTTCCTGATTTCTTCCTAGACTAAATCACTGTTAGAGTTTAGGAAAGCTATTGATTTTGGGGTATTGATCTTGTATCCTGCTACTTTGCTAAATTCATTTATAAGCTCTAGAAGTCTTCTGGTGGAATTTTTGGATCTTTTATAAGATCATCACATTGGCAAACAGAGATACTTTGAATTATTTTCCTATCTTTCCCTTTGATTGTCAGCCATGCATTTAAAGGCTAGCACATTCAAAAGCTACCACAAATACAGAGGTGATTTGGAAAGTCACTGAGCATGCTCAGGGAAAGAAATAGCCTCAGAGGAGACACAAGAAAGCCTTAAATCAGTACCTCACACTGATCTTTACCACAGAAGTGAACTATAATAGTCAATAAACTAACAAAAAATCCTAGCAAAAAGGGGGAGAATCTTATTTTCAAAGTTACCTTAAGATTCAAATATACAATTTTCCACATAACAAAAATTTACAAAGTAAACAAAGAACCAGGGAAGTATGGCTCATCCAAATGAAAGAAATTGAGCCAACAGGAAACATCCTTGAGAATGAGCAGAGGGCAGATTCACTAAGCAAAGACTTCAGACTGTCTTAAAGATGCTCAAAATGCTAGTGGAAGATGAGGACGTACTGGAGAAAACATTGACTGGATAAAATGGAAATACATAGAGAGGAAAAGCATGAATAATAGACACAAAGAAATTCTGTCGCTGAAAAACACAAGTGAAATGAAATATTCAAAAGAGGGACTTATAAGTGGATTTGAACGGGCAGAAAAAAGAATTAGGAAACAGAACAATTGAAGTTATGGAATTTGATGAGTAGAAAAAAGATTGAAAAATGAACAGACCTAATGTTTAATATGTACAGAGTTTCATTTGGCAAATGGAAAATTCGGGAGATGATAGAGGTGGTGGTCGTACAATACTGTAAATATACTTGATACCGCTGAATCATATGCTTATGTGGTAAATTTCATGTTACATATATTTTACCAGAATAGAATGCAGAGAACAGCCATCTAAAAGACTGACCCTAGCAAGTACTTCTAAGGATGAGGAGATAGGAAATTCTCATGTGCTGTTGGTGAAAACTTCCTGTCGTATGGTTGCTTTGCTGAGAGACAGTTTGTTTAAAAACCAATTTTCTCCACTGCATGATCCAGTAATTCCACCCCTAGATATTTTTCCAAGGGCATTTATTGCACACAGATGTTTGTAGTCTTTTTATTTGTAATAGCTCCAAATTGGGACCATCCCAAATGCCTACAGATGAATGAATAAACTGTGGTGTATTCATGAAGTGGAGTACTATACAGAAATAAAAATAAATTGACTAATGATACACTCTATGCCATAGATGTGTCTAAAAAAATTGTGTGGTAAATAAAAGAAGCCTGGCACTGCCCCCTGCAGAAAAGTTCATACCGCACAATTCCATTCATATAAAAACCTAAAAAACACGAATTAATCTATAGTAACAGAAAGTGGATCGGTGGTTTCCTTGAGTGGGTGGGATGGAGAGTAGTAAGAGGGAGAAACTGCAAAGGGACACATGAAACAGCTGGAAAATGATGATGCTCATTACACTAATGGTGGAGATGCTTCACGAGTGATTTCACACACACGCATGCACATATACCAAGACTTGCAAAATTTTGCACTTTAAATGTATGCAGCAGTTATACCTCAATAAAACAGATTTTAATCACATGATGAAATGCCATTACACACCTATTGGAACAACTAAATTTATACCATTGTCCATAACAAGTGTTGGAAAGAAGGTAATGGAACTACAACTGTAAAACTTGTATGTTAAATGATAAATGATCCAAACATTTTGGAAAACCATTTAACATTTCTTAAAAATTTAGGATGGATCAGCCTATCGTATGATCCAGTCATTCAACTGTCAGGGACCTTCTGAACAGAAATGATGGCATGCGTCCTTATGGTGTTTTGCAGACAAGCATTCGTAGGAAACGTCTAGCAGTAAATGAGGAGGTAAGCACAATGTGGTATATTCATACCATGGAATATTACTTAGTAATGCAAAGGAATGAAGTGTGACTCCCTAACCAACCCTGTGTGATCTATCTATAGAGAATACAAAACTATTCAGACATCAGAATAGATGAGTATAAATGAGTAGATGTTACGTGTTTCAAATAGACAAAAACGGTATCTTCTTCCCAAATGAAGCAGTGAGTTTTTACCCTGTTTGTGAGGGTCAACCCTGGTAGATATGCCATAAACCAGGGCCACTGTGTATCTGGTTGCTCCTGAGGACTTCAGTTGAGGTGATGCTACACCAGAGATGTGACCGTGTATTAACCAGCCTTAAACATTTCCTTTGAAAATTCTGTTTCTGCTATAGTGCTATTGCTTGCTTGGATCAAAAGCTGAAGAAATATGGATGGGCAGGAGGAGGTCAGGGAGGTGGAAAGAGTCTTTTTGAATCTCTGCACCTGCAGGTGCATAGCGTGGGCACCTGAGTGCAGAATGAGCTCATTTACGCTATTTATTTGATATTCAGTGGCACCATCTAATCTCCACATAATTAGGAAAAGAGAAAGCATTCCTGAGACAGTGGCTACTAAAGACAGGGCTGTGCATCATTACAAAGCCTCATTAATTAGTTTTCCACAATGGCTGGGATATTTGCAATTAATGAGTTAGATTAGTGTTTCTCCTGCTTAAATATGGGGATAAACAAGCTGAGCCAAGAGGCTCTGTGGTTAAATCCTTCCTCATTTTCAATAAAAGTACAGAGATGCATTCTTCAACTGGAAGTTGATTTTCCATAATGCGTTTGAATTTTTTGGCTTTTATCTGCCTTCCTCTGACTTCTCCATACTAGTATCTAGGGTAAGGTGATCTGGTTAAGTTATAGCTATATATCAGTAGTTTCTAGAAATACTGAAATAAAGAATAATATTAAAGGGGCACAGGTGTGCGCAGAGTCCACACTTATCAGGCGCACCCACAACGTGAGATTAGGGTCCGTTAGAACAGAACTTCCATGTTGGACCACCAAGCAAGAGTCACTGATATTCCTTGACATCTATTTTATTATCTTTGAGGGCAGCAACTCTGTTTCATCTTTATACCCAACTCCTAGCACAGAGCCTGTCTTGAAGAAATTGTCCTGTGCAACTCTGTCACAATATGACTGGATAGACTGCTAAACACAGTCACGGTGACTATAGAAGAAACAGTGTGGACACTGCAGGTTTTAGGGAGAGTGAAAAAACCCAAGTGTGGACACTGCTGGGTTGATGGAGAGCACAGAGTCCTACTGCAGATAGCACAGTGCTGGTGGAACAGAGAACTGCGGTCAGACCCTACAGCCTTGATGGGAATCACAGAGTTCCACTAAAATAGCACAGGAATGTTGGAAACCACAGAGCCCAGTGTGGACCCAGTGTGGACACCACAGGGTGGTGGGGAATGCAGAACCCCTGTAAGATGCCCCGTGGAGATGGAGAGCCTAGAACCCCAGTGTGGACACCACTGGGGTGATGTTGATCATAAAACGCCAGTATGGAAACCATAGCTCTCATCTATCTTGTACAGGGAACACAGGGCTGCGGGAGAGTGATGGACCACGGTGTGGACATGACAGGGTCTGTCCGAGCACAGAATCCCAGTTTGGTACTGCTGGTGTGAGGG
Source organism: Tamias sibiricus (assembly GCA_025594165.1). Taxonomy (NCBI): domain Eukaryota; kingdom Metazoa; phylum Chordata; class Mammalia; order Rodentia; family Sciuridae; genus Tamias; species Tamias sibiricus. Next base: position 184,142,278 of record CM046660.1, read on the forward strand.
AGATTGCAGACATCTGTGGGAGCCACAGTGTTCATGGAGACCAGGTCACTACAGTGAGAGTGCCGTGATGCTGATCAACAGCACAGACCCCAGTGTGGACACCTCAAGGCTGATGGGCAGCACACAGCTCAAGCGTGGCCACCACTGGCTGATGCTGACTGTGGAGCCCTGCATGCAGTGTGGATGCCAGGGGGCTCCGGGGAGCCCAGATCCCTAGCGGGGATGGCACAGCACGAAACCCTTAGGCAGTGCAATTGCGATGGAGAGCATGGAATGCCAACATGGTCACCACTGGGCTGATGGTGAGCCAGAGCCTCAGTCCAGACAGCACAGCACTCTTGGAGACCCTACAAACCCAGAGTGGGTATCCGAGCCTGTGAGAGAGCACAGATCTATAAGGTGAGCACAACAGGGAGACGGGGAGCCAAAAAGGGGCTCGAGTAGGCTGTCTTTCTCAACCAGTCTAAGAACGTGCAAAGAGATGGCAGCTGCATTTTAGAAAGAAGCATTTTGGATCACCTACAATATGGAAGTAGGTTAAGTTAATTTTACGGCGTTTCTCATAATGACTTTGATACCATTTCCCGAGAGCCTAGACATTTCATGATGGAACTGGCATTTAGGTCAGATCCGTACGATGATAAAGCCTGTGGTCTTCCTACTGACCCACACTGAGCCATTGTAAAGGTGGTTGATGTGCCCACTGGACTCCGTCGATGGAGGACGTGTGGACACTTCTGGATTTAAACATGTCTTTGTCAGCAATAGCAGTTGGCTTATTCTTTTTCTACTTTAGATCAGCTGGATAATGGCTTTACCTTTCCATTCTATTTCATTCTAACTGTAAGTAATGGTAGATAGGTTTTTCTGAGAGAGAACAGGGAAAAAAAAAAAAAACTGTGATTTTTTTTCCTGGCACTGGCTCTGTACATAATAAGTGCCCCAAATTGGACTTTCCAGGAGATGCTGTAGCACCAGAGAGACCCATGGCAGTCTGAAGTTTCTGGGTTCATTCCTTTCTGGATGGTTCACAGAGCCTAAAGTCTATGAAACCCAAAGCCCAAAGAGTTGGCTCTCAGTTTCCTGGAGGCAACAGGAGTAGAGATTAACCAGATGTGACATCCATTCCTGCCCAGATGTGTGGTCCCTCTTACAAAGTCTCCCAGAGTAAACAGGCAGTACCTCCTTGGGGATCTCATGAACTTTGACTTCAATAGAAATTAAGGGTGAACCACTCCTAATGGAAAGAGTCAGGAAGAAGCACCCTGGAGTTTGGAATTGCTATTGAAGGAGAGAGGAGTCTGTCCAGAGAGACTGGTCCAGGTGCTTTGGGAAGCATAGAGGAAGTTCTGGGAGGAGGGTCCTGGGCTTTGAGAGAAGCCAAAGCAGAACCCTGTGTTGAATGGGGGTCCCGAAGAATGCAAGAGGCTTGGCTTTGAATTGGGTGATGGAATTGAAAGACAAAGGGCCTCATTTCAATAGCATATTTGTATCTGACTCTATTTTCTATATTTCCCAAAGTTAAAGTAATGCCTATTCATTAGTTTTGTAATAAAAACGTATGATTGTTATATGGGAGACAGGACAAAATCTCTTAGCACGCATGGAATTTGTAACAGAGCAATGGAATTTGCATGCATGCCACTGAACATGCAGAGGTGAGAAAACTTAGGTGTTCGTATTAAACAAGGACAAGCTGCAAATGTACTGTAGGGCATTCAGTGTCGAAAATGAAAATATAGAATATGCAAGGTATCCTTGACAATCCATGGTATCAGGAAATCTTAGTGTCCAGATCCCTAGAAGTGTGAACTGTGGAAATCCCGCTTAAGTCTGGGGCACCCAGGAGACAAAAATTCCCTGCAGGAAAAGCTGTGTGCAGAGGAAGATTTCCCAGGACACCTAAACATGAAACTGTGAGAATCTCATCATGTGATCTAGAGAAAGAGGAAGGCTTGTTAAGACTCACTTCTTTCAGCGTCATTGAAATAGATGAAGATCAATTTTTCTTTTATGTTTTTAGCTTTGATGTTTCTAAGAATCCTGGTTCACTATACCAAATAAAAAATAAGCCATTTAGTGCTTACTTGATGTTGGATTAATTCTCCTCCCCCATTATTCAAATCCCTGATCAGTCACAGGTTTCCTGTAATGCACAGTACTAACGTCTCAAAGCCTATGTAGAGGGGGCAAATGGGAGTCTATGAAGGACTGTCCTTGATACATTTGCTTACTTTCCAGAGACTGTCTCCTGGCTCAGACTCTCCACAGCCTGCGTGTTCTGTTTGAACTATGTCCTACTTGGGAAGGAACTGGCAATGTCTGTCCTAAGGATGGGTCAAAGCAGAGGTGCCTGGGATGAGGCCCTGACTCCATTGAGCATGGCAGCCACCATTCCGTGAGTGGCTATGAGCTCTGTGCATACCCTCTCAGTGTGGACACCTCTGTCACCGTCCCTTGTGAGCACCTGGACACAGCCTTGTTACACATGCCTGTCAAGACAGATGGGCTGCTCCTTAGCTCTCCAATACCTCTTTCCCACTGATCCTGCTTAGGGAGTGCATTGTATTTCTTGTCTTAGTCTATTTTCTATTGCTGTAACAGAATGCTATGGACTGGGTAATTTATAAGTAATGGAAGCTTACATGACTCCCAGCTCTGGAAACTGGGACCTTCCAGTGTGTGGTGCTGGCAGCTGGTGAGTATCGTGCTGCACTGTAACATAACAGAGGTCGAGCTGTCGCGTGCAAGACAGAGGAGAGGGTGGGGGCCCAACTCATCTTTCCTCGGGACCCCTCTCCTGTGATAATAGTGTCAATCCATTCGTGAAGGGAGTTCTCCACTACCCAATCGCCTCCGGAAGGCCCCATCTTTTACTACTGTTACAATAGCAATTAAATATCAACAAGATTTTTGGAGGGGACATTCAGGCCATAACATTACTACTTCAAAACTCATTGCAGGCCATATCTCTTCCTGGCTCAGTTTCCCTCAGGCCCTAGGAGTCTCTAATTTAATCACGATTCCTTGTCTATGTGTTCCCCTACGCCACTCTTATTTGGTTGCTCTGACTTTGGGGCATCTTCACAGAATGTTCAGGATTCTTCCTCTGGCTATCGCCCTGTTGAGAGTCTCTGCACGGTGCTGGGCTGACTCACATGGCGCTGCCTGCAGCCCCTGTTGGGACCCCTGACCTTGCACGCAGATGGTCTAGGTCAGAGTTCACCAGGGTCTTCCCTAGTGGGCTCCCTACAGTGCCCCACCTCTCAGAGAATGGAGTCCCCCAAGCTGGAGGCCAGGGCATCCATCTGATTCCCCTTGACTTCACAGGCCCTCAACACTAAGAAGCGTATCTTCACCTGTCTCCAGACAGCTCTGGCTTCTGTCCATGTCTCCACGCCTTACACACCTGCCTGAATCTGTCTGAACTAGTGGACAGCCCTCAGGGCAACACTGCCTCTTCCACTTTGCCCCACGCTGGAGCTGGGACCAGCTAGTCTGATGTCCAGCCTGTGGAGCCCCTTCCCTCCTGCTGCACACCCTTGCCCTCTATGTCAGGCCTTGTGGATGTCTGCTCAGCCCGTTGTATCTGGAGGACAGCCCAAGTGCACATGCAGGTGTGTGGGCCTTAAAGGGACTCTGCCACGGTGCACCAGTGTCACAGTCTGCTCATGAGGTTTCCCTGACAGCTCATGTGTGGGATACAGTGCAGGAATGGTCAGAGGTGGAATGATCAGATTATAGGAGCTGCACCCTGATCAACTGATCAACTCCATTTGATGGATTGATCATTTGAAAGGTCTATTGAACTAGGCAAGTAGGGCATGGTTGGAAGAAGTAGGGGTTTATACTTTGTCCCTGGAACCTCTTTCTCTTTCTGTGTCCTGGCTTCCAGGAGCTAAGCAGCTTTCCTCTACCAAACCCTTCCACCCTGATGTTGTGCCTTAAACCTCAGGCCTGAGCAATGAAGTTGGCTGACCATGGTCACAGTGTCACAGCTAACCGGCACACTCAGTTGGCCTCACATTTACCCACACAGGCCACACAGCCAAAGGCTCATCACCGATCTGCGTCTTGGCAGGACATTCCTGGTCCTCTGGAGGACCAGTGGGTGAAGGTCTATAAGGAGATGCTCGGAGACCCTATCTCACTGGCCTGCCTACCCCTAGGAGGCTGTCATGGGACCATTTCTTACCATTTCCCAGATTCTGATGAGGCCTGAGCTCTAGCCCCGCTAAAGCTGCACACTCTAGAACACCTTAGCTACGGTCTAGAATGGGCTCCTCGGGAACAGGTGTCTCCACTCACTCTCACTCCTCCAGCCCCTTCTGTCTCAGGGTCATTCTTTTTGGAGTGTGGAACAGGGGTCAGGGAGAGCGGACACCTTTGGTGACTCTTAATTGTACCATGTCAGTAATAAACTACCTTTACCTGTGACTTCACCTGCTGAATCATCCAGACCTTGGTCTTGGCTTTGCCTCGGGCTGAGGGCTTGACAGGTCTCTGGAGAAGAGGCAGGTGATGTCCGGAGACGGCTGGGTCCAGGCAGGAGCAGGAGTTGGGGGAGGTTCTTCCAGGTCCTTTCTCTTCCATGTGCTATGAAAGCAAGCCCTAAACATGGAAACTTCATAGGTTTCTAGGCAGCCTACAGACAGGGCAAGGCCACAGAGACACTGAGAAAAGATAACCCAATGGCAGATTAATGGATAAAGAAAATGGTACATACATACGGTGGAGTATTATTCACCCATAAAAACCAGTTGAAATCCTGTGATTTGTGACCACATGGATGAACAGAAAGACCAATATAAGTAAAATAAGCCAGACACAAAAAAGTCAACTACCATGTGATGTTGTTCATATGCAGAATCTGAAAAAGCTGATCTCATAGAAGTAGAAAGTAGAATGGTGATTATCAGAATCTGCAAAGAGTAGTAGGAAGAGAGGGATGGGAAGAGGTTGGTCAAAAGGCAAAGTTACCACTAGGAGGAATAAATTCTTGTGTGCTATTGTACATAGCTAAGAATAATATATTGTATAAGCAGGTGGCATCACTATACCAGACCTTAAATTATACTACAGAGCAATAGTAACAAAATCAGCATGGGATTGGCACCAAAATAGACTGGGAGACCAGTGGTACAGAATAGAGGACACAGAGACTAACACATATAATTTCAGTTATTTTATATTAGACAAAGGTGCCAAAAATGTACATTGGAGAAAAGATAACCTCTTCAACAAATGGTGCTGGGAAAACTGGAAATCCATATGCAACAAAATGAAATTAAACCTCTATCTCTCACCATGCACTACACTCAACTCAAAGTAGATCAAGGATCTAGGAATTAGACCAGAGACACTAGGCCTAATAGAAGAAAAAGTAAGCTCTGATCTCCAACATGTCAGATTAGGCCCCAACTTCCTTAATAAGACTCCTGTAGTACAAGAATTAATATCAAGAATCAATAAATGGGATAGATTCAAACTAAAAAGCTTCTTCTCAGCAAAAGAAACAATCAGTGAGGTGAATAGAGAAACTAGTAATTGGGAACAAATTTTTACCACATGCACTTAAGATAGTGCACTAATCTCTAGAATATATAAAGAACTCAAAAATCTTAACACCGAAAAACAAATAACCCAATCAATAAATGGGCCAAGGAACTGAAAAGGCACTTCTCAGAAGAAGATATACAATCAGTCAACAAATACATGAAAAAATGTTCAACATCTCTGTCAATTAGAGAAATGTAAATCAAAACCACTCTAAGATTTCATCTCACACCAGTCAGAATGGCAGCTATGAAGAACACAAACAACAATAAGTGTTGGAGAGGATGTGGGGAAAGGCACACTCTTATATTGCTGGTGGGACTGCAAAATGGTGCAGCCAATATGGAAGGCAGTATGGAGATTCCTTGGAAAACTGGGAATGGAACCACCTTATGACCCAGCTATCCCACTCCTTGGTCTATACCCAAAGGACTTAAAAACAGCATACTACAGGGACACAGCCACATCAATGTTTAAAAATAGCTAGAAGACAAGATTTTGAGTGTTTTATCACAAAGAAATGCTAAATGTTTGATATGATAGACCTGCTAATTACTCTTATTTGATCATTGAACAATGTATACATGTATCAAAACATCTCATTGTACACCCTAAATATGTGCAAATATGTACCAATTAAAAATCAAATTAAAAGAAAGCATAGTATGAATATACTTTGTATACAGTGATATGTAAAAATGTACTCTATATGTGTATTATGGATTGTAAAGCATTCTACTGTTATATACAACAACTTTGAATAAAGAATAAATAAATGAATAAATAAATAAATAAAAGCAATCACGCAAAGGTTTTTCTAAGATCAGAAAGAGAAATCCTAATATCTTGTCAGAATATTATGGGTTAAGAGAAGCTGCCAGGGATTGGCCAGTGCTGTTTTCACCATGAACTTTTCCCCAAATGATCTCAGATCTTGAGGTCATAGGGAAGAAGTCCAAGGTAGCAAAAAAAAAAAAAAAAAAAAAAAATCATATATATATATGTATGTACATGCACGCATGTATGTGTATATCTATATATACATGTATATATACATGTTTGTATATACATTTTATTTTATATATATGAGATTATATATATACACATATATGCATGTGTGTGTATATATGTGTGTGTGTATATATATATACACACACATATATTTATATATATATATACATATATATATATATTTCAATGCTGGGAGTATAACCAAGGGCCTCATGCATGCTAAACAAGTATCTAACAAGGTGGAACTACATTAGCATGTCAATTTAACAACTGGGAACCACTGATCTTGACCAGACTTGTTAGGATGTTTGTTAGATCACCTCTATCTCATGGACTAGAGAGCGTCAAACACTTAAGTAAAGAAGCATTTGGCAGGAGTCCAGCCCAGACCCCTGGACACGCTGCGGCCGTGGCTGATGGATGGCACATGATGATGGTGGTGCGACAACACGTTTAGTGCCAAGCAATGCTGTCAGAATAGGTGGTGAGCCCCTGAGGGCAAGGCCAGTGCTGTTTAGTGGAATCCTGGCTGACGTCAAGGACAGCAAGAACAGCAGCACTTGGGAACAAGCTGCAGGTGGCAACAAAATGTCAAGCCAACTACCATGACCTCCTGCCACTCACAGCACGGAGCGTTGAAATCCCCAGGCATATTTATAAAATATTTATAAAATATCTATACAATGCTGCATTCTGATATTGCTGTCCTGCGCATAGTCTGGGCATCTGACTTTGTAAAGCTCCCAGGTGATTCCATGAAGTCTCCAGAACCATCAGCCCCTGCAGGCTGGTCTCAGTTCTTCCACCACCTTGCTGCTTTCAGTTCCTCCTGGGAGCCCAAAGCAATGACACATTTGTCATATCTAAATATGCCATGTGTGTTGTTGCTGGACGTGGATTGTCTCAGACTATCAGGAACAGAGTTGTGCCCGAGATTCCTCAGGTAGTAGCACGAGAAAAAGTAAAGGGAGGGCCGGATTCTCATTTCCTATGCTCATTTTCTTCCACGCTGGGGCAGAATTCTTGTCCCTTTCTCCGCCATTCTTTGTAGGAAAATCCAACTCATCTTTCATGGGGAGGGAGGGGAAGGGAGGGGGAAAAAGGCAAAAAAAAAAAAAAAAGCTGGTAGAATGAGATGGATATCATTACCCTAAGTGCATGTATGAAGACACGAATGGTGTGAACGTACTTTGTATACAACGAGAGATATGTAAAAATGTGCTCTGTAAGTGTAATATGAATTGTAATGCATTCTGCTGTCGTATATAACAACTTAAAAGAAAAGGGAAAAAAAAGAAATAACAAATGTTTAAGGTGAAAAACAAACAAACAAACAATACCTTCTAAATTAATTTTGAAATAATTCAATTTAAAGTCTTGGAATTTAGAATATTTCTTCAGTATGTTAATTTTGAGTATTATTTTGTCTCTTGATAAATTTGATTATTTTTCTTAAAAAAAAAAAAGACCCACTTTCTCCAAGAAACCTTCTTCTGACCAAATGAGCCTATTTTGTCATCAACACGGTGGGGGTTTTCTGCAAAGTATCCCATTGTGTGAGGCCTGGGTCTTTTAGGACAGGGCAGAGAATCACATAAAAATGCTTGAAAGTTTGTTCATTGGCCAGAACTTGTGTTGAGGTTTACACTGGAATATACTAAAATTAGAAGATAACATGAGTATTAAGTTTGAACAGTGTGATTTTCCTTTTAAAATTTTATATGTTTTCTTATATAATTTCTAAGATATTTGTCTTTTCTATTTAAAAGCCAGCAGATGTTTTATGAGAATAAAAATTATGCATTTTTTGTTAGGGATTTTTTTTAGTATGTGTATGTGTTTGATTAAAATCTGCAGTTTAGCTATTAGAATGTTAGAGTCTTCTGTTTTTATTATCTAATTTCTATAGAATTCACTTTCTTTGTTTTTAAACATAAATTAACTTCATTCTTAATAATCATTATTATTTGTAGAATAGTTTATTGATCATATACACTAAGGAAAGTAGTGCCTATTTCTTTTCAAGTTTTACAACAAACATGAATAAACTATTACTTCCATTTTACCAGTAAATATAATTAGGATAAGGAAAGTTAACTTAAATTACTCAGGATTATAGAGTCAGATATGGCTAATTTTAGACTCAGATACTAATATCCCAAAGTCTTTTCTCTATCACACTATGTTATCTCTGAATTTTCATTAATATTGGTAACAATTAGCATTTATTGCTAGGTTCTAAAAATGATATGAGAAAGAAACTAAAATGTGTTTTAAAGTTTATTTGGAGAAGTGATGGAACTACTATGTTCCACACACAGAAAATAGATGAGAAAAATATAACACGAAATTTATAGTTATTTCTGAGTGATTGGGTTAGGGTAGTTTTTATTTTCCTCTTTATCTGTTTTTCTATTGTCCAAAGTTGATAATATGAATATGTATTGTCTTTGTCTCAAAATCAATAAATACAATGTGCTATGAGGATCTAATTAGAGAGGAAATAGACCTGGAATAGTTCAGTGGTCCTCTGGGACCGTCAGTGATCAGCACTGTATGTGCTGAATGTCAGAGATGCTCTGAGAAATCCCAGGTGAGACTGTGGGTCTGGGAGGCAGAGGGGGTTGGCTGGTCTATGGAGAGCCACGCGCTTTTGGAAGGCAGAGAGGTGGTGAGGAGACAGGGAGAGAGGTGGGCAAAGGCCTGGCCAGCGTGTAAATGGGCTTTCTTGGAAGAGGAGGACTCTTCTGCCTGTGAAGGTTGTAAGGGGCCTCTTGTACTACACAGCCATCCTATCTAAATATGCCATGTGTGTCGTTACTGGATATGGATTGTCTCGGACATCAGGAACAGAACTGTGCCCTCGATTCCTCAGATGCTGGCACATGGACAAGCAAAGCGAGGGCCAGCTCCTAAGCTCTCATTTGAAAGCTTTTTTTTTTTTTTTTCTTTCTTTTCTTCTTCTTCTCTCCTCCTCCTCCTCCTCCTTCTTCTTTTAAAGCTTTCAACTGTTTCCTCCACCTGCTGGCATTATTCTTACTTGTTTATTTATTTATTTATTTATTTTGGTACCAGGGATTGAATTCAGGGGCACTTGACCACTGGGCCACATCCTCAACCCTTTTATTTATTTATTTATTTTGGTTCCAGGGAGTGAACTCAGGGGCACTCGACCACTGGGCCACACCCCCAGCCCTTCTTTGTATTTTATTAGAGACAGGGTCTCACTGAGTTGCTAAGTGCCTCTCCATTGCTGAGGCTGGCTTTGAACTCACGGCAGGGTCTCACTGAGTTGCTAAGTGCCTCTCCATTGCTGAGGCTGGCTTTGAACTCACGGTCCTCCTGCTGCAGCCTCCCAAAGTGCTGGGATTACAGGCGTGCGCCACCGCACCCGGCCCCCGTTGTTCTTAATTTCTTTGTCAAATGAGTGTTCTCTTCCTTATTTATGGGCAACCATCAATTCCCAACAGTTTAAAAATAAAGACTTCCAAATCTTGGTAGTACACTTTCTCTGCTGCTTGAGATTGAATTATTAAATGGGCTCCTTTTGATAAATGAGGCAAGTGAACTAGGTTGTAGCTACCTTGTCCAAATTTGTATAATAGTCAACACCTCCTTCTTCTTTCATTATACCACTCAGACTCTCAAAAGAGTGCCTTGAAGCAAAAACCCTGAGTCACCCTCGAGTTAGGAGCTTTCTCTGCTTTGGCCAGGAGCAGGGTCACCTGTGGCACCCAGCCTCTCTGCAGCTGCATTTGGTGTTTGGTATGCAGCTCACCCCACTGCCTGTACGAGGTTTGCAAGACTCCATTGTTTGATCAAAGATCTTAGAGTCTTTTTGTTTGTTCTCATAGGCAAATTGGCAGTGTGTCTACTCTCTTCTTACCTACCTGTTCCTTGGCCCTTTCAAGTTCTTCTTAAATCTGAGTAATTTCCTTGTAGTTGATCATTTTCTTGTCCTACTCTCTTGAGCCTATCTTCTCCCTTCTACCTTTACAGACTCCTGTTGGGGTCTCTGGGGCAGAGCTGATAAACTGCTGTTCGTGCTCCTGGTTGTCTTTGGGGAGAGCAGAGTCACAGGAGCCTGGGTGGCAGTGAGGCGGAGCTTCGTGTGTGCTCTCAAGGTGGTCGTGTACACGGCCACAGAACTCCTGGCGTCCAGAAAAGGCTGCCACTGCGCGTGACATTTCCCTGCCCAGAAGGTCAGGTTCTGAAGAAGCAGGGAAAGACAGGGTCGTCTTCCTGTTCAAGAGTGATTTACATGCCCCACTCTAATTTCCATTACTTCTAGAATCCAGGAAGAAGCAATATTTAGAGTGAAGAGCAAAAGGGTAGAAATGGCACATCAACAGTGCTAAAAGAGCTCAGCAGAAATAGCAACTCAGAGTTCTTTCGAAAGTAATTCTTTTTTGGGAGTAGGTGTTTTTTTTTTTTTGAGAGATGACTCCTAAAATTCATATTGTGTATCATGAAAGTTTCTCACCTACTGAGTGAGCCAAGGAAGGAAGGAAGGAAGGAAGGAAAGAGTAAAAGAGGGGCTTGGTTCAATGGCATGCTCAGTGGGAATAAGAGCACGGGTATTTACAGTCTCCTTCCTCCTCATCATTATCAACTAACATCGTTGTAGCCCTTTAAAAAATATAAGGGCTCTCACTCAACTTTGGCATCATCATGAGACTTTGGAAGTGGCTTGGGATCCACTGGGCCACTTATTGCTCCTCTGAGCCTTAGCTCTCCTAGTGGTACAAGGAGGTCCTGTGTTTACAGTGGTTTACACAAGGCTTGTCACATATAAGCACTCCACAAATAACTAAATATCAGAGACGATTTTGTTATCCTGAATATCTTCCTTTGTCTTTGTTGTAGGTTTCTTCCCCATTGAGCCAATTTTGGGTCAAATATGCACTTGACCTTGGGGAAAGCAGAAAAATATTTGCCTTGACCTTGGGTCAATGTTACTAACTGGGTAGAAAAATTATCATTTTTTTCCAATAATGTGGGCCACTCTTTTAAGGAGAAATCCACCACATCAGTTGAAACTTGAGGAGTATTTTGCTTGTAAAGTTCTAGAATCCTAATAAAGTTTTAAATACATTTAAAAGGACAACATTAAAAATTTAAGACAGAATCCACCCTATTACAATGAAAAACTGAGTAGGGGGTTCCGTCAATTCAACCTGACTCAATTAATTGAGGATTCATTGATCTTTCCTTGTGAGGAAGGTGGTTCAAGAAGAGTAAAGGCAAGGTCTTCCCCACTGAGAACTTCTGATCAAGAAGGCATGAGAGGGGGCATTTGAGGTGGAAGTTGGATTGATTTCCTTGACTACTGCATTGGGTGGCAGGGTTAGTCATCAGACTCCACATTCTTTAACACATCACATGACTGGCCTTGTGATGCTGGTATAAAAGGTCATGATTTGGGGGACAGAACTGAATAATTCCACTTTCTTGATTTCCAGAAGCCTCTGTGACAACTCCTAGAGTGGCCACGTAGATTTCAGTAATGTGTCTAAAGAGTGTCTCCCCACTGAGATGCCAAGTGGAGAGAGGAAATGTGGGAATTAATGTATGTGTAAGGGTAAGACATAATTCATTCTTTCAGTTAATGATCATTTATTATCATCTACCCCTCTCCCAGTCTAGTACTGATACTCAGACATTGCACAATGGACAAAACATATCATAATTATTGCGAATCTTAGAGTTTATTGGCAAAGACACATAATACATAAAATACACATCATTTTAGGTATTAAGAGATACCAACTAGAAAAAGTAGGAAGTGTAGGAGGGATATAATGCATGCCCCAGTATTCTGCATCTTATCCATGGTTCTGTGACTATGTTATTTTATGTTGCAAAAGGACCCTACAGATTTTTTAGAGGGGCACACTATTTTGGATTACCCAGGTCAGCACTAAAAACAATCACAAGGGACCCTTTATGGGGGAGAAGACAGTGATGTGAGGATAGACGCAGAGATTGGAGGGGTATGGCCAAGAGCCAAGAAACACCAGCAGCAGCCTCCAAGTTAGAAGAGCCTCCAGAAGGAAACTCGCCCTGCCAACATCTTGACTCTGTCCCCTTGTGACAGTTTTGGTATTCCTAATCTCCAAAACTGTAAGAGAATAAATATGTGATGTTTTAAGATATTGTTTTGTGGGAATTTGTTTCAGTAGCAATATGTAGTGCATGGGAGGTCTCCTTGAGAAAAAGAAATCTGAGTAAATATCTGATGCAGCAAATATAGGCCATATGGAGCAAAGGGCCAAAGCGCAACCGTGCCTGGTGGGTTGGAGGAACAGCTTGGGTGCTAATGTGCGAAAGGAGTGAGCTTGGTTTGACAGTATTTTTGACAGGTCTGTTGGGGGTATAATTGATATACAATAAGTTAAACATAGATAAAGTGTACAATTTGTTTAGTTTTGATCTTTGTATGTAACAGTGAAACTGTCACTGCAATCAAGAGAACAAACACATCTACCACTCCCAGTTAGTTCCTTGTAATCCCTTCTGTCCCTTGATGTAGCTACCTGTCTAGGCAAACACTGATCTTCTTTTTGTCACTATTAATTCTTTTGCATTCTCTACAGTCTTATCTAGGAACAGGGATATTATGGCATGTAATTTGGTCTGGCTTCTTTAACTCAGAATTTTGAGATTTATCCAAGTAGTTTTATGGGTTGGGGTTCATTCCTTGTCATTGCCAAATCATATTTCTCTTCATGAATACATCTCAATTTCTTTGTCTAGTTGCCTGTTTATGGGTATTTTGGTTGTTTCTAATTTTTGGCTATTACAAATAAGGCTGTGAGGATACAAAATTAACACCCATAAATCAATTTTGTTCCTATACACCAATGATGACAGAGATATTAGGAAAACCATCCTATTCACAATAGCTTAAAAAATAATACTTGGGAATCAATCTAACAAAAGAGGTGAAAGACCTCTATAACGAAAACTATAGAACACCAAAGAAAGAAATTGAAGAAGACCTTACAAGATGGAAAAATCTCCCATATTCCTGGATAGAAAGAATAAATATTGTCAAAATGGCCATAATACCAAAGGTGCTAAGCAGATCTAATGCAATTCCTATTAAAATTCTAATGATGTTCTTTTTTTTTATTATTTATTTACTTATTCATCATGCACAAGTACAGTATCTTTTTACATACAACTGCTTGTATACAAAGTATATAAGTACCATTGGTGGTTGAATGAGATGGATATCATTATCCTAAATGCATGATTGAAGATCTGAATGGTACTAATGATGTTCTTCATAGGAATAGAAAAAGCCGTCATGCAATTCATACAGAAAAATAAGAGGTCCAGAATAGCCAAAGCAATCCATAGCAAGAAAAGTGAAGCAGGAGGCATCACAATACCAGAACTTAAATTATACTACAGAGCTATAGAAACAAAAATCATATGGTATTGGCACCAAAACAGACATGAAGACCAATGGAATAGAAGACATAGGTACAAACCCTTATAAATACAGTTATTTCATATTAGACAAGTGCACCATAAACATACACTGGTGAAAAGATATTCTCTTCAATAAGTGGTGCTGGGAAAACTGGAAATTCACATGTAGAATGAAAGTTAACCCCTCTCTCTTACCCTGCACAAAACTCAACTCAAAGGAGATAGAAAACTTATGCATTATGTTAGACCAGAAACCCTGCACTTATTAGAAGAAAATATACACTCAACAATTCAACATTTCCACTTAAGAATTGACTTCTGCAACAAGGCTACTAAAACACAAAATGTAAAATTAAAAATCAATAAATGGTATATTATAAAACTAAAACTCTTCTTCACAGCAAAGGAAACATCAAGAGCATGAAGAGAGAGAGAGCCTACAGAATGGAAGAACATCTTTGCCACCTGTGCCTCAGATGGGGCATTCATTTCCAGGATATACAAAGAGCTTGAAAAGGTAAACACCAAAAAAATCCCAGACAAAACAAACAAAAAACAAATAACCCAATCAATGAGTGGGGAAAGGAACTAAACACTTCTCAAAATAAGAAATGTGAGACCAGTTTGCCTGGCCTCCAGGGCCCGGAGTGGCAGCTCCCTGCTGATGCATGCAGGGCCAGACCTGGGGAAGGGACCCCTCCACTCCTGGGGGTTGTGCAACCTGCCCAGCTTCGACCAGAGAAAGAGGTAGGCACCCGCCCGCCCAGAAGGAGAGACCCAGCCACAGTTTGCCTGGCCTCCAGGGCCTGGCAAAACAAGCTCCCTGCTGCTGCACGCAGGGCCCAACCTGAGGATAAGCCCCCTCCACTCTTCCACTGTGCCATTCTGCAACTGGCCACAGGTGCAGCCTTGACTCCACTAACAGGATTGCTGACTGGACATGATCTGGGTCAATTGGCTTAAACTAGAAGGGAAAAAAGAAGGGCTTCCAAGGGTCCATTTTGTTTGAGACTTGTTCCTGGGTTCAACATTTTTCTTTTTGTTTGTTTGTTTGTTTTGTTGTTTCTTAGGGGGTTTTTTGTTTGTTTGTTTTTGCTTTGTTTTTGTTTTGATTGACCGTGTGTTTGTTTGCTTCTGCTCCTCTTTTCTTTCTTTCTTTTCTTCCTTCTCACTTTTGTATTTTTTCTTCTTCCTTCATCTCCCCTATTTACACCCTGCCATTGCATACTCAACAGAGGCAAAAACAAGTTATATGCAGAAATTGGGATTTTTAGAATGGGTGCAATTGAAATATATAGCAAAGTGGTGTTATATATATTCTCTATTTTCTAGACTCACTCTCTCCCTCCTCTCTCTTACACTAATTTCTACTCCTTGGTCATTTTTTTTTCTTCTTTTCCATCTTTCTTTATTTCTTCTCTCAACTGCTGCATAAGTTAGGTTTATATATAAATCAGTCTTTCCACCTAATCATTCACTCCATTCTCTTTCCTCTCTCGTCTGCTGATACTAAACCACTTCCATAGAACTCTCTTTTCATACTTTCTAAGAAAGAACAAGTCGATACACTCACTTCCTTCTTCCTAAACATATCACCTCTGTGTCTATTACTTGAAACTATAAAACCCCATCAGAAGCGTACAGAGTAAATTGGAAACAATATCTGGGTTAACTAAATCTGTACATTGTGATCAAACTGGGATTCTCTAAATAGAAAGTGTTTGATTTTAAAGTGTAAAGGAAATATAAGGGGATCTGATAGCATTGTACTAGAGGAGCAATGTAAGGTTTTAAGGTAAAATCAAAATAGTCAAGGTCTCACAGTGCAGGAAGAATAGACGCACAAGCAATATGAAGAAACAAGGGAAGAAAGTGACGCAAACAAATCAGTATACCTCCTCAGTAGATTCCATGGCATGCACAGTTGGTGAAATGCCAGAGATAGAATTTAGAAATTACATATTCCAAATGTTTGTGGAACATAAGAATGAACTCAAAAATGAGATGAGGGAACAAATACAGGTGGCGAAAGATCATTTTGACAAAGAACTCCATAAACAAATACAGGAAGTAAAAGATTACTTCAATAGGGAGATAGAGGCTCTAAAGAGAAACCAAACAGAAATTCCGGAAATGAAAGAAGCAATAAATCAAAATAAAAGCTCAATCGAAAGTATCACCAACAGAGTAGATCACTTGGAAGAAACAACCTCAGACAATGAATACAAAATATATATCCTAGAGAAAAATCTAGATTACACAGCAAAAATGGTAAGAAACCAAGAACAGAACATTCAAGAATTATGGGACAACATAAAAAGACCAAACATAAGAGTGATTGGGATAGAGGAGGGGGCAGAGTTTCAAGCCAAAGGAATGAGTAATTTATTTAATGAAATAATTTCAGAAAATTTTCCAAACTTGAGGAATGAATGGGAAAACCAAGTTCAAGAGGCGTACCAAACACCAAGCATACAAAATCACAACAGATCCACACCAAGACACATTATAATAAAAATGCCTAATATACTGAGCAAGGAGAGCATATTAAACGCCACAAGAGAAAGGAAGCAGATTACATATAGGGGGAAACCAATCAGACTATGTTCAGATTTTTCTACCCAGACCTTAAAAGCAAGAAGATCCTGGAATAGCATATTTCAAGCTCTGAAAGAAAAGGGATGTCAACCAAGAATCTTATATCCAGCAAAATTGAGCTTTAGATTTGAAGATGAAATAAAAACCTTCCACGACAAGCAAAAGTTAAAAGATTTCACATCTCGAAAGCCAGCACTTCTGAACATCCTGGGCAACATTTTTCATGAAGAAGAAGAGAAAAATAACAACAAAAATCAACAAAGGGAGATATTAAACTAAGGGAAATACCAACAGAAGAGAAACCAAATCAAGCTAAAGATCATAATACAAATAAAAATGGATGGGAATAAAAATCACATCTCAATAATAACCCTGAATGTTAACGGCCTAAACTCGCCATTCAAAAGACACAGATTATCTGAATGGATTAAAATAAATGACCCAACAATTTGCTGTCTCCAAGAAACACACCTCATAGAAAAAGACATCAATAGACTGAAGGTGAAAGGCTGGGAAAAGTCTTATCACTCACATGGCCTGCGGAAACAAACAGGGGTTTCCATTATCATTTTAAATAAGGTAGACTTAAATCCAAAGCTAATCAAAAGGGACAAAGATGAATATTTCTTACTACTTAAGGGAACCATTCATCAACAGGATATAACAATCATAAATCTATATGCCCCAAATAATGGAGCATCTACATTCATCAAACAAACTCTTCTTAAGTTCAAGAGTAAAATTGACCACAACACAGTTATTCTAGGGGATTTCAACACACCTCTATCACCAATGGATAGATCATCCAAACAAAAGCTAAACAAAGAAACCTTAGGCCTCCTTAAAACAATTAATAACTTAGACCTAATGGACATATATAGAATATTTCATTCCTCAGTAAAAGAATACACTTTTTTCTCAGCAGCACATGGCTCCTTCTCCAATATAGACCATATATTATGTCACAAGGCAACTCTCAGCGAATATAAAAAAATAGAGATACTGCCCTGCATTCTATCAGAACATAAAGGGATGAAATTGGAAATCAACAACAAAACAAGGAATAAGAAAAACTACTCCAACAACTGGAAGCTAAACAACATGCTACTGAATGAACAAGGGGATGAAGAAGACATCAAAGAGGAGATTAAAAAATTCCTATAGGTAAATGAGAACACAGATACATCATATAGAAATCTCTGGGACACTATGAAGGCAGTAGTAAGAGGAAAATTCATTGCACTGAGTTCATTCCTTAAAAGGGAAAAAACCCAACAAGTAAATGACTTAGCATCACACCTCAAAGCACTAGAAAAAGAAGAACAGATCAACACCAAGAGCAGCAGAAGACAGGAAATAATTAAAATCAGAGCAGAAATTAATGAAATTGAGACGAAGGAAACAATTCAAAGAATTGACAAAACTAAAAGTTGGTTCTTTGAAAAAAATAAACAAAATTGACAGACGCTTAGCGATGCTAACGAAAAGAAGAAGAGAAAAAACTCAAATTACTAACATTCGTGATGAAAAAGGGAATATCACAACAAACACCTCAGATATACAGAAGATAATTAGAAATTACTTTGAAAACTTGTACTCTAATAAAATAGAAAATACTGAATGCATTGACTGATTTCTAGAGTCATATGATTTGCCTAAACTGGATCTGGAGGCTATACACAATTTAAACAGATCAATTACAAGCAAAGAAATAGAAGATGTCATCAAAAAGCTACCAACAAGGAAAAGTCCAGGACCTGATGGGTTTACAGCCGAGTTCTATAAGACTTTCAAAGAAGAACTAATACCAATGCTCTTCAAACTATTTCAAGAAATAGAAAAAGAGGGAGCTCTTCCAGACTCTTTCTATGAGGCCAATATTACATTAATTCCAAAGCCAGGCAAAGACGCATCCAAAAAAGAAAACTTCAGGCCAATATCTTTAATGAACATAGATGCAAAAATCCTCAACAAAATTCTGGCAAATCAGATACAAAAACATATCAAAAAGATAGTGCACCACGATCAAGTGGGGTTTATTCCAGGGATGCAAGGCTGTTTCAAAATTCGGAAATCAATAAACATAATACATCACATCAATAGACTTAAAGATAAAAATCATATGATCATCTCAATAGATGCAGAAAAAGCATTTGACAAAATACAGCACCCCTTTATGTTCAAAATACTTGAAAAACTAGGAATATCAGGAACATATCTCAATATTATAAAAGCTATTTATGCAAGGCCCAGAGCTAACATTATCTTAAATGGAAAAAAATTGAAAGCATTCCCTCTAAAAACTGGAACAAGACAGGGATGCCCCCTTTGACCACTGCTATTTAACACAGTACTGAAAACTCCGGCCAGAGCAATTAGACAGACGAAAGAAATTAAAGGGATCCAGATAGGAAAAGAAGAGCTCAAATTAGCACTGTTTGCTGATGACATGATAATATACCTAGAAGACCCAAAAAACTCTACCAGAAAACTTTTACAACTAGTAAATGAATTTGGCAAAGTAGCAGGATACAAAATCAATACCCATAAGTCAAAGACATTTTTGTACATCAGTGACAAAGCCTCTGAAAGGGAAATGATGAAAACTACCCCATTTGCAATAGCATCAAAACAACAACAACAACAAAACCCCTGGGAATCAACTTAATGAAAGAGGTGAAAGACCTCTATAAGGAAAATTATAGAACACTAAAGAAAAAAAATTATAGAAGAACTCAGAAGATGGAACGACCTACCTTGCTCTTGGATAGATAGAGTCAATATTGTCAAAATGTCCATACTACCAAAGGCATTATACAGATTTAATGCAATTCCAATCAACATTCCAATGTCATTTTTCAAAGAAATAGAAAAAGCAGTCATGAAATTCCTCTGGAAAAATAAGAGACCCAGAATAGCCAAAGCAATCCTGAGCAAGAAAAGTGAAGCAGGGGGCATCACCATACCGGACCTTAAATTATACTATAGAGCAATAGCAACTAAAACAGCATGGTATTGGCACCAAAACAGACGGGTGGACCAATGGTACAGAATTGAGGACACAGAGACTAATACATACAATTTCAGCTATCTTATATTAGACAAAGGCGCCAAAAATGTACAGTGGAGAAAGGATAGCCTCTTCAACAAATGGTGCTGGGAAAACTGGAAATCCATATGCAACAAAATGAAATTAAACCCTTATCTCTCACCATGCACAAAACTCAATTCAAAGTTGATCAAGGACCTAGGAATGAAACCAGAGACAATACACCTAATAGAAGAAAAAGTAAGCTCCAATTTCCAACATGTTGGATTAGGCCCCAAATTCCTTAATAAGAATCCTGTAGCGCAAGAACTATTACCAAGAATTAATGAATGGGATAGATTTAAACTAAAGAGCTTCTTCTCAGCAAAAGAAACAATCAGTGAGGTGAATAGAGAGCCAACTAATTGGGAACAAATATTTAATACATGCACATCAGATAGAGCACTAATTTCTAGAATATATAAAGAACTCAAAAACTTAACACCAAAAAAGCAAATAACCCAATCAATAAATGGGTTAAGGAATTGAAAAGACACTTCTCAGAAGAAGATACACATTTAATCAACAAATACATGAAAAAATGCTCAACATTGCTGGCAATTAGAGAAATGCAAATCAAAACTACTCTAAGATTTCATTTCACTCCAGTCAGAATGGCAGCTATCAAGAACACAAACAACAATAAATGTTGGAGAGGATGTGGGAAAAAGGGCATACTCATACATTGCTGGTGGGCAATTGCTGCAAAATGGTGCAACCACTATGGAAAGCAGTATGGAGATTTCTTGGGAAAATGGGAATGGAACCACCCTATGACCCGGCCATCCCAAAGGGTTTAAAAACAGCATATTACAGTGACACAGCCACTTCAATTCACAATAGCTAGGTTGTGGAACCAACCTAGATGTCCCTTAGTAGATGAGTGGATAAAGAAAATGTGGTATATATACAAAATGGAATTTTACTCAGCAATAAGAGAGAATAAAATAATGGCATTTTCAGGTAAATGGATGAAGTTGGAGAATATAATGCTAAGTGAAATTAGTCAATCTCAAAAATCCAAATACCGAATGTTTTCTCTGATATAAGGAGGCTAGTTCACAGTGTTGTTGGATGGGGGTACATAGGATTATAGGAACACTAGAATGGTCAAAGGAAAGGGAGGGAAAGGGAGGGAGCAAGGGGGGTGGAATTGGTAGTTGAATGAGATGGATATCATTATCCTAAATGCATGATTGAAGATCTGAATGGTACTTATATACTTTGTATGCAAGCAGTTGTATGTAAAAAGATGCTATACTTGTGCATTATGAATAAGTAAATAAATAATTAAATAAAAAAATAAGAAATGTGAACAACAAATATATGAAAATAACTTCAATATCTCTAGCAATTAGAGAAATGCAAATTAAAACTACATGGAGACTTAATCTCACTGTCATTAGAATGGCAATTATTAAGAATACAAGTAACAATAAATGTAGGTGAGGATGTGGATAAAAGGGTACACTCATACATTGTTGGTGGAACTGCCAAGTAGTCCAACCATTCTGGAAAGCAGTACGGAGATTCTTCAGGAAACTAGGAATGGAACCACCATTTGACTGAGTCACCCCATTCCTCAGTGTATATCTAAACAACTCAAAACCAGCCTACTACAGTGACACGGGATCATCGATGTCCATAGAAGCTCAATTCACAATAGCTGAGGTATGGAACCAGCTTAGAAGCCATCAACAGATGAATGGATAAGGAAATTGTGGTTTATATACACAATAAAATAGTACTCAGGCATAAAGAAGAATGATTTTATGCCATTTGCTGATGAATGAATGAATCTGGAGACTATCATGCTTAGTGAAATGAGCCAATCTCAACAAACCAAAGGTCAAATGTTCTCTCTGATATGTGGATGCTAACACCAAGTGGAGGAGGGGAAGAATAGAAGTTTGATGGATTAGACAAAGAGAAATGAAGGGAAGGGAGGGGAGATAGGAATAGGAAATGCAGTAGAATGAATCTGACATAACTTTCCTTTGTCCGTATATGAATATGCCATAGTGAGTCTAATGATTGCATACAAGACTGGGATTCTAATTAGAATAAGATCTATTCCATGCTTGTATAAATATAGAAACATAGATTCCACTGTAATATGTAACTAAAAAGAACAAAGAAAAATAAAAAACAATAAGTATAATATTTATAAAGATACAAATATTTGCAATGAGTATATATTTATAAAGATATATTCTTTCTTCTTTCATTGGATAAATAACTAGGAATGGAATAGCTGGATCATCTATCTGACAGATGTGGTTAACTATTTAAGAATTGAAATAGCTTGTTCCAAAGTTGTTGTAGTATTTTATAAGTTTATGAGAGTTCCAGCTATTCTACATCCTTTTAAAATTTTATTTGTGGCAAAATATATATAATATAAAATCTACCATTGTAACCATTTCTTAAATAAGGCATAGCACACATTTACAGTGGTGTGTGACCATAGCGGTTACCCATTTACACAACCTTTTCATCTTCCTAAACTGAAATTCTACATCTATTAAATAGTTAGTCCTCATTCTTCTATCCTCCAACCCCTGGAATCTACAATTCTGCTTACTAAGTATTTAACTACTCTAAATATCCTATATAAGTTGAATCATATAGTATTTTTCTTTTTGTGACTGTCTTATTTCATTTAGAATAACATCCTCCGGACTCATTTAAGTAGTCATGTGTAGGGGCTGGGGTTGTGGCTCAGCGGCAGGGCGCTCGCCTTGCACATGTGCGGCCCGGGTTCGATCCTCAGCACCACATAAACATAAATACATTGCATTGTGTACAACTAAAGTAAATAAATAAATATTTTTAAAAAAAGTAGTCATGTGTATCAAAATTTCCTTCCTTTTAAAGGCAGAATAATATCCATTGTGTGTGTGTGTGCGTGCACACAACATTTTGCTTATCCATGTATCTTTAGACATTTGGGTTGTTTCTGCTTTCTGTGTACATTGAATAATGCTGCTATGAACATGGGTGTACATACATATCTAGACACTGCTGTAAATTCTTTCAGGCAAATACCTAAAAATGGAGTTACTGGATCACATGATAATTGAAATTTTATTTTTTTTTGAAAACCCACCAAACTGCATTCCACAGTGCCTACAATATTTTACATATCCATCAGCAAGGCACAAGAGTTACTGTCTCCACATCCTTATAAAATAACACTTGTTATTTATGTACTTTTAAAGTAGGCATCCTAATAGTTGTGAATTGATACATCTCATTATAATCTGCATTTTCCTAATGATTAATGATGTTGAACATCTCTTCACAGATTTATTGCTCATTTGTAAATCTTCTTTAGAGAAATGTCTATTAAAGTCTTTGCCTATTTTTAAATTGTTTTGCTGATGATATTGCTATTGTTATTGATTTTTAGGAGTTATTTCTTTGTACATTCTGGATACTAATCTATCAGATATATGATTTAAAAATATTCACTTAATTTTCTGTGAGTTGCCTTTTCACTTGGTTAATAGTGTTCTTTGATGCACAAAAATTAATTTTTATGAAATGCAATTCATCCATTATTTTTGTTTTTGCCCCTGCTTTTTGTGTCATATCCATGAATTAATTTCCAAATCTAATGTCATGAAGATTTTCACCTATAATTTTGCTCTTACATTTAGGTCTTTGATCATTTTTGGCTAATTTTTATATATGGTATGAGGTAAAATTCACCTTTATTCTGTTGCCTGTGGACAACCAGTGTTCTCAGCATCATTTGTTGAAAAATGACTGCCCACTCCCCAGGGAATTGTCTTGGCACCCTTTACACCTATGGTAGAAAGTCATTCGACCATCTATGCAAGGGTTTCTGAGCACTGTATTCCATTCCATGTTTTTGTCTTTTTGCAAGTACCACACTATTTTGATTATTGCAGTTTTGCAGTTGGTTTTGAAATCAAGAAGTGTGAGACCTCGAACTTTTTATACTTTAAATGGCATAGACATCTTAATAATATTAATAATAATATTAATAGTAACATTAGTCTTCCCATTTATTTAATCAGCAACTTCTTTCAGTACTGTTTTATAGCATTTAGTGTACAAGATTTTCACCTCAGTGGTTTAATTACTTCCTTAGTTTTTTTTCTTTCTGTTACTATTGTAAATGGAATAATATTTTAAATTTCCTTTCAAGCTAATTTATTGTTAGTTCATAAAAACATAACTGACTTTTACTTTTGGTTTTGCATCTTGTAACTTTGGTGATCATGTATTTCTCTCATTTTTTTATTTAATCACTTTTCTCTAGTATTTAATGTACTCTTTATACTTACTTTGTGTTTTGTTTTATCTCCCCCCCCCCTAGTTTACTAAGAGAACACAGAATTAATCAATTTGAAGCCATTCTTCTTTTCTAATACAGATATTTAGCCATCTAAATTTCCCATTAAAGACAGATTCCATGGCATCCCACAACTTCATTACACTGCATTTCTATTAACATTGGTCTCAAAAATAATCTTATATGTCTTTTTTTTTTTTTTTTCCACTTCTTCCTTGCCCCACAGGTTACTGAGAAATTTTCTATCAATTTTGAAAACATTCGGAGATTTAATAGATCTCTTGCTGTTGTTAGTACCAAATTTTATTCTCTTGTGGTCAGTGAGCATGTTTTATATGACTTTAATCCTTTTAAATTTGTGGAAGATTGTTTATGATCCAGAACATCACATCTTGGTAAGCTTCTGCAGTGTACTTACAAACACTGTGTATTCTGGTCTGGTTGGGTAGCATGTCTTTGGTTGTCAATTAGGCCAAGTTGCTTGAAAATGTTTAAGTTTACTCTATGTTTGCTCATTACACATATTTTCCCTGCCACATACTTTAATTAATTATTTTATCCCTATGAAATTACCTTCATTATCCAATGTAATATGCTTTATGGAATCTATATGCTTTGCTATTTTTAACTCAACAGTTTACCTTAACATTCAATAACATAGGAGACAAAATTATTTATATAACAGAATAAATTAAAAATATATGATATAATATGGCTTAATAGTTTTTATAATAATATAATAGTAAATCTAATTGATACACAATAATATATATCTTTAACTTAAAGCAATCTATCTTAAATATTATATGGTTCATGTACAATAAAAGAAAGTATAGTAATATGTTTCTGTTTCCCTCATCTGTGCTTAAATGCTATCATTTCATACACTTTCCTAATGCATATTTTAGAAGGCCCAAATGAATTATTATTACTTTTTTCCCCCCTTTTATTTTTTTGATACCAGGGATTGAACTCAGGGGCACTCAACCACTGAGCCGCATCCCCAACCCTATTTTGTGTTTTATTTAGAGACAGGGTCTCACTGAGTTGCTTAGCACCTTGCTATTGCTGAGGCTGGCTTTGAACCTGCGATCCTCCTGTCTCAGCCTCCTGAGCTGCTGGGATCATAAAAGTGAGCCACCATGCTGGGCCATTGTTATTATTTTTATTTGAAAAGTCACTTAGCTCAAAAGATAATTAAATAATAGGAATATTTTATTTGTACCATGCAGTTAGTGCTTCTGTTGGATATCACTCCTTTTGGGGGGTCCATATCTCCATCTGGTTGCATGTTCCTTCTGCCTGTAGGAATTCCTTTAACAGGAATTGTTGGAGTGTGGGTCTGCTTGTGACGAATTATTTGGATTAGCTGTAATTATGACTTTATTTTTATAAATATTTTTTCTGGGTATGGGCTCGGAGGCTGATTATTTTGTTATGTTTTGGTTTTAGCTCTTTAAAAATGTTGTCCCACTGTTGTTTTGCTTGTGGTGCTTCTGACGAGAAATGAGCTGTTATTCTTTCATTTGTTCCTATAAAAAACACACACTGTGTGTGTTTTCCCCTCTGTCTGCCTTTGATTAGGATTAGCCTTGGGTGTTTTATTTATGTATTTATTTAATTTATTTATTTTCCATGTTTCTTGTGCTTGGAGTTTGTTGAGTGTGAGTTTGGAAAATTTCCAGTCATTATTGTTTCAAAGATTCGAATTTTTTTTTCTATGCTCCCTCTTCCTCTTCAGTGGCTTTAATTAAATGTACACCAGATTGTTGAAAGTTGCCCCACATCTCACCGATATTCTTTTTACTGTTTGTTTTATTTTCGATAATTTCTATTGTTATGTTTTCGACTTAAGTAAAATTTTCTCTAATCATCTGTTAATTCTATTGAATTAATTTTTCAGTTCAGATACTATAGTTTTCATCTCTAAAGTTTTATTTGAGTCTTTCCTGTATTTTCTATTCACTACTTACTACTTTAAATATATAAAGTAGAATAATAATAACTATATGATTTTAAGATTTACACCAGTTCTGGTTTAGTTTCCTTGATCAATTATTTTCTCCACATATTTTCCTGCTTCTTTGTATGCTTGACAATCTTTGTTTAGATGATAAGCATTGTGAATTTCATTTTGTTGGATGCCAGATGTATTTTGTATTCCTAAATATATTGGACCTGCAGTTACATTACTTGGAAAGAGTCGTTTCATTTCAGGTCTTACTTCTGTCACTTGTGAGGCACATCAGGAACAATGCTCCATATGTTGATTATTTTTCTACACGACCAAGTCCCGAGTGGTCCCACCACCAACCCATGAGCTATGATTTCCCCAAGTAAGCAAGTGGGAAGAGACACTAGAGCCATCCCGCGGAACACTGAATGCTCGTGTATCATGCTTTCAGGTGTTGCTTCCCCACCGTGAGGTAGTTTATTAACATGCGAATGCTGATCGTCATCCTTAGGCAGAGAGGACCCTCTGTAGGTCTCTGAGTTTCTCTCTGGGAAAGCTCCTCTCTTTGGTACATTGTCCTGCACGCTCTGGCTGCTATTGCTTCCCTGCACACCCAGTTCTATCTCATCTCTCTCTGTGGACCAGCCTGGAAACCCTTTCCAGTGGCAGGTTGGAGGATTCATAGGACTCTTAGTTTCTTCTCTTCCCTCAGAAATACACAATTTGCATTGTCTGATGTCCAGCGTTTAGAAATTAATGTTTAATATATTTTGTGTGTTTGTTGTTTCAGGTGGAGAGTGGAAAAACAAATCAGCTCCCTGTCACTCGATCTTTCTTTTTTTTTTTTTAAATATTTATTTATTTGCTTTAATTGTACACAATGCGTTTATTTTTACGTGGTGCTGAGGATCGAACCTGGGTTGCGCACGTGCTAGGCAAGCGCTCTACTGCTGAGCCACAACCCCAGCCCCCGTCACTCGATCTTGAACAGAAGTCTAAGTTACACTTGCTATCCCTGATAACATTGTTAGTTAGCAAGAATGATGTTCTTATGTGTTTCCTCTGTGCCAATAAGTGGCTTGAGTAATCACATTAGCAAGACATTTGTTCCCCATGGTAGTTCTATAAGGCAGCCCCATAAGGCCGTTCAAACACACATTATGATGCTGATCAAATTATGTTCTGGATTTTAATATATAAAATGATGACGACAATGATGATGATCTTGATGATGATGATTTCTACAAAATTGTTGAGGGGTAGAAGACTTAGTTCATCACTTGATGTATAGAAAATACTCAGCATGAGGAAACTAAGGCACAGTGAGGCCTAGTAATTTGCCAAAATTATTAACAAAAGTTTAGTGACTTGCCAAAGGTCACACAGGTGTTATATGCCAGAGCTTGGGTGGGAGCCTAGTACTGTCGAACTTACTGATGTCTTTCTATTATAATAATGGATGTGGCTTCCTGCAGGAAAAGTGGTCACTTAGCTGACTACTGTGGTCACCCGTGGAAATGAAGATGTGTTTTTAGCTGTGGAGGGGACAGTGGGAGAGAGTTAAGGGAACATGTGGGAGGGACAGCTTCCAGGGTGTGTCCTCCAAAACACTAGTGTCTAGTGAGCCCCGGTAAAGGGTTCTAATGCTACAGACCTTGGTAAATTGTGTGCTGTCTCACAATATGACTTTGTAGTGAGTGGCAAATGAATAAGAGCACTGATAGATTTCATCGTAAGGAAAACTTAATAACTTTGTTTAATCTCAACATTTTACACAGCTGATCATTATTAAAATATGCCACAGATTTACAACAAAATCTATTTAACCCCTGAAATTTGATAGTTTAATGATGACCTGGCTAAGGGGTAATGAGGTCTGATAATTATGGTAAAATTAGAGATAATATATGTTAAGTTTCCAGAATTGAACCTGGCCTGCCATAGACGCCCAATCAGATAGGAATTTCTTCTATGCCTACATAGGATGACCTCCAGTTTAAGACATTTGGTGTAAAACAGTGTTGAATTCAAATCCCGTCACTCCTGAACTATATTATCTTAGAGATTCACTTAGTCTTGTCACGCCTTAGTTTCCTCAAATGTAAGGTGGATATAATGAAATCTCCCTCGTGGGATATGTAACTTGGGGATGTACTCTGCAATTCTGCATGATAAAGAAGCCGGGCAATGCAATGTCTGTAAGCTCCTGGCTGCTGTTAATCGCTCTCCTCTTTCCATTCCTGTGCTCTGAGGCCGGGTCTAGACAGACATCTTTGCCCTTTAGAAGCTCACCATCAGCACCGTGGAGGACACTTGGACTTCCGAGGTGCATGCTGATGTGAGAGCTGCCCCTGGCTCATCCAGGACACGTTCAGCCATGCCTGCGGGGCTCAGATGGACAGTTGGACTTCCGAGGTGCATGCTGATGTGAGAGCTGCCCCTGGCTCATCCAGGACACGTCCCGCCATGCCCTGCGGGGCTCAGATGTATTTGGGGCCTCAGTGCATTTAGCAAGTTAATTGTTCATTAAGGAGCAGGGACATTCACAGAGCTCGCCTGACATCCTGATAAAATACCAAACGACTTTCCGTGTTTGATTTATGGGCGCAGGCTCAGCTCCTTGCTGGCTCATGTCAGAGCAGGCTAGAGCGATAAGCACACATTTATCTCTGGGCCTCGATGAATGACAGTGGAACGTCGTACCATAAAGGCAACAAAACCACCCTGTGGGAAGAAGACTGTCACCGAGTGCATTAGGAAAGTCCGACCAGACTCCTTGTGGGAGGACAATGAATGGAATTAAAAGTTAGAATTTTAATTATCATACAAATTAGAAGGAAATTAATCAGCGCATATTTTATGACTTGACTTGGTGTGGAGCACTGCCGGTTAACTTTTATGGCAAATCTTTGATTAATTGAGACGCAGCATGGAGGTATAAAATCCAGACTCCCGCTGCATGTTAATCTCTCCCTTTCCTCCCGACTCGCCCCAAGGTTAGAAACTGGGTGAGTGAGAGATGGATGCTAAAAGGATGCACGCCCACACACGCAAATGCTGGCTCACAGTTTGACTCTCAAGATCCTCGTATGCATTTTCTCAAGGTGGTTGCACAAGAGTGTTCTGTCCCCCGCTTCCCTCTTCCATGTGGTGACCTGACTTCTGTAGTCTGCCACCGTGTCCTTAGAGCTGGAGGCTACTGAGCACATAGTCACCAGACACAGGGCAGTCATCCCAGGAGAGTCACTGCAGAGGCATCAATCAGAAGTCCAGGCCCATGTGTCCTCCTCCCTCCTCTCCCAGGCCCTGGACCAAATTAACACTTGGCAGCTGAAGGATGGTTTGCACAAGGTCAGTCCGGTCATCTGTGGCTGTAATTCCAACAGGGCCGGGCCACTCCAGGCAGAGCAATGGCTTCCGAAGTAGAAATGGAAAACTGACCAGAGCTGCCTGGGACACTGTGACAGAGGACTGAGGCCTGGACCTTGCCTTTCCCCCAGGTCTCATGTGTTCGGTGTGTGGTCCCCAGCACACGGGGCTACTGGGAGACTGTGGAGGCTGAGGAGATGAGGTCTAGAGGAAGGAAGTTGGATCACTGCATGCAAGCCTTGGAGGAGATATTGGGACCCTCACTCCTCCACGTTCCCTCCCTTTTCTTTCTGGCTGCCAAAGCTTAGCAGTTTCCTCTGCCGTGTGCTCCCGCCATGATGCGCTGTGCCACCACAGGCCCAAAGCAACGGGGCCGAGTGATCGCGCTGTAAACCTCCGAAACTGTGAGTCAGAATAAACCTGCCCTTCTTTTAAGTTGGTTACCTCAA
Source organism: Tamias sibiricus (assembly GCA_025594165.1). Taxonomy (NCBI): domain Eukaryota; kingdom Metazoa; phylum Chordata; class Mammalia; order Rodentia; family Sciuridae; genus Tamias; species Tamias sibiricus. The sequence continues at coordinate 184,172,067 of CM046660.1, forward strand.
GTGTTTGTCCCCCCACCTCCCCGCAGTGATGGAAAACTGACTAACACAAAAAGAGACCTGTTTGTCCCTGTATCGCTGCAAACACACGGGCAGCTGCTCAGTTGCGGGTCACTATTCCATGTAGGGAGCGCATGGAAGGGGCCAGTCTTTGAGTGACCATGGGTAACCGCATGTTGAAGGCATTCCATAACAGGGCTGCTAATAAGCACGTCAAACATAACATGCGATCTCACTGCCCATGTCATAACTTGGCAGAGCAGCAGGAAAGGAAATAGCTATGTGTAGAAGAGACCACACGGCAAGCCGAGAAGCCATAGAGATTCAGGGTTTTGGCTTGCTCTTTTTATAACAATGTACTCCCTTGAGAACTAACCAGAGTTTCAGGATAATTACAGTAATCCCTTCCAAGGGTAGTACTCCATTGCAGGAGCCCTGTTTGGGGAGATGGCTTAAATTGCGGTTGACTACGGGCTTTGGACATGTTTGGGCATTGGCGCCTTCCGTAGTCTCACGGGACTTGGCCCGGGATCTTGGAGACTTGGCCGGAGATCTCGAGGGACTTGAGGAGATTGCGGAGGAGGTCTGTGCCATTTTGGAGGTTAGAGAAGCGTGGACGGCGTGTCGGGGTGTAGTTAGAGCCAGAGAGAAAAGTTATCAGAATAAAGAGCTGTTTGTTTCCAGTTCACCTCTACACTTCTTCCCGCGGCTTCTTTGCTCCAAGCGGCCATCGCTTCAGGCGACAACACTCCATGATCTAAATTCCTCCCACTAGGCCACACCTCTTAAAGTGCCTACCACCTCAATACCACCACACAGGGCGTCAAGATTCAAGCACAGGAGCGTTTGGAAAATCACTCAAACCACATCAAAATCCTAGAAATATATATATGTAAAACCCAGTGGTCCTTTAGTAACTTTTTGAGTATCTCTAAATCCTCATAATGCCTGTTATGGAGGATGAAGCCCATAGCCAAGGCACACGATGTCTGATTTTATGAACTAGCCAACACTGGAGCCAGGAGTAATAAAAATAGTATTTAATGCTCCAGAATAAACTAAAGTGAGAGCAGGTCCTCGGTACCTACCCTTGGGGCATCTCCCAGCCCTGTGTTCACAGGGAAGACAAATAATTCCAGGACTTGCCCCTGGTGACTGGCCTCCTCTAGCCATTCCCCACCTGCCTACAGTTACCACCCAGCTAGACCATTCAAACTAGGATGGACTGATCAGGTTACATCTTTCATAATCCAATCATTTTACCTGTGAATATTCCTGTGTTCACAGAATAGCTTTCGGCGGACACCTCATATTCAAGCCACAACACTTCGTGAGTAGTTCTGCAGGGCCCTCAACTGAGGTGCAGCAGAGTCTCCTTGGAGAACCTGGTTATATGTTCCCAGAGAGAAACTGGGAAGGCCAGAAATTTTCCAGAACTTTTTTTTGTTTTTTCGTGTTTCCTTTATCTTGTTTGCTCTGCTTCTCCTAAGAAGGCAGTTTTCTCTATACTTCCTTAGAGTTAGAAGGAGCAGGGTAGGGGAAAACTTGTGTTGTAGTTGCCATGACATAAAATGTCACCTCTACGATTTCCCAGCTTGGGGGTGTCCTGAATTATGGAATCTTCGTATTGGCAAAGCCCCACAGCACTTGGGGACTCTGGTGTTTGATTTTACTTCCTTGGTTAAATACTTTAATCTAAGGGGGCCGAGGTTCTAGCTCATAGAAGATTGTGTGCTTAGCATGCAGAAGGCCTTACGTTGAATCCTGAGCAACACACACACACACACACACACACACACAACAATGTAATTGCCTAAATAAAAATTTAAGAAATTACTTAAAAAGACTTTAAAAGATGATCTGAGATTTCCCACCTTCAGCTTTTATATGCTTTTCTATGTGATTTTTTTTAAAGCTATTTATCCAGCGTTTAAATTGTCTCCTAGCAAGGTGGGCTCAGATGACTTATCCTTATTTCTTAAAACCAGAAGTCCATGGGATGATTATTGCATGTGATTTTCTAATTGAAAAATAACAGTAATTATTTTGGGAGAGTAGTATTTCATTGTGTATATATACCAAAGTTTCCCTATTCATCTGCTGATGGGCATGAGTTTGGTTCCACAATCTAGCTATTGTGAATTGTGCTGCTGTAAACACTGATGTGGCTGTGTCCCTGTAGTAAGCTGTTTTTAAGTCCTTTGGGAATAGGTCAAGGAGTGGGATAGCGGGGTCAAATGGTGGGTCCATTCCAAGTTTTCCTAGGAATCTCCATACTACTTTCCAGATTGGCTTCACCAATTTGCAGTTCCACCAGCAATGTAAGAGTGTGCCTTTCCCCCCACATCCTCACCAGCATTTATTGTTGTTTGTTTTTTTGATAGCTGCCATTCTGACTGGAGTAAGATGAAATCTTAGTTTTGATTTGCATTTCTCTAATCACTAGAGATGTTGAACATTTTTTCATAATTTGTTGATTCTATATCATCTTCTGAGAAGTGTCTAGTTCCTTGGCCCATTTATTGATTGGGTTATTTGTTTTTTGGTGTTAAGGCTTTTAAGGGCTTTATATATCCTTGAGGTTAGTGTTCTATCTGATGTGCTTGAGGTACAGATTTGCTCCCATTCTGTAAGTCCTCTGTTCACCTCACTGATTGTTTCTTTTGCTGAGAAGAAGTTTTTTAGTTTGAATCCATCCCATTCATTGATTCTTAGTTTTCGTTCTTGCACTATAGGGGTCTTATTGAGGAAGTTGGAGCCTAAACCCACATGATGGAGATTGGGGCCTACTTCTTCTTCTGTTAGGTGCAAGGTCTCTGGTTTAATTCCTAGGTCCTTGATCCAAGAATTGCCAACAACCGTTTGGATGGGAAGGCCCAGAAAACAGTGAAACCTGAGGTGACTTTTGCAGAAGGTTGTTGGTGAGTAGCTTCCTGCTCCCTCCTTTCTTCAAGGAGAGAGTCAGCTGCTGACTCCCCCCAAGAGGGACTTTAAAGGCCAGAGCACGCAGAACACTCTGGCAGAATGTCCTTGTCTTGGTGATGAAGATTTCTTCAGAAGACCCAGCTATGTTTGAGTTAAAAGTATTAGGCACAGATAAAAATAACAGTGAGATAACATCTTCACCTTTAAATTAAAAAATGTTAAAAAAAATCCTTTCTATTGTGATGAGACAGGCACTCTCCTTTATTAGTGTGGAGTGGAACACATTTGGAAAGAATTTGACAGCTTGAATATAACCTAAAAGCTAATTATGCCTTTTGGCCTGTAATTTAACTCCTAGGAAATTATATTAAGTAAAATGTAGAAAAATCATGATGCACAAAGGTTCATTTACTCAATAAATATTTATTGAGGGCTTACTATGTCCTAGATATTTTTCTGAACACCAGGAATTTAGCAGTGAATTAAAAAATGCAAACCTAGCACACAAGTGCTACTTCAAGTTGTATCTGTCAATAGAAAAACAAAGAATTAAGGGGATTACATGTTATTAAAAGTGTCTTAAAGTAGTCCACTTCTGGCCAAAACAAATTAAGCTCACTGAAGACGTTTTTTTTCCTTCAGTGCTGGGAATTGAAAAGTGCAGATTATTTTTCATAGTAGTTAAAAACAGACATGCTGGACAAAACACAGGAAAAAAAAAAAAAAGAAAGAAAAGAAAAAAAGAAACAGCCAAAGCAAGCAAGCAAACAACCAACCAACCAAACAAGAAAAAACTACCTGAGGATGCTGGAACAAAAAAATAGCAGTCAAATTGGGGCGGATAACCCTCCTAACAGAAGGAAAGGCCAATATAACGGCGTTGAGCTCCTGTTGATTACCCACCCCCTCTGTTTTCTAAGTTTCAGTTTTGAACTAAGTACACTCCAAAGTAGGAAACTTTAGAGCAGATGCTGTGAGAAAAAAACTCCCAAAGACAAGTCTGTCTTTCAGGTTAAAGGACGGGGGGGGGGTGGGGGACCTGTGAGTCAGTGGGTATAGAGAGAATCCTTGCAGGCATTTTCCCCTATTTTTTTCTCTCCTGGTCTTGCTTCAACACCTGTTCCACCAAATAATGCACTATGTGAAGTTGGCACGAGCACCTACAGCCCTAAGAGGAAAGAGGGGCCTGGAAAGACTGTTCCACAGGAGCGTGCTTTCCTCTCCCTGTCTCTCTCCTCTGTCCTGAGGACAGGCATGGCGATGTGGAGTGGCAGAGAAGGTTAGCCTTCTGAGAGAGTGGAGTCACTCTGAACAGAAGAATCCAGAAAAGGATGTCTGGATGTCTGTGGAGGTGGAGACTATGGGGGGGGGGGGCTCCGAGAGGGAAAAGTTGCAGAAAGGATCTTTAGTCTGCGTTGGGACCACTTCGGTGCTGAAACTGTACAGAATACACCAGACCAGTCTAGCACTGGCTTTGAGAACTGATGTTGCATGAAAACCACAGCCCTGGTCCAGGGGCAAATCACGAGTGCAGAGTAGACCAAAGAGCATAGCAAACACTGTGAAAATTGAGCCAACATTGGAACTACCACCCCAGGCACAAGACAGAACTCATCATCTAACTCTTTAGATCGATCAAATGCTAAAACAAAGAGAAAACCAATGTTCTCCAGAGAATTTTAACATGAACCAGAGTCATACAACATAATATTTGAAGTTTTCAGAAAATACGACCAATTCTTAAGGGAAAGATCCAAACAACAGAGGTCATCTGACATGACAGGTTGTAGAGCCACTACTACAACAGTAATTCATGAATTAAAGGTGAACCTTTTTTTTTCTTTTTCTTTTCAGTGCTGGGGATAGAACCCAGGGCCTCATGCATGCTAGGCAAGTACTCTGCCACTCAGTTACAGCCCCACCCCATCAAAGCAAACACGTTTTTAAATAAGTATAAATGCAGGAATTTTCAGTGGAGAGATAGGAATTATAAAAACAAACCCAAACATAAATTTTAGGACTGAAAAAATGCAATATCGGAATTTAAAATAAACTGTTGGTTTGATTCAGTTAGATATAGATGACAGAGGAAATATTTGTGACCTTGGAGAGAGAAGAATAGAAATAATTCAATCTGAAGAGCAGAAAGTAAATGAATTAAAAATAAAATGTACAGATCCTCAGGGACCTGTAGGACAATATGAAAAAGTTCAACATTTGTGTTTTTGATATTTCTAATAAAGATGAGAATATAGTGCTAAAAATTTGATAACTAATGGCTAAAAATTTCCTTGATTTGGCGAGAAACATAAATTTATATTATATATATAACAATCTCAATAAAATCTAAATAATTTAAATGCAAAGATACTATTCCCATGAATGAACAATGGAATCCAATATCCACTGTGTATCATATTATAAAAATTAACCCAAACTAGATCAAAGATGTAAATGTAAGTTCCTTCAGTGAAAACATAGGCATAAATCTTTTTAAAACTGGATTAGGCAGTGGTTTCTTAGATATAAAAAAAAAAAGTACAAGCAATGGAAAAAAATATAAACTATGTATCATCAAAGTGAAAAATATGCTTCACAAGACACCATCAATCATGAAAAAAGAAAACCGACAGAATGGAAGAAAATACTTTAAAATCATACATCTGATACAGGACTTGAATTCAGAATCTATAAGGAACTATTACAAACAGTTGTATGTAAAAAGATGCTATATATATGCATTATGAATTGTAATACTACTATTATAAACAAAAAAGAAAAATTTAAAAAAAGAAAATTTTAAAATAAAAAAAGAACTATTACAATGCAACAATAAGCCAATTTTAAAAAATAGGCAGATGATTTGAATAGAAAATTCTATAAAGAAGATATACAGATAGTCGACAAGCCTATTAAAGAGATTCTCAGTAGAATTATCCATTGGGGAAATACAAATCAAAAGCACAATGAGATGCCACTCTGTACCCATCAGGCTTGCTAAATGGAAACCTATATGCACACACACTCATACAAACTTGTACACACATGTTCTTAGCAGCACTGCTCATAGTAGTCAAAAGTGGACATAACTCAATATCCATGATTTGATGAACGGACAAAATGACATGTGGCATATCCATACATTTACATATAATTTGACAATAAAAAAAAAAAAACTAACCCATGTCACAAGGTAGATAAATAATTGCCGGGTGAAAGAAGTCAGTCATAGCAGACCACGTATTCAAGGATGCCATTTTTCTGACAAGTCCAGAATGACAAATCTATAGAGACAGAGCATATTAGTCAATGCCCACAGCTGGTAAGGGAGGAGAATGTGAGGGTGGTGGTAACAGCTAAGAAGAGGGAATTTCTTTGGAGTAATGAAAATATTCTACAATTGACTATGATGATGGTTGCACAACTATGAATACACTAAAATCTGTTGAATTGTAGCAAGTGGGTGAATTGTATGGTGTATGAATTCTATCTCATTAAAGCCATTAAAAAAGAATACCAGTGGCAGACACACTATAATCAAACTGCTAAAAACATCAAAGATCTTTAATGATTTCAGGAAAAAAACCAACATATTACTGGAAGGAACAATTTTTTTTTTTTTATGAATGTAAATTTCTCATCAGAAACCATGGAAGCAGAAGGCAGAGGAACAGTATATTCAAAGTCCTGAAAGAATACAACTACACACCAGGAAGTCTACATCCAGTGAAATTACCCTTCAGGAATCAAGGTAAAATAAGAACATTCTTGCATGGAAAACAAAAAAAACAAACAACAAAAAATACCTAGGGATTCATCACCAGCAGATCTACTCGAAAAATGAATGCTGCTATTTTTTTTTTGTTTTTTCAGGAAAATGGGAAGTCATACTGGGGGGAAACCTGGAGCTTCAGGAATGAAGATGAATAGAAATGATAAAGATCTGGGTGAATGTAACAAGCTATATTTCCATCTGTCAAGTTCTTTAAAATATGCCTGACTGTTGAATGCAAGTATCCTAACATTGGGGAGCTTCAATATATACTCTAACAAGAAGCAGGGAGGACTGAAGAGCAGTCTATGTGATATTTGAAGTGGTAAAACATTACTAGATTGTGCAAAGTTCATATTGTATATTGTAATCCCTGAAAAAAACACACAAAATATATATCTGAAAAGCCATGGCGGGGCAGGGACCCTGAGGGATGAGTAGGTGGGATTTCACTGTGTTAACCACCAGAGAGATTTTCTCTCTTTTCTTCTGTCTCTTCTATTCCTAATTCATTTCAAAGTGTTCTTGGTCACAGCTCACTTAACTTGTTCCTTGACCCATTAATGGGTTGAGAATTCTAGTTTGACAAGTACTTGCAAAGGCTAAAACTGTACAGGAACTGATGTTTCAAAAAAGAAATTGTCAGATTGTATTGGTGATATCCAGGTCCTCATAAACCTTCAATTTCTCAGAGGTGAGCTGGGGGCAAACTCTGACTCCCAGAAGAAAGCTTCTTTATCACAAATGTAGGTCCAGGTAGAGAGGAAAAACTAAGTGAATAACAGTCTCTCCCTGGAAATTCTCGGCCTGTAGTTACGTGTGGTTAGGTCCAGACATTCGACAAGGTCTATGACCTTAGTATCCAAGCTAAGAATTTGATTTAATGTAGACCCAAGTTAGTAGTATCCCTGGATACTGTAAGGATCAAACTGAGATAATCTCTGGAGGAATGTACTTTAAATATCTCCTTGAAGGAATTTTGAAAAGTGGAGTTCTAAGGAACTTGAATTCATGATTAAAAAAAAAAAAGTCATTAAACTAGAAAGTTAGCAGAAACAAACAGTTACACACTCCCCTGCATTCTGTCAAAATCAAACTGAAATAATCTCTGGAGGAATGCACTCTAAACATCTCCCTTGAGGAATTCTCAGATGTGATGTTCTAAGAAATTTGAGTTCATGATGTTTAAAAAATCATTAATCTGTACATGAGAGTTAACAGAAACAAACAGACCCAGACCTAGAAGCTTTTCACCTGCTGAACTTACCTGGAATGAAATATCAAATAAAGCTGTTTAAATGTTTAAGGACGTAAACTGGAGATTGGAAGCATAAGGAGAAAACAAGTCAGTCAAAATCAACCAGCCAAATTCATGAAAGAAGCAAATAGAATTTCTCAAATAAGAAAAATAATCATTTAAGCTAAATATCCCTCAACATGGAATGTAGTGACTTGCTTTGGTAGAATAAAATAGAGAAAGGAAAAAAAAATAGTATCTGTAAGTTGAAGAAGCCTGGTAGACACCACCTTAATCAAATGATAAAGGTTAATGTTACCAGAGATATCATCTACCCCTGGCAGGACTTGATGAGCAGGGAAATTCACCTTTGTGGTCTTTCCCAAGACCCATCCATACCTCCATATGTTTAAAATTATTTATTTATTCATTTATTTCTTCTAATTAGGTGTACATGACAGCAGAATGCATTTTGATTCATTTTACACAAACGGAGCACATCTTTTCATTACTCTGTACACAATATAGAGTCACACCATGTGTGCAGTCCTACGTGACGTAGGGTAATGATGTCCATCTCATTCCACCATCTTTCCTGGCCCCTACCTCCTCCCCTCCCCTCTCTCCCTTTGCCCAATAAAATTCCCTCCATTCTGCCCATGCCCGCCCCCCATTATGGATCAGCATCCACTTACCAGGGAGAACATGCGGCCTTTGGTGTTTTGGATTGGCCTACTTCACTTAGCATGATATTCTCCAACTCCACTTACCTGAAAATACCATAATCTTATTCTCTTTTAATGCTGAGTAATATTCTATTGTGTACATATACCACAGTTTCCTTATGCATTCATCTGTTGAAGGGCATCTAGGTTGGTTCCAAAATTAGAGAAAACCAAATGGAAGGATATTCTACAGTTTGGCTGATCAGTTTGACTCAAGACATGGAAGTAGAGATTAAACTGAGAAACTTTGAGGGGAGACTGGGGAAACGTGGCAAGTAAACAATGCCACACCCTGGGTTGGATCCAGAGGACATTCATGGAAATCCTAGAGGATACACACCTTGTTTGAAGTTTAGTTCATAAAATCGTATCAATTGTTTCTTCATTTTGACAAATGTGTGATGGTCAGGTAAGCTGTAAGCAACAAGGGAAACTAGGTAAATGTTTTCTGGGACTGTTGTGTATTATACTTCCAAATTGTTTATAAATCTCAACTTAGTCCAAGAAAAAAAAAAAGTTTTTTTAAAAACAATGACTCAGAAATGTGGCAGGTCCCAGAACAGCCTCCTGGGTTATTCCAGGGGTCTGTGATTAGGTAGAGAAAGAAAAGGCAGGAGAAGAGCCCAGAAAGAGTACTTGGAGGTGAGCGTAAGCCAGGAGAGTGATGGGCTGGGGGCTCAGAGGCAAGTCACCATCTCCAAATGGAAGGACCCACTGTACAGTTAAAGCCTCGGGGAGACACCCTCAGACAAAGACAGAGAGGCACATATAGCCCAGGGGAAGATAAACAAATGCTGGCAATTTTAAAGCTCTGGGGGACACCAAGATAAGAACTGAGAGGTATCCTTCATTTTTGGCAGCACAGAGGTCATGGGGTCTTTGACAGGAGTGGTCTTGTTGGAACAGTGGGATGAGGAGGTCCATTGAAGTAAGTAGAAGGTGGTTGGAAGTAAGTTTGTGATGAACTGATGGGGGAGGGTGATGGTTTGTAGTGTGCAAAGGAGGGATCACAGGGACCTTGGGGATGGGAATTTAAAACAAAAGGATTTTCCTGAGGCTACAGCATCTGAATTCCTTGCCTCCTTTTCCCCTCCCATTGAGATGATGGAGCCGTCATTCACAAACATGGTGCTGCTGGGGGTCATCTTGCTGATGCCACTGCTGCTTGGAGGACATGCTGGCCTGGGATGCAACGAAGCCCATTCTTGGGGTAGCCAGTGGGAACAGCCTGGGGATTGCAGCACTTGTCCAGTGGATGCTTACATTGTTCTGTCTGCTCCGTTAGAATAGGATTCAGCCCACTGCAGAGAGATAGCTGGAGAAGCACATGGGCCCACAATTACTGTCCAAAGCAAAACTGTGGAACCCCCCTTTTTAGTCCCAGGCCTCTTTTTAGTTTAACCGCTTCTTTTTGCTCTGTAAAATGCTTGGCTTAAAGATAACAGGAGTCAAACTGCTGTGACTCCATTTTGTAATCAGCTGCCTCTATTTTATCAGCCTCGAGCTGTTGCAAGTCTCTGGTCACGGGGGAACAAGGAGAGAACAAGCCCGGGCATGTTAAGCCAGCCCGCGCACAATAAGACCTCATAAGGGAAAAGCAGGACCCTGCAGTGAGCTTGAGTAACAGCACATTCCATTGCTCTGAGGACAGCCTCCACCAATGAGAACCCCCTTAGTCATTCCCCAATCAATTCAAAATGTGCTTGGAGTGCGCGGACTCCCCTGGCCAATTGCAATATGACAAGACACCTTAACTGTAAAGATGGCCAATCATGTAAACCCCCTCCCTCTCCTTGCTTCTACCCCAATAAAAGACTTGCCCCTCCTAGGTTCGGGACTCTCAGTAGGGATCCAATGTGTTTTTGAGATCTGAGAGTCTGAGTTTAAGCCTGAATAAATGCTCTTTGTTTTTGCATACACTCCGGATTCCTTGGTGGTCTTGGGTCTGTTCTCTGGGCATTACAAAACGTATTGAACTTGACTTTATGCAATAATCCCTTGAAGAAAGGAGGTTTGTCTATCCCGGGAATGGAGCAGCACCTAGGACATTATTGAGGCTTCCCTAATTACCAATGTTGATATTTGGTGGCATAGTTTCAACAATATAACAACAGCTAACTCTAGTTAAATATGTTTTGTGTCAGATGCTATTTTAAATGCTTTCCATGCATTAACTCACATAATCGTTATAGCAGTTCTATTATTACATTTTACAGATGTGGAAACTCAAGCACAGGCAGATTGAGAACTTTCCTGAATCATGGAGGTAGGATTCAAACAGGAGTTCACCCTAGATGCCACACTCCCAGACGTTGCACACACTTAACTCTGTTTAGAATCTCACATTGGTTAAGAAATGCACCAGGGGAAAGAACACAAGGTGTGTAGTAATTTCACAATGAATTATGTTTCTTCAAAGGCAAGAGAGATTGTGTATTCTATGAAAACAGGCACACGTAAGCCATTAAGAAGGGAAGAAAAATAAGAAAGAAACACAGTGAACTGCCCTAAACACTGCCCTTTCTTTATGGCAATTGCTTGTGCATCTTATGAATTAAGTACCTGAATGCAGAAGTGCATGTAATCTTAATGTGTGATTTTTATAGCATTGACATGGTGCTTGAGACATATGGATATTCTGAAAATATTTGCTATATGTGATGATGTCGATGGTGTAACCAGAATTGTCAAATATTTTCTATAAAGGGCCATATAGTAAATATTCGAGGTGTTATAGTTCACATAATCTTTGTCACAATTACTCAACACTCAGTAGCATGAAATCAGTCATGGAAAATATGTGAATAGACATGAGAGTATTTCAATAAAGTTTTATGTACAATAGGAGGCTGAGGACAGATTTGGGGTACAGGGTAGAGTTTACCAATCCCTGGCTTAATCTGTCCTTAGTATGGGTAATTGCACACACACACACACACAGACACGACACACACAGACCATGTAAATGTATGTGTATATGTATTTATACTAGTCCATGCTCGTATACGGGTATGTTACAGACAGTTCCCAGTTTGGAAAAGTTTAAATTAACTACTTTTTGACTTGGCAATGGTACAGAACAATATGTATTCAGCAGAAACCATGCTTCAAGTGGTCATGGAGGTGGGATCCCCACAATGGGACAGGGCCTTTATAAGAAGAGAAGCAGAGAGGAATGCTCTTTCTCCATGCCCGTGAATGCCCACAGGGACAAGGCAGCAACCCAAAGGCGGACCCTCACCCGAGGCCATGTCTGCTGGGAACTCGGTCTTGGACTTCCAGCCTTTGTGACTGTGCCTGAGCTGACTGAGACAGAGGGTCATTTCTGTGGAAAGAATGAAGGAGTGTTAAAGAGAGAAGGGGAATCAAAGGCCTAAACATAAAAGCTAAAAATATAAAATTCTTCTAAGAAAACGTAAGGGAAAAACTTCATGACATTGAATCTGCCTGATTTCTTGAATATGACAACAAACATATAGGTGACAAAAATAGATACACTGGATTTCAACAAAATAAAAAACTTGCATGCATCAAAGGACACTATCAATAAAGTGAAAAGACAACTCATGGAATGGGAGAAGATATTTATAAATCATGAATCCAGAATATATATAATATATATAAATGTATATAAGTGTATGTACGTATGAATATACATATATATGCATACATATGTATATATGTATATAAACAACATCTACAAATTAAGGACAAAAAATTATGGAACCCAATTAAAAAGTGCACCAAGACCTCAAATTGATCGTTCCCCAAGACAATATACAAATGGCCAGATAAGTACATGTAAAGATGTTTATCCTTAATAGTCATTAAAGAAATAAAAATCAAAACTACAATAAGATACTACTTCACATGCATTAGGATGGCTATTACTTAAAAACAAAATGACTTGACACTTGTGCATGCATGCAAACACACACACACCTCTTTGAAAATAACAGGCATTGGTGAGGGTGTGGAGAATTTGGAATCGTTATGCACTGATGGTGGAGATTTAAAATGCTTCTGCTATCGTGGAAAACAGTAAGGCTGTTTCTCCCCAAATTAAACAAAGTGTTAAAATATCCAGCAATTCCACTTCTGGCTATACTATTCAAAGTTTTTTTTTTTTTTTTTTTTTGGGGGGGGGGGTACCGGGGATTGAACTCAGGGGCACTTGACCACTGAGCCACATCCCCAGCCCATTTTTGTATTTTATTTAGAGACAGGCTTTCACTGAGTGCTTAGCACCTTGCCATTGCTGAGGCTGGCTTTGAACTCAAGATCCTCCTGTCTTAGCTTCCTGAGCTGCTGGGATTACAGGCATGTGCCACCGTGCCTGGCCATCCAGATTTTAAAGACTCAAACAGATATTTGTACACCCATGACCACAGCAGTGTTATTCATCATAGTACAAAAGGTAGAAGTAACCCTTCTACCAATGGATAAGCCAAATATAGAAGGTACACTGTACCTGTACACAGAATGGAATATTGCTTAACCTTAAAAAGGAAGAGCACTTGAACATCTTCTGCAACATGGATGGATTCTGAGGACATAGTGCCAGGTGAAATAAGCCAGTCGCAAAAAGACACTGCATGATTCCTTCTGCTACGAGCTATCTAGAATAGTCAAATATAGAAACAGAAATCAGAATGGTGTTTGCCAGGGGCCAGAGGGAGGGGAAAATAGGGAGTTTTGTTTAATGGGTATAGTTTCAGTTTGGGAGGATGGAAAGAGTTCTGGAGATGGAGGGTGGTGATGGTGCCCTACAATGTGAATGGGTTTAATGTCATGAACTGCACTTTTACATGCCTACAATGGCAACTTTTGTAATGTGTCTTTTACCACAACAAAAAGAGAGAGAAACAAGGGGGCAACCCACGCTTAGAAGATGCTCAAAAAGGTCTCTCCTGGGTTGATGTCAGCTGATCATCTACTAAGAACTAAATTATATGCCTCATTCTGGAGACTCAAAGCTAGGTCTAGCCTTGCCTTCTGTCCCTCGATGACCTGGGAATGACCCATTAGTGGTCCAAAAGAAACACCAGTGTTGCCACCCCAAAATACATAAATCAAGAGGAGACTTGGTCCCCATGTATGAGTTTTTAATTTATTTGGATAGGTTTCTGATTGCTTTAGAAAATCTTAAGCATAGTTTTCTTGTATTTCATTCCAACTAGGGATACACATTTTTGCTCATTTTAGCAAGATTTGCTTTGAGTGGTCTATTTGGCTAAGACTTAAGAGGTTTTATCATTGTGTTTGTTTTCTCCTTTTATGGTTGGTTGTTTATTAGCAAGGAAATTGTGTATTTACCTTTCACCGTCTTAGAAAATCAGCAACTAAGTACAGTTACCAGGATTTAAGCTATGCTCTTGCTGGCCTGACCATGGCCTGACTCTATTGCTACTGATATGAGGTCTTGGATGGCTGACCTGGAACAAAGTGGCAAGATCACTTCAGAGAGACAGCACTAAACTTGATTTAACTACTGTTCCTACCACTACAATGAAGGAAAAGGAAAGAGGAGGAGGAGGAATTATTATTGGAGGGACAACTTATCAAGCGCTTATGTGGTGAACACTGAAATAAAATCTTGAGTGTAGATTATTCCCGTGGTGACTCTGTGAGGTAACTTCATTATCCACATTTTACAGAATAGGAAACTGAGATTCAGAGAGGTTAAATGCCTTGCCCAGGCCACACATCTACCTGGCAGAGCTGGAATGTGAAACACAGTTAAATCTCCTGCCCCTCACTTCCCATTTTTGCTCTTAGTGCCATTCAACAGCTGGATGAGCTTGCTGATACTGAAAGCACCCAGAGAGTGCACAATAACCAGAGAGAAATGAACGGCATTCATCTACTATGTGCCACACCCAGCACCCAGAGCCCATGAGTCTGGGGAGCATCCTAGTAGCATCCCAAAGCAGTGGTATCTCATAGATCACATTGGAAAGATTCTGCTGTAGCTGTAACCCCTGTTTTCCTGGTCTTGTTATCAGCAAAAGTCAAGTCAAAGCAAACCAAACCACTTCAGAGGTTGGTGGATGATTATAAGGGCTGTTAATTATGAACTGAATAATTGGAAATGGTTACTATAAACTCTTTCTGGACCTACAGGATTGCATGCTGTGTGTATAGTCAGAGCCCCAGCATGTGACCTCAAAGACCAAGCGACGATGATGTCTCTGGGACTGCATCTTTGAACAGCAGGCGTCTGCAGTGTAGGAGTAATGGTTTGCTTAATAATGATTTTCTGTAGTCATTCTGCCCCTCTCAGAATGACATCATACTGTCATTGCCACATGTTACTGACTCGACTGTGGTCAGTTGCCTCGCCTGGCTGTCTGTTGGGAGAGAGGTCCATCTGGGCACAAGTGCCCAGAGTGTATTCCATGTGGGCCTGACCTCTGAGATCTCATCACCAGGCTGGATGGAGTGAACTTCCCCTGAAAAGCCTTCTGGGCTTTCCTTTGAGATCAGGAGTCCTAAGGGTGACTGCTGTCTTTCTACAAAAAGAGGTCCTATTGAAGGGCATTTAGGTTAGTTCCATAGCTTGCCTATTGTGAGTTGAGCTGCTATAAACATTGATGTGGCTGTGTCACTGTGGTATTCTGATTTTAAGTCCTTTGGGCATATGCTGAATAGTGAAATAACTGGGTCAAATGGTGGTTCCATTCCTAAGTTTGTGCGGAATCTCCACACTCTTTCCAGAGTGGTTGCACAAATTTGCAGTCCCACCAGCAATGTACGCGTGTTCCCTTTTCCTCACATCCTCACCAACATTCGTCGTTACTTGTATTTTTGGTAATTGCCATTATGATTGGAGTGAGACGGAATTTTCATGGAGTTTTAATTTTCGTTTCTTTAATTGCTAGAGATATTGAACATTTTTTCATATATTTGTTGACCATTCGTTTTTCTTCTTTTTGAGAAGTATCTGTTCGGTTCCTTTGCCCATTTATTGATTGAATTATTTGTGTGTGTGTATATGTTAAGTTTTTCAAGTTCTTTGTGTATCTTGAAAATTAATGCCTTATTGGAGGTGTAGGTAGCAAAGATTTTCTCCCATTCTGTACATCCTCTTTTCACACCCATGATTGTTTCCTTTGCTGTAAAGAAGCGTTTTCATTTGATACCATCCCATTTACTGAGTTTGGTTTTATTTCTTGTGCTTTAGGAGTCTTGTTCAGGAAGTCAGTTCTTGTACCAATATGTCGAAATGTTGGGCATACCTTTTCTTCTAATAGGTACTAGATTTATGGTCTAATTCTTAGGTCTTTGTATAAAGAAATTGTGGTATATACACACATTAAAATATTACTCAACCATAAAGAAGAATGACTTTATGACATTTGCCAGTAAATCGATGGATCTGGAGACTACCATGCTATGCAAAATAAGCCAGTCCCCTCAAACCAAAGGTCGAATGTTTTTGCTGATATGTGAAAGCTAACCCACAATAAAGGGGGAGGAGGGGAAGAAGAGAAGTTCAGTAGGTTAGAGAAAAGAGAACAAAAGTAAGGGAGGGGGATAGGAATTGGAGAAACAGTAGAGTGAATCTGACACAATTTTCATATGTACACATACGAAAATACCTAAGTGAACCTTACCATTGTGCTCACCCATAATAATGGGATCCTAATTAGAATAAGATATATTCAATGCTTATATTATTGTATTATTGGAAGGATAATGTATTGAGCACTTATGTGGCAAACACTGAGATAAAATCTGTGTGAATTATGACTTTGTGAGTAACATTATCATCCACATTTTACAGAATAGGAAACTGCATAACTAAGAAGAACCAATAAAATAAAATTACAAAAGAGGACCTGGTCTCTCTGGATTATTCCCTTCACTATATCTGGGTCCAGAGCTACTCTTTGGACAGGGGTCTGGAAGCCCCTTCCCTCCTTGCTAAGCCTGTTTTCTTCTGAGCTCTGCAGGTATGTGTAAAATGGAGTTCTGGAGGGATCTGTCCTTCCAGGAGGGGGCAGGGGCATCAGAGCAACGCCCCAGCTCCATACCTGATCCGCACTCTCTTCCTTCAGCTGTGCATGATGCTCTGCTAAGTTCGACAGAAGCATGACTGTCCTCAGTCTCCAGAAGGCTCCTATTATAAGAATAAAAAGCCAGTTGTCATCCATCGTCAGTTTCCTCACTTAATTCAATCCTCAACACAACCCCATAAAGCAGTTATGATTGCCAGGGTCATACGCACAAAAAAACCTAAACACTGAGATTCAGTGACAGGAAGTTGAATCCTGGTCATAGATGATGCTGAGGCCCTGGTGTGCTGCAACAGACAGATTCAGTCCGTACAGCTCTGGACAAAAGCATCGTTCATCTGTGGCTGTAGTCTCCCTCCCCAAGCCCAACTTTCCAAACGCCCACTGACTCCTATGTGCTTTCTCCACAGTGCACAAGTTAGTAGTTACTGAATGCATTTCCGTAGTTAGGAAAGCCACTCAAAGAAGGTTGACCATCACGATGGCTTGTGTCTAGGAAGTACCTGGGGGACTAGTGATATCTTTTCTTTTCAGGTGCTAAGGAACGTACCCAGGAGTAAGGTGGCCTCACTGAGCTACATGTGGCATGAGCCCATGTTTGTGTCTGCCTGGCTCACAGGTGCAAATTGCCAGCCCATCACCCTCTTTTGCAAAGGGCAAAATCTCCTGCCTCTGAGTTTCCCTGCCTGAGACCCCGTGACAGACACGCACAGGACTACGGAGAAGCACTTTCCATTTTTTCCATGTTCAGGTGGGACCTGGTAGAGCTTCCTCTGCTGTCAGGCCGTCTGTTCCAGGTCAGGGCTTCACCATGGCACGATGAGCTTTATGTTCAATATGGTCACAAGCGTACCATAAAAAAAATGTCCTTTAGTGCTGCAGAGTCAATGGCTGCAGAACGGGCTTGTCCGCCCGCGTGAGAATTGATTGTTGCTCCGTGGTACAAGGCAGTCCAGGGGAAACTGGGATGTGGACCAATGATTTGTTCATATCATGCTCCTTAAACTACAGAAGACTATTTCCAGATGTTAACATCTGTGCTCTCGAGGGGCTTCTGTGTTTCACTGGAGTATATGGAGGATTTTGCTTGTTGCTTTTGTTGTTAAAAGATCCTGACGGCTCAGGACCTCTCCACTTTTTCTACTCTGGTCCTTCCTCTAGTCCAGCCTCAGGTACCATTCCCCCAGGGCTCTCAGAAACCAGCTGCAGACACCACTTCCCTTTAATTGATGGCCCAAAGCTAACCACGTTTATTCCTGTTTTCTTCTCCTCCTCCTCCTCCTCCTCCTCCTCCTCCTCCTCCTCCTTCTTCTTCTTCTTCTTTATTGCTTAGCCCTATCCCTGAATTCCCACCTTCACTTTGCCTCTAAGTCTTTGCCCCTTGGAGACCTATGGAGCTGTTCTTCCTTTATCCTGGACTGGGCTTGTACACACTTTTGACTTCAACATCTCACCTCTCCTTCCTGTTCTCCAACGATCCTTGGTTGGAAGCTGGAAGCACCCTGGAAATCTATACATCTCTGCAAAATGATGATGCTGGCATGGCCACTTTGTTCACAGGCTGAGTTTGTAATCCACTTCTGCTACATGGGGTTGGATGTCTCACTGTCCAGTGCCTTCTTAATTATCTTCCACTTTTCATGCTATGGAGGAGACTTTTCTAGTTGTAAAGAAAGGGAGGCATGCATTTGTCAGGGGATTGCATGCCACCTTCTGCCACAAAATCCCTGTGGGGTTTGCAGTGTGTGTTTTCTGAACCAGAGGCATCTGAGGCCCACCTCTAGGCTCGCCATGTTCAGGAGATAGGCACTGATTAGTCAGGATTCTTTTTGGTTGTTAAGTGTAGGAAATCCAGCTCAAACCCACATAAGTCAAGAGGTAATGTATTAACTCATGTTACTGAGAAGTTCACAGAAGTTTAACATCAGGCACAACTCAATCCAGGGACCCAAGATAACTCTATCTGGCCTCTCTTTCTCTTTTTTTGTTTATTCTTTATATATATACATGACAGTAGAGTATATCTTGACGTATTATACATACATGGAATATAACTTCCCATTCTTGTGGTTGTACATGATGTGGCATTTCACTGGTCGTGTATTCATAGATGAACATAGGAAAGTTATGTCTGATTCCTTCTACTGTCTCTCCTCTTTCCATTTCCCCTCCCTTCCCTTCATTCCTCTTGGTCTAATGCAATGAAATTCTATTCTTGCCTCCACCCCACTTATTGTGAGTTAGCAGCTGCATATAAGAGAGAACATGTTACCATACATTTCTCCATCTCTTGATTCTTGGTTGCTTTCTTTCTTATTTTGCAGGTAGGCTCGTCCAGGTAGGAGGAAAAGACAGCTACTATCAGCTACTATCTCTCACATTTAATTTCCCATATCTTCCCAATTCCAGCATATATATATATATATATATATATATATATATATATATATATATATATATTATTTTTCCCTCTCTCTCGGATTTGTCCTATCTGGGTGATGGATCTATCCCTGGAGCTATCACTGTGTTCAAAACAATTGATCTATTCAGACCTGGATGTATTATTCTGGGTAAGTTATAAAGAAAATATTTTTATTTTGGCTCAAGGTTCTGGTCCATGGTGGAGGGGCTGCATCTGGTGATGGCCTTCTCATGAGCAGAGTCAGGAAGTGATACAGGGCATCCAAAGCAAGGGATGGGAGGAGCCTATGTGTGTGTGTTGTTGTCGTCTTCTTCTTCTCCTCCTCTTCCTCCTTCTCTCTCCTCTTCTTCTTCTCTCTCTCTCTCTCTCTCTCTCTCTCTCTCTCTCTTATAAATACACCAGTATACAATTACAGAAACTTCCCTCTGATGACCTGGTCTAATCCTAATCACTTGCCAAGTGCCCCACTTACAAACATCACAGTCAGATGAAGTTTCCATCCCCCAAATGGGGATTAAAGGGCAACATCAGTTTCAGAAGGGACAAACTGTATTCCAATCATGGCACTTGGTCACTAAGCCACTGCAGCAATCATGGCGAAGGGCCAGTAACCCAACAGAAGGGACTGGAGGAGTACCATTCCAGGACAGCCACCAGCAATAGTAGCCAAGGTCTCACAGATGGCAGGCAAGCAAGACCACTCAAACCATGGTGGAAGGTGGATAGCCTTTAAGGAACAGGTGCTTCCTGCTTACCTGGGGCCTTTCTCAGTCATTCCTTTAGCCAGTAGAATGACAAGTTCATATGGAACCACACTCATCTACGTTCTTTGTCTCTGTAGCCCCTGAATGCTCAATGAGAAATTTTCTATTTTTAGCCTGTGATGATCCTGAATGACTATACCAGCCCCTCAGCTGAGGCTAACAAAGGAAAATTAGGCAACTTATTTAGGCAACTAACACTAATGTTTTCCCTCATATTTCCTAGGACACCTCACATTACCTGTCCATGTCATTAGCACCTTCATTAAGGGAGACAGCTGGGTACATGATCTTCTTTAATAGAGAATATAAACAGGCTTAATCTCTGTGATTAAAAAATGGCCTTATGTTTAGAGAGTTTGCAATCATACACATTAGCTACTCCAAAGAAATGAAAAAACAGTAGGATAGCTGGCCTCAAGCAGAAAAATACAAGCAAATTTGTACAGAGTGCCAGGAAGCCGTTCCATGTGACTCTCAACATTGCTTCACAGATGGTCTGTTAGCCTGCTGCATTCATTATAGGTGTGATTCTCCACTTGTGTCCCTACTGCACTGTGCCGTCACTTAAGTGGTTTCCTTTTCTCCTTAAAAAATAAATAAATAAATAAAGACCCTCACAAATAACCTATAGAGCTAGCTGGTTTTTGTGGGCTCTCTAAGATACTTGTGACTTTACATTAAGCCATATATAGATTATTTGTTGCTTTTTTAAAAAAGCCAATTTACTTCCCAGTGTTGATGCTTAATTGAATTCAAAGCACCACTATGCATCACTAGCACATGTCTTCAAGGAAAACAAGAGGCAATGTGCAGAACCGAAGCTCAAGGCGGCTATGCAAACAGGCAAATCCATAACTCATATTTTATGCACCTCTCATTTCAATTAGCAAAATGTGTCCATTTCTTCCTTTTCTCTATGTTAATCTCCCACTAATAAACAATCTTGATGCATCAGACAATAAGGAGAATATATCTTGTAGATGCACCAATTTGCATTAGCTGTCACCCAGAAGGCTGAAATACAGAATAAATAACATGCATAGAGTCTGCACAGTGAGATGGAGGGTTGCTAATTGAGAATTGCTTTTATGGTGAATGTGTGTGAGTGTGTGTGTGCATGTGTACAGTATTATTTCTACCAAGACATTAACAGGCTAATAGGGCTGTCAATGGCTGTAAAACATGCAATGGTTTGCTGTTTGTCTTTGCTGCAAGAGAAACATGTCCCTGTGCCATGGCATTGGAAGGGCCTGTCCTAGCAACTGTGTGCATATGTTAAAGAAGATATGGACATAATGGACAAGTTTTGGTGGACAACAGCTTAATGGAAGAGCCTTGTCTGTCTTTCTATCTCATCCCCAGTGAGTAAGAACTAAAAAAATTAACCAGGAGAAGCCAAATTTCACTTTTACCTGCTTATTTTTTTTTTAATATTTATTTATTTGTTTTAGTTGTACACAATGCCTTTATTCTTACATGGTGCTGAGGATCAAACCCAGGCCACGCATATGCTAAGTGAGTGTGTTCTACTGCTGAGCCACAATCTCAGCCCATGCTTGTGTTATTTTAAATGAATAAGACAAGCATATTTACATGACGACATTGGAAGTCCTTTGAAGCTAGACACACATCTTTGTGTCTTACCTGGAAATTGCATTCTTGGTAGACTAAACTCAACCAAGTCACGCTTTTTATTCTCAAGGCAAGTAGTCAAAGTCTTCAGAAAGCCTCAAAAGTTGGTCCCAAACCCTAAGAATTAAAAAGAAAATGCTGGAAGCTTGAAAAACATTAGTTAGTTTTGAAGATTAAGTGGGCTGAGGCCAGGGCCTTCTCGTATCACTTGCTGACCCTGAGCTCATGGTTGTGAACTAAAGGAGGTGAGGAGACAGGTGTGGCAATGGGACGATGGTCTGGTGGGACAATTGAAGGCCAGGACTCAGGAGATGCAAGTTCCTGCCTTGGTGATGCTGTCTGTAGCCGGGAGATTTTACACAAATAAACGTACCTCTTTGGTTTTATGTGAGGCTATTCTCTTCTTTTACTTCTCTGGCTTACATATGAAACTATTGGCTCCTTATTTTTGGCTAACAGAGATTGCAGAAGACCAAGGGAAATGATAGCTGTTAGAGTGATTTATAAAGATAAAAGTGTCTAGAAATGTATAAATCCACAGGCTGATGAACTTTGTGGGTATTACAGAAAATCAATGCCCACGGTGCTCACTCAAACGTATGCGCTACTGAGCATCTACTTCATCAATGGAATATGTCCTAGTTTTTTTTTTTTTTACATCTTGTTCTGTTTTCAGTACTGTCCAGGGGAAGAATCTTGAAAGTCCTAAAGACTGGGTCATCTTCTGGTCGCTCATCTACAAAATAGAGGCGACAATAACTTATCCCCAGGTTATTATACGGTCCAAGCGAGCTACCGTGTGCCAGTGCCGGCACATACTAAGGATAGGTTAAAGGCTTTGTATTTCAGAAGACTTAAAACAGAACGAATCATAAGCACAGTGTGCAGGAAATCTGTTCTCAGCATCTCAGCTGCATTTCCTTACTGCTTGATTTATTTTTATTTCCAATTAAAAAAAACTCCCCCCACCCAAGCTGCTGAAAGGGGCCACCTGGACTGTCTCTGTGGGGGATCTTTTTCTGACCCAGCCTCCCAGTCCCCAGAGGTGAAAGAGGGCTGGGTAAGTGGCTGTCAGAGTCTGGTCAGTGGAGGTCAGGGTGTTATCCAGCCGGCCCACCCAGGGCTTGCTCCACAACTGGTTGTGATTGCAGAGTCCATTCAAGCTTGAAAATGGCTGGGGTGCAGAGAGATGGGGACTTCTAATCCCCAGCCGGCCAGGGCCAGGCGGAGAAGACGGATACCACGCTGAGGGCTCTGCCAGAATCTCTCTGGGGAAAACAATCTTAGGGATGTGTTCTCTGAGGACAACTTGAAGACCAGCAGCCACGTCCTGGAGCAAAGACCAGGGTTCCAGGGATAGAACTGGGCTTCAGGGAGCCAGAGTCTCCTTGTAGAAGCCTGGGGATGGGGGTGTAGGTGTGTGCATGTGTGTGCACGTGTGAGTTATGTATGTTGCATCTGTGTGTGCATGTGTGTTTTGTGTGAATTGTTATTCCAGAGGGGCTGTCAGAGCTTTTTAGCTCTCAAGGACTTGCATGGTCCTTGGGTTAATTCTTTTCTCATTTCTAGGAGAATGCTCATTGGCATGACCAAGGAGAACCCAATCAGTGACCTGGAAGATTATGGAGAAGCAGTATTTCTAATCTCAGAGGAAAAGTAAAAAGGTGTGGAAATTATGCAGGAGAAAAGTAGAAACCCACAAGACAGTTCCAGGGGATCTAGCATATCACTGAGTCAGAGATGCAGAGGAGAAGAAACGGATGGGAAAGAGGCAATGGTTAAACCAAACATGGTGGAAATTTTCACTGATCTGAAGGAAAACTGTTTGTTGATTAAAAAGACTGGGTTCTATACAATATGGATACCTTTACCGGTAAATTTCTGAAGCCCCAACATAAAAGGAAACTTATAGGCATGAATTCAGACAGAAAGAACAGATTTTCAGCAAGGGAAAAATAATCAGACCAGGATATATTTATTTATTTATTTCTCATCAGCAACATTGGAAACTAATAGACAGTTGAAGAACCTTCGCAGATCACTGAAGAAAACAGATCACAACCCCCAAATCCTCCACCTGGTTTAGATGACACTAGCCTGTCATCCCAGAAGAAAGACATTTGCAGACACACAGTGATTCAAAGAAGATGTAAACCAGAGATTATCAATACTTGTCCCTTAGTATCTGTGGAGGATTTATTCCAGGACCCTCTCAGATACGAAAATCCACAGATGCTCAAGTACCTTATATAAAGTGTGTAGTATTTGCAAATAACCTATGTGCAACCTCCTAAATCATCTTTAGACTTTAAAAAATACTTGATATAGTGTAAATGCTATGTAAATAGTGATTACACTGTATTGTTTAGGAAATAATGATAAAAAAACTGTACATATTCAGTACAGGTTCAATTTTTTTTTTCCAAATGTTTTTGAGCCATCATTGCTTGACTGGGCAGATACAGAACCCAGAGATAGGGGTGGGTGACTGTATCTAGAAATCAGCGAATGAAGAGCACGCACACCAGGAGCCATGGGTTATAGTATACTCAAATTTACATCTACATCTTCAAAAGTCGACATTACTAAAGCAAAGATAAAGGAGCCAAGAACATGGGGAGAGAGGGAATCAATTTTGGGGGGAAAAAAACCCTAAATTAATTGTATATTAAAACAAGAAAGGTAAAAAGGGCAAATAAAACTTTTTGTTTATCCTTAAAGACCAACAAAATAGATAATGCTCATAAGATCAATTAAGGAGAAATGGAGTTTAGGACTAAGAAAAAAGACAAACTACAATGTAAAAAAAACCAAAATTTCAACAACTGGAAAAAAAAATCATTTCCCAGAAAATTATAGAGAATCAAATGCCACGGCACACAAACATTAAGAGAGAAAGTTGGGATCAGGTGGAACACTGATCTTTGATAGAAAAGCCATGACCTAGAGCCAGCTTTGCAGGTTTATTATATATTGTCTCACAATTAGGAAGGTAAAGACTATAGAAGTGCTATTCTTGGCGCACTAGAAAGTTACAGGAATAGAAACATTTTTGTAGCTATTCCACTGTTGCAATGCTAGAAGCTTCCCGTGGCACTGTGGCATTGTCCAAAGTTTCTATGAAGTGGGAAGGCTTGGAGGTGAAACATTGTGGTCATGTTGCTATGCTCATAATCCTCTATCCCTGGGAGCTGGTATCCGATATTAAGGTCATGACTGATGCAGCTTCCATGCTTTGTGCAGAGCCTTCATCTTCGGGGTGTCACCATAACAAGTGGGCAATCTTTACCCGCACTTTTTACACAGGAAGTTTCCAGCATTGACAAGCACACCAGAATCAGGAGATAATCAAAGATCCTGATTCAGATCACCGAACTCCACAATCAAAGATTCAAAAAGAAGTAGAAAAACTTGGCCTTATAACCAATGAAGAATTTGGAAAGATGACCAGCATACTATAAGGAGAGATTAGGTGAAGATGCTTTTACAGCTTCCAACCTAACCTGCAAATCACACATGATTCCAGGATTTTTGCTAAACGAATAGATTATAGCTGTTCTTGTCATGGGGAGATGGGGGGGCAGGCAGGGAGTGAGCATGGGTAACTATGTGAGATGATGGATATATCAGTTTGTTCCATTATAGCAATCATTTTACAATGTATGAGTATTTTATAACATCAGGTTGTGTACCTTAAATGTATACAACAAAATTTATTCTAAAAATAATTAAATTAACAATTCATTGATTTTTTTTTTTGTATTTTTACAGAATTTTTCAACCATCATCACAATCTAAGTTAGTAATATTTTCCTTATCCCATACCCATGGACAGTCACTACTGTTTCCTCCTCTAAACCTAGGTGAGCACTAATCTTCTTTTAGTATCTATGAATTTGTCAAATTTGGACATTTCATATAAATGAAATTATGCAATGTGATTTTTTTTTATTGTGACAGGATTTTTTTTTTTTTGGTCACTTTGCACCATATTTCCTGGCTTCTTCCATGTGGCATTATTAGTACTTCTTTCTTTTGTTTTGTGACTGTACAGCAGTTTTTATTCATTCATAATTTCATGGGCACATAGCTTATTTTCACTTTTTGGCTATCATGTATAATGCTGTTGTGAACATCTGTATACAATTTTTTAAAAAATAAACTTCTTTTCATTTCTCTTGAGTATGTACCAAGGTGGGTGTGCTCTGGGTAATCTCTCTCTCAACATCTTTTCATGTTTTTATTGTCTATTTTTACATAGTCTTTGGGAAATACCCACTGAGTTTCATGAACCATTTAAAAAAATGAGTTATTTATAGTTTTCTTTGCTATTTGAAAGGGAATCATATTCAATCCCCTTATCAGGTGTGGGATTTACAAATACATTTTCCCATTCTGTGACCTATTTTTCTTCACTTTCTTCGTAGTATGATCTGTAGTAAAATAGGTTTAATTTTGATAAATTCAATTCTTATGTTTTTGTTTTGTTATTTGTAGTTTTGGATGTCCTGTCTTTAAAAAATGAACGTTGCTTAAATCAGGATGATGATGATTTTTTCATAAGTTTTCTTCTTGGGGTTTTATAATTTTATCTTATATATTAAGATCCAAAATATACTTTGAGTTACTTTTTGTATATGATGGAGGAAGTGGGTCCGATTTCATTCTTTTGCAAGTGGAAATCAAGTTGTCTCCACAACATTTGTTGAAAGGACTCTTTTGTCCTCTATTGAAGTTTTGTCTCCCTTGTCAAAAGTAAATTGATCCAATAGTGTAGGTTTATATCAGGACTCTCCATTCTATTTCTTTAATTTATGTCTGTTATGCCATTTCTACACCCTCTTGATTCCTGTAGCTTTGTAATAAGTTAAAATCCAGAAATGTAATTTAGCATGTCAAATATTCTTAGTCCCTTGTATTTCTCTATGAATTTTAGTATCATTTTGGCAAACTGACAAAAAAGTTCAATATGTGATTTTGATAGTAATTGCATTTAATCTATGCTTCAATTTGGGAAGTAATCCCATCTTAACAATATTAATTATTTTGTACATGAACATGAAATGTCTTTTCATTTATTTAGGTCTTCTTTATTTTCAAAACTTCTTTGCAGTTTTCAAGGAGCAAGTCTTATATTTAATTTGTTAAATTTATTCCTCAGTATTTTATTCCTTTTGATATTATTATAATTTTTTTCTTTGTTACATTTAGGATTGTTTATTGCTAATATATAAAAATACAACTGATTTTTATATATTGATCTTGTTTGATGTAACTATCATGGTCTCAACATTGATACTTTGATAATTCAGTTATTGAAATTGACATTGGCTTTATGTTTTATTATTCCTTAAGATTTTCTACTTCTCTTGGACTGTCTCCAATACAGTTTTGAATACAAATGTCAAGAGAAAACATTGTTTTATTTTTCTCCCTAATCTTACAGGGAAAGCATTTAGTCTTTCATCATTAAATTTATTAACTTTAGCAGGGCACGGTGGTGCATGCCTATAATCCCAGCAGCTAGGGAGGTTGAGACAGAAGGATCACGAGTTCAAAGCTAGTCTTAGCAATAGCAAGGTGCTAAGCAACTCAGTGAGACCCTGTCTTTAGATAAAATACAAAATAGGGCTGGGGATGTGACTCAGTGGTTGAGTGCCCCTGAGTTCAATTCCTGGTACAAAAAAAAAAAAAATTAACTTTGGCTCTATTGAAGATGCTTTTATTAGGTTGAAGGAGTTCTCTTTTATTTCTTGTGTTCAGGGTTTTTTTTTCTCATTTTCTTTGTTTTTATGAATCTTTATGAAAGACTATGAATTTTGTCAAATGTTCTTCTGTGTCTATTAAGATGATCATATAATTTTTATTATTTATAATTTTACTTGATTGGTTTTTCTTATGCTTAGACAATCTTGTATTCCTGAGATGAATTTTAGTTGGTCATAGTGTATAATCCTTTACATATGTTGCACTATTTCATTTACTAGTAATTTATTAAGGACCTGGTTTTTATTCAATGTTGTATATATAACAATAGCATTCATTACATTTCATATTACATATGTAGAGCACCTTTTAACATAACACTGTTTGACTGCAAATGTCGTGAGTCATGCGCGTTTGCAGTTTCCATTTCATGTAATGTTTGTCTCATTTTGGTACCAGGGTAAAAGTGACCTCACACTGTGAGTTCATTGGTATTCCCTCACTTATTTCTTTTGTTTTTGGAAGACTTTGTGAGGGATCAGCATTAATTCTTCATTACACATTCAGTGGAAACCAGTATTGCATTCTCTGGGGGCTCAGTTTTTCTTTGCGAGAATTTTAAAGTCGAATTAAATTTCTTAGTTGTTATAGGTCTGTTCAGATTTTCCATTTCTTTTTGAGTCAATTTTGCTGGTTTCTGTCTCCAGGAACTTGTCTGTTTCATTCATGTTTTCAACACTTACAGTAAGTGGCTGTTCATGGTATTCCCTTATGATACTTGCTATTTCTCTAAGGTTGGTAGCTACATGCTATTAAATTTCTGGTTTTGATAATTTTAGTTTTTTTTTTCTAGGTCATGTAGCTTAATATTTATCAATTTGTCTATCTTTAAAATAACCCACTTTTTGTTTTTTTAATGTTCCGTATTGTTTTTCTATTCTCTATTTCAATGTTTTCCACTGTAATGTTTATTATCGTCTTTATTCTCCTTTCTTTCAGTTTATGTTGATTTCCTTTTCTAGATCAAGACACACATTCATATTATTGGTTTGAGATGTTTCCTCCTTTGTAATATAGGCATTTACAACCACAGATTTGCATCTGCACACTGCTTTAGCAGTGTTAGAATGTTTTCATTTTTATTCATATTTAACTATTTTGTATCTCCCCCTGTGAATTCTCTGTGACTTATCAGTATTTTGAAATGGTGATGAATCTACACATATTTGTGAACTTCACAAATTTCCTTTCCTTGTTTTCTTCTTTGTAATTTTATATTATTGTAGTTGGAAACATATTTTCTGTGATTTCCATTCTTTCAACTTGATTGAGGCTTTCTTTGCCTACCATATGGTCTATCCTGGGGCATGTAGCCAATGATATTGCTGCTCACATTTATTTATTTATTTTCGTTTTCATAATCTTCTAACCCAGTTCCCAAGGGGCACCCCTGGATCAGACTGTTACTTTTCGTTAATGGCTATGCTTAGGCCCCTTTGGCAAGATGGATCGATACTCCTCACCACTGGACCTGTGTAGGACCCAGCGACTCGTTGCATGGTTCCTGGAATTCACAGTCTTGCTTCACACTCCTCCACTCCTCCAGGCTTGGATTTCCCCCCTCTGACTACACCTGGGAGTCTTTCAGGTTACTAGTCTATGTATTTTATTTTTGAGCTTGGCTTCTTAGGCATCATTCTTGTGCCAGAGTAGCTCATGGCTCTGCTGGTGCTTGGTTAGAGGCCTGCTTCAGTTCCCAGTGCGAGTGAGGGTTCCTGTGTCTGTTAATGGATCTGCGTGCGGGTTAAGGAGTGCTGGCAAGTCTGCCCCGCACCTACCGAGCACAGTCTAGCACTGGCACACTGCAGTCCCGAGTGGCAGGCTGGACCGTGATCCCAGGAGGGCTTTGCCTGGTCTTCTCTTTCTGTGGTTCTCTGTTAAAATTCCAGTCAAATGCCTTCTGCTTGCGACTGCCATTGGACACCCCGTTTCTCTTGATCACAGCTTATATAGATCTCCATATTTCTTTTTTACAGTGCCCATAAACATTCTGAATGAACTCCCTCAGGCAGAGCTGTGTGGCTCTGTGTCGCGAACTGTCTCTCCTTTCAGAGAGAACCTCTGCTGGGAACAGAGGCCCTCTTCTCCCAGAGTGGCCCTGCGGTTCTGCCAGGGCACACGTGCGTGGGCGACAACCCTGTCTGGCTCCGCTTTCCCCTGATGTGGACCCCCCCTCTGACGAGTGGTGAGCTTGGGAGGAGGGGGTTTCTGACCTGCTACACCTGGGTTAGAGCTGCTGCCCTATAAGCTGGTGACTGAGGAAGAAAATGCTGGGTCTTCACTCTGAGCCTGCCTAAAATAGGCTTTTTGAAATACGGGAATTGGAGATGAGCCACTCCAGGATCTGACCTCCCCGTTGTGACCCAGGGTGCTAGGCTGGGAGAGGAAAAGAAAATGAGCGCCTTTCTTCTTGTTTTTCCCCACTGGGTCAGAGTCTCGGGAGCAGTTTCTATGGTCCTGGCCCTGTTGGTGTGTTGGACTTCCAGTGCAGCAGACCCTTGATGTACTGCTGAGCTCTAGTGTGTGTTAGTAGATCTTCCTGTGTCAGAATTTTTGTGTCTATTCTTCGAGTTTCCACAGACTTTAAGAACAAGGAGCAGAAGATTTTGTTATTTAAAACAAACAATTCTCTCCAGTTAAAGTGTTCTTGGGAAGAGAATTCTCCCTGCTCCTCTCACTCCACCATTCTGAAAATCTCTCTCCCATCTATTATCCTGTTACTTCCCACAGGCTCTGTAGTAATGTCACCATTTTCATTTTTTTCACAATAGTAATTTGTGTCTTCTTCCTTTATATCAATTATGCTCAGAATTTGCTGAATTTGTTAGTTTGGTTAATAACCAATTTTTGGTTTATTAACTTTTCTTTTCACCTTGGTTTTATAGTTCATCAATTTCTTTTATCTCTACAATTGCCTTTTTTTTTTTTTTTTTTTTTTTTTTTTTTTTTTTTTTTTTTACCTTTTCCCTGGCTTTTTAAGAGAGAAACTTATATAATTAATCTTAAACATTTCTTCTTTTCTAATACAGGCATTTATAGAGCTATAGATTTACCTCTAATCACTACTTTGACTGCATTCCACAAATTTTCATACACATTCTTTTATTATTGTTTATTTTGAAATATATTCTGATTTCTGTTTGAATCTGGACTCATAAGTTATTTAGCAATGAATTCTTCAATTTCTAAGCAACTGAGAACTTTCAAGTTGTCCATTTGTTTTATAGATTTTAAATTTAATCCCATTTTATCCTGAAAGCACACTATGATTTCCAGTCCTTTGACATGTACTGAGATTTGTATCACAACCAAGCATTTGGCCTATTTTGCTGAATATTCCATATGTTCTTGAAAGAAAATTATTTTTTTTGGGGGGGGGGCAGAGGGGATTGAACTCAGGAGCACTTGACCACTGGGCCACATCCCCAGCCCTTTTTGGTATTTTATTTAGAGACAGGGTCTGAGTTGCTAAGTGCCTCACCATTGCTGAGGCTGACTTTGAACTCATGATCCTCCTGCCTCAGCCTCCCAGGTGCTGGGATTATAGGCGTGTGCCACCGCGCCCAGTGAAAGGAAGTTTTTTCTGCAATTGTTGGATGCAGAATTTTGTAGTCATCAATAAGTTTAAAAAATATTTTTCTCTTTACTGATTTTAAAAATCTGCTTATTTAACAGTTCCTGAGTTAGGTGGGTGAAAATATGCAGCTTTGATTGTAGATTTGTGTATATTACTCTGTTTTTAAATATCAGTTTTGCTCCATGTAATGTGGAGCTGTATTTCTAGAACCTAGAGATTTTAAAATGTCCTGTCTTTAGTCCTTTTATGATAATGAGATGCTCTTTCTTATCTCTCCAGTTTTTCTCATCCATCTAACATGACTACATCAGCTTTTTTTGTGATTAATATTTGCACGCTACATAATTGTCCCAATTATTTGCTTTCACACTACCTTTGTTCTTCCATTTAAAATGTGCTTTGTAAACAACACATAATTGGATATTGTCTGTCTATCCCATCTGACAATGTCTGTCTGTAAATTAGATTGTTGAGTTTATTTAGATTTAGTACAGTTACTGTCTTGGTGGTGCTGAAGTGTAACATCTTGCCATTTGTATTCTGTTTTTCTTCTGTTCCTATATACCTTGTTCTGAGTTTCCTGCTTTTTAAAATTTAGAAATGTATGTTATATCATTTTATCATTTATATTCCATTTGGGCAATTGATGATGATGCTTTTTAATTTTTTTTTTACCTTGCAACATACTGCAATGTACATCTTTAACTTATCATAACCTACTTTATATTAGTGTTTTTCTCAGAACCTTAGGTCAGTATAACTCCTTTCATACTATCAAACAATATGTGCTATTAGCATATATTTTATTTCTAAATGTTATGAATTTCAAAGTGCGTTGTTCTATTTTTGTTCTTAGCTGTCGACAGACTTTAACAAAAGAAAAAATCATGCTCATATTTACGTGTGTGCACATATGTACAAGTGTGTGCAGGTATGTATGTGTGTGTGCGTGAGTGTGGGCTTATCACCTGTTCTTGCAGAGACCTCCTTCTGACTTTTATCATTTTTTTCCCCACATTCAGCTTTTGTTATTTTTTTGAGGGTAAGCTTTGCTTTTGTTTGTCTGAAAATACCTTTATTTCAATTACAAATATGAAGAGTATCTTTATGAGATGTGGAATTCTAGTTTAGAGTGTTTTATTTTTCTTTCAACACTTTAAAGATGTCATCTCATTGCCTGGCTTTTATCATTTGTGTTGTCAAGACACTTGTAATTCTCATTTTTATTTCCTTTAATATAACATTTCTTTTGGGAGGAGTGCTGCTTTTAAGCTTTTATCTTTATTTTTGGTGTTCAGCAATTTGACTATAATGTGCCTGTGTGTGCTTTTCTTATTATTTTTCCTGCTTGAATCAGTTAGTTGATGTCTTTTAGCCGTCTCTTAGCTGTTATTTCTTTGAATACTTCTCTTTTTGTTCTTTCCGACCTCTCATGATTTGCTATTTTATTTTTCTCTTTTTTTTGTCCTCAACGTGGAACATTTCTATTGTATTATCTTCTGGTTCACTGTTCCTTTTTCCTTTATCCTTATTTTTGCTTAATTTAGGGTAATGATTTATTAATTTCACATCTGTTTTGGAATGTCTAGTTGTTTTAGAATTCTGTTTCTATATTTTCTATTTTCTACATTGTCTACCTTATCAATTCTCTTTATCTCTCCTTCTAATTTATTTAGTATAATTAAAGCATTTATTTTAAAATACTTGTCTGCTAATTCAATTTTCCCCGAGCTGTTACAATCAGGGTACTGGTGTTTTGAAGGTATATGTCCTAGCCAGAGCTGAAAGTCTTTCTTGTGCTACTTTTTGGAGGAATTATTTTCTGACTGCTGCATACATTGTATTTGGGGAGTTTATTTTGCCTGATAGTGGGACAGAATGGAGAGTGTGTGGGAGATAGATTAATAAAAATGTTGAGAAGTTATCCTGATCAGTTGGGTTTGCTTTGTTTCATTTTCAGGAGAAGAGTGGCCACCTCTGCCCCCAGGAGTCCACCTGCTGACTAGAGGGAGAGGGGGTCAGAATCTCGCCTGCGACGCCAGGGGCCTCAGCTTCCCAGATCTGAAAGAGCGCCATGGACTGGTGGACATCACTCCACAGACCGAGCAAGAGGGAGATGCCTGTCACAGAGGACCTAACTCGATGGAAAAGACTGAAATATTTCTTCTTAAAAATCATAACGAAAAAATGAGAGATTTCCCTTGATTTGGCAGAAGGAAATTAGAACTGGTGTAGCAAACATGGCCTAGAAGCTGATTAGAATCACGGGCAACACTGCCTTCTCGGGCATGGCTTTCTTTCAGTTACTGTGGAATCCTTCTAGAGTCATATCACTTCTTATTTGATTGAGGCCCTGTCTGCTGTCAAGAGATAGAGACCAGTCTGTGGGGAAGGCCGTGGCTCTGTCTGCAGCGTCTCAAGATGGGAGTGGGTTGGGCTTGTGCTCCCAGGTGGGGTGGGGTGGACTCTGGACCTGCCCTGGGCCTGGGTCCCGCGCAGGCTGGTGTGGGCAGAACCGGCCGAGCCTGAGCTCCCTGGGGTCTGCTGGTCGGGGGAACAGTCCCGGGGCAGAGCCTGAGCTCCCGGGTGTTTGCCAGTGGCGGAGGGACCCGGGCCTCCTCTGAGCCTGGGTCCCGCGCAGGCTGGTGTGGGCAGAACTCAAGGTGACACAGTTTCTACCCTAGAATCTTAGAGTGTCCGTGTCTCGTCTTGGTGTTGGGCTTCCAGTCCCAAACTGGTGTCCCAAGATGGAGGGGACCACTTTCAGGGAGGGGCTGCAAGGGCAGGCCATCACGTGGTGTTGGGCCACCTGTTGGGAGATGCAGCGCCTGGCCCGTGATGCCGCAGCAGGCAGCTAGGCCTCTAGGCCCTGCCAGTTACCAGAGGCGGAGGCCTCCACGTGGGCAGGGCTCTGGCGGTGGCTGCAGGGTTCCAAGATGGAGGCGACAGCCCTGGCAGACAGGGAACCTCCTAGGGCTCCACCGCAGGCCTCCACCCAGGGGCTGTCCTGGGCCTGCCTGGGCTCTGTGGGTGTCGGGTGTTGGAGGCTCCTTGTTTGACTTAAATAAATGTTTTTGAAAATATGATCTGCCAGGAGAGTCAGGAACAGGCTCGGAGGCTGGAAGTGACTTTCTCATGCTGTGCAGCAAACAAAGGGCCAAAAAAGGTGCCTGAGAGTCCACTGTGGGGCTCTGACTGCCACAGCAGCACTGTCCACTAAGCACGCTCATCCCCCAAAGGTAGAGACACTCAGGCTTCCTCCATTCTGCTGCTTTTAGTTCCATAGCGATCACTTGGGTGGAGTTGGATTTAATTAGAGGTGGGGTCTTGAGCAAACGTGCTGTGTCGTTATTTGGCGTATGTTATATGATGAATTGTGCCCCCCCACAAAAAATCCACATGAGGCCCCCTGGTACCCCAGAACATGGACTTATCCAGAAAGTGGGTCACTGTGTATATAATTAGCAGATGTGTGGAACCAAGCTATGGGATTGATGCCACGGTGGCGCTTCCCAGGCGCCTGGAATTCAGCCCAGCCTGACGTGGCGAGCATGAGGGTGGTTTTCCATGCAGTGCAGCCTGAGTCCTACGTGAGGAAGAGATCAGGACACTGGCAAGCACAGAGGAGGGTGATGGAGAGATCTATCAGGAGAAGACAGACATCCACAAGCCAGGGAGAGAGGCCTGGGCCAGGCCCTTCCTGCGTAGCCCTGAGGTGGAACCAATCCCACTGACACCCCGATTGTGGACTTCCAGTCTCCCGAACCATGGCTCAGCAAATTCCCATTATTTAAAAAGGCAAAAATGGGCCTTACTCATACACAGAGGTGGTCCCCAAGTTATGATGCTGGCGTAAGCTTATTTTGACTTCCTGGTATGTGAAAGTGATAAACACTCAGCAGAGATCGTACTGTGAAGTTTGAATTTCCATCTTTCCCAGGCTGGTGATATGTTCTGCTCATGCTGGGCAAGTGCCCGGGCACCCAATCAGCTATGTGACCACAAGGAGAAACAGCTGAGATTCGGCTCTGCACTGAGCTGCCGAGCTTGGATGTCCGATAGGTTAGGTACATTCGATTCAGTTTTTTATTTTAAGTGCTTTCAAGTTAGGATAGATTTATCAGTATAGGGCATCAATAATTCTGAATGTTTTTAGTTCACTGCTGAATTTACTGAGCACATACTATGTGGCAAGCACCATGCTGGGGATGGCAAGGTAAATTCAGATGCATAATCAAGGAAAGCAAAGGAATAATTACACTCCAGTGCAAGAGGTACATAAAGATGCTGCTGTACGAGCTCAGAAGTAGGAAATCAAAGAATTTTTTTTTTTTTTTTTTCCTGGAGAAGACACCTGGGCTGAGTCTTGCAGCATAACTACAAATTAGTCAAGAGTAGAAAGTAAAAAATGGCACATAGCCCAAAATACTGAGATGTGAAGCATGTAATCCCTAGGTTTTCATTGGAATAAACAGGTGTGCTGAAATGAAGAAATTCCTACCCCCACCTTCACCCTTACCTGGGTTTACCTA
Source organism: Tamias sibiricus (assembly GCA_025594165.1). Taxonomy (NCBI): domain Eukaryota; kingdom Metazoa; phylum Chordata; class Mammalia; order Rodentia; family Sciuridae; genus Tamias; species Tamias sibiricus. The sequence continues at coordinate 184,207,434 of CM046660.1, forward strand.
CGGCCTCAGGTTTGAGCTCTTGGCTGACAACACAGAGATCCTTCCTCAAGGCCTTAACCCTGTAAGATGCCCCCAGTCCAATGCCACGCTCGTACCACTATGTGACAAACACACGGGTTGGGGCTCCCATGAAAGCAACCTAACATCTGTTTGTTTCAGGAGATTTGCGCTCATACTTAAATAATGCAGAGAGAAGTGAGATTTCTGCTTTAAATAGTCTGTTCCGTGGGAGACAGAGGGAGAGAAAGCGCGTACACTTGAGGACAGACAGCCTCTGAGTCAGAGTGGAGGATGAGGAACTTGGCTGCCTCTGAGACTGCCAGGGAGGGCAGCTGGAAGCAGCAGGTGGGCACCTTGGAGTGAGCACACTTGGAGTGAGCACACTGGCCCCTGCGGGGAAGCTGACAGGGCACACTGGCTGCTCCGAGAGGAGAGTGTGCCAGCCTGCTTCAGCAACAACAAGAATCACAGTTCGTTAGAACTAACGATGCTAACAGTTAATGAGCAATGAAAACCTTTTGGCAGCAGTAGAGCTTGCAATTGCGCTGCTCAGGTGCCTGCAGCTGAAGGACCCTCTGTCTTCCTTTCCTGATTGGGAACTGCACATGGTATTCTGTCCAAGGTTTCTCTAACCTTCAGACCTTCCAAGCCCAGAGAAGAACCGTGTTCTCCAGGGAAACCCTGGCACTCTGGGTAAGTGCAGCAGGGTGCAGGGGAGGAGGCCATGAAATGATGTGATTATTCAATTCCGGACCTTTATCTGGTTCAACACTTCTTAGAGTGGAGCTACTCATATAAACCTTCAAGTGATTTCACTTTCTGGTTTTACTGCTGAGAAATATTCAGAGGGTCAATGGACAAGAAAAATGTTTATTTCCGTTTAAAAAATATGAAGCAAACTGATATTCAGACATAGGAAAATGGGTAACAAAAATATCATGCTAAATGAAATAAGGCAATTCCCCCAAAGCAAAGGTCGAATGTTTTCTGTGATATGTGGAAGATAACCCACAATAAGGGGGGCAGGGATAGAAGTTCAGGGAATTAGACAAAGGAGAATGAAGTGGGGGGGGATAGGAATAGGAAAGACAGTGGAATGAATCTGACATTACTTTCCTATGTTCATATGTGACTATACCATAGCAAATCTCACCATCACGTACATCCACAAGAAAGAAATTTTAAAAATAACGATAAGTATAGATAAGTGGCGGAAAGTCAATAGAGGGAAAAGGGCAGTGGGAGGGCAAAAGGAAGGGGAAGAGAGTTACTGGGGTCTGAATTAGAATAAGATCTATTCCATGCTTGTATAATTATGTCAAAATGTATTCTATTGTCATGTATAACTAAAAAGAACAAAAAAAAAAAAAAAACCCTCAATAACATTGACTATCATAAAGCCATGATAAACATATTTAAAATTATTTTAATGGCATTGGGAAGTTTGTGGAATAATGTGAAATAGAAAATTTGGGATACCGAAATGTATATAGCAATGTTTTTGAACCACAGGTAACAATGCATTTGTGGGTTGTAAAGAATATTTAAAAAAAAAAAAATTGAAACAGAACAGGAACTATCAGAATTTAATGGAGGTTGTGAGGGTGAGTATTGTTTTGTGAAATTTGTTTTGGGTAATGCAAAACCTACATATCACTGTGTGGCAGTTAAATAAGCCTGAGAAACAGTAGAAGACATATTACATTTCTAATTTTGTTAAAATAAATGTGTGGTCAGACTCAGAAGGAAGAGTGTCATATGTTGTCTCTTACACGTGGAAAATGGAGGGAAAACAAACACAAAGGGTTGTCCTGAAAGTAGAAGGGAGACCATTAAGGTAGAGGACTGGGACCTGTGGGAGGGAGGGAGGAGGAGTCGGAGAGTAAAAGTGACCACGTTATATTTTTATGTACATAAGACTGTAGTTTTACGTGCACAATGAAACCCACCATCATTAATATGTAACACCGAAACTTATATAATAAATGTATTTTTAACTTTGTTAAAAATGAATGTCTAACGAGGTTGGAGAAAAACACGTTGCTCTCAATATATCTAGAGGGAGTGTTTCTGAGTGTGGGATAAACGGTGATTTACATTCTCTTGTTTCTGCTTTTCTGAGGTTTTCAGGTTTCCTGTAAGCACACATCAGTTCCATCCTCGAAAAACAACCACAAGCACTATTATAAAAGGAAGGCAACTGTTGCCGCCTGAAGCGATGGCCGCTTGGAGCAACGAAGCCGCGGGAAGAAGTTCAGAGGCGAACTGGAAACAAACAGCCTTTTTATTCTGATAATTTCTCTCTGGCTCTAACAACGACTTTAACACGCACCCCACACACCACCAAAATGGCGCAGACCCGATCAGCAATCTCGCTTAAGAGATCTCAGGCCAAGTCCCGTGAGACTACGGAAGGCGCCAACAGCCAAACATCTCCTTGGCCCGTGGTCAACCGCAATCTTAGCCATCTCCCCAAACAGGGCTCCTGCAGGCAACATTCTGATCATCTCAAAATGATGGAAGGCCACAGTTCACTGGGAGGGGTCACCTCGAGCCTCACTGTGAGGTCTTCCGTGAGGTGCCGAAGAGAGTTGCCTTAAGAGCCACCCCTCTCCAGCAGTGTTGTTTTTTTAGGACAGTCTTAAGACAAGAAAAGCTTTTGAAGCTTGAGAAAATAAAATTGGCAAATGAAGGGTGCATTGGGTCTCTGTGGCTGCGTGACACATAACCACAAACTCAGGTCCTTCCAAGAGTGCATCCTCACGGTTCCTAGGCCAGAACCCTCTGCTCACTTCTGAGGAGACTGAACTCCAGGTGTTTGCAGAGCTGCGTCTCACAGGGGTGTGGGGTCCTCGCCACGTTCAGTGGTTGTGGCACCATGCTGTCCTGTGGCTGTAGGACTCGGTCTCATTTTTGCCGGCAGTCAGTTGTGCGCTGCTCCCAGCGTAGAACCTCCCTGGCTCTGAGAGCCTCTCACACTTCAGATCTTTTTTGGGAAAAAGAGACCAGCCCTTTTAAGTACTCGCCTCGTTAGTTCAGGCTGCTAACAGGGACATCCCTTTCTTCTCTTCTTTCCTTTCTCATTTCTTATGTTTTTCTTTCCTTTTGGGGGGCGGCTGGGGATGGCATACTGGGGATTGAACCCAGGGGAGCTTCACTACTGAATACTTCTCCAGTCCTTTTTATCTTTATTTTTAGGCAGGGTCTCACTAAATTGCTGAGGGTCTTGCTAGCTTGCCAAGGCTGGCTTTGAACTTTTGATCTTCCGGCCTCTTGAGTCATAGGTGTGCACTACTGCACCTGTCAAGATCCCTTTCTTAAGTCAGCTGTTTTGTCATTTTACATTCTCAAAATATGTTCACAGTCTCACCTATAGGGTGTGGTGAATGATAGGGAGATGGTCCCCAGGAACGTGGAACTGTGTAGAATCTATCTGCTGCCCAAGGTCATTGGGCAGACCGTTCTGAAGGAAGCAACCTGCTGTTGCTCACCTGACTACCTACTTTTGTGGGAGACATGTATGAATTCAAAGAAGATCAAAGACAATATTTGATACCATTTATCGAGTACGTTCTGTACACTTTTTGTGCCATGTACTTATTCATTCATTTATACATGCATCATTCAACACCTTTAAACTGGGCTCCCTAGTGTTCTAGTGTGGCATAAGTACATACTGAATAAAGAGCCCAATATTTCAAAAGCAAATGAGGCTCAGAGAGGTTAAATATTTTGCGCATGGTCACCCAGCTTGTAAGTGACAGAGATGGAGCCCGTTTCCAATATTTCTCTTTCTCATCACTTCACTAGATCATCAGTACATATGTATTTTCAGATTGAGGGATTGGGCCAAAGTTGAGAAATGAAATTTTTTCCTAGGTTCTACCACACTGAAAGACTTACTGCAGTTCTGGCAAAATCACACATCATTGTTGTGGTTTGAGTATATTCTTATCAAAAGTCACGTTGATATTTAGTCCCATTGTGAGGAGTAAACATTCTGATTTTGGAATTTGGAGATGGGATCTTTGGGAGTTAATTGAGGTTAAGTGAGGCATGAGGCTGTAAGGGTGGGGCCCTGGTTCAATGGGATTGTGGCTTTATAAGAAGAGGAGATATGAGGTTCTGTCTTGCCACCTGACACCTGTGTTCCTTTGGGACTCTGCAGAGAGTTCCCAACAGTAACAAGGATCTCATCAGATTAAGCCCCCTGATCTTAAACTTCTAAGCTTTTGGAACTATGAGCTGAATAAAACTTGCCTTTAAATAAATTGTTCAGTCTGTGGTATTCAGTTATAGCAGCAAGAATCGGACTAAGAGCCCACCTTGGTGGCGTGTGCCTGTGGCAGGCATTACTATTCAATTACAATGCTCTGTCCCTGGGGCCGAGAGGGCTGTGACCCCCTAACTGCTCGGGTGTGATGCTGTGGGAAGTCATTGACTGGGACTAATTATAGCACATCAGAAGAAAATCCCAGGCTGGACCAGGGTTTGAGAAGCAAGGACTTTAAATAAAATGAAGCAAATGCATCAGAAATCGATCTGAGTTTAGTCCGCATCTTTGAAAGCTGTGCTCTTCTGTTGTGTTCAGGTTGCTGCATGCTACAGCTTTGACAGTTCTGGGCAATCTGTCTGTTCACCTCACTCCTTTACTACATTCTCTGTCCTCCTCGTTCTCACTGACTCATCCGCGTTTTCATTCATCCTTTACACAAGCATGGACTTCATCCTGTGTAAAGGGCATCTGCTAAGTGGCAAAAAGAAATCTCAGTGAGATCGGGCACTTGTCTCCATGAGTGCACAACAAATAAAAGTCTAATGTTCTTTTCCTTGACCTTATTTTCAAATATCTCTTCCACTTGGTAGGAAGTTTCCCTGGCCCCTTTTGCAACAAATGCCTGTTGATTTATTATGTTTAGACAGAATTCAGGGGCTTCTTGACACTTACATTAAAGGAAAATTAGGAAGGGATTGAAAGAAAATAAGCCTGGACTTTTAACTTAATACCATTTCCTGTTGACTCATTTACACATATGTTCAGAAATTCTTACTGGGCTCCCTAGTGTGCCAGGAATTATAGGATGTAAAGGTGGACACAGCAAGTGCCTGCCCTCCAAGAATTTACCATCCACTAAATATCATAGTACAAGGAAATGGTAATCAGCATCATGATTGAAATAAGCACTTAAAAGGAAAACGAAATTTAAAGGGCTTTGTGAAGCCACCTGTGGAGTCTCCTTGTCTTTGGCTCCCCCACCTCCCTCCCTGCACCTGCCCCAGCTCGAGCCCACCCTTCACCATGTTTGCTCCAACTCGCTTTTCCTACAGCCCCATTCTGCACCTGTCTACTGAAATCCACTTTTCTTGGGTTCCTTCTGTGGAGTTTTCAGTTCTTTCCATGACCTACTTTGTTGGAAATTGCACATGAATCCAAAGTAGAAACCGTAGCCTTCCCTTATTTGTGGAGAATACATTTCAAGAACTCCAGTGGATGTCCAGAACTTTAGATGGTACCAAACCCTACATACACTAGGTTTTTTATTTTCCCTAAACATATAACTTCAGAGAAAGTTTAATTTGTAAATTAGTCACAGTATGAGATTAACAACAATAGCTCACCATAGATCTCCACAACCTTGGATATGACCTTATGAATATTTATTTCTGCATTTTACCACTTCATATTTTCAGACCATTGTTGAACCATGGATAAATGAAACTTTGAGAAGCAAAACTGCAGATGAGGGGGACTACTGCAAGTGAAAATGAGAAGTAACTAGACATCCAGGCTTCTCCTCAGGACACATGGGGTCCTTCACAATTTCTAGCCCCACTGGCCTCTCCTTCCAGAACCCCCCACATTCTTGCCATCTTGAATTCCTCAGGGCTCTCCCAGAAGAGCCCAGCATTCACTCCTGCCTCTGCAGTTGTCCTTCCATCCCCCCAGGTTGTGGTGATAAGGTGCAACTCAGGACTCACCTGGGGCTGGACACCATGTTCACTATCCAGGCAACTCCGGGTGGAACTGCAATGCATCCGAGAGGTTTGCTGCCCTCAAGAAGCTTGAAGACTCCTGAGAGAGATATTCTCCTAAGTAATCACTGTGAGCTATCTGGGGGGAATGTTGACCTGGGGAAAAGGCCCTGGGGAAGACGGTGTTTGAACTGAGCTCAGAGAAAGTGTCAGATGCCAAAGGTAGGTGGCAGGAAACAGACTTTCACACTTTTATTTAAGCTTTGAATGATGAAAGTTATGTACATTAAAATATATTTTCTCAGATTTTTCCTATGAGATTTTTTTGTTTGTTTGTTTGTAGAAATGAGACTTCAAAGACAAATCTTGCTCTCAAGCTTTGATGACCTGTGAACCTGCAGCTTGACTGGTAATAAAAGTGTTTACACTATAGTCAGGGGCGACACAGCTCTGTCATCTTAGGCAACAGTGCTGGGAAGAGTCAGGTAGGGAGGCCGCCTTCCTGATCAGAGGGCAGTGTTCAGTGGCAGCATTAGGAGGCGAGGCACACCTGTGAATTCCAGTTGAAAACACACTCCAGGGCTACTTTGTGGGTGGGCAGAGCTATCTTTGAGGACACAGAAAAGGAGTACCTAGTGCAGTTGTGGACTCAGAGCACAAGGAAAGTCATGCCACATTCTGGGCTGAATTGGGGGGCAGTTTTTCTACTTTATTTTTACGTGGATTCATCACTGAGGTATTGGAATGCATTTGGTTTATGGAAATTGATTTTACATCCTGCTACTTTGCCATATTCACTTTATCTGATATAAGAATCGAAACTCCTTCTTGCTAACATGATCCGCGTGAGTGATATGTGTTTCCTATCCTTTCACCTTCAGTCTGTGGATGTTTTTGCCTATGAGGCGAGTCTCTTGGAGACAGCATATTGTTAGGCCTTGTTTTCTAATGCAATTTGCCACTCTGTGTCTTTTGGTTGATGAGTTTAGGCTATTAATGTTCAAGGTTATTACTGAGATATGCTTTGTATTCCAGCCAATTCGGTTTATTTCTGGTTTTCAATTTGAATTAGTTTGTCCTTTGATTTATTTTACCTTTAGCGTGATTCCTCCCTTTTCTGGTTTTCACTTTTTTTCCCCATTCATCTTCACAGATGACATCTATACTGCTATGACATCTATAGTCTTGTTGCAATAAGCAGAAATGATTTGTTCATATATTGTCTACAACACAAACAGTAAGTTTGGAAAATGATTTATGATTTTGGATGGTGGACCAAAAGAGAACAGGAGTGGTGCAGGGAGTGATGCCCACGTGGAAGAAGAGAAGATAGAAACAAAGAATCATAGGGAGAGTGAAAGGGAAAAATTGAGGTTGGTTGCCAGCAGGAAAAAAGAGAGAAAGAGAATCAAGGGAAACAGATATGTGTGTGTGGGGGGGAATATTATATTCAGATATAATATTTATACATAATATTTATAAGATTTCATATACTTATATTATAATATATTTACACATATTTATATATAATATATAATATTTTTAAATTTAAAACCAGAAAGAAAAAGGTGTAAATAATAGAGTGCAAAACAAAACTGAAATATACTACTCAGACATCCCAGTTCCCAATAAACTGATGCATGAAAAATAGTTGCTTCCAAAAGTGGTAAAAATGTGATCAAGATCAAAAAGAAAATACTAGAAAATAAAAAAAAATGTCTTGATGAAAATTTGAGCAATTATTTCCACTGGTGCTAAAATGTTTCTCAGCTTCCCCTCTCAACATATGGGTGGGGCCCTCGGGGCTCTGCAGGGCGCAGATCAAGACCGAGCACGGGAACCACAGGTGGGGCCTGGGACCTAGGATCAGTGACCAAGCTGTGAACTTGACTAGCCTGGTGCAGCAGGTAAGTGGCTGTGGGGCAATTTGGGACCTAGCCACATCAGGGGCCCAGGTCTTTCCACCAAGTGGACCAAGGCCATTGCCTTGGCCTCAGGCAGAGAGAATCCACAAGCAGTAGGTCCAGTCGGGGCCAGGGAGGGGTTGGGAGACTAGGGACTGGGAGCTGGAGGCCTTTTGGGTGCTGGACTGGGGTATATTCCATGCTTGTTTAATTATGTCAGAATGGATTCTACTGTTATGTACAACTAAAAATAATCAATGAAAATAATAAAAAAAAGTGTCCTGGCTTGACTCTGGACCTGTGGACGTCAGACTGGAGGGTAAGGGATTAGGGGATCAGGCTAGTGCCAGGACCTGAGACTGCTGGCCCAGGTGCCCTGGGAAGGTAGGGGGAGGACTGGCTGGCTGAGTGAGCTGAGGGCCAAATGTCCTTATTCTGTCTTCCAGTCTTTTGACTCCCACCCCCTGTGACCAGTTCCCATGGGCCTCTGGGCTCATGGAGCTGGGAGAACCCGGCTTTCTCCTGCCTCTCTAACCTAAGTTCCCCAGTGCATTGCAAATGCAAGGATCTGGGTTTTTAGTTTCTTCAGGTTCCTCCATGCAGCAGCCCTGAGATCTATTATGGAAACTTTTGAGGCTGGTTTCTTTAACTTATAATATTGCATCTGAGATTTATCCACTGATGCATTGAGGTGTATATCAATTGTTGATTACTTTGTATTACATTGTATGGATGTCCTTTATTCATTTAAACAACAAAAGATATTTAAGTAGTTGTTTTCAGTTTGGGACAATATTAAATAATGCTACTATAAATATTCCATACCCAGGTTTTTTGTTTGTTTGTTTGTTTGTTTTTGTTTTGGTACTGGGGATTGAACTCAGGGGCACTCGACCACTGGGCCACATCCCCAGCACTTTTTTGTATTTTATTAGCGACAGGGTCTCACTGAGTTGCTAAGTGCCTCACCATTGCTGAGGCTGGCTTTGAACTCACGATCCTCCTGCCTCAGCCTCCCAAGTGCTGGGATTACAGGCATGTGCCACCGCACCCGACCATACCCAGGTTTTTATGTGAATATACCCTGTCATTTCTTTTGATTGAAGTAAGAATAGATTGATAGGTAATATGGTAAGAGTATGTTTGAAATATAAGAAACTGACATACTATTCTCCATAGTACTTTTACACGGTTGTGTCTCTAGCAGTGTAGGAGAGTTCTAAATGTGTCCATGTCTTTACCGCTGTTATATTTTTAAAATTTAACTACCTTAAGAGGTTAATAAGTCTAAAGGGGCTTTTTATTGGGATTTTAAGTTTTTAAAATATATTAAAATTTACTATGATTTTATTTTATGACACAGTTTGATTTGCAGAAATGTTGCAAAGATAGTATAGATATTTCCCATATATTCTGAATGATGATTTGTCTGATACTTTTTTAGTGATTAGACTGGGGGAATATATCTTTGGGAAGTAGAATTCAGAGATAAACTATCATTCTCATCACACCATAGTAAATGCATACACCATTGAATGACTTATTGTTGATGTTAACCTTGAAAGTAGTGCTTTTTATCCTTCTCCAGTGGATGATTTTGCTTTATTTTCTCCTCCTTTTTTTATACTGAACTCTTTGGAAACAAGTCATTCAATTTGTTCTTGTTTTGACAGTTGAGAGATCTCTTACTTGGCTTTTGTGTTTCTTTGAAATACGCCCACCCAACACTGTGGTGCTTTAAAATTAAAAAAAAAAAAAAATTGTTTTCACCCCTTACTTTTTGAAACTATAAGATGCCTCATGGTCATCTTGTATAGTCCCTGTCCCAGTCCTAGGATCAGCTATTTATCCAAGGAACACTGCTTTCTTTTATTGGAGAATGCAGTTGAAAAACAAGGTACAGGGCTAATTGTGCTATGAAGATTTCTTTCTTATTAGTTCCTTGTAGGTGACAGAGGAAAAATAAAAAATAAAAACATGTATACTAATTCATGCATATGTGCACATCTATATGCAGCTATCTGAATTTCTATTAAGACAAGCATGAATTCATAGTGGTGTCTCTTGCTTCCTCTAACCCTTGACCACATGGAGCACAGGGAACCTGGCTTCCACCACCAGCCACATATTTACTTAATTGTTCAGTTCCAGCATACATGTATAGTGGTGTCAGAAGTGTTAACCCATTGCCCTGCTAAAGAAAAAAAAATGCACTGGACACAAATAGTCAGGGACACTTTATTCAGAACTATTGTAATAGACGAAAGGACAGAACTTATCTCTCTATGATGAGAGATGAGAGGGCGTATGAGTGCGGGTGTGAGCTGCTGAAAAGTTCTGAAGCTATTACAAAGATGATTGGTCAGTGGGATATGTCCAGCCCATTGAGTTATTCTTGAGTTTGCAAATATTTTTCTCTATGATTTAGGTCTTCTTGTTTCCAGTTGGCACCGATTAAAATTAGGTTCCTACCCTCTCACAGAGAACAAGTCACTGGGGCATTTCTTTCCTTGATGTCCATATTGCAAAATAATGTTTCTTTTATTGTTATTATTATTATCTGTGCCAGGGATTATACCTAGAGGCACTTAACCACTGAGCCACATCCCCAGACTTTTTTTGTATTTTATTTAGAGACAGGGTCTCACTGAGTTGCCTCGGGGCCTCACTAAGTTGCTGAGGCTGGCTTTAAACTCAGAGATCCTTCTGCCTCAGCCTTTTGAGCTGCTGGGATTACAGGCATGCGCCACTGCACCTGGCTTCTTTTATTATTTTTATTGGTTCTTTTTAGTTATACATAAAATCAAATCCATTTTGATGTAATTAAATAATCATTGAGTATCTCTCATTCTAATTCCAGACCCCAGTACCTCTTCTTCCCCTCCACTCCCCCACTCTCGGCTCCCTTACCTCTATTGATCTTTCTGCCATTTACCCATAGTCATTATTTTTTAAAAAGTAATTTCTCATGGATGTACATGATGGTCCTTAAGAAAGAAATTTCCCGAGCTGTAAAACTGGTGAGATGCTAGAGGAAGATTCACGTGCATTTCAAAGGGGGAGAGAAAGGATTTAGTTACAAGTTGTCTAAAATAAATGCTCTGTAGAAAGAGAGTTCAGAGGCTAAGAAGCATAAAGAAACCCATCTAAAATCTGGTCAAACTGAGGGCAACTGTTAAGTCAGTCTTGCTTACCCCATGGGAAATAATTTTATCAGTGCTTTTGAGCACATTCTTAATTTTTTTAATTGATGCATTATAATCATACATAATAGTGGGATTCTTTGTTGCATATTCATACATGCACACAATATAACAATATAATCTGATCAGTTTTGTTCCCCAATATCTTTTCTTTCCCTCTCCTCTGCCCTCTTCTTGGTCTTCCTTTGTCTTCATGAGATAGCCTCCTCCTTTTTTTTTTTTTTTTTTTTTTTTCATTTTCTTTCTCTAGCTTTCTTATATGAGAGAAAACATAATTTAATTTTTCTAAATTTAATAATTTAGAAAATTAATTTTAATAATTTAATTTTTCTAAATTTGGTTTATTTTGTTTACCATAATGCTTTTCCCATTACAGATTGCACTTTTCCAAAATCACTTGCGCTGACAACTTCTTCCCCACGCCCTTTACTGAGGATGTTTTCTATGTTGATAATTAGAGTTGGAGTGTTCTGTCACATTCCAAATTCCACACTGGATTCCCCCAACCTCCTATTTTTTTTTTTTTTTAATTTGCTTTCCTGGATTTTGCATATAGTAAGTTTTACTTTCTCTGTAGTAAAATTCTATGGGTTTTGAGAACCAAATTTATGTTGTAGATACACTGTATTTGTCTGCTAGGCTGCCAAAGACAAATATCAGCCTTGGTGGCTGAAATGACAACAGAGTGTTTTCTCGTGATTCTGGAGGCTGGGCATTCAAGATCAGTTGTGGGCAGGGCTGGTTTCTCCTGGGGCCTCTCCTTGTTGTGTGGATGTCCATCTTCTGTGGACATAGCCTTTCTTTATCCCTATTGTTTGAGTCTTAATTTTTTCTTTTTGTAAAGGATGCCAGTTATATTGGATCAGGGCCTAAGAACTCATTTAATTTAGTCACATCTATAAAGACCCTATCACTTACTATAGTCCTACTCTGAGGTATTGGGGATTAGGACAATAACATAAATTTTGTGGGGAGTCACAATTCACCTCATAATATCTACCACTGCAGTATCATACAAAATTAATACTTGGCCTTAAAAAGTCCCCTCTCTATCTTGCTATGCATTCCACCGCCTCTTCCAGTTCAAACTCCTGGCAACAGCTGATTTTTACTGTCTTCATAGTTCTGCTTTTTCTGGAATACCACATAATGGGATCAGACCATATGTTGTCTTTTCAGGCTGGCTTCTTTCATTTAACAATAAGTATTTAAGATTCATGTAGGTCTTTTTGTGACTTGATAGCCCATTTCTTTTCATTGCTGATTATTTTTAATCATTTGATGAATTTAACCATGGTTTAATTCATTTACTCACTGAAGAGTATTTTGGCTTATGACACCTTTATTCATAATCAACAAAACCTAAATATTTATATGCAGATTTGTATATGACATAAGTTTCCAAATCAATTATGTAGATGTCTAAGATGAGAATTTTTAGATTGTATGGTAAAGCTACATATAGCTTTGTAAGAAACTGAAAAACTATCTTTCAAAATAGCTATAACATTTTTCATTGTTGCTTTAAAAATTTTGACTCCATATACTTATTAGCATTTAACATTGCCAGCTTTTGGATTTAAGCCAATCTAGCAGGTGTATAATGATATCTTATTACAGTTTTAGCATGAAAATTTCCTGATTACAGATGTGTTGAACACCATCTTACATACCTATTGGTCATGCATTACATATCTACAGGCGTCTGTTCAGATCAAGTGTCCATTTTTAGTTATTTGTTTTTGGAAGGGTTATTTGTTGTTGAGTTTTAAGACTTTCTATATATTTTGAATATAAACCTTATTTATGTATTTATTTATTTTTGTTTATTTAATTATTTATTTACTTATTCATAATGCACAAGTATAGCATCTTTTTACATACAACTGCCTGTATACAGAGTATAAATGTACCATTCAGATCTTCAATCATGCATTTAGGATAATGATATCCATCTCATTCAACCACCAATTTTTTTTCCTTCCTCCCTCCCCTCCCCACTTGCTCCCTCCCTTCCCCTCCTTTCCTTTGACCATTCTAGTGTTCCTCTAATCCTATGTACACCCATCCAATAACACTGTGAACTAGCCTCCTTATATCAGAGAAAACTTTTGGTATTTGGATTTTTGAGATTGACTAATTTCACTTAGCATTATATTCTCCAACTTCATCCATTTACCTGCAAATGCCATTATTTTATTCTCTTTCATTGCTGAGTAAAATTCCATTTTGTATATATGCCACATTTTCTTTATCCACTCATCTACTGAGGGACATCTAGGTTGGTTCCACAACCTACCTATTGTGAATTGTGCTGCTATAAACATTGAAGTGGCTGTGTCACTACAATGTTTAAAAAAACAGCACTAATATGCTGTTTTTAAGTCCTTTGGGAATAGACCCAGGAGTGAGATGGCTGGGTCATAGGGTGGTTCCATTCCCATTTTTCCAAGAAATCTCCATACTGCTTTCCATAGCGGTTGCACCATTTTGCAGTCCCACCAGCAATGTATGAGTGTGCCTTTTTCCCCCACATCCTCTCCAACATTTATTGTTGTTTGTGTTCTTGATAGCTGCCATTCTGACTGGAGTGAAATGAAATCTTAGCGCAAGAACTATTACCAAGAATTAATGAATGGGATAGATTTAAACTAAAAAGCTTCTTCTCAGCAAAAGAAACAATCAGTGAGGTGAATAGAGAGCCAACTAATTGGGAACAAATATTTAATACATGCACATCAGATAGAGCACTAATTTCTAGAATATATAAAGAACTCAAAAAACTTAACACCAAAAAAGCAAATAACCCAATCAATAAATGGGCTAAGGAATTGAAAAGACACTTCTCAGAAGAAGAAGATACACATTTAATCAACAAATACATGGAAAAAATACTCAACATCGCTGGCAATTAGAGAAATGCAAATCAAAACTATAAAACCTTTTTTAGATATGTGTTTCTCCCAGTCTATTACTTGCTGCTGCTTCTAGCTTTTAATAGTGATTTTTAACATAGTATAGCTTTTCAATTTTAAAAAAAGTTACATTTATAAATCTTTTTCTTTCAAGGATCATCCTTTGCCATTGTTTGTAAAACTCTCTGACAAACACCACCCAAAATGTCACTGCCCAATGTAATCCAGATTTCTCTTGTTTTCTTCAAGAAGTTCCATAGTTCTACATTTTATATTCAGATCTGTAATACAGTTTGTGAAAGTTGTAAGGTCTGTTTGTGGGGTCATTACTTATTTTTTCTATGCATGTGAATGATCAATTCCCCTCCACCCTTGGATTGCCTTTGCTACTTTTCAAAGATTAGTTGACAATTTTTATGCAGTCTTTATCTGGGGTTTCTATTTTGTTCTATTAATGTGTATGTACTTTTTTCACCAACACTACATTGTTTTGATTGCTTTGGATTTATTGTAAGTCTCAAAATCAGTTGAGTCTTCCAACATTGTTTTTCAGTATCATGTTTCTTGATCTAGATCATTTTGCTTTTCCAATTATAAGTTGATTGTTGATATGTACCAAAGTGCTTGCTGGCAGACTATTGCAAAGATCCCCAAGTAGCAAAAACAATGTTGAAACAAAGACCAAAGTTGTAGGACTTATACTTCCTGGTTTTAAAATGTACTACAGAGATATAGTGATCTAAACAGATTTGTACCAGCATAAGACTAAACATATAGAAATGGAAATAGAACCAAGCCATTTGAAATAAACTCTGATATTAATAGTCAATCAATGTAACTTTCCTATCCTTGTATTTAAATACATGACCAGGGTAACTCTGCATCATGTACAACCACAGAATAGAATCCTAATTAGAATAAATTATACACCATGTTTGTATAATATGCCAAAAATACATTCTACTGTCATGTATATCTCAAAAAACTAATATATATGTATATATATATATGTATATACATATATATATATATATAACTTAAAATAACTTAAAAAATGGTCAATTGACTTATAACAAGTGTGCCAAGGCCATTCGATGGGTAAGAAAGGTCTCTTGAACAATGGCAATGAAAAATTGGACATCCACATTTAATACAATGGGTTGGACTCCTATCTCAAAGTTGATTAAACTTCTAAATGTAAAAAACAAGTTAGAAAACTCCTAGAAGAAAATATAGCAGTAATTATTTCTGAACATGTCTTTGGCAATTGATTTGTAAATATGACACCAAAAATAAGAGAAACAGAGCAAAAAGTAGATAAACTAGATATCATTAAAATTTTTTAAAAAGCACGTGTATATGAAAGGACACCATCAAGAAATTGAAAAGAAAATCCATGATGTGGAAGAAAATACTTGTAAACAATATAGTCCAGAATCCAGCATATGCTAAAGAAAACTTAGAACTCAACAACAAAATGACAAATGATTCAATCAAAATCTAGACAAAGAATTTGAACAGACATATCTCCAAAAAAATGATTATCCACACACACACACACACACACACACGCACACGCACACGCACGCACACACACACACACACACACACACACACGTATACATACATACATACAGCCAAAAGGAACTTGAAAGGGTGTTCAAAATCATCAGTCATTAGGAAAATGCAAATCAAAATGAAAATGGGAGGCCACTTCACGCCCTCTTGGACAACTCTGTTATGGTTTGGATGTGAAGTGTCCCCCAAAAGCTCATGTGTGCAAAAAGGCTTAGAAGTGAAGTGATTGTGTTATGGGAGCCTTAATCCAATCAGTGAATTAATCCCCTGATGGGATTAGCTGAAGGCTGGTAGGCTGTGGTTGGAGGAGCTGGGCACTGGGGGTATGCCTTTCAGGCATTTATTTTCTACTGGAGAGTGGAGTCTCTCTCTCTCTCTTTCTCCCTCTTTCTCTCTGCTCCTGATTATCATGTGAGCTACTCCCTTCCACACATTCTTTTGCCCTGATGTTCTGCTGCACCTTAGCTCCGAGGAACAGAGCCAGCTGTCTATGGATTGAGATCTCTGCAACCTTGGGCCCCAAATGGACTTTTCTTCCTCTACAATTGTTCTGGTCGGTCTTTTAGTTGCAGCAGCAGCAGCAGCAGCAGCAAAAAAGCTGACTACAACAAACTGTAAAAATAATTTAAAAATAACTGGTGAGAATGTGAAGCAATTGGAATCCTTCCTAGTGGGAGTGCAAAAAGGGGTAGCTCCTATGGAAAATAGTGCATCAGTTTCTCAAATTAAACATAGGATTGCTATATGACTCATCAATTTGACTCATAGACATAAACCCCCCAAAATTATAAAGATGTATTCAAACAAATACTGGTACACAAAGGTTCACAGCAGCACTATTCACAATACCAAAAGGTGGAAACAGCCCAAATGTGTATTTGAAGATGATTGCATGAACAAAGTATGGTACATCCATCCAAAGGAATATTATTCATCCATAAGAAGAAAGAAAATATTAATAAGTTGCAACATGCACAAACCTCTGAAACATTATAAAAATTAAGCCAGATATAAAAGGTCATATGTAATCCCATTTATTTGAAATATTCAGAAATATTAAACATTCAGTTAATTAATTAAATATTCAGTTAATTTTAGGCTCTGTGAAGTTTATCACAATTTAAAATAAAATAAAGCTTACTGGGTTGATTGGGATGTATTGAAAATATAAATCAACTTGGGAAGAATTGACATCTTAGCAATATTGAGAATTGCAATCCATGAGCATGCAAAATTACTTATCTATTTATTTATTTATTTTTATTTTTTATTTCTTTAATCAATGTTTTTTTTTCACATTCTGTATAATGACCCTATACATTTATATTTTGTTAGACTTAATATATAAGTATTCTAATTTTTTGCTGCTAATGTAGGTGGAAATTAATTTTTATTTCAAATTCAAGTTTTTCATTGCTAGTATAAACAAAACCAATTCATTCTTCATGTTTACTTTGTTCTATTTATAGTTTCAAGAATTTTTCTTGATTATTTGCAAAATTCTACATATATAATCAGCTCACCTACATATATAATTAGCTATGAACAAAAATACTTTATTTCTAACCTATAATTTTTAATTGTCTTATTTTTTTGAAAGAGAAATTCCAATGTAATATTGAATAAGATTGTTGAGGAAAACTACCTTTACTTTATTCCTGATCTTAGGAGAAAAGCATTATTTTAATCATCATTAACTATAATTTTAGCTGTATAATTTTGTTGCTCTTGTTGTTTGTTTGTTTTGGTGCCGGGGATTGAACTCAGGAGCACTCAACCACTGGGCCACATCCCCAGCCCTTTTTTGTATTTTATTAGAGACAGGGTCTCACTGAGTTGCTAAGTGCCTATCCATTGCTGAGGCTGGCTTTGAATTCACAATCCTCCTGCCTCAGCCTCCCAAGTGCTGGGATTACAGGCATGCGCCACCATGCCTAGCTTTGTTTCTGTTCTTATGAAGCCGAAGAAATTCCCTTGTATTCTTAAATCGCTGAGTTGAAGAAGCATTTGTTAGGTTTCTCCAAGACAAAGTTATTACAGTCTTTCCTTTCTGTCCTATATAGTAGTAGACAGAAGTCAGAATGTGCAGAATACAGTTAAGAAGTGAGGAGTCATGCTCACTATGTTAAGAGCAAATTCTCTACGAAATTGCTTAGATTCTTATGCACAGGAATTTGTCCATCCTCCATGCTTTTATTTTTTAAGTAGTTTAATCATGCCAGTATGAACTCATGAATATTTGTTTTATTCAATGTGTTATAATCTCTTCCTTCCTTTCCTCCTTCCCTTTCTTCTTTCCTCCCTCCCTCCCCACTTTCTCCATGTAAATTCTTCTAATCTCTCCCTTTCTGTGCATGTGTATAGATTCTAATCTTGGCCACAGGGAGATATCAGCCTCTGTGTTCTTTGATTCTGTGTCCCTTTCTTAGAAGAAGGACTTCCTTACTTCATTGCACTTCAAGATTCTCTTGACTAACTTGTCTATTCCCTGTGCTGAGTCCTAGATTCTGTTAGTTCTCTAAGGAGCCCTGGCTACTAGTATTGGAGAATAGTATCAGAAAAGTTCTGAGCACCAAGTGTGCCATTGTTACTACTGGGTATCAATGACTCTAAGCCTTCTCAGCTGGCAGAGAAAGGAAATATGCTTATATATACCTATACATACTTCAGTATGTGTCATTCTATATCTATGTTGATCTAAACATGTGTTCATACTGATATTTCTCAATCCGTGGATAGATCATTCTATCTGCCCCTTCCTAGTCTTTAACTCTCCAATAGTGGGAATGCATCCATTTATGCAATTGTTCAATTTCAGGGCATATGGTATTTTCCAAGTAAGTAACCCTTACCTCTTGGGTAACAACATGATCATTTGGACTAAAGTGCAATTCCTTTTAACTTCAGTCTTACAGATCATACTGGTTTCCAACGTTAATATCCTTTTCCCTTATCCTCAAGATAGGCTTTGATTTTTTGTTCTTAAGCCATTGCTCTCTTTTCTTATGTTGTTTTTGATATCAGGACCTGCAGGTGCACATATGTTTGATATCTTTTGCTTGTCTTCTGTATTTATTGCCTTTGATCTAATCCTTTTATCATTGTTTTTCAATTCTCTAGGCATTTTTCATATTTCTTTCATATGCCATTATGTGGATTCAATAGTGTCAATTGTCTTTTATTTTCACTGTAATTCAGACTTCACTCTTGAAATGACTTTGTATTTTTATTTGTTTTCTGAATTCTCTGAATTCAGAACTACCATTTTCCTGTTGTCCGTTTATTTTATAAGATTTCTTTAAAAAATCAGGTTCTTTCTCAACTGCATTTTCTCACTTAAAAATATGTTGTTTGGAATGTTGTGTTGCTATTTACTCCAATTTGTGGCTGCATTTTCTACTAAATTTTAATCTGTAATAAGTTCTGTGTTCTATTTCTATTATCCTGTCTTGGTAAGCATGCTTGTATTTTTATTAATCATTCAATAAGTTGGTTTATCCTGGGTCACTTATTAATGGTACCATATTATTGGGGTAGTTAGAATACCTCACTTTCTTTATTTCTCAAATTTAGTTCTCCCTTCTGTTTTATCACAAGTGTGGGGGGATGCATCTTTTATATGTAGTTATTTCTTTAATTTTCCTGTACTTCTTACTGCTGTTATCTTTCTTTTTCTTTTTTTTTTTTTCCTGTTTCTGTTTATTTGTTTGTTTGTTTTTTGTACCAGGAATTGAACCCAGGGCCACGTAACCACTGAGCGACAATCCCAGGACTTTTTAATTGTTCATGTGAGACAGGGTCTCACATGTTACTGAGGGCCTAGCTGAGTTGCTGAGGCTGGTTTTGAACATGTGATCCTCCTGCCGCAGCCTTCTTTTTCTTATGTGCTTTATTGATTCTCAAATGTATCCTTATCATTTTGGCACTGGATGTGATAATTTCTAACAAGGAGTAAATGTTGGCTGGTATTTTCTGGCTGGTTTTTTTTTTTTTTTTTTTTTTTTTTTTGGTAATGCAGCAGATTAAACAGTTGGCCATACACATACACATTTATTTCTAAACTCTTGACTTTATTGTATTAGCCTATGTGCCTATCCTTTATTACTGTAGCTTTTGTAATAAGTTTTATTACTATAGTTTTTTGTAATAAGTTTTGAAATGCAATATGTACATCTTTCAACTTTGTTCTGCTTTTTCAAGTTTGTTTGGAATGTTTGGGGTCCCTTACAATTTCACATAAATTTTTTCAATTAAAATTTTATATCAGTTTTTTTTTTTTGTTTGTTTCTTCATAAAAGGCCATTCAAATTTTGGTAAGGACTGTATTGAATCAGTATGTTGCTTTAGAATATACTACCTTCTTCATAATGCTTACTCTTTCAATTTATGAATGTGTATCTTTCTATTTATTTCAGTGTTCTATATTTTCTTTCAGTAATGTTTTTTAGCCAAAACTATATTAGTATTTAAATCATTGGCTAAATTTATTCCTAAGTTTTTTATTCCTTTAGATGCCACTGTAATAAAAATTGTTTTCTTAATTTCCTTTTCAGATTGTTCATTGCTAGAATGTAGAAGGCCAGTGGCGTAGGGAAGGAGGAAAGTGTGGAGGTATGGAGAAAGGGAGTGAAGGAGGAGGTATTGGGGACTGAAACGGAACAAATTATATTCTGTACATGTGTAATTATATCAGAATGCATTAATAAAAACACAAAAAAGAATTGCAGCTGATTTTTGGCATGTTTATCTTCTATCTTGCAACTTTTCTGAATTTATTACCTCAAATTGGATTTTCTCTGTATAAAGTCAGATCATCTGCGAATAGAAATTTTGTTACTTTTTTACTTCCTATTTGGAATTTTTGCTATTTCTTTTTCTTATCTGATTGCTCTGTCTAAAATTTCTAACACAAAGTCTCCTGACATTATAGGACTTGTTTTAGTCTTTCACCATAGAGTTGAAGGTTTTCACATATGTTCTTTTATTGTGGATAAAGTTCTCTTCTATCGTTAGATGTTGAGTGTTTTGCATGCTTTTGGTGGAAGGGCATTTGATATCTCACGTATTTCTCTGCATTAATTGAGATGATCATGCAGCTTTCCCCCTTCATTCTATTGATGTGATGTGTTACAATGGTTGATTTTTTCCTTTTATTTCTGTTGTGCTTGGGATCAAGCCCAGGTTCTTGCACATTCTAGGCAAGTGTTCTACCACTGAGCTATACCTCCAGCCCCTACACAAATTGATTTTTATATAGTAAAACACCTTTGTATTCCTAAGGTATTTCACTTGGTTATGGTATTATAATCCTTCTAATATTCTGTTGAATTGCTGTTCTGGTATTTTTGTTGAAGGGTTTGCATTTATATTTATAGGGATATTGGTCTGTAGCTAACTAGTGATGTCTTAACTTTGTTGTTTATGGTAATTCTAGCTTCATAAAATGTGTTAAAAGTGTTCCCTCCTGTTTCCTTTTTGGAAACCTCTGAGAAGCCAACTTTTAAGTTCTTTTTAGTATTTGGTAAAATTCACCAGTGCAGCCATCTGGGCCTGGGGTTTTGTTTGCTGTGGAGTTCTGGATTACGGATTTAATCTCTTCTCATCCATCTACTCAGGTATTTTCTTTTCTCATTAGTCAAATGCCAAATAAGAGAAACTCACAGAGATCCAAACAAAGGCACATTTTAGTGAAACTGCCAAAAGAAAAAGACGAGGAAAAGTTTGGAAGTGACGAAAGTTAAAGTGATTCGTCACAGTTTAAATTGGATCCTCAATTCGACTAACAAATAATTTATCATCAGAACCCCTACAGGCAAGAATGCAGTGAATGGCATATTTAAACTGCTGAAAGAAAAACTCTCCACCAAGGAGTCTAGATATAGCAAAACTATCCACCATATTGGAGAAATTAAAATATGACTGAATAAATAAACATAGAGTGGTGTTCAGTATGTGAAGTACAGTAACTCAAATGAAAAACTCGCTAGGTTTTCAACATCAGTTTTATAGCTAAACTATAGAACCAACCTAGATGTCCTTCAACAGATGAATGGATAAAAAAAATATATATATATATATATATATATATATATATATATATACAATGGCATGTTAGCCTTAAAGAAGAATGAAATCATGGCATTTGCTGGTAAATGGATGGAGCTGGAGGATATCATGCTAAGTGAAATCAGCCAACCCCCAAAACCAAAGGCCAAATGTTTTCTCTGACATGTGGATGGTAATTCACAATAATGGGGGTGGAGGGGTGGGGGGGGGGGTGGGGAGGATTAGGGAAGAAGAAAGTTTCTTTGGATTAGGTAGAGGGCAGTGAAGAGAGGGGAAGGTGTGGGGGTAGGAAGAATGAATTGGACGTTTTTACCCTATGTACATATATGACTACAGGAGCAGTGTGATTCTACATCACGTACAACCAGAAGAATGAGAAATGATACTCCATTTGTATTTGATGTGTCAAAGTGCATTCTACTGTTATGCATAGGTAATTAGAACAAACAAAAAAAGACAAAAGAAAGAATAAGTGAACTTGAGGACAAGCCAAGTCAAATCATCCCGTCTGGGGAGCAGAGGAAAAAAGAAAAAAAGAAAAAAAGAATTCAGGGCTAACCAGATGGCCATGAGTGTAACATACACACAATGGAAATCTGAAAGGGAAAAAAAGAGTGGGAAAGTGGAAGAAAGAATATTTGGAGAAATAATGGCCCCAAACTTCCCAAATGTCTATAGAAGACACAAAATTGCATATCTAAGAAACTTACCCACAGCTGCCTCTTTACTTTGGGAGAGTTTTGAGTGAAATAAAACATAAATAAATAAATAAACAAATAATAAATCATGCTCCTTGCATCTTGCATATATTAGTCTGTTTGGTGTTTCTATAATAAAATACTTGAGCCTGAATACGTTATTAAAACAATGAGGTTCAGAGGTTAAGTTAGCTTGCAGTTTTGAAGTTCTGAAATTTTAAGAGTGGATAACTCCATCAGATGATCTCTGGTGAGGATCTTCTGCTACATCAGGCCATGATGGATGATATTGGCACATGAGAGAAGGAGATCATGTGGAGAGAAAGGAATCAAGGGAGATGCCAGGGTTAGATTTGCTCTTTTCATAACAATAAGCTCTTGTGTGAATTAATTAGGGTCCTGCAAGAACTACATTGGTCCCTTCTGAGGGTAACACCCCATGACCTAACCACCTCCCCCTAGGACCCACCTCTTAAAGCTTCCACCCCCTCAACATCACTTGGAGAACAAGCTTCCAGCATATGAACCTTTAGGAACAAACCTCACCCAAACCATAGCCTATAATAGCCTCAAGTAACTCCCAGGCAGGCCCAAGTAAACAGATGTAGTTCCTTGGAAATAAGGTTCACTATAAACTCTCTGGAACCAGGTACTCATGTCAGGAAGACACAATGCCGTCTTCAGGACCACCACAGGGAAGGTTTCACCACGTGCCTTTTCCTTTGCTGAGTTTCTTTGGAATCCTTTCACACTGGTACACCACAGCCAAGAGCAACGTAGCTTATCTGAGTCCCACAGTCCTTTAAGCAAATAACTGAGGATGGTCCCAAGGATCCTCGACACACCTGCTTTTATGAGCCCTATAATATTTTGTTAAAAGTTGGACATGTCAGGGCTGGGGTTGTGGCTCAGCGGCAGAGTGCTCGCCTAGCACTTGCGCAGCCCGGGTTCGATCCTCAGCCCCACGTAAAAATAGAGGCATTGTGTACAACTAAAACAAATAAATAAATATTAAAAAAAAGTTGGACATGTTATATCAGGTGACACAGCTGTTTTATTAATTGCAGGTTTAGTTAATGGAAATAGTTTCCTTTTTTCTAGTAAAAATTTAGGCATGTGAATAAATTGACCATTTTTTCCTCTGTATATTGGAGGAAAGATTCATATTTCTTTGGATTTTGTTGTTACTACTAGAATCTCTGTTATCAATGTAATTATGATTTGGGGTCTTCTTTGTTTTAAATCAATTTTGAGAGTTGCCTGTTAATGTTATATGCCGTTGGCAGACATGGGGACAGAGGTGAGCCTGATGTGGGAACTCATGACTATCTCTCTGACTAGGTTTGGATTTCTTTCTCCCCACTTTATTTTTATTTCTATTTCTAATGCTTTTAATTGTATTCTTTAATATTTTCTTCCTCTGTTGTCATTGGTCATGATTTGTTTTCCTTCTCCACTGTTTAAATCTCTTTCAGCCAATTTGTGACTTATTCCTGAATTTCTCATTTTCTTCCATCCAGCTTACCTGTCTTCCTGCCTTCCTATGTGATTACCTCTCCAGAGCTACTATTGAGTTTTTAACACTTATACTTGACCTAAAAAATTCTTGTGTTAATTAACACTCTTCAATGTTTTCTGAATAATGCAAACTTATAATCCTTAATTATTATTCTTCTCTGTTATGCATGTGTAGAACATTAATTTTGCCTCATTTTGTATGTCTCAAATTAGTTATTACTATCAGTATTATTACCATTGTATAATGTCTATTATTTTTCAGATTTACTCAGCTATGTGCCAGTTTCCATCATACTCTTTCCTTTAAGATACATTACCTCCTTGCCAATTTGCATTTATTTAATGGTTGTTTTGACTAGACTTTTTGAGTAGTAAAGTTTCAGAATTTTTCCAAAAAATATATTTGCCCCATATTTTTTAGTAATAGTTTAAGTATGCATGTGACTAGACTGACAATCACCTTTCTTCTCACTGTATGTAAAAAAAAAATAGTCACACTTTTTTGGATTCTGATGTTTCTGCTAGAAAATCCACCATCAGTCTAGTTATGATTCCACTACAGGCAATCTGAGTTTTTATATTGGACTGTTTTTAAAATCTGACTACCTGTAATGGTTTGGATACGAGGTCTCCCTTCCAAGTCATGTGTTGATGCAGAAATACTCAGAGGTGAAATGACTGGATTGTAGAGCTATGCCTAATCAGTTCATCCTAATTTGGATGGACTCATTGGGTGGTAACTTTAGGCAGATGGAGCATGGCTACAGGAGGTAGGTCATGGGGCATGACCTGGAAAGGTTATCTTCTTTGTTGGCCTCCTCCAACCTTCTCTCTCTGCTTCCCGGCTGCTATGAACTAGGCTTATTTCCTCTGCCATACACTTCTGTCATGATCATGATGCCCTGCCGAAGCTCAGGCCCAGAGCCATGGGGTTGGCTGACCATAGGCTGAACCTGTGAAACCCTGAGTCTAAACACACTTCCTTCTCTACCTTGTTCTTGTCAAGTATTTTGTCACAGTTGGGGAAAGCTGACATTGCCTTTGATATATTTCAAGTTTAGTATAACTTATTATTATATAATATTCATTTAATTTAATTGGCACAATTCATTGCATTATGAAACATAATGTAGTATGCTTTAAAACAAATATGAGGAATCTGAGTCATTTTTTTTCTTTAAACTATTACTAATTCTATCATTCCAGAATTCACACAAGATGTAAATTGGATACTATCAATATGTTCGGTATCTTCCAAATCTCCTAACTTCTCTTTATGTCCACAAATGTTTCCATTTCTGTTCTTTTTTTTTTTTTTTTTAGTCTTTAAGTTTGAAAGCTATATTTTTAGTATTTTGTTCTATCTTATTGTTTTGATTTTTTTTCATGTCTTGTCATTTCATACATACTGATTTCATATTCTATTATCTAAAAATTTGGAGGAGTCTCAATTTGCTTTTAATAGGCTTCCTCAATAAAGATTGTGCATAATGATTTTTCTCATGCATTTTATTACTCTGGATGGTGAGTTCACTCTTAATAACACCTATCTGTGGAGATTCTTTGCAGCCTGTATTGAGGCTTTTCCTAACAAAAAAAACTTTGGAGTTGATTCTACAAGACATTCCAGGAATATTGCTGGTCTGAGACCAATTTTCAGATGAATGTCTTGGGACATGTATTGATTAGTTAGGGTTCCTCAGACCAATAGATTCATTATACCAGTTATTCATTATAAGAAGTTGGCTATTGCTTCCTGTGATTATAGAGCCTAGTAAGTCCAGAATCTGCAGAGTCAATATCCCAGTTCAGGTCTGAGAGTCAGAAACTATTGTAAAAGCAGGAAGAGTGAAAGTCCCAGTTTGAAGATGTCATGCAGG
Source organism: Tamias sibiricus (assembly GCA_025594165.1). Taxonomy (NCBI): domain Eukaryota; kingdom Metazoa; phylum Chordata; class Mammalia; order Rodentia; family Sciuridae; genus Tamias; species Tamias sibiricus. The sequence continues at coordinate 184,233,169 of CM046660.1, forward strand.
AAGAGCCAGAGTAAAGATCATAAGGCAGGAAAATTCTCTGTTACTTAGAGGAAGGTCAGTCTTTTGTTCTATACATTCCTTCAACCGATTGCATAAGGCCCATCAACAATTGGAGGGCAATTGGTTTACTTAGTTTAATGACATAAATGTTAATCTCATTCAAAAGTACCCTCACAGAAACACCCAGATTAATGTTTGGCCAAATATCTTAGTAGCCTGTGCCCCATTAAGTTAACACACAAAATTAAACATCAAAGACCATGTTGGTAGAGCCAATTCAAATCCAATGCCAGTGTGAACCTTATTATGAAAGGATAATTATTTCATCTTCTACCCTGAGCCCAGGTAGAATGAACTAAGTTTTGTTGTTGTTGTTTCTGTGGTTGTGATTGTTTTGAAACCCCTGCATGCTGGTAAATAAAATATCAAAGTCAATATTCACTAAAAATGCAGATACATTTAGATAAGAGTCTTCGTTTTAATATTCTGTTTAAATCTGCTCCCACATAGGGTGCACTATCTCTAAGAAGGCATTACATCCCAGTTCTTGGGTTGAAACACAGGTGATCCTCTCGGCCTTCCCTCCACTTGGGCAGTTGCTACATAACTCTTTTGTTCATTGCTCTTGGCTACAGTTCCTGCCTCTTAGATACTAAAGATTTTTCTATCACTCACATTTTCTTGTGTAAGCTAAATTCTGCATTTAATGTAATATTTGTTAAATCATTTTCTAGTAGTCCTAGGTGCTTATAGCAGGAAATTTTCAGGGCACTTAGTGTTCTATTAAGCTAATACCCAAAAGCCAAATCAATTATTGTTATGGTTTGGGGAACAATTTTGGTGACTAGTCTACATAAATTTAAATTAACTCTATCTCTACATAAATAGGATATTACCATATAGTAAAGCTCATGGAATAGAATCAGTTATTTTTGAAAATACCCGAACCAAATTATGATCTTATACTGTTTACTCTCATGTTTTAAAGCACAGTTGAGGTTTTACATTGTAAAGTTGTATATGATTAATTGGGCACACAGACTCTTCTTTGGTTCATCCTCAGATACATACTTACGATTAAAATAGTAAGTATTTTTATCTTCTTATTTAAAAAGATTTCCACATTTTTAAATGTAGTGGTTAGCGGAAAACATAAAATCACAAGATTTAATGAAACTCTTGATACATGCTTGATATGCAGCAGCCCATGTTTTAAAAACCATCAGAGGAAGTGAGCTTCTATTCCCAAAGATGATGTATTATTCCCTGTTTGGTCACTCTGGACACAGAATGATGAGATACTTCCTGCCTCAGTTCCTGCCGAGTCCCTTGTATGGAGACCTTTAATTAGATCCCGGGGCTGGTTTGATCTTCCGTAGAGAGGAAAGATTGCTGAGTGCAGAAATCCATTGCTGAGATAAAGCTTGCAGCAGCTGAAAGGTCCAGCTGGGAAATTGCAAAAATATGGATTCCAGCATGCTAGTTTCAGGGAAGGCAATTATCCCAGACATAATAGGAATAGTCCAGAGTTACCTGGGATGCTCAAGAAATTAAGCATAGGGCTACTTTATAAATAAATAACTTATTAAGCAAACTACTTCATAATACGGTTTGATTACCAGAAAAGTTAGAATATGATACAGATAATTTCCATTTATCAGATATGGAAATTATCAGATAAATTCCATTTATCAGACCCCCTGTGCCCTGTTATTCCAATCAGTCTGATAACCTTTCACAATTAATGTAGCACTGTTGATACATCATTATCAGCTAATGTCTATAAATTATTTAGAATTCCTTGGTTTTGCCTTACTGTCCCAGGACCTCAGGAAAGACAACACACATAGTCCTTAAGTCAACTGAGGCTCTATTTTTTTTTTTTTTTTTTTTGGCTGTAACAAGTTTTCAGGCTTACCTGTTTTTTGATGACATTAGAATTTTTAGAAGCACTGATAATGAACCAGTCAATTGGGATTGTCTGGTGTTTTCTCATGAGTAGATTAGAATAATGAGTTTTGGGGAGAAAGACCACAGGCGTAAAAAGCATTTTTAATCACATCACATCAAAGGCGCATGCTACAAATGCAACTTATCACTGTTGAAGTTAATGATCACCTGGCTGAATAGGGTTGTGACATTACTCTTTTCCCCCTTTCAATAAGTCTGCAGAAAGAAGTCACTACTCATGTGACGGTGGGTGGCTCTGCTGTAGCTTCTTGAAGGCACAGTTACCTTCACAACTTTTTTTGAAACTCTTCTGCTTGAGAGATTTTTCTGTGATAATCATTTTATTTATTACTTTGGTCATTTGTTTTTTTTGTCAGTATGGACTCATGGACACTTAAGCTATACTTGGTGTTATAATCGAATACTACCTCATTTGCATTTTACTAAATTTGTTTCAGCTTTGGCCATTGAAAGCTCTTTCTGTTGATTCCTATGTCCTATGGGACGAACTCATATCACTCTGATTTGTTTGGTTGAGCACTTCCTTACTTTCTGACAGGTGCAAATGCAAATGCATATTTCATGCACCAGTACTAGTATTAGCCATTTTTCCAAGCATGTATGGTTCCTTTAATTGGAAATAGTGTACGAAATGAGGTCTAGGTGTTTGGTGTGCTCATAGCTCATTGTTTCAGTTTTTCTCAGATGACAGAACAAGTAAACATGAGCATGTGTGGTAACTCATGCATATGCACATATTGACAAATATATCTTTTTAAAAATTTTTTCATTTGCTCTTTTTAGATATACATGACAGTAGAGTGTATTTTGACACATTATACACACATGGAGTATACATTATTCTAACTAGAATTCCATTTGGGGGGGGGTACTGGGGATTGAACTCTGAGGCACTCGACCACTGAGCCACATCCCCAGCACTATTTTGTATTTTATTTAGAGACTGGGTTTCACCTAGTTGCATGGCACCTTGCTTTTGCTGAGGCTGGCTTTGAAATTTTGATCCTCCTACTTCAGCCTCCCGAGCTGCTGAGATTTTAGGCGTGCGCCACCATGCCCAACAGAATCCCATTATTTTGGTTGTACATGATGTGGAATTTCACTGGTCATGTATTCATATATGATCATAGGAAAGTTATGTTTGATTCAATCTACTGTCTTTCCTATTCCCATCCCCCCGTCTTTCCTTCATTCCCCTTGTCTAATCCGATGAACTTGTATTCTCCACCCCCACCTTTGTTGTGTGTTAGCATCTGCATATCAGAGAGAACATTTGGCCTTTGGTTTTTTGGGATTGGCTTACTTCCCATAGCATGATAGACTCCAGATTCATCCATTTACCATCAAAATTCAGAAAGTCATTCTTTTTTATGGCTGAGTAAAATACCATTGTGCTTATATACCACATTTTCTTTATCCATTCATCTGTTGAAGAGCACATAGGTTGGTTCCATAACTTAGCTATTGTGAATTGTGCTGCTGTAAACATTGATATTGGTGCATCATGGTAGTACGTTAATTTTAATTTCTCTAATTTGATTTTAATTTCTTTGGGTATGTAATGAAGAGTAAGATAACTGGATCAATTGTGGTTCCATTCCATGTTTTCTGAGAACTCTCCATATTGCTTTTCATAGTGGTTGCACCAATTTGCAGTCCTATTAGTAATGTATAAGTGTACCTTTTCCCCCATGTCCTTGCCAACATTTTTTGTTACTTGTAACACACACACATGTATGTGTTATATATGTGTGTGTATGTATATATACATATATATGTATATGTTTTAGTTGTAGATGGACAGAATACCTTTATTTTATTTGTTTATTTTTATGTGGTGCTGAGGATCAAACCCCATGCGTCACACCTGCTAGGCAAGTGCGCTAGCTCTGAACTACACTCTAGCTCCTATTACTTGTGTTCTTGATAATTGCCATTCTGACTGGAGATGGAATTTCAATGTAGTTTTAATTTGAATTTCTCTAATTGCTAGAAATGTTGAGTGTTTTTTTTCATATATATATATATATATATTTAAAATATTTATTTATTTGATTTAGTTGTACACAATGCCTTTATTTTTATGTGGTGCTGGGGATCCAACCAGGGCCACACACATGCGAGGTGAGCACTCTACCTCTGAGCCACAACCTTAGCCCCTTTTCATATATTTTTTAACCATTTGTATTTCCTCTGTTCAGTTCCTTTGCCCATTTATTGATTGGATTATTATTATTATTTATTTTTTGGGGGGTGTTAAGTTTTTTGAGTTCTTTGTCCTGGAGAGTACAGGTACAAGTGGCAAAGATTTTCTCCCATTCTGTAGCCTCTCTCTTCACATTCTTGATTCTTTCCTTTGCTGTGAATACGCTTTTCAGTTTAATACCATTGCATTTATTGATTTTTGATCTTACTTCTTGCACTTTTGGAGTCTTGTTAAACTATATTGACAAACACAGCATGGTATTGGCACCAAAACAGACAAGAACTCCAATAGAACAAAATAGAAGACAGAGATATACCCACATAAATACAATTATCTCATACTAGACAAAGGCACCATAAACATACATTGGAGAAAAGATAGCCTCTTCAACAAGTGGTGCTGGGAAAACTGAAAATCCATATGTAGCAGAATAAAATCGAACTCCTATCTCCCACCTTGCACAAAACTCCATTCTAAGTGGATCAAGAACCTAGCATAAACCAGAGACCCTGCACCTATTAGAAGACAATGTGGGCCCAAATTTCCACAATGTTGGCTTAGAAGCTTTCTCAACAAAATTCCTGAAGCACAAGAGGCATATCTGTTCTTAACATCTATAGTTATATGAAAATATAGACACAACTTCAATTCCAATTCATCGCCACACAGATCATTTTAACCTTCAGACCCTGCTTATCCATAACCTCCTGCTCCAGCCCTGGAAAATTGGGTTTCCACAATCTGCATTACATTTATTTAATTTTCCATTTTCATACACAAGCACCGAATCTATGCAGAATTTTTAAATCCATACCCCATGTGAAACTCTTTTGTCAGTTATAGCATTTTTCTTATGCAGTTCCTTTTGCCTGTAGTTTATAGGCCCCACACATTTCTAAAGTTACTTAGATCTGCAACTTTTCTCATAATCTTTTCATTAATAGAAATGAGATTATTTTTTCACGTTCTACTTTCCACCCTGGAATGTGTCACCCCCTAATTTTTTTTTTTAAATCAGCATACATAAATGTGCACACTTTCAGTTGTAAAATGTTGTGGCATTTGAGAAAGAGCTTAGTGTTATGCAGCTATCGTTACAGTGTCATACAGAATAGTTTCGCCATCTTAATAAAAATTTCTTGTTCATTTCTTATTGAACATTCCTCTCCCTGAGCCTATGGAAATCACTGAACAGTTTACTATCTCTGTAGTTTTGAGTTCCCTGTCATGACAAATAAATGAAATAATATTGTATCCAGCCTTTTAAAATGGATTCCTTTCACTTGGATGTATATGTTTAGATTCCTCCATGTCTTTGCCTCACTTGAAAACTCTATTTTTACGGTTGAATAGTATAGACATACCACCATTTGTTTATCTATTCTTTCCTGGAATATTCATTACTTCCAATTTTGGGTAATTATGAATATATGCTTACTTGTGAGTTATTGTGTGGATGTTGTTTTAAAATCAATTGGGTAACGCATAGATGTACAATTACTGAAGTGTATGGTTTGGTAGGCTGAAAAGTGGCCCCCAGACACATCCAGTTTCTAATCCCTAGAATTTGAAATTATTACCTTAAAGGGAAAAATGAACTTTTTCAGCTGTGATAATATTTAAGAATCTTGAAATGGGGGAACTTATTCCAGATTATCTGACCCTAAAAATGAGTCTTTGTATAGTTCTTATAAATAAGAGGCAGAGGCAAAATTGACTGCAGTGTTAAAGATCATGTACCAAAGCAAAGAAAGAAATTTGAAGATAATATACTGATAGCTTTAAAGATGGATAAAAGGGTCAAGAGCCAGGGAATGCAGGGAATTCAGCACTATAAACTGGAAAAGCTAGCCATTCCAGCACAGTAACTTTAACCCATTGAAACTGATTTTGCACTTCTAATGTTCAAAACTGTAAAAGAATAAATTTGTGTTAAATCATCAAATGCATGGCAATTTTCTATAGCAGCAGTACTAAACTAATAAATATGGTAAAAGTATTTTTAGTGTTGTAAAAATCTGCCAATCTGTCTTCCAATGTAGCTGTTCCATTTTGCATTTTAACCATCAATGAAAGAGAATTTCTATTTTTTCCTCATTGTATCCAGCAATTGGTTTGTCAGTTCTTTAAAAAATTTAATTTTAAACATTGTATTTCATATGTAGTGGTAATTCATTATTGTTTTAATTTGTATTTATTTAATGGCAAAAGATGTTGGGGATTTTTTTCCACACACATGCTTTTTTTTTTTTTTTTTTTTCCCTTCAATCTGTATATCTTCTTTAATGATGTGTCTTTTTAGATCTTTAGCAAATTTATTTATCAGGTCAGCTGCTTTCTTATGGTTGACTTTTAAGAATTCTTTGTGGGAGATCCAAGATGGCGGATTAGAGGAAGACGCACTTCAGGACAGCTCCGTGGAAAGAATCCAACAAAGCAGATAAATTGCCTTTCTTCATATATATATAGGCTGAAAATACCGATCTCCTGGATGGTTTGATTACCACTACCAGAGAGAGAAAGAGACAAGCTGTCTGCAGCGGCTGGAGCCGCGAGGCTCCTGCAGAACCGCCTGGGTGGTGCACAGGCCGTGCGAAACAAAGTCAGTGTGGGGAGACCGCGCTGCGACTGCAACCCCAGCCACACTCACGGCACACCAGCGTGAAACCGGCGATAAAAACCAGCGATAACAGTCGGCGGGATTGGTGCTGGGGAACCACAGGAGACCCCGGGCCCACAGCACCAGTTCAAATCCACACTCCGCCGGACGCGACCCTCAGTAGTGGGGCCCCGGACAGAGAGGCGCAGAGATCAGCGATCAGCAAACAGGGGCAGAGTGGAGCGGGCCACAGTCCGAAGCAGCGCTGTCTGCACCACAGTCACAGGTGTGGCTTCCCGGTGCTACTTCGGCAGCGAGACATCCACCCAACAGTCTTGAAAGCAATCGGCGAGGATACGGGAGTCTGCGGAGCTGCTGCTGACTGGAAGGAGAGCACCGCCATCTTTGAAAGCTCCAGACAAAGGGGAGGAGGCGGAGAGCGACGGCTGCAGCCATCCAGGGACTCTCCAGCTCTCTGAAGACAACGCACAATTGGGTGAGACTCGGGTGGTCAGCAGGGGAAGGCGTTTATGAGGCTAGCGCAGCGGCCACAAGAAGCTGCAACTGTGGGTGGGCTTGGGGAGGGGGTGCCTTCTGGAGGGTCCCCTTCCCGGTGCCATTCATCTGCTGACACACGCAAACCCCCTGGGCCACTCCTTCACTGAACTGTGCAGCCACTGGCCTAAGATGCAGCCTTGATTTCACTGACAGGATCGCAGACTGTCTGGACGTGGTCCAATGGCAATTGGTTTGAACTGGAAAGGAAAAAAAAGAGGGGGGCTTCCCAGGGCCCATTTTGTCTGAGACTTGGGGTTCGACTTTTTTTTTTTCCTTTTCTTTTTGTTGGTTTGCTTGTCTTGTTGGATTGCAGGGAGGTTTTTTTTTTTTGTTTGTCTGTTTGTCTGTTTATTTTTCTTTTTCCTTTTTGGCTTTGTTTTGTTCTGCTTTTTTTTTTTTTTCCTTCCGCATTGATTATTAGTGTGTTTGTTTGCTTCTGCTCCTTTTTTCTTTCCTTTTTTCTTCCTTCCCACTCTTGTATCTTTTCTTCCTCCTTCATCTTTCATGTTTACATCCTGCCAGTGCATACTAAACAGAGGCAAAAACAAGTTATACTCAGAACTTGGGATTTCTAGAACCGGCGCAATTGAACTGGGTAGCAAAGTGGTGTTATATATAGTTTACTCTCTATTTCCTTGATTCTCTCTCTCCTCTCTCTTACACCAAATCCTACTCTTTTATCATTTTTTTCTTTTCCAACTTACTTTATATATAAATTGATCTTTTCACCTAATTGTCAACCCCATTCTCTTTCTTCCATCGTCTACTGATACTAAACCACTTCCACTAAACGACTTCAATAGATATCTCCTTTCATACTTTCCAAGAAAGAACAATTCAAGACACTTCCTTCTTCCTAAACATAACACCTCTGTATCCAATACTTGAAGCAATAAAACCCTAACAGAAGCGTACAGAGTAAATTGGAAATAATATCTGGGTTAACAAAATCTGTACATTGTGATCAAACTTGGATTTTCTGAATAGAAAGTGTTAGGTTTTAAAAGTGTAAAGGAATTTATAAGGTGATCTGATAGCATTGTACTACAGGAACAACATAAGGCTTTAAGGTAAAATCAAAATAGTCAAGGTCCCACAGTGCAGGAAGAATAGACACACAAGCAACATGAAAAAACAAGGAAAGAAAATGACACAAACAAATCAAGATACCTCATTGGTAGATGTCATGGCAAGCACAGTTGGTCAAATGCCAGAGATGGAATTTAGAAATTACATATGCCAAATGTTTATGGAACTTAAGAATGAACTCAAAAATGAGATGAGGGAGCAGGTACAGGAGGCAAAAGATCATTTTGACAAAGAACTCCAAAAACAAATACAGGAAGTAAAAGATTACTTCAATAGGGAAATAGAGGCTCTAAAGAGAATCCAAACAGAAATTCCAGAAATGAAAGAAGCAATAAACCAAAATAAAAGCTCAATTGAAAGCATCTCCAACAGAGTAGACCACTTGGAGGAAAGAACCTCAGACAATGAAGACAAAATATATGTCCTAGAGAAGAATTTAGAACATACAGCAAAACTTGTTAGAAATCAAGAACATAACATTCAAGAATTATGGGACAGCATAAAAAGACCAAACTTAAGAGTGATCGGCGTAGAGGAAGGGGCAGAGTTTCAAGCCAAAGGAATGAGTAATCTATTTAACGAAATAATTACAGAAAATTTTCCAAGCTTGAGGAATGAAATGGAAAACCAAGTTCAAGAGGCATATCGAACACCAAACAAACAAAATCTCAACAGATCCACACCTAGACACATTATAATGAAAATGCCTAATACACTGAGCAAGGAGAGAATACTAAAAGCCACAAGAGAAAGGAAGCAAATTACATATAGGGGGAAAACAATCAGACTATGTTCAGATTTTTCAACCCAGACCTTAAAAGCAAGAAGATCCTGGAATAGCATATTTCAAGCTCTGAAAGAAAAGGGATGTCAACCAAGAATCTTATATCCAGCAAAATTAAGCTTTAGATTCAAAGATGAAATAAAAACCTTCCACGACAAGCAAAAGTTAAAAGATTTCACAACTCGAAAGCCAGCACTTCAGAGCATCCTGGGCAACATTTTTCATGAAGAAGAAGAGAAAGATGATAACGAAAATCACCAAAGGGAGATATTAAACTAAAGGAAATACCAACCAGAAGAGAAACCAAATCAAGCTAAAGACCATAATTCAAATAAAAATGGATGGGAATAAAAATCACATCTCAATAATAACCCTGAATGTTAATGGCCTAAACTCGCCAATCAAAAGACACAGATTGTCAGAATGGATTAAAAGAAATGACCCAACAATTTGCTGTCTCCAAGAAACACACCTCATAGAAAAAGACATCAACAGACTGAAAGTGAAAGGCTGGGAAAAGTCTTATCACTCACATGGCCAGCGGAAGCAAGCAGGGGTTTCCATTCTCATATCAAATAAGGTAGACTTCAAACCAAAACTAATCAAGAGGGACAAAGATGGATATTTCTTATTACTCAAGGGAACCATCCATCAACAGGATATAACAATCATAAATCTGTACGCCCCAAATAATGGAGAACCTACATTCATCAAACAAACGCTTCTTAAGTTCAAGAGTAAAATAGACCACAACACAGTTATCCTAGGGGACTTCAACACACCTCTCTCACCAATGGATAGATCATCCAAACAAAAGCTAAACAAAGAAACTTTAAGCCTCCTCAAAACAATTAACAATTTAGACCTAACGGACATATATAGAATATTTCATCCCTCAGTAAACGAATACACATTTTTCTCAGCAGCACGTGGCTCCTTCTCCAAAATAGACCATATTTTATGTCACAAGGCAACTCTCAGCAAATATAAAAAAATAGAGATACTACCCTGCATGCTATCGGACCATAAAGGGATGAAATTGGAAATCAACGACAAAACAAGGAATAAGAAAAACTACTCCATCAACTGGAAGCTAAACAACATGCTACTGAAAGAACAGGGGTTGAAGAAGACATCAAAGAGGAGATCAAAAAATTCCTAGAGGTAAATGAGAACACAGATACATCATATAGAAAGCTCTGGGACACTATGAAGGCAGTAGTAAGAGGAAAATTCATTGCACTGAGTTCATTCCTTAAGAGGAAAAAAACCCAACAAATAAATGACTTAACATCACACCTCAAAGCATTAGAAAAAGAAGAACAGACCAATACCAAGAGCAGTAGAAGACAGGAAATAATTAAAATCAGAGCAGAAATTAATGAAATTGAGACTAAGGAAACCATTCAAAGAATTGACAAAACTAAAAGTTGGTTCTTTGAAAAAATAAACAAAATTGACAGACCCTTAGCAATGCTAATGAAAAGAAGAAGAGAAAAAACTCAAATTACTAACATTCGTGATGAAAAAGGGAATATCACAACAAACACCTCAGATATACAGAAAATAATTAGAAATTACTTTGAAAACTTGTACTCTAATAAAATAGAAAATACTGAATGCATTGACAGATTTCTAGAGTCATATGATTTGCCTAAACTGGATGTGGAGGCTATACACAATTTAAACAGATCAATTACAAGCGAAGAAATAGAAGATGTCATCAAAAAGCTACCAACAAGGAAAAGTCCAGGACCTGATGGGTTTACAGCCGAGTTCTATAAGACTTTCAAAGAAGAACTAATACCAATGCTCTTCAAACTATTTCAAGAAATAGAAAAAGAGGGAGCTCTTCCAGACTCTTTCTATGAGGCCAATATTACATTAATTCCAAAGCCAGGCAAAGACGCATCCAAAAAAGAAAACTTCAGGCCCATATCTTTAATGAACATAGATGCAAAAATCCTCAACAAAATCCTGGCAAATCGAATACAAAAACATATCAAAAAGATAGTGCACCACGATCAAGGGATGCAAGGGATGGTTCAACATGGGGTTTATCCCAGGGATGCAAGGCTGGTTCAACATTCGGAAATCAATAAACATAATACATCACACCAATAGACTTAAAGACAAAAATCATATGATCATCTCAATTGATGCAGAAAAAGCATTTGACAAAATACTACACCCCTTTATGTTCAAAACACTGGAAAAACTAGGAATATCAGGAACATATCTTAACATTATAAAAGCTATTTATGCAAGGCCCTGAGCTAACATTATCTTAAATGGAGAAAAATTGAAAGCATTCCCTCTAAAAACTGGAACAAGACAGGGATGCCCCCTTTCACCACTGCTATTTAACATAGTACTGGAAACTCTGGCCAGAGCAATTAGACAGACGAAAGTAATTAAAGGGATCAAGATAGGAAAAGAAGAGCTCAAATTAGCACTGTTTGCTGATGACATGATAATCTACCTAGAAGACCCAAAAAACTCTACCAGAAAACTTTTACAACTAATAAACGAATTTGGCAAAGTTGCAGGATACAAAATCAATACACATAAGTCAAAGGCATTTGTGTACATCAGCGACAAAGACTCTGAAAGGGAAATGTTGAAAAATATCCCATTTACAATAGCATAAAAAAAAATAAAATACCTGGGAATCAACCTAATGAAAGAGGTGAAAGACCTCTATAACGAAAATTATAGAACACTAAAGAAAGAAATTATAGATGAACTCAGAAGATGGAAAGACCTACCTTGCTCTTGGATAGGTAGAATTAATATTGTCAAAATGTCCATACTACCAAAAGCATTATACAGATTTAATGCAATTCCAATCAAAATCCCAATGTCATTCTTCAAAGAAATTGAAATAGCAGTCATGAAATTCATCTGGAAAAATAAGAGACCCAGAATAGCCAAAGCAATCCTGAGCAAGAAAAGTGAAGCAGGGGGCATCACCATACCAGACTTTAAATTATACTATAGAGCAATAGTAACAAAAACAGCATGGTATTGGCACCAAAATAGACTGGTGGACCAATGGTACAGAATTGAGGATACAGAGACTAATACATATAATTACAGCTATCTTATATTAGACAAAGTTGCCAAAAACGTACAATGGAGAAAGGATAGCCTCTTCAACAAATGGTGCTGGGAAAACTGGAAATCCATATGCAACAAAATGAAATTAAACCTTTATTTCTCACCATGCACAAAACTCAATTCAAAGTGGATCAAGGACCTAGGAATTAGACCAGAGACAATACACCTAATAGAAGAAAAAGTAAGCTCCAATTTCCAACATGTTGGATTAGGCCCCAAGTTCCTTAATAAGAATCCTGTAGTGCAAGAATTACTACCAAGAATTAATGAATGGGATAGATTTAAACTAAAAAGCTTCTTTTCAGCAAAAGAAACAATCAGTGAGGTGAATAGAGAGACTACTAATTGGGAACAAATTTTTAATACATGCACATCAGATAGAGCACTAATCTCTAGAATATATAAAGAACTCAAAAAACTTTACACTAAAAAAACAAATAACCCAATCAATAAATGGGCTAAGGAATTGAGAAGACACCTCTCAGAAGAAGATACACGATTAATCAACAAATACATGAAAAAATGTTCAACATCGCCGGCAATTAGAGAAATGCAAATCAAAACTACTCTAAGATTTCACTTCACTCCAGTCAGAATGGCAGCCATCAAGAACACAAGCAACAATAAATGTTGGAGAGGATGTGGGGAAAAAGGCACACTCATACATTGCTGGTAGGACTGCAAAATGGTGCAACCGTTATGGAAAGCAGTATGGAGATTTCTTGGAAAACTGGGAATGGAACCATCCTATGACCCAGCCATCCCACTCCTGGGTCTATTCCCAAAGGACCTAAAAACAGCATATTACAGTGACACAGCTATCTCAATGTTTGTAGCTGCACAATTCACAATAGCTAGGTTGTGGAACCAACCTAGATGTCCCTCAGTAAATGAGTGGATTAAGAAAATGTGGTATATACGCACAATGGAATTTTACTCAGCAATAAAAGAAAACAAATTAATGGTATTTGCAGGTAAATGGATGAAGTTGGAAGACATAATGCTAAGTGAAGTTAGTCAGTCTCAAAAATCCAAGTACCAAATGTTCTCTCTTATATAAGGAGGCTATTTCAAAGTATAGTTGGATGGGGGTACATAGGAGGATTAGAGGAACACTAGAATGGTCAAGGGAAGGGAGGGTAAGGGAGGGAGCAAGAGGGGAGGGGGGGGGGGGAAAAGGTGTTTGAATGAGACGGATAACATTTTCCTTAATGCATGATTGAAGACCTGAATTGTACAAATATACTTTGTATACAAACAGTTGTATGTAAAAAGATACTAAATATATGCACTATGAGTTGTACATATTAAAAATTATAAAAATAAAATAAAAAAAAAAACTTTTAATTCAAAAAAAAAAAAGAAGAACTAATACCAAAAAAAAAAAAAAAAAGAATTCTTTGTATATATCCAATATAAGTTTTTTTTTTTTATCATATATGGGTTTTGCAAACATTGTCTCCCAGTTTGTGGTTTATATGTTTATTCTTTTGTCTGTGTCTTTCATAGAATAAAGGTTTTAATATTAATAAATATCAAGTTATCAATTTTTTCTTACGTGGATTATGTTTTTTTTTGGCATTATATGTGAAAATTTTTAAATTAAAATCACCTAGATTAGCCACTATTTTTTCCTACAAGTTTTATGTTTTTACATTTTGCAGTTAGTTTTATGGTGCATTTGGGGTTTGTTTTGTATAATATGTAAGACTTTTGTGGAGGATCACTTAATTGCATGTTGTGGTGAAAGTTCTGAAATTAGGGAACTCCCTTGTTCCTAACTTTAGGAAGAAAACGTTTTTTTTTTTTTTTTTTTTTTTTTGCCACCAAGTGTAATGTTAACTGTAGGATTTTGGTAATGCTCTCAAGGTGAAGAAGTTCACTTATAGATGTAGCTGGCTAAAATTTTGTCAAGATTGGGTGTTGGATTTTATCAATCTGTGTGTATGTGCCTGTGAATGTGTGTGAGTTGATGTGGTCAATGTTTCTTCTTTAAGTTTGTTGATGCGGTAGATTGCTTTGATTGGTGTTTGAATGTTGAACCAGATTTGTGTGGCTGTATTATGTCCCACTTAGGAAGTGTAATTATTTTTATATTGTTTTTGTTAATATTGTATTGGGGATTTTCACATATATGTTTATGTGAGATAGTGGTTTAAAGTTTTCTTTTCTGGTATGTTATCAAATTTGGTTTTAGAATAATGTCTGCCTTGTAGAATGAATTTGAAATCTTCCCTTTTCTTTTATCTTTTAGGTGACTTTTCTTTTTTGTTTTTGCTTTTCTTTTTGGTACCAGGGATTGAACCCAGGGTACTTAAATATGAGCCACATCCCCAGTCCTTTTTGTCTTTTATTTTGAGACAGGGTATCACTAAGTTGCTTAGGGACCTTGTGAAGTTGATGAAGCTGGCCTCAAAATTGTGATCCTCCTGCCTCAGCCTCCTGAGTCATTGGGATTTCAGGTGTGTACCACCACACTTGGCTTGAGGTGACTTTTTTAGAAGTGAAGATTTGGTATTCTTTCTGCCTTAAATATTTGGGAGAATTCTCTAGTGAGCTCATCTCAGTTTGTGTAATTTCTTTTTGGGCAGTGATTAATTATTAACTCAATTTGTTACATGTAAGGCTAATTAATCTCTTATTCCTTTGTGTGGGTTTTGGTAGTTTTTCTTTTTCAAGAAATTGCTGTATTTCATTTAAGTTACATAATTTGAAAGAACAGAGTTATGTAACTCTGTTATATACATATATGAAATACAGCAATTTTTTGAAAATAATAATTTTAAACTATTATTTTAATATCCATGTGATTAATAATGATGATTTCTTTTCATTTTTAACATTGTAATTTTCAAATTATTTTTCTTTTTTACTAGGTTAGTCTGAAAAGAAGTTTGGAAGTTTTACTGATCTATTTAAAGAAGCATATTTTAGTTTCACTGATTTTTTTCCATTATCCTAATTTGAACTTAATTAATTTCTGTTCTAATTTTTAATTGTTTTCCTTCTGCTTGTGTTAGTCTTAAGTTGTGTTTCTTTCTCTAGTTTCCTAAGACAGAAGCTTAAATTATTGATTTTAGAGTATTCTTCATTTCTAATATGTTCCTTTGTTGCTGTAAATTTCCCTATGTGTACAGTCAAGCATCCCTTAATGAAGGAACACATTCTGAAAAATGCATAGGTGGGTAATTTTGTCAGTGGGAGAATATCTTAGTGTGTACTTACACAAACCTAGTTGGGATAACTACTATATCCCTAGGGAGTATGATATAGCCTGTAACTCCTAGACTACAAACCAGTACAGCCTGTTACTCTACCAGATACTTTAGGTAATTGTAACACAATGGCAAGGATTTGTGTGTCTAAACCTATGTACTCCCAGAAAAGGTACAGTAAAAGTACAATATATAATATTAAAATTTGTACACTTATATACAGGGCACTTAGCACAAATAGAGTTTGCAGGACTGGAAGCTGCTGTGAATGAATCAGTGAGAGGTGAGTGGTCGAAGGCCTAGGACATCACTGTACACTACTGTAGCCCTTATACACATTCACTTAGGCTGCACGAAATTTACTTAAAATATATTTCTTTCATCAATAATATATTAACCTTACCCTATGGCAACATTTTTACTTTATACAATTTTAATTTTTATTTTTTTAAATTTTTTTCATAATAACACTGAGCTTAAAACACAAACACATTACACAGTTGTACAAAATATTTTTATGTCCAATACTGTAAGATTTATTCTATTTAAATTGTTTGGATTGATGCATCTCAGTTACAGCGTGGTGAATTTCACTGTGATTTCATTGTGACATATGCACACATATATAAAAATAACATTTGATAAATTTCCCTCCTTCATAACTCCCTACTCTCCCTTCTTCCCTCCCCTTCTCTCTACCCTAATGGTCACCCTTCGGCTTTCATGCTGTCCCTTTTTAACCTCCAACTTTCACAAGTGAAGGAAAACTTACAGTATTTTCTCTCTGACTCGGGTTTATTTTACTCAAAACTGTGGTCTCCAATTTCATTCATTTTCCTACAAATGACTTTTTTTTTTCTTTATGGCTGAATAAAACTCCATTGTGTATATACACGACATTTTCTTTTTTTCTTTTTTTCTTTTTTTTTTTTTTTTTTTTTTTTGTGGTACCGGGGATTGAACTCAGGGGCACTCGTCCACTGGGTCACATCCCCAGCCCTTTTTTGTATTTTATTTAGAGACAGGGTTTCGCTGAGTTGCTAAGTGCCTCGCCACTGCTGAGGCTGGCTTTGAACTCGCGATCCTCCTGCCTCAGCCTCCCAAAGTGCTGGGATTACAGGCGTGAGCCACCGCGCCCGGCTACGACATTTTCTTTATTAATTCATCTGTTGATGCACATCTAGGCTGGTTCCCAAACTTGGCCATTGTGAATTGCACTGCCTTAAGCATGGGTATGTAGGTATTTCTAAAGTATGCTGGCTTTTTAATTTTGGTGGGATAAATATCAATGAGTGGTGGAGCTGGATCATATAATGGCTTTATTTTCAGATTTTTGAAGAACCTACATATTGAATTCCATCCTCACTGTACTGATTTACACGTCCAATAGTATATGAGTTCCTTTTCCCCTGCATTCTTGCAGCATTTATTGCTATTTGTATTCTAAGTGGCTGGACATTCTAAGTAGAGTGAGATGGAATCTCGGTATTGTTTTGACTTGCATTTCCCTGATGGCTAAAGATGGTGAACTTTTTTTTTTTCATATAATTGTTGGCCATTTGTACTTCTTTTGTGAAATGTCTGTTTAGTTCCTTTGCCCATTTATTGATTGGGTTATTTGACATTTTTAATGTTGAGATTTTGAGTTCTTTATATATATTATATATATATATTTATATATATATATATTATATATTAAGTTCTTTATGTATATATTAAGCCTTTGATGGAAGAGTAGCTGGCAAAGATCCTATTCTATTCTGTTGATGGTCTCTTCACTCTGTTAATTGTTTCCCTTGCTGTGTAGAAACTTTTCAATTTGATGCCATCCATTTATTGATTCTTTCTCTCATTTCCTGAGCCCTTCAGGAGCTGTTCACCAATCTTTGTGTCTATAAGTTGGAGTGTTTCCCCTAATTTTTTCTTCTAACAGTTACAGTTTCTGGTCTTACACTTGGATTTTTTATCCATTTTGAGTTTAGAGTGAGAGATGGGATCTAATTTCACTCTTTTACATACGTATAACCAGTTTTCCCAGCACCGCTTGTTAAAGATGCTGTCTTTTTTTCTCCCACAATATTTATTTCATTTTAATTTTTTAATATTTAAGTTCTTGGCTAAAAATTAAGACACAAACACACGTATTAGCTTAGACCTGCACAGGATCAAGAACATCACGGCTGCCTTCCACCTCCGCATCTTGTGCCATTGGAAGGTCTTCAGGACACACCGGGAGCTGTCACCTGAAAGGACAGTGCCTCCTCCTGAGGACCTGCTTGAGGGCCTGCCTGAGGCCGTTCCTGAGGAGGGACCAGTCTTCTCAGAAGCAGCCCATGGTGGTTTGCTTGGTGTGTTTCTTGTCACAGATTTGCTTCTGCGTAGATAACACACCATTGACATTCTTCTCTATTGATGAGAACGTTTCAATGTTGGGGTCCACATTTCTAAACTTTTTCAGGAAACTGTTGAGGTTTACAAAGGTTTCTGTTAAGCACTTCATTGTGAACTTTCTTGGGGATTCTTTTTTTCTTTTTTCCTTCTCTTGAAATCCCCTTTTCTTCTGACTCTTTTTCACTAAAAAATTCCTATTCAGTTACACTATAATCTTTTGTCATACAGGTGATCCATCATTGACCTAACCATTGCTCTGTAGCATTGACTGTAATTGCAACCCCCAAATTCTGGTGATCTGCATTTCCTTTTCATTTAGTTCAAAATATATCTTTTTCTATTTTTTTTTTTTTTAGAATTATTCCTTTTACCTATGTGATTTAAAACTGTATTTAATTTTCAAAGGGAGGGGGGATTTTTCAGGCCCTCATTCCATTACTGATTCATTGTTTAATTCTACTGAAGTCTGAGGACATACTTTGTATGATTCCTATTCTTTTTACATTTTTATGGTATGTTTTATGGCCCAGGTCTTGGAGAGCGTTTCACGTGAACTTGAGAAGGTGTGTTCTGCTATTGCTGGATGAAGTATACTCTACATGCCAATTAGAGCAAGCTGATTGATGGTGCTGCTCAAGTCAAGTGTATCATTACTGATTTTCTGTCTATGACATTTATCAATGACTGAAAGGAAGGTGTGGAATTCTCTGTAATGTCAAATTATTCATTTCTCCTTTAATAATATTGGTTTTGTCATATGTATTTTAAGGCTTTTTATTTTTATTTTATATATATATATATATATATATATATTTAGGAGATTTATGTTATTGCTGTTACATTATTTTTAATTCATTTTTATTGGTGTGTTATAATGGACATAGTGGGTTTTATTATGCCATATTTGCGCATGCACATAACATGATTTGATGAATTCTCATTCCCCCTTTACTCCCCTTTTCTCATGCCTGACCTGCTTACTCTTCTCATCTACCTGCCTTCTACAATAATAATAATTATTATTTTATTAGTGCACTATAATTATATAAAAACAGGATTCATTGTGATATAAATTATGGTTTTAATGTAGGATCCTTATAAACCCATTTTATTTACTCTTATCATAAAACAAACATCATTTATAAATAGTGATTTTCTGAAGTTTATAATATCCTTTAAATTTTTTTTTTTTTAAAATTTGGAGACAGGACCTTGCCAAGTTGCTCAAGACCTTACTAAATTGCTCAGGTGGCTTTGATCTTGGAAGTGTCCTGCTTCAGCCTCCTGAGCCACTGAAATTATAGGCATGTGCCTGGTGAATGGCTATAATATACATTTTTAACTAGTCAAAGTCAAGTTTAAACATGTATTCTTATTTTTAAGTGATAGATAATAATTATATATGTTTGGTACAATGTGATATACATATACATTGTGGATTGATTAAATCAAGTTAATCTGTATGACTGCCACCACACATTCATATCACTTCTTCAAGGTAAGAATGTTTAAAATATGATCTTTCAGCAATTTTAAAACATATATTACTATTAATTATAGCCAGCATGGTGCACAAGGGCTCACTGGAATTTATTTCTCTAGTCTATTGGAAATTGACTCACACCACCTTTTGACTAACATCACCCCGTTTCCTTCACCCCTTGGACTCCTGCCCCAAGTCCTGGTAACCACCATTCTACTCCCTACTCTATTAGATTGACATTTTAAAATACACAGGTAGGTGACACCATGCACCCCACACTGACAGGTTTTCACTAATTGAGAGAATGGTCCTGACTTCCTTCACCCTGTGACATTTTCCCCAGGTTCATCATTGTTGCAAATAGATGACCATCTTCTCTCTCTCTTTTTTTTAAAGCCAAATAATATCTCGTTATATATATGCCACATTTTCTTTATCTGTTCATCTGTCGATGGACCCTTAGGTTGTTTCCATATCTTGGCTATTGTGAATGATGCTTCCGTGGACGCAGCATGCAAAGACCTCTTTAACATACTGTTTCCACCTCCTTTGTGTGTACACCCACAAGTGGGACTTCGGGATCACATATGGTGAGTCTATGTTTAGTGTTTTGAGGAATCTTGATACCATATTCCAGAAATGGGTGCACCTATTTATATGACCACCAACAATGAGGTCTTCCCATCTTTAGAACACTCCATCTTTTTTGATAAAAGACATTCTAATAGGTATGAGGTGATATCTGACTGTGGTTTTAATTTGCATTTCCCCGATTAATTATCAGGGAAATTTTAAAAACTACATAACTTTTGACCCTTTATGTATCTTCTTTTGAGAAATTTTTAGAGCCTTTTCCCATTTATAAATTGGATTATTTGTTTTCTTGCTATTTGTTACTTTGGTTTCTTATGTATCCTTGATATTACCATCTTGTCACATGTATGGGTTGCAAATATTTTATGCTGGTCTATTTGTGTCTCTTCACTCTGTTTCTTTTGCTGTGCAGAAATTTTATAATTTGATGAAGTCCCATTTGTCAATTTTTACTTTTGTTATCATATTCAAAAAATTATTACCCACATCAATGTCATGTAGCTTTTCTCCTACATTATTTTCCTAGAAGTTTTATGTTTCAGGTCTTTTATGTAAGTTTCTAATCTGAGTTGATTTTTTTTGTATGTTTGAGCCCAATAGCATTATTCTGCATGTGGATATCCAGTTTTCCTAACATCATTTATTGAAAAGACTATCTTTTTCCCATTTTGTGTTTTTGGTACTTTTGTTAAATGTCAATTGACCATGAATGCTTGTGGATTTATTTCTGGGCTCTCTGTCTTGTTGACCTGATCATTGTGTCTGTTTTTATGCCTGTATTATGCTGTTTTGATCACTATAACTTTGTTATAAATTTTGAAATCAGGTAGTATGATTACTATTACTTGGATGTGGAAAGTCCCCTGAAGATCAGGATTTGGTCCCCAGCCTGGTGCTACAAAGAGGTGATGGCAGTTTTAACAGGTGGCACCTAATAGAGAATCTTAGGTCACTGGAGACATACCCTCTGAAGAGACCCTCTTTTGGTTCCCAGCCATAGGTGAACTGGGATATTTTTTACTACACAGTCCCACTGTGACATATTGTGCTACCACAGGCCCAAAGCAACAGGGACAGTCATAGACTGTGAGTCAAAATTATCCTTTCCTATTTTAAGTCAATTCAATCTCAGGTATTTGTTATAACAAACATGTTTATAGTAACAGAAAGATGACTAACAGTGACGCGATCAGGTTTTCTGTTCATGATCACTTTGGCTAAATTTGAGATCTTTTGCGGTATCATGTGAATTTTAGAATATTTTCCTATTTTTTGTGAAAAATGACATTGGAATTTTAATAGGGATTATATTGTATCTGTAGATTGCTTTGAGTAGTACGGATGCTTTAAAAATATTCATTCCTGAATACAGGGTATCTTTTTATTTAAATCATCTTCTGTTTAATCAGTGTTTTACAGTTTTCATAATAGAAATCTGTAACCTCCTTGTTTAAATATACTCCTAAGTACCACATTTTATTTGTTGATGCTATTATAAATAGAATTATTTTCTTAATTGGTTTGCTATTATAAATAGAATTATTTTCTTAATTGGTTTTTTAAATGATTCATAGTGTATAGTGTTGCTACTGACTTTTTTCCTGAATTAAAAAAAAAATCAGTCCTAACATTTTTTTTAGTGGAGTCTTTAGGGTTTTCTATGCATAAGATCATGTTGTCAGCAGAGACTATTTCACTTCTTCCCATCCTGTATGATGTCTCTTATTTCTTTATCTTGCCTGATTGCTCTGATGAGGACTTCCAGTACTATGATGAATAGAAGTGGAGGGAATGGATGTCTTTGTCTTGTTCCTGATCCAATGAGGTAATGTCATCTGTAGTTTTGTCATATATGACCTTTAGTGTGCTGAGATGCATTCCTTCTATGCCTAATTTATTGAGAGATTTTATCATGAAAGATTGTTGAATTTTATCAAGTGCTTTTTCTGTGTCTTTCAGATAATTAAACCCTTTTGCATGTAGTGCAGATACCTTATAACAGAGCATTCCTCATTTTTCCCTCTCATCCAGCCAATAATACTGTCATTCATTTCATTTATCTATATGCTATAATCACACTATATTATTAAAATTATTGCATTAAACAAAGTTACTTTATAGATCAGTTAGAAATTAGGAAAATGAAATATCTTGTTTTGTACTCGTTTTTTCATATTCTGATGCATTTGTGTGAATCTAAACGTCTGATGTGCATTATTTTCATTCTGTCTGAAGAATTGCTCTCTGAAGTTCTTGCCGGGCAGGTCTTCATGTGATGAATCATCTCCATTTTGTTCGGAGGAAATTATTTTTCTTCCACATTTGAAATAATCTTGCTCAATATAGAATTCTAAGTTGGTGGGATTTTTTTTATGCTTTAAATATTTTATTCCATTCTCTCTTGCTTGTGTGGTTTCTAATGCAAAGTTCAATTTAATTCACATCCTTGTTCCTCCATATGCACCTCCCCCACATTGGACCTCTTTTTTTCCTCTTCCTTTTTGGTTTCATACAGTTCTAGTATGATATCTGTCCATGTCAAGGGAAAGGCAGTATTTATTCTACATGGTATTCTCTGATCTCCCTGGATCTATGATTTGGTATTTATTTTACATTCTGGAAGACAAGTTTTCAGCTATTATTATTTCAAATATTTTTCTTTTCAAGCCTTTCATTCTTTTTGTGGTGAACTAATTCCTCATTGTTATACCTTTTGATATTGTCTCATGTTTTCTGAAAGAGTTGTTACAATTTATTGTTATTATGAATCGTTTTTCTTTCATTCTTTTTTCTTTTTCTTTGCTTCCTATTTTGAGAAGTTTCTTTAAGACCACTGTGTTAAGTTTAGTGATTAAACACAAAAAAGACATTCTTTATTTATATATATATTTTTATCTATAGCATTTACTTTTGATTCTGTGATAGAATTGTTTCTAAATATTTATTTTTTAGTTGTAGGTGGACACGATGCATTTATTTTATTTTTATGTGGTGCTGAGGATCCAACCCAGTGCCTCATACACGCTAGGCAAGTGCTCTTCCTCTGAGCCACAACCCCAGCCCCCTTCCATAGAATTTTTATCTTTGCAAACATTACCCATTTCTTTGTTTTATGACATCTACTTTTTTTCAATTAGAGTTTTTATCAATTTAATCATAGTTCTTTTAAATTCCATGTAGTAGCTCATTCCAACATCTGTGTCATATCTAAGCCTGGTTTTTATTTTTTTCAGACTACATTTTCTTTCTTGGCTTTTGAAACAAAATTCATTTTTTGGTTGTTCTTGTTGAAATCCAGCTATTTTAAATAGGGCAATAGAAACGGAGGTAAACATGCCTTTCACATGAAGACTTGTGCTGGCCTGTTCAGTGGCTGCACTGTGTTGAATTTTTACCATCAGGGCATTCAAATCCCTCTCATGTCCTTACATTTGTTTTTCCTTGACTGGGTCTTCCCTGTTTATGCCTCCTCAGGGAGGCTGTCTATCTGGTGGCTCTTTCTACTTTAACTTACTGCTTTTATATTTTATGTTGGAGTCTTCTTGGTGCAGTGGTAAGATGTGGCCCAGAAATGGTGTTCAATAGGATTCTCATTAAGTCTCAGGCCTTTTCTGACCTTCACAAATATTTCCCCATAGCTCTGGTTTTTGGTCTTCCTCTGCTGTGCCATTCCCAGTCTATGTCTTTGAAGGCACAGTCCCTGTAGAGTCTTTTTTCCCCTAGGTGAGACTTGAAGTGTGGTGGGGGCTGCAGAGGGGGTCGTTCACTTCTCCCCTGGATAAGGCCCTGGCAGGTCCTCCCCTGTGGAGTAGCCTCTGCTAAGGAGGGACCTCTGGGCCTGGGTTGCATGGATCATGCGTTGATCACACATTGATCCTGAGCCACAGCTCTCAAGGAATCTTTCTAGATCTTCACCCTGAAAATTTGGTAGGTTTCCTAGAGGTAAAGCCACAGAATTCTGTGGTAGCCTAAGACTGCAGATCTTTAGAGTTTCTCAGCCAGACCTGTCCATTTTCAGCCTTTAGCATTTGTCGAAACGTCTGAAAACTGCACCCAAAGGGCCGGTTCCTCCAGATCTGGGGATGGAGCTGGCTCTTCAACCTCAGTTGCCTGGTGGGGCCGAGAAAGGCTGTTGCTGACGTTTAATTTCTCCTGCTTTTCCTTATGGTGAGGACCCTGGGGTGATTCAAGCTCTTTACTTATTACAACTGGAGTCAAAGTCATATAAAGGATGTTTGCATTTGCATTGAAGTTGAGGTTGGGCTTCTGCCTTTTTCTAGAGAAGAATCCCTTTCAAGTGCCCAGTCTCTTTGTAGTTTTTTTTTTTTTTTTTTTTTTTTTTTTACCATTTCATTCACTATGCATGCACCTGTGGGCTTTTACTTTAGTATGAAACACTGGCAAAAAAAAAAAAAAAAAAAAAAAAAAAAAAAAAAAAAAAAAAAAAAAAAAAAAAGGAGGGTAATGGAATTGACTGGTCAGAAGTGCGTTCCACTAATGCCTGGTGCTGTGGTTTAGATACGAGGTGCCCCTCCAAAATTCCTGTGTGAGAAATGCAAGAACACTCAAAGGTGAAATGATTAGATTACGAGAACTTCTTTTCCTTTTTATTTTTTATTTTTTTAATTTTATTTTATTCATTCTACTTAGCTGTACATGACGGTAGAATCCATTTCGACAAACTTATACAACCATAGGATATATTTATTCTAATAGGACCCCATTCTTGTGGGTGGGCACAATGGTGGGGTTCACTTAAGTATTCTCATATGTGTACATAGGAAAAAGATTCATTCCATTGTCTTTCCTATTCTTATCCCTCCTCCATTCCTTTCATTCCCCTTTGTCTAATCCATTGAACTTCTCCCCCCCCACATTTATTGTGGTTTAGCTTCCACATATCAGTGAAAATATTGGACCTTTTTTTGGGGGGAATGGGTATTTCACATAGCATCATAGTCTCCAGATACATTCATTTACTGGCAAATATCATAAAGTCTTTCTTCTTTGTAGTTAAGTAATATTCCATTGTGTATATATATATATACCACATTTCTTTATCCATTCATATTGGACATATAGGTTGGTTCCCTAGCATAGCTATTGTGAATTGTGCTGCTATAAACATTGATGTGGCTGTGTCACCGTAATATGCTGATTTTAAATCCTTTGGATATATTCCAAGCAGTGCGATAGCTATGTCAAATGGTAAGTGTTTTGAGGAATCTCAACACTGCTTTCCAGAGTGGTTGCATCAGTTTGCAGTCCCACCAATGGTGCATAAGCATTCCCTTTCCCCCACATCCTCACCAACATTTGTTGTTACTTGTGTTCTTGATAATTGCCATTCTGGCTGTAGTGAAATGGAATCTCAGTGTAGTTTTAATTTGCATTTTTCTAATTGCTAGAGATTTTGAACATTTTTTTTGTATATTTGTTTATCTTTTGTATTTCATCTTTTGAGAAGGGTCTGTTCTGTTCCTCTTCCCATGTATTGATTGTTTTTTTTTTTTTTTTTTTTTATTGGTGTTAAGATTCTTGAGTTCTAGAAATTAACACCCTATCTGAGGTGCAGATGGCAAAGATTTTTTTCCCTTCTGTAGGTTCTCTCTTCATCCTATTGTTTATTTTGCTGTGAAGAAGCTTTCTGGTTTGATGCCATCCCATTTATTGGTTTATTTTTAAAAATTTTATTTCTTATGATTTAGGAGTTTCATTTAGGAAGTCAATTCCTGTGATAATATGTTAAAATATTGGGCCTACATTTTCTTCTAGTATGTGGAGGGTTTCCTAATTCCTAATTCTTAGGTCTTTGATCCACTTAGAGTTGACTTTTATGCACGGTGAGAGATACGCATTAATCATTGGATTCATTCACTGATATGAATTAAGTGGGTGGTAACTGCAGGAAGGTGGGGTGTGGGTGAAAGAAGTAGGTCACTGGGGGGTGCCATTGAGGTTGACATTTTGTTCCTGGGGAACAGAGCTCTCTCTGCTCCCTGATTGCCATGTCCTTAGCTGGTCTTCTCTGCCATGACCTTCCACCATGAGCTCAGGCCCAGAATCATGGAGTCAGCTGACCATGGAGTGAACCTCTGAAACCAGGAGCCAAACTAAACTTTTCCTGCTCTATGTTCTTGCCGGGTCTTTTGGTCACAGACAAGAAAAACCTGACTAAAACATAATGAGATATGATCGTAGTCATTGTCTTCAAAAACAAATTAAGTATAACATACTGACATTTCAGCACCTAAATTCTGTTGCTTATCATAATCTCACAAGACACAATCTCAAACATCATAAAGACAAATTCTGAAATTTTGAAAGATCCATAGAGCCTAAACTCCCTAATGTATAAAATTCCCTAAAGACCAAAATCCTGGAAATCCCAATCACAAAGGTTGAGATTCCAAAAGCTGAAATCACCAGAAATGCAATTTTCATGAAAAGCAAATATGTAAGGGGAATAGAAAGTCCAATTCTGGCCATACAACATGGCAATGACAAAACTTCAGTTTACATTGTGTCTTTTGTCGACAAATGACATTTCTTTCAGCTGATGAAATTCCAAGAGCTTTTAATGAATTAAAGCTGCATCGCCTAAAGAAGCCAGCCAAATTGCTGACGGGTTTGAAAACAATTTGTGTGTGCACAGTAGGATAAGAAGACACTCGATGGTGTTGCTGTTTGATCACTGGTACTATTTCCTGCCAAATTTGTGGTCTGCATGTAAGTGCATGCAGAACAAATTTCTAAATACCCAAATCTACATAGAGGTATTGCATTAAAGATGGGAAAATTTAATATGAAGTACTCATGTTGGTGTATATCTAATCAGAATAATTTCAGAGAGCAGAGTCACACAGAAACTGGATGTGAGCACATTCTCTGAGGAGAGCCAGGCCCTAAAAGAAAAATAAAGGCAGCTCTTCATTGCCATGCAAGACTTGAAAATAAAGTTAATGGCTGTGAAAGTCAGCCAGCTCTTACTGACTACCTCTGTGCTATTGCCCATAATCTCTTCCTGTAATACACTTTTTTTTATATGTCAAATTTTCTTTTAAAACTGCCTTGTTAGTTTTTTGTTTGTTATATTTTTTTCTTCTTAACGTTTTTTTCCCACCACTTAATATTGTTGGCTGTGTGTTTTGCAATTTGTCATGCGTTTACTTCATTTTCAATATTGGAGGTATAAATGATGTAAAGACTTTTAGAGAATGCTAATTCATTTTATGAATTTTTTCCCCCAAATTTAGCCATGTGAAAGCACATTTTCACAATGTTGACTTTGTGTGTAAACATTCTGATAATAAAAAATGGTAAAAATTCCTCAATAAATGAAGAAATGTCAAATTTTTTTTTTTTTTTTTTTTTTTTGTATATTTGTACTGGTAAAAAACAGTACTTGTGAAGATCTTGTCTCTTTGGCTGAAATCTTGCATATTTGGTGGTGACCCACTACAATGTTTGATTAATCTTGTTAAAAAGTTTAGGTTGTTCATCATGATATTTCAGATGACCATGGTTGTAAAGTTGGATGCACACAATTACCAACCACATTGCTATATATCCCCACATGCACACACACGCACACACCCATGTACACATTCTATGCTATTGGATGAGTGTTCAGACTGAGTTGAAATGGAAGTGAGAGATGAGAAAGGGAACAGATGAGGAGGTTGAGGAGGTGAAAGTGGATGGAGAGGAAAAAGACACAACCATCCCCAAAGATTGAATTTGACACTAAAACTTACTCACTGATAAATGTCAGACTTGGTTATGTGGAAAGACTACAGGTTTGCCTCGTCCTGCCCAGTAAAAGCCTTTTACTAGAAATCTTATTTTGGTTTCTTTAGACAACTCATTGTTAAAAGGGTTAAAGAAAGAACTGGGTGGAGTCCTTGGGATTTAGGATAAACACAAATGAATGACATCTGAGAGCCACAGAAAGTTTTGGGGTTGAGATCACTGAAAACAAGGAACGCATGCGTGCCTTAAAATGACAGCCACACCTGTCTTGGAAGCAATCGTGGAAAATACATTCAGGGTTGCGGCTGGGGCTGGGGCTGGGAGCTCAGTGGTAGAGTACTCGCCTAGCATGAAGAAGGCCCTAAGTTTCATCCACAGAACTGAACAAACTACACACACACGTACACATGTCTATGTACATGTACTCCGTGCATATTCTTCACATAAATTACTTCCTGTAGAGTCCTGAAAACTAGATTTGATTTCTTATGCTTTATGTGGGAAAACAAGGGAAGACCCAAAATGTTGGGGCCAGACTCAAAATATCACACCAGTAGCCTGTGCGCCATCGCCTTCACTTCAGGGTCCCACGGGAACCTGCTTCATCAAGCAGAGCAGTTTGCCTAGTGTCTGTCTAGAAGCAATCACCCTTAACCCAGGGAGGAAATGCTCGTTTCTGAGAGTTCAGCTTACCTACTAAGTGGCGGAACCATGAACTTCTCCCAGCTAGAATATGGCAAGTACACTCAGAAAAATGGGGGCCCTCGCTGGATCTGCACCTCAGGAGTGCTGATCAGTGAACACACTTCACTCAGCCTGTTCCATGGCCAGCGGCTCCAGGTTCCCATGTACTGCCAATCCTTCCTACCCGTGGAGATTCTTGATGCTAGTACTTAGCTTTATTTAGGCTTATTCCAGGCAAAACTGTTCAAAAGGAAAGCTTATTGCCTAGTTAGTAAAGGAATTACATGACAAGGTAAATCCCAGTTAGTGTCCTGAAATTTGGTATACAGTAGGCACTCAAATGCTCCTTTAAAGAACAAAAAGAGTATTAAATATCAAAATACTTTTATATTTTTATATAGCTTCTGAAAAGGCAAATATTTAATAGGATAAGATTTTCAATGAAGAGTAAGCAAAATCATGACTGCTGATTAAATGCCTACATTGTTGCCCTTCCCCTAAGTCATTTGCACAATCCATTTAATCCCTACAATTATCTTGAAAGCTGTTTTTGATTGAATAAGGAAGGTAAAAGACAATTGGAGAAATCAAACAACATACTCAAGGTGACTGATAAGTAAATGGTACTGAAACGATTGGAACCCTGGGCTGGAAGATGTTAAGTTCTGAGGGTTTCTATCATGTCTGTGGGTACCTAACTTTGGAATGCAAATAGTTAGTTTCCAACTGTTTTAGTCAACATTTTTGCTGCTGTGACTAAAAGACATGACAAGAATAATTAAAGGTGGAAAAGTTTATTTGGGGACTCATGACTTCAGAGGTCCATGAGGCAGAAGAGCATGGCAGAGGAAGGCAGCTGAGGACATGGTGCCAGGAAGCAGAGAGGGACTAAGCTTAGCTCACAAAATAGGCACCCCAAAGACACACCCCCAGTGGTCTACCTCCTCCAGCCGCACTCTACCTGCTTGCACTCGCCACTCAGTTCATCCCGAACTTTCTTGCATTGTTCCACACTTGAGATTTTGGGGGACACCAAGCATTGAAACCATAACATCAATGTAGACAAACTGAGACAGAATTCTGGGGACATCAAACTGGCTACTTTGTTTGATGGCATGCAATGAGATTTGGCTGCAGCTCAAATAAGTCGGAGAGTTTCTACTAGACCATGAGAACATCCAACCTTCTTAGGTTTCATTGCTAGATATGAGTTTTGATCCATTGCCATGGTTCGAATGCGTCTCCTAAGAGTCCCTACTTTGGATGCTTAATCTCCAAGTTGATATGTTGATGGTATTATTAGGTGAAATCTTTGGGAGATAATTCAGATTAGAGGAGGTCATGATAGTGGGGCACCAGAACACATTAGTGGCTTTATAAGAAGAGAAAGAGAGACCCACTATGTGATGGCCCCTGCCACATCATGTTGTAGCAAGAAAGTGTTCACCAGAAGCCCACTCTCCAGAACTGCGAACCAAACAAACTTATATTGTTTATAAATTGCCCGGTCTGTGGTGATCAGTTATAGGAACAGAAAGCATACTAAGACATCCTTGAAATTGTATGTACCACTTACATACTGTGCTGACTAAAAAATGCTCTCTCTTGGCTTCAACAAGCTACCACAGCATTTCTGCAATGGCTATGTTTTTCTAACATAAAAGTTGAATTACATGATACATCTCTTCTGGTAGACACTATGTCTTTTGAAAATTTTTAAGTAAGGACATTCCTAGTCATGGTGACAATTGCTACTCTGTAATATTATCATAAATCTTAACAGAATTGCATGTTCCTTGCAAAATTATTTCAGTATGAAAAATGATCTTACAATTAAATGTTAAACAGTGATATATTGTACTACATCTTCTAATAAAGATAAGAGAGATCTACTAAATAAACAAGTAATTGAGATGGGATTTGTCACCATCATCACAAATGACTCACTGTCTTAGTGGGTCTTAGTGGTGTCAGCTGAAGGTGACTGATTTCTGTGGGGAGCCGCTCTTCCCCACACCCACAGGAAGGTCCCAGTGAGCACTTTATTTCATTTATCACTGACCACAACAGAAACAATGCAGCCACAGAAACCTGAGTCCAACTCTACCAGCAGTGGTGTGCTGCATGGCAGATTTCTAGGGAAGTCAGAGGCCAGGTATAATCTTGCTGGATGAATAGAGAACTAAAAGTGTTCTCCCAATGGACAATGACAGTTTGCTGTCTCTTATGGATGCTGTAGATGCTCGGGTCCAGTCCCCTCCCTTTCCTAGTCTCTCCCCTCTGCCCCCACACCACCTCTGTGAAAACAATGCATCTTCCTTGAGATTCCCTTTCCCAAGACACAGAGCTAAACATACAAAATTCTCTTTTCTATTATGCAGATTCATTGAGTAGAAAAAGATTTAAAAGATTAAATTCAATTACTTGTTTACTTAGTAGATCTCTCTCATTTTTTAAAAAATGCTGAGTCCACAGTAGAGTAGGGAGATGTCCATAAAGGCTGTTCTGGGGGGGTGGTGGCAGGGAGGGGCAACGTGACAAGTGCATCCAGCACTGTGAGTTTTGCTGCCCAGACACACCGGATGAGGCCGGGCGTGAGTAATGCTGGGCCCCAAGATCTGACAAAGGCCTTCTCTTTTGATGCAATGAACCAAAAGATGATGCATCTATTTTTGCATATAACATCGCTTAAATCTTTGGTTTTCCAAATATTTGTGGGAGAAATGACCCTGAACAGAAAGGACCTCTTCCACCTATGATTACCCTTGTCTAATTTTGTACTGATTGTTATCGAATCTGTTTAAGAAACACAATGTGATTATGTATCTTACTGAATAGGTTGTTGTGCTGTGTTTTGTCCTTAAGGGGACAGTCACTGCAGCTTTGGGAAAGGAAAACATTGAGAAATCAAAGTACTATTTAGGAGGACCTGAAGATCACATGCTGGCCCTACAAGCACCCCAGTGTCCTTCCCATCTGAGGCTCTGAGCCTGGCAATGAAGGAGGCCACTGAGTGTGGGTGGGTCCCAGCACACAGAGGCCCACCGGGCTCCCAGACTTTCCCCTCTCTCTTGGTCCACTTCTGTCTCTCTGGCCTTTGGAAGAAGCAGTGTGGGATGCTGGTTAGGCTGTTGTAACTGGACGGTTTGGGGTTCAAGTCCTGGCTCTGCGACGTAATAGCTGCCTTAACTTAAGGGATTTAATTTCTCTGAACCTTAGCTCTCTCATTCATAAAATGGAGAGGAATAAAACTATCTGTGTTGAAGGTGTTTGGTTATCAGTCGTTACAGATCTCTAAATCCAGTGGTTTAGAATAGCAACTATCATCTTATTATCGCTCACAATTCCTGTGAGTCACTAATAGGATTTGGATAAGGATCCCCCCAAGGCCTGTGTGGTAAAGGCTTGGTTCCCAATCCATGGTACTATTGGGGGGTGGCAGAACCTTTCAGATGTGGAAGGTTGTGTGGCTATTGGGGCTGTGCCCTCAAAGGGGATTGTGTGATGTTGGCCTCCTCCTGCTTTCCATGTCCCAGTCATTACTTGACCAGTGTCTGCCACCACCCATTCCCTGTCAAGCAACGGGGCCAAAAGACCGTGGACCAAACCCTCCAGAGCAGGGAGTCAAAACACCCGCCACACACACCTTTTAAAGCTGCTTCTCTCAGGTATCTTGTGACTGTAACAGAACACGACTAACCCAGTTATCCTTTGAGGAAAGACTTGGTTGGGAGCTCGAGCTCAAGATCTTCCTTGGGTCTGGGGGCTGAAGCTGGGACTGAAGGTGAGCAGATGGTGCCGGGGGGAGCCCTTGCTTCTTTCTCCTCGTGCAGTCTCAGAATAGCTGAGGTTGTCTCTCCAGATGGGCTGGTTAAATGGCAGCTGCAGGGTTTGAGAAGGATGTTCTAGCAAACATAGTAGAATCTCAACAGAGCTTTCGTGAAGCAGACCTGAGAGTTACACAGTATCACCTTTTCCCATGTTTGAAAGCTGTCCCACTCCTCTGTCCGCCTTTGAATCTCTGCCAAACACAGTCACAATGACTGATTCTCTTGCTATAGCAAGCCCTGAACAAAGAGCCCTTGCCGTTCTCATTGGGGTGCCCTTTGTTTGGGTGCACAAGAGCTTCTGCACAGGTGAGACACATGCCCTACCTGTGCTACAGTTTGCTTCACCAGACCTCTGGCGCCCAGGGCAGGCAGTAGATGCTGTGATGGGCTTGGGTGGAGGTTGCAAAGGTCACTGCGTGTGGCACTGGAACAGCAAGACACTCAAAGGGTTATTGTAGTAAAGGGACAACTCATACACTAAAGGGACAACACCCTCCTCCTGACTCCTTGCCTGTCTTTACGTGCAATAATCGTAGGGGAGTAAATTCTGTAAAAACAAATAAATACAAGAAACATTTATATACCTTCAACATGTTCTCATTGACCACTTTTAACATGTTACCCTTTCCCTCATTTGTTCCCCCAACTCCCTTATGCTTAATATAAAGCAAATGACCAATGCTGAGAATATTAGTGAAATAATTTTTCTCAAATCCCACAATTTAGAAACAACCACCATTAATGTAGGTAAATATAATACCAGACATCTTTATATGAGCAATGAAGATAGATAAGGAGATAGACATATAGATAAATATATTAAGTTTAAAAAAATAGAAAATTGCACTCTCTGGGAGTGGTGGCACAAGCCAGCAATCCCAGCAGTCGGGCAGACTGAGGCAAGCTGATTGGAGTTCAAAGCCAGCCTCAGCAACGTAGCCAGGGCCCTAGCCAACTTCTCAAGAACTTGTCTCAAAGTGAAAAACCAAAAGGACTGGGGATGTGGCTAAGTGGTTATGTGCCCCTGGGTTCAATCCTGGGTCAAAAAGAAAAAAGGAAAAAAAAAAAAAGTAGAGAATTGTACTCTAAATGTGCTCTTTTTCCTTAAAAAAGTAATATCTTTAATTTCGCTTGAATTTAAGAGAACAAAAAGAAGGGGAAGTAAAATTAATCGTTCTTCAAATACATGTTTCTTCACTGCAAGAAATATGATTATTATATAATAGATCTCTAAGGGGAAGAAGAGAGGTTATGAAAAATGTTAAGAGGTTGTGAGTAATGATTTTTAACTACATGTTTTGATTTTATACAGTTTCAATTGAGCATCTGCCATGGAAGATAAGGGCAGCATTCTTCTCTCTTCCCACTCCTGATGTGAGTCAGTTATTATTTCTGTCTGTCCCTGTCTATAAGGTTCACATTCTGTTCTATAAATACAATCCCCATGAATCTTTAGCATTGATACAATGTGTCAGCTGGTCGAAGGCTCTCAATATTCTATTCTGGCTCCCCTGTTCCTAAATTTTTCAGCTGGTGCCTTTCACTATGGGTAGCTTTTTGCTTTATTGTTTTCTTTTTTTAGAACTAAAGATATTGTATTTCTTGAGATGAATCACCTTTGAAATGATCTGCCTAGCGCTGTTTTACTTGAATGCCATCTTTATTAGTGCACTATTCTTTATTTCCCCTGGAATATTTAGAACTAATTTCATCTCCTTATGGCACTGAGTGGTAGGAAACACAGATTTTATGCGATCTTCCTCTCCCCAATTAATGCCCCTTGATAAATGACCTATTTGGGGTTAATTCGTTTTCCTGGACGATGGCACGTATGTCTGTTGATGCTCAGAATTAGAAATTGCCTAGTCTTTGGGGGGGAATTTTTCCTGTGTATTAGAATGTGTGTTCTGTTCCACTAGTTAGCGGTAACTTCCCAGAGGCCAGTTATCCTTAGATAACACCACCTGTGTCTTTCTTCCTTTCTCTGTAACTGCTTAATTTGTTGGGCTCTTGCTGTTTATACGATTTCCTTGGGTCAGGGGTGACGCTTCTGTTCTCAACTTGTGACCTTAGGGCTTCAGTGTCTTTTGGTTTCATTCTGTGATTTTATTTCCTCTTCTTTGATATTTTGGATTCATGTTTTTATTAAGCTATGCTGTCAAGTAAAGGAATATTGATGTACTTCCTTGTATTTATTTGCTTAATGTTTTTTCATAGTGTTTTTATGTGCCTTTCTGTGATATGTTACATGCATTTATATTCAGTTTTATTTTATTCCATTTCATTTTTGCAGGAGCTTGCACAGTTGCCACGTTTTTTTCAGTTTCTCCTGCTCAGGGGTGGGGAACTCCATTGTTTCTGTGGGCAGCGTGAGTGACACGTCCCCCGACCCTGCTACACTATCTCAAACGGGCTTCTTTCTTCTTCTTTTTCATTGTCTTCTTTTTTTAATATATCATAATTTCACTTTAATTTTGAATGTAACATATATAGTTATCATAGGAAGGCAGATGTTAAATGCTTTGTATTCTGTCCAGTCTGGTGTGAGGATGTGTGGGAAGCCACAGAAATCCAGGTTCCCATTGTAGTTTTCCTTAGATGGATGACCTCAGAGCAGCTCTTCCTTTAAGATTTCTCTAATGTCCTACGCCTGTATTCCTCTGCTTCCCCAAGTTGAGCTATAAATACTGTTTCCATGAGAAGGAACCTTTGGGCCTTGGATATTTCCCCCAACTCAGCAGGAACACCGAAACCTGCATTTCAAGGTGAAGCCAGCACTATTGTGTTCTTTTCTTTGTCTCACTCATTCATTTCTCCCACCTTTCCCCTACCTCTCAGCCTTAGTAACACAAAGAAAATGGGAAGGTTAACCACTCACTTTACTTGTCTTCAATTTCGACGTTATTAGTAAAAATTTTCAAGACTAGGTTTGGGGATGTGGGGAAAAGATCAGGATGTGGGCCTTTCTGTGCTTTTGCCGTTATACTAGAATGGTATTTTTCTTTCCTTAGTTCCCAGATTTTATTGTTTATTGTATTATAACTCTAGCCATCTGTATTTGTTGTTGGCCAGTCTCGATGCTGTGCTGTACTTTAAATCTGTCATCTTAACCATTGAGTTCTCTTTGAAATGAAACCTTTCATGGAATCAATACTTATGCAGTCAAGTTTGTTACATTTGAGATGCAGAAACAATGAGATCATCTGCGAGGACTCTGCTCCTCACCTGCACCCCATGGAGCACATTAAGGAAGGTCATTCACTCATTCCTGTACCACCCCTGGCCTGCCGCTTCTCTCCACCTCTGCACGCTCTCTTTAAGACCCTGAAACATTCCTCATTAGGTCTCACTTTCCTCATTAGGTCCCTCTTTTGTCCTTCTCCTCTTCCCTTTTCTTCTAAATCCTACTTCACACAAGGTGAAATAACCAGTTCAGGCAGAAAGTCTGTTCCCCTGGGAGAGCTGGGGATGGAAGAAACTGAATCCTGTCCAAGGGAGCAGAGGCTGGAGTTCCAGGTGATAGTCTCTTCTTTTCCTGTGACACCAAAGACAGATGGCAGTGCAGTTGCTTTAACTACAGAATGGCGAAGGAGCTTATCCCTAACCTGCCATGAGTCTCCTTGTCTCTTCCTGTTCCTCACTCCAAATGGAGGAGGTTCTAGCAGAATCAAAAGGTCTCCTGGACTCCAGAACTGAGCCTCAGTTTGAAGAGCACTCCCAGGCATAAGGGCAATGCAAGGACATGGCATTGGGAATCGATGGGGGAAACACTGGACTGCTCAATATGTGCACGAGGACAAGTGGCCAGTTAGTGGAAAAGTAAAATAAAATGAAATCTCTAGCTTGCACTACATAAAACATGGATTTGTAGCATGCTGAAGACCTAAATGTCAAAATTTAAAAAGAACATAAAAGAAACCATTGACGAAGTTGACATATTAGAATAACAAAATAGCTAAGCTTTAAAAAAAAAAATCCAGAACAAACACAATTAGGAAAAAGCCACTGGTTAGTGGGCAATAGTTTTCAATGCGAGATCACATACAGAACTCCTACAAACCCAGATGAGAAGAATAATATACCACAGTGAATGCTATACAGTATGTACAAGGGGTTCCTGGAAGAGAAGCCAGGCTAGCCCGTCAACACATGATAAGATGTTGTTATGATGTGGACATGAGGAGCCCACCCTCCAAAAGCTCCTCTGTTAATTCAGGAATGATTAGAGGTAAAATGATCAGATCATGAGAGCTGTAACATGTTCAGTGGGTTAGATTCCTCTGATAGATTGATCATTTGAATGTATGACTTGGTCAAAACTGTAGGCAGACAGTGTGCTTGGAGGAAGCAGGTCACTGGGGGCATGCCCTGGGACTATCTCTTGTCCATGGCCTCTCTCTCTCTCTCTCTCTCTCTCCTCTCCCTGTCTCCCATGAAGTGAGCAGCTTTCCTCCACTATACGCTTCCACCAGGATGTTCTGCCTCATTTCAGACTCAGAGCAATGGAGTCATCCAGATATGGACTGAGACACCTGGAACCATGAGCCCAAATGAACTGCTCTTCCTTTCAGTTGTTCCTGTCAGGTGTTTGGGCGACTGACAAAAAGCTGACTGAAACAGATGCTTGGAAGCCATCGAGTCCCAAGGTCCCCTTTATCTGCTTAAATCAAGCAACTCCAGTTTGATTTTTTGTACATGTCCTATGTGTAATGGGATGCATTCTCTTAGACCACATAGGCATCAGGGGAACACAACCAAAACAACAAAAGGAAGTCGTTTCATTCTTCTTCAGTTGGAGGAAAACAAGTCTGATAATCCAAAGTGTGAGCAGGAAGGTGGGTTTCGGGCTGTACTGGCGACAGTGCAAACAAGTACCTCAGAGGGCAAGTTGACAACACTCATAAAATTGAGGCTGCACCCTCTTCAGCCCCATTCATTTCTACTTGTAGGAAACGGTCTCCTTGTGCCTGTGCCGTGTGTGAGGAGGATGCACAGGTGCTCATCGCAGGCATGTTTGCAATAAGCTAAAACAAAAAAAACACGATGAGACTTACTTGCCTCTCAGCAGAAAGATGAATGATTGGGTTGTGGTGAATCTATATGATTAAGTATTATATAAAATCAAATGTATGATCTGGATCTATGTGAGAAAAAAATTATAAAATAAAGCTGAATGAAGCCTGATGCAGAAAAAGTATAATATGTCATTGTTGAGGATTTTTTTAAAAAAAACACCTGGAAAAATATTGCGTGCCACCTATGAATTCATGTATATGAGGTATAATTGTAAAAATGTTTAGTTCAGAGTTGTGAGTATCCAGGGAAAGGGGAGGAGGAGGCACCTGGGGTTTGATAGAGAAACGGAAGGTCATTATGAAGTCTGAAGTATGTTTTGTGAAGCCACACATGAAGCACGGATGAGAGACACTGATACTTCTTCGTCGTGTAATTCCCCCTATCTTGAGACGGTTTGAAGCGTTTCCTAATAAACCTAAGAAAGAGAGAGGAAAGGAGTCCCACCGCTGATCCAGGGTGAGGTCCGGCTGCTTCTGGGTGTTCCTTCTCCCTGGGGCAACCCTGCCCTCCCAGCCCCACCTTTGCCCCATCCCAGCTCACCCCACACTGGTGCCCGCGGACGCAGGCGCAGTCTCCTCCTCACCCTCCGTTCTCCTTCTCTCACAGGGCCCTGGGCATCTGCTCTGTGTGAAGCTGACCCCCCAGCTTGGGTGTTCGAACCTCCCCCTGTACTTACAAACTGCTGTTCCAGCTCTTCATGACAGTGCATTGTTAACACACACCTGTCCCTCTGGTGAGATGGCGACTGTGCTAAGCTGGGCTTGTATGCAAGCCCCGTCTCTACCCATAATGCAGCCTCTAACCCACTGGGAATCAGGACACATTTCCTGAACTCAGTTGACTTGACCTCAGACATGCTGCTGGCCACTGATGGTCAGTCGTTTCTCATTCTTTGTGATAACTCCAAGGTCTCTGTCCCCAGACCTGTCTCTGGCCTATTGGGGGTGTCATGAGGAACCGTTTCAGAAAACACTCTTTAAGTCTGAATTTAAAACAAATTAGAGAGCTTTATTACCTGGCCAGGGGCTGCCACCCACAGAGACTGAAGCTCTCTGGGGGAGAACAGCAGCCTTTCCTGGCTTTCCTTGGGAATTTAAGAACGAAAACCACAACCCTCACAGCATCATGCAAGCAAGCCAGTCGCAGAAGCTAAAAGAGCATTGGCAGGTCTAGTTAGCAAGCAAGCAGATTACGGAAGCTAAAAAATTGTAAGGCAACTCAGACAACCGCATCTTGGGTCCAAGCAGGCGATAGACAACCATATCCTGGGCTTGAGCAGGTGGTTAGCGGGGGCGAGGGTCTACTTCAAAGTCATATAGGTCACCAAGACCACCATCTCTTGGATTGAGTACAATTTGTGGGGTGCAAAGTACAGAAACATATTATAAGAAAGCAGCTCTTATTTCAGTTTCTCAGAAACAGCTGTTGTAACAGATTTTTTATAGAAGGCAGCAAAATGGAGAGTCTTAGGCCTGTCTATGACAGTTGTTGATTTATAATTCTTATCTTACCTCACTTATCAAAATCTTATATCTATAATCTATATTTTACGCTCTTATTGATTTTATCGATTCGTTTACACCCCGACAGGGGTTAGAATCACATGCTAACAAGTGAAAGTGCGGCACCCAGAGCTGACCTGGCTTCTTCTCCTTCCCCCAAAGGGGGACTCTCTTTACTTAAAAATCAAAATAACAAAAACACAAACAAACGAACAAAAAAACAAGGAATAGAAAAACAGCAACAATAGTTTTGCTTATGTTTCAGCATTGGAGGTTTCTAAAGGGTTTATCGTCCTTCCCTCCCCCTTGGCGCCTTGCTTTCAGGACTGGATTCATTTTTATTTCCCCACTCCATGATTGAGAGGCAACTTGGTCCCCTGTGAGTCTCTGCGCTTTCTCAAACACCTTCCACAATTACATCATTTAATCTTCTGGGTGTCCCTGCGAAGTGTGTCTCCATTTCACAGGTGAGCAAACAGTGGTTCAGAGAAGCAAAACGACCCGTGCAAAGTCACCTGGCAAGCAGCAGGGTCGGGAATTCTCTGCAGGATGGAGTGACTCTGCGCCTAGTGTTCTGTAACACTGAGCCCGCCCTCCCCCCCAGCAATTCCCACACCCCGCTGCTCCTGCCCCCTCCCCATCAGCAGACCCCACTCTTATTGCTGTCATTGTCGTGAGGGACTGGACCAGCACCAGAAACCTGCCAATGGCAGCACGGTGTCTAAGCCAGCGCTGAGGAAGGACAGCGCATGATGAACAGCCTCATTACTCTAGGGCAATGGTACACAATTAACAGATTTACTAATTTCACATTCCTGCCCTTCCAATAAATGTGTGATTTCATGTGCAGAGTTATTAGTCATTTGTCAATATGAGATTGCTCCACTTGGACGCAGAAGGAAAACTTGGGGGGAGGGGAGCACGAGGGCCATTCCTGGGTGTCACTTGGGCAGAGGCTGAGTGTGCAGCGATTTGCCAGGCTTTATCAGTGAGCTGGCATCTCTGAGGGCAGAGCGCTCCGTGTAGATGGGATCATTAGCAAAATGATATAGCTAATGAAGGGCAAATTAATGAAACTCTGTAACATTTTATAAGCCTGTACAAACAGCAACTTGTCATACATCACTGGGAAATAATTGCCAGAGAGTTGCTTAGAATGTACTCATTAAGTCTTAACAATACCAACTGGACAGTTTATCCCCTGTGGAGCAGCTTGTTCAAATGGGCTTCTCTCTTTATCTCAGGCTCTGCGAATCGGATTTCAGGTTGCAATCCCAGTCACGCATCCAGCCTCACTTTGCATGGTGGAATAGTGGCATTTGGGGAAGTTATCTTAATAGCTAGAGGAGGAGGAGAAAAAAGATGCCCACTCTCAGCAAAGGGCACCGAAGCATCAAATTGAAAAAATGTTGCATGTGTTATAGAATAATTCCTTTTCTGCTCTTACTTTCTGATACTTGTTTTTAAAGCAAAAGCTGGCAAAGGAAGTGATAACATCTGTCTGGACCATAAGACATCTGGCTGCACCTGGATGATGCCCTGCAGCCCTGTCATATACTCACCTTGACGATGAGGATGATGGGATAATAGCAGGTGCACGTCTATGTGTCTTAAAATGATTAGCATTCTTGACATGCACTCTCACTGGATTGGGATGTGATTAGCTTAAATTTGGAACTCCTTTTATAAATATTCATGAGGCCCCACATTAGATCTGTACTCTATGGGGCAGCTATAATGCAAACAAAATTGCAGTCGGTCCAAAGACTGCCAGTTGCTGGTCTTGCCACAAGGCCAGTAGAGGCCGATGTGCCTAGCTGAGATGCCGTCCTTGTGATGAGGGGTTAGCTTGTTGAAGACAATGTGGGGAGGTTCGTGTTGCTGTTCTGCTGGGAGGTTAAGGGGCCTGATAGGACACTCATGGTTACTGAACGGGAGGGAGAAAAAAAATGAGAGAAAGATGGAGCAAAAACTAGAGGCAACATGAAATACCCCATAGGATTCATGCTGTCCTTTCTTCACTAGGGCCTTAGGCGCCACCCCTCACTTGAAGTTACTAAGAGGAAGAGCGGGCAGGGTCTGATTGGATGTGGGAGTGGTCTGAATGGTGACAGATTCTGGGCTAAATCAGGGGCTCATGGTACCACTGTCCCTTGTGGACCAGCTGTGAGAAGTGTCTGAGCTGAGCAGACAGGTGGGGAGCTAAGATAGAAAGAGAGGGAAGCACCTGCAGGAGACAGGGACTGGCAGCTCTTTGAGGCCTGCGGATCTGGCCATACCCTCTCCTAGCTCACAGCAATCTGAACCCTGGTGAATGACGCCTCTCTTGGCTTCAGATTATCTGGAATGTTGGTGTCATTTTCTGAGATGTGAAAGTTTTCAAAATCAAAATGGAGTCACTCCTGTCAAACCCCCCAAACAACAAAAGGTAAATAAGACTGGGAGGTTGTGAGGGAGGGGATGTCGTGCACAACTGTCTGGTAACAAGAATGATCACAAGAGAATCTACCACAATCTGTACCACGGCTGCTTCAACCTTACACAAAAAAAATATTTCTGAAGGACATCTGTTTAGCAACTGCCCATCCAACCTTGGATGGATGCCACACTTGTTGATCCTTGTAGCTGAGGATAATTGTTTCAACTATGTAGCCTTCATTTTGCCTTTAAATAGCCTTCTCTCCCTTTGCCTACTAAATAAGCACATAGCATATTATGGCACACATAGGCCCATTGAAATGTTCATTCCTGATTAAAGTCCATTATCAGAGGAGAATCACTCTCTATTTATCATTTAATTGACTAAACAGTCGTGAGTTCCTGCCCCCAAATTTATATATTGAAAGACGTCTAAGACCTCAGAATGTGATTGTATTTCAAGATAGAGTCTTCCAAGCGATGATTAAGATAAAATGAAATCATTAGGGTGGCCCCCAATGCAAGGTAATTGGTATTCTTATAAGAAGAGATTAGGCCAGGTGTGGTGGCATGTGCCTATAATCCCAGCTATTCAGGAAGTTGAAGCAGGAGGATTGCAAATTTGAGATTTGCCTGGGCGATTTAGCAAGGTCCTATCTCAAAAAAGAAAAAAAAAAATACTGAGAATGTAACTTGGTGGTAATGTGCCCCTGGGTTCAATCCCTAGCACTGTCAAAAAAAAAAAAAAAAAAAAAAAAAAGGAGGAGGAGGACATTAGGACATAGATAAGAAGGCCATTTACACACCAAGAGTAGAAGCATAAGGAAGAACCAACCCTGTTTGTACCTTGATCTCAGATTTACAGCCTGCAGATCTTTGAGACAATATATTACTGTTTAAAGGGAACTCTATGGTTCTATGGTGCTTTGCTATGGAAGCCCTCACAAATTTAGACAGTAGGAAAATTTAGCCTGTTAGAATGGTCTTGATTGAGCATTAACTAGGATAAGACATCAGCAACTCAAGTTTTCTCCAGTACTGCCAGTCTTGGGCAAATACAGACTTATGTAACTACCAAAATACCACCGTGTCATATTCAAACCCCATTTACCCACCCCTACTTTATAGTCTGCATAAAGTACTTACAGATATCTCATTAGTGATCCCTCAATGCTACAAACAAACTTACACTCCTCCACCCTCTCTGCCGCCACTGCAACCTGGCGTTCCCAAGCCGCAGCAGAGCAGCACGTGGTGGTCTGTACCCAAGGAAGGGCTGGTGCTTCAAAATGCCAGAGGGTGTAATACAGTGCAATGTGCAATGTTAGGAGCTCTGTGTAGTGCTCAAGAAAGTCCATTGCTTAAAGTCATTATTAAGCGGGCAGCCTCAGGAGTAACAGAGCTGGTGAAACATGTGGGTGTCTAACAATAGAATTCCTCTATTTCCAGGAGCTATGTGCCTGAGATCAAGGTTGAAACTGATAAGACTATTGTCCTTGAGCCTCCTCATGCAGGGCATTGCCACAGCATCTAAGCATCCTGTGTCCTTGCACAGGAATATTCCCAGGTACCAGGCCTGCCACAGTCATGAGGTCATCAGAGACCCCAGTCTCAGACGCTGCTCTCCACACCCAGGCCCTTTGCTTTTCAAGAAACACGCTGAGCTGTACTGGGATTTCGTTGATTGGTAGAGTGGGTGCCTTTTATGCACAGTGCTGGGTTCAGTTCCCAGCAACATACACACACAAACACACACACACGCACACTTACACTGAGCAACATGCCCTTTGTGTAATTTGCTGCAGAAAATGAGGGAGGAAGAGGTTGTGGTGTGTGGACAGGATCTAGTTGAGTGAGGAGTCGGGCACATCACATTCCAGATCCTCAGCACTGAGAAGTATCACTGCCATTTACCGACAATGATGTTGAAACTCAGAGAAGTCACCTCATCTACCCACAGTCAGACGACAGAAAAGGGATAGGGGGTTGAAATTGAATGGCTCAGCCCTGGGGGAAAGAGGCTATGCTGAGACGGCCAGAGTCACTGTGGGATTGGGGTGCAAAAGCATGTGATAGAATGAGAGTCTTGACTTCAGTGCTTTTTCTGGAGAAAGTCAATGCTTTGGGCTGCAAATTTCTGGGACCTCACAAGCTTTCTGACAGGCACACAACACTCTTCAATATCCTGATTCTTAATGTAGCTCCAGAATGGAAAATTGAAGTGTGAAACAAAACTTCCCACCAGCACAAGAACCACCGAACAGGTGAAAATTATTTAAAATATCAAATCTGTGAAAATTGTCCTAAGGATATACAACAAGTACAGAAAAATTAATAAAACAATATCTAATATATCTTGGTAAGAGAAGCCGGTATATGTGGCATCTGAGCCCCTCCCTTCCAGCCCTCCCAACTGTCTTATGGAATTCTGCCCCCTCACATTCTACTTCAGGTAGATGTGATCAAAGAACCAGGGCTCCTTCTCTTTCTATTATGCTTGCAATAAGACACCTGTAGTAATCTATGGTGTAGAGAATGGAAAAACCCACACAATAATATTTATCTCCTTGCTGACAACCTTACAAAAATAGGCCACAAAGAATAAATTGGGAATAAAGATAAATAATGAATTGGGAATAAAGAACCTTAGGGTTCCCTGACTCTAACCTGAGGACATGGTGGATTTGATGATGAAATATAGAACGATAGCATGAGATGCTTAAAGGGAAGAGAAAATGACTGGAGGTAAAGGAAAGGGCTGTTCTCTGGGCTCTTGGGGGTCTATTTCTGAACACACCCTGCAGATTTCTTTCTTTTCTTCCAGTTCTGTTATGGTTTGGATATGTAGTGTCTCCCAAACATGCCTGTGTGAAGCAACGTAAGAATGTTCAGAGGTGAAACGTTCAGATGGTGAGAACTGTAACGTAATCATAATCGTAATCCACGTCAATATCCTGATTTTTAATGGAATTCTAGAATGGAAACATGAAGTGTGGAGCAAAGCTTCCCACCAGCCAAAGAACCATTTAACAGGCGAAATGGTAAATAAAAATAAATAAAAATAATAACAGGCGAAATAAAAATTTTTATTTCTAAAAATTCAAATTTTAAGAAATTATGAGTGGATTAAGCCACTGACAGGGATTAACGGGGTGGTAACTATAGAAGGTAGATGTGGCTGGAGGAGGTAGGTCACTGTGGGTTGCCTTTGGGGTTTATAATTTGTCTCTGGTGAGCAGAGCACTCTCTGTTTCCTGCTTGCAATGTCTTGAGCTACTTTCCTCTTCATGCCCTTTTGCCATTGTAGGCCTCATCTCAGGCCCATAGCAATGAAGTTTGGCCATCTATGGAGTGAGACCTCTGAAACCGTGAGTCCTAAATAAGTTTTTCCTTCTCTACCTTGTTCTTTTCAGGTCTTTTGGTCACAGAGGTGAAAAAGTTGAGTAAAACAGCCTCTACCCAAAGCCTTGCCGTATGAGAATAAAGTCCCACCATCCCTCCTCCCCCCAAGTCCCATTGGTTTCTGTGAACGCCAGATGCCGGGCTCCCGCTGTTCTACTTATCTTTGTTTGCTCTTGCATTCCCAAGAAGGAAGGCACCTAGGCTATAAGGCAGCTCTACATAGGATTTGCTCTTAGAGCTATCTAATGAACTGTAAAGGACTCCTATAAAATGATGCTTCTCAGTCAAGAGCAGGGCTCTAAAGGACAGTAAAACAGGTGCT
Source organism: Tamias sibiricus (assembly GCA_025594165.1). Lineage (NCBI taxonomy): Eukaryota > Metazoa > Chordata > Mammalia > Rodentia > Sciuridae > Tamias > Tamias sibiricus. Next base: position 184,278,165 of record CM046660.1, read on the forward strand.
GTGGAAAATCGTGATTCATTGTCCTCGCTCACCGAAGCAGCCACTGGTTTCACTGTAGCACACAGAGGATCTCCGCAAGCCGCCTCTCCAAGCGGCTGCTGAGGCCCTCAGTGCCGTGGTGGAGTGATGGCAGGCGCTTGTCGGAGTCAAGGCGGCCCCTTCCATCATGGGAGGCTTTGTACTTGCCATGCAGCGTGGAACCATCTCCAGGTGACAGAGGACTTCTCGGCACCTCAGGGACAAAAGCAGTCATGGAGAGTGAACAGACAATTTCCATGCTGGGCCGTCACTGGAACATCTGCATTTGGGTTGGAGTCATAACATTTATAATAGCAGTGAGCAGAGATCTACTGTCTCTGATAAGAAGGTCAGTGGCTGTCACCCAGGCCCTCTGACTTCTTCCTTGGGAAAAAAACATTTGGAAATGCCTCATTTCCATTTTCTCCTTTTCCATTTATGCTAGACAACTCCTAGGATTGCTGTGTGTGCCGCAAGACCTCCCACCTTGTCCCTATTCCACTTTTGGAGAGGCATAGAAGCTCTTCCATTAATGTTAGATGAGATGGCAATTTGGCATTTTGAAATCAAATTTCCAAGCTTTCCCTTTCTTCTTTGAATTCTAGGCAAGTGCATTCAAGAGAACAGCACAATGAGGTTGAAAACAGGTGCATAAAGATAGCAATGGCAAATTTCAAAAAAGGGTTATTTTAGAATTTGTTAAGAGATCACACCTACTTAGCTAATTTGATCCTCAAAAACACTTTGCAAAGTTGACAAGCCAGGTAAAAATGTTCCCTTTTTAAAAGAACACTGAGGCACAGTGATATTGAGTGATTTATCCAAGAGCACATAATTATTAAATAGGAGGCAGGACTTTGCAGCTGGGTCCACTGATTCAAAATCCAAGACTTTTATACAGAAATCAAATTAGCAGAGATACTACTGAAAGTATCATGACAATTGAAAGTCTCTAGAACAGAGTTTACCAAAATAAGCATGTTCATTTCACACACAATATCTACATGGTCTGTGTGTGTGTGTGTGTGCGCGCGCGTGCACAAGGGCATGCATATGCATCTGGTATAGAGATATTTCAAAAACCAAACTACAGCCTGTTTCTGAATTCTTGATTGACATATTTGATTTTACAGTTTGTTGAACTCTTCAATATGTGCATATTTTCTGTGTAAATACAGCAGGAAAACAAAACAAGTGGGTATGAAAGAAAGAGGCAGAGCTAGGATGAAGCTGAAGTTGGTTTTTTTCAGCTTCCTGCTTGAAAACCAACCTGATCTGATGCGGTTTCTTCATGTTCTGATTTCCAAAGCAGATCCTTTAGAACAGGGGCCTGGGTCCAACAGCTTTCTGAGAGATTTCACTAGTATGGGACTGTTTCCAAGGCACAGCACCACGCTTTTCACATAGTAAATGGTTAATGCCTGATGGTGTTACTTCTATTACAGGATAAGAGGGATGGAGAGATATTTTCTTTCATTTTAGTTGCTCAAAGAATGCGTAAAGAGCCTCAATTGAAAAGGAGATTCTATCACTACTCAGAGAAAAACGAACATCAAAGAGAGATAGGCTATTCTCAAATTTAGCATTTTGTCACTAACCCTGACCATGGCTGTGCAGTTAGTGGAACAACAAGACACACTTGAGCAATGCTGAAAGGCAGGCGTTATCTTTCTGGCTTCAAGTTTCTAGTCTCTGAACACTGCCTGAAAAGAAGACGGCAGCCACAGGAACAGTGGATTCTGCCTTTGTAGCTGTCTCGTGTTTAACCCTTAATTAAGACCGAAGGTCTTCACTCTATGTTGTAGAATTGACATTAATTGACCACACAGAGACACCAGAGTGGTGTATGCTGGGAAGGAGGGTATCCTGTTACATGAAGCAACTGCCCAGAAAATGCTTTCTGGCTCCCCAGATAAGGAAGAGCCCACCACAAACCCCTGCATGCGGAGTCCACACTCTGACCAAGAGCCATCAGATAGCCTGGCCTGGAGGAATCTTTTGCCCCCTCAACCTGCCCAGTAAGAACCCCAGAGCCCCACTGATACCAGCAGAATAAAATAACACACCAATAATATTTCTGATAATTGACATTAAAGCCACAGAACATAAAACTAGCTAAGAACCTGTGTGCTAAATCTCAACAGGGTGATAAATTACCAAATAAATGATTTATATAAAGAGAAGTCTCCTACCTAAGAGTCAAAATGTCCACGATATAACAAAAAGATCATCCATCCTAATAACAATTGGGAAAATCCTAACTTTATTGATGAAAGACAATCAACTGATTCCAAGCCCTGTAGATAATTTTGGAATTATCTGACCAAGAGTTCAAAGCAGTTTTAATTTGAAAAAAGGGGCTTCAAAAACCTTTATCTTGAAACAAATGAAAATATCAATGAAAAAAATTGAAGCTATGGTTAAAAAAAAAAAAAACCCAAATGGAAATTATAGAACAAAAAGAAAAATAGAAGAAATATAGAACAAAACTTGCTGAGAAGGCTTAATAGAACAGTAGAAGTGACAGAGTACAGCACTAATGAACTTGAGCCGACATCAATAGAGTTTACCCAATCTGAACAAGACATAGGAAACACAATAAAAATAAATGAGGAGGGCTGGGGTTGTGGCTCAGTGGTAGAGCGCTCATCTAGCACATGCGAGGCACTGGGTTTGAATCTCAGCACCCCATAAAAATAAATAAATGTCCAACTACAACTAAAAAAAATTTTAAAAGTCAAAGAAATGAGGAGAGCATCTTTCAGTCAGATTTTTTTGTTGCCGTGACTTGAGGATCTGACCAGAACAATTTTAGGGGAGGAAAAGTTTATTTGGGAGCTCATGGTTTCAGAGATCTCAATCCATAGACAGCAGGCACTATTTCTTAGGGCTCAAGATGAGGCTGAACATCATGGCAGAAGACAGTGGTAGAAGGAACCAGCTCACATGGTTATCAGGAAACAGAGAGAGAAGTCTCTGCTCTTCAGGTACAAAATATATACCCTATAGCTATGCCCCAATGAACCACTTCCTCCAGCCACACCCCACCCACCCCCAGTTACCACCCAGTTAATCCCATCAGGTATCAACTTACTGATTAGGTTGAAGCTATAGTCCATTCATTTATGTTCCAAACCTTCTTGTGTTGTCTCACATGTGAGATTTTGGGGAACACCATATCTAAACTGTAACAAGGGACCTGTGGAATAATAATATACATTCTTTGTATAATGACAAAGTTCCAAAAGGAGTGGAGAAAGAAAATGAGGATAAAAGTGTATTCAAATGTAGACTTGCTGAAACTTCCCAAAATTTAGTGAAAAACACAAATCTACAAACTTAAAATAGGATTTTCCTATAAACCCAATGAAATCTATGCCAAGACTCATGATAATTAAGCTTCAAAAATTTAAAGACAAAGAAAAATATTGAAAACAGCCAACTATAAGTGATATATTGCCTACGTGGCAACACAAATTTATGTAAAAATGGAAATCTGATGTGAAGACATGGGGGTAGAGAAAAAACTGCTAAAATAATTTCTAAGTGCTGAAAGAAAAGAGCTGGCAACTGCAAATTGTATAACCTGCGAAACTGCACTTCAGGAATGGAGGGAGAGAAAGACATGGATCACTATTAGACATATCCGTAAAGACTGGGTAGAGGAAGTTCTTCAAATAGGAAATCATAAAATTCCTGGAACATCAGAAAGAAAGAAATATTTTTATTTACACAGACAGGTTTATTCTAAAATTTGTGTGAAAAGGTATGAGCATTAGAACACCTAAAATAATTCTACAAAGAAGAGTAAAGTGGAAGGAATCATTCTATCTGAAATGAAGGCTTAATTGAGGGCTGCAGTAACCTGACCAGTGCACTGTTGTCAAAGAAGTGGCAGACTGATAGAGTAGAGGCCGTGGGAACATGTCCACACAAGTGCTCAACTAATTTTTTGCCAAGGAAGAAAAGCAAGTGGTGTTGGAGCAATTGAACACTGCTATGCCGTGAATATCTCCCCCTAAAAGCATGTGTGGAAATCTTAAATGTCATTGTAACAGTATTCAGTATTAAGTGGAGGGACTTTAAGAAGCAACGAGGTCATCCAGGTTTCGCCTTCATGGATGAGTTAATATGTGACTGTGGGAGTGGGTTCCTTATCTGAGGAAAAGGTTGGTGCCCACTTGCTTGCTCATGAGCTCTCCCCCTCCCCACCGTCTTCCACCATGTTAAAATATGGCAAAAAGGTCCTTACCAGATACCAGCATCTTCATCTTGAACTAGCTAGCCTTCCAAACCATGAGCCAATAAATTTCTGTATCTTATAAATAATCCAGTCTATGGTAAGAAATGGATAAATGAAAAGAAAAAAAAGAGAAATTGAAGGAGCCCTAATAGGAGATAGCTAATTGCGGTTAGCTGAGGGCCATAAAAGATGCTCTAGTTTCCACCTGATATTAATAAAGAATCTTTGTATGCCCGTGAACTGTGTGACGCACCTGTCCTTGTTAATGCCAAAGGTATATAACCGGGTGAGGAGTCAGAGCAAGGAGGAAGAAGTAGTTGCTGGTTGGAGTCAGGCCGAGGCTGCCGAAGAAGAAAGAAGAAAGAAGAAGCTCTCGCTCTTTCTCTCTCTCTCCCTCTCTCTTTCTTTCTTCTCTCTTTCTCTCTCTCTCTAAGCTAAGAAAGTAAAAGTAAAAGAAAGTAAAGAAGTAAAGTGAAGAAGTAAAGAGTCAGTATTAGAGTTCAAGAGGTTGCTGAAAGTGTCAGGTTAGAGTTTGAGAGGTTGCTAAACCTGAAGAATAAAAAAACCTTCTTTCATCTTCACTCTGCCTCCGAGTTTTCCTCCCCGCGGTGTTGTGGCTGTCCGTCAGGCCGCTACAAGAAATGAGTAAGTTGCTGTTTCTGCGGCTGGCCCCTTTATGGGTTGCACAGGTATTTGTGGAGCACCCGCAGCGTGTCTGGCACTCCCTAACTAATGTGGAGGTGCAACGCTTATGATGGCTCAGTCCCAGATCTCTTGCAAATCTTCTTGGGAATGATACACACTCAGTGCACGGATATGACAGTGCATTAATGATGTTGAGCAGTGACACCTGCTGTAGTCATAACAGAGTGCTAGGAATGAGAGGGCCTGAGGTTGAACGTCCTTGAAAGAAGTGCCAAGGTTCTGAGGTTGCACTGTGCTTAGCTCAGAGATGGACAAAAGGTCAGTGCAGCCGTGGATTCATGACATGAGACTGAGAGGCAGAGGAGCTTGGGGGTCTGGAATTCTTATCTGGAAGGCAAAATAAGTCAGTGAAGGATGAAATCTGAGAAAGGGACATGAACAGAGAGGTTTTGGATATTGATCTGAAGGTGCTATGGAGGATGGCTTAAAGAAGGACATATGTCACTTCTTGGGAAGGCTGGTACTTAGGCAAACCTATGTATATGATAAGACACCTTGGGAAGAATAGTCAAGAGAACATATGGTCTTCCTGCATCAGACCGTCCTGTTCCCAGACCTACTCTCTGCAGCCTGAAGCACTGGGGCAATCTCACAGGGGTAAGGTGTGGCCAGGAAGCAGAAGGACTGTGAATAGGACCGCAGGGATGGGAGTGTGGCCTCAGTTTCCTTTTCTGTAAGGAACTTCTTGTTCTTGATCATTAGCATCCTTGAAAGCATACAATCAAGGCTCTCTCAGCTTTGTTGATTTCTGCAGAGGCTGATCGATGAAAGTCCTCGGCATGGGGTGGGCATGGAGAATGCACAGAGACACAGGAGAGGCCTTATTATGGGTGGCCACACGGCCTGAGAGCGAAGGAATTAGAATTAGACATAGTAGGGAGCTGCTGGCAGGATTTGAGTATGGGTAGGCATGGAAAAATTGATATTTTAGGAAAATTTCCCTGGCAGTGGTAGGCCAGATAGCTATAAGAGCATCATTTTGATAATGGAGCCAGTAAAAAGCAGTAGGATTTTAAAAAGTCATTACATATAAATGTAAGTCTCCCTTCAAAAGGGATTGTATAGATATCTGAATATTTATGCTTCCAAATATGGAGGAAGCATAGTGCCCTGAGGGACATGATAATACTTTTGAATTTTAGTCAGAAAGATATTATATAGATCTAAATTGCTTCTGCATATATTATCACACTTTATTTCCATTACCCTTAAGAGGTGAGAAAGTACAGGCAAAACCCCATATTCAGGTAGGGAGAATAAGCCAGCCTTTTAAGCTCCTTTTCACGGTTTGGACAGTTATAGAGGCTGGAGCCTGGAATCTTAGGAACTCGAGATCAGGGGGGCCAATTCTACCAAGTGGTCTCCACTTTCCTTACTGAGACCCAAAGTCTGAGTTTCTGGCCCAGCTGTGGCCCGCAGAACTTGTAAGCTGTCATGGCAACGTCCTGTCACTCAGCTATCCGATATGGTTTTGTGCAAGAAAAATGTATTCCATGGCGCTCATCAAAGCACAAAAAGGCAGTAGAGACTGAAGGGGAGACACAGATAGGCATAGGGACAGTGGGGTTTTGCATGGGTCGGGGACTAGACTCAGTTTTGAAAACAGAAAGCAAAAGCATGATTTTCGACTGAGGTACAGGTTGCAGGTTGGTAGATGGCAATGGGTGAGGGGTTGCAGCAGTTAATCTCATGTGGAGAGCAGGCTGTGCCCTTTCTGCTCTGCATTACCCCGTGTTCTATAGAGCCACAGCACCTCGCCCTGAGTTTGTTACAAAGCACTCAATTTTATAAAGCAGCGGTTTGCTCTGAGCTACTTCAACCCACAAGTGTATTAGCCAATCAACATCCGTGATGGGTTTGTACATTTTGCTCCGGTGTGTTCTCTATTTCCTGCTATGTTTTGATGTCTTTCTTCCCATTGTTATCATCCATCACCGTTTTTCTCATTCACTGAGGTGTTCGCTGGATGTTCTGATCAGATGATGGGTAGGTGTGTGTCGCTGTACCGGTCTCTCAGGTGCCTCTCTTTTTGTTTCAGGTGAGGGGGTTTCATCACTTATTGGTCTGATGAGTCTGATAAGCTCACAGGCCTAGTTTCCCTGATATGGGTTTGATACGCCTATGCATCCGTATGCTTCTGATTTAATTCAATAAGTTCACAGGTGGTCATTTGTTATTAGCATAATACATTTATTTATCAGTGCCTTATGATTGTGCTTTGCAGCTGGGGTTTATTCCTCTCCATAAGTTCTGTATGCCCAACATCTGGTTGAAACAGAGTCCCTTAAAATTAAAAGCAACTTCCTGACAACTGCTTTGTTACATCTGGAAGTTCCTTTTGCTGAGAATGGAAACAGACCCTATCCCCTGGCTTGGGTGAGCATCTTGGAAATGAATCACGAAGTGTTTCTGATCAGCAGAGCTTACATGAATCTACATAGGTATATTTCCTGCCTTTTGTCCCATCTGTATCCCCTTTCCTCTTGTAAAAGTTGTCTGACCCCTGAACCCCTTCCCACAGATGGAAATTTGAGACAGAAAAGGTTTCCTCTAACTTTCTCAAGACCCGCTTTGAAGTAGCTGTTTTTTTTTTTTTTTTTTTTTTTTTCCACCACCCTGTCTCCTCACTTTAGAGGAGCTAGGAGCAAGGTAGAATCTTCCTTCCTATTAACATGGTGGCTATCATTTGACCAAATGAGTTACCAAGTCACTCTGATTTAGCACTTGTGCTCCAAATGAGTGGTTCAGGGCGAGCTGATGCTTTATCAAATGGAGCAACCCAGGACAGGCACAGCCTGCTCTCCACATCTGAACTAACAGGACTGCATATGGGTGAGGGAGACAGACATCACCCCGTGGGTGGGGGGTGAGGAACTCCATTAGATGCAGAGGGTGATCAGAGGTTGAGGGTGAGGGACTTGGCTAAACTGACAGAGCAGGCTTCTTGCTAAAACTGAACAAGGCAGCGAACATGCCCTGAATGAAAGGGGGGGGCAGAGGGGCTTCAGTTTGGTCAAAGAGAGTTTCCTTGTCTGGATTCACTAACTGCTAACGACACAAATAAACTTGAAATGTGCTGGGTGTGGTGATCCCAGCGGCTTGGGAGGTTGAGGCACGTTCCAAGCCAGCCTCAGCAACGGCGAGGGGCTAAACAACTCAATGAGACCCTGTCTCCAAATAAAATACAAAATAGGGCTGGGGATGGGGCTCAGTGGCCAAGTGCCCCTGAGTTCAATCCCCGGCACCAAAAAAAAAAAAAAAAAAAAAAAAGGAAAAGAAAAAGAAAAGAAAGATGACTGGTTCAGTAGTTAAGTTGTTCTTTATTCCATTCAATTTTAATGCATTTAAACTTGAACATCCTCTGGAGCTGATGGCTGCCTCCTGAGCCTGCCACTTCTGGCTGTGGGAGGGCGGGGACCTGCTGGTCTGCTCCTGGGTTTCCATCACAGTGGGTCATTGGGCTCTTGGGCAGTTTTTCTCAAGGGCATTGAGCAGGAAACAGGCTTCTAGGGGAGGTGGGGGAAAAGCAGAAGTTTTCTTCAGGGTGTTCCAAGGACCTGATCACATAAGATTGAACAGTTCCGGGTTGGGCTCAGGAAGACATTCTTTTACTCAGGACTTTGTTGAGCCTTTTCTATGTTAATGTCCCCCTTAAAATCCTAAAGGAATAAATATGGTAAACTGCATCCCCCAAACACAGTAGTATGCCCATTTTCACCAGTATGCATTTTGGAAATTTGTGGTTCCAAAGTAAGACCAATGTCGCTTGACTCCTGCAAGGGCTAAGTGACTTTGAAATCCTTCTCCACATTGCTTGATTTCAGTTCCCTATTCACAAAATGCTAATGAAGGCTCCTGGGAGGGTAGATCAGGGAGCGTAGTACTTGGGGCACAGTGAGCCCCAGGTCTGGCTGCTAATCATGGAATGCCCAGTTATTCTGTGCCGGCACACAGCCTGCAGCGGACACCAGGGTTTAACATCTCTCCCCCACTTCCTTCTGTCTGACCCAACACTCTGAAACTTCCGCGGTGGGTCTGCATTTGTTCAGTGCTGTTCCTGGGAGTAGTCTGCATTGTCTTCCTCTGTAATCCTCAGATTTTACCTAAATTTTGTCTGTAATTTGGGGCCATTGCATCTGCTTCTCAGTTTTGTATAGGGACTGGACCCGAGGCCTCAGGAATGCTAGGCAAGCACTCTGCCATTGAGCCATACCATGACTTTTTGTCACGTCAATCAGATCTGGCATGAGAGAGAGAGAGCTTCTTGTGCCTCCCCAACGCTGTCTCACATGTTGAACTTGGAAGGTAGCCCACCTACCTTGGGCAGTAACGTTCAGCTGAATAAAATTTTAAATACTTTCAAGTAGGATTCAGTGTTCATTCTTTTTAGTGAAGTTTAAAAAAATCATGAAAAATAGTGTTTAGGGAGCAACTTGAATTAGTGGAGCACTAGCCCTTGTTTGTCTCTCCTGACCAGAGGATAAGCAGTTGTTTTAGTGCAAGGACCCTGGTGTGGAGTCAGAAGGTTCCAGGATCAAAATCTGGCTGTAGCAGCTGTGTGACTTTGGACAGCTTGTTCAATATCTCTGATTCTTCTGTGACTTTATGAGTATGATAAGTGCTCACAGGCCTGTTGTATTAAATGTGTTAAATAACATAATGAATTAAAAGATTTGACATGATCCTTGGTGTCTAATGAGCACTTAAAGGTAATTTTACTTTACTGGTATTTTAGTGACATTATTTAAAAATCGTGTTTGTGTGCTGAATCAAAGCCCTATTTACATATCCCTGAGCACACCTGCCTTTATGTTCAGTCTCACTTTGCTGATTTGTGTTCAGCTTGTGTGCGTTCTGACCCTAACTGCTTTCTCAGCCATCTGTCTATGTGAATTGGGATATTCCCTATGGGCCTACTGAATTTTATTTGCTCAGGACCACATAGCCAAGTAAAGCATGGCAATATATTGACGGTCATAGTTGAGGCAGGTGTGGGAAGTAGGGACTAATGAAGCTGCCCTGTCCTAGGGTCATAGCTGAGTGTTGAGGGCTCTGGCACTTGTAGCTGGGGGAGTCCTGGGTCAGAGCCACTTCGTGTGATCTTCACAGGGCCCCTGCCTCTTTAAGCCTGGGTTCCTCACCTATAAACTGGAGTGCCTGATGTTTCATAGTTGCTTCTGTGCATTGAGGGCATCAATAAGTCCAGCATGCACGTGCTGTCCAACACACACCAGAGAACTCACACATTGAACTTGGAAAGTAGCCCGCCTTCTATCCCCAGCCTGAATTATAGGCCATGTTCGGAGTCTTCATATTGCAAATTTAAATTCTGGAAAGTCTAGGAGAAAGGATCACTCGTGCCTGGTACTGAAACTACTGAGTTTCTGTCTTGCGTATGTCTTCCAACTTCTACATTCATCTCTTCTCTTATTCTAGAAAAATGGAGACATAATAGATGGTAACAGCAAACACCAGCTTGGCCACGTTTGTTATTGTCTTTCTAAAGGGCAATTTACTATTTCTTTAGAATAGGAGGAATGCCACTGATGGTAATGATAATAATACTGATGATCATCACAATAATGACATTTCTATTTATTGATCTCCAGACACTGTGTTGTTAAATTTGACACATTTATACTGTACAATACCCTGGATAGCAGCTATAATTCCCATTTTATAGATGAAGAAACAAAGTCTCGGAGATGTTAAATAGCTTATCCCAGGTTACCCAGCAAATACGTGGCAGAATTTAAATTCAAAATTATATTAGTTTTCAACTTCAGGGCTGCAGATGCCCTAACAATCCTGTTTACCAATTCCAAAGAAAGAATCTGGGGAGTCAATGGAGAGGTTTTGGACATTTTAGTAGTCACTTATTCCTTGACAGTAGCAGGCTGGTATACAAGGGAGGGTTGCATCGTGCCTACAAGCAGGATATATAGGACAGGTCACATGCCCACTGCACAGGTGCCGTTCCTCAGATGTCTTATGAGTACATTCTCTTACTTGACAGCCAGCGTCACTCTGCTTTATTTTTACCTAAAGATTGGAGGTAAGAAGTGGCCAGCTTCCCTCTCCATTTCTTTCTTTATCACATGCTTTAGAGTTCTGTTCATACTGCAAGCTTTCCTAGGCACTAATTAGCATTTAATCCAACAATCAGTTTTGCACCAAAGCCCAATAAACTTTCTTTTATTTAAATTATTTTTATTTTTATTTAAAAAAATTTTTAGAAGTTGATGGACCTGTATTTTATCCATTTATTTATATGTAGTGCTGAGAATTGAACCCAGTGCCTCACACATGCTAGGCAAGCCACAGCCCCAGCCTCCCAAAAAACTTTCTACCACCTTATCTTGTGTACATGGACCTTCTCTTTGTATATTTCCAATGTTCTCTACAGTGTCTGATCCTTCAGGAGTTGAATAAGTGAATGAGTTAGCTTATCATCAAATGATCCAAATACCTGACAAGAGCAGCTTAGAGGAGGGAAAATGTATTTTTGCTACAGTTTCAGCAGTTCAGTCTATGGTTGAATGATTCCATAGCTCTGGGCTCAATGTGAGGCAGAAGATCATGGCAGAAGGGCACGGCAGAGTAAAGCTTCTCACCTCAACGTAGCCAGGAAGTGGAGGGTGAGGGAGTAGGAAGGGCCCCAGATACGATACCTTCCAGGGTCTGACCCCAGTGACCCACCTCCTCCAGCCACTTCCTATCTACCTATAGTTGCCACCCAGGTAGTCTTTTCAAACTAGGATGGACTGATTAGATTACAGTCTCACAATCCACAACTGAATACACAACTGAATATTCCTTCAATTACACAGGATCTTTTGGGGAACACCTCATATCCAAACCATAAAAACGAGTGAATGAATTAATGAATTAATATCAAAACCCCCTGAACTTTCTACTATCTTATGTGGTTTGGTATTTCTAGTGCCCTGTGTGGACTCTGTTCTTTTCTAAGCATGTGTTGAATGAGTGAATGAGCAAGTGAATGAATTAATACATGCATGAATACCTTAGTGGTTTAATTCAAACTCCTTCTGCAACCGTGATTCATTGAAAGGTACATTTTTTCCCCTGGCCAAATTAACATATTTTTCTCCTGCATGGTCATGTATTCCCTCAGGACAAATGACTCTGATGAGCTGACCCACATTTTATACTTTGCAGCAGTTCCTGCCAGGTGGGGAATTAGCTGTGTGCATTTGGCACGTAGAATAGGTCCTACTAGGAGAGATAAACCCAGGCAGCAGGAAGAGAACAGCCAATTCCACATTGCTTACTTCTCTCCCAAGGTTTGCAGAAAACAAGATTAGTAGAGCATGGGGGAATGCAATGGAGAAAAGAAGGCCTGAATGATGACAGGTGCTGGGGCCCCACTCCGGGAGGTAGCGTGGAGTAGTATTGAGCCCTCCCTCCCTGTCTGCTGCTGGAGGAGGATTTTTCTCCTGTTAGTGACCTTGGCTGAGAGGGTTGGGCGTCTTCCCAGAGCTCCTTTTGTTGAAAACAATACAGATTGAAATATGAATGCAGCTGTCCCCGAGAGGGCCTCAGACTGAGGGAGTTTGCCTGACTTGAGAGAAAACGGAAAGACCACGTACGACGTGTCTGCGGTGATCTGTATGGAGTTGGGGTTGCTTAAACACTAGCTTTATTGTCCGTCTTCCAGTCCAACTCGGCTGTGCCTCTGCATCTGCACTGCTAAGATGCATTCGTCCTAACAGCCTCTCTACACCAGCTGACTGGAGCACAAACAGGGCACCTCATAGTCTGTGGTGGAGCCTGAACTTACCTCTGTGTCTGTGGATTCTAGCCCCGACCAAGGGAGCCTCTGTGCCCGGAGCCCTACTGAGCACTTTCTACGGATAACCTCATTTCATAGCCACGGCAGCCCATTTTCATAAGGATTCTGTGTGCGAAGAAGCTCAGGCACTGACAGGTAAAAACGCATCTCTGGTCCCATAACTGGCAAAGGTGTGTGCCCCTGTGTCTGAACCTTTAACCTTGAGTCACCACGTGGGAATCTTGCTGCACCCTGCTATCTTGTTGCCAGGTGAAGAGGTCCCTGGGCCAACCTGGCAGAGCTCTCAAGTCCAGACATGCTCTCTGCAGGGGTTCCTGTATGATCAGCAAGCCTGCTTCCTGTGAGTTTCTTTTGGTTTTCTGCCTGGACTTCAGAAAGAGCAAGGCAGGGGCCTTGGAGTGGAAGTTTCTCTCAGAAACTCGATGGCCTCCATTGACCCGTTTTTAATTAAGAGACAGCACTAGAGCCTGAGGAGCATAGGCCATCCATCTTCTAGGGACAAGGGAAGAATCCAAGTATTAGGGTCAACCCAGAGAAAATTTGCCTTTCAAATAGAGTGCTTTCCCAGGCTGGGGGATGCACCGGTGATTGGGGGTTTTATTTTGAGGATCACAGGCTGGGGCTTATGCACAGAAACATGCAGTTTTCTCATTTTTTAAAAAATTTATAATAGTAGTATGTATGTATATATATGTACAATTCATAATGCACATATATAGCATCTTTTTAGATACAACTGTTTGTATACAAAGTATGTAAGTACCATTCAGATCTTCAATCATGCATTTAGGATAATGATACCAATCTCATTCAACCACCAATTTTTTTCCCTTCCCCCCCTCCCTCCCCCTTGCTCCCTCCCTTCCCCTCCCTTTCCTTTGACCATTCTAGTGTTCCTCTAATCCTCCTATGTACCCCCATCCAACAACACTGTGAACTAGCCTCCTTATATCAGAGAAAACATTCAGTATTTGGATTTTGGGGATTGGCTAACTTCACTTAGCATTATATTCTCCAACTTTATCCATTTACCTGCGAATGCCATTATTTTATTTTCTTTTATTGCTGAGTAAAATTCCATTGTATATATATACACCACATTTTCTTTATTCATCTACCGAGGGACATCTAGGTTGGTTCCACAGTCTAGCTATTGTGAATTGTGCTGCTATAAACATTGAAGTGGCTGTGTCACTGTAATATGCTGTTTTTAAGTCCTTTGGAAATAGACCCAGGAGTGGGATAGCTGGGTCATAGGGTGGTTCCATTCCCAGTTTTCCAAGAAATCTCCATACTGCTTTCCATAGCAGTTGCACCATTTTGCAGTCCCACCAGCAATGTATGAGTGTGCCTTTTTCCCCACATCCTCTCCAACATTTATTGTTGTTTGTGTTCTCGATAGCTGCCAATCTGACTGGAGTGAAATGAAATCTTAGCGTAGTTTTCCCAGTTCATTTTTTAAAAAAATATTTATTTATTTGCTTTAGTTGTACACAATGCGTATAGTTTTGCGTGGTGCCGAGGATCGAACCTGGGCCGAACATGTGCTAGGCGAGAGCTCTACCGCTGAGCCACAACCCAGCCCAGTTTTCTCATTCTTGATTTGACATTGAATCATAAAACAAAACCTTGTCTCCCCCATCTGTGTCTGCATGCATGTTATTTTACCCAGGATTGTGGAAAGAGTGGGCATTCTTAATAATGTCTTACTCATGAATTAAAAACAATTTTGTCTCAGATTCATTCATTCACTGATAAAATATTGTTCACCATCTGCTAAGTAATTGATAGTGAGATGAGAGTTATACTTAACTCGTCGTGCAGAAACAAAATAATTCTTGTTTCTGTAGAACACTGCCTCGGTGAGAGATAGCCAGTAATTAAGGGATATAGTTGAGGGTACAAATGAACAAGTCCTACTGTGTGCTCAGCTTAGTTGGGGAGGTAAAGGCAAATTCTGTTGGGAAACAATCCTTCAGGTGATACCTGGCTTAATTAAGTGAAGAGAGGAAGACAACATTCCCGATAGAGGGAGAAACATGTGCAAAAGTCCTGCGGCAGGTAGAAGCTAGGTGACCAGGTATTAGGAAAGACCATAAGTAGATGGAGCAGAGAGAGGAACTGCACTCAGGAGGTGGGGCATGAACAAATGGAACTGCTGTACTATGTTTGGTGTTTGGGAAATTGTTTGATCTGTTTTTTTTTTTGTTTTGTTTTTGTTTTTGTTTATAAGAATCCTTATCTGTTGAAGAGTTTTAGGCAAATTTCCAGCATCATCACGTGTGTTTATTTTAAATATCGTTTTGATCGCAGTTTGAAGACTGGCTTCAAGAGGACAGAGGGGATTCAAGGAGGCCAGTTTAACGACAGCAGCGAAAGAAGAAGGCAGCGGGGACCAGGAGAGGTGGTGGCGGTCCTGCGGGAAGAGGACAAGTGGCGAGATGTGCAGGAGGGAGAGCCACGGCTCCCGCACAGCCCAGGCAGGGCCTGCCGAGACAGTGCACAGGAGCAAAGCCCTGCTGTGTGCAAAGGTCAGGCTCCCCCACCTTCTGAAGCCCTTTCCTCTGCTGCCCATTTTCCAAAAAGTCCCCCTCAGGCTCTTTCCCTCCAGGATGGTCTGCAGCCATCACTCCTCCGCCCTCCGTAATGCTGGAGCTTTCGGAACCGGCTCCGCAGCTCTCCCCAGGGCCTCGGAGCTGGAGCAGGCTGCGTGCAGGCCCCGTTCCCAGCTGGGCTTCTGTCCCTACTTTGTCAAGTGAGGAGGAAGCACCAGACGCTCTCTGAAGCCCATGTGGCTCTACAGTGGGCCGCTCCTACGATCGCTGTGCACTTTGAAGGCCTCAGGGAGACTCCCGTCCCCTTACATCCTGATGTTTGATTCTTTTAAAGTGAGACCAGTTGGGTTGTGACGGCACAGCACATCCTTGTTGTCAGGTTTATAGTCCCACGCCCACCCCACGCTAAGCATTGGCTGATTGGACTTGATTTGATGGGAATTTTGGCTTCCAAACCAAGATCAGAACCAGGCAGCTCAGGAAATGCTGCCCAGGCATGACCTGTTTTCTGACCCATCAGTTGCTGCTGTTGGAAAGCTCTGCTGGCTTGCAGGAAACAGAGGTGGATGTTTGAAAGACGAGGCAGATGCACAGAGGCAGGAACAGCCCTGCCGACACTGAGAAGAGACTACAGCAATCGGTTTATTAATTTTACATCGGGGACTGTAATGTGCACACATATTTACCACGTCATATGACGCCACAGTAGATTTTGATAATGTAGCATTCCTTCCTGTCCTCCTGTTTCAACATTTTTGGGCTTTCTTCTTGTGTTTTCTGTCATGTTTTAAAAATATCGCGCTGTGCTTATCAGTCTCACATTTTATTTGTTGATGCTGCTTTTCATGAGATTGGAATTAGCCTTATCCCATCTCTCCCACATCGCGTCCCCCTCTGAGGGCCCTGTCCTTTCGATCAATTTTTCCATCAAACCCTGCTCATTGAACTCCACACTCATCCATGCCAGCTGGTGTGTCTAGGTGTCAGGCAGCAGGTAAGAGGCTATGATGGAGGGGAATTTTACCCACTTCACCCGCTTCCCTCAGTTTCTGTTGCATTTTTGGGCATGCGTTCTTTGGAATTTGAAGAATGGCATTTTGTTCTAAGAACATCTATCACATGGGTTAAAATTTTAAAGAGCTGGGGAACATAATTTTTTCTGTGTATTTGAAAGTGTGAGGACAGTATGCTGATACCTGTATATGTTCTGGTAACTGCTCAGACTTATTATGAAAGCATGGCCAGACATTATGGGCTGGATCAATTGGACTTTGGGTTTGCTGAAGGAACTATTCCATTTTCTAGTTGAAGACAGATCATGTTCTGCTACTGAACAAATGCTAACATAATGTCTCTGGACATTAAGGAACTCTCAGGGTGGGAAAAAATATGAGTCATAATTCTGAGCAGAATTGGAAATAGGGGGAACACATAAAATTCTTTGGACATTCTTCTCTGGGAAGTTGTAAAAGATATACTTTCTTCTATTTCTTTGGCTAAGTAAAACTAAATATTCTGGCTATTACATAGAAAACAATTAGGAGGACTCTGAAAAATAAGAGATGGTGCACTGAGTAGGCACCTTAGAACCTGATCAGCAACACATTGGAGAGCTTCATGGGTTTTATTTTTATCTTGTATATCTCAGACATATGGAAATCATGATAGACAAAAAATAAAATGATAGACTTACACGCTAATATTTGCACAACTGCGTAGAATATCAGTGGTCTAAATATACCAATTAAAAGAAGAAATTGGCAAAGCAGAGACTATACTTGCTTTTAAATAATTCATGGTCAAAGAGGAAGTACAAAAATTAAATAACACTGAACTGAAAAAACAAAAATACAATATCAAAAATTGTGGAACACAGCTAAAGTAACAATGACTGGGGAATGTATAGTACTACAAGCACACATTAGAGGAAAAGGCAAAAATGAATAACCAATGATCTGATGTCAAGAATCTAGAAAAACAAAAAGAAAATGAATCAAAAGCAAGAAGAAGGAAGGAAATAATAAGGATGAGAATGGAAGTAAATGAAATGGAAACAGAAACATAATACAAAAAAAAAAAAAAACACAGGTAGATCTCTGGAAAGATAGAAGATATTGACAAATATGTAGCAAAACTGACAAGGAAAAAATAGCTGACACAAATTACCAATATGAAAAATGAAATGGGGTATTACTATAGTTCCTGCAGACACCAAAGGAATAATAACAAAACGAAACAAAGGTCTCTATAGACATGCATGTGCAACTTAGACAGAGTGGACTGATTCCTGAAAACCACCCATGATGTGATGAATAGTGTGAATAGCCCTGTAACCATTAAGAAAATTGAATTTGTAATTTAAAAACTGCCCATCCTGCTAATCTTCAGGCTCGAATTATTTCACAAGAGAATTCTACCAAAATTAAATCTAATTCTACACATTTTCTTACAGATTATAAGAGCTGAAAACACTTCCCAATTCATTTTGTGAGGCTTTTATTACCCTAATACTAAAACCCAAATCAATAAAGATAAACAAAATAAACAAAGTTTAAAAAACCTGTTAGACCAATATCCCACATGAATATAGATCAAATATCCTTGCAAAATATTAACAAACAGAATTCAGCAAAATATAAAAATAATTATATACCATGTCAATGTGGCATTTACTCTAGAGATTGAAGGTGGGTCAATATTTAGAAATCAATGAACACAATCCACCATATCAACAATTTAAAGAAGAAAAATCACATGATCCTGCCAATCAATGCTGAAACAAATGCATATAACAACACTCACTATTCATGATTAAAAACAAACAAAAAGCTCTCAAACTAGAAATAATTCTTTAAGCTGATGGAGAGCAGCCCCAAAGATCTTACAGTTAACATTTTTCTTAATAGTGAAAGATTGACTGTTTTCCCCCAAAGAGTGAAATAAGGCTAGATTACATTGGCTGCTTCAACGCCATCAGGAAAGAGAAGGAATTAAAAGGCATGCCTATAGGGAAGAAAGAAAAAAGTGTCTCTATATGAAGATGACATGATTATATATATATATATAAATATATAGAAAATGCCAAGGATTCCACAGATCACACTTAGAACTAACAGCAAGTTCAGTAAATTCACAATTGTCAAGGTAAATATAATAATCAGTTATATCTATACATACCAGCAAAGAACACCTGGGCACCAAAGCTACAGATACAACCATTTAAACCTGTAAGACTAACAAATACATGAAACACACAGCTGTAAATCTAACTAACTATATACACTCACACACAGACAGAAAGAGAGAATAGCTAAAAACAACAGATCGTGGGTGAAAGAAATCAAAGATTTAAATAAGATAAGGAAGATATTTATGGATTAGAATCCTCAACATAGCAAAGATGACAATTCTTCCTAAATTGATACACAGGTTTACTACAATTCTTATCAAAATCCCAGCAAGAATTTTGTAAATATAAGCAAGGTTATTTTGAAATTTATAAGGAAAGGCAATGGAACCAAAATAGCTAAAACAATTGTGATAAAAAGGATAAAGTGACACAATGAACCTACTCAATTCCAAGGCTGTGTAGTCCTGAAGAAGACATAGAAACATAGATAAATGGAGTGCAGTAGGGAGCCTGTGATAGGCCCACACAAATACGCACAATGGATTTTTCACAAAGGTGCAAGAGTTATTGGAAGGATGAGCTACTTATACGCCAAAACATATGAACCTCAACCAAAATCTCTCATCTTATACAAAAATTAACTCACAATGAATCATGGGAGCATACGTGAAATGTAAAACTATAAGACTTTGGAAGTACAAAGGAGTAAAATCTTTAGAAGTCAGGGCTAGGGAAAGTTAGGGCTAGTTAGTAGATTTGACACAAATGTACAGTTCTGGATCAGCAATAAATTTTACTTCCTCAGGATGAAGACACTCTTGTGCTATGGGGAAAAGAAAGCCTGAGGAAGAGACCGAAAAGACAGCCCAAAGAGTGGCAGAAAATATTTGAAAGTATATGTCTACCAAAGAACTAGTATCTAGAATACAAAGAAAACGCTCAAAACTCAAAAGTGAAAAATACAATAAGAAAACATTCCAATTAGAAAATGAGTGAAAACATGAATAGTCATTGAACCGAAGAAAGTACATATAAAGGTTCAACATCATTATCCATTAGGGAAATGGAAATTAAAACCACAATGAGGTTTCCTACGTACCTTTCAGAATGTTTAAAAAACAATAACAACAGCAAATGCTGCCCCATGGTTACTCTTGCATTGTTTCTGGGAATATTGTTGACACAAGCACTCTCGAGAACAGTTTGGTAGTTTCTTAAAATACTAAACATGCTAATACCATAAAATTGAACTTCTGGGCATTTATCCCAGAGAAATGAAGACTGATGTTCATGCAAAAACCTGTATATGAATTCTTATTTATATTAATTTACTTGTAATAGTCAAAACTAGAAACAGCCTTATTTTCCTTCGGCGGTCGAAGGAAACAAACCATGGTACTAACTGGGGATAAAATGTGCTGTGGTGACACACTTGTATAAATCGTTAGACAATTATGCTGATTAAAACATTCCTTTTCACAGCATATTACAGTGACACAGCCACTTCAATGTTTATAGCAGCACCATTCACAATAGCTAGGTTGTGGAACCAACCTAGATGTCCCTCAGTAGATGAGTGGATAAAGAAAATGTGGTATATATACACAATGGAATTTTACTCAGCAATAAAAGAGAATAAAATAATGGAATTTGCAGGTAAAGGGATGAAGTTGGAGAATATAATGCTAAGTGAAATTAGTCAATCTTGAAAATCCAAATACCGAATGTTTTCTCTGATATAAGGAGGCTAGTTCACAGTGTTGTTGGATGGGGGTACATAGGAGGATTAGAGGAACACTAGAATGGTCAAAGGAAAGGGAGGGGAAGGGAGGGAGCAAGAGGGGGGGGGGAAGGAAAAAAAATTGGTGGTTGAATGAGATGGATATCATTATCCTAAATGCATGATTGAAGATCTGAATGGTACTTATATACTTTGAATACAAGCAGTTGTATGTAAAAAGATGCTATATATGTGCATTATGAAATGTAATACATATACTACTATTATAAATAAAAAAAGAAAGAAAAAAAATCCCTTTTCTAAAATGTTCTGTACTGATTAATCCCATTAATATTACATTATTGAAACAACAAAGCAGAATTTAGGGACAAATTAGTGGTTCTCAGGGCTTAAAGTGGGGGTGAGGATGGGAGGATGTTGGGTGTGGGTATAAAAGAGCAAATTGAGGGATCTTGAGCAATTATGAAAATGCTCTGTATCTTGACTGTGTCAATGTCAATATCTTGGTTGTGATATTAGAGTATGATTTTGTAAGATGGTATCACTAGGGGAAACTCTATAAAGATGCACTGAATCTTTTTATATGATTGGTTAACACTATGTGAATATACAATTGTATATGAAAATTGTCAACTAAAAATTCTGAGCATATTAATTTCACAACAAAATTGGATTTCGAAGATCGATTTATTTATATTTGTTTCAATTTTAACTCTCCTGGGAATGTCATAATAGAAAGGACTTTTTTAACTCAAATATGGAGCATCTATCAATATTTTGTTGACATTTTATGATTGAAATATCTCTGGGTTTTTAATATCCTTATAAAATTTTGATGAACTCTATTGAACCGTGTGGCTGGGTACAATTTGAAATGGGAAATAGAGGAGCATTTTCCTTTTCAACCCTTGGGTTCAGAGTGGCCTTGGTGTTTATTCCCACTTTGAAGCCTTCAGAGGACAAAATTCACACTACCCACCGACAACCCCTAGGAAGAGTTCACAAGGAGAGTGGTCTCATGGATAATAAGCAGAACTTCCTTGAAAGCCACATGCCTGACTGGTGGTAGGATTAGTGGTTATATGCATTATGTTAAGAAATAGAAAGCTCATGGTTACAGGGGGACGACAGCGAGGATGATATTGCAGCAGAACCTGTTGGGTGGAGAAGGCTTGGGTTCTGTGATTGCAAGTTTGAGAGAAGCAACTAAATGGGCTTGAATGGACCCTTCCTTTGTCTCTGTAAGGTCTCCTTTCAAGAATCTCACTCTCTGGTCCCCACAGCATAGATTCTCCCAGAACAGTCCCCTCAGGCTGCGGCAGTGGGCATGAGAGCAGGTACAAACCTCGATCACATTCTCTTCTTCCTGTGACTATCTTTTGGCTGGTTCTGAATCTAGGGTGTTGTGTGTTGAGCTTTGGAAAATCTAGCTGCCTTTAATCCACAAAATGGCACCCGCTCTGAGTTGGTCATCAGGCTGGTGATGACAGCCAGCTCTGTAGGTAAGACTACAAGCACCAGAGGGACTTCAATGAGAAATTTTCCAAGATCAAGCATGGACTGCAACTGTTCCTTGCAGTAATGTTCACTGTGCAAGTTCTGCATTTATCTTTGTGGTAGATTGTTTGCAGAAGTTGTTGGCTTCTCTCCTTTTATTCACCCTTGGGTAATGCTTTGTTGTTGTTTGTTCTGTACTGCTGGGGATGGAATCCAGGGCCTCACACATGCTAGGCACACTGTCTACCACTGAGCTACAACCCCAGCCCTGGTAATCCTTTCTTATAGCGACTCGGGTCTACACCAGAAAACTCACTTTGCTGAAAGGCCAGTAACAAGTTGATCACAAGCAAATATTTGGAAAGCATTTGCACTTTGGGTCTTATTCTTTGTGGCTGCTCTTGGGACACTGTGCCCACCCCCAAGTGAGCTGCATCAGCCTGAGGAGAGATGCAGTCCTTCGCCTCAATTGTCACAGACGTAGGACTGAGGACTTCCTAGACAATTTGCCTCCAGCCCAGTCAACCCAGGGAATGAGAGCCAGCCAGATGATTATGGAATCATGCACGATAACAGATGTCTGTTGTTTTAAGTCACTAAGTTTCGGGGTGACTTATAAATGCTTCAAAAGCTAACTGATAGCATTTTATATCTGACCCTTTCTAAGGTGCTGACTCTTATTTGAGTCAGTGGGTGGCTTTGCCTCAGCATGTCATAAGCCGTCAGGAATGACTTTCATCCCCATCCTAAAGACAGAAATGAGGGGCGTGATGAACGAACTCCCTGGTTTTCTGTCCGGCCGGCCATAGGACTCTCATAGCACTGCCGCTGGGGTTCTGCCATTCTCAACGGGGACATCACGCTCTAAAGGAAACAAGGATTTCTCACACTTCCAAGTGAGCTCTTTGTCAGCTCTAAATGCCAGCTCTGTCCCACTGCAAGGGATGAGATGTTTGCTCTCACCGTGGTAATTCTGTTTCTATTGATTTTCTTGTCGAGGAGTTTTGGTCACAGCCCACGTTGCCCATAAAACCTTTATGTCATCATTACTACTGCAGCGTCTTAGAAACTCCGTTTTACTTAGTGTTATTTTATGTGCTGAATAGAGGTGTGGGCTGCCCAGGCCTCCTGAGGGGTCATGGTGAGTCAGGCTGGTCTGTGCTGCCCAGATTCTTTCCCCCTTCTTCTCTATCCCAAGTACACTGCCCCACTCACCCCCTCCTCTACTGTTTCTGTATTTTGCATATTGGTATTTCTGGACTTTTCCTCATTATGCTAGACTGTGGATTTCTTGGGGACAAGAACTATGTCGCATCCATCTTCATCTTCTACTCCACAGTTCTGTATTTGGAGCACGTCAGGTGCAGAGTAGAAGTTGGAGGATTGGAGGATTTCTGTTTGATTCAATTTATTCATCATTCAGTATATTGTTGTTGAGTTTCTACTATGCTGTGGACACTGGTAAGCACTGAACAATACAAATATGGTTCGTGTTCAAACACAAATAAACGTCTGATTATGAAGGATGATGGCTACGTTGAGGAGAAAGCACAAAGAGGGTTAGAAAGAGACCTGATTTGTGTTGAATGGTTGAGGTAAGCCTTCATGAAGAAGGGCGTTGCCGCTGCTGATTCTCCTCAGCTTTGCAAGGCAGAGACCCTTGACACAGAGATCTATTCACAGTATTCCCTGGAGTATTGAAACTCAGTGACCCTAAGTCATCGGATGACGACTTTTCTAAGAAGAAGTGTGTGGAACCGTCCAGAGATGGGAATGTGCTGGATTTTAAAGCCATGCACCAGGAGCATAGTGAGGTTCAGCTCCATCTAATAACCACTTGCTTCTAGTAACCTGCTGCATATCAAGCAAGGTGCTAGTGCGGCTTCTCAGAGGGTTTACTGTTGGGTCCTTGTACTTGAACATAAAGAAGAACTCTGGCAAGAAGATATAGATCGGAACTCTTCAGTTCATAGATGAAAACTGAGGCATTGCAAGGAGAATGAGGAAGTTAAGGCGTGAGAGGGCCTGCGAGAAGAGCACTGCGTAAGCCTGGCAGGGCTCGAGAGGAATGAGGAGGCGTGGAGAACAATGGGGAGTGGAGCTGAGGTTAGACCGGGCCTGGAGGAAGGGGAGAAGGCCAGAGGCCACGTCAGCTCGGGCTGCTGGGGGCTCCTCTGCAGAGGCTGCTTCTGAGCCATCACGTGGTGTGACGACTCAGCCACTCCTTATCTTGTACTCTCCTGTTTCATCGTCTGTCCTCCCAGATTTTGATGGTGGAATGTTGAACTCCAGGGCTGTAAATCCCCCAAGCATACTGTTTACTGATCCCTTCCATTGAAGGATTCAGTGGAGGGGCTTTGGATATTTTGTTACTCACTTGGTGGGCCGGGATACAACAGAAGGCTGCACCAGGCCTGCAGTCAGGTGGGAACACACAGGACAGGTTGCATGCCCTCGGCACAGGTGCATTTCCTCAGGTGTTCTCTGAGTACATTCCTTTACTTTACAGCCAAGTTCATTCTGTTCACATTCTCACCTAAAAGATTGGAGATAATGGAAATGAAGAGCTCCCCCTCTCCTGTTTCTTTGTTATCACATTCTTTAGACACCTTCTTATCTCATTGCAAGGTTTCCTAGGCCCTGATTAGTATTTAACCTGACACTTCACCCCTTCAGGGCCTCACAAGCCCCTTTGTGTCCCTCTCAACCTCAGACCATCCCATGTCTTCTGTGAGGCCCTCTAAACAGGGAGCTGGAGGCACATGGCATCCACATATTACAGAGCAGCACAGAGAGCAAGAACCCATCAGCACGCAGGCTAAGGTAGTTAAGACAGCATCGATTCGTTTAGACACTTGTGTTAAAGCAGGAGTGATGTTGCATTTTGGTCCAGTTCTGTTATATCCAAGTCGATTTCATCTCATGTGTGGGTTGAACTGCCCAGGGAAGTCCTTGTGTTGCATTCACAAGGAATTCTGAGCAGATGACAGTTGGTCTGGTTGGCATGATACACAACTTCTGTTGCCCAGTCCAGGAATAGACTACTTGTTGCTAACCTATGGAGAATTTGACAAATGTTTAATAGGTACCCATAATGGACAATCAGCTCCACGAGGTAGCTGTACAGGCTGCTATATGAACTTCTGTTTATAAAGTAGAGTACAATAGACTTGCCTGGGTGAGGGTGCCATACCAATCAATCTGCACTTCTGGAACATAGAGTAAGACTCCTCTGGCATATTTAACGGTCTTAAACTGATACAAAGTGTTCCTCAGGTGATGACACTCCAGGGTAACATCACCTGTTGTTCTGAAATCCAGTTTCCCAACACAATCGCCTTTACTTGTGAATTTGGACATTCTCTCTCCCCACAAGGGGTCAGTAAGGCAAACCACTTACTTGTACAGTCCATACCAACAAATGCTCCTCGTCTCTGATGTGAAGTCCTGAGGACGTGGCAATAGTAAATTGTTACTTGTGCCCCAAGTAAGTTTAAGAAAATGCTCAGTGGAACTGTCCTTTATCTATCACTGTAATGTTTGTAGCCATGGGCAAGGTAACCCAGAAACAACTGCAGGCAGTTAATGTCTGGGTTTCTCATTTAGTGTCCTCAGTTCCTGAGGCAGACAAGCAGCCCTGCATAAAGTTACTTTTAGTCCTGAAGGCTTATTTCAGATGGCTGTTTACTCTTTGAATTAATCCAGCTCCTGTTGGATTGTATGGCTGGTGGAAAACCCGTAATCTGTCCTAGTCTTGAGCCCACTGTTGTATGTCATGGCCTGTGAAATGACTTCCTTTGTTACTTTCCATTACCTGTGGTATGCCACACATGGCTCTCAGCCAGATCAGTCCCTTAATAGCTGCCCTCCAGTCGGCCCTTTTGCTGGGGAAGTCTTGCATCAAACCTGTAACTGTGTCCACACAAGTCAATGCATATGTGTCCCCTTCAGATAATGGGAGAGAGCCAATGTAGTCTATTTGTTATCACTGAAGAGTGATGTCACCTTGTTTGATG
Source organism: Tamias sibiricus (assembly GCA_025594165.1). Lineage (NCBI taxonomy): Eukaryota > Metazoa > Chordata > Mammalia > Rodentia > Sciuridae > Tamias > Tamias sibiricus. The sequence goes on from CM046660.1 coordinate 184,303,886, forward strand.
TGCCCCTTGGTGGCATCCAGACATCATGGGTAGTGAGAGCAGGCAAGACAGTTCTGGCATGTGGCAACAACATCAGACATCCACGTGGGCAGACCCCAGGGTGTCACAGCAATTCCCGTAGTTTTTTGCCCTGCACACTTTCATCTATGATGTAGTGAAGTGGCAATTTCTTCTTCTGGGCGTTCCTCTACCCATCTTATACTTGCCAAGTTGGACAGCTTTATCATTTTCTGGAAACTGAAGAGGGCAGTGAGCAGTCACATGGTACATACATTGTGACAACTTTGGTTTGGAAACAGTGCCAAATATCTTCCCATAGCTGCTTCTGCACAGAGGCCTGCGGTTAATTACCCACTGTTGTTGCCTTCGAGGCTGCCATGTTGAAGGTCCTATGAATACGGCTCAGCTGTCTGTAGAGACAGTCAATGGCCCACCTTCATGAACAATAGCCACCCATACTGCTCACATTCATCCGCTGGCTGCTGTGTTCTTGACCCTCTTTGATCCATACCGTCTTGGACACTGGATGATAGGCTATAGTTCTCCTCTCTAGAAGGTGTCCTTTTACTGATTCATCAGTATACCAGGCTGTCTCTGCTGTTGGAGAGACAGGTGAAGGGAGCAAAGGTGTGTCTTCTAGCATTTCAACCTTTTCTGCTCCATATGTGACTTGTCCCAGAAACTGTTAAAGTTCTAAGCTGAGAGGCAAAGTATTGTGTCTTCCTCCATCAACGGTATTCACCCATTTCATAGCACTTGCCATCTGAGCTAGCCCCTGTCATGGAGCCTTGGCCTTTCTCTGTGGCCGTACACTGATGGGAAAGGTGGTCTCGACCTTAACTGCAGCCTCTCTGGTGATGGGCTTCTTGGCAGGAAGGGCAGCATCTGTAGCATGCAATTGTTTTTCCAATGAGTTATAACATTCCTCTGCCTTCTTCCAAAACGGTGACCAAAATCCAATGGAGGACTTATGTCCCCCAATCTGCTGCGAGAAGTCCAGTCCAAAGCCACCTGTAGTAAGCTCAGCAGGTGTTGATGTGTTTAGTGTCCCAAAGCCCTGTGTCTGTCTTACCATTTGTTTGGCCCGATTAAAGACCTCCGTATGCCAGTTAGTAGGGTCCCATACTGTCCTCTTCTACACTAATTATGTCGGGGTCATAACAACTGAGCCAGATGAGGTATGAAAGCCCTCCAATAACTCAGTAGCTTCACGAATTGTTGTATTTGATTTACTGCATTGGGAAGTGGAAACACCTAAACTTTCTCACAGCTGCCGTACAAACTTTGTCTCACTTGACCAGACAACACCCAGGAATCTTACCAATTAGTGAGAGCCCTGAAGATTGTCATGGATTATCTTTTGTCTCCTCCCTTGCAAAAGTGTGGGGGTAGCCTTGGTGACCACTGGAAGAGAATCAGATGTGATTGTTACATAAACATTTTTACTAGTGGAGGTCAGTACCGGGCATTTTGCCATACCATGACACAAAGTGGGGGGATGGAGGTGTCCTTGAGGTAATGCTACAAACATCCACCGCCAGCTTTCCCACTTGAGAGTAAATGGGTCTTGACTCTCCAGACCTTTATCTGTGATAAAGAAGGCATTAACAAGGCCCACAGTAGCATGTCCCTAATTGAGTGCTCAGCTCTTCTAGCATAATGGCTATGTTGGGAATGGTGGCATAAAGTGGAGGGATCAATTCACTTAATCTTCTACGAACCACTGTCATGTGCCAAGTCTCATGCTTCTTTCCTACTGGCCATACAGGGGAGTTGAAAGGACTGTGGGCTGGGAAAATTATGCTGACTTTAGCCAATTCATGTGTGGTCTCTGTTATCTCTTGAGGGCCACCAGAAAGCTGATATTGTCTGATGTCTACAATTCAGCAGGGTGCAGGCAAAACAACAGTGGTTAGCCTCTGAACATTGGCTTTATAGCTGACACGTGCTTAAGCTCCCAGCAATACAAACAGAACTCCCCTAAGGTAGTTTGTAGGCATTTATCTCACAAGATGTCAATACCTATTATACATCAGGAGTGGGGTGATGAACATCAGGTAGGGGGCTGGGTGGCAGTGGTCCAAGCCACAAAGTTTCAGCTCATACTCTCCCTATTTCCCCCCATATCCATCAATAGCAGTCAATCTTGCTGAGACTTTATCAAGATTTTCACATATCAACGTACCTGCAGCTCCTGTGTCCACCAATGACGGTATTCTCTGAGTATTTCTGAAGCCAGTGGATTGCCATTTCCATTTCCATATATGGCCTCTAGTCCAGAGACGTGGCTCATACCCCTGCACTTTGACCTCTCCCGTAGTTGTCCTACACCCAAGGGCTCCGTGACCCCTCCAGGCCAACCCTAGGCTCTGCTTTTGTCCTGTCTCCTAATGGGAGAGGCTTGTCTTTGTCTCCTTTTGGATTAGAAGTCCATTCTACCTTTCTGTCTCCCTTTTTCTTCTCCTTATTGAATGATAATGGCTGAGACCACTTGTCCTTTGGAAATTGCTTCCGTAGCTATACCAGTGTGGCATTAGATTGTTAATCTAGTTTCCTCTCACCCACTCCTGCTGCTATTAAGTTCACCCACATCTGTTTACTAGAGAGTTGAAGAAGTCCTTCCAGTTTTGGCTGAGTTGATAGACTCCAATTTTCACACCAAATCTGTCTGTCTCCCCTAGATCTGTATCAGTTGTGCTCCTTGCTGGAGGGGCTGCCCTACTAATGGGGATAATATTGATAACAGGGCACCATAGATAGACAGAGGGGCTACACGTAACACTGCATTTCTCATCCTGGCAGAACAAATCATACAGCTCCTTCCCGGGAAAGGCCACACATAAATAGTATGTTTTATTCTGAGTTCTCACTAATAGCTCTGTAGTTCTTCCATGGAAGCCCAGATGCCTCTGGGTATAGGAATCTCTTGAATTTGGCCATATATTGTGAGTGGCAAAAAGCAGCCAAGCTAATAAGGACCCCACACGTTTATTAGTAGCACTGGCCTAAACCTGCTGACATAAAACAGGGTGAGCAGTCACTGAAGTCATCTTAGATAATTCTACACCATTCGACATTATCCTACCTGCTCTGGTGCCCCACAAGAAGAACAGCCGTGCAGGTGCACTTCCTTTTGTTCTTTGTTATTTTTTCCTGAACTTGGACCCTAGTTCCACCAGCTCTGTATATAGCATGTGGTATATAAATGTCCCTCAGGTCCTCCCTCTGAGTTCTTAACTTGTGGACCAATACTGGTCGAGCTTCTATCATGTCTTCATCTTCCGCCTCCACTTCTGAGGCCCTGGAGCTGGTGCACTCCCTGAGCGGGTCCCATGTCTGAGAATCCCAGTTTTCATGAGTCACCAACGCCCTAATCCCTGTCCCGGGCCTGCTGTGTCCCCTCAGCTTACCGTAACAGCAGGCCGTGACCTCCAGACGCTCACCTACATGTTCAAGGGCTGCAGCAGCACATTCTGACAGTCAACCTGTGCTACACTGAGGCTGGGTGGCTAGGTCCCAGTCTGTGGTTGACTTAAAAGGGCCCAGCAGGGACCTTGCCACCACTGCAGGAGCATTCTTTGTTTGCTTTCACTTGTTGTTGCTACTTTGGATTCCTCGTGTGTCACTGTCACTACTTTGGATGCTGCTGCCAACACTTGCAGTACCTCTCTTTGCATTTTCGGGGTGTCCCCCCCATCTCTCCCATAGGGAAGACACCTCAAATTACATCAAGCCTTGTGGGCAGTCTGGGATTTCCCCTGCAAACTTTGTGCTCTTTCCCATCTCCAGAGTCGATTTCCCATGTCTCCCTTGGGGATCCTGCCAACTATACCAATTGCTAGACCCTTCTCCAGCATATTATTCACTGAATCCCCCCAAAATGAACTTGTAGGTCTCAACAGAGATGGACATTTTATTACTCACTCACTCCTCCATGATAGTGGGCCAGGATATAATGGAGGGCCACCCTGTGCCTGTTAGCAGTAGATTCTACCAAACACAGACCATGAGTCAAGGATTGGAAAGCAAGTGATTTATTTGGGAATATTTGGGATGCTGGGGAAAAAAAAAAACACATTTTAAATCAGACAACTCTGGAAAACTAAAACTTATACCAGAAGGATGACAGCATTTGACTGTTCATTGCATTAGATGAAGATTTATCTCATTCACCCCCTCCACTCCATATACCTTCCTGCCCACCCACACCCACTCAAGTGTGTATCACTGCAAACACACAAGTGGCATTACTAGATAGCCATACTGCATTTCTAATGATTGCAATCCTCCCCCCAACCTTTTTTCTTCTTTCCCTTGGGGTGTAATTTCTGTTTCTCTACCTATTTTTCTAGGCATTTGACACACATTTGACTCCAAATGCTGTGAATATGTTCAGACAAATCATTTATCAGTAGTTCCTCATGATGAATCCTCTTGCAGAACTCTGATCACTCCAGCTAGTGCTAGTTGACTCAAAGCCTGTGACCTTCCTTTTTATTGTCCTGCTGATGTGTGCTACTCTTTCCCACATCACTTTATTCCTCTTTCTTGGATTACTCCTTTGTTTTGTGGAAAGCATTTTCCAGTAGCTTCTGAGAAAGAGTACTTGGGAGATAAATATTTTTAGTTAGTGCATTATAATTTTATAGTATATAATAATGAAACTCACTGTGGCATATTCATATGTGCACATAACAGTTTGCCCTATTTCATTCCCCATTACTTCCCCTTTTCCTTTCCCTTCTCCCTCCCCTGAACCACTCTAGTTGCTTTCCTTCTATTAATCTATTTGTTTTTAATTGATGTATTATAGTCATACACAAAAGTAGGATTCATTTTGTCATGTTTTTATATGCACTTATCTTAAGTTTTTTTAGTAGCAGAACAATGGAAAATAGCCAAGTTATGGAACCAGCCTCAGTGTCTGTCAACAGAGTAATGGATAAACAAAATGTAGTGTATGTACACAATGAAGTCCTATTCAGCTATTAAAAAAAGAATGCAATTATGTCTTTGCTTGTGCCTATAAGCTGTGGAATTCAAGATCATCAAACTAATTGAAACAAGCCAGATTCAGATAGTCAAGGGTCAATTTTTTTCTCATATGTGAAGCTAGAGGGAAATCAGGCATATAAAAATGGGGAAGGGAATCTCATAGAAATAGAAGAGAGAACAGAAAAGTAGAAGAGAGGGAAGAAAATCAGGGAAGGGAAGTAACTGCAGAATGAAATTGAGATAAAAATTTGATATTGTATCCATAGGACAACTTATTTATCCTACACTTTATATTTGAGCTTTAATTTACTGGGCATAGAATTCCTTTATCATTTAAAAGGCATTCATTTAGTATCTCTGTCTTCTATGGAGGCTGTTAAAAATTCAGAAGACATTCTTCTCTAAGAGTCTTTCGTCTTGTTTTTCTGTCTATAATATTTCAGGACATTTTCTTCATCTTCAGTGTTCTGAGGTTTCACGATAATGTGCCTTGGTGAATGTCACATTTTATCACTGTGTTGTTTACCCCATGGGTTTTTTTTCTTTTTCCCAAGCTGAACGTTTGTCTCCTTCATAGGAAATTTTCTTGAATTATTTCTTTTACAATTTCTTTCTGTTCTTTTTTTTTTAAAAATATTTATTTATTTATTCTTATTTTTTTTTTTTTTGTGGTGCTGGAGATCAAACCCAGGGCCTTGTGCATGCAAGGCAAACACTCTATCAACTGAGCTATATCCCCAGCCCTTCTTTCTGTTCGTTGCATTCTCTTTGCTTGAAGTGTTTTATATGCTAGATATGCTGGGCTGGGTCTCTATGTTTCATATCTAATGTTTTTATTATATCTTTGCTTACCTTTTCAGAGATTTTCTCAACTTTATCTGCTGACTCTTCTGCTGAATGTTTCTGCTACTGTATTTTATTTTATTTTATTTTATTTTTTTTTTGGTTTCTAAGAGCTACTTTTCTTCTCTGCATATTCCACTTTGAAGGCATCCACCATTTCCCTCTAAATGTGGTAACTTCTATTATACTGTGAGGATATTTATGACAGTTTGGTGGTGACAGTGTTTCCTGTCATGGTCTCTATTTTTGTTGACATTCAAAAATATTTCTCAGCTTTAGTCTTTTTCTGTGTTAGTCACATTCCACAAGCATATGGCAATATTTGGTTTTTGACTGAATTCAAGTGAGGCATTGAGAAGCTACTCAAAGTCTACTGAGAATGCCTGAAATTTGTTATCAGAGAACTTCGCTGAGAAATGATAAGGCTGTACTGCTTCCTGGGAGAACACCCCATGTCAGTATCTTCAAACTCTTGTCTTTTGGGTTGGTTGGGTTTTCCTTCATGTTTTGTGACCCGGATGGTGTGGACATGGCTACCAGGACCTGGGGATCTCCATGGGAAGAAGGTATGTGGTGTAGAGGGTCATGTCTCATTCTCTACACATTTCTTTAATCCATTTCTAAGCAGTAAAACACAGAAAGGAGTATAAATTGATTTCACAAATCCAAGAGGTTAATTCTTAAAATAGCAGTGGGAAAGAAACTACTCAGTATATATAGGCTGCCCCTAACAAGCCCAGCATTTTATGGTGTCAGGTACATGTAGGAGCAAGGCCAGGTGCATGTAGGAGGAAGGGCAGGTGGCCAGCAGAACTGGCCCTCTCACAGCAGACTGAAGCAGAAGAACTCAAGGCGTCCTCCCATCCTGCCAGAGAACTGGGAGTGTAACACAGAAGGAAGTCCATTCCCCTGTAGTCAAGTCCGCCCTTGTCCTCAGTGCCGTGACCTTCTCTCATCGGTGCCACTCACTTCCTTGCTCCTTTCCCATGCTGTGATGGGCACTGCAGCAGCTGACAGTTCAGGAGGAGGGAGACTGATCTTGGCTCATGGTGCTCAGAGGCTCCAGCCTGTGCTCAGCTGACTCCATTGCTGCTCTGGGCCTCGCGTGGGGCAGAACATCAGAGTGGAAAGGCAGTGGGGAAGAGGCTCAGCAACCCGGAAGGGAAGAGAGAGGAGGGTGGGTGGGGGTGGGAGCGAGAGGGGGTGGGGAGGGTGCGAGACCAGGGCAAGATCTAGTCCCCAAGGGCATGCCTCCGGTGACCTACTTCCTTCAGCCAGGTCTCACCTCTTACAGTTCTAATAATGCCTCCAAATCATTAATTCACCGATGAGGTCAGAGCCTTCATGACCCAACCACTCTCCAAAAGCCCCACTTCTGAACATCACTGCATTGGGGATAGGGGAAGAAACCTTTAACACATGAATCTTTTGGAATCACGTCCCATCAAAAACAACACTAGGAAAGACTTGTGGATCTATAATTTAGGAAATGTTTTCGTGGAACTCTTTGTGTCCCTTTTGCTTTCAGTCACTTACCCTTTTCTCTAAATGTGTTGTTTTTGGTATGTGTCCAAGAGAAGGAATACGGGGTATGAATTTTCAGGTTCCTCTAGTGACAAATAAGAGAAAAATGGAATGCCTGAAATCTTCCTCAAGATAGAAACATGAGCAAGGATTTCTTAATTTTTGTAGGTGGAGTCAGGAGGGTCAACCTACACACAAATATACAAACTTTGGGTTATTCTAGGAAGGTGACCAATGTATGAACATTGGTGTATGCTATGTTCATTTCACATTATTCTATTATTCTAAATAACAGGTCCTGGTAGCCTTTACTAACCAACATGTGCTGTAACAACAAAAGTAATGCAATATATCCAATGCTTCTCTTATGTTTTTAATAACTAACTCTTAAATTTGCCTGAATTAAGTGCAATGGACTGTATGTGTCCCCCAAAGTTTACATGTTGAAGTCCTACCCCACAATGTGGTGGTATTAAATGGTGGGGCCTTTGTTAGGGGATTAGGTCGTACATGGGATCACTGCTCTTGTAAAATGGACTGCAGAGAGATCTCCCACCCTCCTTCTGCCGTGTGAGGATGCAAGGAGACGTCAGCCTTGTGCAGTGAGAAGAGGCTGTCCCCAGACCATGCCTGATCTTAGACTTCCAGCTTCCAGAACGGTGAGAGATGAATGTTGTTTATAAACTACCAAGTGCATGGCATTTTCCTATAGCAGCTGCAAGTGACCAAGAAAGTGACAGTAATCTGACCTTCTTTAAGTAAAAATTGTTCTCATCATTTTTTTTTTTTTTTCAAGACACACAGAAAGGCTACTTTTGCCTATTTTGGAATTCAATCTTAGCGCTCTTAGATCAGGCATTAACAATTCAAAGCCCATAAAATATATAAAATATTAAAATGTAATTGTATTTTATGGAACACCCTTCCTATTTCTAATATTTCACCACACAAAGTTCATGTTTTCTTCTTTAGGAAAATTTATATTTTATTATACAAGTAAAGAATGTAGCAAATATCTAAAACCCCAAAAGTAAAAAGAAACCAATACGACATCCATTATCCACCCCACCCCTCGTGGTTAACCAGTGCTAACATTTCATTTTTTCCCCCAAATCTTTCTCAAGTGTGAATATTATGTATTTCACATCTAGAGTCATCTATAAGAACAATTTTATGCTCCTTCATTTTTTTTTAACTTAACAGTATGCACTGGTATACTTCCAGATTATAAAATGTTACTAGTTATGATTTTATACTATTGTTTATTGAATAATTTTCCTTGTTGGACATTTAGGTCACCTAAGGCATGTTACTATTATAAATGATCTACAGGGACATCTGTGTACATCTACCTTTGCCTGCATTGATGATTTTTTTCTTTAACGTGGATTCCTAGAAGTGGAATTAATGTTTCAAGGTCATGATTTATTAGGAATATTTTTAAGGTGCATTCTTTTGAATTGATATACAGAAAAATTGTACTTGCTTATCTTTCCTTATATAATACCTCCAGAAAGGCAGCTATAAAGCACTTCGCATCTTGGGGCTGGTTAAAAGTTCCCTCCCAGTCCTGGAGAGCCTAAATCAGGTAATGCAAAATATTCCTGTTCGGATTTGCTCAAAGCCAGGTATTTGAAATGCCTGGGCTGTGTTCAGAAACAACTTTGAAGGTTGAAGTCCTTTCTATTAAAATGCTTTGGATTCCACATTTCACTATGCACTCCTTGTTGTGGCTGGATATGAAGTATCCCCCCAGTAGCTGCTGTGTGAATTCGGCATGTTCAGAGGTGAGATGATTGGATAGTGAGAGCGGTAACCTAATCAGTGCATTCTAACTTGAATGGGCCGACTGGGCGGTAACTGTAGGCAGGTGGGGCATGGCTGGAGAAGATGGGTCACTGAGGTCATGCCCTGGCCTATTTGTGGCCTCCTCCTCCTCTCCCTGCTTCTTGTCTGCCACAAATAGAGCAGTTTTCCTCGGCCCCACCCTTCTGCCATGACCTCCTGCTTCATCTTGGGCCTAGAGCCGTGGTGTTGGCCCACCATGAATGAAACCTCTGAACCACGAGCCCAAATAAACTTCCTTCCTCTACACTGTTTTTGTTAGGTAGTTTGATCACAGCAATGCAATCCTGGTTAACACAGCCCCTCCTCTTTTCCTCTTTCCTCACCAAATAAAGTGACTTCCTGGCAATACTGAGCCACACAGGTGGGACTCGGAAACAACCTACGGAGTGGACAAGGATCTCTGTAAGTCTCCCCCACTCTGACCATCATTGGTCCAAGATTTTCCCTGGGGGTGGACATTGTGCTACACACTGGGAGTGACCAAAGTAAAATTCCGCCCTTGCAAGCTCTCATCTACACAAAACAGGCATCTAATTTGCCACTGTCTACTATATAAATAGATTGTAAATTCTTACTGGACAACTGTCACTGAACAATTGAGTCAGCAAATGACCATGTATTGAGGACCTGAATATCCAGGCTTAATTCACTTACTCCACATCATCCCACACATCAATAGGGTGATATTCTCACATCCATTTCACAGAGAGGAAGACTGAGAATCAGACTGGGTGTGGATGAGGATCACGCAGACAGCTTTCCTTCCCCAAAAGTCTCTGACTCCCTGCTCCTGACGCTGCTGCACCCCATGGTTACCATAGCAGGGGCTTCCCGTGGAACCCAAGCAAGGCTAGGTTTTATATGGATCTTTCAGTTTTATAACAAATTGGAATGTAGACAACAGGGTGGTAGCACCTGATCTATTGCCCTGAAGGGATGGCTCACGTGGGTGTTTCTTGCGAGGAGAAGTGTGAAGGTGGGTGAGCTGACTGGGCGTCCAACGACAGTAGACCAGGGTGCAGGGCTGCTGCTGGGTATGTGCACGCCATCTGGCTGGGAAACAAGAATGTGTTCCCAGTGGTCGAGTAGCTTCTGCAGGAGGAAGCTAGACTTCAGAGATCTCGAAATACCCCATTCAAGATGCTGTCAGGCAAAAAGCCTTCAGGGATGTACCTTGGGCCCAGGATCTCAGAAGGACATCAGAAAAGGCAAGTGCAAAGGAACTGCAGTTGGAAAGTCCCAGCAAGCAGTTTTCTGAAGAGCCTACCTGTGATCTTCACGAGGAGACCTTTATGATGACTCTGGGGACATGGGCCTTGGTCCTTATCATCCAGCCTGGAGGGACCACAAGGGGGTCAAAATACAGAGCAATAGAGGAACAGCCTGAGAGGTAGACAAGGATCCCCGAACCTTCTCTTACTCATTTGTCCAGCATTCATTCGACATCACCTTGGAGTTGAGTATCACACTTGAGTAGAAAGCTGTGCCATGGTTTTGTTGGTTCTCTTCTGTTAGAAATACTACTTGGACGAAGTTAGGATTGAAGAATGTCTTAGTCTGTTTCATGTTGCTATAACAACAACAACAACAACAAAAACTAGAGTCTTGATACTTTATAAATAAAATAAGTTTATTTGAGGTCATAATTCTGGTGGGTGGAAAGTCCAAATAACATGGTGCAAGTGGTTGAGGCCCATGACATCACAATGTGGTGGAGAAGAAGAAGTAGAAGTGATCATGTGCAGAAGTCCCACACATATGAGCAAACAAATAAGAGACCAGGAAAGGGCCATGCTCGTTCTTTTATAACAACCAACTCTCACAATGGATAATTCACTGTTGAAGATAGCACGAATCCATGCATGAGGGTGAAGGCCCGAAGATAGAATTATTTTTCACTATACCCCACCTGTTACAAGTTCCACTACTGTGACATTGCCATACTGGGACCAAGGTGCCAACACATGGTTTGTGGGACACAGTCAAAACATATCCAAACAATAGCACAAAACTGACTAAAATTGAATTTTTATTTCTCCATTAAGAGCTGAGAAATGTGAAGTTTAGCAAGATCAGGAAATTTGCCTGAATTTCAAACTCCTGGTTGGTGGTATGCTTGAGATCATATATATTATATCACTTCCTAAGAGGAAAACCACTGTTAATTATTTATTTGTAGCATTCGGTATATTAATCTTTAACTAACTGTCCAATATTGTTTAAACACCAACTCTGTGCCTGTCAGTGCTTGGCCCTAGCAACATGTGGATGCATAAGACTAGCACACATCCTCTACCTGCAGGCCTTGATAGAAATACCTTGTTTTTGATGTAGCACATTAACCCATTTTGTTCTACTGTTCCAGATATGGAACAGATATAAAATCTTAAATGTAATATATAATTGTATAATGTAAATTATATACTTGATATAATATGAAATATATAATTATAGAATGTATAGTACAATTATATAAGTAAATAATTCTATTATGATTAAACAACCCTAGTTAATATGTATATATGTGTGTGTGTGTATATATATATATGCTCTAGATTATAATTTTCAATCTATGTTAATGCACCCATATCAAATTTGTTGAATTATTTAGAGTTGAAATCTTGGGACTTAATGGGTTAACAGTACTTGATACGATAATGAATGCTACCCAGTTTTTTAGAGCAGGACTTAATGCTTTTACGATTTATATGTCCTTTAGTTCCAAGAAAAATCACAAGCAATAATAAAGGCTCACACTCAGGCTATACTGATTACTATTCCACTCTGGTTTTATTTCCCATCTTAAATATTAGGTTGAACCATATAAAGTCGTTGGTTTTATAGGTCAAAATGGTCAAATAGTGGTAGTATCAAATGCTTCATCTTAGTAACAGTCTCCAGTGGTTTAGCCTAAATAGCTGGGAACTTTCCTGTGCTGTCTTTTTACAAGGCTAGAGAGAAGAGCTGGATTCTAGACCTGTAAGTAGAGCACTCCTTAAAAGTTAGGCTATTCTATCATGAAGATAGATATGAGATCCACAGAGTAGAAGAAGGGGAACAAGAGGGAGGGAGGGAGGGAGCAAAAGGTGAAGTAATGGAGAATAAAATTGCCCAAATTATGCTATATGCATGTATAAATGTGTTACAATGAATCCCAATTCTATGTATAATTATAATGCATATATATAAATATATGTGTATGTATATATAAGGGAGATCAGTAGAGTAGAGGGAGGAGAACAGAATGAAGGAACAGGGCAGGCAAAAAGTAAATACTAGGGAATGAAATGCAGCAAATAATGTTATGTGCATATACGAATATGTCACATTGAACTCCACTGTTAGGTATGATTATAATAAACTAATAAAAACCTAAGAAAGAAAAAATGTACATAGTAATATCATGCAAACATAAGAATTTAATCATAGAATATCAGCAAATGGAGCTTGGATTACACCTCAGTGGTAAAGCACTAGAAAAGAAAAAAACTGGATTAAAACAATGACCTTCGCAATACTTTTTACTTACCAAAAAGTGATTATATTTGATATAGATCAGGGGACTTTGACATTAACACTATGGTCATTGACAATGGGAATCCAAATTGTTATCATACTATTAGAAAGAGATTTTGTAGTATTTATCAATAAAATGTTAATGGTTTGGGTTAATTTTGTTCATAGGAATCACTTATAAGGAAATGATAAAAATGTTCTAAAAATGTTAGACCAACCCACATGCTACAGACACAGAGGATCTCCCCACGTGCTCAGACCCTTACTGAATGAAAGTAAGGAAGTTCTTTGGAGTTTACCATCTTTTTATTGAAGCAAAAGATCCCTAATCTCCTGCCCCCAACCCAAATGGCAGAACCTAAACCTTTACGGATTCCTTGAGAGGCAGCTCCAGAGCCTACCCACTCACATCTCCTGTTGCTTTCTTTGATAGTTAATGCTGGCGTATTGCTAACTTAAAAGAAATATTATCTACAGAATGAACCAACTCCACTGGAGGCTTGGAGTGGCCTGACAGTCCTCTTGACCTCCTCAGCATCAATTAAGACAGACAAAACCCATTCACATAGAACATTAAAAGGAGTTTTAAAATCCCTTCTCTTCACAAGGCTGGAAGGTCAGATGGGCCTGTGTTGGGGCAAGCCCCAAATGGCTATCGTTAGGGTCCCTCACCAAAACTCCCAGTGAGAGTTGTCAGTGTGTAGCCAGGTCTGGGAACTGGCTGTGGTTAGTCGAGGCCAGAGCACTGATTCAGCATTAAAGGCCATAAACATCAACTTTATCATTCACATGACCTGGTGGCAGTGGGCCTTATTTGTTTGGCCTGCATATAACAGGGGCCTCTGAAAAAGAAGTGGGGGTGTTAGGTGGCTAAGAATGAGCTGACTGGGGCCGACGCTGAAGCTGGAGGCTGGAGGCTGTTGTCACCTCTGAACAAAGCATGACTACTGTCCTAACTGTGTTTGGCACCCTCTTGCACCTGCCAGGACCCTGAATCTGTTTCCTGGGTCTGAGCCCCCACATGACAACGTGGTGGGACATAGCTCCTGGGGTCAGATTTATAGAGGTGAAGGACTCCGGGCAACATGACCAGAGTCTCTGATTGACAAAAACTTGACTTTGCAAAGATAAGTTCTCACGGACACATCATCTTCTGGAGTTTTAGACTTGACCAGGTTTAGAACTTGTGCATTTTGTACATGTCAGAGTCCTGAAGACTGCCGGTTCAACTCCAGAAGGATTCAAAGGATGTAAGATAGGAGAAATGGGGGCTGGGGTCGTGGCTCAGCGGTAGAGCGCTCGCCTAGCACGTGCGCGGCCTGGGTTCGATTCTCAGCTCCACGTACAAATAAAAGCACTGTGTACAACTAAAGCAAATAAAAAAAAAAAAAAGATAGGAGAAATGTGAATTTTTCTTCCAGAAGAAAAAAAGAAGAAGAAACAGGAGGGAAGCTTAGAATTTGGGGAGACAGAAGGATGAGTGGCCAGGGTGTGGGGAGTTGGGTGGACTTGCACAGAAGCGACTCGAGCGCTGAGTATCAGAAAGCACCCCAACATGTTGTTGCTTCAGCTAGACAGGGATCAAAACTTTGCAGAGGGCTTGTGTGTCTGAAGTCAAAGCCTGATGAAGATTTAATTAATTTTCTCCCCTACAGATGTTCCCTCGAGGAACTACACCCGAGACGAAAGACATCCCAAGACTCATGCTGTGTCTAGCACAGCACTCTACTGAGCCATCCATACCATCCCCATCAACACACCCTTGCCCTCCTGAGGGTCCACCTGGTTCCCTCACGTGCCAGTGCTAGGACTTAGCTTTAGAATGCCCTGCTCTTCTGGGAGAGGTCTCGACTAGCTCCCGCTCTGGCTCGACCTCCTCCCGCTTGAGCTCCATGCTCCAGCTCCGCTCCTTCCAACAGCTTTTCTCGTGTGGCTCCTCCTGCCACACTCTCCATGAATCAGGAGGTCCTTGGACACATGACTGCTTGCTGCTCACTTTTGTATTTGCAGCATCCAATACAAAGTTGTCTATTGTTGGTTCACAACACAAATACAAATTTTGAAAAGTGTGAATGGAAACAATACATCACTATTCTGCTAATTGGTGGAGTTAAATCCTGGAGTTCCCTCCCTGGACACTACCAGGTGAGCATCTTCCTGCCCTTGCCTACTGCTCTGCTCGAGTGCAGGTCTAGCCCAGGGAAGACGAGCCACTCGGGCTACTGGGGACACTGTGATGAGGGAAATCCATTTGAAAATCAGATCTGATGGATCTACATTAGGCCAACTGTGTTCCTCTTGGGACAAGACCTGAGTTGTGTGTGTGGACTTGAGTTCTAATATGTGAAGCCTTTATGGGGTGCCACTCAGAGGACTGAATCTTCAGAATGGATAGCTTGGAGCTTCGGAACACCTGTTCATTTCATAGTCAAGTCAATTTTCTGTGCTCTGGGTACAACAGAAGCACTGGCCATGTCCAGGTGAACCCAGGCCCCATTTTAAGCAGAAATAATAAGCAGATACCTGTGTCACAGGTCAGTGTCATTAAGCTTGACCAAGAGAAAGAAAGGAGAGGGTGAGAAGTCACTGGGTATTTTTTTTTATGATCAAAGATTTATTGAGACATAATACATAACTCACTCATTTGAAATGTACAATTCAATGGTTTTGAAAATATTCAGAATTGGGAAATCATAATGTAATGAATTTTAGAACATTGTCATCACTTCAAAAAGAATCCTTGTACTTTTGAGTTGTCAGCCTCTTCCTTTCCGTCCCCCTTCTTCCACATAAGCAATCACTAATCCACTTCCTGACCCTACAGATGTTCCTATTTTCCTAATAGGAACTGACAAATGAGTGGAATACTGTAGTATCAAAACATCAGTGAGTTCTTTCACTTAGCATAATGTTTTCAATGTTCATTCATGGTATAATGTGTGTCAGTACCTCATTTCATTTTATTGTCAAATAATATTCTATTTTTGGCTCTATCACACTTTATTTATAAATTCTTCAGTTGATGGTAATTCAGCTTGTTTCCACTTTCTGGTTCAAGCATAGTGCTGCCAAGAACACTGTGGACAAGCTTTGTGTGAGCACGTCTCCATGCTCATGGCTATGGGGGAGTGGGATTGGTAAGTCATAAGACAGCTCTACGTTTCCCCTTCTGAAGAAGTCAGACTGTTTCTGCAAGCATCGCTAGGGCCTTCTGTAGTCAAAGGGGGTTCCCAGGGAGGACCAGGTGGTAAGGGGGGCTTAGAGAGCGAGTGGGGGTGGTGTGGCCATGGGAAGGGAGTCCAAGCAAGGTCACAGCAAGGGCAGGGGCCAGGGAGGCTGGCTCCAGCCAGGGTAAGGGAAAGAAGGCTCGGAGCCAAGGCCACACAGCCTTTGAAGTCACTAATTTGGAATTTCTCTGAGTAAGACAGGAAGATTTTAGAAAGTTTTGAGTAGAAGGATAATGTCTGACTTAACTCCCGAAGAAGACCCCACTGATTTTGCAGAAAGCCAACAGTGCAAGAGGAAGCAGGCCACCTCTGCAAGATGAGGACAGTGAGTGGGTGGGCCAGGCTGGGAAGAGGCCTGAGCCAGGTGGTGGCCATGATGAGATGAGGAAGGTCCCCAGACAGAAGCCAGCTGGCGGGGTTCGTAGCGCAGCGTGGGAGGACAAGAGGGATGCACGCCTCAGTGACTCAGCAAGACCCCGAGCAGCTCTCGTGAGCCCTGCCTCACGACAGAGAATCGTAAAAGGACGGGGATGTGACCCAGTGGCCAAGGGCCTCAGGGTTCAATCCATGGTACCAAACAAACAAACAAACAAACAAACAAGGAGGCCGAGGAAGTTCAGGGTACTGGGACCTCAGGCTTCGGGCAGGTGAGATGGGCCACTCACACAGCCATCAAACAGACAGGGGGTTCAGTCCGGAGTCAGGTGACGTTTGGGCATTATCCATATGGACGAAGAGATTACTTAGGGGATGAGTGCAAGAGAGAAGAGGATAGGGCTGGGGACCAAACTGAGGCACCCCCACCATTTACAGGTCGGGGAGACTGGGAGTTCCAAAGAAACAGGAACAGCCAACACAGTCTCTGATCTGGACTTGCTTGTTGCTGATTTCACATGTCGTTTGTACCCTGCTTGATTTTCCGAGAGCCTCCAGGAAGGGGAGTGTTGCCGGCAACATAAGAACTTCACGTGACAAACAGCTATGATACCATGGTTCTGACTTCTGATGGCGCTGAGCCTCACAATTTTCACCGAGTCCCGCCTCCGTGAGAGACAAGCCAAATCTCCACGGAGTCAACCGGAGGGCTCCTGGCTGAGGTGGACAGTTACACAGAGGAGCAGAGGTCTTTGCCCTGGACCAGGTACAGTGCAAGACAAGGCTGTGTGTTATGAGCGCAGGTCAGTGAGGGGGTGTCCTGCACTTTATGTGGACGTCAGAAGACAGGGGGATCATCACTGATCCTGGAAGAAGAACAGGCATTCACCAGGCCCACCATGTATGCAGTGACTAGGGGGCAGTCCTAGAAGGCACAGTGGCACGGAACACCCTGTAGGCGTGTGACAGTGCAGATTAACCTGCCTACCACACAGGTCTTGGCACCTTCTCCCAATATGGTACTTTCCCCCTTGCTGAGGATGCAATACCTCAATCGCTGCATTTCCCCATCCATTCAGCAAGTGCTGAACCCTACCGAACCCTACCGTGATGTGAACTGTCATCTAGAAGCTGATATGTAGGAAATACCAGAGATAAACTAATAACATCTCTAAGTTCTATGAAGCAAATAAAATCCAGGTACACAGAGAGAAGCTGTGGGGACCTAAAGGTCAGAGAAAATCTCCTTGAGGAGGAGGGGCCTTTGAGTAGACCCTTGAGGGCCTTAGGCATCTGTAGGGAGGAACAAG
Organism: Tamias sibiricus; assembly: GCA_025594165.1. Taxonomy (NCBI): domain Eukaryota; kingdom Metazoa; phylum Chordata; class Mammalia; order Rodentia; family Sciuridae; genus Tamias; species Tamias sibiricus. The sequence goes on from CM046660.1 coordinate 184,321,524, forward strand.
GCCCCCTGGAGGAGTCTGGGAACCTGGAGGCGGTGAGGACAGGAGGGAGCGACACAAGTCGGACCCAGCAGTCAGCAGGGTCTGAGCATGTTGGACTCAGTAAGAAGTTGAAATTTTATTCAGTGTGGGAGGGGAAGTTCTTGCTCAAAGTATTGAGCAGGGGAAGCTGTGATTTAACTTTGAAAAACCTAACTCTGACTTCGGGGGGAAGGGTGCCCTGCAGAGGGCAGCACAATGGCGGGAGGCCCAACTCCGCGTGGCCTGGAGGTACAGTGATGTGCGTGGGACGTGGCAGCTGCTGGGTCCAGGCCACACTTTGGAGAGGCAGATCCTCTTGCAGTCTGCAGAGCTGGGTCCTTGTGGCCTCGTGGCCGCTGACTGTTGTGCGTCTGTGATTCTGCCTGGCCAGTGAATAGAAACTCTCCTTCCCAGTCTGGGCTAGGAGGTGGAGGTCCTGCCTGGTATCCGCGGGCTCTCATCTAGGTCCCATACCTACCTCTGTTTGGGAGGCAGGGACTAGTGAGAGTGCATGGAAGAGGAGGATCAAGAATGATCCCAACGTCTTTGGAGTGAGCTACAGAGACTGGGAAGACCTTCCTAAGCCCATGGTTTGTGAGTTCACGTCTCTCAGCATTAGAAGCTCCCTGGAGGTCGTCCAGCTGAAACCCTACCCAGGGTGTGGCCTCCAGGATCACATCTGTCTCTGCTCAGATGTGGCTGGTGACTGTGTGCAGCTGGCATCCGTGCCCTGCCCTGCCGAGGGTCCTGTCAGTCTGCTGTCTGAATTCAGACAGGGATTGGGAGAGGTGATGACAGTCCCTGTCAAACAGCTTTGGAGGAGTATGTCCCCTCCCAGAACCAATCCAAATATGCTCTTTCTCTCCCTCTGTTTCTGCCAAAGCAGCAGCAAAGGGCCTGGTATACCCCACCATGTCCCTTTGTCTCCTCTCCCATTTTCACTGTGTCTGAGAAGGTGGCTAGGCTCATGTTGCTGCCTGTCAGCAGAGGAGCTGCTGAATTTCCCTCTGAATTCAAGTGTTTTTTTCAGACAGTGTTGGATGAAACACACAAATATGTCTCGGGGGTTTACTATGCAGTCAGTGCTGAGTTGAATTTAAAATATTATTCTTGCTTTATTAGCTGTTTAATCTCTGTGTCTTTGTTTCCCAACTTGTCAAAGGGTACTTACCTCAAAACTATCAAGACTGCCTTTTTAGGCAGTTGTTGCTCTGGTTCCCCCATAGTTTGATTTTGCAGAGTTCAAGACAACACTGAAGTAGCTAGTCCATTGTTAGGCACATTAAAACCCAAGCCCTTAGCTACTTCCCCCTTTCTGAGTCCCATGGTGCTCTAGGATATGCAGGGCTGCGTGTGTGTCATGTGACTGCTGTTTTCTTCTCCTCCTCCTCTCCTCCTCCTCCTCCTCCTCCTCCTCCTCCTCTTCCTCTTCCTCCTCTCTCTTCCTCCTCTTCCTCCTCCTCTTCCTCCTCTTCCTCCTCCTCTTCCTCCTCTCCTCCTCCTCTCCTCCTCCTCCTCTTCCTCTTCTCCTCCTCTTCCTCCTCCTCCTCTCCTCCTCCTCCTCCTCCTCTTCCTCCTCCTCCTCCTCCTCCTCCTCCTCTCTCCTCTCTCCTCCTCCCTCTTCCTCTCTCCTCCTCCTCCTCTCCTCCTCTCCTCCTCTCCTCCCTCCTCCTCCTCTTCTCCTCCTCTCCTCCTCCTCCTCTCCTCCTCCTCCTCCTCCCTCCTCCTCCTCCTCCTCCTCCTCCTCCTCCTTCTCCTCTCCTCCTCCTCCTCCCTCTTCCTCCTCCTCTTCCTCCTCTCCTCCTTCCTCCTCTTCCTCTTCCTCCTCCTTCTCTCTCCTCCTCCTCTCTTCCTCCTCCTCTCCTCCTCCTCCTCTCCTCCTTCCTCCTTCTCCTCCTCCTCCTCCTCCTTCCTCCTCTTCCTCCTCCTCCTCCCTCCTCCTCCTCCCTCCTTCTCCTCCTCCTCCTCCTCCTCCTCCTCCTCCTCCTCCTCCTCCTCCTCCTCCTTCTTCTCCGAGTCTACTTTTTCCCATCCCCAGTCTGGGCTGTTACAATAGGGCAGTTTTACATGGTTTCCACAGGCTCCCTCTAGGTGCCAACTCTACAGTTGCTCATTATTTAGAATCTATTGTTAGCTACTGAATTTCAATCAGAAATATCCTTAGCTGCTTTGATAGGGTTGATGTCAAATAAAGCCAATGGCTCATAAAACATCTGTAAAATTGCACAATAGAACATTTCTCAGAGGGTGGTGGTGTGGAACTTGAAAAATGCAGAGGGCAGCATCTGTCACATATTAGGTGCTCAATTTAATGAGAGGGGGAGAGAAGAATACTAAATATTTGGCTTGCCTATGTGTTTAGATGTAGGATTAGAAGAGTATATGGATAACTTCGATTCATTGAACAACTGAACTGGACACTCTGCTCACTTCACTAAAGCCCATGGAAGGGTTAGTTAGTAGGTGAGGAAGCTGAAGCCCAGCAAGTGAGGACATGGACCTGGATTCGTGGGCCTGAGCTCAGGTGCTCACCTCGAGGCCAGCGTGAAGTGGGGTCGTGGTCTCCATGGGGTTGAGTGAGCTCGTTCACACGAACCCCTTTGATCAGAGTTTGGCTCATAGAGTATAGTCTCAACAGAAGTTAGAGATGCTTATGGGTGAAAGCTGACCTTAGGGAATAATGTCACGTATATGAACCCCAGATCTGATAAAGCTTCAGCACTTCAGATTTAGTGAAAAATAACATCAGTCCAAAAATGTCCCTGACCAGGTACTTTACCCAGCTTTTGTGTTGCTGTGACCAAAAGACTTTAGAAGAACAATGTAGAGGAGGAAAGTTTATTTTGGCCTTTGGTTTCAGAGGTTCAGTCCATGGTCAGTTGACTCTAGTTGAATCTAAATCACTTCACCTCTGAAAATTCTTGCCTTGTCTCACACATGAGGTTTTGGGGGATACCTCATATGTAAGCCATAACACCAGAGCTTTCGAATTTAAGCCAAGTTGTGTGTTTGGGTCTTTATAGACTTGGCATAGTGTCCATGTGCCTGAGGGAAGGAGATGGGGAGGAAGCTATAGGGAGGGCCTGGAGATTGCACCCTGGCTCGTTGCTAAGGTGACCATGAAATACAAACACGAACCAACATGTGTCTTGCAACAATTAGAGGGTAAGGCATTATGATCAGTGACCCAGGGAGTGCAGGCCTCACTCTAGGGCAGCCCTGCACGTGAGGGCAGGCCACTCATCACTCGTGGTGGGAGAAAGGCATGCTACTCTGGGGGTGCTTGGCAGCCTCAGAAAGTGCCCAGGACTGCAGAGCATGCCACAGTTTCAGCCGTTACCCAGGGTGCTGGCCTCCTCTCAGACGCCTCCTCCCCTCCTAGCCGACCCGGTTGTCAAGCTCCGGCTCCTGCCCCGGGACCACGTCAAGCCCTTCCATTTCCAAGCTAGGTGTTCCTTGTCTCCTCTGCTTGCTGTTTCTTCCACGAGTCTTTGCCCTGCCTGCTCGGCCTCACCCTTCTGACCTCAGTGCAGACATACCCTCCGAGGCCCTACCAGCCTCCACCCAGTGGAGGTGCCTTTTCCCAGGTGACTCGCTGTCATTCCTTGCGTGGCTAGTCTTCCAGTAACAAGCTGATTGTCTCTGTCCGCTTAAATGTGAGTTCACAAAGGCAGCGACTGGGTCTCTCCTGTTCCTAACTTTTTTTTTAATTGACACAATATTGTGCATGTTTGTGGAGTATAATGTGATGCTTTGATACATGTTTACCTTTGTAATAATCGGATCAGTGTAATCAGCATACCCACCACTTCCAATGTTTCTCGTTTCTTTGTAGTGAAAGCACTCAATAGAATTCTCTCTTCTAACTGCTTTGGAATCCACAATACCTTCCTGTTCCCTGTCCTCACCATTGTGTGCAACAGAGCACCAGCACTCACTCCTCCCGTCTCCTGTCCTCACCTCTATGCTAAGCACCTAGGACAGTGCCTGTAACAAATAAGCCATTCGATAAACAGAAATTCAGAGTAAATAAAGTAGGCAGGCCTCCAGCCAACACTTTAGATTTCCCCCGCCTTGGAGGCTCATGGAATCTCTAATGCATTGTTGATTTAGGGATTTCATTTCAGTCCATCAGAGGTCAGTGATCTATTAAAGAAATGTGTGTCCTTTGCATCAGTATACCCCACTGGGTGCCACCTGAAATAGTCATCCTTCCCTCCCACCCTGCTCCTGGCTAATTTCTCAGGCCTCGCTTCTTCCTGGTAGCACTTGCTGCTCCTCATCACACGCGGCTCCCTGGGGTGCCCTCCCTCCCGTCACTGAATTTGCTCATTTCAGTGTGGGTCTGCTTCTCCGGTTACCTGGTCGCTCCTGAAGCTCAGGGATGTTCCTGGCACAGAGCAGAGCTCTCTGTGCCTCAACGGGTTTATGAAGGACGGGAAGGCTTGTCCACAGATGTCATTAGTCGGGGACGCTGAGAGAGAGGGGCTCACAGAGAAGATCCTAACTCCACAGGGGATGCATTTGAGCTGGTATCAGTTGCAGATGCCAGATGCTAATAGTGTAGGAAATTTATTCTGAATAAAAAGGCGGTTAACATTCTGAAAACATTTTCTATCTCAGACACGCACAGAGTAATTTTGATGAAATGTGTTGGTTTACTGAACCTTTGGTATTATGCACGTTCACCGAAATGCATTTGGACTTGACTCTGCCTTCGAGGACTATTGTGGAAGAATGTAATCAAATCACTCGTGAACTCAATATTGCTTGCCTATGGATTATTTGGATGTGGCTCTAATAAAAACGCTTGCTTTTTTTTTCCTCTCCAGCAAATCATTGCTGTGTGCAGCCATGAAATGTTGTCGCACTCCTATTTTATTGCAGATTTAAATTACTTGGATTATTTTGTTGGACAGTGGCTCCCCGAAGCACAATGAATCAAATCATTAATTACTGCTCTAGTGTGTGCGATCCATTGGAAAACATTAAACTCCACTCAGGAGCTCGTTTGGTGATGATGGCTTCTAAGTCAGTCCCTCGGGCTTGAGATCAGATAAAAACTTCCAGACAACGAGAAGTTGCCATTTGCTCCTCTGACCCTGGAAGTGATAAGCACTGTATGACATAGCCCTGGTGACCTGGGCTTCCTGTTCCTGATCAAATGGGACCTCCTTTCATACTTCACTCAGAAGGCTGAGACACAAGTGTTCCTTGTCTTGCACCGGGAATTTCCCACAACACCTTTCCATTTCGAACCCTGAATCAACATTAAAAACAATGAGATCTCTACAGTGCAGATCTGACGTTAGTAACTCTCCTGTGTTTTGACATTTATGAACAGGACCCCCCTACCACCTCCCTGCTGACCACCACCATTCTATGAGCAATGGGCTTCAAAACACAACACCAACATCAGTAAGTTCAGGATGTCTTGTAAGGCCCTGGGCTGTGTGTGAATATCACCTCCTGAGATTCCAGCCCCTTGAGATTCCCAGGAGCCATCCTACCCTGAGTATATGGAGGGTGGTAGAGTGGGCTGAGGGGCGTCATCACATGGCCACAGGCGGTCTGTGTGAGTGTGCTCTTTCTGGGGACAACAGGGAGCAGTAGGGACTGGGGTGAAGGAGTGGAGAGCTGGCAGGGGGAGCTACCATCCACTGTGTGGTAGAAAGCTGCGACATGGGAAGGACTACCTACGGGCCAGATTCTTCAGGGACGTACACTGCGGGAAATCCACGATCCCTTTGAAACCTGTAACTTCTTACTTGTATGGCAAAAACAAAGTTGCTTTCCTGTGGTACAAATGTATGTTTTGCTCTATAAAGCTAAGTGAAATCATTGTGCCGATCAGAAATGGCTGGAGGTCAGCAGGCTTTGTCCCCTCTGGTATGGATGTTGACCATGGATGAGAAAAGCTGAGATAAATTGACTAGATTGATGAATGCTCTGAGGTGACTCTCTGCTTGAGTTAGAATTGAAGCCTGCAGTCAACGAATGTGGCAGGAGCAGGTGACAACCTCCAAATCCACGTCCATCCTGTCTCCTTGGCACACCTTCGGCTAACCACACTTCCTAGGTCCCTTGGCCATCGTGTGTGACCACAGGCCTTGGAATAGGGGGAAGAAGCCATGTGTCACTTGAAGCCTGGGTTTACAAAAACTTCTCCCCTTTGGTCTGTACCCAGGAGGGTAACACGCAGGGTGACATTGAAAGCCACATCTAAGAGAAAAGAGAGCAGAGCCTCTGTCAGCCTAGTCCTAAGACACTGGGGAAAGTGAAGCCACCCTTTCATGCCCCACCACCCTTACCAGCTCTATTCGAGTGAGCAACAGACTTTCATCGTATGGATCTCTGAGTTCCTTGTTCGCAGCCGCTCACGCTTGTGTGACTAGCGCCTGGAGCTCAGCTCTCCCCCACAGTGGTGACTGCCCAGAACGAGCCCGGCAGCAGACAGCTTGAGCCTGCCCGGCTCTCTTCCAGAGCAGCGGGGAGACCAGAGGTCCCTGAGGCGTGACATTCTGTAGCCCTCAGTCCCAATGCCACTTGATCTTGGCACTGTTCACTGCTTTTCTGGTGGACAAAGGAGGCAAGGGAAACTGAGGCCTGTGGAGCAGTCATGCCCACCGTTCCTGTCTAAGGCTGGTTTCTCTCATTCTCCTGGAACACAGCTGGATGGCAACACCCCCCTCCCCTGTGCTCCAGCAGTGCCCTGTCTTCTGAACCCGTTGCTGGACGACTCCTTAAGTCAGTGCAGGGCCACCCCCCGAGCCACACCTTCAACGTGCTTCAGGGGCTCTTGAGAGCGTGGTCATCCACTCTGACCCCCCGGCCCTGTCTTTGACCATGACGGCCTCGGTGGATGTTGAGCTCACCCACTCTCCCAGGCCCTTCGGCGCCCACCTCTCTGGCACACTCCCGTCTTGAGGAGGCAACGGGTCTTCCACTCACCAAGTTTCCTAATGGAATGGAGACGAGGGGCCCTAATGTAGCTGGGACATATTCCAGCTGCCAGACCTATCTCCCTGAAAAATGAGCTCTCTGGACTGATTCTAGAGCCCTGAGTTTGGGGGACTCAAGAGGATGGGGGTCCTTCAAAGTGAACCCACACTTGCTCATCCGGTGCTCTTTTTTTCTCTTCATTTTGAAGGTCTTCTATTGATATTTACTTAATTTTACAAGATGATTTGGGGAAAGACAGGGAGCTAAAATTAGAATGAAATTCTAATTCACCTATGGCTTATAATATCCAATTGATATTTATGAGAATAACCAGAGTGTCAAACTTAAAATCAAGATTACATAAAACAAAGATTCAAATGCAAACCACTCACACATTTTTGAGCATGTTGCCTTTGTTTACCAGATGAAGTTGACAGCAGGATTCACTACTCATGACTCGACCTTTGACCCTGGGCTCTGTCTCTGTCAGAGGTGCCTAGACTGTGAAGCTCAGCCCTCAGAATCTATTTCTGACCCTGGGTGCAAAATTTCCTTCCCTGATGGGACTGACTGAGAGAAGAGACACTGTCCTCTTAGGAGATGGATGTTTTTGCCCTCATGTCCAACTTCATCTTCCATCCACCAAATTCCCAAGTGGAACAGAGATAGGCCATCCAAGGACCCTGGCTCAACCCAGTGGTTAGTCATTTTCTTACTGAGAGTCATTAACACAGGAAATGTAATCTTAGGACTGCTCACACAAAATCTAAAACTTATCTGAAATTAGTATACCTAAGTTTTCATGAAATTGTTGAGCATCTATGAGAAATTTTAAGCATTACTTAAATGGGTCATGCAAACTTTATTCCACAAATAAAGTAATTGTTTTTATCAAGTTTAATTTCTTGTTGTGGATCATTGACACGGAAGGATGTCTGTACCTGAATGTTTGTGGATGTATTCTTGCTTGTGTGATCCTCACCCCTGGAAAGCAGCACCTAATGGGATCCCTCACTCCTGGAAAAGGGTGCGGGGGTGGGGGCGGGTGAAAGGCTACACTTGCCTTTTTATGCTATGTTTGTTTTGCTTGACTATATTGTTTTCCATGCTGGGGCTCCAACCCACAGCCACATGAATGCTAGCATGTGCTATAGCACTAAGTGAAACCCCCAACCCTTGACCATTATTTTTTAATAAAGAAATAAGCATGTGTATCGTTTTTAAATTTAACAATCAAGTTCTGGTGTTGTATTATACAGAAGTTTATTATAGTTCATTGTATTATATCATATAATTTAAAATATCCAGAAGAGAGAATTTTGAATGTTCTCATCACAAATAAATGAAAATAATATTTGAGATGGTGGATAACAGAAGCATCCTGAGTTGATCAATATACAATGTATAAATGTTCCAAAACCTCCATTTTAACTCACAAATATTGACAATTACAATCTGACATTTAAAAATAAATAAGTGGGGGAAAGAAGGAAAATGAACAAAAAGGGGGAAACAAAAAAGAGTGAAAGAGGAAATGATGAGAGGCATGGGAGGAAGCTTGCAGGGGCAGGGGGAGGGAAGGGAGGGCAAGGAGGGCAGGGACCCCCTCTGCTCCTGTATGGCTGTGGAATCAGCCAGCATTAGAGCAAATGGACTGCTCAGCTCCTCTCTTTAACTGTACTTTATGTTAGTCTTTCCAAGCTCTGCGGTAAAGTCACAGCCACCTATAGTTAGAGCAATCCAACACTTCATACCATGGTGCGGAATGGGGGTGGGGGATCTAGGCATGGCTGAGGCCCCATCCTCAAAGCTCAAGAATCCATGGCCCTTGGAAAATTTCTATCTTCAATCTTCATGTTTGCTTTTCAAAAAAGTAATTTGCCAATCAATTAAACTACATTAAACCTTTAGGAGTTCCTCCAAAGGGCCCAAGAGTAAGACGATGCTTTGAGACACGAGTGGTGATGTCAAGATGTCGTAGTCAGGTCACCTGGTCACACCTCCCTGCTGGCCTCAGGTGTCCATCCATGAGAATCAGAGCCTCGATCTACTTTCTTGGTGTGAACTAGGCTCACACGGTTATTCAGTTTGCTCCAAGGCAAAATAAGAAAGAAAGAAATATGCAGCCAGGTAGATTTCTCTGCTGATTAGATTAATTTGTAGTCATTAGAGATCATGATAAAAAATAAAAATCTCATCTCTTCTCCCCATTTCCCAACAAGAACCTGATTATTCCAAATAATCTTCTTTTAAAAAATCATCTTCAGATTTCTGAAAACTGTTTTTTTTGATTTCAAAGAAAATATCAGAACCTTCCTGGAGTGAAGCATTTTGTGTATAAGCAGCATATGTTGCTGGTGGTATGTTTGCTGTTGCCAAATTACCTGCTAGTACCTTCTAACACAACCTTGAATCATGATCTAAGGTGCCCTCTCCGCTCTGTGGCACTCACGGCGGCTTAACAGAGGACGCCGAAGTTGTAATAAGGGTAAGCCAGGTCTCGAGCCATCTCTCCTTATGGGCAGAATCTTTGGTTTAAAATTTTATTATGGAAAAAATAGTGGAATTTTATTAGGAAATTTCCATATGAATTCAGAAGCAAAGAGAATCTTAAGACTTCTCATAACCTTACTTCAACATGTCAAGATGTAGCAAACTTTTTTTTTTTCATTTTTAATCAACACCACTACTGCCACCTCCCTGACCCCACCCATTATTCTACTTATTCCAGAAAAAGAATTCTGGCAAGAAGTAAATGCCACCCATTATAGTATAGATATGAGGTACCCCACCCCCACCCCAGAAGCTCATATGTGAAACAATACAAGAAAATTTAGAGGCGAAATGACTGGGTTATGAGAATCTTAACCTAATCAATCCATTGATCCACTTTAATGGATTAGCTGGATGGTAACTATAGGCAGGTAGGATGCGACTAAAAGAGGTAGGACACCGGGGTGGTACCTTTAGGGTTTATGTTTTGTTCCTGGTGAGTGGAGTGTGCTCGCTCGCCCTCTCTCTCTCTCTCTCTCTCTCTCTCTCTCTCTCTCTCTCTCTCTCTCTCTCTCTCCTTCTTGGTATATATTCTAAGCAGCTTTCCTCCACCATACTCTTTCATCATCTTGTTCTCAGGGCCAGAGCAATAGTGTCAGCTATTTTTGGACTGAGACCTCTGAAACTCTGAATGCCAAATAAACTTTTCTCTTCTAAAATTGTTCTTGTCAGGTCTTTTGGTCACAGTACTGAAACAAGCTGACTAGGACATCATCCTCAAAGGGTTTGGTGGAGAGTCTGTTGAAGGGGCTCTTCATGGTTATTGGGAGGATCATGGAACTCAACCAGGGCTGAAGGAGACTTGGGAGCCAGCCACAGCCAGCCCAACCCTAAAACAGGTAAGGACTGGAATGAGATTGCCGGTCCTAATGAGGACTGTGGTTGAGGGAAGGAGGCCACCATCAGGAGCTTTGTCCACACCCTTGCTGAGACCACACCTGGCAGGTGACCATGCTGCCTCTCTCGTCCCTCTCCGATCCCCTTAAGGTACCTCCCATTGATTGATCCCATCCAGAAGCCAGAGGGGAGAGAGCCTGAGTGCCAACGCTTCATGATTACCTGCTCAGACGGGAATAAAGAGAACTCTCCTTTCCCTTGTTCCCCAAGTAATCACAAGACCAGATTCACTCCTAACAAGATAAATATAATCCCCTCATATCAGCTAATGCTTGGTCTAAGAAATAGAAGGTTGGTGTTATCTTGAATAAGAAGCGTTGTAATATGATGGTAAGGGTAAGAGAGCTGGAGTGAGGAAATTTGGTTTGCAACTTAACACATGCATCATTTTAGGAAAATGAACTTATCTCCAAGTCTTAGTTACCCCATTTGAAAATCAGGAATTGTAATTCCCACCTCTCTGGGTTGTTGGAGGGTTAAATAATTGTGAGAGGTAAAGACAAGTTCTTTGACAAGTTCCCCTCACCCCTCCATCTCTCTTGTCTTATTTATTGTTTGCTCATCTGCAGAGCAGACTTTCCTCAGTCTTTCTGAGCTGATAATGTCCATAAAAAGGCCATTCTCTGTCTCCAGAAAACTGCGGAAACTATAATTTTCCTATGTCTATGCCATCCATCCATCCATCCATCCATCCATCCATCCACCATTCCCTGAGCACCCACACGTGGTATCCTCTGTTGGTCCTTAGAACACAACGAGGAAAAAATAGGAGACTCTGCCCTGAGGAGTTTACAGTCCTGATGGGGAGGATGATGCAAAACCTAGAGATCCCAGTGCATTCCAATAGGCACTGATGCCTAGGGTTGCAAGAAGGCTATCATTGCATCACAGGAGCACCTGACCCTATCAGCGTCCTGGATTGAAGAGCCTTTGGCAGTGCCTGACCTGGTAAGTAGATCTCATACACCCTTGCCTCATTGTCAGGTCTGCACCTGCGTCTGTTTCATAGAGTAGATGTCCTCAGATAGATGACCTTCAGTCTGGACCTTGATTCAATTTTTTGTTTTCTACCCTAATTTGATGTTAGTTAGTTGTTGCTCCTAAGGGATTTTATCCCATCCCTGATATTATTATTATATTTTTTTTACCTCTCACCAGGGAATTCCTTCATGATCTTCAGTCTTTGGTTGGCACTGATCATGTACCCCATGCTGGCAGACACCTGCTGGAAACTCATAACAAGATGCTGGAAAGTGAAGATGGTTCCGTGCACCTGTAAATATGTATGGCATGTCTGCCATGCCAGTCCTTTTTTGGGAACTGGAAATTTCAGGATTGCTAATGCCTGTGCTAGCTTTCGAGGAGGTCACCATGTCACTTGAGGACAGGTAAACTATAATAAGGTTCCCATTCCATTCCTCACTTTCTGGTGAAGAACATCACTAATCAAACAGCATGTTTTCCTACTGAGCTAGAATTTGTATTTAGACATTTTTTTAAAAAATCTCATAATAAAAATGAATGGCATTTTCTTTTCCTGGGCTTCTGGGTAAGAGAAGATACCCTGACAAGTCCAGTCTAGAATGGACAGAGGTCTTTATCAAGTCAACACTTGCAGGTGGGTGAGGCCATGAGCTCGAGAATTCCTGTTCTGGTTTTCAGGTTGCCTACACTGTCATGCTGCTCTGGGAATGTGTGCAGATACTTGCATCCCCGGGGGCTTACTGCTCACTAAGCCCCATCTGTGCCAGTCAGCACACCCACACCATCACACCCTCAGCAGCCTCTGGAGACAGGCAGTGTTCTTCTGATCTCACAGATGAAGACACACAGTCCTAGGGGATACAGCCTCTGGTTTAGGATGCATAGCAGGTAGGGAGGGGCTTAACTTTGAGTTCAGGGTTTGTCTATTCTGCAAGAACCAAACACATTCCATTACAGAAATCAGCCTGAAATGTGGTATATATACAAAATGGAATTTTATTCAGCAATAAAAGAGAATAAAATAATGGCATTTGCCGGTAAATGGATGAAGTTGGAGAATATAATGCTAAGTGAAATTAGTCAATCTCAAAAATCCAAATACCAAATGTTTTCTCTGATATAAGGAGTTTAGTTCACAATGTTGTTGGATGGGGGTACATAGGAGGATTAGAGGAACACTAGAATGGTCAAAGGAAAGGGAGGGGAAAGGAGGGAGCAAGGGGGGAGGGAGGGGAAAAAAAGAAAACAAAATTTGGTGGTTGAATGAGATGGATATCATTATCCTAAATGCATGATTGAAGATCTGAATGGTACTTATATACTTTGTATACAAACAGTTGTATGTAAAAAGATGCTATATATGTGCATTATGAATTGTAATACGTACTACTATTATAAATAAAAGAAAAAAAAATAAAACCAAAAAAACTTAAAAATAATAATAATAAAAAAAGGGGAAGAAGAGATCAGCTTGACTGGAAAGACAGGGCTTCCTGTTCATGCCTGATACAAGGAAGGACAGTAGCTTTGTTATTCTAGGTAGAATCACGGTCACTAATATAGAGAGACATAAGAAGGTTCACTTCTTAGGACTTCTAAGCCCCATATTCTTCTCTTCTAAACTCTGCATGTGCTGAAAGAAAGGCAAGTTGTAGATGGTTCTAAAAATATTTGTAGTGCAATTCAGATGCCTGAGGTGCTGTTCTCTTAATGGTCTGCCTTGTTGAGATCCTGGGCAGCTGGGAGAATGGCCCCTCCCTGGGTCAGCTCATGCTGCCTTTATTTGAGTATATGGAAGGTGGGAGAGGGAACATTTCTAAAAAAAATATTTAGAACTGGCAGACAAGGAAGCAAGAGCTCCAAGTGGAGTCTTAGTGGGTTTGAGTCAATGCAGTCTCCTAGCTTTTAAAAAATGCATGCATATGTGTAACCCTGAAACACATCAGAACAAAAGAGGCTGGTCTGACTCAATTAGGTTTTATTCTTTTGTCGAGGCTGGTTTTCAGATATGGCTAACAATAAATCTTAAGGGTTTCTTACAGCTCTAGGATTCTTAATAAGCATAACCCAGTTTTGTACCTAACTGAATGAGAGATTTATGAAATTTTGAGAGCATAAAGTAGGCCAGGTTCCTGGCCTCCTTCCACACCACCTCTCCCAAATTGATGTGTGGTATGACATTTTTTTTTTTTTTGAGAATTGTATTTAAGTTTTATCTGCATACACACAAATGCTGGCAGTGAGAATGTAGTGGCAGCAACAGGACCAGGCAGAAATACAGTCACTTCTTTAAAAAACCTACTTGTGGGAAGCTGGAGATGAAGCCGAACCCAAGGTAGGCCTTGGTAGATTTGGTCAGTGTGTGAGACTGTGGTGACATCCAGGCTGACCTTTGTACTATTCTGCATTGTTCCTTCTTGTCACACATCCTACATGAGTGTTATGAAGCACCAACACATCCGTGTTATGGTCACAGGTGGTCCTGACACATGCATCCTGAGCCACCTTGTACAATTCCTCCCACGAATATCAGAAAATGCTATCAGACCTTGCTAAAGAGCCAGCCTGGACAGTAAGTGGGTCCTGGAATTCTGCGTTTCAAAGTAGCATAATCCTAATTAATTTAGTCTTCCACTTATGTATTTAATCTTCCAATCTAGCCAGCTATTACTTTCATTTCTTCATTCATTGTTTACTGCAGAAGAAAAAAAAAAACACTGTTTAGGACAATCTTGTTGTTTAAGACGATTCAGCAGGGACAGGAATAAAAAAGCAGGCACTGTGGGATCAAGGGCACAGAAGCTCAGAAGTCTTGAGCATTGAAGATGGTGGTTTTCATCTTGAATATGTTGGAAACAGTACTTTGTGTATAGCTCCTGGAGTCCGTATTGCATAATGGTTGATGCCCGTCAGACAGGTTGGGTTCCCAGGTCTACTGTTTGGGAGCATTAAGGCTTTCAGCCATCAAACTCTGAATCAGTTTTAGTGTCAGTAAAATGGGAGTATAAGCTCTCTCCCTATGTATACACACACATAGCCTTTGGTGCATGGTAAACACTTGATTAAATGGTTGCTCCTGTCTTTATAGGAAATTAAGTTGAGATGACAGAAGAGCAAGGTACCACAATCTTTGTTAAGAATGATGTACCTGTCTATTTCATAATTAGATGTGGATGAGAATGCTCAACAAAGGCATTTCTGTCACTAAAAACGAGCAGGTTTCCATCAAGTTCTGGAAAACGGAACTCTTAGAATAGGAGGTAAGAGCTACTAGGTGTTAATTCACACCTGAACTCAAGAAATGTAAGGCTGGAATGGGCTGAGTGAGGTTAGCCTCTTCTCCCTTCTTGACAAGACACATACAACAGAGTTGAGGAAATCTTGTAAGTTTCTGTCACATACACCAGTAGTTACAGAGGAAACTGGTAAATGGTAGTGAAGTTGGTGAGCTGATAGTGTGCAGGAAAAGCATCTCCCATGGGTGTGTGAGAAGCTCCTCTCCACAGAGTGCAGCCATAGACTGTGGAAAGGCAATGGGGAAATGTTTTCAACTGTAGTTACCAGGAGGAATGAAAAGAGTGGTGCCCTTTCTGTGGAGGGCAACTCAACAATATTTAGCAAAGACAGAGATGCAGAGATATTGTCTGCTTTTTAACCAGAATACTGTAAAAGGAAGAACTGGGGAACTGTAGACTGCTAATACCAGTCAATAAACTAAGCAAGGCAAGGGAAAAAAAGTGATGGTGAAGCTCAGGAACAGGAGTCATAAAGTTGTTTAATGCCAGAGGGAGACTCCTGAGCTGACTGCATGTAGATATAATCCAAACAAGGCTGAGACAGAGCTTGGGACTTCACCACTGAATAGACTGACAGTGAGCTGGCACATAGGTGAAACGGTTGCAAACAGCATTTACAGTTCCTCTTGCCCATGTTCAGAGGGGATACCAGACCTCCTCACACATACCAGAAGTCTACCAGAGGTTGGTTGGAACTTGCAGTCCGCACCAAAATAAGATCAATTTTCTTTGTAGAATTTAAACAGAACAAAGCATCTCATTGCATAACATAGCTAATACCCAGGATAGTAAAATTGCTCAGTGCATAGTAAACCAGGAAAAACTCAACAGACTATCATTGAGGTGACATATATGTTGGAGAAGAACCCGTGCATTGCCAAAGTAAAGTGACTGTTAAAAATATTCTCCAACGATGTTTTGAATCCTGATTTGCAAATGTCAAAGTACAGCCATATGTATAAGATGACTTAAGTGTGGAAACAAGGGCAGATTTCATGAAGGAGAAGCAAAAACCTGGGTGTTTCATGGACTGAGTGTATATGCTGTAAGTGGAGTCATATAAGGAATGTTAAATAAAGAACATTCCAATATCATTAAAAAAAATATTCTCCAACAAGTAAAGGCAAATACTTTTGCAATGAAGGAAAAGACAAAAAACCTCAGTAAATAAATTAAAAAAAAAAAACAAGCAAGTGGAATTTTAGAATTGAAAGGTAAAATTACAACAATCAAAATCATCCTACAATTCAACAATTCTATTAAATGGGAAAAAAATGGAATAGATATTCCTCCAAAGATGTTCATATTGCCAACAAACATCTGAAAAATTATTCAATATCACTAATCATTAGGGAAATGCAAAACAAAACTATAATGAGATATAACTCCATACCCTTTGGTTGACTATTTTACAAAAAAAAAAAAAAAAAAAAAAAAAAAAAAAAAAAAAAAAAAAAAAAAAGAAAATTAACAATTGTTGGCAATGATGGGAAAAATTAGAATTCTGGTGCTTTGCTGGTATATCCACTGTAGAAAACAGTTTTGGGGTTCCTTAAAAAATCTAAATGTAGAGTTACCATGTAATCTACCAATTTTATTTTTATCCAAAAGAACTAAAAGCTGAGACTTGAATAGTCATGTGTACAACAATGTTCATAGCATCACTATTTACAATAGCCAAAAGATGGAGACAATCCAAATGCCTACTGATTGAGGAATGCATAGACAAAATATGACGTATGTAGTCAATGAAACATTATTCAGTCTTAAAAAAGAAGAAATTTTACACACACACTATAACATGTGTGACCCTTGAAGAAATTACACCAAGTGAAATAAGATAGACACAAAAGCAGAAATAATGTGATTACAGTCCTATGAGATCCCTAGAACAGTCAAATTTATAGAGACAAAAAATAGAACTAGGACTGCCTCCACAACCCACGCAGGAGACCAGGCCCAGGTTAGTCCCAGGACCACCCCTGTTGACCTGCCAACCCCCCAGAGCCTGGGGCCAGGACCAGGACTGCCTCCCCTGGCCCATGTGGGGGCCCAGGTCAGGCCCTGGTCTGCCCCTGCCAGACCACTTAGAAACTTAGGCCTACTCCACCTCCATCTTGGAACACTGCAGCCGTGGCCATAGCCCTCCCCATGCAGTAGCCTCCATCTTGGGACAATGACAGGGCCTGCAGGTAGTTGCATCTCCAAACAGACAGCCCGAGCCATTGTAAGGACCACCCTTTCAGCCCCAGCTTTGAACGTGGTTGCATCCATCTTGGGACACCCCCACTGGAACCTTGAGTTGCCTCCGCCATTGCCGCCACCACATTTAGATGCAGTGTCATCCATCATGGGACACCAGCTGGGCCCTGGAAGCCCAACACCAAGGTGAGGTAGAGGTAATCTGCAGGGGCACTACAAGATTATAAGGTAGAAACTGTAGTACCTCAGGTCTGCACTGCAAGAAAGGAAGACACATAGACAATGTGAAGTAAGAAGGGAAGAAAGTGCCCCAAACAAAGATACTACAATAATAGAATCCATGGACAGTGCAGTTAATGAAATGTCAGAGAAGAAGTTCAGCATGTACATGATTAAAATGATCTGTGAATTAAGAATGACCTAAGTGAACAAATACAGGCAAAAATTGATCACTCCAAAAAAGAGATAAGAAAGCAAATACAGGTAGCAAAAGATTACTTCAAGAAAGAGATAGAGAATTCTGTGGGGGGGGGGGGGGGGGGGGGAGGAGGAACTAACTACAAATCCTTGAAATGAAGAAAACAATAAGCCAGATAAAAAATTCAATAAAAAGAATCACCAACAGACTAGATCACTTGGAAGACAGAAAGCAGATAATGAAGGCAAAATATACAATCTTGAAAATAAAGTTGACCACATAGTGAAGATAGTAAGAAACCATGAAGAGAATATCCACGAATTATGGGATAGCATCAAAAGACCAAATCTAAGAATTATTGGGATAGAGGAAGGCACAGAGATTCAAACCAAAGGGATGCACAATCTCTTCAATGAGATAATATCAGAAAATTTCCCAAACATGAAGAATGAATTAGAAAATCAAATACAAGAGGATTACAGGACACCAAATGTACAAAATTACAACATATCTACACCATGGCACATTATAATGAAAATGCCTACAAAACAGAATAAGGGTAGACTCTTGAAGGCCAGAAGAGAAAGAAATCAGATCATATATAAGGGGAGACCAATTCGGATCTCAGCAAATTTTTTCTACTCAGGCACTCAAAACCAGAAGATACTGTAAAAACATATACCAAGCTCTGAAAGAAAATGATGCCAACCGAGAATCTTTTTTTTTTTTTTTTGACCACAAGTTTTTTTTTTGTTTGTTTGTTTTATATAAAGTATTTTTACAACAATTGTGTCTTCATACATGTATTTAGGGTAATCATGGATAACTCAGTCTGCTATTATTCCTATCCCCTTGCCCCCTCCCACCTCCCCCCTCTTTTTTTTATTTAAAGTTCTTTCATTCCTCTCTTCCCCACTCCCTTGTCTTTATAAATTAGTATCTTCATATCAAAGAGATCATTCAACCGTTGTTTTTTGGGGGATTGGCTAATTTCACTTAGCATTATTTTCTCCAACTCCATCCATTTACCTGCAAATATCATGATTTTATTCTTTTTTAGTGCTGAGTAATGTTCCATTGTGTATATATACCAAAGTTTCCCTATTCATTCATCTGCTGATGGGCATTGGGGTTGGTTCCACAATCTAGCTATTGTGAATTGTGCTGCTATAAACATTGATATGGTTGTGTCCCTGTAGTAAGTTGCTTTTAAGTCCTTTGGGAATAGACCAAGGAGTGGGATAGCTGGGTCAAATGGTGGTTCCAAATCTCCATACTGGTTTCCAGATTGGCTTCAACAATTTGCAGTTCCACAGCAATGGAAGAGTGTGCCTTTTCCCCCACATCCTCACCAGCATTTATTGTTTTTTGTTTGTTTTGTTTTGTTTTGATAGCTGCCATTCTGACTGGAGTAAGATGAAATCTAAGAGTAGTTTTGATTTGCATTTCTCTAATCACTAGAGATGTTGAACATTTTTTCATATATTTGTTGATTATTTGAATATCATCTTCTGAGAAGTGTCTGTTTAGTTCCTTGGCCCATTTATTGATTGGGTTATTTGTTTTTTTTGGTGTTAAGGCTTTTGAGAGCTTTATAAATCCTTGAGGTTAGTGTTCTATCTGATGTGCTTGTGGTAAAGATTTGCTCCCATTCTGTAGGTCCTCTATTCACCTCACTGATTGTTTCTTTTGCTGAGAAGAAGCTTTTTAGTTTGAATCCATCCCATTTATTGATTCTTGGTTTTAGTTCTTGTGCTATAGGGGTCTTATTGAGGAAGTTGGGGCTTAAACCAACATGATAGAGATTTGGGCCTACTTTTTCTTCTATTAGGTGTAAGGTCTCTGGTTTAATTCCTAGGTCCTTGATCCACTTTGAGTTAAGTTTTGTGCATGGTGAGAGAGAGAAATTTAATTTCATTTTATTACATGAGGATTTCCAGTTTTCCCAACACCATTTGTTGAAGAGGCTGTCTTTTCTCCAGTGAACGTTCCTGGCACCTTTGTCTAATATAAGATAACTGTAGGTGTGTGGGTTCTTCTCTGTGTCTTCTATTCAGTACCATTTGTCAACTTGTCTATTTTGGTGCCAATACCATGCTGTTTTTGTTACTATTGCTTTGTAGTGCAATTTAAGGTCTGGAATAGTAATGCCACCAGCTTCATTCCTCCTGCTAACAATCGCTTTGGCTATTCTGGATCTCTTATTTTTCCAGATGAATTTCAAGATTGATTTTTCTATTTCTATGAGGAATGATGTTGGGATTTTGATTGGTATTGCATTCAATCTGTACAGTACTTTTGGGAGAATGGTCATTTTGACAATATTAGTTCTACCTATCCATGAACAAGGTAGGTCTTTCCATCTTCTAAGGTCTTTATTAATTTCTTTCTTTAGTGTGTTGTAGTTTTCATTGTAGAGGTCTTTCACTTCTTTTGTTAAGTTGATTTCCAATTTTTTTTTTTTTAGGCTATAGTAAATGGGGTGGATTTCCTAGTTTCTTTTTCAGAGAATTTGTCCCTGATGTACAGAAATGCCTTTGATTTATAGGTGTTAATTTTATATCCAGCTACTTTGCTGAATTCATTTATTAGATTTGGAAGATTTCTGGTGGAATTTTTTGGATCTTCTATGTAT
This sequence comes from Tamias sibiricus, assembly GCA_025594165.1. Taxonomy (NCBI): domain Eukaryota; kingdom Metazoa; phylum Chordata; class Mammalia; order Rodentia; family Sciuridae; genus Tamias; species Tamias sibiricus. Next base: position 184,341,469 of record CM046660.1, read on the forward strand.
AGAATCATATTGTCTGCAAATAGTGATAATTTGAGCTCTTCTTTTCCTGTCCATATCCCTTTAATTTCTTTCGTCTGTCTAATTGCTCTGGCTAGGGCTTCAAGAACTATGTTAAATAGGAGTGGTGAAAGAGGGCATCCCTGTCTTGTTCCAGTTTTTAGAGGGAATACTTTCAATTTTTCTCCATTTAGCATTATTTTGGCCTAGGGCTTAGCATAGATGGCCTTTACGATGTTGAGGTATGTTCCTGTTATTCCTATTTTTTCTAGCATTTTGAACATGAAGGGATGTTGTATTTTGTCAAATGCTTTCTCTGCATCTATTGAGATGATCATATGATTTTTATCTTTGAACCTGTTGATGTGATGAATTACATTTATTGATTTTGGAATGAAGCTCACTTGATCATGGTGCACTATCTTTTTGATGTGTTTTTGTATTCGATTTGCTAGTATTTTATTAAGAATTTTTACATCCACATTCATTAGAGATATTGGTCTGAAGTTTTCTTTCTTTGATTTGTCTCTGTCTGGTTTTGGAATCAGCATGATATTGGCCTCATAGAATGAGTCTGGGAGTGTTCCCTCTTTTTCTATTTCATGAAATAGTTTGAGAAGTGTTGGTGTTAGTTCTTCTTTAAAGGTCTTGTAGAAATCGACTGTGTATCCATCCAATCCTGGGCTTTTCTTGGTTGGTAAGTTTTTTATGGCATCCTCTACTTCTTTGGTTGAAATTCATCTATTTAAATTGTGTATATCATCCTGATTTAGTTTGGGCATATCATATGTCTTCAGAAATTTGTCAATGCCTTCTTTATTTTTTATTTTATTTGAGTATAAATTTTCAAAATAATTTCTAATTATCTTCTGTATTTCTATAGTGTCCATCGTGATATTTCCTTTTTCATCATAGATATTTGTAATTTGTGTTTTTTATCTTCTTTTCTTTGTTAGCATAGCTAATGGTTTATCAATTTTATTTATTTTTTCAAAGAACCAACATTTTGTTCTGTCAATTTTTTCAAATTTTTTTTGTTTCAATTTCATTAATTTCAGCTCTGATTTTAATTATTTCTTGCCTTCTACTTCTTTTAGGGTTGATTTTTTTCTTCTTTTTCTAGGGATTTGAGATGTAATGTTAGTTCATTTATTTGTTGACTTTTTCTTTTTTGAAGAAATGAGCTCCATGCAATGAAATTTCCTCTTAGTACTGCCTTCAGGGTGTCCCAGAGATTTCGATATGTTGTATAGTTGTTCTCATTTACCTCTAAGAATTTCTTAATCTCCTTCTTGATGTCTTCTGCAACCCAGTGATCATTCAATAGCATATTGTTTAGTCTCCAGGTGTTAGAGTAGCTTTTCTTTCTTTTTTATCATTGATCTCTAATTTCATTCCATTATGATCTGATAGAATGCAGGGTACTATCTCTACTTTTTTTATATTTGCTTAGAGTTGCTTTGTGGCATAGTATATGGTCTATTTTAAAGAAGGATCCATGTGCTGCTGAGAAGAAAGTGTATTGGCTCATTGATGGATGATACACTCTATATATGTCAGTTAAGTCTAAGTTATTAATTCTTGAGTTCTATAGTTTCTTTGTTTAACTTTTGTTTGGAGGACCTATCCAGTGGTGAAAGAGGTGTGTTAAAATCACCTAGAATTATGGTGTTGTGGTCTATTTGATTCTTGAACTTGAGAAGAGTTTGATTGATGAATGTAGATGCTCCATTATTTGGGGCATATATATTTATAACAGTTATATCTTGTTGACCTATGATTCCCTTAAGCAGTATGAAATGTCCATCTTTATCTCTTTTGATTAACTTTGGCTTGAAGTCTACTTTATTTGATATGAGGATGGAGACCCCTGCTTGTTTACGTAGAGCATGTGAGTGGTATATTTTATCCCATCCTTTCACCTTCAGTCTGTGGGCATCTTTTCCTATGAGATGTGTCTCTTGAAGGCAGCACATTGTTGATTTCTGCACTTAAGTTTATTACTTTCTGTCTTATGTTTGCTTTGAATTTGTTTCACTTTTCTTTCTTTTTTTTTTCACCAAAGCTAGTGAAAAGGAATAAAGTAGGACATTTCACACCACTTAAGGGATTCAAACATCAGCAAGACATAACAATCATAAATACCTTTGTCCCACCACTTAAGGGATCCGAACATCAGCAAGACATGACAATCATGAATATCCTTGTCCCACCACTTAAGGGATCCGAACATCAGCAAGACATGACAATCATAAATACCCTTGTCCCACCACTTAAGGGATCCGAACATCAGCAAGACATGACAATCATAAATACCCTTGTCCCACCACTTAAGGGATCCAAACATCAGCAAGACATGACAATCATAAATACCCTTGTCCCACCACTTAAGGGATCCGAACATCAGCAAGACATGACAATCATGAATACCTTTGTCCCACCACTTAAGGGATCCAAACATCAGCAAGACATGACAATCATAAATACCCTTGTCCCACCACTTAAGGGATCCGAACATCAGCAAGACATGACAATCATGAATACCTTTGTCCCACCACTTAAGGGATCCAAACATCAGCAAGACATGACAATCATAAATACCCTTGTCCCACCACTTAAGGGATCCAAACATCAGCAAGACATGACAATCATAAATACCCTTGTCCCACCACTTAAGGGATCCAAACATCAGCAAGACATGACAATCAAAATACCCTTGTCCCACCACTTAAGGGATCCAAACATCAGCAAGACATGACAATCATGAATACCCTTGTCCCGTCCAATGGGGCATCTATGTATAACAAACAAACCCTTCTCAGCTACAAGAACCAAATAGACCACAACACAGTAATGCAAATTCAGAAATTTGTCAATGCCTTCTTTATTTTTTATTTTATTTGAGTATAAATTTTCAAAATAATTTCTAATTATCTTCTGTATTTCTATAGTGTCCGTCGTGATATTTCCTTTTTCATCATAGATATTCGTAATTTGTGTTTTTTATCTTCTTTTCTTTGTTAGCATAGCTAATGGTTTATCAATTTTATTTATTTTTTCAAAGAACCAACATTAACTTAACACAGCTCTCTCACCACTGGATACATCCTTCAAACAAAAACTACACAAAGAAACTATAGAACTCAATAATACAGTCAATAATTTAGATTTAACAGACATATATAGAATATTTCATCCATCAACAAACACACTTTCTTTTTAGCAGCACGTGGATCCTTCTCCAAAATAGACCATATGTTATGCCACAAAGCAAATCTTAGTGAAAAACACAGAGATACTACCCTGCATTCAATTTGACTGTAATGAAATAAAATTGGAAATCATTGGTAAAGTAAAAAATAGAAGCTACTCCAATACCTGGAGACTAAACAATATGCTATTGAATGACTCATGGATATAAAGGAAGAAAACAGAGGAGATGAAAAAATTCTTAGAGGTAAATAAAAACTCCACGCAACTTATCAAATCTCTGGATACTATGAAGGCAGTGCTAAGAGGAAAGTTCATTGCATTAAGCTCATTCATGAAAAGTCAACAAACAAAGGACCTCCTGACATTACATCTCAACTCCCAAGAAAAAGAAGAACAAACCAATACAAAAAGTAGTAGAAGTTGAGGAATAATTCAAATCAAGGTGAAAATCAATAAAACTGAAACAAAAAAACAATTCAAAAAATTGAGGGCTGGGGTTGTGCTCAGCAGTAGAGCACTTGCCTATCATGTGTGCAGCCTGGGTTCGATCCTCAGAACCACATAAAAATAAAGGCATTGTGTACAACTAAAACAAATAAATAAATATTTTTTTTTTTAAAAATTGACAAAACAAAAAGCTGGTTCTTTGATAAAATGAATGAAATTGACAAACCCTTAGCAACCCTAACCAAAGAAGGAAAGAGAAAAAACTCACAAAAAATTTGTGATGAAAAAGGAAATAGCACAAAACAGGATGAAACTATTATATGAAAATTTATTTAAAAACAGGGATGCAAGTTTGGTTCAACATATGGAAATCAATAAATATAATTCATCAAATCAATATACTTAAATACAAGAATCTTATGATTATATCAATTGATGCAGAGAAAGCATTTGACAAAATATAGCACCCATTCATTTTCAAAACACTAGAAAACTAGGGATAATAATAACATAACTCAACATTGTAAAACCTATTCAAGGCCAACATCATTCTAGAAAAATTGGAAGCATTCCCTCTAAAAACTGGAACAAGATAGGAATGCCCTCTTTCACCAGTTCTATTCAACATAGTCCTTGAAACTCTAGTCAGAGCAATTATACAGATGAAAGAAGTTAAAAGGATATGAACAGGAAAAGAAGAACTCAAACTATCATTATTTGCTGACGACATGATCATATACTTACAGGATCTAAAAAACTCCACCAGAAAACTTCTAGAATTAATGAATGAATTTGGCAAAGTAGCAGGATAGAAAATCAATACCCATAAATCAAACGCATTTCTATACATCAGTGATGAATCCTTTGAAAAAGAAATTAAGAAAACTACCCCATTCACAATAGCCTCAAAAAAACAACAACAACAAAAAAAAAAAACATCTTGGGAGTCAACTTAAGAAAAGAGGTGAAAGACTTCTATAATGAAAACTACATAGCACTAGAGAAAGAAATTAAAGAAGACCTTAGAAGGTGGAAAAGTCTCCCATGATCTTGGCTAAGCAAAATTAATATTGTCAAAATGGCCATACTACCCAAATTACTATACAGATTCAATGTGATTCCAGTTAAAACCCCAACATCATTCCTTATAGAAATAGAAAAAGCAATCATGAAATTCATTTGGAAAAATAAGAGACCCAAAATAGCCAAAGCAATCCTTAGCAAGAAGAGTGAAGCATGAGGCATCACAATACCTGACCTTAAAATATTCTACAAAGCTATAGTAACAAAAACAGCATGGTATTGTGACCAAAATAGACATGTAGACCAATGGTACAGAATAGAAGCCACAGAGAAAAACCCACATAAATTCAATTATCTCATACTAGACAAAAGCTCCAAAAACATACATTGAAGAAAAAATAGCCTCTTCAAGAAATGGTGCTGGGAGAACTGGAGATTCATATGCAGCAAAATGAAACTAAACCCATATCTCTCACCAAGGCACAAAACTCAACTCAAAGTGGATCAAGGACCTAAGAATTAGTCCAGAGTCCCTGCGCCTAATAGAGGAAAAAGTAAGCCCAAGTCTTTTATCACGTCAGGTTAGGCCCCAACTTCCTTAACAAGACTCCTAAAGCTCAAGAAACAAAATCAAGAATTAATAAATGGCATGGATTCAAACTAAATAGCTTCTTCTCAGCAAAAGAAACAATCAATGAAGAGAAGAGAGAGCCTACATTTTGGGAGCAAATTTTTGCCACATGCACGTTAGATAGAGCACTAATCTCCAGGATATATAAAGAACTCAAAAAACTTAACACTGAAAAAAGAACAACCCAATTAGATGAACAGACACTTCTCAGAAGAAGATATATAATCAATCAGCAAATATATAAAAAAAGTTCAACATCTTTAGCAATGAGAGAAATGCAAATCAAAACTACTCTAAGATTTCATCTCATGCCAGTCAGAATGGCAGCTATCAAGAATACAAACAACAATAAGTGTTGGCAAGGATGTGGAGGAAAAGGCACACTCATACATTGCTGGTGGGATTGCAAACTGGTGCAGCCAATCTGGAAAGCAGCATGGAGATTCCTTAGAAAACTGGGAATGGAACCACCATTTGACTCAGTTATTCCACTCCTTGGTCTATACCCAAAGGACTTAAACTCAGCATACTATATATAGTAAGGCAGCCTCATCAATATTTATAGCATCTCTATTCACATTAGCTAAACTATGGAACCAAATCCAGATGTCCTTCAGTAGATGAATGGATAAAGAAACTGTGGTATATATACACAATGGAACATTATTCAGTATTAAGAGAATAAAATCATGGCATTTGCAGGTAAATGGGTCGTGCTGGAGAATATCATACTAAGTGAAGTAAGCCAATCCCCCAAAAAACAAAGGCCGAATGTTCTCTCTGATACATCCATGCTAATCCATGTAGTGGCAGGCATGGGGAAAATGGAGGAACTGTGATTGGGCAAAGAGGAGGTAAGGAAGAAGGCGTGGGAGCAGGAATGAGATGAACATCATTACCCTAGTACATGTGTGACTGCACATTTGGTATGACACTACATCATGTACAACTAGAGAAATGAAAAGGTGTGTTGCAATTGTGTACAATGAATCAAAATGCATTCTACTGTCATATGTATCTAATTAAAATAAATAAATTAATTAATTTTTAAAAAGGCAAAAAATAAACTAAAATATATGAATTTTTTAAAATAGAATTATAGTTGCTAAAGACTAGAAAAAGTAGAAAATGGAGAGATTTTACTCATTGTATACAGTGTTTCAGTACAAGAAAATAAAGAAATTCTTATGAACATAAATGGTTGTGATAATTAAACACTAATGTAAACATACTTAATATCCTTGAAGTGGAAAGTTAAAAATGGTTAAGATGGTATACTTTACCTTATGTAAATTTGCCACAATTTTATAAGGTAAAGAGATGGAAAAATAAATACTTTATCAAACACTAACCAAATGAAAGTAGCAATGGGTATTTCAATATCAGACAAATTAGAGGGTTTTTTTTTTAATTCTTTTTTTAAAATATTTATTCATTTACTTTAGTTGTGCACAATGCAATGCATTTATGTTTACGTGGTGCTGAGGATCGAACCCAGGCCTTGCACGTGCGAGACGAGTGCGCTGCCACTGAGCCACAACCCCAGCCCCAAATTAGAGTTTCATTGCAAAGAAACTTTTTGAAAAACATACAGAAAGGGATGTTATATAATCATTAAAGGGTCAAGATGCCACCAAGAAGACATGACAATCCTAACTGTATGCAGCTCCTAATAATAAAGTAGGAAATACACAAAGCAAAAGCAGATAGAAATGCAACAAAAAGTAGACAAAACCCACAATTATATTTAGACACTTTAATATCCATTTCTCAATATAAACATTGATATAGAAAATCAGAAAGTAAGCTGAATGTGGTGACACTCAGGATGCTGAGGCAAGAGAATTGCAAATTCCAGGGCAGCCTCAGCAACTTAGTGAGACCCTATCACAAAATAAAAAATAAAAAGGACTGGGGATGAAGCTCAATCTCCTGGGTTAATATCTAGTAGAAATTTTTTTAAATGGAAAGAAAAAGAAAATAAAAAAGTATATAATATATTTTACAACAACATGTTATCATCAACTAATTGAACTACATTGACAGAATCCAGAATTCATACACATTCTTTTGAAGTACACATATTTGTCAACACAAAACATGTTAGGTCATAAGGTAAATTAAATAAATAAGTAATTAAGTAAATAAATAAATAAGTAAATAAATCTGAAGGCATACTGACCAAAATGAAATTAGGCATTAAGATCAATAACATAACAGTAAGAGCAACATCTTTTAACACTTGAAAATTAAACACTGATCTTATAAATAATCCATTTATTAAGAAGGAAGTCTTAAGGGGTATCAGAAAATGCTTTGAAATGACAAAAATGTAAATAAAGCATCAATATTTGAAGCAGGAACATAGTGCTTAGGTGGATATTTATGGATATTTATACGATTAGAGTTTATATTAGAAATGACACAAAATATTCAAGTCAGGAATCTAAGCATCTAAGGTGATAGATCAATGAACTAAAAAAAGAAAAGTGAAACAAATTCAAAGCAAGCATAAGACAGAAAGTAACAAACTTAAGTGCAGAAATCAACAAAAATGAAAATTGAAAATAATCAACAAATACAAATGTTGGTTCTTATAAAAAATAGATGTACCTTGGGACTGGGGTTGTGGCTCAGTGGTAGAGCACTGGTTCGATCCTCAGCACCACATAAAAATAAAATAAAGGTATTGTGTCCACATACAACTAAAAAAAAAAAATTCATGATGGGATTTAAAAATAGTCCTAGGCCATCAAATTATAAAACATATAAGGAAAAGTAAAGGAACTAGAATAATCAAGTTAATTTTGAAAAAGAAAAATAATTTTGGAAGGATCATACTTCTTAATTTTAAGGCTTACTATAGTAGAGTCTGAAGTGTTATTTCCAAATGAATAAACAGATGGATCACAAGCATGACCCAGGGTCTACATAGACCCATCCAATTGCTGTTTAAGAATAAGTGCTTAAGTAGAACAAGAAAAGGACAATTTTATCAACAAATTGTTTTGAGCAATTGAACATTGATATTCCAAAAAGAAAAAAAAAATGGTCAAAAGGAACTTTGATCTGAATCTTAAATATTATAAAAATGCCACTCAAAATAGATTATAATTTAAATATATAACTTAAAGCTATGAGCTTTTAGAAGACACATAATAATAAAACTTCTTGACTAGAAGTGAATTTTTATACATGATCCCAAAAGTATAATCTATTAAAAGAACAAGTAAATAAATTGGAATTCATCAAAACAAAAAACTAGCTCTTTTTTGGCCAGTAGAATTAAAAGATAGGCCGGGCGTGGTGGTGCATACCTGCAATCCCAGCACTTGGGAGGCTGAGGCAGGAGGATTGTGAGTTCAAAGCCAGTCTCAGCAATGGTGAGGCACTTAGCAACTCAGTGAGACCCTGCCTCTAATAAAATACAAAAAAGGGGGGCTGGAGATGCGGCCCAGTGGTCAAGTGCCCCTGAGTTCAATCCTTGGTTAAAAAAAAAAAAAAAAAAAAAAAAGAAAAAGATAGGCTATAGACTGGGAAAAATACTTGTGAATTACATGGAGCAGGGGTTATATTCAGAATATATAAAGAGTTCTCAAAATTTTATTAAAACAAAACAAACTATTGAATTAAAAAGTGGGCAAAAGACCTGAGAAGACACTTCATCAAAATGTAAATAAGTACTTAAAAATATGTTCAATCTTCTTAGCCATTCTAGAAATGCCACATAACACCACAATGAGGTACCACTACGTACCTACCATAATGGCTGAAATTTAAAAGAGTACTGACTACATCAAGTGCTGGTGAGGATGCAGATCAACAGAATTATGGAACTATTGCTGTTGGAAATGTAAGGTGTTATGGTCACTCTGGAAAAGTTTGGCAATTTCTTATGAAGTTGAACATTACTTAGCTGGCCCTCTATATCCCACATGGCTTCCACATTCATGGATTTAACCGACTGTGGGTTGAAAATATTTACAAAAATTGCATCTGTTCTGGACATGCATAGATTTTTCTTTGTCATTATTCCCTAAACAATACAGTATAACATCTATTTATATCATGTGTACATTGTATTCAGTATTGTAAGTAATCCAGAGATGGTTTAACTTATATAGGAGGATGTGCATAGGTTATATACAAATATTATGTAATTTTGTATAAGGGTCTTGAACACTGATACACTTCATATCCTTAGGGATCCTGGAACTAATTCCACGTGAATACTGAAGAACAACTTTATTTGTTATATGGTACAAACAATCACACTCTAAGGTATTTACCCAAGTGAACTAAAACTGATGTTCATACAGAAAACAACATAAAAATGTTATGGCAGCTCTACTCATAACTTTAATAGTTGAAAACAATCCACCTACTCTCCAACTGGTGATTGGGTGAACTGCAGCACATCCATGCAATGGAAAACTGCACAGCAATACCAAGAAATAAATCACTGATATGCAAAATACCTGAAATCACTTTCAGAGACCTCATACTGGGGGAAATCAACCTGTCTCAGAATGTTGCACATTGTATTATTCCATTTATATGACATTTTCAGAAAGATAAGACTGCAGTAAAAGAGCACATATCAGTGTTTAGGACAAGTGTTTAGGAAAGAGAGTATGATGTCAAAGAGATGGGTGGATCTGTTCCATATTCTGATTATGGTGTTTATATGTACAAGAACACAAGTCAAAATTCAAACTACACACCAATAAAATCTAGTTTGCTGCACATTATTTTAAAAGAACCTTATATCTCTTAGTACTTTTGTTCAATTTAATAGGTATTTATTCATTTTATTTTTATTTAATTTTTGGTACTGGGGATTGAACCCAGGGCTCTTTACCATGGAGCTATACCTCCAGACCTTTTTATATTTCATTTTGAGACAGGGAATCACTAGCAAGTTACTGAAGGTCTCACTAAGATGCTGAGGCTGGCCTTGCACTCGCAATCTTCCTGCATCAACTAACTCCCAAGTCACTGGGATTTCAGATGTGCACTACTGCACCATACTTAACAGGTATCAATTGATCATGTACTATATAGTTGCCTCTTCCTCTGAAGAGTCCTTGATCTAAAAGTTCTAGTTACAAAGTATGAACAAATCCTCCCATAGGCCTGTGAAGTAAGGGGACCGCTATCATCATCCTCTGAATGGCTGAGTGGGTTACAAGAGGACCTAGTGATTCTTCCCTTCTAGACCAATGATCGTGACCTTCCACCTCCCACACCAACCTCCTTGCTGAGGTTACAGGTGGTATTCAAGGAGGAGGTAAAGTAGTCTGGACTATGGCTTGTATGTAAAGAAGATATATTCAAACTAATTAAGGTAAAGAATTCTTAATTAAGTGAAGGCTGAATTATGAACATAGAGATGCCTGTCAGATCCCCACCAGGAAGGATAACGTTGTGGAGAAAGTGTCGCAGTGACAACAGTGGAGACTGAGTCCAATTAGTGAGACCGGGTTGGGGTTCAACTCTGCTCCAACTAATAAGCTTATAACCTGCCCCCTGTGAGTCTCAGCCCCTCCATTCTCCTCCATTTCCATTCTTCTCCAATCACAAAAATTGGATAACAATCCCATATGCATAGATTGTTGTGAAGATTCAATTAGATGGAATAACTTATTAAAAGTATGCTACTAAGGTCCTGGACCTATAGGGAGCACTCTCTTAGTAGTGACAGCCTCCTGTCTCTTTGTGAGAATACAATTATGAGATATTATTTAATTGCCTTAGTGTTACTTTATTTAATTATACTTGTTATTAATAACATACATGTGGTTAAGAGCTTCTCCAATTCATTCATTTTAATCACTTGCAGTATTCATTTAAGAATAGTGGTTGGGATGGGCGCGGTGGCGCACGCCTATAATCCCAGCACTTGGGAGGCTGAGGCAGGAGGATCACGAGTTCAAAGCCAGCCTCAGCAATGGCAGGGCACTTGGCAACTCAGTGAGACCCTGTCTCTAATAAAATACAAAAAAGGGCTGGGGATGTGGCCCAGTGGTCAGTGCCCCTGAGTTCAATCCCCGGAACCAAAAAAAAAAAAAAAAAAAAAAAATAGTGGTTGGTCCCCAAGTTTTGAGTAGTAAATTGTTAGTGAAACTGTTCTCCTCAGCCTAGGATCGGGGTCCTCTCAGCGTCTGTGAGTGTGTCCCTTCAGGAGCTGGAGGGGGTCCTCCTCCCACACCTCCATTGCTGGGATTGGACCCAGGGCCTCATGCATCTAGGCAAGTGCTCTGCCACTGAGTACCGCCTCAGCCATGGGCTGTTCCTTCACAGCTCCTCATTCACGGGCCCTGTGATTTTCTCAGAACAAAGATCCTGAGAGAGCCAAAGTGGCACAATTCATTATGCTTATAATAAATGTGTTTAATATTTAATCTCAAATTGGGCTGTTCTGAGATTTTTCAAGTTGCGGGTGTGTTAACTCAGTCAGCTGTAGAAGCATGGGTCACTCTACCAATAAGCCTACTTTCCTCTTTGGAACAATAGCTAATTGAGATTTGCTATGTAATCAAAATCTTCCTTCCTTAGGCTTACATGGGAAGCCGTTTACCATGCCTCACTAAGTATTTAACTGCTGCCCTTGAGCTCAGGATTTCTCATTCACCTTAGAGTCCTCAGTTTCTTCCAAAGCCTTGTGCATTTACCTGCTCAATAAATGTTTTGTTAGATGGATGAAACTATTTCCTGAGAAAAAGACAACTTGTAAGGTGGTAGGGCTATAACTCCTCTTCTGACCCACTGGAATCTGACATATGATCTGTATTTGCCAGTAAATACCCCAAGCAAGAAGTCATTCAGCCATTAGTGCCATGTTTTAAATAAAAGTCTTCCTGTTTCTCTCTCAGTTTACTGTTTCTAGCAGCTTCCAGAGACTTAGATATAAAGGCACTGGCTAAGGATTTATTTGCCTCGGTCCCCCTGGTGAAGCCTCATGATCAGGGGTTGGATTGCAGGAGGGCTTCTATGACACAATAATAAGGTGAACGTTCAGGAGTGTTTAGTATTTGTAGGCGCTGGTGATATACAGCATCCCTGGAGACCACCCGGGAGACCCAGGAACGCGGGAGTGGGAGTGAGTGGAGGGAGGGCAGAGAGAGACTCGAGACAGAGACAGACCAAGAAGGGAAAGGGGATCACCAGGCCAACACCGTTGTTGGATCTTATTTTTATTCAAACAGGTTTCTCCATCGGGTACTTTAATTAATGGGTTTAAAGCAAGCGGATCATGAGGTCACAATGTGATAGGAAGTCGGTCACTCCAGATCTGGGGTGTTATGGTTTAGATATGATGTGCCTCCAACAGCTCATGTGGGAGACAATGCAAGAAAGTCGAGGGGAGATGATTGGGGGTGAGAGACGCAACCTGCTCAGGCATTCACCTGCCTGGTAACCGCAGGCAGGAAGGGTGTGGCTGGAGGAGGTAGGCACGGGGAGCACCATTGTTCCAGGTGAACTGAGTCTTTCTCTGCTTTCTGGTGACATGTCCCCAGCTGCTGTCCTCTACCACACACTTCTGCCGTGCTGTTCTGCCTCACTCACATCCTGAGGAATGAAGTTGGCCGTTTACGAACTGAGACCTCTGAAACCAGGAGTGCAAATAAAATTTCCCTCCTCTAAAATTGTTCTTGTCAGATCTTTTGGTCACAGCAGTGGAAAAGCTGACTGAAATAGGGGGCCAATGTCTGAGTGATGTGGAGGGAGCCAGCTCCCCAGGCAGGAGAGATGGATGCCTCTAAGTTTTTCACTCTGGCCACCACCTAAAGCCATTTGGGTTGCATATAGTAGTAGATACTGTCAAGGGAGACTAGGCCTTTCTTCGGGATGGATTTAAAATTTAGAACTGGCTGCAGAGACAACATAGAGTTATAAGCACTCACTACCTGCCATTTCTCTGAAATTCTCCAGAAAATTGTGGAAGAGCATATCTTCTTGCAGTTGCTATGTTTATAAACTAAAAATTCAAAGAAGACACTCTTGGATAGTTATGCTTCTATTTCTTCTTTCATTAGACTGAGCATTCATTAGTTTATGTAATATTATACTTTTGTATCTTCTCACCATAGCATTTAAGAGTGGAGAGTTTTCCATCTGTTTTTGTTAGAAGTCCCAATAAATTTTGCCTCAAATGAGAACTCAGTATGATGCAGAATAGGCCATCTAAGTTATATGCCACTGGTTCTAGTAGTAAAACATAATGACTCTTAGTACAGCCAATAAATTGCTTTTATTTGTGACAATGGTAACTGGGATTCTTGTTGGCATAGAAGATGTTGGAGGTTCTTATCCCTTTGTTATAAGTTTTGGGGAAGTATTTCTACTTCTTTCTTCTACTAGCCTGGAACCCTTCATAAGTAATTAGTCTTTGTAACAAATATTGACTGAAGACAATGTGATACAATGGTAAGAGCACACATTTAGATCTCAGTGGAGTCCACGGAAGTGAGAGCTGCCACCCTGTTAGAAGTGCATGGTTTGGGACCCACGATTGCAGTTTCTACGCTTCCATCTGAATGATTATTGTTGTAAGGTCATGAAAATTAAAATATATAATACATCAGAAAACTGTATAATTTCTTCAAATATCAATGTTATCTTCTGCCACCTAGAGGAAGAGCTCAGGGTGATGGTCAGTTATCAATTTCTTGTTTCTTACTCCAAGTGCACTTTTCAATTATGTTTTGCGATAAATAACAAAATTTCATTGAGTGTCTTTCCTCTACAATGATATCAATTTTAAGGTTTACAGTTAACATTGCAGGAAAAAAAGATAGTATTTACTCCAGCGTACACGGGGCATTGGTAGCTGGGGGCGTAAAAGGAAATGCAGGTGATCCCGATTGGAAAATGAAGAAGTAAAGCTGTCTCTGTTCACATATGACATGATCTTGTATGTAGAAAAGCCTGAAGATTCCACTAAAAATTCCACAGAACTAATAAAGAAATTTGGAAACTTTGTAGGATAGATCAACATGCAAAAATCAATTGGATTTCTGATTTGCATTTCCCTAATGCTTAGTGATGTTGAGTATCTTTTAATGCACTTCTTGGCCCTTTGTATACTTGAAAAAATGTCTATCGAAGACTTTTGTCCATTTTTGAATTGCTTATTTATTTGCTGTGGAGTTTTAGGGGTTCCTTATACATTATAGATGTTAATTCTCCATCAGATAGATGGTTTTCAAATGTTTCCTCATCTTCTCTGTGTTGCCACTTTACTATATTGATATGCTTTTGATTCAAATATTTTTCATGAAGTACAATTTGTCTATTTTTTGTCACTGTGTTTTTTGTGTCACACCCAAGAAATCTTTGTTGAATATAATGTAAAGATTTTGTACTAAGTTTTTGAAAATAGTTGTATAGTTTTAAATATTTCAATTAGCTCTTCAACCTACTTTAATTTTTGTATATGGTGTTAGGGAAGTGTCCAAGTTAATTTTTTTTTTTTTTTTTTGCATGTGGATATTCTTTGGGATACCACAATACAACCATTAAGATAAATATTTAAAAATGAAACCTCAGAAAATACAAAGTATTGGAGAGGATGTGAAGAAGAAAGAAGGAACCCTTGGGTTATTGGGAATGTAAAATGATAAGTTTATTGTGGAGAAATGTATGGTAGGTTCTCAACAACAAAAAAGGAAGCATAGAACTACCATATGATTTAGCAATCCCACTTCTGGGTATATTCCAAATGATTGAAACAGGGTGTGAAAGAGATATTTATTTATGTATTCGAGTTCATTGCAGCATTATTCACAATAGCTAAATTATGATAACAGATCAAATGTCCACTGATAGATGAACAAATAAGAGAAATATGATATGTTTATACAATGGGATATTATTCTGCCTTACAAAAGAAAGAGATTTCATATATGCTACCACATGGATAAACCTTGAGGACACAATGCTAAGAAAATAAAAAGTCTCTAAAAGACAAATATTCCATGATTTCGTTTGTAGTAGGCACCTAGAATTGTTAAAATTATAAAGACAGATGGTGAAATGGTAGTTAGCAGGGGTCAGGGAGGGGTAGTAACTGTTTAATGGGTATAGATTTTCAGTTTTACAAGATGAAAATATACACAAAATGGATGATAATAACTAAAGGGCATGTAAGTGTAAATGTACTTCATGCCACTTTACTGTGCATTTAAATAATTATGATGGTAAATTTTATGTTATATATGTTTCACCACAATAAACATTTGGAAAAAAAAGTCAACTGCATTTCTATATACTAGTAATGGCAATCCAAAACTAAAAGAGAATAAAATCATGGAATTTGCAGGTAAATGGATGGAGTTGGAGAAAATAATGCTAAGTGAAGTTAGCCAATCCCAAAAAAACAAAGGTTGAATGATCTCTTTGATAGGAAGATACTAACTTATAAAGGCAAGAGAGAGGGGATGAGAGGAATGAAAGAGCTTTGAAGAGAACAAAGAGCGGGGAGGGAGGGGGAGGGCAAGGGGATAGGAATAATAGCAGACTGAGTTATCCATGATTGCCCTAAATGCACAATTGTTGTAAAAATACTTTATATAAACCAGCAACTTGAAAAATTGTGCTCTTTATATGTAATACGAAATGAAATGTACTCTGCAAACATGTATAACAAATTAGAATAATAAAAAATTTAAAAATAATAAAATTAAATTTCCTACAACCTCAAAAAAGAATAAAATACTTAATATTGGATTAAAAGAAAGAAAATCAGGACTTGTACATTAAAAATTACACTGTTGAAAGCAATGGAAAAAATATACATATGTGGAAAGATGTTCATGGATCAGAACACTCAATATTGTTTAGGTGGCAATACTTCCTAAAGTGTTCTACAGAACCAACTCAATGCCTATTAAAATCCCTATTAAATTATCTGCCTATTAACATTTTTTACTTTTGTTTTCTTTTCTTTTTTTTTTTTTTTTTTTTTTTTGCAAAAATTGATCAGGTGATAGATATTAAAACTCATGAATTACAAGCACACAGAATAGACAAAAAATCTTGAAAAAGAACAGAAAAGGATGCCTCTCAATTTCTAAACATATAGATCTACAAAATATACTGAGAGGTCAGAAATAAATCATTACATTTTTGGTCAATTGATTTTTGACAAGGATGCTAACAATTTATTGTGGGAAAATAATAGTGTTTATAACAAATGATCCTGTGACAATTTGATACCTACATCCAAAGAATAAAGTTGGACTCCTTAACATTGTACTCAAGAAATTAACTCAAAGTTGATCAGAAAGCAAGTAAAAAGAGGTAAAACTATAAGACTTAAACAAATATGGGGCTAAATCTTCGTGATCTTGTATTAGGTAATGAATTCTTTAGATTTGACACCAATGTGTGAGCAACAAAGGAAGAAACAGATGAACTGAACTGACTTTTACCAAAGATGGAAACTGTGCATGAAAAAAACATTGCTAAGGACTAGGGAGAAGACAACGTACCGAGTGGGAGACAATACCTTTATATTTTATGTCTTATAAGAGCTTAATTTTCAAAATATATAAAGAACATATACAATTCAATAACAAAAAAAAATTCAATTTAAAAATGAACAAAGAATCAAACAGACATTTCTTCAAAGAAGATGCATAGACGGCAAGTGAGCATGTGAAAAGATGCTAGAGATCATTGTTCATCAAGGAGATGCAGATCAGAACCACAGTGAGGTACCACTTCACACACACGAGCATGATTGTGATCCTTATAAAATGGAAAATAACAAGTACTTGAAAGTATGAAGAGAAATAGTAACAAAATGAACAAAAGTTCATTTGTGATCGGAATGTAAAGTGGTGCAGCCCCTGTAGAAGACAGTTTGGCAGTTCCTCGGAAAGATAGACACGGAGTTGCCATATGACCTAGCA
The DNA here is from genome assembly GCA_025594165.1 of Tamias sibiricus. Lineage (NCBI taxonomy): Eukaryota > Metazoa > Chordata > Mammalia > Rodentia > Sciuridae > Tamias > Tamias sibiricus. The sequence goes on from CM046660.1 coordinate 184,358,698, forward strand.
ATTCCACTGCTAGGTTCTCACCCAACATAAATGAGAAATTTTTGCATAAAAAAAAAAAAAAAAAAAAACCTGGTCATGAATTCCTTATGGCAGCTTTATTCATAATAGCCAGAAAGTGGAAGCAACTCAAATGTACATCAACTGATGAATAAATATAACTTGGTTTATGCACATGATGGAATATTAATCAGTCATAAAAAGCAATGAAGTTCTGTTTACTTCTAACTTTTTTTGTGGTACAGGAGTGCTTTACCATTGAGCTACATCCCCACACCTTTTAATTTTTTATTTTGAGACAAGGTCTAGCTAAGTTGTGAGGCTGGCCACAAACTTGTGATCCTTCTGCCTCAACCTCCAGAATTGCTGAAATTACAGGTTTGTGTCACCATGCCCAGCAGAAAGAATCAAATCCTAATACATGCTACAACACGCATCAACCCTCAAAACATGCTGAGTAAATAGAGGCGATCCCAAAGGACTGCATATCGTACGATTCTATTTTTATGAAATGTCCAGAATCAGGAAATCCACAGAGACAGAAAATAGGTTGATGTTTGCCTAGGGCTGGGGAGGGTTTGCTGGAGGAAAGGGAGGTAATTGCTGATATGGGTTTTTCCTGGAGGGAGGTTATAAAAATGCTCTAAACTAGATTGAGACCAAGGCTGGACAACTCTGTGGGTATGCTAAAATCAGTTGACTTGTATGCTTTAAGTTGGCAAGGTTTATCACATGCAAGTTATATCTCTTTAAAGCTGTTCAAACAAAAAAAAAAAAAAAAAGAAAGAAAGAAAGAAAGGAAGGAAGAAAGAAATATAGGGGACTAAAGAGTAGATGGACAGGCCCCTGAGATCTCATTTTCCAGTCCATGCCTTTCTGTGCCGATCTTTAGACTTCTGGTTGACCTGCAATGATCATACTTCTCTGCTTTCTTGCTATTTCAACAAATGGATATGTGAGCAAACTCAAAGAATGCCCTTCCTGTGAAGCACAGTCATCAGTTGGCATTTCATTTCAGGACGTGTCTGCAAAGCCATTAATTAAATCTGCCTTGTGTCTTCCGGGAGTCCCCCTGGCTACCCAGAAGCTGCCCTTCGCTGATTACCAACTCCCTCAAGTGCCTTTCTTAATGTCTCCTCTTCTCTCTTTGGCACACCCCCAGCCAAGCTCATTTTGGTCAGTGTTTAGTTTTCAGTCTTATATTTAGCAGCTAAGACATTTATTAAATTTTAACAAATCCCCGAGTGACAAAATTTGGAACTTTACTGATGAGAGTATAAATTTAAATACACACGCTTTAGGAATAGGCAGGAGGATTTTTCTTCCTAATGAAACATGTTTGATACTAGAAAAGACATGTTAATTTTGTGCTTTAACTTGTGTCTATTTTAGTCAATTTTGCAAAGGAAAATTGAGTGAGGTTATGTTACTCAAGAATTCTGAGTTTCCTAGGTCTTGGTCTGGTTTATTGTAATTTGTTGCTTTATCATGGCATCGTTTTTATTTTATATACAATGTTTCTTATGGAGCAGACACACAACCTACTAAAGAGATACTTTGAAAGTAGTTTATAGCTGTTTTTTGTAGACAGAGACTATCTTTGGTGCATGGTCTCATTTAGTTATGTAACTGCAGTCCTTTCCAGTTTAAGCCTTCTACCAAATGGCTTATAGATGTTTCTCAAGTATTATTTTATTAAAAATTGTATATACACACACACACATATATAGTATAGAGAATGTACATATGTGTATGTGTATAGTACATAAATATACATATTTGCATTCGAGTTCTGAAAACCACGCACATACCTGGCCCCATTCCATTCTGAGCAGTGGCAGAGGTTGGACTGAGTCTCAAGCCTGGACCTCCCTTCCCCCCCACTTTCCTCTGCTGCCCCTGCAGCCTGGCTGTCCCCTCAGCACCACCTGCTCCGTACCTTCCTGTCTGAACTATTCATTGGAGTGTCCCCTAGGCTTTCCCAGTGTAACTGGGGCTAGGCCTTTGAGGGTGAAGGACTCTGAACTTGGGAACAGTGTAACAGGAGGTCCTTTGGAGGAGAGTGACCTGGTGTTCACAGGGAGTGTGAGCCAGGCCTCTCTCCTTTCTGTGGCATGGGTGAATCGACACCTTCTCTCCGTGTGTGCAGGATGATTCCTTCTCCGATATTATAAAGAGATCACACTGAAATCTCAAGTATGTCCTTCCCCACCCACAGCTCCGACAGTACTTTCTCTGCTGCTCTTCTGAGGACAGGAAACTCTTGACAACATGGGTTCAAAGTGAATTCGAGACGCTGACTTTTCTGCCCACACAGGCCTTGTCTGTGTCTTCATCTTCCTGTAAAAGGCGACTGGCTCCCTCCGTTTTCAGGGTCTGTTTCAGAAAAGTCATGCTACTCAGCAAAGGAGTGTGGAGCTTCCAGCCTGCTCCTGCTCTAGCGCCCTTGGTCTGAGCTGTCCTATGTATCCCATTTTGGAGCCATTGGTCAGTTATGACTGAGCCCATGAAGCGGGCGTTTGGGATGTGCAAGCTTGCATTGAGACATGCAAGCTCTTTTGGTGGCTGGATGCCCTTCCGTGCTCTTCGCCAATCCTGAATTTTGGAGAGTACACATGGATTTGGGGCTGTTCTCACTCTCCAGGTAAACTTGCAGGGTCCAGACCTTCTCTGAGCATGCTCCATCATCTATAAGTGGAGCACACTCTCCTCTGCTGCAAAGTGGGTGTTGACAGACACACACGACAGAGATACTGGGTGCAGGCACTGCCCCCCTTCCTGCCCTTAGGAATGGCTCTTAGGCAAGGAGAAGGGGCCCCCATGTTCTCCTTCATTGGTACTTATAGTGTCAGTATAGCTTGAGAAAGCTAGGGATACTTAAAGGGATTCTCCTTGTAAATCATGGTGCCAGTTTATGCTGTATAGTGTTTATTTTTTCTTAAATAATTCATTTATGAAATTGAACTAGGAGTCAAGAGTAGAGGGAAATAAAAAGAAACAGTCTCTCATAAAAGCTGCACCAAAGATCACTGTTGAGAGGGCTTTGTTCAACAGTTTTCCTTTTTTCTTTCTTTCCTTCCTTCCTTCTTTCCTTTCTTCCTTCTTTCCTTCCTTCCTTCTTTCTTTCCTTCCTTCTTTCCTTCCTTCCTTCTTTCTTTCCTTCCTTCCTTCTTTCCTTCCTTCCTTCTTTCTTTCTTTCCTTCCTTCCTTCCTTCCTTCCTTCCTTCCTTCCTTCCTTCTTCCTTCTTTCTTTCTTTCTTTCTTTCTTTCTTTCTTTCTTTCTTTCTTTCTTTCTTTCTTTCTTTCTTTCTTTCTTCAAAGAACAAGAGGCCCCCTCACGAATTAGAAAGGTCTGGGTCTGGTACTGGCCCTGCCTGGCCGAGGCCTGGCTCCCACCTGAAATGAACAAGTAGAATAGAAGACGGGGAACTCTGACTACGCCAGAATTCCAAGTTCTGGTTCACAGGGTAGAGGAAATCCGCCAAATCAAGAACAAAAGGCCTCAACTGCAGATCCCAGTCCCCAAGGACCGACTGAACTCCCGTGATGCCCGGGCTCCCCGAGCATGTCCGTGGACCCACGGCGGCCTCCTCAGAGAGCCTCCAGAGGGGGCCGAGCCCAGCCAGAGACGCTCACGAGTGCAGCATGATGGGTGCCTTGTACAGGCGTGAAGGATCAAAGAGGAAGCTCATGTCCTCGGAGAGGCTAGGGGCGAGTGTGGAGGCAGTCACATGTGTGAGGACGACGGGTGTTGCTTCAGTGCACCTGAGAAGAGGGCACCGGGAGGGACCGAGGTCAGCTCCCGAGGAAGGGTGAACGGCGTGGCCCTGTAGGTTCCTGCACCTGACATTTGTCTAGAATCCTGGAAGGCCTTTGGCTCCAAGCTTTCTTAAGAGCAGCAGGGGGCTGTGGATGACTTGCAGTGAAGAAGAAGGGGGAATACACGATTCTTTAGGTCACCTGGGGAAATAAAGGCATATTATCTTAGCCTTTGACAGCTAAAGCCAGAAGGTTTAAGTGATTTTTTTTTTTTTCCAAAGTCATGCAGCTCCCAAGTAGTAAAAAGAATCCTTAAAATCCTTAAGCCCTAGTGTTCTTTTTCTTTGGTACCAGGGATTGAACTCAGCGGCACTAGACCACTGAGCCACATCCCCAGCCCTTTTTTGTATTTTATTAGAGACAGGGTCTCACTGAGTTGCTAAGTGCCTCACCATTGCTGAGGCTGGCTTTGAACTCATGATCCTCCTGCCTCAGCCTCCCAAGCACTGGGATTACAGGCGTGCGCCACCACGCCCAGCCCTAGTGTTCTTTAAAAATAATAATAATACTAATACTTTTTTGTTGTTGTTTTAGGTGGACACTATCTTTATTTTACATTTATGTGGTACTAAGGATCGAACCCAGTGCCTCATGCATGCTAGGTGAGCACTCTACCACTGATTCTGACTTATGGAAGAAGTTTCTGCCTATAGTTGCAGGGTGTATGTTTCTGCCTGGGTCGCTGTGGAATGACATTCCCAGGTCCAGTGTCAGCCAATCAGCAGGCTTTGGCTGGCTGCATACTTTGTATTTGGAAGTTGTATGATAGGCATTAGGAGCAAAAGGACGGGATAAATGGTTCCTAAATTCAGGAGGACAGAAGGCATGAGATATCATTTATTTATTTATCTCTTCAACAAGGTTTTTCTAAGCCCTTCTCATGTGTAGAAGCCTGGGTGAGACTAAGGGGACAACTTGGGAAGCAGAGCAACTGGGGTCACTCCCTTAATGCTTCATTCCTAATGAGGGGGAGTCAGAGGAAGCAAAGATATGGACTCTGGGGTCTCATCAAGAAAGCCCCAACCTAGCACAGGAACCAGGGTTTCAGGAGCTAAAACAGGCTTGAGGATCAGTTCCAAAGAGGATGCCTAGCCAAGCAGCAGGTGGATTGAGTTGCTTTAGGGAAAGTGAGAAATAGGACCAAGGATAACATGACTTGTGGGTAAGAAGGCCAGGGCCGACCAGGTCTGGTGTGCACACAGGGGCAAGGCAGGCCTGGGAAACACAGAAGGAAGGCCTCCAGCCTCCAGGAGGCAGAACCAGCATCCAGAGGTAGGTCTTCACAGGAAGGTTCACTGGCAGCCGCTCTCCCTATGAGTAGGATAAATCTGTAATTTTTCACCCGAAACAGGTCCTCAGGTCTGCACCAGGGCAACGGGCAGCCCTGGTGCTTGAGGCAAGTAGGGACCTCCATGGTACCTGCACCAGTGACCTGCTGGGCAGGGTTAGCCAGGCTTCTTACTTCTTTGGGCCACAGAATGAATTCTAGTCCTTTTGCACCTGAGGAGATTGCTGCCGCTCACACCCAGCCATACAAAACCATTTATGCGAGTGCAGATGCCTGATAGATTCCCCAAAGCTGGCATTCTTCTTATAACACTCTTCCCACACTTCCAGTAACCATTTGCTGCCTGGAGAGTATCTAGCCACCTTTTATAATTCAACTTAAAGGCACCTATGAAAACTTTCTTGGGCACAGTGCCAAACCTGCCCCCAAGTAGGAGTGCCCTGCCTCTGAGTCCTGTGTGGCTCTACATTCCTACTGGGGCATCTTCTGGCCTTCCCCTAAAAGCCTCTTGCAGGTCAAGATGCTGTCTTCTTCATGCTGGGCCTCTCGACTCCTTCCTCCTGGGTGGGTGAAGGCATGGAGATTTCCTCCTGAGGTACGTCACTGAAAATGTACCAGGCTGGTGGTGAGAATTCAAGTGGACTCAGTCCAGCTCTTCACTGAAGTCAGAACCGCATCATTTGACATTAATATGTAGCACATGGCCTGGCACAGAGTAGATGCTCTCCTTACGTCACTGGTGAATAAAATGAGAGAATGAGGGAGTGGGAATCCCAGCCTCAGCCCCCCCCCCCCCCGTGTTGGCTCTTCCCTGGAAGACTGGAGAATGTGTGCATCTTTTGGAACATCCTACCCTTTAAACAAGTGGCACTTTGCTAGGTCCTAGAAACACAGCAGGTTCGTCATTCTGTGCTGGCTGATGTTTTCTGCCTGTAGAAGGATGCAAAATATCGATGCCCTCCTGATCAAGGATGGAAAAGTCAGGGAAGTAGGTGGACCTCAACTCCCTCAGTCCTGCACACAGGGCACACGTGGTGCTGTCTATTGCTGAGCAGAGATGAAGCATAGAATTCTTAACACACGATAGAGTCTATGGCTCCAAATTTGACGTCCCTTTCCAAGAGCTTCTCGGACATCTTTTGTCGGGCAGACTTGCTCCTCTCTCCTCCGTCATCCCTTGAAAGGCCCAAGAATGCTTGGAAATCACACTGATTTGTGTTGGTTTTGCACAGGGTGGTCCTCCAGATAGTGAAAGAGGCTGCAGATTCTGCAGGGCCACAGCGCCACTGCCTGCAGGGAGCGGAGGACCCTGCATCAGTGCCACCCTGCTTCAGCGCCAGGGCTTCCCACTCAGGCTTTCAAGAGCTCTCTTGGCTATTAAAACTGCAAACCTGGGATAGCATTAAAAATGTTAATGTGCTGTAAAACTTTCTAACGTGTGAGAATCTCACCGGCAAAGAGGAGGAGATGAGCCTATAATGGCTAGCTTTTCATCTTCTCGATGGATTTTATTATAGCAGTAACAAGAGCAATTCCACTTAAAAGACTCTTGTCAGGTAACAGTTACAGTAGATTATAACTCGGGGATGAGAAACAATCTCTACCCCATACAAATTTGGAATGACCAAAAGGGAAAAAAAAATGAGCATCAAGAAATACATTTGACTGGCAATCACCAATGAAACTTTGGGAGAGGTGAAGTTGGGATGAACTAGTGGGGAGGGTGAGTTAATTAAGGAGGCAGATCACATTGCTCTGTTAAGTCATTCCCCAGAAGGGCACAAAATGGACCCTCAGAAGGAAGCCAGCAATTCAATTTTATCACTCAAAGATTGCATCCAGGACACGGCATCTGCAAGACCTACTATAAAAGCAAAATTGTCGCTGGCAACTTGAAGTAGCCAGCACAGCATTCTTACCTTGGAAGGAGGAAAAAGGATTTTACTTGTAGGCAAGTGATTCTGGCACCCAGACCAAATGACCCTGTGGAGGCGTCTCAGCAGGAGAGACGTCGGAGATGTATCGTTCTCATGATCTTTCTGTTCTCTGGCTATGTCAACTGTGTTCTCCGGGACACGCCACAGCCTTTCTTGATAGATCAATCAAACATCTGTGTCAGCAGCCTGCACCCTGAATTCAGCCAAGGCCTGGCTTCATCTCTCACCTGCCTGGATCGCCAGGGGTGGAAAGACTGGTTTTATCCTGTACTTGTACCGAGCAGTGAGCAGTAGCAAAGGCCGTGTTAGGTGGAAGCTTTGCATGTGAGCACCATTAACGAGAGGCACACAGATAACCTGGTTGGAGTCTTTGGGGATTCAGGTCATCTCTCTTTTTCCAGTAATACCTGTCGGAATCTGACCCAAGTTCCAGGATGACTGTGCTGGGAGACTTGTGACCCAGCATCTAGGTCGGAGTGTGGCTTGATAAGTACAATACTCCAGCTGCACAATGTGTCCTTTGGGTAATTCTTAGATCTCCTCTGGTTTAAATAACAGAAAGAAATCTCTGAGTACATTGTCAAAGGGAAGCCAAGTCACAGAATGATATGTCATAGATAGATCAACCTAGATAGTAAGATCCAGTCCAAATCCACCATCAGCAACCCAGCCTGAAAATACCATTCACCTCTGAGCATTAGTTAAGGAGGGAGATCAACCTTGACACAGTGTGTGTCTCTATAGAATCAAAGCTACCATGAAGCATTCTTTTATTGTTTTGAAGCATTTGACATAGGAACATGTGCAATGAAGCAATCATGAATCTGTTTAATAATCATGATCAGGCCATTAAAATAATGTTTACAAATATTTTTATAATAATAGCTGACTTTAAAAGGTAGTATTCTATATCGTACATACAGTCTTATTTTAATTTTGAAAAATAAGTGAAAACTATACATTAAAAAGCTCCAAGAGAAAATAGACTACTTTCAAATAAACTTTTTAAAAATTTTAGAGCAGTTTTAGATGCACAATTTTCGGTGACATTAGAGTTCCCATATATTTTTCACAAGGTTTCTCTAATTGTTAGCATGTTGCATTACTATGATACATTACTCACAGCTGGCAAATCAGCATTTGCTATGGTTTGGATGTGATTTGTCCCCACCAAAACTCATGCCAGATTTAATTTCACAGTGCAGCACAGTTGGGTGGTGGGGCCACTGAGAGGTCTTTGGGTCAAGAATGGATTGATAAAGTTCCCAGGAGAATGGGTTAGTTATTATGAGAGCAGGTTGCTATTGAAAAAGAGAGAGAGAGAGAGAGAAAAAAAAAAAAAGCTAGCCTCCTTTGTCTCCTCCTCTTGTTGCATATACACACTTGCCCTTCTGATTTTCCCTCATGCATGGAGAAACCCAAGGCCCTTACCAGAAGCCAAGCAGATGCAGCCCCTTGATCCCAGCCTTCAGAATTGTGAGCTAAAGAAATGTATCTTTATAAATGACCTGATCACAGGTTTTTTGTTATAGCAACAGAAAATGGACTAAACCAGATTGGATTTTAAACAAAGAACATGATTCAAAATCTCTTGTAGCATGCAATCTGATGTATTTCTGTGTGAAATCCATGAATGTGGCCCACACTGCTCCCTCCCGTCTATTCACGCGTCCCATTACAGAGTGGCCACGCATCCTGCAGACATGCAGGGGCTTCATCTCATTAGCCCTTCTAGAAACACCAGGATTATTTAGCATTCGGGGACCAATGAGATAAACTTGGGCCCATCACAGAGAATGTTCATAGGTTCATATGGGTTGGTATTGCTGTGGACAGATAGGTTTTCTTTCCCATTTTTACCAGGTTGCGCCTAGGTCCTGGGGACACTCCTTTGACCTGGCAGGACAGAAGCACATATGAGAACATGGCCTCAGCCTGATTGGCGCAGCTGGCCTCATTTCTTTTGGCCCATCCTCAAGAGGCTCATCAGTGTGCCGACTGACGCTTCATCTGCTTTGCTAGTTTCATGGTCGAGGCAGCAATGCATGGGTGCAGAAATGCCAAGGGCCAGATTTAAGAGATCTTGAGTTGTGACAGGTGAGTACTAAGCTACTAGCCTAATGCGATGTGTGGTGCACCTGAAAATTCATCCATAAGACTAGGGTATGAGTCAGGGTCTGACCCCCCACCTCTGCTGCACTCCTCAAGGTGTTTGAGTAGTTGCGATGTTCCTGGCATCATATGCCAGGATGCCCTTTAAAGGTAAACCAGATATGGCATTTCCCCTTCCATTTAATTCTTTACAATTTATTTATTTCCCCTTACATTTAATCAAATGCATAAAAATCCCACTTTCCTGGTGGAGATATATCTTAAAAGTGATATATTTGGTATCTGCCCCAGGGACATGCCACAGAGACCAAAAGGCCCAACGACCCTCTCTCCTCTTGGAGATCACCTAGGAGGTAGAAGGGAGTTCTTCAAAGTAATTCCACCTTTATAAGCCAAGTATGATAACAACCAACAACCACGGTCAGGAAAACTAATTTACCAAACCATGTCTCATTCATGCATTCATCTGACTTTCAGAAGACAAATGTAGTTTGTTTCCAGACCTGATTCTTGGCTGGATGAGGGAAGCCTGACAGGTCTAGGGTGAAGCTTTTTTTCTGTGCCCTGTATCACACATTGAGGGTGGAAATCTCACTCAATGCTGAGTCAAGGGTGTGCAGAGAGAGCTCTGAATCAAAGCCCCACCAGGAAGGCCTCCTGGAGACTTTAGCCCTCGCTCAATGAAGAGGGAAGAGAGATGTATAGACTTTGTGTTTTTTTTTTTTTTTTTTTTTTTTTTTGTGGTACCGGGGATTGAACTCAGGGGCACTTAACCACTGGGCCACATCCCCAGCCCTTTTTTTGTATTTTATTTAGAGACAGGGTCTCACTGAGTTGCTAAGTGCCTCGCCATTGCTGAGGCTGGCTTTGAACTCGCGATCCTCCTGTCTCAGCCTCCCAAAGTGCTGGGATTACAGGCGTGCGCCACCACGCCCGGCTGACTTTGTGTGTTTAATGAGAGTTTGGGAAGAAGTATAGAAGAGAAAGTGAAATAATCAGAAACTAGAAAGATTGTATGTGACAGAAAGATGAAGATGTTTTGCATGGAACTGTTAAGGGTCAGTAAAGGTCAATGGTCAGAGGGGAATAAAATTTAACATGCTCATCATAGTGACAATGCTGATCCTATGGAAGTAGTGTAAATTCCCTGAGTGCCTGAGCTAAGCCAGGCTCTGTGTTAGTGCACCATCTGGTTGAATAATCAGAGCTAATGTGGGATTCAGTAATTATAATCTGTTTATTGTTGAAGCTGAAGGTAAGCAGAGAGCAAGATTGACTTCCTCAAAGCTGTCTTCCTTAATTCAAAGCCCCAGCAACTGAGCACTGTACACATCCATCCATGTGTCCATCCAACCATCTATCGATCCATCCATCCATCCCTCGATCCAACCATCCATCCACCCATTCAACCATCCATCCATCCATCCATCCATCCATCCATCCATCCCTTGATCCAACCATCCATCCATCCATCCACCCACCATCATCCATCCATCCATCCATCCCTCATCCATCCATTCATCCATCCATCCATCCATCCATCCATCCATCCACTCATCCAACCATCCATCCATCCATCCATCCATCCATCCATACATACATACAACCACTCATTCATTTTTGTGGAAGGTTAGTGGAGCCAGCTGATGAGTTGAGCACTGGGTGTTTCAGAGCAACTTCTGGGAGACCCTGCTGAGCCTGGACGAGCATGACATGGGAAGAGTTTAAATAGAGAACACATTTCTTGAGACAAAGTGTAGACACTTAGAAGTGATGACAGGAGATGGATAAAGGTTTTTTATTTTCTTTTTATCCACAGAGTGCTTTAAAATTAGATTTTTACCTCACTCAATTAAATAATATTGCAGGAAAAATGGATGAAAGAAATGTCCCCATTCTCTCTCAGTTCTAAGATCCAGTACTTTTTTCTAAGAGTTATCATTTCAGAATATTTCCATGTGGAAGAGGTGCTGAGGGAGTTGTTTTTGATGTTCCAGTTCTTATTTTTTTTTTTGGTAAAGGTTAAGATGGTTTAGAATTTTTCACAACGGAGTAATCTAATGAACCAAATAATTTTTAGCTCTCATAAAATGGTGTCACTTTTCAAATGGCCATATCAAATTGTTTTAAAAATTCAGTTTTTAAAGAATGCAACCTAGCGTGACAAGCTTTATCCCAGAAGAACTTTTTTTCCTCCTCATAGCCAACTTATAAACTTATAACTATAGCAGTTATACCGGATAAAACTGCCCGCAGACCTTAACTATAGTGGCACAAACGTTGTCACTGTGATAAAGGGGATGAGAGTATCATTGGACCTGCCTTTTTACATATACTTTGATGTCCTCGGTGTATGAGGATACAGAGCCTGTTATATTCACGGAGTCTTAAGAGCTATAAAAACATTGACAAATATATAGCTGTGCACAGAGTGCCTCAAATGAGATATGTTCACTCTGCACTTCAGACCTGGCTGATGACAGAAAACTCAGGACATGCCAAGCCTTGCATCATTTAGGATGGATGTTGCGACTCTTATAAAGCGTGAGCAATGTCAGGAGGCATCTGAGTGAAAACTGATCATCTTGGTATTTGATGCCTTTGTTCCATGGTGTTCTTCCCGTCATTGATCTGTGATATTTCAGGCCATTAAGACCATTTTCTCATGTTGAGAACGTTGCCACAGAGTCAGATGGTGATCTTATTAAACATCGTGGAGCTGACTTCATTACAAGGGGGTCAAGCATTTCACCAGGCATCCCAACAACTTCCCTGCGCTCGATTTTCAGACTCCATAAGGAATCGCATTCTTCCAGGCAGACATACATGGGGTCCAAAAGAAAAGTTGGGCAGCGAGTTGGAAAGAACATCATGAGTAGATAAAATCATAGGGCCTTCTACTATGTATGGCAAGAATTTGCTCGTGGGCCTGGTAAAGGCCAATATGTTCTGACGGCTACCAGAGAAGGACATAGTTTTGCTTATTCAGCTTAACGTGAACGGCAGCAGAAGAGAGACTTCACTCTAATCAGGTGGGGTCGGTAGGGTCATACCCAGGACTCTGAGTCTGCATCTGCCCTGGAACACAGGAAAGCATTTGGGTCCTTTTGATGAGGACAGTATCAGGGCAGGGCTCCCTCTGTGGCACGCTAGGGTGGGTGTTCAGAACAGATCCTGAAAAAGGTAAGAGGATGATGAGGGTCAGCCCTCATGGGTGCTATTCAGGAAACATGGGTGAACCATACTGCTCTTTGGTAAGCGCTGCCTCCCTCCACCGTGGATTAACTGCAGATGTTCTGCTTCAGGAGAAGTTAAGCACACGCCACTGTCAGTTGACCTTCCTGGCCTCACTGCCAGGAAGAGTAAAAACTGTATTTCACACTAGCTTGCTGGGCACTTAGCAAAGTGTCTGTCATAGAGTACGTGTTCCTCAATTACTAGTTTTCTAAATAATAAAATATTGAATGTAATGCTCAATTACTTTTTGGTTTATCCTAAGCTCCTTAAAGCTTTTAATGTGGCCTTTTCCCTAGCATATCATCTAGCACATAGTTACATTTATATGTACATGAATAAGTATATTTGAATTTAATGGGATCTAAAATGCTTCCCAGGGCACTTTAAGCTCCTTAAAGGTAAGGGTTGTTACTTCTCTGTATTTGGCCCATCACCTAGCATAGTGCCCAAATATCAGACCTTTGTAAATATTGATGGGATGAAGGGAAAATAATAAGTTCATATTCTGCATTCACCTTTTAACCCAGACAGTGTCTAAGAATACAATCTTTTGGGTGAGAGTTGGAAATAAGACCTTGGAGGAGCGAGCCGTTTAAGGAAATTTTAGTAGAGCTTCTAAAATAAAAATGGGAAGACTCCGGGAATAATTTTTTTTTTTTTTGTATGATATCCTAGCATAGCACTGATAAGCCCCTCCTATTTCTGTCTCAAAGCATTTTATGACAGTAGAGTTTTATGCTTTTGAAAATATCAGCACCACCATGGTGCATCTGACTGAAGAATGAATGAAAGAGAAAGTGGAAGTCCAACAAGTTACAGAGTTGGCACCCCTGGGTGGCCAGCCTACCTTGTCATGAAGAGCATTTTTTTTTTTTTTAACTCTGAAATCCTCAGAGTTATGTGGTAGATATTCAGTAATTTATTACGAAAATTTTTTAAATTTTAGTTTTGCAAAATTTTTATCTGTAGTAAACTATTTCTTCAATAATTTATAGAAGTAACATGTGAAAACATTATCATTCCAAAAGTTCAAAACACAATGACAATGTGAAAATCATTCTTCTCTACTCTAAATTCCTAGCACAAATTTATCCCCTCAAATATCTTGACTGGTATTAAACCCAAGCTATCTATCTGTTCCCATAGGCACGTGTGTGTTCTATAAATAAGGTCATTCTTTACCTTTCTACATATGGCTTTTGTCGTCTATAACAACTTGGAGCTCACTTTACCTACTTTTTCATGATGCTTGCATGGTATTCTGCAGTAGGGACGTGTCATGATCATTTACTGCCCTCTAGTCTGGATGGGTTTGTAGGTTCCTCGTCCCATGTCACAGCAAGCGTCCCTGCACACGCTGTTCTAGCCCCAGTGAGAGCGATTCTTTGGGAGACACAGCAGTGTCTCTGTTGCCCACAAGGCAGCCCTCTCCCTGGACTTTTCTCTGGCTTCTCTATGTTGTGTCTTCACCGACTCAAGTATCTCCACTCCACACAAATTCTCTTCTTCATAAATAATGGGGATCAGCTGACACAACTTTTGATTCTAGCTGAATAATTCCTATACTTCGCCAGTCCTACGAGTTTGGAAAAATGTATAACGACACGTGCCTACTGTGGTTTCATTTATTTATATATCTATTTAGCAGTGCTGGGATTGAACCCAGGGCCTTGGTACAGTTAGGTAAGCACTGTACCTCTGAGCTATGCTCCCAGGCCCTAGTTACTTTTTAAATGACTTAAGCTCTGTGGGGAATGAGAAACAAACTGACATATTTTTCATAGAGACACAGCAACATCTTTTTGTTGATTTTGCTCCTGACTATGAGCAGCACTGCAAAGAGAGTTTGAAAGATTTCACGGAAGAAGAACCCTGGGAAGCTTATAAGAGTCCGTTTGAGCCAGGTATAGTGGCACACGCCTGTAATTCCAGCAGCTCAGGAGGCCGAGACAGGAGCATCGTAAGTTCAAAGCCAGCCTCAGCAATGGCAAGGCACTAAGCAACTCAGTGAGACCCTGTCTCTAAATAAAATACAAAAAAAAAAAAAAAAAAAAAAAAATAGGGCTGGGGATGAGAATCAGCGGCTCAGTTGTTGGGTGCCCCTAAGTTTAATGCCTGGTACCCACCCCCCAAAAAAAGAGTCCATTGGGGATTGTTCAGGAGCCTGTGTAAGCCGTGCTCAGGACATGAGCTGTGTCCTCTGCCTTGGACAACTTGGCTATTTTAGAAATCAAATGCAATGGACTTGATCTTCTCTTTGCACCCACCATGTGTTTGGTTTCATCCTAGATTTGGAGTATATTAGAAAAGCAGGTGAGGAGCACTTCAGATTAAGGGAACTGGGGGTATCCGTGTCAGTGTAGGTGAATGTGTGCCTAGACACAGTTGTGTGCTTATGGGCAGATGCATGCGCATGTGCATCGAGTATAGGTGTGAACATATATGTGCACGTGGGTACATGTGCCTATATGTGTGTGCACGTGTATGTGTGCACATGGGTGCATGTTTATTTGTTTGTGTATTTGTAGGTATGTGGGTGTGTGTATTTGCATCTGTTTATGCTCTTGCATGTGTATGTGTGTCTTTGTGGGTGCTTGTGTATTTGGAGTATGTCAGATTGACACATCACTCGATGGCCATTATTGCAGAGGTCATTTTCACCATGAAGGCTAACAGGAGATGAATCGTATCAGGTAGATTCCCTGGGAGCGAGAAGAGGGGTCCCAGACAGATGCTGGGCCTGAGGGAGTCAGACTAGGGGAGGAGCACCCAGCTCCTGGGGCTGAGGAGGCAACTTAGGTCCTCCTGTCACTGGAACAGTGAAATGGGCCTCCTATTTGAGCCTCCCCGGGAGCAATGAAGCTACAAGATGGCCTAGAAGACGGACCCACATGGCGGCACACATATTCTGTACGACACATCAAGCACCATCTAACATGGCCAGGCACTGAGTCAGGGCGGGGTGGGGCTGAGTTAAGAAAGGGCTCAAGATGGAGCCTGGGACTCTACGGTCATGTGCACTAAAAAGAACAAAGGAGAATTTGGGGAAGAATCTGGAATCCGGTTCCAGGCCCAAGTGGTTCCAGGGACTGTCTGTGTGGCCAGCCTGGCTCAACCTGACCCAGCCGGCATCCCCAGCCCGGAGGCAGAGGTGAGCAAGGGCAGTCAGGGTAATGGAGAAGAACGCAGCATCGGCCTTAACAGGGAGGCTGAGGACAGCATCAGCCCAAGTTGGGTTGGGAGGCCTTCCCAGAGGGGTCCGTACCAACCCTGGGGATGAATGAGTAACTAGAAGTGAACCCCAGGGCAAATTGAGAGCAAAAGGGAATTCTGGACAGTGTGCGGACAGGAACAACTGCTTGGTGTCTGGTGAGGAGGTGGACCAGCCGGAGCAAAGGGCCTCCTGGTCTTCACGTCCCCAGTGAGTGTTCAACTGTCCAGCGAGTGTTGCCACATGCTCTCCCTTTCAAGGGCCCTGAAGCCTGACCATGATTCTCTTGAGTCTTCACACCTTGCAGGTGTGGGGAGGAAGGAAACCAGCTGGCCTGCCAGGCGCTCACTAGAGAGACATTTGTAGATTTGTCCTTGGGGGGCTGTGGTTCATTCCCTGCACTTGTAAGTTGCTAAAACGGAAGTGTCAAGTTGGCAAACAAAAACCAAAAAATTATGGTGTCCCAATTCCTCAGTGTAGCAAATTCTCAACCCCCCAGAAGATACAGATAAATTGATTGCTATGCCCGCTTCCCCACTTATTTTTATTTCAGATAAAATGGTCCAAAAGAATGCATAGTTCAACTGATGACACTTTTAAGTTAAAACAGAATGGATTTTACCTATTTCAGTGTGTGTGTGTGTATATATATATATATATATATATATATATATATATATATATTACAAGAAATGAGTGAAATTTCATTTGTGAATCACTTGCTATTTCCTTTTCTTGCAGATAATTCATTTTGGGAAATCAGCACTGCTAGTATCTAGTGACAGTGATATAGCTGGTGAGATGAATAAACACACACACACACACACACACTGAGCATCCCGTGGAAAGTTGTGAATCAAAGACCTGAATGCGTCTTGCAGCTGTATTTATTTTCCCTCCAGCTTCGGGCTGTGGTTTCTTCCTTCTATTCTAGGCCGTGAACACGGAACCCCCACCGCTGCCAGCATCGTTTATGTTGTACTTGAAGTGATCACTACTGTGTCTATCTTGATGAGCCATTTCAAGGACAAAGGGTATAAAAATGGAGGCACACACTCTAGGAAGGTTCTTTGTAGGGTATGATGAATCTTCCCAATAAATATGAGTCTCTGAAGCCTTAAGAGACTAGTCAGTGGAAGCATCTCAGAGATGGAGACATTGGAAGCTTTGATACTCTTCCTGTCAATGGGGCATGTCTGATTAACCCATTTTCTCTAAGGTGTTAATAACTAATAGTGTAAGATGTCATTTCCCCAAGAAAAAACACATCCATTTTAATTCGTATTTCTGGACTTGCCAAAGAATACATTCTTATGGTTTGACCTTTTGAGTTAATGGAAGTATCAGGTGTAGCAAGTGAGCTTTCCAGTCACATTGGAATGACACCACACTGGCAGCTTCTTCCTCCCCTTGAAGCTGGGAATGGGGGTACAGTGAGCCCCATAGGTGCTGGAGCCCTGGCAGTGGCTGGGGGCCGCGAGCATCTACGTGGCGTTTCTTCTATTTGGAGCCTCCTCAACCTACGCTCCTGAAGCTTCTTAGGGAAGCTGTGACATGCAGCTCTGTGCATCTCTGGCTCCCCTGTTGGTCGTTCTCTGAAAGACGGAGTTCTTCTTAACTCTCTTTGCTTCTCAGCACCCACCCTAGGAACTGGGGTATCAGAGGTGCTGAGAAAAGGCTGGTTGAATGAATGGGAGCTAACTAAGGTTGCACACCTGTGATGGACTGGGCCTCTGTCCATGTCAAACCCACCATATACATAGGTGGGGATCCTGAGTCTCGCAGATGAGGAAGTGGAGACAAAGAGCTCTCGGGTGGTTGTCCAGGTGTCCACTGCTAGTAAAAGAAGGAGCTGGGCTGCAGCCCTAGGTCAGAGTTACACTCTGCAGTGTCTGGGACTCCCAGACCAGGCTAACCTCGTGTACAAACTCAGTGGAGCTCGGGGCTTGTGGGCCATGCGTGATCATGAAAAGAACTTCAATCCCCTAGCCACAAGGCTGTGTTTTTGTGAGGCTCTGGGGTGTCCCTGCAGAGGTGGATTGTACCATCGGTGGGGTGAAGGTCTGTGGCTTCAGCAACTTGTAAGGCATGTGCATGTTTTGGATATAATGTCATAGAAAACAGTCTTATCCTGATAGTGTTCAATCGTGAGAAAGGATATGAAGAGCAGCCTGGAAGGCTGGGATGGGGGCTTCCCGTCTCTGCCCCTCACTGTACTGACCAGGCCCTCAACATCCAGAAATGCCTTAAGATTTCACGTTTGTAAATTTGGATGACTTTGGAAAAAACGTATTTGCCACGTGTATTCTGAGGTTTCTTTTAGACACTTTACTAGTCTACTAAGCAGAAATCTGGCTGAATCCAAGCTACCCACCTCTTTGAGTGTCCACACACGAGGAGGGTTGAATGCTGGGTCATACCCAGCCCCTACTTGGCTTATCTCCACTGCCCCCACTGCCCCCCCCATCTCCTCTCCTTACACTGGACTTACAGGTACTCACCTTGACTACGGGTTTTATCTTCCCGTTATTCTCTCTGGAAATCCTCAGAGCAGAAGAACGAATCCCATGTTTCCTAGCAAGAATCACAGGACCATCTGTTCAGTGTGATATGACAAATCACCAGGCCATTCCTGACCACTAAGAGAAAAGGCTGTTTGACCTTGAGGTCTCAGGGCACCTGGAGGACTGCTTAGGAAGAAAACCTCCACGGAGTAGCCATCCGAAGAAGCTTTCCCGGGGTGGTGACTGAGAGAGAGGAGGAGACTCGTGGATTTTCCAGTGGTTTTTGAAAGCTAGCCCCATTTCAGAAAGGAGTGCTTAGCACAGGGTGATGTGCCTTCTGTTGTTCAAGCTGCCCTTGGCTCAGACAGTCTAGAGCAATGCCTGGCCCTGCCTGGGTCTGCATCCTGGCCCTGCCCTGTATCCATGCCACTTCGGACATGAAATTACTGGCTAGATTTTGGAGACCAACATTCAAGTTCTGATTCGCTTGGATTTGTTATGTGCCCATGAGGAGGTTTTTGTGCCTCCCTGGTGATATCCCTAAAATGAAAAGGCTTAGGTCCTCCTCCTGTCATACTCAGCCATGTGAGTAGTTAGCCATGCTCCCTTTATGTAAGTTTCTCAGTAAAGATAATGCAATTTTGAAGAGCTCTCGGAAAAGGGGGCTTAGCTCTCATCCATACCTATTGTAAGAAAAGCATTAGTCTCTTTTAATGACCTAATCACCTCCTAAAGGCCCTACCTCCCCAATACCAGCACAACCATGATCAAATTTCAACATGAGGTTGGAAGGGAACGAACTATAGCATCCTGCTAATTCTGTCATGACCCTCCAGTGAAGATCTTGTTGTTGCATGAAACTATGAAGAAATGGATGCCTTGAGGGGTTTGGTCATTTGTGGGAGAGGAGCAGAAAGAGCTCTATTCTTGTCCTGGTACCGGCAGCCCCAGACCTTGCTTCTTCCTCTTCTATATTTCCTTTCTCTTTCCCTTATGTTTCTTCACATCTCCTATATCTGTGTCCCTACTTAATCCTTTAGGAGTTAAAGTGGGCTCAGAATTATCACTTTATAGTGGCCTTATTTTCCAGGAAGTCCCCTGAACGATGGAGTCATTGACGTGACCACGCATCCTCCCAAGGTGTCGTCTTTGGATGGAAACCTTAAATGTACCTATCTTCACTCTGTCATGTGTGTGTTACTCGTTACTCGTTTAGAAAATCTCTCTCCCAGGCCTGGGTATCTCTAATGCACTATGAAGCACTTTTATAGAGACTTCACATTAAATCCCTACAACTCCCAGAAGGTGCGTACTCTTACTCCAAACAGGCTGGGCAGTGCCAGGCCCTGCAGCCGTGAGACCCCCACAGTGCAGGGACACAGGGCCAGCCTTTAGATGCCAAGCTTTCTCCTGCCGTGCTCACTTCTTTTCCTACTGGTGCTCTAAAGGGTGGAGTGAAATTCCCACTGTGAAACTGGTAAACAGAAATGCCTGGGCTTGGGAACAGGTCCCTGCCTCCAGGCTAATTTAAATGAGAAACTGCTAGAAGGAAGCACTGATGGTCTTTTGCCTGCTGTGTGACGCCTCAGATGCACACATGGAAAGCCCTTGCAGGTGAGCCCGAGGGGACTTGCTCTTCCTGTCTTCTCTAGCCAGAGGTGGGTTGAGGTTGATGTTCAAGATTACTAGACCTCAAACTCTAGGCCTTCAGTTTCACGTTTCTCCATTTGTATGACAGGGTCGCTGTTCAAACTGGCTGAGATGACCTAAAGAAAGCGGCTGCCAATGAGCCTGGACCCACCCGAGTCCTTAGGTTGTGGCTACTGTTGTTCTGGCCTGGACTTTCCCTGGAGTCCTATAAGCTGCCTCCCGCAAAGTCCATATTCTTGGTATCTCATCCCTGCATTGCTCTCTGTGGTTGGAAGTCACCGTGAGGACCCATTCTGTCCCCCTGACTTGGGTGTGATTTGGAGGCCATCCAGCCACCCACTGGCAAAGCCTCCTGGAGGAAGGCAATTCTCCTGCACCAAGGCCACCTTCTCGGGTAGCTCAGTGTCCCTTGGGGGCCATGGTGTGTGGATTCAGATTGTGAAGATGAGGGTGGGGTGCACAGGCTGTGGTTGTGGGCAGTGCTGGTGGCATTGTCAGGGTGGTCAGGGTGGTGGTGTTGGCACCCCACGAGGAATGGTACCTGTGGCTGTCACGGTGGGCTTGGGGGAGAGATACTGAGTGTCTTCTCTCTGCAGCCTGCTTCATGCTGAAAACTCTGGCAAAGACCCATTTGTGTCCGTCTCCTCTGAGTCCTTCTGATTTCCTGACGCCTTAATCCTGTGGTCTCTGTTTCCCTCATGGATTTCTAACTGTTTACCGATTAGATGGATTTGTGTTGGCTTTCCAGATCACTAGTCCCTGGAGTTGGTATTCCTGCTTTATCCTCCAGCCCTCCTCCTCCATTTGGTAAAGTATCTGTGAATACTGATTGGAAATTGTGATAGAGTGAACTGTGTAAAACTTGGCATGTTCCAGCAATAGGAAGATTGTGTGCATGTATGGGTGTGTGTTGCTATTATCAGTCTCTTTAGTATGATCATTATTCCTAATCCTTAATATGAATAAAGAAATTCTTCCAGGGCTGGGATTGTGGCTCAGCGGTAGAGCGCTCACCTAGCACATGCCTGGCCTGGGTTTGATTCTCAGCACCACGTAAAACTAAAAACACATTGTGTACAACTAAAGCAAATAAATAAAAGTAAAAAAAAAAAAAAAAAAAAAAAAAAGAAAGAAAATCTTCCCATTGATAATCAACTGTATATCACAAGCATTATTTGTGTAAATATCTTAATTGTTTTAGATCATTATTAGAATTATTATTATTATTTTTATACCAGGGATTGATCCCAGGGGCACTTAACTACTGAGCCACATCCCTAGCCATTTTTTATATTTTATTTTAAGACAGTGTCTTGCTAAGTTGCTTAGGGCCTCACTAAGTTGCTGATTCTAGCTTTGAACTTGTGATCCTCCTGCCTCAGCCTTCCAAGTTGCTGGGATGACAGGCATGTGCCACACTGCCTGGTTTCTTTTAGATTAATTTTAAAGAAGTCCTCCAAATTTAATGAGGTTTCAGATCTCTGGCACCTATTCTGAAGTGGTCTATAGTGTGGTGCTTTCTAAACGTCCTCAGGTCTGGTTCTGATCTGTTTTAATCCAGATGCCAGGGCTGAGATGTGGCTCAATAGGAGAATGATTGCCTGGCAGGTGTAAAGTCCTAGTTTCAAACTTCATTGCTGAAAAAAAAAAATCCAAGATATCAGTTACTCGTACAGTGTCAATGTTCCAAAATTAAGCTCAACTATCTCCAAACTAGCTCCTCTCATGGGACCTCCAGAACAGGTGACTGAGGCTCCCTAACCCTCCCTCTCTCCATGCTTCCAAATCCTGTCTAGTATGTCTTCACAGCCTCTATTTCACCCCCACTGCATCCTTTCATCCCAATACTCTTTGGACAACTGGAAGAGCCTAAAGGAGATGCCAACTCTACAAACTCACCAATGGGTTATTTCTTTGAAGTCTGCCTTTTCCAACCTTCTCACAACCATTCCAGGACATATTTTCAAAATCCATCACTCTCATCTTATGCCTTCACAGCATGTCCCCACTGTTCTCCTCTTTTTTTTCCAGATTGATTCCAACCTCTTTCTCTGGTATTTCAGACACCCAAACTTCTTCCAGAATGTTTTTCAAAACCTCCTTCCTGTTCTAAAAGAACATTTCCATTCTCCTCTCCCAACATGCCTGCAGTTCATTTTTATAGTGTTCATTTACTCCTGCAGTAATACCAGGCCAGTATTCCGTGCCAGGGTCTCAGCTAGGCCTTGCTGAAGGATTGATGAACGAGGCGTTGAGTCTTTCCCCAGGAAACCCTCCTACTCATTCAAGCTGTTTCTGCTTCTGCAGTAGTCTCCCTTTCCCCTGGTAACCCACTCCTCTTAAAATCATTCAAGGAGATAGGATGCCCCTGACCCTGTCAAAGCATTCCTTGAAGGTACCAAAACATGCAGAAGATGTTCTAGTCTTCTGATTATGTAACCCACTTTTGGGAATCTAAGCATGTAATCCAACATGTATCTAAACATGTAATACAACAGAAGCCAGAAAAAAAAATGGCTTCTTCATAAAAATTCACATTATCTCCTTATTTTTCAGCTTGATTCATTATACAGAAAAGTGTAAATAACATAAATAACAAAGGATGGCATAAATATAATAAATTGAGACCGTCAATAAGAGAAAATTTCCAAATTTGTATCCACTTAGAAAATATTGCACACCTGTTCAATTACCAAGAACAGAGGTTTCTGGCAATATGGGGAAAGACTACCATGAATTATTTGAAAAAAAAAAAAAAAGTAACTAAAGCCACATATATGTGTGTAAGCACTTGTGTAATGTTTCTAATTCTACTTAGCACAAAATTTTTAAATTACATGTAGCAAAGAAGACTAAATGAATCCATTATCTACAGAATGTGGGCCCGGGGTAATCTCTCTCTCTTCTTTTCCCTTTTTTGTGTTTTGCAAAATTTCAGTTTATCAAGCATGTATTATTTTCATGTTTGTGTTTTAACAACTATTCTTTTTTTTGTTTTTAGCCAATTCTATGTGTGTTTGCCACATGTCACTTTCAGGCCACTACTGCTGCCTGTCTCCTCCCTTGAACTCTCATAACTCTCCTAAGCCTTGTCACTAGAAAGGTGTGTCCTATGATATCTTCTCCTTTATTTGTCTGTGTGTGTGACTCTTCTCCCCAGCTAAACTGGAGCAAGCAGTAAGCGTGGCTTAGGCACTGCTGGCCTCATGGACATTTAGCCAACTGCCTGCGGGGAGAGGGCATTGGGTGAGCAATGTGTTAATATTGAGATATATGGAAGAGCCACAGGAGTCACTCCTTTGTTTGAAGAAGTTCAGGATAACAAAGCAAGTTTCTATCAGGGATTTATTTAAATAAAAATACCTGGGGAGTGAATAATATGCAGACACTAGCATTATTTAAACTTCTGCATGGCAGGAATTTTACTTCCATTTCAGAAATCATGATGGAAAAACTTCCATGGATAGGGGCAAGCTATGAACAGAGGAAGGAAATGGGATATGAAATCTTGAAGGGCTTAGTGTGAGCTTTTGCTTTTTCATTAAAAAGTTCTGTGACTTCTCACATTTTATATCATCTGTCCATTTCTAAACTTGCATCTGTCTGGTTGCAATTAATTGAGATATATCCTTGTACAAATGAGACATTGACTAAATCTCTGTTAACTCAAAATAATCCTAGGCTAGGTGCAGTGGTGCAAGCCTGTAATTCCAGAAAAGGAAAGCTGAGGCAGGAAGATCACAAGTTCAACACCAGTAATTTAGTGAGATCCTGTCTCAAAATAAAAAGATAAAAAAAGCATGGGTATGTAGCTCAGTAGTAAAGCTCCCTTAGACTCAATCTTAGAACTGCAAAGTCTAAATAAGAGAAATACAAATCAAAACCACTCTAAGATTTCATCTCACACCAGTCAGAATGGCAGCTATTAAGAACACAAACAACAATAAATGTTGGCGAGGATGTGGGGAAAAAGGCACACTCATACATTGCTGGTGGGACTGCAAAATGGTACAGTCAATATGGAAAGCAGTATGGAGATTCCTTGGAAAACTAGGAATGGAACCACCTTATGACCCAGCTATCCCACTCCTCAGTCTATACCCAAAGGACTTAAAAACATCATACTACAGGGACACAGCCGCATCAATGTTTATAGCAGCACAATTCACAATAGCTAAACTGTGGAACCAACCTAAATGCCCTTCAGTAGATGAATGGATAAAGAAAATGTGGTATATATACACAATGGAGTATTACTCAGCAATAAAAGAGAATAAAATCATGGCATTCGCAGGTAAGTGGATGAAGTTGGAGAATATTATGTTAAGTGAAGTTAGCCAATCCCAAAAAGCCAAATGCTGAATGTTTTCTCTGATATAAGGAGGCCGATTCACAGTGGGGTTGGGACAGAGAGTATGGGAGGATTAGAGGAACACTAGAATGGCCAATGGGGAGGAGGGGGAAGGGAGGGGAAAAAGGGTAAAGAAGAAAAACAAAAGATGGTAGAATGAGATGGATATAATTACCCTAATTGCATGTATGAAGACACAAATGCTGTGAATATACTTTGTATACAACCAGAAAGAAAAAAAAAAAAAAAGAACTGCAAAGTTTCTATCTCTCAATATAAATATAGCTATTTTATTATATATAAATACATATCATGTTCATAATAGTTATATATTATTTATATAAATAACTACTAGTAATATATTGTTATTTATTATATTATGTAATATTTACGTTATTTGTTAGATATTGTATTTATTATAATATTTATATATTACATGTTTATGTTATTTTTTATTTTATATGTATTAAAACCAATATTGGATACTAAGTAGAGAAAAAGTGAATATTTATAGAAAAATGAAAGAAATTTTGTGGTATATGTATTTTTTACTTCCTAAATTTTGGAGCAAGGAATGTACTTCCTGTCACAGTAATTAATACTCAATTTTTAAAAAATAAAAGAGAAACAAAAACCAATCATCCATTTTGTCTTATCATCTTGGGTGGGAAGAACCCCCCCAGCGGAGAAGAGGGTGATGTGCCTGGTATCCGCGTACCTGCCCATCCAGCAGCAAGCCTCTGGTTTAAGTCCCCACATCTCCCGTGGTGCAAGTCAAACTCCCAAATGGCTGGATAAGGCAGCTGTGTCTCATTTTGGACTATGGGATGAGGATTACTAAAGGGCAGAATTCTTAATGTTATTTATTAAAATATAATATTTTCTATTATGGAAGCACTGTATGAAATGCTTTAAAATAATCTTTCAAAAATGAACAAGAGAATATGTTAAATTTTTCAAGGCACCAATTCTCTATGCAAGATGAAAAAACAGTGGGGCAAAGTACACACCAAGAAAGCATGGATCTAGAGAGGTGAACAGGCAAAGCTGGAAATGCCCTGGGGAAGGCGCTGAGCACAGTGTCTATTACAAAGATGGAAGACGAGGTCTGCACACTCATGCAAGGGAAAGTTGGATGGAAGATTCCTACATAAACACTGGGCTCTCAACCATGAAACCAAACAAAACCTAGGAACTCTGCCCACAAATGGAATTGTAAGCAAATTTGACCTTCTCAGCATTAGATTTGTGTCAAAGGGACAAAAAATCTCCTCTCCTGACAATTCTAAACTAGAAGCTAGGGTGTTGGATTGGAATTAGCATCTTTGTAGCCCAAATAAGCTGTTTGTCTAATCTTGTCACATGTTGGTAGCCCCTCAACACTGGTGGAAGTATATCTAGTAAAATCCTTCTGGGAAGAAAACAATTTAAATGGAGCACTAAAGAATTCACATAAATAATGCATCAAGAAACACAGTGCTATGAAAAAAATAAATAAATAAAATTATCAAAGGAATAGATAAATAGATAAAATCACGAGGAAATAATGCTCTTTGATTAGGGGTCAATAGAAACAATACACAGAAGAACCAGACCCATGACCCCGGATAGTAGACTTATCTGGCATAGAATGCACCACAGATCTGATGCTGGCTTAAAGCTCCTACGTCCTGGGCTGGGAAAAAGTGTTTTGAGGCAAACGAGGGAGGGAGTGGGATTCTTTAGGCCTTCTCCCATCTCCCAAGGATAATAGCTCTAACATGGGCATTGTGCAGTGTCTATAGTTGGTACAGCTTTATTCTATCCAGTTTTTATAGTTGCTTAGGACGGGAGTATTAGTTTGTTCATGTTACCATTGGCATGTCCACTTGAAGACCAGGTCCCTAGTATCACAAACAAAGAACTGAGCAGGACACACACACAAGAAGTGACAGATAGGGTACAGACTTATTGAAGGTGAGGATAGCACTCTGTTAGGTAGAATGGAGTGGGCTGAGCGAGAGACAGGCTCAAGGCCCCAGTGTCTGGAAATTCGGGTCTTATATCCTGAATTGTGGGACGGTCTTTTCCCCATATAGACCTGCTTGAAGACTTTACCCCATTTTCTCCCATTCGTTACCTTATGATACCCGATTAGGATATTTTTCATTCACCCCCACACAGATTACTTTGGAAAACCTAATTAGAATACTGCCCACGTTACTTCCACTGGTCATTTTAAACGTGAACCTATTGACAGGATGGTAAGTCCTCATTGGCACGAGTTGTCATGGTAATGGGACTTATTGTAAACGGGGACAGGACTCCTCTTCTTGTCTTATCCTCCAGGGGCTTCTTTTTAATACCCTGTCTCTGCCATTTTGATGTCCCTGAACTTCTACCTAACAATAGCAGTGACTCCACATGGCTATAACTGGATACCCCTTTGGCTATTACTAACAGAACTGCTATGAATGCTTTCATATATATATATATATATATATATATATATATATATATATATATATATATTTGGTAAATAGGGTCATGCATAGCTTTTGGGTATCTGCAAATATTTTCTCTGTTGCCTATAAAGATGTTTCTCTTGCTAAAGCTAACCTACCCTTCCAATCTATTATGAGTGAAGATTTGCTGGATCATGGGATTTAATACTACCTTTAGAAGTAGTACCAATTTCTGACCAAAACTAGATCTTTTTCTCCCTCTCAGAATTGTGGAACCAATAACAAACCCAAGGTTTAATAATGCAGAAAAGGAAACTATTTTATGACCATAGAATAGGGAGAGGCAGGGAGGATTAACTAAGATCAACTTCTCACCCAAACAAAGGATGAGGGTTCTTTTGAAAGTAAAGAGGGAAAAGGGTGGAGTTTAGGGCTGGAGTAGGAAGATTATTCATGACATCTTGGGGAGAGGTTTGAGTCTATCCTGGAGGTGAGGGGCCTTTTTTTTTTCTATCTGTATATAGATCAATTTTAAAAGAGTTCAGAAGTGAACCAGACCAAAATAGTGCTGGAGGTGGGCCTATTATTGGGGCCACGTGTTACCAGACGGTCATGAGTCTGGGGTGAAGAGCAGGTCCACGTGACATCCTTTACGGCCCAAACTGGCTTGGCACGATTCCCTTCCGCATCTGGTTTCACAGGAGCAGCTGCAGAGGTCCCAGATCCTGGCATGGCTAGTTAGGTGGGGGTCTGCTCTAACAGGACTGGTTAGTAAAAAGGATCGTTTCTTAGGACCTGAGAGGGTGTTTGTAATGACAGCAGGTACTACTAAGTTGTTTGCCAAGCTAGTTGTTTCATTATATTCCCCTTAGCCCAGAAAAAGCCTTCCAGTTTCTTCATATCTTTGATGATATTCACTGTTGCTGATGTATAAGCCATTTTAGCCATATTGCTGGATATGGGTTTATATCTCATTGGGGTTTTACTGTGTGTTTTCTTGATGACTAGCAGCTCTTGGGCGTGGTCTCATGTATCCACAAGACATTTTATGAAATATCTGTTCAAAGGCTTTTGCCAATTTGTATATAAAGTTGTCTGACTCCTCATTGATTTGTGGTTCTTTTTATTTTCTCTATAATCATCTTCTATTTTATAAACATTCTGGGGAGATATCCCAATGTGGTTTGCTTTTTTCTCTCATAGTATTGTCATGATAGCTAGAAGTTTTTAATTTTTTTTTTTTTTTTTTTTTTTTTGTCTAGCATTAATCTTTTCCTTTGTGGTTAGGAATTTATGTATTCTGTTAAAGCAACTTCTGTCTGCTTCTTAAACACTGTTCCATATTTTCTTTTAGAAACTATGGATTTACCTTTCATATTTAGGTGTATGACCCGTTAAGAATTACTTTTTGTTCATAGAGTAAGATAGAGCATCACTATCATTTCCCATATGAATATCCAGATGACCCGTGAGAAAAGACCACAATTTCTTGCCTGAACTGCATTGTCATCTTGGTCATTAGCAAGGTGGGGGTGCCTGAGAGCTCCAGTTATCCCGCACTGGACGTATGTGTAGATCTGATCTGTTGATCTGATTTTCCCTCTGTATTAAAACTGCACTGTTTTAATTACCACAGATTATGAAAAGTATTGATACATAGTCATGTAGTCCTGACTGATTTTCTTAAAAATATTTAAATATTTTTGCTGTTTTTAATTTTTCATATTGATTTTGAATCAGATGAAAACTTGTATGAATTGCAATGGTTTTATAAATCACTTTGTAAATAAGTGTGGGTAAGAAGGAACATCTTTTTCCACTGGTTTTAATATGTGGACATAGCTATTACTCTGTTTATTCGGGTATTCTTTATTTACCCCAGCAATTTCAATTTTCTTTGTAGAGTTATTACTCATCTTTTTCTTTTCATTTGTTTCTAAGTATTTAAGATACATATATTATACTGTGAACTCTTTTAAAATGCCCATTTTTCTAGTGCTTTTTGTTAGTACACAGAATTACAATTGAATGTTATACTTTGACACTGTATCCACTATTACTATGTAATTATCAACTTTTGACACAAGAATCCCACATTAAAAAATGTTACCCTCGGTTTATAGAGTGCTTGCCTAGCACACGTGAGGCACTGGCTTGGATTCTCAGCACCACATAAAAATAAATAAATAAAATGAAGCTATTGTGTCCATCTACAACTTAAAATTAAAAAATAAAATCACCCTAAAGTTCAGTGGCAATAGGTGAACTGTTGAAGTCATGTATGAAACTGTGAGATTTGGAATTAGCTGGGGCTTCTCTTCAGAATGACAACGTGTGTGAGTTGGTTGGGCTAGCCCTACTTGATATGCCTCATCCTGGGGCACTAACTGGATGGGCAGACACTACCTGCTAGGTGTTCTTCTCAAGGAGAAGGTAGGAAACTCCCAGACACCTGGATGGATTCCCACGAAGCTCTCAACTTCTAAGCACACTCCCACTCCTGCCCACAGCCCAGTGGCCAAAGCGAGTTACATGGTTACGTTTAGCCTCAATGAGGTAGGCAGTTCTGCTTCCCTGGAGGTGGGTAGAAGAAGCAAATATTTGCTAAATAAGTCTGATTTCCACAGTTGCCAAATTTGCCTATTAATTCAAATAATGTACATGAATATACTTTTGTATTCTCTCTATTTATGATTTTGCTATCTTCAAATAATAGCACTTGCATCCTTATACTTTTTCTTCTTCCCTTATTGTACTGTCTAGGACAATGTAATTGTTGAATGGAAGATAATACTTTTGTCTTAGGCCTTATTTCAGGTAAATCTTTCAATATGTCATTGATAAGTACAATTTTTGTTGTAGGCTTATTTTTGTTGTTATTGCAAATGGATATTGGATTTCATAAAATGTTTTTTCTGTAACCTTTGAGATGAGCACACTTTTTTATCTTTTTTTCTATAAATGTGGTAAGCTGTATTGATTTTTTAAATGTTAAAACAGACTCAAATTTCTGGAATAAGGCCAACTTGATTGTTATGAATTATATTTTAAAAACTCTATTATTAGATTCACCTTGCGAATGTTTTGCTTAAGATTTTTGTATCCATGTTCATAAGAGTTTAATGACAGATTTGTTTCTGATTTTCCTTTCTTATGTTGTTGTCAGATTTTTAATTTCTAGGGTTTTTTTCTTTTTTTTTTCTTTCTTTTTTTTTTTTTTTTTTTTTTGGTGCTGGGGCTTGAACCCAAGGTCTTGGGCATGCAAGGCAAGTACTCCACCAACTGAGCCATAGTCCCAGCCCCTAATTTCTAGGTTTTGACAGCTTTATAAATTGAGTTTGAAAGGGATTCTTCTTTTTCCCCCTTTCGATTTCTTTTGGTAGAATTTGTGCAAGACTAATTTTTTTACATTTATTTTTTTATTTACTTTAATTTAAATATTTTGAAGAATGCACTGTTTAGCCATCTAGTCCTAAAATTTCTTTTATGAAAAAAAAATTATTAAAATAGAAGCTCAGTTTATTTAACAGATATTAGAAGGTATGGATGGATATCATAAGATATAAAAGTATTCTTATTTTCTACTTCTTGATTGCAATTGATGAGACTTTTAAAAAATGAATTTATCCATTTAATTTGAATTTTAAAAATTTTGTCAAAATGTTTTTCATAATTACTGTACTTATTTGTTTTATCTATAGGAATCTGTCATGATGTATTCATTAATTATTGATTTGGGCTATTGTATCATCTTTCTCTAGTTTTTCTCCCCTTTCCCTAGTCTTTCTTGCCTACCCCTGTCTAGATTTGTCACCTTTATTATTTTTTTGCTTTGCTTATTTTTTGCTATTTTCTATTTGTTTTCCTTCCCATAATTTTCTTCTCTCTTTGTTATTATTTTCTTCTTTCTATTTTTTGGAGTACAACTCAATTTTGTTTTGTTTTGGGGGGGGGGGGTACCAGAGATTGAACTCAGAGGTACTTGACCACTGGGCCACATCCCCAGCCCTTTTTGTAATTTTATTAGAGACAGGGTCTCACTGAGTTACTAAGTGCCTCGCCATTGTTGAGGCTGGCTTAGAACTTGCGATCCTCCTGCCTCAGCCTCCCAAGTGCTGGGATTACAGGCGTGCGCCACCACGCCCGGCTTCAATGTTCTTATTTTAACTTTTGGAATCACTGGGCTGCCTGCTCAGATCAGGCCTACTAAAGGCCTCCAGATTCTGGCTCTTCTTCTTGCTCTGAACTCCAATTTCTATCTCACTGTCCCAGAAAGACTGCTGAAAGGTCTAGGCAGATTGCTTTTTATTTGGTGTTTACGTCTCATAATGAAAATTTGCATATATCCTGAGGGTAAAATGTGAGTTCATATGTGTGGCCAGATATGCTTTGTTGCTGCCTTAGGCAACGATACCACGGGAAAGAAATCAGAGGCAGACTGGGAATGAGTAGTTCCTTTATTGTTGCTTCTTCTTCTTCTTCTCTATCTTCTCTCTTCTGTCCCCCCTGACTCCCCCAAAGTCTCTTTAAATACTCTTTACCTTAACTAGCATACACGTGTCACAAGCTCAACTTACAGGTGCGGTACGCAGTGCCCACGGGCACAGAAAGATTCTTAGTCAATTACATTAAGGTCAGGTGTAAACAAGTAAACGCCTCCTCTTGGCTCTCAGCCAGCCGCCATCTTAGCTACTTCCTCATTAAAGGCTCTTACAATGCTTCCCTTCCCTCTAGGATTGTGATCAAGGCTCAGATGTCTTGGTGGCTCTTTCCTGCTTTGAACAGGTTTTAAAAAGTTATCTAGCTTTTATTATTGTCCTTACTGTGAAGATTAACCTGAGAAAACTAGAATCTTGCCCAACTTTAGTAGGTTTAAATCAAGTAAACTTTAGTGTATGGAATGGGATTTTCAAAAGCTCATTCACAATTTCACCAGCAGGCTGTAAGAACTCTCATTACTCTAGATTCTCACCAACACTAGATTTTGTCAGACTTTTAATTTGCACAAGTCTGGTAGGTGGGAAATAGAATCTCACAGCGGCTTTACTGTGTATTTCTCAGATCAATAATGTGATAGGGCCAGGCACAGTGACACATGCCTGTGATCCTAGTGGCTCAGGAGGCTGAGACAGGAGGATCACAAGTTCAAGGCCAGACTTAGCAATTAGCGAGACCCTAAGCAACTTAATGTGATTCCTTCTCAAAAAAAAAAAAAAAAAAAAAGTACTGAGAATGTGGCTGGGTGGTTAAATGTCCCTGGGTTCAATCCCTGGTACTACTACTAGTACTGCTAATATGATAGGGCATTTTTTCATTCTTTAATTTACCAAGCTTAAAATTCTGTGACTTTCCTACTCACATATTTTGCTCATTTTCCTGTTGCATTTCTTGTCTTTATCATTAATTGGTAGTTCTTTAGCATTTTATATTCATCAAATATTCATTAATATTCATCAATATTCTTTATACATCATAGATATACTCTCCAAGTTTGACTTTTCACTTTGTCATAACTTCTTTTAATGGAAAGAGATTCACTTTCATAGCAATGGAAGTTTTTCTACCACTTTAGTTTTTTTAAAAAATAGGTAAGATATAGCTCATCCTTTTGCCACTACCTTTGCCCAAAGTGACTCCTGTCTAGAGAAGCAGTGGTGTAAGATGTGGTGGAGGGGTGGCAGCGCGGCCATCGGGCGGTACTCTCCACGGGCTGGGTGCTGCTCTTGATTTTTTGTGATCACTGCTTTATTTAATCTTCATAACTTCATGGAACACATTCTTATGACCACTGTGTAGAAGGAGTTCACTGTCGATTTCCCTGATGGCCAGTTAGTTAACCATTATTTGCTCTTTCCCCCCAAATCGCATTTCTTACTGTTCTTGTCAGTAATTGACATTTCTAAGATCATTCTCTTGTCATTGAATCATAACAGAAAAATTTCCTCAATCACAGGCTCACTTGTGCCAAGAACACAAAACAAAACGCCCGGCAGGTGTCTGTGTCCTCTCAGCTGGGGACATCCCAAGGATTGCCCGACATATGGCAGAATCTGCCTGAGGGGTTCCATTGCGCTGCGGCCAGCAGCGTTCCCTGTCTTAGGTCAGGTTTGACTCTTTCGCAAGTTTAATTTCTTCTCCTATAAAATCTTTATTCCTTTGGTTTAAAGCGCATTTTTTAATACTTAGTCTATGCTCATCCCATTTCCTTATTTTTCGTGCTACTCTGCATCTTCTAGGCCATTCTCCTTACTTCACCCCCAATGTCTGAAGCCCCATTTCCCCAGGTGCACCTCTTCTCCTCAGCAGAGCTCTCCTGGGTCTTTTTCTCTGTCCCTCCACATTCTCATTGACATTTTTTCTTAACTGCATTCCTGGGCTTTGCCTTCAGCTCTGACTTATTCTGTCTCCATGAACTTTCATCCTCTCTGTCTGTATACGCCTTCCTTCTCTGATTTCCTCAGTGTCTACAAATAGTGCCTCTGCTCTCCTTGGCCCTTTTCCTGCCTGAGAGTAGCCTCTGTCTGCTCGGTGTTGCCTCAGCCTCTCGTTTTCACTTGGGTTTCCGCCTGTCTTGATGTGGTGCCTTCCACAGGTTCCAGGCCCAGCTTCCCCTGTCTCCAGCTTCACCGTGAGCAAAGTACTTTCTCTCATTGTCTTTCTCTAAATGCTGTCTCTTCTCTCCAACTACTTCCAACCCCTCTCCAGATGAAGAACCTACCCAAATTGCTATCTCCAGTCCAGAGCATTTTTCTGAGCTTCAGATCTGAATAACCATCAGAGTCTGGTGGGGCACCTTGGCCAAGACGTCTACACCCAGAGATGCTAGTTCCTCCATGACTTGGCTTCTTGGTGGGTATCACCACTTCCTGGTGACTCAGCCCAGTACACAGGAACCAGAATTGAGCCTTACCTTTCACAGCCCTAATATTCGATCCCTAGGTCCCCTAATCTTGCCTGCCATGTCTCTCAGCCTTATGTTTTCCAGCTGAAGTGGAAGAATACTGTGATTTTCTCAGTTTGGAAAATCTCAGTCTATGTTAGCTCTACTCATCACTGCCTAGGGCAGTGTTGGGACAGAGCACCGCAAGGATCTTTTATCTTGATTTTTAAAGATTTAGTTAGACTTCATAAGGACAACTATCATCTTTCAGTCATTCATTAAGTAGCCATCACTGTCCTAAATACTTCACGTTCATTGTCTAGACTTTCCATCACAGCATCAAGAGGTAACTGTGTCAGAAGATTTGAAACAACTCGCCTGATACCACATACCTAATAAGAGAAAATCCCAGATTCGCACCCAGGTCTACCTGTTCCCAAACCTATGGTTTTCCACTATGGCATATGCCTCATACTTAAGGGCAGTCAAGATTATGATTTCTAATATCATATCTTCTGCTTCCTTGAATGTCTGGGGTAGAAAAGTAGAATGACAGCCTCGGGGCTGGCTCCGTCTCTTCTGGTGGGTGCGTGGCCACTGGCTTTCT
The DNA here is from genome assembly GCA_025594165.1 of Tamias sibiricus. Taxonomy (NCBI): domain Eukaryota; kingdom Metazoa; phylum Chordata; class Mammalia; order Rodentia; family Sciuridae; genus Tamias; species Tamias sibiricus. The sequence goes on from CM046660.1 coordinate 184,392,735, forward strand.
CCCCTCACTCCTTGGCAGTGCATAAAGGGTGGTTGTGGTGCAGCAGAGAACACGCAGCTCAGCATTGAGCTGGCTTTTCTACTCCAGGATAAAGTGAAGAGGTTATTTCTGTTATCGACCTCACTTTCAGATATTAGAATGAAACAAAACCTCTGTAATCTGCAAAGTTAATAATGTTCCTTCGGAATTGTACAGACAAGTGGCTTTGACAGTAGTTATGAAATGATTAGAGCCGACATTTATTAGATTCTTAAATGAAAAGACAGTGTGATGGCTTCATAGCAATCCTATAAAAGAAGTCCCATTTTATAGATTTTTTAAAATAAATGATCACAGTAGCTAATACACATGTGATTATTCTAAGAAATTTACATTTCATTTCACTCTTACTATAACTCTATGACATACATAATATTATTCCCATTTACAAATGAGAAAATTGAGGCACATAGAATTCAAAAGTTTGCCTAAGGTCACATAGTCAGCAACGGAGGAAGGACTCCAAGTGCGGTTGTGGGTGGTCCTATTTCAGAACGTCTCTTCACTCACAATACTGCCTCCACTTTTGTGTTTTCTAGAAACTTAGGAAGCAAGCACTGAGGGAGAAGCATATTGACAGAGCTGCTGCGACACCGCTAGTGATGGGTCCTAAACAAATGACCACATTATCCCTGCGGTATTTAGGGTGCCTAAGGAGCGGATACATCTGCAGGCTGGAGCCACAGAAGTTCCCTGAACTTCTTCCCAGAGTCCATCCATAAACAAGCGTTCTGCTCTGTCCCTGGAATGCAAAGGCACATGAATGGTCTAGGTAATGCAGAGAATGAGGGCTCAAAAGGGGGAATGCAAACACAACCAAGGACTTTAGCTGTTGATAGAATATTATGTGTGGACCTGGTGGAGACCCAAGTGATCAATTTTACCTGGAAGAAATGAAGGCAGAAAGGGGATTGGTGTTATCTCACAAGTTTAGAGAATTTGATTGTTAAAGTCACTAGGCTTACTAAGTTGGGAGGTTCCTTTTGAGTCTGTCTTTTTTCTAAATTTATTTTTATTCTAATTTGTTATACATGTTTGCAGAGTGCAGTTCATTTCATATTACATATAAAGAGCACAATTTTTCAAGTTGCTTGCTTTACATAAAGTATTTTTACTACAATTGTCTTTTGAAGCTGTGTTACCAGCACCAAACAGGAAGACTCATTGCCTTGGATTTAATCCCAGTTTATAAGACATGGGACCAAAGTACTGGCCCACTCAGATTGAGGAAGACGCTTGCATCCAGAGGCCTTCAGCTGTAGAAGATGTGTTCTCTCTCTTACTGAATGCGTCCATAATGCTCCCACTGTTTACCACCAGAGGTGCAGTTTCTTTTCTCCACTTCCCTGCAAGCTCTGCTAAACCTGACCTAAAAGGCCATGTGCAGACTGCCATACTCAGACCTGGGAGACCCGCCCTTGCCTCCCACAATTGCTCTCCCGTCTCTGAGCCCTCTCTCCATTTGCTAACCCAGTGTATGTTCATCCTTGCTACCTAGTTATTCCTCAGACAGTTCCAGCTTCTGGGCAAGAACCTTAACAAAAACTGGATTTCATTTGATGTTTATGATGCCCAGACCCGTTTTTAAAAACAGTTCACATAGCATAGAACTAGTTACCCGTTTAAAATGCATAATTCAATACAACATGGTGACTATTGTTAATAATGATATATTGTATCCTTGATTATCTCTGAGAGTGGATTTTGAGTTTCTTACACTCAAAAAATATGTTAATGCCCATACCAATTAGCTCAATTTAGCCATTCTACAATGTATGCATATTTTAAAACTTTATTCTATACAAGATAAATATGTACATTTGATCAATTAAAAAGAAGTTAACTTAAAAATAAAATGTGTAATTCTATGTTTTTGAGTATTTTCGCAGACTTTACAAACATTATCACAATCTAACTTGAGAATGTTTTTGTTATGCCATAAGGAAACCCCACCCTCAATATTGGTCACTCCCTCATCCTCATTTTGTTCATGCATTCATCAGTTGTTTTCATAATTTGAGTATTATGAATAATGCTACTATGAGTTTGGGTACCGGTTTTTATAAAGACATATGTCTTCATTGCTCTCTGGTATGGACCTGGGAGTGAGATTGCTGCGTCACGTGTTAACACTGTTTAATATTTTGAAGGACTGCTAAAATGTTTTTTCCACAGTGGAATTTGTCTAAATAAATTCCATCTTTCTTTCTATCTTTTTTGTCTTTCCTTCTATCTTTCTTTTTCTTTCTCTTTCCATCCCTCCCTCACTCCCTCCTTCCTTCCTTTCTTTCCTTCTTTTTTTTCTTGTTGCTGTAATTTTAGTATTACATCTAAGAAACTGTATTTTATTCCAAGTCATAAAATTAACATCAATATTTCCTTTAAGGGTTTAGGTTTATGTTCTCAGTTCTTCCATTAAGGTATTTTGAGTTGATTTTAGCATGTGGGCTGAGGTAGAGAACTAAATCCCTCCTTTCATCCTCTTGCACCTGGGCATCCAATTGCTCCAGTATATATATTTTTTAATAGAATGACTGTTCTTCCCCTATTAATTGATGTTGGCCTTACTGTCAAAACTTAGCCACAGATATATGGTTTATTTTGGTACTTACAGTTCTATTCCATTATTCTTTATGTTTATTATCATGATAGTACTACTTTGCCTTGGTTACTGTAACTACATAATAACTTTTAAAGTTGGGATGTGAGCATCCTCCAACTTCATTCTTCTTTTTCAGGATTATTTTGTTTATTTTGGGTCTATGCTAATTTTAAGATAAGCCTGTAAAAATTGCTGTAAAAATTACTATTAGAATTTTGAAAGTTGTTTTATTGAGTCTATAGATTAGTTTGGATAGTATTGACATCTTTTTTTATTCTAATTTGTTATACACGTTTGCAGAGTACCTTTCATTTCATATTACATATAAAGAGCACAATTTTTCAAGTTGCTGGTTTAATATAGAGTATTTTTACAACAATTGTGTCTTCATACATGTATTTAGGGTAATCATGGATAACTCAGTCTGCCATTATTCCTATCCCCTTGTCCCCTCCCTTCCCTTCTCCCTCTTTGTTCTATTTAAAGCTCTTTCATTCCTCTCATCCCCTCTCTCTTGCCTTTATAAGTTAGTATCTTCCTATCAAAGAGATCATTCAACCTTTGGTTTTGGGGGATTGGCTAACTTCACTTAGCATTAGTTTCTCCAACTCCATCCATTTACCTTCAAATGCCATGATTTTATTCTCTTTTAGTGCTGAGTAGTGTTCCATTGTGTATATATACCAAAGTTTCCCTATCCATTCATCTGCTGATGGGCATGGGGGTTGGTTCCACAATCTAGCTATTGTGAATTGTGCTGCTATAAACATTGATGTGGCTGTGTCCCTGTAGTAAGCTGTTTTTAAGTCCTTTGGGAATAGGCCAAGGAGTGGGATAGCTGGGTCAAATGGTGGTTCCATTCCCAGTTTATCTAGGAATCTCCATACTACTTTCCAGATTGGCTTCACCAATTTGCAGCTCCACCAGCAATGTAAGAGTGTGCCTTTTCCCCAACATCCTCGCCAGCATTTATTGTTGTTTGTGTTTTTGACAGCTGCCATTCGGATGGGAGTAAGATGAAATCTTAGAATTGTTTTGATTTGCATTTATCTAATTGCTAGAGATGTTGGACATTTTTTCATATATTTGTTGATTGTTTGTATATCATCTTCTGAGAAGTGTCTGCTTAGTTCCTTGGCCCATTAATTGATTGGGTTATTTGCTTTTTTGGTGTTAAGGCTTTTAAAAGCTTTATAAATCCTTGAGGTAAGTGTTCTATCTGATGTGCTGTGGTAAAGATTTGCTCCCATTCTGTAGGTTCTCTATTCACCTCACTGATCGTTTCTCTTGCTGAGAAGAAGCTTTTTAGTTTGAATCCATCCCATTTACTGATCCTTGTTTTGAGTTCTTGTGCTATAGGGATCTCATTGAGGAAGTTGGAGCCTAAACCAACATGATGGAGATTTGGGCCTACTTTTTCTTCTATTAGGTGCAAGGTCTCTGGTTTAATTCCTAGGTCCTTGATCCACTTTGAGTTAAGTTTTGTGCATGGTGAGAGAAAGAGATTTAATTTCATTTTATTACATGAGGATTTCCAGTTTTCCCAACACCATTTGTTAAAGAGGCTGTCTTTACTCCAGTGAACGTTTTTGGCACCTTTGTCTAATATAAGATAACTGCAGGTGTGTGGGTTCTTCTCTGAGTCTTCTATTCTGTACCATTGGTCAACTGGTCTATTTTGGAGCCAATACCATGCTGTTTTTGTTACTATTGCTTTGTAGTACAATTTAAGGTCTGGAATAGTAATGCCACCCACTTCATTCTTCTTGCTAAGAATAGCTTTGGCTATTCTGGGTCTCTTATTTTTCCAGATGAATTCGAGATTGCTTTTTCTATTTCTATGAGGAATGATATTGGGATTTTTGATTGGTATTGCATTGAATTTGTATAGTGCTTTTGGGAGAATGGTCATTTTGACAATATTAGTTCTACCTATCCATGAACAAGGTAGGTCTTTCCATCTTCTAAGATCTTCATTAATTTCTTTTTTTTTAGTGTGGTGTAGTTTTCATTGTAGAGGTCTTTCACTTTTTTTGTTAAGTTGATTCCCAAATATTTTATTTTTTTTGAGGCTATAGTAAATGGGGTGGATTTCCTAGTTTCTCTTTCTGAGGATTTGTTGCTGATGTACAGAAATGCCTTTGATTTATGGGTATTGATTTTATATCCAGATACATTGCTGAATTCATTTATTAGATTTATAAGATTTATGGTGGAATTTTTTGGATCTTCTATATATAGAATCATATCATCTGCAAATAGTGATAATTTGAGTTCTTCTTTTCCTACCCGTATCCCTTTAATTTCTTTCATCTGTCTAATTGCTCTGGCTAGGGCTTCAAGAACTATGTTAAATATTGTAGGAGCCCTGTTTGGGGAGATGGCTTAAATTGTGGTTGACTATGGGCCATGGAGATTTGGGCATTGTCGCCTTCCGTAGTCTCACGAGACTTGACCCGAGATCTCGCGGGACTTGGCCTGGGATCTCAAATGACTTCAGCCGAGATTGCTGATCGGGTCAGCGCCATTTTGGTGGTGTGTGTGGTGCGTGTTAATCGTTGTTAGAGCCAGAGAAAAAAGTTATCAAAATAAAAAGCTGTTTGTTTCCAGTTCGCCTCTGAACTTCTTCCCGCGGCTTCGTTGCTCCAAGCGGCCATCGCTTCAGACAACAACAAAATATGAGTGGTGAAAGAGGGCATCCCTGTCTTGTTCCAGTTTTTAGAGGAAATGGTTTCAATTTTTCTCCATTTAGCATGATGTTGGCCTGGGGCTTAGCATAGATGGCCTTTATGATATTGAGGTATGTTCCCATTATCCCTATTTTTTCTAGCATTTTGAACATGAAGGGATGTTGTATTTTGTCAAATGCTTTCTCTGCGTCTATTGAGATGATTATATGATTTTTATCTTTGAGCCTGTTGATATAATGAATTACATTTATTGATTTCCTTATATTGAACCAACCTTGCATCCCTGGAATGAAGCCCACTTGATGGTGATGTACTATCTTCTTGATGTGTTTTTGTATTCGATTTGCCAGAATTTTATTAATAAATTTTTACATCTGTATTCATTAGAGATATTGGTCTGAGGTTTTCTTTCTTTGATTTGTCTCTGTCTGGTTTTGGAATCAGGATGATATTGGCTGTAGCTGCCTGCAGCTTTCGCCGCCTGCAGCAATGATACCGCAGGAAAGAATTCGGAAGCAGACTGGAAAATGAATAGGCTCTTTATTCTTGCTGCTTCTAACTTCTCTCTCCAGCTCCAACAACTTCTCCAACTCCAACCACCCCCTCCAACCAACCTCACCCAGTTAAATACTTTTTGCCTTAAAGTGTACACGTGTCAACAGCTCCAACTTACATGTGCGTCACATAGTGTTCACGGGCATAGAAAGATTCTTAGATAAATGCATGAATATCAGGTGAAAATACTGAAACACCTCTTATGGCTCTCAGCTAGCCACCATCTTAGCTATCTCCTTATCAGGGCTCTTACAATTGGCCTCATAGATTGAGTCTGGGAGTGTTCCCTCTTTTTCTATTTCATGAAATAGTTTGAGAAGTATTGGTATTAGTTCTTCTTTAAAGGTTTTGTAGAACTCAGCTGTGTATCCATCTGGTCCTGGGCTTTTCTTGGTTGATAAGTTTTTTATGGCATCCTCTATTTCTTTGCTTGAAATTGACCTATTTAAATTGTGTATAGTATATCATCTTGATTTAGTTTAGGCATATCATATGTCTCGAGAAATTTGTTGATGCCTTTGTTATTTTCTATTTTATTGCAGTATAAATTTTCAAAATAATTTCTAACTATCTTCTGTATTTCTGTAGCATCCGTCGTGATATTTCCTTTTTCATTGTAGATATTGGTAATTTGTGTTTTCTCTCTTCTTTGTTAGCATAGCTAAAAGTCTATCAATTTTATTTATTTTTTCAAAGAACCAACTTTTTGTTCTGTCAATTTTTTCAATTGTGTTTTTAGTTTCAATTTTATTAATTTCAGCTCTGATTTTAATTATTTTCCGTCTTCTACTTCTTTTGGGGTTGATTTGTTCTTCTTCTTCTTCTTTTTTTTTTTTTTTTTTTTTTTGTGGTACCGGGGATTGAACTCAGGGGCACTCAACCACTGGGTCACATCCCCAGCCCTTTTTTGTATTTTATTTAGAGACAGGGTCCCACTGAGTTGCTAAGTGCCTCGCCATTGCTGAGGCTGGCTTTGAACTCACGATCCTCCTGCCTCAGCCTCCCAAAGTGCTAGGATTACAGGCATGCGCCACCGTGCCCAGCTGATTTGTTCTTCTTTTTATAGGGCTTTGAGATGTAATGTTAGTTCATTTATTTGTTGACTTTTTCTTTTTGGAAGGAATGAGCTCATGCAATGAACTTTCCTCTTAGTACTGCCTTCAGAGTGTCCCAGAGATTTCTGTATGTTGTATCGTTGTTCTCATTTATCTCTAAGAAGTTCTTAATCTCCTTCTTGATGTCTTCTGCAACCCAGTGATCATTCAATAGCATATTGTTTAGTCTCCAGGTGTTAGAGTACCTTTTCTTGCTTTTTTATCATTGATCTCTAATTTCATTCCATTATGATCTGATAGAATGCACGGCAGTATCCCTACATTTTATATTTGCTTAGAGTTGCTTTATGGCATAATATATGGTCTATTTTTGAGAAGGATCTATGTGCTGCTAAGAAGAAAGTGTACTGGCTCATTGATGGGTGATATACTCTATATATGTCAGTTAAGCCTAAGTCATTAATTGTATTATTGAGTTTTATCGTTTCTTTGTTTTAACTTTTGTTTGGAAGATCTATACGGTGGTGAAAGAGGTGTGTTAAAGTCACCTAGAATTATTGTGTTGTGGTCAATTTGATTCTTGAACTTGAGAAGAGTTTGATTGATGAATGTAGATGCTCCATTATTTGGGGCATATATATTTATAACAGTTATATCTTATTGAACTATGATTCCCTTAAGCAGTATGAAATGTCCATCTTTATCTCTTTTGACTAACTTTGGCTTGAAGTCTCCTTTATTGGATATGAGGATGGAGACCCCTGCTTGCTTACGTAGACCATGTGAGTGATATATTTTATCCCATCCTTTCACCTTCAGTCTATGGGTGTCTTTTCCTAGGAGATGTGTCTCTTGAAGGCAACAAATTGTTGGGTCTGTTTTTTAATCCAATCTATTAGCCTATGTCTTTTAATTGGTGAGTTTAGGCCATTAACATTCAGGGTTATTATTGAGACATAATTTGTATTACCAGTCTTATTTATTTATTTATTTATTTATTTATTTATTTATTGTTATTTTTGGTATTTAGCTTGACTTTGTTTCTCCTTTGGTTGGTTTTCCACTTTATTGTAGTTCTTCCCTCTGCAGATTTTCACTATTATTTTTCATTTACTCCTTCTGGAATATTTTACCAAGAATGTTCTGTAGAGCAGGTTTTCTTGTTGTAAATTCTTTTAGCTTTTGTTTATCATGGAAGGTTTTTATTTCATCCTCAAATCTAAAGCTTAATTTTGCTGGATATAAAATTCTTGGTTGGCATCCCTCATCCTTTAGAGCCTGGTATATGTTGTTCCAGGCTCTCCTGGTTTTGAGGGTCTGAATTGAAAAATCTGCTGAGATGCTAATTGTTTTTCCCCTATAGGTAATCTGACTTTTCTCTCTTGCAGCCTTTAAACTTCTATCTTTATTTTGTATGCTACGCATTTTCATTACAATGTGTCTTAGTGTGGACCTGTTGTAATTTTGTACATTTGGTGTCCTATAGGCCTCTTGTATTTGATTTTCAAATTCATTCTTCCTGCTTGGAAAATTTTCTGATATTATTTCATTGAAGAGATTGTTCATTCCTTTGGTTTGAATCTCTGTACCTTCCTCTATTCCGATAAATCTTACATTTGGTCTTTTGATGGTATCCCATAGTTCTTGAATATTCTGTTCATGGTTTCTTACCACCTTCACTGTGATTTTCAAGATTATATATTTTGTCCTCATTGTCTGAGGTCCTATCTTCCAAGTGGTCCAATCTGTTGGTGATGCTTTCTATTGAATTTATTAAGTGGCTTACTGTTTTTTTTTTTTTTTTTTTCATTTCAAGGATTTCTGTTTGGTTTTTCCTCAAACTCTCTATCTCTTTCTTGAAGTAATCTTTTGCTATCTGGATTTGTTCTCTTATCTCTTTGTTGGTGTGATCAATGGTTGCCTGTATTTGATCTCTTATCTCTTTGTTGGAGAGATCAATTTTTGCCTGTATCTGATCACTTAGGTCATTTTTTAAATGCTCTGTCATTTTAATTATGTATATCCAGAACTCCTTCTCTCACATTTCCCCTACTGTACTTTCTATGGTTTCCATTGTTGTAGTATCTTGGTTTGTTTGGGGCATTTTCCTTCCTTGTTTTCTCATGATGTCTATGTATTTTTCTCTCCTGCAAGGTAAGTCTGAGGTATTATAGCTTCTGCCCTTTTGTCTTATAAGTTACCCAGAACCTCACTTTTTAGGGAAATATCAATATTAAATCTTTCGATGTACCCAATGTGTGTCCATATATCAGTTGGTTTCTATTTTTATATTTACAGTTTTGTCACTATAAACAGAAATGATGAGATCAGTTATCTTATACTGTATAGTCTCTATGTTTGCGTGGTGGTTTACAGTATCTAATGATAGAAAGGGCGACTTAGAGGTTGGCTTAAACATTTGTGAAGTAAGATGTGAGAAAATAGAGGTATTAGATTATTTGACTAGTGAGAGTATAATCATTAGGATTTGTCTGTTAGTAGAAGCCAGAGATAGACAACCCGTGTAAGATTCCCTGTTAGTTCACAACATCATAACTGGTTGCACCTCTGGTGCATCCTGATCTCTAGGGACCTTAGTGATGTCTCACCTGGACCTTTTTGTTGTTCCTTGGTAGTGGCGTAGCTAACTCAGCTTTGTGGCGGTGGTAGCCTCAGGCCTATGATTACACTGGTGTTGGGTTGAGTAGCTACGGGATCCCAGTGCGGTGTGTCTCTCTGGACAGATGCAGGTTGCCTCTCCAATTTGCAGGCATGGAGCAGGCCTCTCTCTCTGGATCTCCTCCTGGCCGCAGTGTGGTGGAGCAGGCAGTCTGGCTTTCTTCTCCCCACTCTCCTCCTCCTGGATCTCCTCCCAGTCTAGTTGTTTTGGTGGGGTTGGGCAGGTGGGCAGTAGGGCCCTTCTACAGTTCTTGCAGTTCCTGGTCCTGGTGATGGCCTGGGCCGGTGGTCAGGAGGGCTGGTGGCTGGGCTGCTCCTTCTGGAGGGTATCTACCTCTTGTTCTGGTCGCAGCTGGGCAGGTTGCAGTTCCTCAGGGAGTGGACGGGGCTTTTCCTCTGGTCATGCCCAGCCTGCGGCCAGGAGCTGCTATTCCAGGCCCCGGAGGCGATGGCTGTGTGAGCCAGCAGCCAGGCCAGAGCTGGGGGCCAGCAGTATTGACATCTTGAAAACATATCAAACCTTCCAAGCCATGAAAACAGAATGCCTTTTGATTTATGTTGGTTTTTAAAAATTCCTTTCATCAATGTTTTGTTCTGAATGTAGAAACCTTGTACATATTTGGTTAATTTATTTCAAATTTAAAAAATAAATTATGCTATTTTAAAGGAAATCACTTCTTCAATTTCATTTTGGATTGCTCATTGTTACTTTATAGAAGTATAATTAAGTTTCATATTTTAATCTTGTGTTTTACAATCTTTCTGAGCTCTAATAGTTTCTTTTTGTGGAGGTTTTGGTGTTTTCAATGCATAGGATCATATCATCTAGTAATGAAGATTATTTACTTCTTTCTTTTCAGTATGGATGAAGTTATTTCTTTTTCTTGCCTAATTGCCCTGATTAGAACTTTCAGCACAATGTCCTGGAGAAGACATTCTTGTTTTCTTCCTGGTTTTAGCAAGATGGTTTGCATTTACCATTAAGAATGAAGTTTGCTGTGTGTTTTCATACAAAACTTTACCAGGTTGAAGAATTTTCCTTCCCTTTCATTGATAGTTCAATAAATGGACTTTATAATGAAAAGTGTTGGAATTTGTCAAATGTTTTATTTTCATTTCTTAAGATGATCACGAGGGTTTTGCCTTTTATTCTAGTGCTATGGTTTGATATGTTAACTGAATTTTTTCTATGTTAAGCAAAACTTCAATTCTACAATAAATTTCATGGGTGCCATAATTTTTATTTGCTACTGGATTCAAGTGGCTAGTAATTTTGGATGATTTTTACATTTACATTCATAGGTGATAATGATCTATATTTTTTCATAATGTTCTTGTCTGTGATATCAGGATAAAAACAGTCATATAGACTGTATTTGGAAGTGTTTCCTCCTCCATGATTCGTTGAAAAAGTTTATGAAGAATTGGTTTTAATTCTTTAAGAATTTTGGTAAAATTTGACAGTGAAAATATCTGGTTCTGGCCTTTTCTTTTGGAAATTTTTAAATTATTGATTCTCTATATTGTTATAGATTTCTTTATTTTTCGACTTATTTTTGAGTAAGTTTATAGTTTTTATTTTTCTAGAAATTTTTACAATTCATCTAGCTTTTATGATTTATTGGCATTTAGTTGTTCATAGTATTGCCTTATAATCATTTTTTTACTTACATGAAGAATGCCTTTCTTCCATTTTTCATTTTGGTAATTTACGTCTTCTCTATTCCTCAGAGAGTCTAACAAAAATTTATTAATGTAGTTGATTTTTTCAAAGAACTAACTATTGGCTTCATTCATTTTCTCTCATGGATTTCTATTCTTTATTTTCTAAATTTACATTACATTCTTCTTTATATTTTCTTCTCTCTCTCTCTCTCTCTCTCTCTCTCTCTCTCTCTTTCTCCCTTGTGAGTGGGTGTGTGCTCTCCCCCCTTTCCATCCACACACAATTCCCCCAACTCTCGGCAGAAAGTTAGTATTTACTTTGAGATCCTTTTGTCTTTTATAATATAAGCATTTATAGCTATAAATTTGCCCCTAATTGCTACTTTTTTTTGCATCCCAGAATTTGGGTAATGTTTTCATTTTAATTTATCTTGATTTATTTTTTAATTTTTATTTTGATTTCTTCTTTGACTTATTGATGTTTTAGAACTGTGTTCCTTAATAAACCATGTTCTTTAATAAAATTCTAATGATGTTATCCATAGAAATAGAAAGAGCAGTCATGAAATTTATTTTGAAAAGCGAGAGGCCCAGAATAGCCATAGCACTCCTCAGTAAGAAAAGTTAAGCAGGAGGCATCACAATACCAGAACTTAAATTATACTACAGAACTATAGTAACTAAAACAGCATGGTGTTGGCACTCAAACAGACACGAAGACCAATGGAACAGAATAGAAGACACAGAGACACACCCACATAAATACAGCTTTCTCATATGAGACAAAGGCACCATAAGCATACATTGGAGAGAAAATAGCCTCTTCAACAAATGGTTCTGGGAAAACTGGAAATCCATATGTAGCAGAATGAAATTCAAATCTCTCACCCTGCACAAAATTCAACTCAATGTGGATCAAGGAATTAGACCAGAGACCCTGTGCCTATTAGAAGAAAATGGCCCAGTTCTCCATCATGTTGAGTTAGGAGCTGAAATCCTCAACAGGACTCCTTAAGTACAAAAGGCAAAATCAAGAATCGATAAATGGTATGGTATAAAACTAAAAAGCTTCTTCACAGCAAAACAATCAAGAACATGAACAGAGAGCCTACAGAATGGGAGAAAATATTTGCCACCCATACCTCAGATAGTGCATTATTTCCAGGTTATAAAAATAACTCAAAAAACTTAACACAAAAAATAATAATAATAATAATAATAAACAACAACAACAACAACCACCCAGTCAATAAATGAGCAAAGGAACTGAACAGGCACTTCACAGAAGAAGAAATACGAATGGTCAATAAATATATGTAAAAATGTTCAACATCTCTAGCAATTACAAAAATACAAATTAAAGCCCTGCTGAGATTCCATCTTACTCAAGTCAGAATAGCAATTATCAAGAATACATGTAACAATAAATGTTTGTGAGGATGTGAGGAAAAAGGTACACTCATACATTGCTATTAGGACTACTCTGGAAAGTAGTATGGAGATTATCAGAAAATTTTGAATAGAACCACCATTTGATGCAGTTATCTCACTTCAAACTTAAAATCAGCATTTTGCAGTAATGAAGCCACATCATTGTTTATAGCAGCTCAATTCACAATAGCTAAGCTATTGAACAAACTTAGGAGACCTTCAACTAATAAATGGATAAAGAAAATGTGATATATATATCACATTTTCTCTATATATACATATACACACACACACAATGGAATGTTACTCAGCCATAAAGAAGAATGAAATTATGGCATTTGCCAGTAAATGGATGGAACTGGAGACCATCATGTTAAATGAAATAAGGCAATCCCCCAGAAAAATCCCAAAGATAGAATGTTCTCTCAGATATGCAGAGGCTAACACATAATAAGTAAGGGAGGGAAGGATAGAAGTTCATTGGATTAGACAAAGAGGAAGGAAGGAAAGAAAGGGGAGATGGGAAGAGGAAAGACAGTAGAATCAACTAGAAATAACTTTCCTATGTTCATATATGAATATACAACCAGGGTAACTCCACATCATGTTCAACCACAAGAACGGGATCCTAATTGGAAGAAGTTATACTCCATATATGTATAATATGTCAAAATACATTCTACTGTCATGTATATCTAAAAAGAACAAATAAAACATATTCAAATTTTCTAGCTTTCTTTTCTAGCTTTCTTTCCTTTGTTGGTTATTTGTATTTTTCCCATTGTGGTTGAACATACTTTACATGATTTCAGTCTTTTAAAATATATTAGGACTTGCTTTATGAACTGACATTTTGTATTTTTCTTGGATCTTATTCCATTTGTATTTCAGAAAGAATGCATATTATGCTGGTGTTGAGTGGAGTGGTGTGTGTATGCCTAGTGGGCTAGTGGCATTATTCAAATACTATATTTCTGTGTTCTAGCCTTTATGCAGAGTATAATCCTAAAGTCTCTACTGTAGTGGGATCCTTTCTTTCTTTCTTTAGTTCCATTTTTCCTGCATCTACTTTGGGATTCTAATATTTTTTATTTATTCTTTTTCATTTATTTTATTCTAATTTTTTATACATGTTTGCAGAGTACATTTCATTTCATATTACATATAAAGAGCACAATTTTTCAAGTTGCTGGTTTTATACAAAGTGTTTTTACAACAATTGTGTCTTCATACAAGTTATCCTTGATTACCCTAATACACGTATGGGATTCTAATATTAGCTGAATAGATGATTATAATGATTATATCTTCCTGATGGATTACCCTTTTATCATTATAAAATGCCCTTCTTTGTCGACATTACCATATTTTTTTCCTTCATGTTGCTTTACCTAATATTACTAGAGCCACTCCATCTCTTTTTTTTTGGTTATTGATTGCCTATATATTTTTTCCATCCTATTATTTTCAACATTGTCATAAATTACAACTCAATGTTTTATTGTTTTGTGCAGTTTTTAAAATTAAATTTAAATATTGTACATAAGAAGTAAGATAGATATAGAGTATAAATTTATTTTGTTCTTATATAGTTCCTTTGCATACTCCCTTAGTAGTCATTTTTATTTATTCATATTAATCTGAGTTACTATGTAATCTTCAAGTTTAGAATTTCTTATAACACAGGATTCTAGCAACAAACTTTTTTTGTTTTTTGTGTTTTTTTTTTTTTTAATGGGCTTTGTTTTCTTTTGGAGGAATATCTTAAATTTGTTGTTGGTGGTGGTGGTAAATATTTAAGGGTAGTTTTACTGGGTATGTAATTCTTTAATGATATTATTTTCTTTCACACTTTGAATATATTTTCCATTGCCTTTTGGAGTTCAATTTTTTCAGGTGGTAAATCAACTATAAGTCTTACCTTGGATCTGAAATGATTTTCTCTTCCTTCTTTCAGTATTCTTTCTGTGGATTTCTACTTTTTAATTGTAATACATATATACATACATATCAATCTCTTTGAGTTTAATGTACTTGGATGTATTGAATTTCTTGGATGCATGTTTGTGTTCATCGAATTTCATAAATTTCCAAAGATCATATCTTCATATATTATTTCTGTATATTTTTCCTTTCCTTCTGGGTTTTTGATTCTTCTAGATGTTGATATGCTTAATAGAACCCAACATGGTTTCCCAAGTCTCATCGACTCTGTTTACTTTTACTCATTTTCTCTCTCAGTTGCACTGGATAACGTCATTGACCTATCTTCAAGCTTTTGGCTTCTTTCTTCTTGTCTGTTTGAAGCTGTTGATGAACCCATAAAGGGTTTTATTTTATTATTTTTCCATTTCAGATGTACTCTTCAATTCCAGAATTTTAATTTAATTTCCTTTTATAATTTCTCTTTAGTGATATTTCCTACTTAGTGTGAAATTGTTCAGTATTTTCCCTTAGTTTTTGACGATGTTTCCTTTAGGCCTTTGAATATAATAAAAATGACTGATTTAAACATTTTATTTGGTAAGCCCAGCATCTGATCTTCCTAAGAGACTATTTTTATTGTTTTTTTTTTCTTCTTGTTTATGGACTACACTTTGAAAATTTCAGTTTACATTTTGTATTTTTATTGTTGCTGAAATATGGGCATCCCAACTCATAATGTTGTAACTCTGGAAATAATCGTCTCCCCTCTCCCCAGAGTTTGCTTCTGCTGCTTCCTGTTTCACTGAATGGCTTTTCTAATCTGGTTCTATGCATTCTTCATTCTATGTTGTGTGCGGCTACCAAAGTTCTTACTTGGTTAAATTGGTGATCAGCTAATGATGGACAGAAAATTCCTTAAGTTCCTTGTACAAAGAAATCTGATTTTCTATGTAGCTCTGTGTGTATGTTAAAATATACATTTCATACTCAGAAAGGAAAGGCAATTGATAACTCTGCCTACTCTTCACTTCCAGCTTGCAAATAATTTCATAGTCATAAGTCAGAGCTTAGGAAATTTTCAGGATTTTCTGAAGCATATGAATGATCCTGCATATCTGCCATCTATAATTCCAGAAGTATACTGAAGATTTTTACATCTCTTTTAACATCTTACTAGCTTTTTCTTTTAAGGTTCTGGTTTGGACTAATGTTTGCTGCAACAATTATTCATTGCCCCATTTAGCCTTATCTTTAGAACAGTCATCAGTAAATATTTTAACAAACACTATTGTCCCTTGTGAAAATGCATTTAGCACTGAATGATCAATAAACACGGGCATTTCAAATGAAGCCTTCCAGGATACCACTAGGCAGATCAAACAGTGAAAATTCTTTGGAAATAGTGTTCCTTATATTCTCTCCAGGACCATTAAAAATAGCTTTTACCTTGAAGTCTACTTCTGAGCTGGGAAGTGGTGATAAGATTAGAGTAAGCAAAAATGCCACAAAGTTCAACGTAATTCAAATATTTTTCTTGCATACACATCTCCTGGTTGTTGTAAGCCACTGGATGACTTTTAGAGTTTTGAAAAAGTTGATTTTGTACATTTTTCCCATTTCTTTTACTGCTTTAATGGAGGAAAAATCTACCAAAGGTCCTTCACCTTCTATTTTCAAGTATACTGTATTTTTATATATTTATGTGTTAATACATTTTGAAATAATTAACACCTATATGCATATTTATTGTTGTCTTCATTATTTCCTGTGATTAACTCTTAGAACTAGAATAACTAGGTTATGAGGTCGGCAATCACACTTGGAGAAATACTGCCTTAAGTCAACAAAAAAAATTTAGAAACAATACAAAATTAATCATGCAATGAAAATTTGAAAATTCATCTTCATTTTCTTCAGATGTAGAATAATTTTGGTTTGGGATTTTGAACATAAAACATCTTTATCCTAAATGATCTCATTATTACTTCTTGGGAGAACTTGTGGGAAATTGAGTGCATCAGACACTGCAGGAACTGAAATCCAGGGCTCATCTCATCTGGTAGATTTGTGACCTGTTATTAATTGCCTTGTGCTTTCATTTTCTACAGGAATAAAGAAAAAAGTTTTCATTGCTCTAATGGAGTGTTGATTTTCAGAAAAATGAAATAGAGAATATTATCTTTCCTTTGGCTTGAGGTGAGCAAGATCATAGATAACACAGTTCTATCACAGAGGAACTTTCAAAGGTTAAAGGAGTTAGAACTGCTGCAATTTTTATCAGCAAAGCTCTGTTGGCTGCAGCCTGAATGCAAAAGTGGGTGAAGTGTCCTTCCTGGGACACTTTACTCTGGCTCTGTGCAGCAGACTAACAGAGTAAGACAAGCTGAGACTACTCAACTAATTGACTAGAAGCTGAGAACAGCTGATCAGGCCAAATGATCCGCTATGGTCTGACCCAGGCATGGATAATTGGAGGAGTGTGGGTTGAATGATGACTATCTTGTGGTGCTTATGTGTAGGTAATGGTAAAATTTAGGAAACTGTCTTTGGACAACAGAAAGAAAGTCTAAAACGATAATGAACCAAGTTTATGTGATCTCAACAATGAGGTAGGCAGACCTATGAGGTCAAGCATTGCCTTCTTCAGATTTCACTGTTAATGTGCAGATGGATTTCTGAGTATTTCAGGATGAATGAAGTGGCCTCACTTGTAGAAGTTGGAATTAGATTGACCACAATGTTTCCAGGCTCAGGATATCTATGTGAAGCTGGGAGCCTTAGTGATAGCCCCCCACCACCACTGGTGGGTATCGATAAGCTTTGTGGCCAGGACTTCATCATCCAGTGTTCGTGTAACTTACACGCAGGCCCTATCCAGATTGCTGCCCTATCACGCTCAACCCTGGTCACATCTCTCACAGGTCCCTGAGATCTGACACCTGTTTCCCTCACACGCCTACGTCCTGTGTTCATTCACCTCATCAGAGGGAAGCCTGGATCTCCTTTGCAATACTGGCAATAATTCCAGATACAAGGCTCTGTCTGGCTGTCCCTGCCAGGGGCTCTGGCGCAGGATGAGGCCGCAAAGCCCAGTTAGCGGAAGCTGGATGAAGTCAGAGGATTGATCTCACACACCCTTCCTTGCCTGCATTCTACATGAAGAACGTGGTAAAGTGTATGTGGGAACACAGGCAGGTTAGGGGCTGCTGAGCATGATGCTCCAAGTAGAGGCCAAAGAGAAATCTTGCGCTATGTAAAAGCATCATGCATGGACTTAGATCTTCCTAACTTGGTGGGTGACATGAAGGAACATTCCTTCTCTGAATCTGCATTTTGCATATGTAAAATTAGATGTCTGGGGTAAGTTATGAAGATTTATTTTATCTAATAGTTTTGGATGTAGCCTGATTCTCTCATTTCCCACTGTATTAACTATGTTTCACAGTTGTGTTTTTTGGAGATGTTGTTACACAATATTTGATTCTTCCATGTCTGCAAGCTAACCCTCATAACTGGAAATCCCATGTTACCATGTTAGCAATTTTCTTGCTACAGGTCCCATGTTTGTGTGGTCCATCTGCCCATGGTAGCATGCCTGGCACACACATCACCTCCTCAAACACTCCCGGGGTGAGAGAGTAGATGAGTGAAGGTGATTGTGTGTGTGCCTCTAAATTGCTATGGGACTCAAAAGCAACTTATCCTTTGGGTCTGTCTGTCAGCCATAGCAACTGAGTTTTTTTTTTTTTTTTTTTTTTTTTTTTTTTTTTTTTTTTTTTTTTTTTTTTTTTCACCCATCGGGAACACATAGTTTCTTTTCTTTCCTACAAAAAGACAAAAATAACGTCTTGTAAACCTCGCCAGGTACCTAATTTACTCTTGCAGGGAAGACACAGAGAGGAGTCCTGAACTGCCAGTGTCTGGGAAGACAAGAGAGCTGCGTTGAAGTCAAGGTCAGGAAAGAGATGGCGCTCATCTGTGAAATGGTGGGGAACAAGTCTCAGCTGGAATAGCAGAGCCCCAAGGAGAGCAGGGACTAGGAGAGGAAGCCAATGGAGACATTTCAGGACAAGATGGCACATGCAGTGTGGGTATACATTCACCAAGCAAACCTGGCTACACTACAGGATGCTTGATCCTCTTCCCATCTGCCCCTGCTTTCCTGCCCTTGCCTTCCCAACCTAATCTTCCCTGGACTGAGCCTAGCCAACCACATCTTCCTCTCCAGATTTCCAACATTGACCTCCATCTTCATTTATTTTATTTCAAATCTATTTCCAAAATCAAAATATCAAACATGTCCCAAACAAGATTTTCTCAGCACTGTTTACACTCAACACTGTGCATAAGCCTTGTCGTCCCCAGAGCTTTTAAAAATACCCGTCCCTTATCCCACAAGCAAGACCAGTCCCTTGGAAGCACAACATCAGCAACAGTATTTATTTTTTTTAAGTCCCCTGGTATTTCTAACTTGCAGCCAGTGCTGAGAAGTTTTGCCTTAGAAATCAGCACTTTGGGGAGAAAGGCTAGTTTTGTCTCATCATTGCTTCTATTTGATCTCTGTTGGTTCCTGCAAATTCTATGTCCATATTGTGCTTCATTCCCCATTTCTTCCCCATTTTTCCTGCTCTGCTTTCTTCTTGTTTTAACAAAGAACAGGGTCCTGACAGATTGGGTATAAGAGAAGATGTTGGCAGGTACACTTGTCTACCCAGTATCCGTCTTCTTTGTCACCAGCACCCTTTTCTAATCCAGTCATCAGCAACCAGGAGCAGTGAGTTCCAAGTCCCAGCCAATGTTTAAGAAGGCCCTCAACTACTTACAATTTGGCAACCTCATTTTTTTTTTGGAGGGAGGGGGTGTTCCGGGGATTGAACTCAGGGGCACACGACCACTGAGCCATATCCCCACCCCTATTTTGTATTTTATTTAGAGACAGGGTCTCACTAAGTTGCTTAGTGCCTCACTTTTGCTGAAGCTGGCTTTAAATTCATGATCCTTCTGCCTCAGCCTCCTGAGCCACTGGGATTATAGGCATGCTCCACCATGCCCGGCTGGCAACCTGACTTTGCTTTGATTTTTTTTTTTTTTTTTTTGTACTTATCTTTGAACCCTTAGTTTTAATCATAGTTCTTTTATCACTGATTAAACAAATTATTGTAAGTGCTTGGTTTAAAACAATGCTAATTTATTATTTTACAGTTTTTACGTCACAATTTCTATGTAGGTTCCCCAGACCAACACGATGGTATCAGCAGAGCTACATTTTTTCTTGGAGACTCTGGGTATGGTGGTGGGGATATCCATTTCCTTGCTCACTTGGGTGGTTGGCAGAATTCAGTTTCTTGGGGTTGTAGAATTGAACCCCATTTTCTTGCTGGCTATTCGCTGGGGTCCATTGCAGCTCTAGAAGTCACTGTATTCTATGGCACTTGGTTCCTCCCTTCTTCCTCAAAGCCATTAAGGGAAGGTTGAATCCTTGCCATCGTAAATCTCTCTAGCCGTGGTCAAGAAAGGTTCTCAGCTTTTAAAAGTTATATGGTTAAGGGGTTACAGATGTGGCTCAGCGGTAGGTTGCTTTCCTAGCATGTGTGAGGTCCTAAGTTTGATCCCTTGCACTGGGGGAAAAAAAAATTATATGGTTAAATTAGGCCCACATGGTTGATCCAGGATAATTTTTCCATCTTAAAGTCTGTAACATTAGTCACTTCTGCAAAGTCTTGTTTTGCAACATGAAGTTAAATATTCACAGGTTCTAGGATTTAGAGCCTGGGCATCTCTGGAAGAGCATTATTCTCGCCTACCAATTTCAACCTCGATTTTAGACTTGGCAGAATTTGCAGCCTGACATAGCCTGATACTCAGTAGGTTCTCAGTAACAGCTTGGTAGGTGCATGGCTAGATGTTAGGTTAGAATGCTGCTTCCAGTACTTAGACCTGAGCTTTTGCAGTAGAACTTGCTTGGTTCATTGCTCCCTTGGCTCCCACAGTTTAAGTATTTCTGTTCTAATCCCAACTCCCAGGAACCCAGCCTCCACACCCAGGCCATTGTCAAATATCCATGCACCCACAAGCCAGTACTTTTGGGCAGAAAGATCACTTTCCCCATCAACCTGGCCAACCCAGAGTTGCTGAGGGTGGAGCCCTCATGATATGGATCGTGACACCAAAGTGATTGCATACAATTTACTACCGTACTTTGGCTTCTTTCCTAAATTATGAAACGGGACATCACAGTTAAGTCTACACAGAGCTGAGAAATCCATTAGTAAAGCTCACAATCTTCTCAGATTTATTGGGGGTCTTGACGCGATGCTGAAAAATACTGGTGGGCTATTTGATTCAATAAGCAATACAATGGAAGAGTATTGGCTTGTTCAGGCAGTTTGTCAAATGGAGCAATTCTGATTGCCTCTGGCAGGATAGAGGGATTCTGGGAACTGTGGGGGCATACAGGGCACAAAGAAGCAGCTCTCCAGGAGGGTATGTTTACATGGTCTAAACAGAAAGGACATAACCTCCCCTCGGCTCCTCTTTCTCTCTCTTTTTAATGCTTTTCACAATGTGTATTGATTTTTCCCTCCAGACAGTCATTCATTCGCTCAACAAACATTTACTGAGGCTGTCCTGAGAATCAGGGAGCCAGCAGACAGTGATCCTTGCCCCACGGGTGTTTTATTCTCAGGCTGCCATTTCTTGCTAGATCACAGGGGAAGCAGGGACACACCAGATTCAGCCCCTGCCTCACTGAGTTCATGTGCAGCAGTGGAAACAGAGCAGCAGGCAATCAGAATCTACAGTAATACCTGATGTCATTCCCTCATGAGTCCACAGGGCCTGGGCAGGCTCAGGGTGGAGGTACACCTGGTTCAGCTCCAGGGTATTGAGATGGCTGGGGGACGGTGAAACCTGAACTGGATCTTGAAATCAGCTCCAGGGTATCGAGATGGCTGGGGGACGGTGAAACCTGAACTGGATCTTGAAATCAGCTCCAGGGTATTGAGATGGCTGGGGGACGGTGAAACCTGAACTGGATCTTGAAATCAGCTCCAGGGTATCCAGATGGCTGGGGGACGGTGAAACCTGAACTGGATCTTGAAAACTCAGTGTTCTGAACTAAGAAGAGGCAGGAGAATTCGGAAGGAAGGGACGCTGAGTGCCTGCGTGCAGAGATGGCGAAGGCTTGCTTGATGGCCGCCCGATGGGCAGTTGAGATGAGGCACTACCACCTCCACATGGGGTGGAAGCTTGTTTTTAGTTTTTTTTTCTTTTTGGTACTGGGGATTGAGCTCAGGGGTACTCGACCACTGAGCCACATTCCCAGCCCTATTTTGTATTTTATTTAGAAATTGGGTCTCCCTGAGTTGCTTAGCACCTGGGCTTTTGCTGAGGCTGGCTTTGAACTCATGATCCTCCTGCCTCAGCCTCCTGGGCCACTGGGATTACAGGTGTGCACCACAGTGCCTGATGGAAGCTTTGTGTTTTAAAGACTTGGTTCGTTTCTTGTATTTATGAATGTTAAATTGTAATGTTCCCTTATGATCTCATTAATGGCTCCAGGACCCTCCTCAGATAGGTGAGTTGTATGTTCTCTATTTTTGTAGTTCTTAATCTTAGTATTATACAATTATACTATTTTTTTTCAGAAGAACTTTTTGTTTATTTATTTTCTCTTGTATTTTAAATTTCATTGATTTTTAAAAAATGGCTATTTCCTTTCTTTTGCTTGTTTTAAGTTTATTTTTTCTAGTTATTTTTTTTTCTATTGGGTTGAATCTTAGGTTACTAGTTTGAGACATTTTTGTTTCTAAAGTAAACATTTAGTGCTACCAATTTGCTTTAGCCACATCATACAGATATGACTATGTTGTATTTTGATTTAATTTAGCTTTATGTGTAGTTTATTTCATTTGAGAAATTTCATGAAATAGGAGGGCTTGGAAGTGTGCTGTTTATTTTATATGTTGTTGGTGGGTTTGTAAATTAGCCATTATGAGAAACATCATAGATGTGCCTCAGAAAATTAAAAATAGAAATACCACATGACACAACAATCCTACTGCTGGGTATTTGCTGAAAGGAAATGAAATCAGAATTTTGGAGAGATATCTGCACTCCCATGTTTATTGCCAATTGCCAAGATATGCATTCAACCTAAGTGTCCATCAGTGATGAATGGTTAAGAAAATGTGGTATATATACACAATGGAATACTATTCAGTCATAAAAATAATGACATCCTGTCATCTGTGACAACATGGATGCAACTGGTAAACATCACATTAAGTGAAATAAACACAGGAAGGCAAACACCACATGATCATGCATATGAAAATCTAAAAACAGTGATCACATAGAAGATGAGAGTAGAATGATGGTTACCAAAGGCTGAGGATAGTAGATGGGAGGGAGGGATGGGAAACATGATCAATGTTACTATTATATTTAAATATGAGTAAGCAGTTCTGGTGGTCAGTAGCACACAAGGGTAGGTATAGATAACAATTATGTACCTGAAAAGCTAGAAACAAGGATTTGGAATGTTTTCACTATACAGAAAAGGGAAACAGGAACTGGGGCTATGGCTCAGTGGTAGAGCAATCATTTCGCATGTGTGAGGCCCTGGGTTTGATCCTCAGCATCACATAAATAAAATAAAGGTATTGTGTCCACCTACAACAAAAAGTAAAAATAAAAATAAATAAATATAGTAGTTTTAAAAAGTACCATCAGATTTTATAAAAAAAAAAGAAAAAGAAAAAAAAATCTAAACATCTGAGGGGATAGATATGTTTCACCTGATCTAAACATCACGTAACATCATGTAATATATACATTTAACACTTAACTATGCTTTATTAATATTTACAAATTTCATGTTTTATGTATCAGTTAAAATAAATTTAATAATAAAAAGGAAAAAGAAATATGTTTTTAAATTACTCTGTGTTTAAATATTTCCTTTTTCTTTCTTTTGTTTTCTAGCTTGATTACATTATGGTGAAAAATACATTCTGTATATTTCCAGTTTTTTGAAAGTTTTTAAGGTTGGATTTCTGGCCCAGTGTATGAGTGTACCGCAGTGAATTCCACCTTTAGGTATATCTATAAAGCACCAATTAAAAATAAATAAATAGAAGGAATACTGGTAAGGTAGAGGAAGAGAAATAAGGAAAAGGAGAAAGTCAGGAAAAGTGCAAATACTGGGGATTGAAATGCATTTAGAATATGTCCAAATGAAGCCCACTGTTATGTAGGACTGTGATGCCCTAATACAGTCATTAAAAAAGAAGACACGTATGCTGCTGTTGTTGGGTATGATGTTCTATACATATAGATTAAATTCTGTTGCTTACTTGTACTGTTCATATGTTGTACATCTTTGCTGATTCTTTGTCTAGTGGTTCCATGAATTGCTGGCACAGGAATGTTGAGGCATCCGACTATAATTGTAGTTTTATCTTGATATTTTTATTAAATGTTTGTATGTTGTGTCTCTTCTCATCATTTTACTTTCAATCTTATTAGGTCATTGACATGTAGTGATTTTCTTATAAGCAGCATATAATTGGGTCATGTTATTTTATCCACTCTGTAAATCTCTTTCTTTTGATTGATGCATTTAGGCCATTTACATTTAAAGTACTTTTTGGTATATTAGCATTTACATCTTGCATATTATTATTATTATTTCAATTTGTTTCTTTTGATTTCTTAGTTTCCTGTGTGTTACTTGGACATTTTTTTTTTTAAAAAAAAAAATTCATCTCAATTTATTTCAAGTGCTTTTGAGATACTTATGAGGGGCTATTTGTAATTTGTTTTTGTAGTTGGTGGTGGTTGCTCTGGAGACACCACATACACACACACACACAAACACACACCCCACACATATGCACTTTGTCATTCTTAAAGAAGTTTCCTGAGATGCCCATCATTTCCCAGGATCCCAGCCAAATTAAAGAAATAATGAGAACTGGGCCTGGCTAGAACACCTACTTAGGTACTATTTTGAAAGATATTGCCTTTTCTTATTACTCCTGGGAACTAGCATAAAAGTTGGAATACTGGCCAAAGAACAATGCAAACTGAACAAGCTATTGATGTCATTGTTTCCTCCAAATGACCTTCAAGCTATCATTCTTGTGATAACTATGGTGGAACTGAGGATGTTCCTTGTCCAGCCACCTAACACGGACAAGATGCTGTGGGAGACAGATGCGTTATCTTCTGGAGGAGTACTGCGATGTACGGAGGCAATGCTTGAGAAGGTACCTCGAGGGACAGAGAGGAGCTACCTGTTCAGTATGTCACCACTGAACTCTTCTTGGGGCAAAGTTGGCAATGAAAGAGGCCTATCACCATGGAATCTTCACTTGTACGCTTTCCCTGATAAACCTGGCATCTCACATGCCATCCTGGGGTGCTTTCTTCAGCCTTTCAGCCATGTACCCCACTGCCTTAGCACCACTGGCCTGTGGACACCAAACACATTCCTCTCCCTCTTTCTCCTTTTCATTATCATCATCTACTGATATCAATATTTTATGTCTTCTAGTGAACTGTGAAAATCTCATTTTCATTTAGAGCCTTTTATCTTCCCTGCACTTAAATGTAATTGCCTTTAATGTGTGATGATGCCACAATTTCTGTTAAATCAAGTATGATTTATAAAGCTCAGGAGAAGGACTAATCTATGACACACCCAGATTCCTGATCTTTCTATGCTCTGTTTTGCTTTCTCAAAGGTTCGAAATTCCTTCCTTCATTATTTCTTTTCTATTTGAAGAATTTCCTCTAGCCACTTTTTAGGGGGTAAATCTGTTAGGAATGAGTTGTTTTAGTTTTATTTTAGCTGAGGATGTTTTTAAATCCCATGAATTCCTGAAGGATAGCTTCGCTGGAGATACTGTAAGTTGTGGTTGATCATCATTTCCTTTCAATATTTAAAAATGTCAAGTTTGTTTTCTTCCAGTCTCCATTGTGTCATATGATATATCTGCTGCTAGTCACTCCCACGGTTCCCTCTGTGGACTGTGTCATTTCTCTTTGGCTACTTACTGAACATTAGTGTTCAAATGTTTGTTTATGATGTGGTTGGCATGGATTTCTTTGGGTTTATCTTGTTGAAGTTGTCTCAGCTTCTTAAAAGTGCAGGTTTGTGACTTTTACCAAATTTAGTAAACTTACAGCCCCACTTTCTTTCTCCCTTTACCTTGAAATATTTGATCTTTTGTTACTGTTACACAGGCCACTTAGACTCACATCCCCCAGCCCAGTCTAGTCTGTTTTCTTGTCACTCAGATTGTAGGAATTCTACTGTTCTTTCCTCAAGTTCACTAATTCTATTCTCTATCATTTCCACTACCACTACTGAACCTGCCGAGTGAGCTTTTTTTCTTTGTTTCAATTTAATTTCTATTAAACTTAAATTTCAATTTAAATTCAGTTTAATTTCTATTAAATTATTTCTAAAATCTTCTACTTCTTTTTTTTAATTTTTCTGTTACTTTCAGTTGTTTCAAAGATAGTGATACTTGAGTATGAAGTTTTTTTATGACCACTGCTTAAAATCCTTTCCAAACCATTCTAACATCTAATTCCTTTTGATGTTGTTGTCAGTTGACTGCCTTTTCTTTACTCAGAATCAGCCTCGATTCTTGTTAAGATGGGCAAATTCCTATTATATCCTGGACATTTTTCTATAATCTTGAAACAGTTTTGCCTACAGATCTTCTCCTACCCTTGTCTATATTTCAATGGCAGTTGGATTTCCAGAGCATCAAATTTGAAGTATTTTATGTCATCTTCAACCTGCTGCTAGAGCCACCAAGTGATTTTTATTATAAATTTTGTATTATTTATTTTCTAAATTATTACTTGGTTAATATCTATATTTTCCATTTCTCTTCTGAACATTCAAGTCTTTTCATTTGAGAATTCTTTTTTCTTCTTCTCTTTCTTTATTTTAAAATTTGTTGTAATTTGTCACATATGACAGTAGAATGCATTTGGACACATTGAACACCAATGGAGCACAACCTTCTCCTTCCTCTGGATGAACATGGTGCAGAGTCACACCCGTAGTGTAATCATTCATATAGAGAGAGTGATAACGTCCATCTTATTCCACAACTCTTCCCATCCCCACACTCCCTTCCTTCCCCTTATTCCTGTCTGCACAAAGTTCCTTCATTCTACCCCCACCCCACCGTCACTGTGGATCAGCATCCACACAGCAGAGACAGCGTTTTGGCCTTTGGTTTTTTGAAATCGGCTTATTTCACTTAGCACGATATTCTTCAGCTCCATCCATTTACCTGCAAATGCCACAATTCCATGCTTCTTTAAGACTGAGTAATATTCAGTCTTACCACATTTTCTTTATCCGTTCATCTGCTGAGGTGCATCTGAGTTGGTTCCATAGTTTAACTGTTGTGAATTGAGCTCCTATAAACATTGATGTGGCTGTACCACTGTAGTATGATGATCTTAAGTCCTTTGGGTATAAACCAAGGAGTGGGATAGCTGAGTCAAATGGTGGTTCCATTCCAAGATTTCTGAGAAATCTCCATACTGCTTTCCATAGTGGTTGCACCAATTTGCAATTTGCAGTCCCACCAGCAATGTATGAGTGTGCCTTTTTCTCCACATCCTTGCCAACACTTATTGTTGTTTGTATTCTTGATAATTGTCATTCTGCTAGAGTCAGATGAAATCTTAGAGTAGTTTTGATTTTAATTTCTCTAATCACTAGAGATGATGAACATTTTTCACTTTTGTTTGTTGGTCAATTGTATGTCTTCTGTGAAGTGTCTGCTCAGTTCCTTAGCCAATTTATTGATTGGGTTATTTGTTTTTTTTTTTTTTTTGGTGTTAAGTTTTTTGAATTCTTTATATATCCTGGAGATTAGTGCTCTATCTGAGGTGTGTGTGTGGTAAAGATTTTCTCCCATTCTCTAGGCTCTTTCTTCACATTATTGATTTATTTCCTTTGCTGAGAAGAACATTTTCAGTTTGAGTCCATCCCATTTATTGATTCCTGATTTTACATCTTGTGCTTTAGGGGTTTAGTTAAGGAAGTAAGTTCCTAGGCCAACCTGGTGGAGATTTCTTCCTACATTTTCTTCTATTAGGCACAGGGTCTTTGTTCTAGTGTATGTCTTTAATTTACTTTGAGTTGGTTTTTGTGCAGGGTGAGAGATAGAGGTTTAATTTCATTTTGCTACATATGGATTTCCAGTTTTTCCTAGCACCATTTATTGAAGAGGCTATCTTTTCTCCAATGTATGTTTTGGGCTCCTTTGTCTTGTATGACATGACTGTATTTATGTGGGTATGTCTCTGTGCCTTCTATTCTCTACCAATGCTCTACATGTCTATTTTGGTGCCAATATCATACCTAGTTTTTGTTACTATTGCTTTGTAGTATAGTTTAAGGTCTGGTATTGCAATGCCTCCTGCTTCACTCTTCTTGCTAAGGATTGCTTTGGTTATTCTGGGTCTTTTATTTATATGGATGAATTTCATGATTGCTTTTTCTAATTCTGTGGAGAATGTCATTGGGATTTTAATAGGAATTGCATTAAATCTATATAACACTTTTGGTAGTATGGCCATTTTGACAATATTAATTCTGCCTATCCAAGAGCATGGGAGATCATTCCATCTTCTAAGAATAACCCTCAATTTCCTTCTTTAGAGTTCTGTAGTTTCCATTATAGAGGTCTTTCAGTTCTTTTGTTAGGTTGATTCCCAAGTATTTTATTTTATTTTATTTTTATTTTTTGAGGCTATTGTGAATGGAGTAGTTTTTCTAATTTCTCTTGCAGGGGAGATTCATATAGAAATGCATTTAATTTATGGATATTGATTTTATATCCTGCCATTTTGCTGACTTCATTTATTAGTTCTAGAAGTTTTCTCTGGTGGAGTTTTCTGGATCTTCTAATATAGCATCATGTAATCTGTAAATAGCAATAGTTTAAGTTCTTTTTTTTCCTGTTTATATCCCTTTAATTTGTTTCATGTTTCTGATTGCTCTGGCTAGAGTTTCAAGGACTATGTTGAATAGAAGTGTTGAAAGAAGGCATTCCCCTCTTCCAGTTTTTAGGGGAAATGCTTCCAATTTTTCTCCATTTTGAATGATATTGCCTTGGCTTAGCATAATTAGCTTTTACAATGTTGAGGTATGCTCCTACTATGCCTAGTTTTTATAGGGTTTTGAACATAAAGAGGTGCTGTATTTTGTGAAATGCTTTTTCTGCATCTAGTGAGATGACCATATGATTCTTGTCTTTAAGTCTATTGATGTGGTGAGTTACTTTTATTGATTTCTGTATGTTGACTCAATCTTGCATCCCTGGGATGAACCCCACTTGATCATTGTGCGCTATCTTTTTAATATGTTTTTGTATCAATTTCCCAGAATTTTATTGAAAATTTTTGCATCTATGTTAATCAGTGATATTGGTCTGAGGTTTTTTTTTTCACGATGTGTATTTTGTGTGGTTTCGGTATCAGGGTGATTCTAGCCTCATAGAATGCATTTGCAAGGGTTCCCTCCTTTCCTATTTTATGGAATAATTTGAGGAGTATTGGTGTTAGTTCCTTTTTGAAGGCCTTGTAGAACTTGGATGAGAATTTGTCTGGTCCTGGGCTTTTCTTGGTTGGTAGGCTTTTGATGGTGTCTTCAATTTCATTGCTTGAAATTGATATGTTTAAATTGTGTATGTCCTCTTGACTTAATTTGGGTAGATCATAAGTCTTTAGTAATTTGTCAATGTCTTTGAGGCTTTCTATTTTATTGGAGTATAAATTTTCAAAATAGTTTTTGGTTATCTTCTGTATTTCAGTAGTGTCCATGGTGATATATCCTTTTTTATCACAAATTTAGTAATTTGGGTTTTCTTTCTCTGTTCGTTAGTGTAGCTAAGGGTTTATTAATTTTACTTATTTTTTCAAACAACCAACTTTTTGTTTTTTCAATTATTTCTTTTGTTTCAATTTCATTGATTTCAGCTCTGATTTTAATTATTTCCTGTCTTCTACTGCTTTTGGTGTTGATTTCTTTTTCTTTTTATAGGGCTTTGGGATGTAACGTTAGGTCATTTATTTATTTGTTGACTTTTTATTTTTTGAATGAATGAACGCAATACAATTAACTTTCCTTTTAGCACTGCCTTCATAGTGTCCCAGAGATTTTTATAAGTTGCATTGGTGTTCTCACTTACCTCTAAGTTTTTTTTTTTTTTTTCCTCCCTTGATTTCTACTGCTATTCATTCATCATTCAATAGCATGTTATTACATCTCCAGGTGTTGGAGTAGCTTCTATTTTGTAATTTTATCATTGATTTCTAGTTTCATTCTGTTATAATCTGATAGAATGCATCGGTAGTATTTCTATTTTTTTGGGGGGTATTTGCTGAGAGTTGCTTGGTGGCATAACATATGGTTTATTTTGAAGAATCATCTATGTGCTGCTGCTAAGAAAGTATATTCACTTGTTGATGGATGGAATATTCTGCATATGTCTGTTAAGTCTTAATTACTGATTGTATTATTGAGTTCTATAGTTCCTTTGTTTAGTTTTTGTTTGGAAGATCTATCCAGTGGTGAGAGAGGTGTGTATTAAATTCACTCAGTATTATTGTGTTGTGGTCTATTTGTTTGATGTATGTAGATGCTCCATTGTTTGGGGCATATATATTTACAATTGTTATGTCTTGTTGATGTATAATTCCCCTAAGCAGTAAGAAATGTCCTTCTTTATCCCTTAGGACTAACTTTAGCTAGAAGTCCACTTTATCTGATATGAGGATGGAAACCCCTGCTTGTTTACGAAGTCCATGTGAGTGGTATCTTTTCCCAACCTTTCACCTTCAGTCTGTGAATGTCTTTACCTAGGAGGTGAGTCTCTTGAAACCAGCATATTATTGGGTCTGTTTTTTAAATCCAATCTGCCAGTCTATATCTTTTGATTTTTGAATTTAGGCCATTAACATTCAGGAATATTATTGAGATATAATTTGTATTTGGTCATTTTGGTTTATTTTTGGCTTCTAACTTGACTTAGTTTCTCCTTTGATTGACTTTTCTTTTAGTGTAGTTCCTCACTTTTGGTTTTCTGGTTTTCTTTTTTTTTCTTTTTTTTTTTTTTTTTTAAATTTCCTCCTCATGGAATAACTTGCTAAGAATGTTCTGTAGTGCAGGTTTTCTAGTTGTGAATTCTTTTAACTTTTGTTTATCACAGAAGGTTTTTATTTCATCTTCAAATTTGAAGCTCGGTTTTGCTGGATAGAAAATTCTCAGTTGGCATCGCATTTTGAGAATTTCTTCAGGATTCTTTACTTCAGTGATCACACTTCCAGGAGTTGATTTTAAAACTTTTTCAGTGAATTCTAACACAAGGAATAATTTACACTAATGATATTTTTTCTTGAGAAAGATTCACATTAATCCAGTAATTTGTACACTGAAGAATTTTCAAAAGAATTAATTATCACATTATTATGTGGTGTCAGGTTCTTATTGTATACCTTGAAGAGTTTTATGGGATTTTTTATCATTGTTGTTTACACATTTATTGAGATCTAATTTATATACTATAAAATATATCCATTAAATTGTAGAATTCAGTATTTTTCCAGTAAAGCCAAAGGGTTGGCAACTATCATCATCATCTAATTTTAGAACATTTTTGTCATTCTCCAAAAGAAATTTTATAGTCATTGCTGCCACTCTTCATTCCCCCACTTCCAGAACTATACAAATTCTAAACTGTTTTCTTTATGAATCTGCTTCATCTGGAAAATATAATCTGTATGATTTTTTATATGCATGCAGTTATGTTTATGACATGGTTTTGTGATTAGCTTCTTTCACTTACCATGTTTTAAAGGTTTGTCGATGTTGTCATGTGTCTGTATTTCTCTTTACTGCTAAAAACTCCATTATATGGAATATCACATTTTATTTATACATTTGTCAGTTCATTGGCATTTGGGTTATTATCACGTTTTAAGTTATTATGAAGAATACAACTACAAGTATCTCTGCACAATTTTTTAAAATTTTTATTTATAGTAGTATGTATTACAGTTCATACTATACATATATAGCATCTTTTTACATAAAACAGTTTGTATACAAAGTATATTCACAGCATTCAAGTCTTCAATCGTGCATTTAGAATAATGATATCCATCTTATTCAACCACTTTTCCCCCTTCCCCCCTTGCACCCTCCCTTTCCCTCCCTTACCTTTGATCATTATAGTGTTCCTCTAATCCTCCTATGTACCCCAACCCATAAATACTGTGAACTGGCTTCCTTATATCAGAGGAAACATTTGGTATTTGGATTTTTGAGATTGACTGATTTCACTTAGCATTATATTCTCCAACTTCATCCATTTACCTGCGAATGTCATTATTTTATTCTCTTTTATTGCTGAGTAAAATTCCATTGTGTATATATACCACATTTTCTTTATCCACTCATCTACTGAGGGACATCTAGGTTGGTTCCACAACCTACCTATTGTGAATTGTGCTGCTGTAAACATTGAGATAGCTGTGTCACTGTAATATTGCTGTTTTTAAGTCCTTTGGGAATAGACCCAGGAGTGGGATAGCTGGGTCATAGGGTGGTTCCATTCCCATTTTCCCAAGAAATCTCCAAACTGCTTTCCATAATGGTTGTACCATTTTGCAGTCCCACCAGCAATGTATGAGTGTGCCTTTTTCCCCACATCCTCTCCAACATTGATTGTTGTTTGTGTTCTTGATAGCTGCCATTCTGACTGGAGTGAAATAAAATCTTAGAGTAGTTTTGATTTGCATTTCTCTAATTGCCAGCGATGTTGAGCATTTTTTCATGTATTTGTTGATTAATTGTGTATCTTCTTCTGAGAAATGTCTTTTCAATTCCTTAGCCCATTTATTGATTGGCTTATTTGTTTTTTTTTTGGTGTCAAGTTTTTTGAGTTCTTTATATATTCTAGAAATTAGTGCTCTATCCGATGTGCATGTATTAAATATTTGTTCCCAGTTAGTTGGTTCTCTATTAACCTCACTTATTGTTTCTTTTGCTGAGAAGAAGCTTTTTAGCTTAAATCTATCCCATTCATTAATTCTTGGTAATAATTCTTGCACTACAGGATTCTGCACAAATTTTCACGTGGATATATGTTTTTAAATCTCTTGCATATATACTTCAGATTGGACTTTCTGAGACGTGCTAATACCATGTTAACCTTTCTGAGGACTGGTCAAACTACTTTCTAAAGTAGTTGCATCATTTTATAATCACTGTAGCAATGTACAAGCATTTTAATTTTTACACATCCTCACAAACACTTGACATTTTTTTGAAAAAATAACCATCCTAGTAAGTATGAAGTAACTTCCCTTTGAGGATTGATTTGCACTTCGCTGATGAGTAATGATTTCAAGCATCATTTTGTATACTTATTGGCCACTAGGATGTCATTTTTAGAGATATGTCTATTAAGATATTTTCCATGGTTTTTAAACTTTTAAGATATTTTACTTACTGAGTTCTAAAAGTGTTTTTGTATATTCTGGAAACGAGCCATTTACCAAGTATGTTATTTACAAATATTCCACCATTCTCTGAATTCTTTTCTCCTAGTTGTGTCATTTGCAGTGCATTTTAAAAACAAAGTTCAGTTTTTCTATTTTTGTTTTCACTGTATAAGATTTATTCTTTCTGGACATCCTTGACAGTGTTTGTTGTGTGTGTGTGTGTGTGTGTGTGTGTGTGTGTTAATTGCCATTATAACTAACCATTACAAAATGTATGTTTCATATTTTTTAATATTCATTCATAACTAAGTAACCTAGATGTAACTGGGTGAAAGAATCTTTATGTATTTTTACTGGTGCAAAATAATTATACAGAATTGTGGGTTTCTTTGTGGCACATAACATGATTTGATCAATTTCAATCTCCAGTCTCCCCCTTGTCCTCCCTTTCTCTCTCCCCTTGATCTCTTTCCTCTACCCTATTGGTCTCTCTTCTATTTTTGTGAGATACTTTTTTTTCTCCCTTTTTTCCTCTAGCTTTCACATATGAAGGAAAGCATATGAACTTAACTTTCTGAGTCTGGATTTTTTTTTTTCTTAACATGGTGTGCTCCAGTTATGTTTCTAGAACCTGATGCCTCATCCATGGTCATCATGTTTATATCTGTGTTTCCTAAGAGTTTATAGTTTAGCTCTTATCTTCAGGTCTATGGTTCATTTTGAGTTAATTTTTTGTATAATATGAGGAAGGGCCCAAATTAATTATTACAAATGTAGCTATATCAGTACTACTTATTAAAAGAGCCATTTACCCATTTGTGTTGGGACTTCTGTAAAAAATAATTGACAAGGGGCTTGGGTTGTAGCTCAGTTGTAGGATGCTTGCCTAGTATGCATAAGCCATGGGTTCAATTTTTTTTTTTGCCTTTTTTAGATTCCACATCATGTGACATTGTCTTTCTATGCTTCTTGTTCCTACTTTCTTTCATTTAATAAAACAAGCTCTTGGTTCATTAACATTGCCACAAATGATGGGACTTTATTATTTTTCTACAGTTTAATTGTATTCCACTGTGTGTATATGCCACATTTTTAAATTCACTAATGGATATTTATATTGATTCCATATCTTGACTATTGTGAAAAATGTTGCAATAAATGTGGGAGTGTGTACACTGATTTAACTACCTTTGGATATATACTCAGTATTTGTCTTGCTGGAGCAATATGTCAGTTCTATTTTTAATTTTTTGAAGGACCTGCCTACTGTTTCCCATTATTAGTATACTAATTTTTATTTCTACCAACACTACTGTATAAGATTTCTACTTTCTATATATCCTTACCAGTGTTTGTTATTTTATAACTTTTTGA